>CM056202.1:79431164-80767164 GCA_029692085.1 Gymnothorax javanicus
ACTGACAGGTCTCCTTATACAAACCCCAGTTCCAATGAAGTTGAGATGTTGTGTGAAACGTAAGTAAAATCAGGATACAATGATATGAAAATTCTTTTCGACCTACATTGAATTGAGTACACTACAAAGACAAGACATTTAAAGTTCAAACTGATAAACTTTGTTTTTTTGGACATATTCACTCATTTTGAATTTGATGCCTGTAACACGTTCCAAAAAAGTAGGGACAGGGGCATGTTTACCACTGCGTTGCATCACCTTTCCTTTTACCAACACTCAACAAGCGTTTGGGAACTGAGGACACAAATTGTAGAAGCTTTGTAGATGGAAATCTTTCCCATTCTAGCTTGATGTACAACTTCAGTTGCTCAACAGTCTGGGGTCTCCATTGTTGCATTTTGCGCTTCATAATGCGTCACACATTTTCAATGGGAGACAGGTCTGGACTGCAGGCAGGCCAGCCTATTACCTGCACTCTTTTACTACAAAGCCACGCTGTGGTAACGTGCAGAATGTGGCTTGGCATTGTCTTGCTGAAATAAGTAGGGAAGTCCCTGAAAAAGATGTCACTAGGATGGCAGGATATGTTGCTCCAAAAGCTGTATGTACCTTTCAGCATTAAGGGGTCTTCAGGGTAAAAATTAAATTTTTTTTTGAAAATTTCAATATTTTTGATTTTCACATAAAATAAATAAAATAAATGAAGGAATGCAGTGAGATGTCAGTAAACACCAAGAATCTATGTTTTTCTTCTGCCTCAACTGTTACTTGTGACTTTAAATGCAAATTACTGAAAATCACAATTTTGACTGATTTTCAACCTTGTGGCATTCATAAAATGATTAATATTCATCTGATCGACTTGAAATTTGGACTGAAGTTGTATCTGTTGGAGATCTATGGAATGACATAGGATTTTTCAGATAGGTGCATCCCTAGGGAGTTAATTTTGAAAATGAAGCAAGTTGATGATAGCGATTTTCGTTACAGTTACATAACAGGGCTAATTAAATATTCATAAATATTCCAAACAAAAAAAATCCTATGTCACTTCATAGAACTATCTTAAACCTTTCATATGAGACCAATTTGAGTAAAGTCTGACCATGGGTTATTGAAATATCAGTGCCACAAAATATTTTCAGATTTTGTCATTAAAGTGCCGTTTCCATGGCAACCATGTAAATTTTTATCAAAATACTAAATTTTATGAAATTTAAATCATGTTGAGTATGTTTATTTCTTAGTTTTTACATTATTATGGTTATTTCTACACTTTCCCCTGAAGACCCCTTAAAGGGATAGTTCACTTTTTTTGAAGTGGGGTTGTATGAGCTGCAAATTGCCACTACCTACATTAGTTGCAGTAGAAAGCTCTCTGATCTCCTCCAGGTAGCCGCACCAGCGCATAGTGTTGGGTGGAGATTTAGGCGATACACCGTTGTGAATGGGACCACAGAAACAGCGTATTTTTGTGGCCTAAAAGAGGTCCTGCCTAAAAATAATACACCATTTCAGTTGTACGCTATATTTAAAAAAATTACAGTGCTTCAACTGCTCGGAAAAAAACACAGTTGCTCTTGAACTAACCAACTGACGTATTCCTCCGCGCGCGCATCGTAGTAAACTGTGCGTTGTAGCGATCAGCTGTTTGGACGGGTTTGAGAGAGCGATAAGGGCGAATAAGTTTTGAAGGTGGCAGTAATGCAACTTCTTGGATGCAGACTACCGTAAAACCTCCACGAAGAATAAGATCAGCTGTTTGGGTCACAGTAACTGCAGTTGCGAAGTCGGACGGTCGTTAAACTTGTGCAAGCATTTCGAAAATGCCCCGTGCGTGTTGCTTTCCTGGATGTGAAAGCAAACCTGCATCCTGGTGCACTTACAGCTTTCACCGCATTCCTCTGCGGGATATTGGGCTTCAGCAGCTGTGGCTAGTTGCGCTCAATATGGATATTGATACGCCACCCGGATCCCTAAAAACACTCCGTGTTTGCAGTATTCATTTTTCCAAGGAGGATTTCGTGAGGCCACATTCAGGGAAATCTCAACGGTGCACGCTGAAGAGCACTGCTGTTCCCATGCATCAGGTAAGAGAGTGAAACCCCTGTGAAAAAGTCTAATGTAACATTCAGAATGCAGGGCTGCTAACTCTCACGCATTTGGCGTGAGAAATGCGTGAGATTCAGTGGCATATTCACATTCCCGTGCTGTAGTCAGCAATTACTCAATCAACGCAATGCACGTGTTTCACGGTCGTTCAAATTGTTTAAATGAAATTAGACCATTTGAAACGTTCTTATGTGATTCCATTGCTTCCAACCCCCGAGTAAAGAAAAGCACGAGAAGTCAGGAGTCATACTTGATTTCCATGTTACTAGTGGTGAAATCCACCTTAACGCAGGTGATACTGATAAACCTCCACGCACAAGAACTTCAATTCCGCCAGAGAATCTCTCTCAAACCCGTCCAAACAGCTGATCGCTACAACGCACAGTTTACTACGATGCGCGCGCGGAGGAATACGTCAGTTGGTTAGTTCAAGAGCAACTGTGCTTTTTTCCGAGCAGTTGAAGTGCTGTAATTTTTTTAAATATAGCGTACCATTGAAATGGTGTATTATTTTCAGGCAGGACCTCTTTTAGGCCGCGAAAATACGCCGTTTCTGCGGTCCCATTCACGACGGTGTACCGCCTAAATCTCCACCCAGCACTACGCACTGGTGCGGCTACCTGGAGGAGATCGGACAGCTTTCTACTGCAACCAGTGTAAGTAGTGGCAATTTGTAGCTCATACAACCCCACTTCAAAAAGAGTGAACTATCCCTTTAATGGTGCCTTCACAGATGTGTAAGTTACTCATGCCATAGGCACTAACACATCCCCATACCATCACAGATGCTGGTTTTTGAACTTTGCGCTGATAACAATCTGGATGGTCCTTTTCCTCTTTAGCCCCAAGGACACGACGTCCATGATTTCCAAAAACAATTTGAAATGCGGACTCGTCAGTCCACAGTACACTTTTCTACTTTGAGTCAGTTCATCTCAGATGAGCTTGGGCCCAGAGAAAACGACCGCGTTTCTGGGTGTTGTTGATATTTGGCTTTCACTCTGCATGGTAGGGTTTTAACTTGCACTTGTAGATTTAGTGACGAACTGTGTTAACTCACAATGGTTTTCCCAAGTGTTCCTGAGCCCACTTCGTAATATGCTTCACAGAATGATGTTGGTTTTTAATGCAGGGCCGCCTGAGGGGCCGACAGTCACTGGCATTCAATGTTGGTTTTCGGCCTTGCCGCTTATGTGTGTAGATTTCTCCAGATTCACTGAATCTTTTGATGATATTATGGACTGTAGATGATGAAATCCCTAAATTCCTTGCAATTGCACGTTGAGAAACGTTGTTCTTAAACTGTTGGACTATTTGCTCACGTAGTTGTTCAGAAAGTGGTGAACCTCGCCCCATCCTTGCTTGTGAACGACTGAGCCTTTCAGGGATGCTCCTTTTATACCTAATCATGACACTCACCTGTTTCCAATTAACCTGTTCACCTGTGGAATGTTCCAAACAGGTGTTCTTTGAGCATTCCTCAACTTTTCCAGTCTTTTGTTGCCCCTGTCCCAGCTTTTTTGGAACTTGTTACAGGCATCAAATTCAAAATGAGTTAATATTTCCAAATAAACAATAAAGTTAGTTTGAACATTAAACATCCCGTCTTTGTAGTGTACTCAATTGAATATAGGTCGAAAAGGATTTGGAAATCATTGTATTCTGTTATGATTCACATTTTATACAACGTCCCAACTTCGTTGGAATTGGGGTTTGTATGAAAGAAATGAGTGGGTTATATTCATATTCAAATAATTACTGGAACGTAAGAAAAATCAAAGAAAGAAATTCTGGAGCAGGCAACTATTAGGCAATTTATTTTGGTGCAGGAGACTGGCATTTCAACAAAATGTCTTTTTCAGAGTCAAACTCTGGTTAGGTTTGAAGGAGACATTTTGTCGAAACATCGTGCACCTGCACCAAAATAAATTGCCTAGTAATCGTGTGCTCCAGACATTCTCTTTGATTTTTGATGATTTTTCCCCTTTTCGGAGAGCCACCGTTTTGGCCAATGTTCGTCAGCTGAGGTGCACATTTTCCCTCGAACGTAAGAAAACTGTACTGCCGCTGTGCGAATTCCACCACCACAGTGAACAGCTGAGCGCACAGCTTAGCCGAGGCTAGCAAGCTCTCGCAGAGGAAGACTTTCATACTCCATTAGACCACTCCGGCAAGATGGGATAGAAAGCCCAGGCAGGCTACCATTAGACAGAAAGACACTTAACACAGGCAACCAACTGCGATGTGGGCAAGTGACTAGAACCTGGAAAGCTGGCAATTCAAGCTCCAGTGTAGCCACAATACGATCAGTACAGGTTTTGGGCCCTTGAGCAAAGATTGTTCCCAGTTTAGCCAAATAAACAGATTCTTTGGATAAAACTAAAATAACTGCAATGCAAAGCAAGATCTTCGCCATGCAAATAGAAGCTCCGAACCCCCAGCTTGCCAAACCCCACTGACGTCCTGCAGAACGATACGTCGTTTTATACATTAGACACCATTTGATACTTTAGTTAATAGATGTTCTGATGTTTAGCCTGCTCTGTGCCTAATTACGAAATCAAGTCATTCAAGTCCTTTTTCCTTGAACCAGGTAATCATTTTTCAGTCCAAATCAGCCCCCCCCCGCCCAATACACATATGCACAGATCTACTGAAAAGTGTTTTATGCTAATATTGTTTTTATTTGGAAGCTATTCAGTATTCAGGCCGGAAATGAAAATGAATATGTAGGTTAGTGAAGACAAAAAAAAATGTACACTAGATTTTTTTTTTTTTTTTTTGAGGAGACAAGCATTGGCAAATTCAGAATCTGAACCACTGTGATCACTTCAGTCTCATAGTCTTCAGCCTTTTCAGTCTATCGCTGCACCAAGACCAAACTTAGGTTACTAACGAACATGTAACACGATACATGGAGAAGACATTAGCCCTAATTCCTTACACCCACTATCCCCCACTGGAATGCGCTAGTCCCTGGGGCCCCACAGTTGCCGGATGGCATCCGTGTTGGCCAAAAAAATGCACCGTTTGCACACCTGGTGGCAAAATTCTTCCCCAGGGACACAGTTGTCCAAATGTCTTCCCAAGCAATTTCCCCTCCTGAATCCCAGCACATCTCTCTGACCGAGAAAGGCTGCCATCAGCTTACCACTGAAAAGTATTTTAAAAAGCAAACGACCCTAAACGCAAAGCTGAAACAATCTCAAACATCACACAAAACGTACACAGCCTTCAAATTACTCTTGGATTATCATCCTTCTGTTGTGAATTTGAAGCCATTTCCAGAAAGCCAATCACGGCATAAGAGGAATGTGTCATGTGGGATTGGTTTCATCCATTAATTAAAGAAAGAGTTGCGTTAACCACCCAGAGAAATAAGACGGGGAAAACAAGGAGGAGGGAAGAGGAAGAGGAAGAAAAGAAAAAGAAACCGACTACTTCTGATGAGGGTTTGAATAATTCATCAAGGAGAATCTCAAATGGAAATAATTCATTAACAGATGGTCTCTCACTACAAACCCTTCGCTCTCCTCTGGCTCCATCATGGCTGCCCCACGGTGAGAGCCTTCCCCCCCACCCTTTCCTTAACCACAGGCTCACAAACATTCTGCACAGTGCGGTCAGACGGGTTTTTGCCCTTGCGGTGTCCCCAGGAAGAAGGTGTAAATCAGTCAACAGCGGCCATTGTGGTGCAAAGGCCACCATTGAATTCCAGACGGCTCAATGACCTGTAAATCACCGGGCTTGACGTGTGCTGAAGGACGTAATCCAGCCATTGCAACTGTGACGGTAAAACTGCTGCAGCGCAATCGGAAGGAGGGGGCTACTGCATCGAGACCAAAGCCTTTAAGACAGCAGCTTGCAAGGTTTATTTGCACTGAACATTATATTACAATTATTTGATAGTGCTATCATCCAAAGTGACTCACCGCTAATTTGACTATGAGGGCCAGTCTCCCTTAAAGCAATGTGGGGTTACGGTCAAAGGCCCCAACAGCTGTACTGAATCTTACTGTAACTACAGTTGGGCTGGAAGCACCATTCTTCTGAGTTCCAGTAAAACCACTCAGCCACCAGGCTAAAGGTCACCCTATACAAGGCCAAGAGCCAGAAATGGCAATCAACCATTACATTACTGTCATGATCTGTTTCACTATGGTGAATAAAGTGCAGGTCATCTCCACTTCAGAGTGCAGCCTTTACCCTTTTCATTAGTTTTTAAGAAAGCTTAGGTCCAGATACAGGCTGATAAACCTTTTCATTTTTTCACCCCTTATACCGTGATTTTTGCTTGAATTTCCCTTTCAGTAGGTTCAAAGTAAGAAAAATATTTTTTTACCATACTGTATCACCATATCACTTACATAGTCTGTAATATTACAACCATATTTGATAGTTGCAGTACTTCACTTCTATTGAGTGAAATATTCAAACCCAGGACTCCATGTTTTCGTGGCTGCGACACCACGTCAACACATTTAGATCTTGTGCATTATTTCATACACATTTCCCTATAATTCACCAGGACATACTGGGGACCTTTGGAAACCTTGGGATCTCGAATGGAATATAAAACGGCCCGAAAGTTCCACGGGTTTCAATAAAGTAAAATGAACTTTAACTTAAGATTTACGGGACTCACTTAAGAGGAGGTAAATGAAAAGGCATTTCCTCGTGGTACAGAGATAAAATTATAGCGAGAACAATCCAATAATTACAATTACTCTTGGATTATCATCCTTCTGTTCCGTTCTGATTATCATCCTTCAGATCATCTAAGATCATCATACAAACAAAAAAATTTGTGTCCTTACACATGGATGCCCCCGCCACTTAAGAGTTTGTGAAGGCCCTGAAATTGTGAAATTGTCCAATTTTGTCAAAGAAAATATGAGATGAACATCTTCGATCTCTCTAAAAGCATTTACCATCTGTCCAACAGTTTTTGAGGAGAAGTGGATAGACAACATCCCATACGTACGTACGGATGGACAAGGGAATATGTCCCCGCCATATATGGCAGAGGCATAAAAACAAAAATAACCCCTAACAGGTCTTGACACAAGCGCGTGACCCTACATGGCATTCGGACAAAGCACAGCGAATTGGATTTCACACTGTGTGCAAATACACACAACATTCTTTCCATTATCATAACATCAGGACTGAAACGGCACGTTGCTTTCACCTGCTTAGGGACTCTTCATTTATCTGATATTATGCAAGTGAAGGTGCTAATTACCGTTTAAGAGTGGGTTGCCCCACTGAGAAACAGAGGAACTGCGATGCTCGAAGTGGATTTGTTTCCTCTGAGCGTGAGGGAGGCAAAAAAAAAAAATCACAGGAAGACTATGGAGAACAGCAGTCCAACTGCGATCACGGCCAATTAAGTTACAACCGGGGGTTATTTACAGCTCGCAGTGGGGGCAGTTGGGGTGTAACTCTGAATTCAGTTCATTACATAGCACATTCTTCTGATTTCCAAGAATGCATAACTGAAGCAAGAGACAGCAGTGTTCCACACTGGGCCGCAACGGCAGGGTCAGCTGTCCGTCTTCCTCATCACCCACATGGGCCAATGGCAGGAGGCCACAGCAAAGCACACAGTCTCAAAACTATGCCACCAATTCAAGGATTTTGAAAGCATTTGCAAAGAGACGTTTTTTAAAATATGTAGACACTAAATTTGCACAACAAGCTAACAAGCTACAAGGTAAAGGTGCACAAAAATCAACAATGAAGCAATCTAAGAATGGCCACTTGTATTCTTTAAAATTTATGCTTTCCTTGCTTTTTTATTCTAAACCCACCCCAATTTTTTTAGAAGGGTCGGGTCCTAAAAGAGCCAAATTCACACATATTGTGCAAATAGAGGTCTTCAAGCCCATCACTACTCTTTTAATTTCTCAATACATTTTTATAAAATCAGGAAGGGCAGTTTGGCTCATACACAGTAACAAAATACGGAAATCGACCGCAGCACATGTCAATACTCCAATCTATATCCATTTTCCAATCGCCAGTCATGCCATCGACATCATCTGATCGATAACACACAGTTCCTTTGCGAGGCATCAAAATCCCATGATGCAGCATTCTGGGTAATGCAGGGGGACTTGTGCTACCGTGAGCTACTTGACACTGACCGTGTTGAAGGTGACCCACCTTGATGCGCTCGCTCAGTTGTGTGGCTTTGGGTCTGAGGCCCACAAGGTGAGGGCAGACTCCAGCAGGCAGAGCAGTGGGGTGCGATTTCTGCACAGGAAGGCGCGTCCCATTCTTATCCTCCACCTGCAACGCGGACAGCACTCACAGCAGTTCCACCCTCATGGAGAGAGGACGACGCGAGGAACCCAGGGAAATCTCAGAGGGAGAGACAGCAAGCCCACTGGAAAAAGGACGGGACAAAAGAATGGGAGCACTGTCAAAAAAATTCATGAACGCAAGCCACAGGTATGTGGATGCTAAATCAATAGTTTTGGACAAAATCAGTCTACATGCCGTTTTTCAAAACACGGTGTTCCTCAGAGTTTTGAAATGTATTGTAAGATGATGAAATCAGAAAAAAGTAATTCGGACTTTTGTGATCAATCAATAATAAATGAAGCCACAATCAAATATAAATCACTAATTCCTAAGGTAGTCAATTCTCAATAACCATACAAAAATATCCATATGGAAAAATGTCAGCCATAAAAATAAATAAGACTAAGATTTGTGCATTTTCACACCATAAACTGTTTCCATCCATTTCCTAGAAAAGATATCACTTTTTTTTTTTGCAATGTCATTGTGTACCAAGAGGCACGGTCATGATTAAATAAGTCTGTCAGTCATCTGCTCTGCTCAAAACATCGTTTTTTAATGCCGGCATTAGGGCTGCACAATTTGGTGAAAAACTCGCATTGTGATTACTGTGGACAATATTGCGATTGCAATAAAAAGTGCCCAATTGCTTTGTTCAGAATAATACACAGATTACTGCTGATTTTGAAATGTGTATTTCTTAAAGACATGTCAACAAATTTTTCTCATTATTACAATGAAACAAATAAAGTAGAGAGTTCTAATTTTCAATTAGACATTTTGAATGTCCAAAAAAAACACAAATTAAAGCAGGTTGTGGCACAAAACAGAGGGGTCAGTTTAAAAATGGGCATACAGTACTCTGTACAAGCTCCTCTAAGAATGAAACTGGAGATAAAATAATGGGATGCTTGTTGGTTGTTAACTCAATCAAACCCAAACCACCAAAACTTTTGTCTAATTGCTTTTTTTTTTTTTTTTTTATCAAGTTGTAGGCTACCTCTTGCAAAAAAGGTTCCAGCTATCACCTCCGGTTCTTTGCCAAAAAAAAAAAAAGCAGTAGTTTCGCACAAATGGCTACATCCAATGCACGCCCATCCGGCATTATGATGTACATTAAATCACTTGACATGACAATGTAGGATCTGCTACTTCATGTAAATCCTTAAAATTGGCATGTCTGACCAAAATGTGAAATCGATTTTTTTGTGAGGGGGGCGAAAACTGCGTGGGGTCAAAAATGGAACAAGCTGATATCAAAAGCCAGACGTTTACCATCCTAAGATGGCGGCCAGAAACTAAGCAAGAAAGCAAGGTGTCCGTGCTTATGTTATTTTTAGCTCTGTGGCAGGGGTGTTAAACTGGTCCGTAAAAGGACCGTTGGACTGCAAGTTTTCAATCCAAACAAGCAGAAGCACAGCTGATACAACTAATTTAATCAACTGATCTCAGCCTGCACAGCTGATTAGTTGTATCAGGTGTGCCTCTGCCGCTGGGAAGAATACCTGCGGCCTCCCGGCCCTTTAATGGACCAATTTGACAACCCTGCTCTTTGGGCATTGTGGGCAGACCACGCATGTAGAGCATGTTGTCACTTCACACACTTTTTTTTTTTTTTAATTAAATTGCAGACTTGTGCGGTTACATAATTGCACGGGCTTACATTGAGATTATTATTGAGGATTAGATCATTCATGTAGCGCAAGATTGCATCCAGGGATGCAACTTCTCCTCCAAAGTTGGTTTTGTTGTGACTTTTAAATACCCGGACACTAAGCCACCAGTATTTTGAGCATGTCTGAGTTGCACAGAAGGACATTATCGCTAGTTCCCAGCAGCAATACTGCATCCCACCAAAAATATATGGACATTTTGTCAGCAATACGTCCCATCAACCCATCAATTGTGTATTCCAAGCAAAGACTAGCCACTGGGGAACAGGAATTGTACTCCAAATTTAACAGATTTGTACCAAGCCGCTTTTGTGAAGATCAATCACTAGTCACTCAATCTTAATCACCACTGGTGCCTGCCAGCAATGATCTGACCCCTTTCACAGTAGTCTTCATGGTACACAATTCTACCAGAGTACTTGTTTGTTCAATGACGCAACCTTTGACATCTGACCCCTGTAGCATGGAGTGAAAGCACAAGAGGACAGAGCACTCATTGAATCAGATAGCACATATTCTGAAGATGGACAACAAGCACAACACAAGGACTGTTATCTGATGACACAACTTATTACCCTACAGCCGACTCTAAACACCCCTGCAGCTATCTGACCAGGCTTCTTGTAAGGTTTCATTATGGACAAGGTCTGACATCTGTTCCTGTGGGCAGTGCAACCAACAGACAAACCACAGATGCTCGTCTGACTGTTGAAGCGACTGTGGCTCAGGAGGTAAAGCAGGTCATACACGGGCATGATTAAGTGGTCTGATTCGAGACACAGAACCCCGAGTCGATCCTGATGGTCAGGCCAGCATCTTGCATGACTGCTTCCATTATTAGTGTGTGAGTGTTTGGAATGGAAGGCACTGCAAAGCGCTTTGCCCGATAAGGTACCAAAGTGCTGTACAAGTGCAGTCTATTGACCTTTTTTTTTTTTTTTTTTTTTTACCGTTTTACCATTTCAACTGATAAATCTCATGCATAATTTCTGCAGGAATTCAGGGAAGGCTTGCATCAAGTGTAAACAGTTAATCACAGGATGGCCAGACAATGTATTGGTAACGAAACCTCCATTATACCCAACACCAGACTGATACCAGACTTAACTTCTTTATTAATACATTTGTTTTGCTCACAATGATGCAATTCATTCTTTTATGAACCTATAGCAATAAAAAAAAAACACTAAAGCAAAGGCGCTCAATAGCAAGCAGAAGCATCTTGGCTTGTTGAAGGTGAAGTGTAATTGGTCAATGAGATGAAGACATATTCCGTGCTGATTCTAGCCCATCAGGACCTGGCAGGCTCTGACTTATTTACGACAAACATTTGCCGAAATGGCGATGACAGATGGGGACCATGTCGAGAAGTAAGGGCCTTTCCAGAGTTCAAGAATGATGCTAGCGCATATATTCATTCAGACCAATATTAGAGAAAAAGAGGTCTTGTTTTTCTGCACGTGAGTAGTCGCAGATCAAATATTGTTTCTAATCAATGCGACTTGTCAGAGTGTGTATGTGTGTATATTTGTGTGCACTTGTATGGGAACTGCTAAAGCTCCTGAATGCCACCCAAGAAGAGCTGCTTGTTTATTTTATAAGGGGACGGGTTTAAAAAACAGGCAACTGAATGTTAACATTTTTAGAGCTTAACTTCCAATATCCAGCTAAGCGTTCTGTGGCGTTATGATTACAGGGATTGAGGTTGAGGGTAATTTTTTCCCAGCTGAAGGACTCTAATAACATAGCCTAGTTCCTGGTTGGGTTGTTTTCAGACCTTGTGCTCCCCATTCTCCCCGCTTACAACCCGTTTCCAAGCTTCTTCGTGCTCTATCCATCCTGGCTTCGAGAAATTTCTAGTGAAACATGCCAAGCCAGGGGTTCCTGGCCCAGGCTGCTTTTAGTTTTGGGCAGCCACACTGCATACTGACTTTGAGTGTCTCTGAATAATACCCCAGCACTTGCAGGACATTTCACTGCTTTGTTGATCAGTTATCTACCTATCATGGCACGAGTACAAATTGGAATGTGCTCGATTTGACAAAGACCTAATAGTTGATCAAAGCAGTTTAGGTTTTTTTCATCCTGCAATAGCTTCAAAGGCGGCGGGATTTATATGGCCAGAATTATTGAACATAAATTAAGGAATTTATATGTTCGACCGATCACACTTGGGGCGTTATTAGCAGTTTTGGGAATGGCACGACAAGAAAGGTAAAAAAATAAATAAATAAATAAAAAGGTTCAAAGAAGTGCAACCAAACTGATTCCTGGTATAAAGGATTGAAGTTATGAGGAAAGATTTAACAAACTAAACCTCTTCAGGCTTTCAAATGGAGACTTTGGGGATTGCACCACTACAATTAATAAAATGAATTGACATCATGAGGTAAAGGAGATTCTCAGGGTTAAACTCTGTTCCTATAATTGGGTCGTAAATGGAAATTACCATCAGCTTTATTTCAGGCAGACATTAGGAAGTATTTTTTCACACATATAGTGGTAACAGAATAGGTTGTCAAGGTCATGAAATGCAGACAAAAAACACTGGGGGTTTTCAAGACTACAAGATACATCCCTAGGTGCCATCTAGTTCTTCAGTATCCTAAGAGCTACATACACTTCATTGGTCAGAAAACGGAAACATTTGCGCCATTTGTTCACGTCACTTACTTAACGTTAACAAAGTTCAATTTCTTAGGCCTGGGCAAACATTGCCCCAGCAAACTTGTATGGCTTTCCTTGAACAGCAACTATACCATCAACATCCATTGCTTTTGCTCCATTCCACATGTGGCTCCGCGGTCATATGGCTCAAAATGCAGCTTTGTCAATTAACAAACTACCAGCTCCAACAGCAAGGATTCTTACAGTAAAAATTACCGGAGACGTGCTGAACTAGTAACAGGAAGGAGTAAATTCATTCCTTCACCCAGAAAAAGAACCACAGTAACCAGGTCTGACATAAAAAATCCCATGATTTATTTCACATGACCATTACAAGGATTAAAATAAAAAAAGATGAGGTTGTGGATAAACACAAATCATGATAATAATATTTTAAAATACAGACCGATGCAAGAGGAAAAAATTCAAAACGATACTCTACACACAGACCAGTGTTTTGGCCAAGGGCCCCAAAAGGTAGTGTTGGTGGGGGGTTACACAACTACCCCCTCCTGCACCATGTTCCAGGCTGCCAACGAAAATATGACCCCATAACCCAGATCACTGA
Source organism: Gymnothorax javanicus (assembly GCA_029692085.1). NCBI lineage: Eukaryota > Metazoa > Chordata > Actinopteri > Anguilliformes > Muraenidae > Gymnothorax > Gymnothorax javanicus. The sequence goes on from CM056202.1 coordinate 79,444,494, forward strand.
GGTTTCCTTACCCAGATTTGAACTCCTCATGACACTGATGATTTCACATTGTCAAAATGTACAAAACACGTTCCATTACTCCCAGGTCTAAGTGACAGCTATGAGCTCAGCAGCCACCAACCTACAAACTGGCAGCAGAAGCAGCAGCACAAACCAGTGTAGCTACCATCAGCTAATCAGGCAGTCCTGCAATTAGCAAATTGAATTTTGCATCTAAACACACTTGATGTAGTCAATGGGCTTTACATCACAAATACACCATACGTGTGCAGGACTAGGAAAAGGGGTCACTTGGGATTTTTTTCCATTCTGAGATTAACGGGGTATCTCAGTGATATCCCAGTGATAGTGATATCCCAGCACTACTGTACTGTCAATTTATAACACTTTGCTGTGCACAAATTCACCCAATTTTTTTCTCAAAATGTAAAACTTGGATCACTCTTTGATTTTGTTGGAAAATCTCAATTTTCATAAAATGACCCAAGTGACCCCTTTTCCTAGTCCTGCACACATATTAGTATTGTACTCTTAAATAGGCATGGGCAACGCTCTGCATAAACTCTAATGGAATGTGTAACAGCTGAACTGGGGCGGTAAACAAGCCTCAGAAAACTTATAAAAAAAATGATGTAAATACCATTTTCATACAAAAAGAACACCATGGTTTGATTAAAAGCAACCTTTTCAATAGGATACCCGCATTTCATACATGAACTGCGTATTACGGCCAATAACGCGATTTGAACAGAGCTATTATTCGCCCGTGACCTCAATTTGCACCATGTTTACAAACTTTCAAGTGCACGGCGTGGCAAAAATATCCATTTTGGAGGTAGATTTCAAACAGCCCGCACTGACATGATATCCCAGCTATGGCCCTGATTGACTTACAGCCATCTAATTTGAGAAATTACGAGTCTATTCGTCCAAACTAGACCTCCAGGGGATGTGAAATAAGTTCGACAGAAGTTGTTGAAGTTCGTCGCGAGTTCGCCGTGACTTCTTCTCAACAATAGCAAGAAAGGTGAGTGTATTTTTACTGTAACCTGCATAGTTAGTTGACAGAATATCCTGTGACCCTATTTGTGAAGTTTCAGTAAAATATACCAAGGAATAAACCAGCGCCAGGCGTTCAAAACCTACCAGTGTTCTGACAGGTTTTGCTACCTATCGAAATATTCCACCTCGCGAACACCGGTCACAAGATTCATTCACTTATACCCTTCAATTCGAGACTGCGAGGATGGAAATCTGAATAATCAATTATGAAAAATTCTCGGCTCTCGGTTATTCTGTATATCGTTTAAGCATTTTGTTAATCGGATTATGAAAGAAGACTGAAAATAAGCGCCCGCTTTTTGTTTGGGTGTAAAAGCGCATATTTAAAGGAGAATACATTGTATATTGATTAAGCATTGAACTCTGCATTAGTCGAACTGTTTTAATATTTGTTGATGACATTGCTTCGGCTTCCTGGAAGCAAGTACGCGCAAATCTGCTGTCTAGTGAGCATTTCAGGTTCGATGTACTGAGTAATAACGCCATGAAACTTAAACTGGCCCGTCATTCTGCCGAATAGTCTTACTAAACTAGTTAATCGTCTGATTGCTAATCAAGCAAAGGGGAGGTTTCTGCCTCGCCAAACTAACCTCCGACTGCACGTCACTGTGTTTTACTATGAATTATTCACAGTAGCTCATTGAAACTATCATGGGAGGAGGGTATATGGACATTGTAAAAACAGTGCAAAGGTTTTTTTTTTTTTTTTTAAAATCACCACGGGTTATTGAAGGGGAACGTTTGATTCATTTCAGAGCAGTGGGAGGGCAAACAACTGCCGCATCAGCGACTTCACTGCATTTTATATAGTAATGGGCGAGTAGCGTTAATGTTTGCCATCCACCGATAATTCTGACATTTTTGCAGGCCATTGATCCAAAAAAAAAAAACTCACAGGCAACCCATTCATACCATTTTTTAATATCAATGCAAAACCCAATGTTTGTTGAACATAATTGGGTGAAATTCAATGCATTTTCCATTAAAAAGGGCCTAGGGGGTGCTGCTGTACTTCAGAAAAGGGGTTGATGACTTTAGCATCAATTATTTCTGTTAGGGTACCTTAATGGATAATTTGGCCAAGTTTATTTCTGAGTAGACTGCATTTTCGAAAATGCCCTCAGGCTTCACCCCCCAATTTTCACAATGGGTTTTGTTGATAAATGCCGAAATCAGCCATTTTTGGGACCCTGTGGCTCTGAGACCCTTTCCTGTAAAGGCGTTGGACTTGTGGCAAACTCTTCGTCTGTGTCTTCTGTACTTACCTGCAAAAAATCATTAGAAAATAATACAAACTTTTTTCTCAGCAACTCAAGAAATGTTATCATTTTATTCATTTGTATTGCCCATGCCTATCTTAAATTGACATACCCTTCATATGTAAGCGGACCTTTGGTCACTACCATAAAATCTGGCCGCCACCAAAGTCTGATGAAGGAGAAAATTTATGATGCGCGGCTCTCCTGCCCTGTCTGAGAAAGGAGGAGCTGATAAGCTTGCGTATTCCTCTATTAGACGGACCAACCAGTAAGATCAAAAGCGCTAAAGCATGTGAAGAGTCATCACAGAGCAATCCCTCAGCAAAAGACAAAAAAAATGAAACAATCCAGCGTATTGGGACAAGGGAAAATGGTAATAGTGACGCCCTCACTGTATTTTAGCGGGTGAAAGTACTGGTGCGATGAAAAAATGTTGATTTAGAAAGACCTTGACTAATGAACACAGGCTGTGAGCCTGAAAACCACAATGTGCTTAGAACCACATGCAGAACAAATATGTGTAGAGATCTTTAGCAGCATGAGGCGGAGAGCCAAAGAGTGAGAGGGGAATGAAGCTCTCTGCTGGCAGTTGCAAACATTCACCTGACTTTAAGGTCCACATCATGGCCTCTCTCCTCTGCAGCAGAGCAAGCTGGCTCCCTGGAGCCCTCTCAAACCATCCATGATGCTCAGCATCATTAGTGCCCAATTTTAAAATGCAGAAAACTGCACAGAGGACAGGACAGGACAGGACAGCCAATCATAGGCTGGAGCGGAGAAGAACAGCACTACCATTTCAGCACAGTCTGCACACTGCAGGGTGTGGACAGGGAGAAGTGAACCACCATCACTGCTGTCAAGCAGAGAACACACAACCAGAGCTAAATTGAAGGAACTGCCCTGCTCAAACAGGGCACCGGAACCAGCGATACAGAAGCCAGCTCACTTTCAGAAATGCAAGTTTCTCGTTTCTCAGCCATTATTCTTGGTTGAGGGTTTGCGGGACCAAACAAAGTTCAAAACTTTAGCTTTTTGTTTTTTGGCTCAAGTTACCCAGATCTAACAGACCAAACATGCAAAGTTTCATAAAACAGAACGTAACAAATTTTTGTGCCTTGATTTAATGGTGTCGATTTAACACCAAAACTAACCGTTTCGTGTGCATTGGTTCCTTCTTACCTCAAATTTACAGAACACACCTTTAAATCAGGCAGTACTCTCCAAATAGCGTGCACATTTCAGGAAAAAGAACAAACAGTGAACAAGTCAGCTGTGACATGACCAACAATATGACATTTGGACAGACCAAATGCAGACAAAAGAGAGGTCAGGACACAAGCAACTACAACCCCAATTCCGAAATAGTTGGGATGAAGTGTAAATTGTGAGTAAAATCAAAATGCAATGACTTTCAGATTCCATGAGCCAATATGTTATTTACAATAGAACACAGATAACATTTCAAAAGTTGAAACTGAGACATTTTACATTTTCATCCACAAAATGAGCTTCTTTCAAATTTTCTGGCTGCAACAGGTCTCAAAAAAGTTGGGACATAGGCAAAAAGGGCTGAAAAAGCAATTAATATATAAGAGAATCAGCTGAAAGAACATTTAGCAAGTAATTAAGTTAACTGGCATCAGGTGTGTAACATGATTGGCTATGAAAGGAATGCCTTAGAGAGGCTGAGTCTCTCAGAAGTAAAGATGGCCAGAGGCTCTCCAACCTGTGAAGGCTTGCGTAAAAAAAGTGTGGAATACTTTAAAAACAATGTTCCTCAACGTCAAATTGCAAAGGCTTTGAAGGTCTCATTTCTTTTTTTTTTTTTAACCCTTATTTAACAAGGGAAGTCCCGTTGAGATTGAAATCTCTTTTTCAAGGGAGCCCTGGGGGTCATCATCGACAGTGCATAACATCATCAAAAGATTCAGAGAAACTGGAAAAATCTCTGTGTGTAAGAGACAAGGCCGAAGACCTTTACTGGATGCCCGTGATCTTCGGGCCCTCACACGCCACTGCATCACTCACCGGCATGATTCTGTCATTGACATTACTAAATGGGCCCAGGAATACTTCAAGAAACCACTGTCTGTAAACACAGTCTGCCGTGCCATCCACAGATGTCCCCTTAAAACTCTATCATGCAAAAAGGAAGCCATTGTTGAGCATGATACAGAAGCCCCGCTGTGTTCTGTGGGCCAAGGCTCATTTAAAATGGACTGTAGCAAAGTGGTAAAGTGTCCTGTGGTCACACGAGTCCAAATTTGACATTCTTGTTGGAAATCATGGGCGTCGTGTCCTCCGGGCTAAAGAGGAGAAAGACCACCCCTCCTGTTATCAGCATTCAGTTCAAAAGCCAGCATCTCTGATGGTATGGGGATGCATTAGTGCATATGGCGTGGGACACTTGCATGTTTTAAAAAGCACCATGAATGCTGAAAGGTATATAAAGGTTTCAGAGCAACATATGCTCCCCTCCAGATGACATCTATTCCAGGAAAGGCCTTGCGTATTTCAGCAGGACAATGCAAAACTACATACTGTAGCTATTACAACAGCATGGCTTCATAGTATAAGAGTCCGTGTGCTGAACTGGCCTGCCTGCAGTCCTGATCTTTCACCGATTGAGAACATTTGGCGCATAATTGAATGAAAAGTCCGTCAAAGGAGACCCAAAACTCTCCAGCAGCTGGAAGCATGTATTAAACAAGAGTGGGATCAAATTCCAATAACTAAACTCAAGAAACTTGTCTCCTCAATGCCCAGACGCCTCCACTCTGTGTTAAAAAGAAGAGGGGATGCTACACCATGGTAAACAGGCCCCTGTCCCAACTTTTTTGTGACCTGTAGCAGCCATCAAATTTGAAATGCGCTCATTTTGTGGATAAAATTGTAAAATTTCTCAGTTTTAACATTTGTTATGTTATCTCTGCTCTGTTGTGAATAAAATACTGGCTGGTGTGATTTGAAAGTCATTGCGTTTTGATTTTATTCACAATTCACACTTTGTCCCAACTATTTCGGAATTGGGGTTGTAGTTGAGAACAAATCGTCCCAAGGTTTGCACACGCTGAACTGCACAATCGCATAACAGCATCTTTTATGTTCCTCTCCATTTCAAAATGGGTTGTTTCGAGCAAATATTTCAGCCTAGTTTAAGTGTACTGGCGCCTGCAGGCACAGAAAGACTCCTTCCATATGTGGAACCAATGGTCCACAGATTTACATGATGACATCATGGACATGTTGGATTTGTGGCACAGGTCCCGTTTCATCAACCTTGTGTGTTCAGCAGATCAACCTAAATGTTGGGAATGGGGAGAAACTGGGATTGTTCCCATACGAAGGGAAGAGCTAAGAGCGCTCATTGCTAACTCCCCCAGCCCTGAGCTCTTGGCCAGCTCCGCACCTACACAAACAGCTCAGGGCACATACACCACTGACTGGGACACAGAGAGAGAAAACACACAGCCCTCTCACATCTGTAAGCAATAATCTTCCGTAGAGCGCGAGGGTTTATGGACTGGATTAGCGGCACCGTCTTTTTAAAAGCACAGTGACCCCTTTAGTGCAGCAACTCTTGACATTATACAGTACCGAACAGTCTCTTAAGCCTCTTATGTGACCAGCCGGGCTGCAATCAAGAGGACAGATATGATCCATTTTCATTAAAAAACATAAAACATGCAGCCATAAGAGGAGGCAGGTCACGCTATTGCCTCGTCTTTCCAGAGGATTCCCATTTTTCACAGAAATCAACTAGAAGCTTGAAAAACTCAAATATTATGTTTATCAAAGCATCAGAGAAAATAATTTTTTGGCAGGTAAAACACTTTTTAATGCTCTTGTATGATCACACAGTTGATCATTCAGAGTCCTGCTGCCCGTTTGAAACAGTTGGGTTTGCACACCCATGTAGTCTCACGTTACACTTGGGTTCCACCTCGACTTCCTCTTCTCAGCCCTAGACCACATAGAAAGCTGCAGCTGACCAGTTTCACTCTTTTTAATTAAAATTGCAATCCCACACACATTTTCCCTGGTGCGTGGGATTCGCCATAGAGAAACATTAATCTGCCTCCCTCAATAAAGGAGGAATCAAAAGTTAATGCGCGAACAAGAAGTATGCCAATAGTTCAAAAATAGAAAGAGGCGTAAAAATAAATGTAAATGAAATCAAATAACACATTGTTTTTTTTTTTTTTTTTCCAGTTCACAGTGAACGCTACTCGCTTTCCTGCCAAACAGCTTTGTTTCCACTTAGCAGTCAAGATCAGTTTGTCACACGTCAGAATGGCTATTTTTGCATTTCCATTGTCAAAAAATGTGGATTGTACAAAAAGAATAGTTCAAATCAGTTTTTTTGTTACCGCTCTGCTGAGGTACCTAGCACAACAATCTGATTCTCCAAGATGGAGCGAGAAACGCCGCAGTACATTGATTGGTTGAGAGAGAATAGTCACTCTGGCTCAACCATGATGAAACACAAACTCGGCCCTTTTGTGGCTGTGGCGGCCATTACCATCCGCTTGCAATCCCGCCTACATTTAAAATTTCAGAGTACGGTCTGCGGTGGACACGCACACCAGAGATATGGTTTTACTGCCAATTCGTACAGGATACGACCTGCTTCTAAGGCCATGGTACAGGAAGCGTGTGGTGTAACCGCGGCTAAGGTGCCTGTGATTAGGCTTGGGAAATGTGATTGGCGCGACGCAATCCATATGAACAGGTCACACAGTAAAGGCAGAAACATGGGGGAGGGGGGTATTTCAAGATCAGGCTCAATACAGAATCTTATCAAGCATCCTCAGTGATACAGGAATACATTTTAGAGAAAGGAAAGGGGGCACTTTTATGCTTTGTCTGGCCTGTTCGTGTCAATCTTTTACATTATGCCGTTACGTGATGAGCCAAAAATATCAAGGTACTCGGTTCCAAGGGATCAACAACTAAGGTCTATATTGAAACAGAAATCTGTTGATTTTGCGTACATTTAGAAAATTTAAGCTTCATGTATTACATTGTTTCAGTCATTTACAGGTTCAGTTAATGGCGAATTAAAATGATGGTGCGCGAATCGCGAGCTTTCTGTCGTAAAGAATGGGCATAATAAGCTTCTAAAGAGGCAGTGTAAGCAAAGCAATAGCACAGCCGTCAAAAATGAACGAAAAGGCACAAGGGCAGTGAGCAGGTGCTGTGCTCTTTCCCGCTCCCTTCCCAAATCTCCCTCATATTCAGTCTCTGTCTGTCGAGACAGAGCAGATAGCCCGCCAATCAGTATACAGCACATTATCAGAATAATGCATTTTATTTTTTTGCAATGATAGATGCACTTATATCGTTGCACTCGCTGTACCCCGCATGATAAGCCCATGCTAACGACGTTCACAGGCAACTACAAGTGGATGGGGCTCTGCAGTGCCACAGACTAGGGAATGCATTTTAGAGTAAAAGTGTTTATTTTGGTTATAAATGTGAGGGAATGGACACACCGCTGGCTCACTGCAGTGGGGGGGAAACACAAAGAGAGAGGGAGAGGGGGCGGGGCAGAGCCCTGCACTGAAAGCTCATTTATTTCCCTCCAACATCTGCACTGTGCTGAGGGGGTTGGGTGCCTCGCCGGGGGAAATTCCCCGACCCCAATCTACTGCGCTTACACCAGCCCCCACTCGCCCAACACCAGCCGCCACTCGCCCAACACCGCCCTCAACACCAGCCCCCACTCGCCCAACACTGCCCCCAACGAGTCACCACTGCCACCCTCAACTCCGCCACACCAAGAGGCCATGGCTGAAATACCTGTACATGATTAAAAAAAGAGGGGGGTGGGTTTGTCGGGAAGGAAATTAAGGCAGCCAAACAGCAAAAAAATGCCCTCCTAAATCTATAAGAGCCCCTAAAACCACAAGGTAGGAGACAAAAAATTGCCACATTCAAAAAAAAAAAAAAAAAAAAAAAAAAAATTGTTTCATCAGGGATACCAAAGGTTACGTGCTTGTCAAAGGAACAAAAATATTCTAGTCACAGAGCTGTCATAGTGAATCTGTTGAGAAATCAAGACCTGTCCATAATGACTATGGGCTCTTTCAAATAGCTTGTTCTTACCTTCAAGCTTCCAACAAAGGTGAATGCCATTTGGTAATTTCCCCCCATTCTTTCTGAAATGCCCCAGGGTTTTACCCATGGGAGGGTATAAATTGCACACGCCTGGCCTGCATATTGTGGTGCACTTTTCATTCTCATATTTTCAGCCCTTGACACACAGTTCACTATTCTCTTCATGACATTACATCGAACTTGTACGATTATCCCCGGAAAATGACTCGCTAAAAGAACAAAAAAACTCTAGATTATCCATCTCTCATCGTCTTGGAATCCAATCAAATTCTCAGGTTTTAAAACAAAGCAGTACCTTTGCTTTTACAAGGTGAAGCATAGTACAACATCAGCAGGCTGGAAATGAAGATAAAATGAGGATTCTTCAAATCTCAGCAATGAGGGTTCTTCAAATACCTTTTCCAACAAACTCACCACCATGTTATGCGCAGCCACTGTTTTAAGGCCAGTGACGACTAATTCTATAGTACCTGCTAGCACTGATTTCCTTGATGCTTTCATTTTATCAGGTTTCTCTGTAGGGTCCAAGTTCCTGGCTATGAGGTCACTTCTGGCACTTAGAATGCTACTTACCTCTCACCAAATGTCTGTTATGTCATGTATGGAATGATTTAAGCCCCAGTCTTCTGTTCCCGATACCAGTGCTGGCCAAGTGTACTGCGAGCGGCAGGTCGGTGGGACAGCTTCTGGGCAAGAAGCTGCAAATATTGGTGCCGGACGGAGCCAGGCAGGAAGTCCTGGGTGAATGAAAGTAGACTGTGTTTTCCGGGGGCTGCTTCCGAGCAGATGTGGGTGAAGGATGGTGGCGGGGGGGGGCTCTGCTCTTTGTGTCAGAGCCACGGAGCTTCATTCGCTTCCTCCCATGACATCATGATGATCCCACACTTCCTGCGCCCGCCGCCAACGCAAAACACACTGGAGAAGATCCATCAAATAAAAGATGAAAATGTCTCAATGAACTCATAAGCCGAAGACCCTGAACGTACACAACCGAGGTGCTTGTTTGAGCATGCTCACCCCAAATCCATGCTTTCATCCCAGGAACAGAAGGGAAGAGAAGGAAATAAAGAGCTTACATACACCCAAGCCCCCTGAAGTCTTGCCTCGTAATTTTCAAGAGGACAATCAATGCCACTTCGCGGTCATCATGGAAATTATGCAAATGTAGAATGATAAGCAAAATAACTCTCACTTCAATCTTCAAAAAATTCCAGTTCATTTTGAGCTGAATCAGTTCGCTTACGAATTGACACTTTAAAGATTCAGATGAAAAGAGTGCAATAACTGCATACAAGGCCTGCCCACCCGGTAAGAACTTAACAACTGCTCCCAAGGGGTAATTTAGGAGTAATGGGGGTGCCCAAGGAAAGGACAGGGGTGTAGAAATCGTCCCCCCCACCAGATTTGGGCAAAAAAAAAAAAACCGTCGCATTCTCCTTTCACCACCCTGGTACATCAGACACCTCCCCAACTGTGACATGCCTTATGTCAAGCTCTCTTCAAACCAGAGAGAGGAACGCAAACGGTTTTCCCCCCGCCTCTCGCCGCACGCTTGGACAAACCTAAATCCATGGACAAAGAGGGCACAATGCAGGATGTAATTAAGGTTTAAATCATCAGGTTGATTAGCATAGGGGATACAGGGCCTGGACAACAAAAGGGGAGAAAACCCAGGGACCTCCACAGAGAGCAGCACTCCTGCAGACCGGAGCAGGTTTTCTTCTGTGCTAAAGCGCTAGGCTTTACGAGCCATCTGGCCCAGCCAAGGAGCAGCGCCGGCTCGGGTCAGGGGATTGCTCATACAGACACAGCTGAGATGAAAGATAGCTGGCACTGACATCTCCATCACCCGACCTCAACTGCAGGCACCTTGTGGTCGGGGATCCCAGCAGAGAGTGCAAGTTCACTCACAGTTGAGACTCAGTTTCCACTCGCACTGATTGAGTGGGGGTCCTGGGGAAGATGTACTGGAAAGTTCATGGTATGGCAAAGCTAAGCACACAAGAGGAAGGCACATAATCAAGAAGAGAGAAACACCCACAGCGCACAGGAGATCAAACCGTGCTCTACCACCTCTCTTCTTCTAAGGGCCCACTTTTCCACAACTTGGAGGTCTCTCCCTTCCCAGCATTCTCTGCTCAAAACAGCACAGTGAACATGAGGTAAAAAAAACTGCACATGAGTTGTCTGCTGAGAATTTGCAACTTGCTAAGAAGTGATGACAAATAAGGGCAATACAGCTTACAAAAGTCAATGACACTGTGCTTGAAAATACATCAATCATTTAAGCTAGGAGTGCATCAAGTAAAATAATAACAGCACCTGTTCCAACAAGTATTCCGTACGCTCTCTTCAGATTTATAGACAGTTAGCCAAACCGTTTCTCTCAGTTGCTTCCCCCTACTGTGCATCCAGAAAAAGGCAGCTTTAATTGGGAAAAGAAACCAACAAGAAGCAAAAGCCTGAAGAAGCCATTTGCAACATTTTCACAGCTGATGCTTTAATCCACAGCAACTCACAGTTGATTTGACTAAACAGAGGCCAAACCCCTAGAAGAATCAGGTGAAGGGTCTTAGTCCAGACCACAGCCCCCAGAGAGCTGCACTCATCTTATTGGAGTCCCTGTCTGGCACAATAGCCACTACAGTACAGCCCAATTCAGATGGCAGTTAACCCTTTGAGCGCTGAATACATTTTCAAGGAATTAAAAAATGTAGTTATCCTGAGCTGTTGAAAACCTATCATGTTGCCACATGATAGGTTTTCAACACCGTCTGATTTTGATATCTTACATCATTGGGCAACTATAGTTGCCCACGGCGCTGAAAGGGTTAAAAGATAAAGTTTGCCGCCTTTGTGTAAATCATCTAATGTAATGTGTGCTCTAGTAAAGACAAAGACACAGTAAAGTCTCCTCGGCGAAAGTGTTTACAGTTTCTCCTCCAAGTCAAAACAAAACATGCATGCAAAGAGACTGAAATTACGCTTCTTGATCACTGCTATTATTTTGTCACAGGGAGCCCATTTTTACATAATGCAGTAGGCCACACGAATGAGAAGTCATAGGAAAATGTGACTGAGGGAGAGATAAGTATCTTACAGGTGAGAACAAGCAGTCTTTCCACAAACTTACAGAATTTTCTGTCCTTAAACTCCTCACATGACCTTCATTCTATCCAGGACACATTTTATTTTTTTAATTCATATTTTGCTTTGGGTATCAATTCCATTTTTCATAATAAAACCAAATTTCTGAAATAACATTGCACTCAGAGTGCTATGCAGCATACACATGTGCAAGAATATGCAGTCCTGGAAACCCAAAATGTTTCAAGTACATTCCAAGGGACGCAAATTTATTGGCCGTCTGAAGCCTACCCTGGTGAGAATCCTTGCAAGGATCCTGCACGGATCCTCATGGATCCCCAAGGATCCTGTGAGGATTCCCACCATAGTAATTTATCCAGGACCTCTAAGGATTTTTCCAGGATTCTAACCCCCTTTGCGCAGATATAGATGTCGGCATCTATAAATTCCGAAATTTAATTCCTAAATAATTCTGTATTTGAATTTCCAAATGTTTTGCTTCACTGGAATAATTTTCCACAGTCTCTGTGACACAAATACTGAGTTATAAACAGGGTTTCCACACTTTTTTACCAGTGATTTTTCAAAACTTTTCCAAAACTTTTCCATAATATTTTACCTAATTTCCATGACTTAGTTTAAAATAGAAGAGGCCTATAATAGCGAACACAGAGCGCCATAATGAGCTTCAACAGTGTGCTAAGCCCTAAGCAGTGTAGTACAAATGTAGCATGGAGAATGGAAGGGAAGTTGTGTCTATCTACCACCTATCCTAGGGCAGCACACAATGGCATAAGGGCCTGTGGCACCATTCTTGTATTTTCTCAATTATATTTAACAAACAAACAAACAGCAATAAATAACCAAGTGCAACATTTAAATGCTCAAGAAGGCAAAAACATTGAAATGGTAACAAACAGATGGCATTTAATATATTCTGAGACAGATGTTGAACAATTACAAATTATTATTTAGAGTGTATTATCCTTGCTTGCGTGCATTGTTCGCAGAATCTGGGGGACGTCGTCGAGTTAGCGAAGTTTAAATGACACTGACGTGCATGTAACCATTAAAGACTGTAACCGAGGAAAGGTTTCATAGAAAAGCTACCCGAGGAAAAGTTTCATAGAATAGCGGTCTTTTGAGAGATTTTCTTTTCGTATGAGCGATATGCAAAATTGTTAGTGCATTCGTCTGTAGGAGGCCTAGTGCTTATCGCAGTACAGAAAAAAATATGTTTCTTACAAAGCTGCAAACTAATTGTTCTCATTAGCGTGCACATACTTTTTTGAGAATATTTTCATTTTATAATATCTGCACATCATACTTGTTCTGAAGGAAAAATACTTGAACTGCCCTCAGAAAGTTTCTACGAAGTGACAATAAAGGATCCAGGTTTTGGCCCACGGCATAACGCACTTTTCTGGTGAGCACGGTGATATGGAAGCTTTCAGTGTACACATAAAGAGAAAGTTAAGGTCGACGTCCACCTTTTGACACCACAGTAGCCGCTAAATTTGATATTATTATCGCGCTTATTTAAGTCGTCCCAGCACAAAAATTGATCGAAATTTGCGTTAGGACACATATAAATAGATGCACATTGCTCCATTGCCCACACTTATTTTAAGTGTGTCCAAAACTAAATTTTTTTTCTTGGCCAAACTTATTTTTAAGCGGTACTTTTTCTAAAAACTAGAGTGGTCATCAACTGGCGCACTTATAAGCGTGGCCAAGAAAAAAATTCAGCATTGGCCACACGTAGAAGTGCGAATAACATCGGCCTATTATTCAGCTGTGTGGGCCGAGTCCTACCAAATTAAGCTATCAGTCAATGACGTATGTTGTATTGCTACATGATATGAAAAGGAAATTTGAAAAAACGCAAATTGGTGGAGTTAATGAGGTTTTTTCCCCCAAGATCATCAAAATCACTTTGTGCAAGTTTTCTCAAACGTAACAAATGCCAGTCATGAACCAAAGTGTATATTATTTAAGATATTGCTTATGTTCGTATAGAATTACCATTTTGAAATTTTGAGTGATTAGCGAAAAAAATTAATGATGTGTTTTAAGCCAGAATTGGGGTCCTTCCTTCACTTTTGGTCCCATTTTCTCAGAAAATCAAAAATCTGGCGTTTACACTAACATGCATCGCAATAATGTCGAAACAGACACGCTTTAAAAATACAGAAAATATGTTATTTGGAATGAGAGAACTTGCAGGAGAATTTCAAAGCAAATAGTGAAAGTATTTTTTCAGACACTCCGTTAAAAACCACAATCGAATCGGGTTTCTTTGCGGTCTAATCAATTTACTTGCATGACGTGTTCATCGACCTGAGAAAATTATTGAGTTTCACAAGCGAACCTGGGTAATCAAACAAAAAAAATGCCAGGATGGAAATGAATATTTTTGAACAGTGTATAATGCAGGAAAACGACTTGGAGAGAAACCAATTGGGCCATAGGTGGACGTCGACCATAAATTTAAATAAAGTTGTGTGTTTATATTGAAATCTTATTATATTCACGTTATTTCATTCATTATTCTGATTTACACTGATGCTATTATTACACTAATTTGAAGCGAGGCAGTGGGAAAATTCAACTGGCGTTATTAGAAAAACGGTGCCCATTAAATTCCGGCGAACAGCGTACCAAGTTACCATGTGCATGGAGGGTACAAGCCCATGTGCTTCAAAAGGTAAACAAAAGCATGTGCTCTATTCTTATTGGCTGTAAGCTAATGAGATAAAGTTGGTATTAAGAAGTCCGGTAGGAAAAAAAATTCGCTGCCCGCCAACTGGCTGCATAATGTAACCTACGTGTATCAAGAAACGTCATGTTAGTTTCAACGGTGTCGCGTTCGAATTTAAATCATAGCTTGTAGTTTTGCGGTAAACTCTACATCTTTTGGGGATTTAGTGAACATATTATAAGCATTAGGCAAAACAGTGTATTTTTCCAAACCTTTCCAAAACCGTTAGTTAATTCCATAACTTTTCCAGACTGGAAAACAGGTTTTTCAAATTCCATAACTTTTCCAGGAATTTCATGACCGCGGGAACCCTGTATAAAGCCTAAATAGGCTCATGAGTAACAGGAAAAAATTGGCATTTTTTTTGTATTCTGCGCAAACGGGTTAAGGATCCCCAAGGATTTTGCCAAGATCTTTGAGGATCCCCATGGACTTGCCCAGAATTCTTAAGGGTCCCTTAGGATCTTGCTAGGGTACTTAAGATCCCCAATGATTTTCTCAAGGTCTGTAAGGATCCCTTAGATATTGCCAGGACCCTTGAGGATCACCAAGGATTTTGTTGAGGATCCTTCAGGATCCTTAAAGATCCTGTCAGACTCCCTCACAGGATCCTTGCGAGGATTCTCAGCAGGGAGACCGCAAGAATCTTTGTTTTCAAGGATCCTTCAAGAATTTTTGCAGGATCCTGCCAGGATCCTGGTTTATTGTCAAAGATCCTGCAAGGATCCTTGTTTTTCCAGATCCTTGAAGGTTTCTTGAAAGATCCTTGAAGGATACAGAAAGGATATGGTTCTCGCAGAATTCCTGCAGGATCCTTCGGGGTCTTCATGGATCCCAAAGGATCCTGCGAGGATTCCCACCTGGGTAGGGTAATGCACTTATGGATACTGACAATGATAATAATGATGGAATTTACTAACCCACTGCACTGATCGCACCCAGCACCAATGCATTGAAACAGAGATCGTTTCAACGAAGACGAGTCAGGTGCTTGCATTATCCATGATGCTGTTGCATGACATGAAATGAAGTGGACTAACAATCGATACATCGAACATTAACTATGAATGGTAACGTAAAGGATTTTAGATAGCTTTATCACTGTGCTCACCAACCCTATTCCTGGAGACTCTCTCTCCAACCATGAAAAAGCACAAGTACTACAAAAGCAAAGGATCCCATTTAGCTGCTAATTATTTGAATCAGGTGTGCAGATAAAGGTTGCAACAAAAACCCTCAGGACAGTACATCTCCAGGGACAGGGTTGGTCACCCCTGCTTTACAATAAACGGGCTCACACAGCAGGGGGTCATCACAGGCCAAGAGCTTCATCTAACAACCAATAAGTAATGTTAACCATCAGCTGGTGAACCATCCAAACCAAACCATACTACAAAGCTACTCTACACTTTCACATATTCACCTAAACCACAAGTACACGTGTGGACAGTGAAAGCATGTATGCCATTCATATAGCCGAGTATTTAAGACATTTGAGATCCGAAAATTCAGTAACGCAGGACAAAACTATAACAACGCAATTTCTAATTTTTGCAGTGTGGATAACATAATGGTAATTTTACAGTCCTAGGAATTCCTCAAACTCTGCTTACTCCTCATTGAACATCCCATACATAGGCCAATTATTATTAATCTTTTTAATTTTTCTTTCATATGTAAAATCAATAACGTGTAGTAACTTTTCAGCTGTACTGGAGATATTTTAGCTCAAAGGAAAGATCTAATGACTTGGATGGACAATAATGTTTTCACCCCCCTTTGTTTATTAGCTAGTCTGTCTGTTTGTAAGCAGGATTATGGAAGAGGTTCTTGACCAGGGCGATTCAACATTATCCAAAAAGGGCCAGTGTGGGCGCAGGCTTTCATTCCAACCAAGCAGATACACACCTGATACTACTAATCAACCCCAAAATTGTTTGCCAAAGAGCTTGAAGTAGCATGGGTGTAACTGCTTAGTAAGAATGAAAGCCTGCACCCACACTGGCCCTTACTGCATAATGTTGACTAGCCCTGTTCCAGACTGTTTTTTGTTACTTTGTGGGAGGGTTATATATGACCGCAGTAAATGGTGATTAGATTTCCACAGGTCGAGGTAAAGGTAAAAGTTACAAAACAAGTAAAAAAAATATTACATAAATAAATAACTATGCTTCAGGCAGATGCATACACTCTATTGAGTGCCCTTCTAATGTATGTGGGCTTCCAGAATGTGAAAATTGTAGTCTACCAGCGGAGTTGGAAGGCTTGCAGCAGACAAACTTCATCATTAAGGTGAGGCAGCGTATGAATTTTACATTTTTCAAAGGGTGCAATTTTCGCGCCCACTGGCTAAAATCTAGGAACATTTCGTATGGAATGGGGACAAAATAAAAACATAATATCTTGGCTTCGTAGAGAGCAAAGAGGAAAACATAAGTAGTGAGCATGACAGCTCTGAAACGTAGGCACTGCTTTCGGAGACAAACTTGCACCCGTTAAGATAGCAGGTCAAAGGCAGAAGTCAACACATACATTTATTATCATACATCTGCCAGTCATAGCTTTATACACCAAAAAAGCTTACCTGTGGTCCTCACAAACAGCTGACCAAATGTGAGCTTGACCCTTGACTCAATGAACCCCCCCAAAACCTATTCTGTTCATCCACCCTCCTTGGGGAGTCCCCATATTTGATGCGGTCAACTTCTGTCTCCTACTTCAGTAGATGTTGTGCATACGAGAAATGTGATGGATGGACAAATGGATGAACAGACTACATGAAAACAGTGTGTCTCATGCCCACCGTGTGGGGCGGAGACATAATCTTTTTAAAAATAAGAAGAAAAAAAACAAGGGGCAGCTCTTGCCTCTGTCATATACTTTCAGCCGGCATTTTTAGAGGATCAAGAGGGCATTTCTGCCCATTTTTCCCTTTAATTTCCTAATTAATTAATTATTATTTTCCCAAATTTTTCCCTTAATTTCCTTAAGTGGATTCTCCCCTGAAAGCCCCATGGTTACCAAGGAGGGGTAACAGTAACCCAGCACTCTCTGAGACCTAGCTTTCCCTGCCTCAGCTCCCGCCAGCTCCTCTTCCCTACAGCTACAGCGGCAATTTGCCGTCGGCATAATCCCTGGCTTTCTGCGTCCGAGGTTACAGGACGGACTGCTGGAGCTCAGTGAAACTGTGAAACGCGCACCAGATGTGGCCCGCGCCAGTGCGCAAACAAAGAGGCCATTTTGTGAACATGCTGCCATTTCTGCTTGAAACGCAGGAGCCAACAGCTTCCATCGCCTATTTAAAATGATGACTGGGAGGAGAGTTAGTGTTTTAGTGTTCAGCAAAAGCAGGCTGAAGCAATGACATTCAGATGATGCGTTTCTAACTGCGCTATGAGTCACCTTCTAATACTAAAATCCGATTATTATGGGACTCCATCTCTCTGATGCAGATATTCAAAATTTAAATCAGGATTTATTTTGTTGATAATGCTTCACAATGGAACTGATGCGGAACGTCGGCAAGATGCATCTTGGTTTCTCATTCCAGGCGAAAAGGAACAATGATCAGAACGTAGAAGAATGACGTGCACATTATCCCCTCTACACAAGACTTAGGCCATCTAAAAATTCATGTCCGCATTTTCAATTTTTAACATATTTAACATTGTGGATTTCATAAGGCACCAAAAAAAATGAAACATATAAAGGGATGGTGCCACACACACAGAAAATAGCCTATATATCCCCCACATGGCTGGGGCTCAAGGCAGCATGTTTCTCTCCCGTGCCACGTCTCGCGCTCTGGTCACGCTACCCTCCCCAAAAAATGAGAATAAACAACTGGGCCACCAATCACACAACACATGCTGAAAAACGCCCACCGCTGCCACGCTATCATTTTAAAAATGTGATTTAATATGTACATATATTTCACAGCCATGAAAAAAACACCATAGGATAAGGTGCACCGAGCCTGCAGGCAAAACGGTGTGTAATTTAGGAGTGGGGAGCTGGGGGGTGGGTAATACCATTTTCATTTGCATATTTTTGTTTTAAATCTCATTGATGGAAAGTGACAGCAGTCCACACGCCAAAAAATTGAGTGAAAAGAGATTGGAGCGAGACCAGCCTCGTATGTCGGTATCACCCCATGAGGTGCTCGCAAGAGAAATGCTGCAGCTTCTATTTCACAAAGCCTTTTGTCCACAGAGAGACTATTTCTATTTAAAGCAAAGGAGTCTGGGGGGAAAAACAGAGGAAGAAAAGCCAGTGTAGCACATTGGTGAGGCTCACTGGGCCGGGCCTGGACCTGCGGGGACCTGCGGAACAAAGGAAACTGCAGAACCACCATCTATTCAAACCAGAGCAGCCACATCTGCTGAAATTCACACCACATTTAGCATAATGAAAACAATACGCATTCTTGGTTCACCCACTCGCCCCACCCCCAAGTAAGAGTAGAGCCATTCCAGCTCAAATGGACCAGGGGGTGACACCACCCCGTCACAGATTTAGTTAATTTTTGCTCCAATAGTTGCTATATGTACATGGACAAAAATCCCAAAATTTTGGCTGCCAACTCCAACTGGTTACAAAATGGCAGCCATTTTAAAAATCGACTTTTACGAGCGTTGCGACATGCCCTCCCACTTTTTTCAAACCCTTTTTCCGCAATAAATCAAAAACTACACCACCTATTGGCACCAAAATTGGCACTTCTCTGTATTTTTCAAGCCGATTCTGAGTATGCAGTCAAATAAGTGATAGCTCATATGGTTTGGAAACTATTGGATGAAAACCCTTTTTGGGGGTACCGAACTTTGGCCACCCTTATCTCAATGCTGCCACCTGATATCAAAATGAAAAATATTGTAGTTCATCTCAATTTTCCACTGGAACAAACCAGAATCAGGCATTGATTTAATAAACAGACTAGAGGCACTCGTAGAATGCAAACCTCCGCCAAGGCAGCACAATCCAAATCTTCATGAGTGGGAGCAAAGTTCAGTTGTCGCATGTCATACGATTTCAAGATGGCTGCCGTGGCGGTCATATTGTTTCACTGATTGCGGTGAAAATCAATAGGGTCCATCTTTGATGTAATAGCAATCCACCCACAAAATTTCAGACAAATCCATGCAGTACTTTTTGAGTTATATTGTTCACAAACAGACAGACAAACAAACAGGGGCGAAAACATAACCTCCGCCCCAACTTCGTTGGGAGGAGGTAATAAATTCGACAAAATTAGGGTTTCATAATCATTGGTACCTATAGTGTAGTACTTGATTAAGTACTTTAGGTTAAGTGACTTGAGGTCTGGTGACTGAGATGGCCATAGAAAAAGCTTGATTTGGTTTCCCTAAAACCATGTCAGTGTTCATTTTGAGGTGTACTTTGCATCACTGCTTTACTGGAAAGTCCACCTACGACCAAGTCTCATCCTTCTGACGGAGGCAATGAGAACGTCAGGCAACACTGCCCAATGCTTGGTGGCATCAATTCAATTCTATTGAGGTGAACCAGTGCCCCTGGAATTAAAACAGCCCCGAAACATCACTGAAATTTCACTACAGGCACGATTTGCCTTCCATTTTGTATGTGTCTCCATATTCACGCCAAACAAGTCGATGCTCTATCTGACCACACCTTTGTCCAGTCAGAATCAAAACGCCCTTTGGCAAACTGCAAGCATTTACTTCCATGTCTTCGGATCAGAAAAGGCTTTCTTCTGACAAAACACCCCAAGAGCCTGCTGTTGTTTCGGTGATGGTATCTATCAGTGCTTTTGAAAACCCCGTGACCTCAATATGCCATCAAGGCCTGTAATTTTTTCATGGTGATTCTAACGGAATTTTTCCCCTTCTCTCTATCCTGAAGGACAAAATGTATTTTAGTCCTCTACCTGACTGGTTTTATCTGGTTTATACAACTGTTCCAATTTTTGAAAATTTCCCTGACAGTGCTCAGTGGTGGATTTAATCTTTTATGGATCTTCTGGTTGCCATTACCAGATTAATGAAGGTCTATAAATACCGCTTTTGAACTGCTAAATATTTTGTTTTCTTCATGGTGTTAGATGACAAAGCGATATGACATGCTTTTGCTGCCACATTTTTATATATCCTAGTGAAACAGGAAGCAATGCTAAGACACAAAATGCAGTTAACTTTGTATGCCACCACAATGGATTCAGAAAAAAAAGAAACATGTGAAAGAAGTGCAGACTTGAAGCTCCAATTTAAGGGTTTTGATGAAAATACTGTATGAAATACAGAGGAATTACGCTAATTTTAAGGCACAGCCCCCTCAAATTTAGGGGCTAAAGTGTAGTTGGACAAACTAATGCAATCATTAAATGTCATTTTTTATTCTGAGGGGCAAAGTCTTTGCAGACAATGACTGCCTCAAGTCTGGAACCCACAGACATCAGACGCTGGGTTTCTTCCCGGTGATGCAATGCCAGGCCTTCACTGCAGTGGTTTTCAGTTCCTGTTTTATTATTGGGGCATTATGGCTTCAGTTTTTTCTTCAGTAAGTGAAATACATAGTACATACTCCATTTGATTCTGGTCATATGACTAACTTGTCTTTTGTAGAACATTCCACCTCTTTGCCGAAAAAATCTTGGGCTGCTTTTGCCGCGTACTTCCAATCATCATCTATCTGCACTGTGAAGCATTGTTCAATAAGTTCTGAGGCATTTGGCTGAATCTAAGCATATCCAATTCAGAATTCATGCTCCAGCTTTTGTGAACAGTTACACCACCAGTATATAAAGGGGAACATGTTCAATTGTCAGCTAAGCATGTCCGCATATTAAACCACTGTCCACAGTCAAGGTGGTATGCCTTGGATCATGAGCAGTTCCATATTTTCCATATTCATTTCCATATTCTTCTCTTCCCATCTTTCTTGGGCAAGTTTCTCAGTCTCCTCCGTCCATAGGACAAAAAATGCCTTTTAAATTTATCTTGTGTAAATATCTTGTTTTCGAGCCTTACTTGTGCATTATAGCTCAAGAGGCAGGGCACAAAACAAGACAACACCAGGAAACACAAAAATAACAAGAAGTAATTAAGGCACACTAAACCCATAACTACAAGGAATGAGGGAAAACAGCATATGACACAAAAAAATGAACTGGGTCCTGACAAATAATGGCTGACTTCACTGGCAGTGACGGCTCTCTGGATTTCAAAATGAGAGATAAAAGTACAAGATTCAAAATGCAAATGAAAGCCATGAAAATCAACTGGAGACCTTTCATGTGTTCACTTTTAAATGAAATAATTATGGAATAAAACACACCTCCCCACGGAACAACTGAACAGCAAATTGTTCAAATACTTTTGGCCCCTTAAATAAGGTGGATCTTCATAAAATAATGCTACAATTCCTACACTGACCTCCCAATTGTGAAGAGTATGTCCTCAAGTTAAAGCTCATATTTATTCATTTAAACTGCAATATCATTTTGTCAACAGCCAAAATAACAATATTGTCAATATCTAAATGCAACACACTGTCGTTCCATAAATATCCAAAGAATTTTAGTTGAATTTTATTCTTGGTTTAAATTTGGAAAGATTTTATTTACGATAACTTTTTAAAGGGGCCATTACAAGTGAAATCTTGATTGGTAGCAGATTGATTTTAAATTAAAATATAGCCGCAAGTGGCAATTCCAGGGTTCAAGCCAAGAAAAACCATAAGTAGTTGAAAGCTTTAACAGCTTAATTAACAAGTGTTGCCACTAAATGTGGCCATGTCCCCCACCAGGTGACGGAAATCAACTGGGGTCGGCGTATCACACAAATACACACTGAAGCCAAAGATGAATAAAATCGGTCGAAGCGTTCTTGAGATTTCGTGTTCACAACAAACGGGACTTGACGGACGGACGGCCAGACGGATGGACTGACGGAGCTGAATACTATGTCCCCCGGCCCTAATACACCTTGACACCAAAGATGAATGTAATCGGTCAAACCATTCTTGAGATATCATGTTGACAAGGTATTTGTAAGTGGTAAAATGGTTGTAATGACCTTGAGAATAACGCCAAGGTTACGTAAATCGAGTGGGCTGTGAGCACCCCCCTAATACATCTTGACACCAAAGATGAATGGAATCGGTCTAACAGTTCTTGAGATATCGTGTTCACAACAAAACGGGACATAACGGACGGACGGACAGAGCTGAATACTATGTCCCCCACCCCTAATACACCTTGAGACCAAAGATGAATGGAATCGGTCAAACCGTTCTTGAGATATCGCGTTCACAACAAACGGGACGGGACGGATGGACGGAGCTGAATACTATGTCCCCCGCCCCAATACACCTTGACACCAAAGATGAATGGAATCGGTCAAACCGTTCTTGAGATATCATGTTGACAAGGAATTTGTAAGTGGTCAAATGATCGTAATGACCTTGACAATAATGCCAAGGTCACAGAAATCTACTGGGGTCGGCGTATCACACCAATATACCTTAACACCAAAGATGAATGGAATCGGTCAAACTGTTCTTGAGATATCGCGTTCAGAACAAACGGGACATGACGGACGGCCGGACGGAAGGAGCTGAATACTATGTCCCCCGCTCCGCTCGCTACCGTGGCGGCGGGGGACAAAAACCACTTTAAGAGTATGTTGCAGGTATTTATGTGGACCTATTTTGCCAGAGTAATGACTGGACCAACAACTTATGATGTATAGTCTTATTTGTGTTATGTCAGGCTATTTTGTGCATTTGTGGCGCCCCCTACAGGTTGATTTGATGGAAACTTTCAGGCTATGTTTCAGGTTCTTATGTGGACATATCCTGTGAGTTTTGTAATGATTGGTAAAACTATTTATGATTTATAGTCTGATTTGTGTTATACCACGCTGCTTTGTTTTGCATTTATAGCGCCCCCTATCAGTCAATTTGAATGAAATTTTCAGGGTATGTTTCAAGTACTTATATGAATATATCCTGTGAGTTTTATGGCTGTAGGACAAACAATTGCTGATTTATAGTCTGATTTGTGTTATACCACGCCGCTTTGTTTGGCATTTATAGCGCCCCCTATCAGTCAATTTGAATGAAATTTTCAGAGTATGTTCCAGGTACTTATATGAATATATCCTGTGAGTTTTACGGCCATAGGACAAACAATTGCTGATTTGTAGTCTGATTTGTGTCATGCCATGCCCATTTTTTTACATTTATAGCGCTCCCTATGGGCCGATTTGCATGAAACTGTGAGGGTATGTTCCTGGTACTTATATGGACATATATTGCGAGTTCCGTGATGATTGGCCCAATGGTTGTTGACTTTTGTCCATTTATGTGCTAAGCCACGCCCCTGCTGAAGTTCATTGGTCAATATCTTGGAAACGAAATGAGACTTCAACAAGCGTATTATATTTCTTCTTATTATTATTTAGCAAATAACGTTAGATCGGGGCATTGATCCATTTATGGAAAGCCGAACTACTAGGTGCTACTGCGCTGTTATCAATGGATTTCATTTATCAGTTTATTTAATGCACTGTCTCCTTGTTATTTTAACTGTAAGCTGAGTCCTGCGCGCATGTAACTGTGGTTTACAGTTAACATTCTCAGAGCCTCTGTTATGAACTGATCGTAAAATTACAGTTAGATAAGTGGCAAAAAAGGTGCCAGTTAAAATAACTGGCAAAAAAAGGTGCGAGTTCATAACAGTGTGCTTACTCCAGCCTTAAACCCGGCTATTTTAAAACATGGGAAAAAATCATATCAAGCGATGAACCAATAGCGACTGATGACATCACTTTCATTTCTTTGTACTTAACTAGCTCTATTTTGACACCAATATTTCGCCTATTTTAGATACGATCATAAATATATTTAGCTAATGCTAACAGTTGCTGGTAGCTATCTGCTGGAATAGGATCTCGAGCTATTGTTTTTTTCTGCTTTGCCATTTTTAACTGTAACCTGTTGTCTTGGACGCACCCAGCAAAAAGACCGTTCTTCCCGGCGCTCAAAGTGCTTTCGCTGGAGGAGAAAGGTTTTTTTCCCCACTAGAGTTCCGGACACCAACAGAAACTCAATTGAAACATTAAAAATGCCTTCTAACCAGCCTGCACAGCCAATCGGGAAACCTTGTGCCGGACTTCCAACATTAGAAGGAGTGTCTCTACGGTCAGAGACAGTTAATTTTTTTTCTAACTCTTCACTGGCCTTGCAATATAATAATGTAAAAATAACCGAGATTGCGGTCAGCTTATTCTAGAAAATATGAATGCTCTGAAAAGATGATTTTTATCAATCCAAGCTGGAAACATTAAAATGACTGGCAGGATTGGAAACGCCACCGCATTTTCAAATGAAGGACACAAATATTTCGCGCCCTGAAGCTGGTTTCAGCGACTGTACCAACTACTATACCGGAAATTCTTTCACTGAGTTTGACACAAAATAATTCTTTTAGAGTCTTATCTATCTTTGTCTCCAAAAAACGACAATGTTGAGGTCTGGGAAAAGGCCAGCAGAGGGCAGAATCGAACCGCAAATGATCCATATCTAAAATATTTGAGTTTGGCGGAGTCATTTAGTCTAATGGAGATTTTAGCGCAGGCGTTTCTTACATATTGCGACTTCTAACTCAAAGATGGTAAGTCTAATCTAGGAAATGGTACCATACGAAGGAGGAGAGTCTGTTGAGTAATATATGTCAAAATTGTGTTCGTAGTGCCAAAAATATGGAAACACGAGCAAGTTAGAAAACTGTGCGTTTAGCCTTTGCATCCAGCATTTTCTTATTGCATTTAACATTGGAGTTAATGGAGCTTCGGTGAGCAGTCCCGTCGCTTTTCGGCTCATACAGCCAAAACTGTTTGTCCAGTTGCCTCCATAATTACATTTTCGTGACCAGCACAACTTTTGCTACAACTTGAATTAATAGTAAAAAAAAATTATAATTAGAAAATTATAGAAGTTACAAAAAAGTTGAACGGTATACAAATTATCCAAGCGTAGCTTAACATTTTACACTTTGAATGACGTTTCTAGCTAAAAGTATGACAGAGTAAAAAATAGCTGAAAATAGCTAAATTTAAAAAAATCTGTTTCATTGTTTCCTATGGGACAAAAATATTGAAATTAAAATTAATAACTCAAAAAGTATGAAAGATATCAAGAAGATAAATAATAGCAACCTAATTCAGAACAAACTGAATTTTTTAAAGTTTGAATGAAGTTTCTTGGTTAAAGTATGTAGGAGTAGTGAGTCAGCACGAAACGCAGAGAATAAAGAAAGAAAGAAATAAAGATTAGGAAGATCATGAGTGTGCAAGCTTCCAGCTTACCCACTAATAATAATAATAATAATAATAATAATAATGATAATAATAAACCAGCACAAAAACAATAGGGTTTCTGCCCTATGGGCTTGAACTCCTAATTAATGAACAATTCTGGTCAGTGCCACTGAAGCATTTAAGCCTAAGTACTGTATTTTTTGCATGCAAATACATTGACTCTCATTGTTTATTATTAATTTTTACATTTTTATAGCATTCTTTGTGCATTTCCAGTATGGGATGCCATTAGTTCTTGAGCCTAATATAACTGCCACAGCAAAACATAACTGCTTTGATTTCAGATCAAACCATTTCAACAAGCGGCAGTCCAAATTAAGCTGGCAGGCACTAGAAACTTAGTCCCAGAAGTGAAAATGCAATAAAAAGATGAGGCATGCCATGTGCTCCACAAAGGCAAAGGTGAGATATGAAGGGATGCAAGCTCTAAAACAGTGGCCAGAATTAGCAGCATGAAGTCAATGCAATGTTGCAATCAAACACGAGGTCTTCCAAAACATTTCCAAGTGTAAGAGGTGAGAAAAGAACCAGAGACAAACTGAAAATGACAACTGGGCCACTACTCTTCCTTTGGATACGCCGCAAGTTACGGATAACAAGCAGAGTCTAAAAATAGCAGCAGTCCGCCACGCGCACACAGTGTTACGCAACACCTTTGAGCCTGGGGAAAAGAATTCCAAATGCAAGCACAAACAGTGGGATGCTCCACTCAACTGTCCAGAGGAGTCAGCGTTGAACAACCAGGACAACTACACATTCTGAAAGCCTGCTTCTCTCCTTCTCCCAGGGATGTAATGGCCAGCCAGGTACTGCACTGTACTAACTGCTGTTTGCCCATACAGAGTCTACTCAAGTCGCCAGCACCCAATTCAGCTGCATTCAAATGGCAAGGTAAGACGTAGCTTTGATCAAAGAATCTAGCCAAGAAAATGCCATCCTTTCAGTCAGCAATAATCAGTCAAGCGAAAAAAAAAATTGATTAAAGCTAACAAAATATAAAAAAACCAATTCCTCCCTTTTAGCCAGGCTCACGTCGGCACAGCTACTCAAAAAAAAAGTGACACAACCAGACCGAGGTCAGAAATGAGGCACAACACCAGGAATTCATGTAATGGGAATAATCAACAGGCTTTGAGAGGGACTTAGATCAGTTTCAATTTCCAGTCATATATTAAGGGAAAAAATCCCACCATTTTAAGACATGCACAGATTGATCAATCATTTAGAGCTGTGAAGGGCACTACCCAGCTCTGTCCATTCCCAGAGGGCAGAAGAGGCCTGGAGAACACTCCTCTCAGCCCTGGAGAAGGTCTTCCCTGGGGTGTGAGGGAGTACCTTTGGGATCCCTTCCAGGAAAGAGCCAAAAGCCCTGTCACACCTCATCAAAGAAATCAAAGCTGCTCCTCATCCTTGCTACGCAGACGGCCATGTTAGAGCAGCTGCAAGGCCAGGATCCCAGCAGGCCAACGTATTCAAAAGTGGTGGTATGAGGAGGGGACAGGAGATTCAGACCGCCCAAAAAAACTGCATCAGCATCTTAAGAGAGATTCACGCTACTAAAATCTGTGCCTAAACTACCATATTTACCAGTCAATGTAAAAAATCTTTTACTCATGCCACAGGGCCATTTCATGGTATTCGTTTCGTGTCGAACAGGATATTTGCACATTTTTTTTCCACCATAGTCATTTTTCTGGGGAATAATATAAGTTTGAACTGGTCATAAGCAAGAGCCATAGGACCACTTTCTACGGTAAAATACTTTTTTTCAGTCTTTTGATTTCATTTTTCCAGTTCAAAATGAAGCCATAAATTTCGTGTCGGACAGGACAAAAAGTGAAGTGGTATTTTTGCCATGTTGGAAAACTGCAAAGTTCTGTCCAACCACATGGTATTCATAGAATTTAGCCAAGCAATTGTGTTCCCTGATATCTTAGCTAGGTTTCAGAGGAAATTTTGGTTTCTTAACTCAAAGTATAGCTGAAGGGGGGGTCAAAAGTTCCCTTGGTCAGCGTGTTGGAGAGGATGTGTCGGACAGGACACTTTTTCATAGGGACCAAAATGACAGAAGATACACACATGATTATTATAAAATGCTTTTTTCTTTCCCCGTCCTTCTTTTTGGCTGCCTCGTACTTCTCATTGTCATTCTTGATTTTTTTTCCTTTTGGTACGGCTCCTCTCAGCATCTGTTTTAGGTGGCAAGGCTGTTGGTTCTCTCTGTACTTGCATTATATTGATGGACCCATCAAATCTGAGATGCAGTTTATAGTTCCAAGGAAGCTGATATGGTTTCTTTTTGAGTTATGCAAACTTGTCAAAACACAAACACACAGGAAGAAAACACTTCAATTTAAAAGCAATCAGCTCTTCCTGAGAGGTTTCTCAATTTTGCTCAATGTCTTCTAATTGAAGACCTGTGTGCAAAAGTACTTAAGTCACATTTTGCAAAAAATGAGTTGACACCAGTATTAAAAGCCACAATGGCCAGAGCATCATCTGATACCAAAGATTTCTGCAAAAAGCACTCAAGTCTTGTGTATTGATGTGTGTCCATTGTCATGATCTACAATGTGTTTTGAAAACTTTGACCCCCAAAATCTCAAAAAGTATTATTTTGTGACTTAGGTACTTCTTGCACACAGGTCTTCAATTTGTAAGTTTGGTACCAATTACATGTACTTAACACGTCACCACTTACTTAACCCATGACCAATTACTCCAGCATATTTATTGACAGGTGCTAATTGGGAAGTCATCTCTCTAATTACTGGCAATTAAATCAGCCAGTGGTTTCTGAACTCAAGAACAGAACAGCCTTTTAAAAGCCTTAGTAGCAGTGGAAGTTGCAATACCAACTCTGGAATTAGCCATTGGTCCATTACTAGAATACTAGAGTCCTGTCCGACACAATTGCGTGTCGGACAGGACAAAAAAGATTTTTAATTTCCCATAAGGTGTGTTCTATTTCTTTGAAGAAACCTTACTGTGGTTTTATACCACATCAACAAAGAGAAAAATGATTCTTGCCTTCGTAAGTCATTTACTTCGGAAATAAATTAAACTTTTTGCTCATGAATCGTGTCTGACAGGATATCCAACTCCTGTGAAGTGAAATTAACAGGGCTTTACACTTGAGAAAAAAAAAAAAAAAAACACTACTTGGTGGGTTATTTGCTTTGACTTGAAACTTGTCCTGTCAGCAAGAAAAAATTGTCAAAAATTAAATACAATAGGAGAGAGATGAGAAAAACATGTCCTGTCTGATACGCTGATTTTCATCATTTCCTAATTAAATCCTAATTTACATAATCAAGGAGTAAAAATTTTGGCCCAGATTTTTGTTTTCTAATCAGTTCAGATGTACATCTAACATATCCAATTGGTATTTTGCTCAGATTCAAACATTTATATTTCTGATACTACTTCACAAATACCATGAAATGGCCCCACAATGAACAGGGGAAGACATCAACCACAACACAGAATGAACAAAAATTTCTGTGCGTCAGACTATCATGCATGAGTATAGCAACAGCAAGCATAGAATGATAAAACCACATAAGTGCTTAATGCAGAAATGACATAAAAAGACACCTGAAAGCTCCTTCTAAAGAATATCAAGAGACAAAAGGCTAAGCAGATGAAAGCATCACGACAATGTAAATCTCAAGATCTTTTTAACCTCCAGCACTCCCCGAATAAAAATGTGTTTTTCTGAGATGTGGGCCACTATATGCCATTGTTGCTGAAGGCGTGGAAAGCTTTAAATTAAAGCACACAAAAAACAAGAATGAAGGAAAATATGGATATGTTCAAACCGCTGTCCTACACAGGTCTTCGCAGAGGACGAAGAATTCTTGCTCACGATTCATTCTGCATCACTGATGCCTGTGCTGCCACTGGAGAACGATCCTTTAAGACGGATTTGGGGATTGCAACGTGATTATGAAAGGGAGTATCAGAGAAAGTGGCAGAGGGAGAGAGCGGGAGAGGACTGATTGAGACTCTTCTACCCAGCATTGCCAGACGGTACATGTTTGAGGTTTTGTGTACAGCAGCCTATATCTCAGCTCATCTGACTGCAAATGGTCTGGATGGTACTACACTTTATTTGCTTGCCTCAAATGTAGCTAGTGGAACAACCACAACGTTTGATCTCCAGCTATCTGCTCATCACACAAAGACTCAAAGAACAAGGAATCTACTGAAAGTTTCCAGATTTTCTGGACTTCTTGGTCAAGTATGGTAAACAATAGGACCAAGGGTCCTGCGGTCCAACGGCTGAAGATAGAGAAATTAGAAGAATTTACCAAAAAAATTTTGCTACAAATTGACACTTTAAAGGTCATGGGACCAACTATGTTGACAACTTGACAATACTTTGAACAGTAATGGACAATATCTATACCACGTGGAAACATATAGACATAGATTACAGAGGCCATACCACCCCTGTCCAATTGAAAGACATGTAGGAAATGGTAATTATGAACATGATGAAGATGACCACAAAAATAATGAAAAATTCATAAAAATGCAAAAAGCAACATTTCGAAATTCACAAAGCAAACTTGGTAGACCTTTTCTCAGGGATGCTTCAGAACAAATATCAAGTCATTCTGGCTGATATTTTCAGAGAAGATTTAGAAAAATTTCCAAAATGACCATGGGTTTGACCTTCTGGGACACTCAAGCTCAAAGGTCATGATACCAAATGAAAGCCCTTCCCACCTGTTGTCAATACTATTTATATCAATATCTCCAATCCTTTCCATGTTATAGCCCATTGAAATTTGGTCAATATTGAATATATGGGAGAAATCAAAATTTCAAAAATTCAAAAATCAATATTTTCAAATTCTATGAACAAAGTGAGTGGGCCTTGTCACAAGGATGCTCCAAAACATATATACAGTCATTCTGGCTGAGAGTTTTGGACGAGAAGAATCTTGAAAAATAGCCAACGACGACAACGCCGACAACAGACCGCACATGGTGCCAATAGTCCATCGGCCCTTCTGACGCCATTGGACTAAAAACCACTAGTTACACAAAATGCTAACAATGTGGTGCATGCAATCGATCAGGGGTGCATTTCCCAAGAGCGTAGTTGCTAATTAAGTTACCAAGTTTGTCCATTCCCAGTCAGTGGTTCCAACTATGAAAGTTAGCATCTGTGCTTTTGGGGAACCCACCCCAGGCTGAAAGTCAGAGATATTGAAGACAATTTTCAATCACTTTTTCAACAAGGCCAATCCTTATTGCTTTGTTGATTTTATGCTTCACTGCCCACAAGAGGAGGTTCTTCTTAAAAATCCTGCAATAATACTGCAATATGCTAGTGTGGAGCAACTAATGCACTGACTGAGGGGGAAAAAAAAAAAAAAAAAAAGACAGACGCTTGGGACAGACTGCATCATCACCCATCGAACTGCAGCTTTTGTGCCCCCATGCAGTACAATTTGGAGCAAAAGATCACGCAATGGAAAAAGAGGAGACCCTTCCATAGCTATGAAGTCTTGGGCAATTTCTGTGATCTAGCTGGTTGGCTAGCGAAATTACCTTTATCCCTCGAGGACAGTAGCCTTTAAATTAAAAATGGGCCATGGATTATGCAAGATATTTTTTCAGAAGGCCATTGATGTCAGTTCTTGATCTCACCAGTACATCTGGTCACCTGCTAATAACCTATAATAACGGATACTCTTGCTGTCAGTCCAATCTCAGGCAAAAACCGATTAGAGCAACAAAATGCATTACAAAAACATGTAGCATCAGAGATTCAGTCTTCGCAAGACCATGAATAACGTAAACAAACATGGCTAGAATGATAGGCAGAGAAAGCCAGAGTCAAGCAGAGAAAGGAAGAGAAAAGAAGGACAGGAAGAGAGATGGCAGTGATAAGACTACATAATAGCAGGTAACCAGGGGGGTACTCCATCAACGTAGCTAGGAACATCCAGACTAAGGCGTAATCTTGAGGCTTGAATTAGCACCAACTCCGTCCCTATTGAGCCTCGACCCGTTCCATCAAGTAAAATAAACTAGCTCCAACTGACGCTAATTAAGCCTCATCTGCTAATCCGCGCCGTTACACGTGCCCAGAAAATAAAAAGACCGCACTAGCCGAGTGCGAAAATGTCGCAAAATGACTCAAGGGAAAGGAACGGCGTGGCGTGCTCCTCTTCTTTTGGTTTTTTCAGGGTTGGTAAACCAACGTTAGGGTGCATTACCGCCACGCACTGTGGTGGCGTAAGGTCTAGAGTGACTATCTCAATATACAAAAAAACTAATCCACATTTCTCTTTTTTCAACAAATTTTTTCTATTTCCCTAGCGCCTAACTTCCTCGAAACATGACCGTAGCCTACACAACTAATTAATTTGCATTTGGCTCTTGCCAAAACCTTTTTCTAAAATTTCTTGGATTTCTCCATTCACTTCCATAATTCCAAGAAATTCCCTCCCTGCATGGACCACCATCCTAATTCTTTCCGTCTTAGATTCAATTTCTTTTTAGCAATTAATGACCATCGAAATGAAAGCCAAAAATGTACCTAAATGTCTTAGCCCTTCAAACTGCAGCAACATTCTTGGCACCAGAAGCAACGTAGTGGTACCCTCTCATAAGCCCTCACCATATAACTCACATAGTTCAAAAATATTCAGTCCGGTAACTTTTTCGAATTGAAGCAATACCACCATGCTGTCTTGCTCCTTCCCATCTCGATATGCCCCGAGCTGCACAAACTCCCTCTACTTCCAAAAAAGAACCAACTTCAACAGAATAAGGGACACCTCCAATAACACCCTTTTTAGTTGGCCGCTGATACATAAGACATGAAATTTGAAAAAGATCAAATTATTTTATTTTAACTGCTTTTGCCTTGTTTCGTCGTCCTACATTCAATTATCACAATTCCACTTCTACATTCCCTGCCATCCTTTACGCCCTCAGATCCATCTTTGATAAACTTCCCGACAAAATGATTATCACTGAATACACGATTGTTTTCCCATCTATTTCCTACCACCTTCATCCCTACAACAAACGGCCCTTCATCAGTTTCATTGCCACTTCCTTTATTCCTTTTCTTTTTACCCCCTTCCACCTCATCACTCTCCACTTGTTCGAAATTCAAAATGTAAAGCAAAAGACAACTATCTAACAAACTTTCGAAATTCACACCTTTCACTCTACCAGAGCACCCCGTCTCTGCCCTCTCCTCAGCGGAGAAAACCCTCTTTATGGGGGTTTATGAGGATTATTAATGAAATTATCACGAGGAAAGGGAACACTGCTGCAATCAACAGGGAGGGAGGTGGCCTGGCAGAATATAGTCGACCGACCGGCTAAATGCATAAGTGACACAGAGATCATTCAATAGGTTGTATTTTAATATAAAAATATCCCGCATGAAAGGGACAAAATGAATGTAGATAGGCTTACTGAAATTCACTAAATTTATTAATTTATTTTCGAAAGTGATACATTAATCAACTGATTGCTGCGAAAATTTTAGATGATTTGCTAGCCAATTGGAATTTTATTAATTTTTTTAAAGTTTTATTTTTGCCTTTATTGGAATGATCTTATTTATTTTTGAATAGTTAATGTTTCTTAATGAATTATATTTATGTTTCACATATTATTATCATTACATGACACTTGTGAGTGTGTAAATGCACTGGCAGAACTGTCTTTTGGGTGTCTGTTCCAGTCTATTGGACATTCTTTGAACATAGATGAAGCTAAAGCCTAATTTACAGTCGTCCAACTCCGTCAACACGCAGACACGCAGTTGTATCAACGGAGATGCGGACCTTTCAGACTTCTCCATTGCTTAATGAGTGTTGCAAAGCAATTAACCGCCAGGACAATAGGGGGCGTAGCATTTTTTTCGGAGACCCACCTACTATTTGATTGTTAATTTACCTTGGCCTGTCACACACAGGCATTCCGGAAGAGCGGCATTCGGAAATGATGTAGTTTGCTGACCAATCACAGGCTTGCGCTATCCGTGGGCTCTCTGTCTTTTGACGGATAGTTAGAAAATTTGGGAGGTGTCCGTCATCGTCCGAGAACATGTCGGAGAGGGGGTTTGACGTCCGGAGAGGGGCTCTGCGTGTCTGCGTATTGACGGAGTTGGACAACTATAAATTAGGCTTTATCCTCACCTTAAACCTGCTACAGGGCAGGATTGCCCTGCGTTTAAATCACCATGGTTACTAGGCTGGGACTCACATTAACCACTTTGATGGAATGGAGATGTGGCTCAAGTTGATGGAACAGAAATCTGAGCTTAGCTGGATGGATCAGGCTTAGCCAGAACCATAGTTTCCATGGTTACTGATGTGGGGCTAATCTCAGCCACTTTGATGGAACTGAACTCTCACTATCATAAGCCAGACTTGGCCATTTAAGTCTGGATTTTCCTTTAGCCTGCTTGATGGAATACCCCCCAGGTCAAGTTCTGACTCAAAACTAGGCAAACACAGTGGTAGCCAGCAGAAGTAATGAATCGTCACTGCCAGGACATTCTGATGTGACATGTTATGCATACAAGATCATGTGATGAACTCATTTGACGCATTTAAAACCCATGTTAAGCTCAGCCTAAATTAATTGAATGGCCAATCGCAGTCTTCAAAATTGGACCAGCATCTTACATTGACGCTAGTTTATATGAGAAACTTGCCAAGGCAAAGCAGCCTTCAGGATGGTGCCAACAACACAACATGCTAGGGTCAGGCATCAGAAACTCAAGTCACGTTCATGCGAGCAACTCAAAAGCTGCAGTAGTTGATCTACTTGAACACTTCTGCTTAACTATGTTGTTCATGCACACGCTGGCATGATGAAACTCCGAAGTGCTCCCAAGACAGTCCAATCACGAGCCATGTTCCATTTCAGGGTTGACATCCGAATTCACAATTTCACAGTCGTAGAGCTTTCAGGTTCAGATATACAATGCATTACATGACTGAAACATTACCAGTTATGGGGGGGTCATCGACCTCATGCGCTCATACCCACTTCATTTTGAGCCCACATGATCTATGATTAGAAAGAACTGCATAACAAAGAAGAGGGGAAGTGGAAAGGCTGTTCCCCGTTTCACTGAATCAAATAATGCTTGATCAAAAACGCATCTTTCCACTGCACCACACGCGGGCCTATAAATTTCGCACTCTGGACAGCAAGCCCAACAGGACAGATCGACATCTCGAGCTCAGTAAGGGTAGAGTGGCAGGAGTTAGCTAGCCTGGTAAAACCAGACTCTGCTATTTCGCTTTTGCTTCATACACAGAGTCTGGACAGTCGTCATTGACAAGTGTTTACTTCCTGGTGGGTGGGCGCATGTCTGAAGTTTAAAATCATTGGTGTACCCGTAAACTAATCACTAACGTTTGGCGATGGCGTATGTTATCGCGCTGGCTCAGCTGCCTAGTACTTCCGCTGTAAACACAGTCCTTCATACCAGGAATGCAGCCCAACAAACTGATCACTACATTAAAGTTAATACTGTACCCATACATATGCCCATCTACCAAATTTTAGCCTTCACTCACTCACTTAAAAAACCAAAGGTGCTCTTTCTGTGCAAAGTTCTGTCCAACCACATGGTATTCATAGAATTTAGCCAAGCAATTGTGTTCCCTGATATCTTAGCTAGGTTTCAGAGGAAATTTTGGTTTCTTAACTCAAAGTATAGCTGAAGGGGGGGTCAAAAGTTCCCGCTTGGTCAGCGTGTTGGAGAGGATGTGTCGGACAGGACACTTTTTCACTTGGGACCAAAATGACAGAAGATACACACATGATTATTATAAAATGCTTTTTTCTTTCCCCGTCCTTCTTTTTGGCTGCCTCGTACTTCTCATTGTCATTCTTGATTTTTTCCCTTTTGGTACGGCTCCTCTCAGCATCTGTTTTAGGTGGCAAGGCTGTTGGTTCTCTCTGTACTTGCATTATATTGATGGACCCATCAAATCTGAGGTGCAGTTTATAGTTCCAAGGAAGCTGATATGGTTTCTTTTGAGTTATGCAAACTTGTCAAAACACAAACACACAGGAAGAAAACACTTCAATTTAAAGCAATCAGCTCTTCCTGAGAGGTTTCTCAATTTTGCTCAATGTCTTCTAATTGAAGACCTGTGTGCAAGAAGTACTTAAGTCACATTTTGCAAAAAATGAGTTGACACCAGTATTAAAAGCCACAATGGCCAGAGCATCATCTGATACCAAAGATTTCTGCAAAGAAGCACTCAAGTCTTGTGTATTGATGTGTGTCCATTGTCATGATCTGCAATGTGTTTTGAAAACTTTGACCCCCAAAATCTCAAAAGTATTATTTTGTGACTTAGGTACTTCTTGCACACAGGTCTTCAATTTGTAAGTTTGGTACCAATTACATGTACTTAACACGTCACCACTTACTTAACCCATGACCAATTACTCCAGCATATTTATTGACAGGTGCTAATTGGGAAGTCATCTCTCTAATTACTGGCAATTAAATCAGCCAGTGGTTTCTGAACTCAAGAACAGAACAGCCTTTTAAAAGCCTTAGTAGCAGTGGAAGTTGCAATACCAACTCTGGAATTAGCCATTGGTCCATTACTAGAATACTAGAGTCCTGTCCGACACGCAATTGTGTCGGACAGGACAAAAAAGATTTTTAATTTCCCATAAGGTGTGTTCTATTTCTTTGAAGAAACCTTACTGTGGTTTTATACCACATCAACAAAGAGAAAAATGATTCTTGCCTTCGTAAGTCATTTACTTCGGAAATAAATTAAACTTTTTGCTCATGAATCGTGTCTGACAGGATATCCAACTCCTGTGAAGTGAAATTAACAGGGCTTTACACTTGAGAAAAAAAAAAAAAAAAAAAAAACACTACTTGGTGGGTTATTTGCTTTGACTTGAAACTTGTCCTGTCAGCAAGAAAAAATTGTCAAAAATTAAATACAATAGGAGAGAGATGAGAAAAACATGTCCTGTCTGATACGCTGATTTTCATCATTTCCTAATTAAATCCTAATTTACATAATCAAGGAGTAAAAATTTTGGCCCAGATTTTTGTTTTCTAATCAGTTCAGATGTACATCTAACATATCCAATTGGTATTTTGCTCAGATTCAAACATTTATATTTCTGATACTACTTCACAAATACCATGAAATGGCCCCACAATGAACAGGGGAAGACATCAACCACAACACAGAATGAACAAAAATTTCTGTGCGTCAGACTATCATGCATGAGTATAGCAACAGCAAGCATAGAATGATAAAACCACATAAGTGCTTAATGCAGAAATGACATAAAAGCGACACCTGAAAGCTCCCTTCTAAAGAATATCAAGAGACAAAAGGCTAAGCAGATGAAAGCATCACGACAATGTAAATCTCAAGATCTTTTTAACCTCCAGCACTCCCCCGAATAAAAATGTGTTTTTCTGAGATGTGGGCCACTATATGCCATTGTTGCTGAAGCGTGGAAAGCTTTAAATTAAAGCACACAAAAAACAAGAATGAAGGAAAATATGGATATGTTCAAACCGCTGTCCTACACAGGTCTTCTCAGAGGACGAAGAATTCTTGCTCACGATTCATTCTGCATCACTGATGCCTGTGCTGCCACTGGAGAACGATCCTTTAAGACGGATTTGGGGATTGCAACGTGATTATGAAAGGGAGTATCAGAGAAAGTGGCAGAGGGAGAGAGCGGGGAGAGGACTGATTGAGACTCTTCTACCCAGCATTGCCAGACGGTACATGTTTGAGGTTTTGTGTACAGCAGCCTATATCTCAGCTCATCTGACTGCAAATTTAGATCCCTTCTGGATGGTACTACACTTTATTTGCTTGCCTCAAATGTAGCTAGTGGAACAACCACAACGTTTGATCTCCAGCTATCTGCTCATCACACAAAGACTCAAAGAACAAGGAATCTACTGAAAGTTTCCAGATTTTCTGGACTTCTTGGTCAAGTATGGTAAACAATAGGACCAAGGGTCCTGCGGTCCAACGGCTGAAGATAGAGAAATTAGAAGAATTTATCAAAAAAAATTTGCTACAAATTGACACTTTAAAGGTCATGGGACCAACTATGTTGACAACTTGACAATACTTTGAACAGTAATGGACAATATCTATACCACGTGGAAACATATAGACATAGATTACAGAGGCCATACCACCCCTGTCCAATTGAAAGACATGTAGGAAATGGTAATTATGAACATGATGAAGATGACCACAAAAATAATGAAAAATTCATAAAAATGCAAAAAGCAACATTTCGAAATTCACAAAGCAAACTTGGTAGACCTTTTCTCAGGGATGCTTCAGAACAAATATCAAGTCATTCTGGCTGATATTTTCAGAGAAGATTTTAGAAAAATTTCCACAAAATGACCATGGGTTTGACCTTCTGGGACACTCAAGCTCAAAGGTCATGATACCAAATGAAAGCCCTTCCCACCTGTTGTCAATACTATTTATATCAATATCTCCAATCCTTTCCATGTTATAGCCCATTGAAATTTGGTCAATATTGAATATATGGGAGAAATCAAAATTTCAAAAATTCAAAAATCAATATTTTCAAATTCTATGAACAAAGTGAGTGGGCCTTGTCACAAGGATGCTCCAAAACATATATAAAGTCATTCTGGCTGAGAGTTTTGGACAAGAAGAATCTTGAAAAATAGCCAACGACGACAACGCCGACAACAGACCGCACATGGTGCCAATAGTCCATCGGCCCTTCTGACGCCATTGGACTAAAAACCACTAGTTACACAAAATGCTAACAATGTGGTGCATGCAATCGATCAGGGGTGCATTTCCCAAGAGCGTAGTTGCTAATTAAGTTACCAAGTTTGTCCATTCCCAGTCAGTGGTTCCAACTATGAAAGTTAGCATCTGTGCTTTTGGGGAACCCACCCCAGGCTGAAAGTCAGAGATATTGAAGACAATTTTCAATCACTTTTTCAACAAGGCCAATCCTTATTGCTTTGTTGATTTTATGGCTGCACTGCCCACAAGAGGAGGTTCTTCTTAAAAATCCTGCAATAATACTGCAATATGCTAGTGTGGAGCAACTAATGCACTGACTGAGGGGGAAAAAAAAAAAAAAAAAAGACAGACGCTTGGGACAGACTGCATCATCACCCATCGAACTGCAGCTTTTGTGCCCCCATGCAGTACAATTTGGAGCAAAAGATCACGCAATGGAAAAGAGGAGACCCTTCCATAGCTATGAAGTCTTGGGCAATTTCTGTGATCTAGCTGGTTGGCTAGCGGAAATTACCTTTATCCCTCGAGGACAGTAGCCTTTAAATTAAAAATGGGCCATGGATTATGCAAGATATTTTTTCAGAAGGCCATTGATGTCAGTTCTTGATCTCACCAGTACATCTGGTCACCTGCTAATAACCTATAATAACGGATACTCTTGCTGTCAGTCCAATCTCAGGCAAAAACCGATTAGAGCAACAAAATGCATTACAAAAACATGTAGCATCAGAGATTCAGTCTTCGCAAGACCATGAATAACGTAAACAAACATGGCTAGAATGATAGGCAGAGAAAGCCAGAGTCAAGCAGAGAAAGGAAGAGAAAAGAAGGACAGGAAGAGAGATGGCAGTGATAAGACTACATAATAGCAGGTAACCAGGGGGGTACTCCATCAACGTAGCTAGGAACATCCAGACTAAGGCGTAATCTTGAGGCTTGAATTAGCACCAACTCCCGTCCCTATTGAGCCTCGACCCGTTCCATCAAGTAAAATAAACTAGCTCCAACTGACGCTAATTCGAGCCTCATCTGCTAATCCGCACTTCGTGCACGTGCCCAGAGAAAATAAAAAGACCGCACTAGCCGAGTGCCGAAAATGTCGCAAAATGACTCAAGGGAAAGGAACGAGCGTAGGCGTGCTCCTCTTCTTTTTGGTTTTTTCAGGGTTGGTAAACCAACGTTAGGGTGCATTACCGCCACGCACTGTGGTGACGTAAGGTCTAGAGTGACTATCTCAATATACAAAAAAAACTAATCCACATTTCTCTTTTTCAACAAATTTTTTTCTATTTCCCTAGCGCCTAACTTCCTCGAAACATGACCGTAGCCTACACAACTAATTAATTTGCATTTGGCTCTTGCCAAAACCTTTTTCTAAAATTTCTTGGATTTCTCCATTCACTTCCATAATTCCAAGAAATTCCCTCCCTGCATGGACCACCATCCTAATTCTTTCCGTCTTAGATTCAATTTCTTTTGCGCAATTAATGACCATCGAAATGAAAGCCAAAAATGTACCTAAATGTCTTCGCCCTTCAAACTGCAGCAACATTCTTGGCACCAGAAGCAACGTAGTGGTACCCTCTCATAAGCCCTCACCATATAACTCACGTAGTTCAAAAATATTCTGTCCGGTAACTTTTTCGAATTGAAGCAATACCACCATGCTGTCTTGCTCCTTCCCATCTCGATATGCCCCGAGCTGCACAAACTCCCTCTACTTCCAAAAAAGAACCAACTTTAACAGAATAAGGGACACCTCCAATAACACCCTTTTTAGTTGGCCGCTGATACATAAGACATGAAATTTGAAAAAGATCAAATTATTTTATTTTAACTGCTTTTGCCTTGTTTCGTCGTCCTACATTCAATTATCACAATTCCACTTCTACATTCCCTGCCATCCTTTACGCCCTCAGATCCATCTTTGATAAACTTCCCGACAAAATGATTATCACTGAATACACGATTGTTTTCCCATCCATTTCCTACCACCTTCATCCCTACAACAAACGGCCCTTCATCAGTTTCATTGCCACTTCCTTTATTCCTTTTCTTTTTACCCCCTTCCACCTCATCACTCTCCACTTGTTCGAAATTCAAAATGTAAAGCAAAAGACAACTATCTAACAAACTTTCGAAATTCACACCTTTCACTCTACCAGAGCACCCCGTCTCTGCCCTCTCCTCAGCGGAGAAAACCCTCTTTATGGGGGTTTATGAGGATTATTGTGAAATTATCACGAGGAAAGGGAACACTGCTGCAATCAACAGGGAGAGGGAGGTGGCCTGGCAGAATATAGTCGACCGACCGGCTAAATGCATAAGTGACACAGAGATCATTCAATAGGTTGTATTTTAATATAAAAATATCCCGCATGAAAGGGACAAAATGAATGTAGATAGGCTTACTGAAATTCACTAAATTTATTAATTTATTTTCGAAAGTGATACATTAATCAACTGATTGCTGCGAAAATTTTAGATGATTTGCTAGCCAATTGGAATTTTATTAATTTTTTTAAAGTTTTATTTTGCCTTTATTGGAATGATCTTATTTATTTTTGAATAGTTAATGTTTCTTAATGAATTATATTTATGTTTCACATATTATTATCATTACATGACACTTGTGAGTGTGTAAATGCACTGGCAGAACTGTCTTTTGGGTGTCTGTTCCAGTCTATTGGACATTCTTTGAACATAGATGAAGCTAAAGCCTAATTTACAGTCGTCCAACTCCGTCAACACGCAGACACGCAGTTGTATCAACGGAGATGCGGACCTTTCAGACTTCTCCATTGCTTAATGAGTGTTGCAAAGCAATTAACCGCCAGGACAATAGGGGGCGTAGCATTTTTTTCGGAGACCCACCTACTATTTGATTGTTAATTTACCTTGGCCTGTCACACACAGGCATTCCGGAAGAGCGGCATTCCGGAAATGATGTAGTTTGCTGACCAATCACAGGCTTGCGCTATCCGTGGGCTCTCTGTCTTTTTGACGGATAGTTAGAAAATTTGGGAGGTGTCCGTCATGCGTCCGAGAACATGTCGGAGAGGGTTTGCGACGTCGGAGAGGGGCTCTGCGTGTCTGCGTATTGACGGAGTTGGACAACTATAAATTAGGCTTTATCCTCACCTTAAACCTGCTACAGGGCAGGATTGCCCTGCGGTTTAAATCACCATGGTTACTAGGCTGGGACTCACATTAACCACTTTGATGGAATGGAGATGTGGCTCAAGTTGATGGAACAGAAATCTGAGCTTAGCTGGATGGATCAGGCTTAGCCAGAACCATAGTTTCCATGGTTACTGATGTGGGGCTAATCTCAGCCACTTTGATGGAACTGAACTCTCACTATCATAAGCCAGACTTGGCCATTTAAGTCTGGATTTTCCTTTAGCCTGCTTGATGGAATACCCCCCAGGTCAAGTTCTGACTCAAAACTAGGCGCAACACAGTGGTAGCCAGCAGAAGTAATGAATCGTCACTGCCAGGACATTCTGATGTGACATGTTATGCATACAAGATCATGTGATGAACTCATTTGACGTACGAAAACCCATGTTAAGCTCAGCCTAAATTAATTGAATGGCCAATCGCAGTCTTCAAAATTGGACCAGCATCTTACATTGACGCTAGTTTATATGAGAAACTTGCCAAGGCAAAGCAGCCTTCAGGATGGTGCCAACAACACAACATGCTAGGGTCAGGCATCAGAAACTCAAGTCACGTTCATGCGAGCAACTCAAAAGCTGCAGTAGTTGATCTACTTGAACACTTCTGCTTAACTATGTTGTTCATGCACACGCTGGCATGATGAAACTCCGAGTGCTCCCAAGACAGTCCAATGCGAGCCATGTTCCATTTCAGGGTTGACATCCGAATTCACAATTTCACAGTCGTAGAGCTTTCAGGTTCAGATATACAATGCATTACATGACTGAAACATTACCAGTTATGGGGGGGGTCATCGACCTCATACGCTCATACCCACTTCATTTTGAGCCCACATGATCTATGATTAGAAAGAACTGCATAACAAAGAAGAGGGGAAGTGGGAAAGGCTGTTCCCGTTTCACTGAATCAAATAATGCTTGATCAAAAACGCATCTTTCCACTGCACCACACGCGGGCCTATAAATTTTACGCACTCTGGACAGCAAGCCCAACAGGACAGATCGACATGCGAGCTCAGTAAGGGTAGAGTGGCAGGA
The DNA here is from genome assembly GCA_029692085.1 of Gymnothorax javanicus. Lineage (NCBI taxonomy): Eukaryota > Metazoa > Chordata > Actinopteri > Anguilliformes > Muraenidae > Gymnothorax > Gymnothorax javanicus. The sequence goes on from CM056202.1 coordinate 79,487,172, forward strand.
GTTAGCTAGCCTGGTAAAACCAGACTCTGCTATTTCGCTTTGCTTCATACACAGAGTCTGGACAGTCGTCATTGACAAGTGTTTACTTCCTGGTGGGTGGGCGCATGTCTGAAGTTTAAAATCATTGGTGTACCCGTAAACTAATCACTAACGTTTGGCGATGACGTATGTTATGCGCTGGCTCAGCTGCCTAGTACTTCCGCTGTAAACACAGTCCTTCATACCAGGAATGCAGCGAAAACAAACTGATCACTACATTAAAGTTAATACTGTACCCATACATATGCCCATCTACCAAATTTTAGCCTTCACTCACTCACTTAAAAGAACCAAAGGTGCTCTTTCTGTTTTCCTTACAAGAAACAAACTGTTGAGCTATCGTTTCTCCTGCCGATACTGCTGCTATTAAAAAAAAACGTAAGAGACCCGAAACCAACGGCAGAATCGGCAAGAATAACGCATTATTTACATCAGGACGAAATCTGCGTTGACATGAACCCTGAACCCTTAACCATACTTGCGCTACCATCATACCGAGCTCGCTTTCTAATTTTATAGTAACGTATTTTGGCTCTGAGTGTTTGGCTGTCTCAGACAGCCATTTCATTTACGGTTAATGACAACATAACATTGAGACAGCGAATAGGTCTTGTGACATGAACAAAGACACGGCTTTTAAAAAGTTCGCTGCCAACTTAAATAGTGTGAAATTCACGGGCAATGTAACACTAGCACAGGGGTCACCAACTCCATTCCTGGAGGGCTAGCATCCTGTAGGTTTCTGCTCTGCCTCCTATTCAGCACACCTGATTCAACTAGTTAGCTATTCAACTGCCCAGCTTAGTGATCTAGTTAAGAAGCTAAATAGTTGAATCAGGTGTGCTGAATAGGAGGTAGAGCAGAAACCTACAGGATGGTAGCCCTCCAGGAACGGAGTTGGTGACCCCTGCACTAGCAGCTGCAAGCTAGCTGAGGTGGTTCGGCTGTCTCTCACAGAGATGAACAGGGTGCCTATTTCATATGTTTCATGATGGATATTAAGTAGATATGACAACTTTTCTCGAAACCTGTACGGAGTAGCGCTACAACATCATTTCCATTCAAAAAACTAACCAAACCGAGTGAACAGACTGAGTAGTGAAGCGAAACAATATTAAGCGGAAGTAGGAAGGCTGGCGGAGTCAGGCTAGGAATTAGCCAGTTAATCGCGCAACATCAGGGTTTTTCCTGCATAGAGAATTTGGTGGCGGCCGCCACCGCCTAATTTTTTACAGTGGATTTACACTGGTTCGGCGCGTCAACTGACGCCTACGCCTCCCATTCATTTTCTATGGAGAGCGGCGAGAGCGTCCAAAGCAGTGGCGCAATGCATGATGGGAGCTGCGCGTCAAATTTGGTGCTTGCGGCGCGTCGAAGAAGCTGGGATATCCCTGGTTTATGGTAATGAATCTGGCAAACGCAAAGCGAATATCCAATCAAGGGATAGCAGACGGTGTGTACGTTGTCTTCAAGGCCCCGTGGCCTTCGAAATAATAGTTCCGCTTCTAGCAAGTTCCCCATAAAGATATAAAAGAGAAACTATAGTTTCGTCTTTTTTTATTTTATTAGAGGGTACCCTGCCAAATTACGGGGACAATGACAAAGAAACAGCACGAGGAGGCAGGTGGCAGAGATTGTTGGAGTCTCCGGTTAAGTTTATCGTTTTAGTTAAAAATTAAATGAATCCTGTGATACTTAGCTAAATGCCGCCAGAGGAGGGCCGCATAATCGCGTTTATATTCGGTGAGATATGCACTGCATACCACCACCAGCTCATTCTCAGCAAGGAAAAACCCTGAACTTGATCCAAGCACACGATCAGCCGCAGCATGAGGCAGGTTTAGTGAACCAAATGCATGCGCGAGTCACCTTCACCCAAATGGCACACATTCCAACTTAACTGATTTTACAAATCCACGGCACACAATTAATACCAGGCCCGGGGGCTGCCATTAGGGGACGTGGATTCCTACTCAGTGAAGGTGGACTGCTTGTCAAGTGGAGCCACAGTGAAAACAAGAGACATCAAAATAAATGGCCTGGCAACATTGAGGATGATGCATAGAACGAGCTAGACCTCAAAACACAGAAGTGAGGAAAAATAAAATTCATTGGCTGGTGCAGAAAGCACGCGGTGCTGCTTTTGAGAAAACTTGGGCAAAGGACAGCGAGGCGGCCTCACCATCACACGGATGAAACAAGTTTGCTCCCAGTGCATTCAACCAAATGGATGCAAAACAGGAGTCAAGCAGGGCATCAGAGTGCTCTCTCAGCCACTAAGCAGGGCAGGGATTGCCATACGGCAAAGAAATGCACCAGAGCAATAAAAAAAGTAAGAAATGAATGAGGCTTAAGTAAGGACACCTTTTCTAGCAATTTTCAATAAGAACAGAAAGCAGAGTAAGCTCACCTGAAAAATACAGCAGTGTTGTCACATTCATGTGCCGAGATCTGAAATGGTTTCAAAATATTTTGCGGCCCCAGAATTGAGCGAAAGCCTCAGAAGTTCCAATCAAAAAAATACACAGGCAGAGAAATTGGATAACCTCTAAAATGAGTGCCTTTAAGGAAAATTGTAATACTACCAGGTAATGCAGTGCTCTCTTAAGCTGCAATACACTCAGGGAGGAATTTTGACAAACTGTCAGCACAAATTCAGCTGTCTTTTATTAAAACCAATGCAAGCCAAAGCCATTCACCCAGAAACAGACGAGCATCAAAGGCAGAAGAGAACCAGAGCACTTCTTATTAAGCTGCTTCCTGGTCTTTTTTTAAACCATGGGTGTGGGCCTGCACTACCAAAACCTTGGGTACCATCCCATTATCCCACTGGTTAAACCTTGGGGAAACACAATCTGCTTCCTTCAATGACAACTGGAAAAAAATTGACCTGCATCTGCAACAAACGGCTGAAACTGAGTCATTTTCAAAGTTAGGCAACATAAATTACCGTGTAACAACTCTCCAAATATAAGAACTCCAAAAAAATCTTAATCAACAGTACAATGGTGGCAGGATGAGCCTTTAGGGGCAAATTTTAGTGCACTTTAGTACGTTATTGCGTTATTGCAAAATTGGAACTAAACTGCAAAAAGTAGCACTTTCAAATAATCTTATATCTCATAAACCGTTTATTTGATTTTCATCGAACTTGTTGTACATTTTTCACAAGAACCCATGAAGCTAAACCTGGCTTTAGTTTTTTTTGCCATGTATTCAAGGGGTTTTCCAATTAAATCAAAAGTCAGTTCTAAGATTTGTATGATGAAATCAATGTTGGTGTAAGCAATCACCAACAGGTGTCCTTTGACCGGCGCTAGACGGGGGTGCCCTTTACACTAGGTGAGGTGAGTAAAGGGCAAGGATCCCAGAAAACCGGTTGACCCGTCTGCTTCAGCAGTTGGCAACAGCTGCTGGACAGGGTAAGCCCGCGGTGGCTGCGGAATTGGTAAAGGAAGAAAATCCTGCAAGTTTAATGAAAATTGGAGAAAGTTCCCAGTTTACCATATTTGGCTTTTTCGTGAAGTGGCCTAACAAAAATGGTGCAAAAAGGGTTAATACCGAAACCAGCCACAGAACTCTTTACCACTGACACTAGAGATGTGAATGACAACGTGAGCCAGATTTCATTAATTTTGACTCAGGGCGCATGGAGAAATCGCCGTACGAAAATGTGGCAGTTTCACCTTTCGGCGGCAAAAAGCGCCCCCTATACTTGTGCGCCCTAAGTCAGCCATCGTAATTTTCATCCAAATCCAAATAAGAGGTGCTGATCTATCATGACATGCATAAAATACCTTGGCTGACTTAGGGCGCAAGCCACACAACCCCCGGGAAAGTGTGCAAAATTACAAAAAGTAGTGACTTGCAGCGCCACCTATGGGCTGCGCCCTAAATCAGCCGCCAAAATTTTCACATTTTTGGAGAGTCCATACCCGACTGACTTGCACAAATGGAAATCATTTTGGCTCACTTAGGGCGCACAGAAATACAAGCATTCAAAAACCTAATTTTAGTGATTTTGCCATTTAGGCTGATTTTGACCCCGATATTCCAGGACCCCCTAAAAAAAAAGCAGACTCTATTAAGGATAGAAAATGTGATTTTTGTTCATTTCTAACATATATCTATCAATAAAAAAAATTTCGGAAAAATCCGAAGGGGTCATGAATCACCCTCTAATAGAAATCTGCCTGACTCTTATAAAAACTGTCTCTTAATAAATAAATGACAAACGGCTTAAAAAACAGCCTTAACATGCTCCACTCAATATCCAAAGATAAAGATAAAACATTTCCATCACCCAATTTTTTTTTTCAGATTGCAAAGCCAACACACTTAAGAGGATAACTGAAGTGTACAGAGGGCTCCACATCCATCCCTGACAAAATTTTATTATTAAGTCCACACAAACTTTCAGGACTGTCAAAATGACACAAAAACGTCATGTTCACAAAACAGAGCCACCCAGACCTTGTGAGTTTGACATAACTTTTTATGTTAATTCAACAAATTTTGATAGAGTTAATGTTACAAAATTTTTTAAGTCAATAAAGTCAATTTTGTTCAAGGCCAATGAACAACACAAATTGTTCAGTGACATATTTTGATAGATAAATCAACTAAAAAGAATGGTTGCTGAAAATATGCAGTCGATGTTTTTATGCTCATACGATAAGTAGGCATTCTCTTGTTCAATAAGATGAAAGGTTCCCAGAATTCGTCGGGGTGATGGCGTGTTGCCTCGCCACACTTCACTGTGGTTCATTTTATGTTTTCCTATTGTGCTGAGCAGAATTTCATTTATCTCCTAAAATGGGGGCACTGTTCAGTACTGATAGACATGCACCATTTGATGACACCCAATGTGTTTGCGCAAGCGCAACAAAGCTGTACATCGGAATTCCACATAGCTATTGAGTCGACACTGCTGAACGGCTCATATATTCAAGATATTGCATTCCAGAGTGGTGATTCGATCCAAGGCCCTATATCAAATCATGATCATTAAAGCGCCACAAGCCAGCAGCCCCTCAGGCTGCAGTAGAGTGTATTATTAGCGGTGTCCTTGTTCAAAGAGGGAGAGTATCACTCAAAGGGTTTACCCTTATCGAATAGTTAATGCAGCAGAGTCAAGTTAGTTGGCAGAGGACAAATAAGCTGGGGTCAACGGGTAAAAAGTTTCAACAACAACATAAAGAAACAAGTCCATGTGTTTATTTGTGCATGCCAGAACATAAGTTGTTTACTTCTTTATATTAAGGGCCATGGGTCATTTTAAAAAGAATTAATATCTAGCCATTAGCTAATGCTCGATTGCAGGTGGTACATATAGAATTAGGGAACATAATTAACTGATATTTATAGACTATATGGCGATGAATAAATAGTAGTTGACGAGCATGTAGTGAACATGAAGAACGGCAGCAGCCACTTAAAAATACGCGAGTCCACTGATTATATGCGAGGACAATTACTTTCGCAAGCATATCTAGATATAGACGTCATTTCATTGTTAAAAAATATATATTTAAAGAAACATGTAGGGTCATTCCATGTCAGATCATCCAATGGGTCTCACCACCTTCTCAATTTTGCTATTTTTTTGTATGCAGCTGTGTAAATATATATCACTGACAAATCCAAAATTTCAGCTCATTTGGACCAAAAATGAATTTTTGGTGAATTATTTTCTAAGGGTACTGTTGGTTTTTTTTGTCAATTGACATTTTTCTTGTATTTAACATGGCATAACTTTTTTATTATTACACCTATAGCTTTGAAACTTTGCAGCTAAGCTAATGTTATACTGCTTAAACAGAAAATGCAGTCCATTTTACTTTATCTTTCTTGGTTGTGGAGCTATGAGGACACCAAAAGTGCCTTTTGTTCAAGCAGTTCCATGCTTAGGCCCCCAAAGCACCCCCAATATAAACCCTAGCATAGGCTCTCTGGCATTTTTCCCATTCATTTGTGTCTGCTGAATATAAATCAGGCTGAATTCACCATGAATCTATCACCAACTGCAGTCAGCCCCTTGCCAAATGTGAAAAAAACGCTAAAATGCCACCTGTTCAAACCCGCGTATCTCCAGGGGCACACCTAGGATTTTCTTCTTTTTTTTTTTTTGACGGATTCTTCTATTATAGTAGAGAGACCACTCCAAAAATTGTTGATGTGTTTCGACCAATATAAATTTTGCAGGTGTCTGAACAGGGGTGGGGTAATCTTGAGAATTGCTTGGCATTTTCAGCTTCTTACACAATGTTAATGATTATTGAATCACAATAATTGTAAGTTCTCAATTCATCAATGCATGACACATACACAGAAAGGTCAGTATATGCAAGTTGGTAGATCATGTTGGCAAGGAGAAACCTGAACCAGTTATTGATCAATAATTTCTGATTATTGCTAGTGTTTTTCATGAAGCGAAACAAGAGGACACAAGCATTAACATGAACTTCTGAAAAATGCTGTGCGCCATTCAATAACATTCTCCGCTCTGTTCCAACTCCGGATGTCACTGGACGCACAGCCCGGCAGTATAAGTTGGACAAAACTGGGACAGACAACATTGTTGTGCTCTTTGCTGCATTTAGGAAGCAATAACACTATTAATATAGCATGGAATACAAAGTTTTAATTTTACAGTCAGTTTACAAGAATTATTGTCAGTAAATTTTATTGATGCAAAGAAGTGTGATTCTCAAAAATTGCCTGACCCCTATTTAGACAGTTCTGAAATGTATGTCATTCAAGTCACATCAACAATTTTTGTTTTGTTATGTCTACTGTGATACAGGAATTAGTACAATTTAGTGTTTGATTTCATAATGATTGAAAACACTTAAAATGTTGCATAGTTAACTGTGTAAGAAGCTTAAAGTGCCACGCGATTCTCGAGATTACCCCACCCCTGTTCAGACACCTGCAAAATTTATATTGGTCAAAACACATCAACAATTTTTGGAGTGGTTTTTCTACTATAATAGAGGAATCAGTTAAAAAAAAAAAAAAAAGAAAATCCTAGGTGTGCCCCTGGAGATATGGAGGTTTGAACAGGTGGCATTTTAGCATTTTTTTTACATTTGGCAAGAGGCTGACTACAGTTGGTGATAAATTCATGGTGAATTCAGCCTGATTTATATTCAGCAGACGCAAATGAATGGAAAAAATGCCAGAGAGCCTATGCAAGGGTTTATATTGGGGGTGCTTTGGGGACCTAAACATGGAACTGCCTGAACAAAAGGCACTTTTGGTGTCTTCATAGCTCCACAACCAAGAAAGATAAAGTAAAATGGACTGCATTTTCTGATTAAGCAGTATATCATTAGCTTAGATGCAAAGTTTGCAAGCTATAGGTGTAATAAAAAAGTTATGCCATGTTAAACACAAGAAAAATGTCAATTGACAAAAAAACTGATAGACAGTACCCTTAGAAAATAAATCACAAAAAATTCATTTTTGGTCCGAATGAGCTGAAATTTCAGATTTGCTCATCACTAAAACATATTTATCTAATGTGAAAATATGGAAGCAATCTATGACTACGTGGTGACAAATGTTTTGTATATCTGATGACTTGACATGGAATGACCCATGTAGCAAACCCAAGCTTGCGAGAACAATAGCGAAGAAGGGTACTAGTTTATTAAGGCCCTGTCCGCACGTACAAAGGTATTTTTAAAAACATGGCATTTTATATGCGTTTGGGCCTTTGGTCCACACTTAAACTGTGTTTTTGGGCACTGAAAACAGGCCTTTTGGGAAACACCAGAAGGAAGATTTCTGAACACTCAGGCTGCACCCTAATTCTCTTAAACAGGAAGCCTTTTTCCTTTTCCACAAAAAAGTCACATAGGTGAAGGAGAGTAGCAGGGGAGATTTTAAAGGCACCTTGTGAACGTCTGAGAAAAACTGGATTCTCAACAGCAAAGGTATCCTTCGTAATTTATCGGAAAACTTTGGTATCCTTGAAATTTCTAATCGCTGCAGTTGCAAATGATTGTGGTCCATATCCGATCTCTTCTTTCTTCCAAGGTTGGTCTTGTGTTTCCTCGCTAAAAGGAAGCAACTAAGGAGCTAATTGCCTCTTTTCCTTCGCGAAATGGACAACTCGAGATGCGCCTTATCGTGGGTTGCCTTCGATTGGGCCACACGAGTGACATGGGCTGTGCCTGAGCATAAATAGAACAGCCAGTGTGAGAATCTAGGACCATATAATTAGGTCAGGAGTAAACTCCCCAGATCCTCGAGGGTCACTCGTGTCCAAGATGGCGCAGTCAAGTTGGATAAGTTTGCAAAAGGTTTTCGCGGTATAGTAGCAAACTGATTGTTCACTTGCCATTTTTGCTGTGCATAGGTAAAGAGAAATAAGTCAAATCCTATTTCAACTTGGTAATTTGTAATGACGATGGACACTTCTCTTCTTAGTAGCCCTTTTATATGACATTCATTGGCGGGCAACCGGTAGTCAGCAAACAGGATGAGAGGATGGTGTTGACAGATGTCGAAATCCGAGTGTTACCCTGGTTGTTCTATTCCTTTTGGCACTGCACATGCTCCGTGACCTACTCCCTCGATCCGAGTGTTACCCAATTGAATGCAGTCCTGGTTACTAGCCAAACCATTTCCAGTTCATGTCCATTTGAGGAGGGTTCCATGCTCTTTAGCGAATTTGGATACAGCCTCAGTTTACACAGTTTACATGCGGGCATCAGGGAAAATTGAGTTTTTGGCTTGAGACATAAGTGTGTGTGGGCCTCAAAGCAAAATTTTAGGGCTTGTGATTGGCCTGTATGACCTTACATTAAACTATATCATCGTCGCCTGCTGGTTTGGCATGCGCGACAGCGCTTCAATTGTATTTTTGCATCTTCTTGCTGACAGATTTTTTATTTTTATTTTAATTTTTTAAATGAAGGAGAAAAACCTCCATTTTAAAAAATTCAAACCTGTGCGGATTAGCCGCCACCCCCCCCCCCCCAAAACTAACCAGAAAACTTAACAAAGAGACAGAGGATATTTAGCCGCCAGACAGTTTAATAATATAAGCACTATTTGATCAGCACTTCCATTTTGACATGGGCAGTTATAGCTTCAGATGGTTCTAGCGAAGGAATGAAGTTTCGCCTTCAACATGCTGGTTGTAGAGGACAATTTTTTGTTGTTACTTGGGATAAAGGTACGAACCCATATCAATAGCCAGCATCCCAGAAATACAGGTGGCATTTCTTTCTCATGCCTTAAGCGCCATAAAACAATATTTGGTTAGATGCCCTGGGTGTCAGTATTGATGCAAGAAAGAGGACTTTTCACAATAGCCCTGATGCAAGGAGGTATCCTCATAGACTTCAATACAAACAAACTGTATTTGACCACACTGGTAAACATGAAAGAAAAATATGCTTACCAGGGACTGAACCTGGACCTTCCCACCGTCTAAACCAGGACTATTCAACCTTATCCAGAAAGGGCCGGTGTGGGTGCAGGCTTTCATTCCAACCAAGCCTGACACCATGAATCAACCCCAAGAGTCGTACCTAAAGAGCCTGATTAGTAGTAGGCCTATAATAAGTGTTTGGTTGGAATGAAAGTGTGCACCCACCCCAGTCCTTGCAAGATAATGTTGAATAGCCCTGATCTAGACTGTTGTTCTCACCAGTGCCCTACCACACCTTCAGCAGAGCTCATGTTCAAAGTCAGTGGTGCCCAACTGCACGCCATGGAGGACTAAGAGTATCCAGCCTTTTATTCCAACCAGTCAGTGATTGGTTGGAATAAAAACCTGCATACTCTCGGCCCTCCATGGCAGACCAGTGGTGCCCCGGTCCAAATCCTAAACGCAACCCAGAAATTGGGGTGCCTACCTAACCTTAACCCTAGCCTCAACCCGGCGTATGTCAAAAGGAAGAGGCTATTCGCCCCGCGGCGGCTCAGCGCGAAAGATCAAGGAGTGGGGCAGATTATAAAATGAAATCTTTTATTGGCCCAGCTGCGGGGCAAATAGCAGAAGTGCTTCTCTTATCAGTCCTATCGCAGTGCGAACAGCAGAACTGCTTCTTTTGTCGGCCCCGTTGCGGGGCAGATAGCCGATCTCTTTCCCCCGATTCACCCCCGCAGCGGGGCGCATAGCCACTTCCATGTCGGAACGGAAGTGTCGGAAATATTATTGAACCATTAGACGGCTAAATAATTCGTAACTAAAACAAAACCTCATGCAACCAATTAGGAAACGGTAGAATATAACAACTAAAATATATGTCGAATTCATTGATTTAATGCAAGGGTACTGTGGTTTATTTAAGAACGCGCTCAATGCTTAAAATAAAATAAAATAAACTAGCCTGAGTGAAGCTTAAATACCCTCTCGCTTGCAAAGACTGGTGTTTCATGCAGCAGAAAACAGAATGCCAAGGAAGTAAGAAATATCAAATACAACAGCCCATTATCGCCAGTCAGCGACTCCTCGCGCCGGGTGTAATCGACATAAGCAAGAGGTCTGACACCTCACGGATACCGCATTCCCACCGTAGTAACGTCTAGCTGATGATTAGGCCGACATGAATTCGTGTCCCCCCCAAGTCAGTGATATTGCAGCAATGTCAAACAATGGGCCGTAAACACGAAAAGCATTAGAAGAGAATGCAGCCACCATTTCAAGTTAGTCCCTTTTCATTTCATCAAATAAGCCAGCCAGTTTCTCCCCATCATGCTTCGCATTAATTCATCGCCTTCAATAGCTTCATTTGCAGTTCCCATCCTCGTTTAAAGGACGAGACAGATTCTTGAATTACCCCCTCTACACAGGCCGCAGAAGGGACATGCCTTTTTAAAATCACATTTTTATGAGTATTGGGGAGGGGCCATCCACTGCATTTACTGCATTCCCTCGGACCAGGTGTACCACCAGGCCAAATAAAAATCAAAATGCGATTCTAAATTAGGCCTTTCAAAAAGCGAACATCAAACCCGTCATTTCAGTCAACGTTACAGTCTCACATAACGTAACATATAGTAAGATGCATCTTCAGACTCGCCTGCTACGGCACCGGTGCACGTCGTCCACGGAAAAGACCACTGAAAGTGTCAATTAATTAGCAATAAGCTTATGTTTGCCATAACGTTAGAAATTAAGGTACTTGCAACAAACGTTATGTTCGCTAGACTGGATGACGAGCAAGCTAAATAATTTAACCAGCCCAGTCGCGAAATATTAGCTAGAGCCTTGTAGGCTATGCGGCAGATGCAACGTTATTTCATGGTATTTGGTAGAATAGCTGACGTTCTAATGCCAGCTAGCCTGTTATTCTTCAGGCCCAATACTATCGCGATCGTGTTTCATTCAGGTATTGAAGCAAGCACATCCGAACGCAGCGCATCACTCACCCAGAGCAGAAACACTAGCCAAGCCAAAACGTTCCTTGATGCTTCCTCGAACCTCAGCCGATGTCAACTAACGTTATCTAACGTGTTCATTTTCAACCCAACTTCCTTCTTAAAGGCCAAGTAACCTTATACCAGTCTGACGAAGGACGATGAAACGCGCTAATAGTCACCTTTGTCGCATTTACACTAGCCTTGTGACCAGTTTTTTTTTTCAGTTATGAAGCAAGTGAAGGTAATCCGAAAGATGGTTGGATCATTGCTATCACTGAAACCAACCAGCCCATCTTCAATTCGAGCAAACACAGCAGCATTAAATACCAATGGAAACACTAACCTCATTTATCGGAGTCCGTCGAAAATCTTGCAAAATAACCTGAGCATTCAATGTATGTACATCCAGATATTTTCCTTCTAAATTCTGAATTTCTCTTTGCATCGGACATCCAGGGAAGCGTTTCAAATGTCTTTCCGCGTTTGGAAGCACTCATCGGGAAAAGTGATGTCATTGCTTGAAACTGCACTCGCCGCCCCGTACTCAGTGGAGTGGCCAATTTCTGTGTGGTCCATACAATTATGTTAAAAACGACACTGTATTTAGCTTTCTCATCCACTGTCCACGTTTCCTCTGTAAAGTTCGAATACCTCAGAGGCAAGGTCAGACGCTAACACTCTGACAACAGTACGGCAGGCCACGAAATATGCTAGAATTTGTTTACTATTGCGCTCGTCCACTTCATGGAGTAGACCATAAAACAGCAACTTCGCGGTAGTGGAACAGAATTCAGGCACCGTCTTCTGTCCCTTTGACCCATCATCGTATCTCGGAACTACGCTGGCCAGCGCGCTAAGTCCTAAAGGAGAGGTTTTCGTCCGTTTAACCTGGAGTCTAACTTTTTTTTTTTTTAATTAGTCTACGTGGATTTCAAACCTAAATTTTACATACTCTTAGAACGTCCTAGTTTAGAAACCGTGGGTAAGCTGAACTGCGTTTAGTTGTTAGGCAACTTAGTCAATCAGCACTTGGAATTTTTCAGATGTTGTGTATAAGCTTATGATAATTACGCGTGTTTTTAAATGTCAAGCCTGTTATATCCCCCCGCGAAAGCAGAGGACATACTGTTTTACCTTCCGCCCGTAATTCCATGACTCCGTGAGTCCGAAACACTACCGTTTCTCTGAAAGTGATTTAACTCCGTAGATTTTATCCGGGGGTGGGGGACATTACAGCGCATCACATGCACATCTGTAGTTGTTAGTGGCGTACACATCATTTTTGTGCCTATGCACCGTTAGACCCTAGACGAGGAAACGGAGTCCACATTTTGTAGCCCGAAAGTAAAATTCTTTGTCAGCAGAAATAAAATTGCTGTGCCAATATAATTAGCTACAGAAGACAAATTTTCAGTATCTGTAAGTATCGACAAATGCATGATGCCATACAGGAGGATTACAGGAGAGGACGGGCGAAATTGTTTTGTCTTGACAGATCCAATCCAGTCGTGAGTGAGGAAGGTATACACAGCTCAGTCAGAACATTTAAGGTACGTCCTTAATATTGGGTAGGTATCCCTCGAGCCGCAGAAACAGCACCGCCAAACGATATCCACTTGACAATGGTTTTCCCTGTAGAACATTTCTCAGAGCATCACACTCCCTCCACCAGCTTTTCTTCTTCCCACTGTGCATCCTGGTGTCATCTCTTCACCCTGGTAGGCCTTTATGGTGCGCATGAACCTGGCCACTTAACAAGATGTTGTAAAAACGCGGCATAATGGACAAGGCAACCTTCTTCAATTTAACCAAGGTCCAGTTCAGAAACTCACAAGCCCACTGTAATCACTTTCTTCAGTGGATTGGGGTTAGAGTAGGCACTCTGACTGGTCTATAGCTACAAAGCTTGAAACGCAATAGGCTGCACTGAATTGTGTACTGTGACACATTCCTTAGTGGGAACAGGTTATTTGGACCCTGTACCTGCTGGACCTATACAAGTTGGACCCTGACCCTAGCCATTTGGACCCATACCATTTGGACACCAGGCAAGTTAGACCCTAGACCAGTTTAGACTCCAGATCACTTGGACCACTGACCGGTTGGGTTAGGGTTAGGGTCTGGGGTCCAAACAGTATGTGGTCCAACTGGGTAGGGTTTGCGGTCCAACTGGTGGGGTCCAAGTGGTCAGGGGTCCAACTGGTTTCAGTCCAAATGGCCTGGGGTCCAACCGATACTGGGTCCATTCAGTTAGGGTCCAACTGGTAAGGGGTCCAAACGACCTATACCCCCTTTTATCTACCTCGTGCAATTATGATCCTGGGGCACCCAATACACTGTCCCCAGTTCATGGTTTGTCCCTCCTTGGGTCACTGCAGGAGGATACTCACCACAGCTTGGAGCATCCCAAGAAGCCTTGCTCATTAGGAGATGCTATGACCCGCTCGTCTTGCCATACCAATTTGACCCCAAAGTCACTCGGGTCCCATTCCTCCTACATCCAACATGTCAACCACAAGAACCGACTGTTTGCTCCCTGCCTGCAGACCTTGACAAGTGCCATTGTAAAAAGATAATCAACATTATTTGCTTCAACGGCAAGTGGTTTTAATTTTTTGTCTTATCAGTGTGTATTTTAACCGAGAAGGTTAACTGGAGATAATGAGGTTCAATGGGTTTATAGTGTGGACCACTGAGTGCATGATTTGGATGCCATCACTAAGTGTGGATCTATAAAGCATGGCATTTATAAAATTTTGCGCTGGATGCACATATTTTAAAAGTGGACCAACGCTGTAGGGTTAGCATGGCTCTGTTTATGAAACTGACTTGCTTGTCAATAAATGCGTCACAAGTGGCTCGCTTTAAAATAAATGCATGCTTTCTTTAGAATAAAAACCCATCCATTTGCAATTACCAAGAGCCCCATCAAATTTGATGATAATTGGTTTGAATGTTTTAAATAAATAATAGCATTTTTTTCATTGTAGGATTGCACCAGAATGTAGCAGGAAGTTGAGTTATTTGGCTGAAATTATTAGGGAGTACAATTGTAGGACAGTGTTATTGGCAAAAAAAAAAAAAAAAAAATAGTGAATAGCTTCTTAATATCTGAAAAGTGTTTCCAATTGTTTGCATCCTAGTTGTGATGCATTGCAAAAACAAATCTGTTTAAAATTTTCAGTCATCTGTTTTTGTGCATCTACATGTAAATCAGTTTTATTGTGGGATTTGCAACATCATAAGACCTAAAACCACACATATTGCAACTCATTCATATAGCTCCCTGATAGCAATGACCCTTTTGTGAAAGGAAAAGGACAAAGTAGAAATTGCAGGACAGTAGTCTGAGTCTCTGACACTAATGGCATCTTCCTTAGAAAAACAATATAAACATTTTTCCATCCAGCTATGTTTCATTCATTGTGTCTTTATAGCCCTTGTAACAGCTGCATGTCTAACCCTCACATTAACAAAAAATATAAGGGAGGGATTTGATGAGGGATTTCTGACACCTCATGCATTGACTGGCTCATGTCTTATAAATCCTGATCCACTTTGCCCTGTCAAGCCAGACGGCAGCATCTGCAAATCTTTCAAAATTTGGAAAACCTGCCTTTGACCCTCTACAGCACCAGCTCCATCTATTTTTAGTAGAGATTAGCCTGATCAATACAGATGTACGGAGTTATTGCATGTGCAAGTTAGCAATATCTACAAAAGTAGGGTAGGAGGTAAAACTGTAAGGCCAATTTTCTCAGTTTCACTTTTTTGCAGACACTGCCCTCTGGCTTGACATGGCAGCACTGCTTCTGCGAGTTTTCTTGGCTGTGCTCTTGTTTAAAAGCACCCTCTTGTGACACATTAGTGAAAATTCACTCTATATAAGCTTCTGAAGTGCTGGTTGTTGAGGATGTTCAGAGTCCCAAGATGAAACAGGGGTGGAGTTTAAGTTTAAAAAGTTTTTCCCCCAAGCACGGAAAACGCATGGTCCCAAGTTTCCGTAAACAGGAACCAGATACACTAAGGTTGCAGCCCTCAAAGTAAAAAGTGGTCACTATATTGCGCTTGTCTTTGTGATTGGGCTAAAAATACTTTCTGAATGGAAATGAGGTCATTGTAATGCAACTTCAAGTCAATTGTACTTGAGGAATGTGTAGTTTATGCGCAAAACGTAAGAGTAGACAGCGGTCAATTTCTCATCTGAATCTGCTGTCTGGCCATTAGGAATAAAAAGATTTAAAACATTGGTCTGACAATAGTACTGCAATTTCTAACCTTCTGCTTTGATGTAATTTATACTCAGAATTCTCAAAAGTCATCTTTCTCAAACTTTGTAGAGACGCGTCCCAGGAATGCATGGCCGTCAGCCTCCAGGGTCCACTTAAGTCCAAGTTGGAAAATAAATTGATTAATTAAAAAAAAATAAGAGAGGGGGCTCGCTATACTGGTTTCCCAATAGCCCACCATACTCAAAAATGCAGCAGCTCTGGGATGCACTTCAGCAACAAAAGCTACGACAAAGTGGAGCGTAATATTTGCAAATCAAAAGCATTATAATTTAGTTCTGCTAAACATAGTCCACGCACACAAAATGAACTTCCTAAAGCCCAACATCCTCCTAGCGGTAACGCTGGTGTTATGTGATTTTCAAATGACATGCCATGAGCCTCTGACCCTTAAACGCATGATTACTTTCAAGTTGTTCCTAGTTAAGGTTGCTTGATTAATAATTGCACAGTTTAGTTGCTGAATAATCAAGACCAATATACAGCAGGGAAAATAAGTATTGAACGCATCAACATTTTTCTCGGTAAATATATTTCTAAAGGGGTATTGACATGAAATTTTCTCCAGATGTCGATGACAACCCAAGTAATCCACACATACAAAGAAATCAAAACAAAAAGTCCATAAATTATGTGTAAAAAGTGGAATGACACAGGGGACAAGTATTGAACACGCTTACTGAAATTTATTTAATAATTAGTCGAAAAGCCTTTGTTGGTAATGGTTCAAGACACCTCATGTATGGAGAAACTAGTCGCATGCATTGCTCAGGTGTGATTTTGGCCCATTCTTCAACATAAACTGTCTTCAAATTTTGAAAGCTCTGGGGGCCTCTTCTATGAACTCTGAACTTCAGTTATTTCCATAAATTTTCCTTTGGATTCAAATTGGGTGATTGGCTGGGCCATTCTTGCAGCTTTATTTTTTTTCTCTGAAACCAATTGAGAGTTTCCTTGGCTGTGTGTTTGGGATCATTGTCTTGGTGAAGTGTCCACCCTCGTTTCATCTTCAGCATCCTGGTAGATGACAGCAGATTCTTATCAAGACTGTCTCGATACATTTCTCCATTCATCCTTCTTTCAATCATGAATTCTGCCAGTACCATATACTAAAAAACAGCCCACACCATGATGTTCCCACCTCCAATCTTCACTGTTGATATGGTGTTCTGGGGGTGATGTGCACTGCCGTTTGTCCTCCTAAACATGGTGTGTGCTCTGGCATTCAAAGAGTTCAATTTTGGTCTCATCTGACCAAACTATATTCTCCCAGTATTTCATAGGCTTGTCCAAATGTTGTGCAGCAAACTTTAAACAAGCTTCAACATGCTTTTTCTTCAGCAATGGAGTCTTGCGCGGTGAGCGTGCAGAGAGGCCATGGTGGTTGAGTGCATTCCTTATTGTTTTCTCTGAAACAACTGTACCTGCTAATTCCAGGCTTTTCTGAAGCTCTCCGTGAGTGGTCCTTGGCTCTTGGACAACTCTTCTAATTATTATTTTGACTCCTCTGCCAGATCTCTTGCAAGGAGCTCCTGGTCGTGGCCGGTTTATGGTGAAATGATGTTCTTTCCACTTCCGGATTATGGCCCCAATGGTGCTCACTGGAAAATTCAGAAGTTTAGAAATACGTCTGTAACCAATGCCATCAGTATGTTTTGCAACAATAAGGTTGCAAAGGTCTTGAGAGAGCTCTTTGCTTTTACCCATCATGAGATGCTTCTTGTGTACCACCTTGGTATGAGAAACCTTTTGACAGACCATTAATTTGGACTAAACCAGCTGATATTA
The DNA here is from genome assembly GCA_029692085.1 of Gymnothorax javanicus. Taxonomy (NCBI): domain Eukaryota; kingdom Metazoa; phylum Chordata; class Actinopteri; order Anguilliformes; family Muraenidae; genus Gymnothorax; species Gymnothorax javanicus. Next base: position 79,504,670 of record CM056202.1, read on the forward strand.
ATTTGCACTGATAGGGGACAGGATTGCTTTCTAAATACTGACATATTTCCGCTGGTTTCTTGGCTTTCCATGCCTTTTTGCACCTCCTTTTTTCATGTGTTAAATACTTATTCCCTGTGTCATTCCACTTTATTCCACATAACTTAATTTATGGACTTATTTGTTTTGTGTTTCTTTGTATTTGTGGATTACTTGAGTTGTTACCAAAATCTGGTGAAAATTTCACGTCAAAAGCTCCATTAGAAAAATATTTACTAGGAAAAATGTTGACATGTTCAATACTTATTTTCCCTACTGTATAAGCCTGTGATTATTAAGAAAATATCAAGCAATGACAGATCACTGAAGGGCTACATTGACAGTGTTCTTAGGGCATGATCCTCCTATGTGCACGTAGGATTCAGAGTGCATGATGATGCCAGCTGTCACAGTCGCCAGGAAGGGGTTTACTTGGTCTGCCAACGTGATTAGGTCGGTGCTACATGTCAAAATAACATCCACATGAATGCCAGGACCTAAGGTTTCCCATGATCTATGATCCATAATTCAAGCCTTCATCAAATACAGAATTGACTACTGCAGCAGCATTCTTAATTGCACATCATCAAAAATCCTAAATAAACTCCAGTGCATCCAGAACTCTGCTGCCCACCTTCTTACCCGCTCCCGCTACTGTGATCACATCACCCCTGTCCTTCAGAACCTCCACTGGCTCACAACGGATCCAATTCGAAGTCCTTCTCCTCACTCACAAAGCCCTCCATAAACAAGCCCCCTCGCACCTCACTGCCCTGCTCCACCACCACACTCCCACCCACAGCCTCCGCTCCTTTAATGGCAACGTCCTGCCCCACCATTCAGGACCAACCATCGCACCTGGGGAGATGGAGCCTTCTACATAGCAACCCCCACCCTCTGGAACTCTCTCCCCAAACACATCAGACACTGCACCAATCTACCCACATTCAAATCATTCATCAAGACTCACCATTGCTGTAATGGCAGATAGAATCGAGAGGCCAAGTGCAGCGGTAGGAGAAAACCAGAGCAGCACGGACTTAAAACACTCACAGAGAGAGAGATACAGACCAAACAACAGAGACAGCTCTCGTGCTTCCAAAAGGACTTCCAACCATCCGAAAAAAGGAAGCAAAGCGAGAGAGGGAGAAAGAGGAAGTATCTTGGGAATTGAGAAAAGAAAGCACCTAAATAGTCCAACACAAAGGTAAAAGAGGGAAAGGAAGAAAAGGGAATTTCCCTAGAGAAATGGGAACCACAAAAATAATGCGAAGATATTTTGCCAACAATTCCTGACTACAGATATCTTCAGGCTGTTGTGTTAGCTAAAATCAGACACTCCAGTGAGGGAGGCGTGGCGGACATCCGGCTTATATAGACCCAGAGGAAAGTGCCGCCCATGCCTGATGAAACAGCTGGAAGGAATTTGAAAATTAAAGGAACAGAAGTGGTTCTGAAAGGAGCCACAAAGAGAGTCTAAAAACCACAAACACAGTCAAAACCATGACATTTGCAGAACTGAACTTCAGAACATGTGTAATGTGCAGTGGCGGGCGGTGGACGGAAAACTGGGGGGGAAAACATCCCTTGAAACAGATGAGATTAGTGACCCGATTTCAATAATTGTCTGCCTTAGGAAACTTGCCAAATTCCAGATGGACAGGACTCTGTTGAACAAGTTTTATCAGTCCTTTGTTGAGCCTGTGGTTACTTTTTCTTTTATTTGTTGGTTTCAATCACTAAATATCAAAAACAAAAACTTATTATCAAGTGTCGTCAAAGTCTGTAGTAAAATAACTGGCACTGTTCAGGAACCTTTGCAGGATAAATATAACAAGAGGGTCTATAACAAAGCAACATCCATCCTATCGGATAGCTCACGCCCCTTGTACCAATTATTTGGGTATCTCCCATTAGGTTCCCGTCTCAGACTTCCAACAATTAAAACCAACAGGCGCAAGTGCTCCTTTATTCCGACTGCTAAATCTCTCCTTAACTCGAGTAGGAAGAGGTAGTCTTTTGCACAGAGTTTTAGGTTTTAATTTTGTTCTTTCCACTTGTTTTATGATTTTATTGGCCTGGAGCACCTACTCAAGTATTGGACGGAGCCCTTTCCTTTTGTTTTATGGTTTTTTATGGTCCAGTGCTAGCCCAGTGGGATTATAATTATTTATGGCTTTTTAAGTGCTTGTGTTTATGTGCTTTTATGTGCTTTATGTGTCTTATGCTGTGTTTTGTTTTATGTGCTTTCACTCCTGCATAATGAATTGCCCCATAGGGGACAAATAAATGAAGAAACTTGAAATTTGATACTTCAGCTGTGGGATATCATTGTTAATTTGTTTTTTGGGTTCGAATAAACCTATGCTATTGCTTGCAATTACTATGGTGACAAACCCATATCATCTAAATGACTAATTTTTTGGTGTATGAAAGGACAGGTGAATCATGCAAAAAATTGTTATGATCCCAACCAGGAATCAAGTGCAGAGGCAGAGAACAATCCAATAGTAAGGTTTATTCATAGTGATACTATTACGGTGGGATGGGACCTAGAAGAAGAAGAAGGCAGTTCAGTTCAGATGTAGTGGGCAAAGCAGGGCAAAGCCAATCTCCGGCCATTGGCTTTCTGGGATGACTGCTAGATGTTGTGCATACTTTGCCAGAGCTAAACTGTCCACGAAGAGAACAGAGTAGTGTGAAGGGAACTTGATTCCAATCCTGATGACTGTTGAAGGATTGGGAGCTTGCTCCTAACAAACTGGACAGAGGAACAGACATGGCCATCGTTAACAAGAATGCAGTCCCAATCCTCAGCCCTGAATTAGGCTGAGGAGCTTGTTCTTATGAAACTGGACAAAGGTGCAGACTTGAACTGGGTTAACTTGAAGATCCCAATCGTGGACCCTGAATAGATTTGAGGGTTGTTCAAATTGACTAACTAAAGAGAAAGGCTTCCACAAATTACTATTATTAAAGGTTATGCTAAACTTTATAAAGAGGAAGAGTTTCTAAGCACATATAGCAAATTACAATCCAGCAACTTGTAACTGAAAGTAGGCGGTTCAGATGCATGTCACAGGTACATCAAGAAGTAACAATGAAACAAGTCACAGCCGAGGATGAGGGCACGCACGAGACATAAACTAATCAAAGGTGATATACTTTTAAGAGACAAGCAAGTTGTTGAATGGGAGGAAACACGGAAGGCATTCACACGAGGGTTGTAAAAGTACCCCAGACACCGGTGCAGGAAATCATGGTGTCTAAGATTCTAAGGTGTTCCACTCTTAGACCCAGGAATGCTCCTCAGGCTTGTACGTCTCCCAGTCCACAAGGAACTGACGTTCGCATCCCCTACGTTGACTGTCCAAGATCCAATGACATAGGTTTAATTCTCGAGACATGGAACACAGGGTGAATGTTATGAAGGGGATGGTAGAGGAGGAGCCTGACAGCAGATGAAGACTGAACTCTTGAAATGATGAATGGGCTAATGAACTGGGGGCTGAACTGGTTCAACGTCTCTCAAACCGGGATATCCTTGGTGGCAAGCCAAATATTCTTCCCCAAATGGTAGACAGGCACTGGCCTCTACATAAGTTCTGCTGCTTCTGGAAGGCTGTATTCTGGAATTCTTTTCAGAGTAGTAAAGCATGGGCTCTTCTCCAACCTCAGCGGGAGCGGCGAAACAGGACGTGAGTAAAAGGAACGACCACTTCTCTCTCCTCAGATGGGAATAAAGGCAATTGGTAACCAGGTGACATTGAAAAGGAGACATGCCCAATAAAGCCTCTGGTTACAAATTGTGAACGAACTCCACCCAAGCTAGCAGTAGAGACCACCTGGTGGTGTTACCTTCACTCAGGCAGCGAAGAGTTTTCCCTTGCTCCTAGTGCAGCCTCAGCACCTACCCATAGGTTTCTGGGTGGAGCCCCAAAGAGAGGCATGGGGTAGCCTGCTAGTGTACAGAAGGCCTTCCAAAAGCGGCCGGAGAACTGGGAACTGTAGTCTGAGACCACCGTCTGAGGCAAATCATGAAGGCAGACAAAGTGCTGAAGGACGAGGTAGGCAGGCTCCTTGGCAGTGGGCAGCTTGGAAAATGGCACAAAGTGAGCTGATTTTGAGAAACAATAAATGATGCTAAGAATGACCATACTCCCATCAGGTGGAGGTAGCGCCGTGACAAAATCCACGGTGCTGCATGCTCATGGTTGATTGGGAACTTCCAACAGCAGCAGCAGACCATAGGGTCGTTAGTTACTTGATTTGGAGTGGGTGCACACTGTGTGGGCTGCAACGAATGATCAGCTATCTTAGCAAATTGTGGGACATCAGAAGTGCCGACACATAAAGGTGAGAGTGCGAGAGCAGTCCAGGATGGTATGCCCGCTGAGAGGAGTGGCCCCAGGCTGAGACCTTGCCCCTCACACTCTCATGGAGAATGAGATGATTGGGAGGAGTATCTGGTGGGAAGGGACAGGACCACAGTGCTTTTCTAACCATATACTAGACCTGCAGCTTGGTGACAGCCAGGAGACTGTTACCTGGGAGAGTGGTATCAGGAGGATCTTTTGGCATAGAGAGATACAGTTGTAACAAGGAGCCAGGCTTAGTTTTTTTGTATAAAATCAGTACATTAAGACAGAATTGAATCTGGCAAAGAAGAGGGACCATAAAGCTTGCTTGGGTTTCAGCCTCTATACAAACGCAAGGAGCTGTTAAGACAAACCAGTATTTTGTCTCGGTAGACATTGACGAATTGGAAGACCATGTCTTGAAAGTCATCATTTATGAGGTTCTGGAACACAATGGGGGCATTAGCGAGCCCAAACAGCATCACCAGTTATTCTTAGTGACCCCTGTGGGTGTTAAATGCTGTCTTTCACTGATCTCCTTCCTTTATGAACACCAGATGGCCTCCCCAATAACACCTGGATATGCCAGGGTTTTCAGTGTGTCGAAGGTGGCTCTTTTTTAACCTGGCTGGATGGCATCCCTAATCGCAAATTTAGGCTTTGAGCCAGTTCATGGTAATAAAGGCTCGCGATGTTGAACTTGCTTTGTAGTACATACCCCCCTGAAATGACTCATCCGGAGCTAGCTTCTCTAATGGTCAGCCATGACACTCTTCCAAATCACTAAAGGTAAAAATGTAATTGTATCTAGACAGGGAATCAATTATGAATACGGGGTGCAATCTATAAGGGAGTATTTATTAACAGGAATACAGTTAAAAGACTATAGCCCAGTAAGAGGAGGGGACAGTCCAGATAGGTAAGTGAGATCTGGAGAGGGTAGGAGCATGTCCGTGCCCAGGCCAGTGGCCATCCTGGGGCAGAAGCCTGGTGGTAAATCCCCCTTCAGAAACAGGACTGCTTGATTGTAGGACTATCATAATCCACCCTGTGACCTTTGCTGTAACTCCATCACTCGACCAGTGTTTTCATTTTTTTTATTTTAATGACTCGAGAGTTTTTATGGAAATTGCATGAAACTTTTTGATTTCATTCTTGTTGCATAGAGCAGTGGTTCTCAACGTCGGTCCTGGGGACCCCATGTGTGTGCTGGCTTTTGTTCCTACCACAATTGCAATTGTAGAACTTTAACAAGCTGTGACTGTCTTAATTAGGTGCTTTTCATGTTCAGAGTTGTTAATATATCTCTTTAGTCAAATGTTACATAGGAACATCCATACATGCAATGAAGAATAAAACACCCTTGAAGATAGTGCGTTTATTGCAATACTGCAAGTAATGTCAAGTAACATAACATGTCAAACAGATCAAATTATACACTGAGGAAATCAATAAACCCCAGATTACGCTGCTGGACACAACTGTTTCAAGTTCTTTCAAAAAGCTTCAGGTGAACTTAATCAGATCAACATAACACAAAACTGGTTTGTTTGTGGACAACATTTGTCATGATGAGCCAAGTAGTTTTCACTAATTAGGAGCCAACTACATCGTTAATTTGATTGGTTACATTGTTTTCTCTCACTTTATGCTGTAATTTCAGATATACTGCAATGTGCGAATGGTATTTTTGAAATTCTTGATGGCAAATAGATATTTCTGTTAAGTTGTGGGTTAAGAGGGCAAATAACTGCTCTAAACATTAAATGCACATAATTAAGACAAATTAGCAGCTTGTTAAAATCCTATGATTGCAACTGTGGTTGGAACAAAAGCCAGCACACAGATGGGGTCCCCAGGACTGACGTTGAGAACCACTGGCATAGAGGATAAACCCTATAGTTTCCTGTGTCCCTACGACCTAGCCCCACCACCTAACTTTTCCAAAGGCAAACACTCAAACAGTTTTGAATCACAGCACACCTCAAGTGATTCAAAACTCAAGTTGCAATGAGAAGGCTTGGGATTGATATTGGTCACAGGATGACTTTTGCTGTAGTGCCACTACTAAGCCAAACTTCTAATTTAAAAATTGCAATAACTTTGCAGTTTTATGGGGAAACTTTTTTTGATTCCTTGTCCATAGAGAATGAATTCTATGATTTTGTGTTACCCTATGATGTTCCGTGCGGCACCACCACAAGGTCAAACTTTATATTTCCAAATTCAATAACTCAAATAATTTTGTTTGGAACCTAACCACACTTCTTGTGTTCATTTCTTGTACACAGTGAAGAGAAATTATTGATGTTGGTACTCTTATGACCTTTGATGTAGCGCCGCCACCACGCCAAAGTTTTCCAAAGTGCAATAACTCAAACAGCTTTGATGGGAAGCGTAACATCTGCTGTCAACATTCCTGGTGCACACAGGAGGAAGTTATTGATTGTGGTGGCTCTGTAATGTCTTGTGTTGTACCACCTTTCAGTCAAACTTAAAATTTCCAAATGCATAGTGCTAGTGCTTCTTCTTCTTTTCTTTCTCCTTTTTATCTACTCTGGCATCCCCTGGAACTGTGATGTAAATTATCCAGGTCTATATTATTATTATTATTATTATTATTAATGGTCCAGACCAAGAATTAAGTGTGGAGGTAGTCGTACAATCCAACAGGTAGTGTATTAACAGCAATGCAGTACAGATTGGGGACAGAACCCCCGATGATGACGTGGAGGCGGAACCCAACATAATGATAGCACAGTTCAGTCTAGCTGTAACAGGTAAGGGTGAGCTGCCTATTGCTGGCCAGTGGCTTGCGGAATGCAGCCAGATGTAATGCAGACTTCGCTAACAACATGCATGTAACGGAAAAGGCTTAAATACCCATCACACAATCATTGGAGAACAACCATGTAACAAAATTCAGCAGAGCGGGGGAGACGCACAGGACATAAACCAATCACAAGAGACATACACCCAATAGACGCATAAGTCCCTGAATTGAGAAGAGACACAAGGAAATCATATGAGGGTTGTGACAATTATTATGATTATTATCCATCCATCCATTATCTATATAGCTTATCCCTCACAAGGGTTGTGGTTGACCTGGAACCTAACCCAGCTGACTTTGAGCAAATGGCCGGGACCCACCCTGGACAGCTCACCAATCCATCAAAGGAAGCACACGCCATTCACACACACACCTATGGGCAATTTAGAGCCTCCAATTAGCCTGAAATGCATGTCATTGGACTGAGGAGGAAATCGGAGTACCCAGAAGAAACCCATGAGAACACAGAGAGAACATGTAAACTCTACACGGAAAGGCCTTTGGCCGGATTTGAACCCATTACTCTCTTGCTGTGAGGCGGTAGTGCAACCCACTGTGCCACCATGCCGCCCTACTACTACTATTATTCTTATTATTATTATTATTATTATTATATATATATATATATATATATATATATATATATATTTTTTTTTTTTTTTTTCCTCAACGTTTTCAGTCTAGAATAGTACTGGTAGACTGTACATTTTGCTCTTATAATGAACATGAACATAATGAGGGCAGGCTATAGCCTATAGCCTTAGGCCTCAAAAACTTTTCTTAGCACTCTAGCAGTTTCAACTATTATTATTATTATTATTATTAATAACCCATTAATATTATTAATATTATGTGTTCCTTCCTCTGCATAGACCTCCAAGGCAGTAGGCGGCACAAAGAGACAATAAGTGAGCCTGACAACTGAATCAACAGAAGAGTAAGAGTAAAGCTTCCATTGGTTGTTAGTGTTGTCAGTCAGGCACCTCCCTAACATTGGAATTACGAGGCGAACTACGCTGCACGGCCCGAGGACGAAGCGACTGGTGGAAGAAAGCGAACAAGCGACAGGTAGCTACGCTTGTCGGGACGTAGTTTCGAGGGGAGATGACACTTATTAGGGGTCGGAGACTGAGTTCCATTCTGCTGTAGATAAGCTGTCGTTGGTTTTACTGTTGTGTCGTTATCGTTGTCTCGCTCAAGTATGGGAGGGGGTGGGGTACTTCTGACTGTTTAGATAAAATGGGGGATGGGAATAAGTCATATCTCGCTAGCTACTGTTAGCTGTCAAAAAACATAATTAACCTTAGCACGCATTTTACTGTTATGCTTGAATTCGAGCTGCATTGAGTAACTAACTTGGTATTCAAGGTAATGATAGCAATTATTTGAAATGGTCGTGTGTTCGGTCTAGGATGGCGGGGCTTATCTACCCAAGTTGTCTAGCTAGCCAGATAACTGACTGTTATTCAGTTACGGTTAGCTGTGCTAGCCATGGCTAGATGAGGAGGGAAAACAAGGGTGTCCTCAAAGTGAATGCCTAATGTCTTCCAAATAGCTGGTGAACGTCGGCGTTACTTGATCATGTTAGCATTATAGGCGAACCTAATTACGTTCACATCGCTGATGATCTGTTGGTTCTGTGGAGTACTGAGTAGAATCGTCCCTCAAACTAAAGCAACCGGCTAATGTAATGCAGCTAGCGTTAGCTAGCCTATCTACTTGTACTTTCGGTTTTTCGCTAACTGCTAGCAAGTAGGCGAACTACTATTATTATGTTCTTGTCAAAAAAAATGACGTCTGTTTAGCAATGTTTCAGATGTTACCAATAAGGTGTAGCTAATTGGTAAAATTGTCATATCTGTATTAGGACGTTTACAATAACGCTATTCGCACGGTAATGTTTTCCCAGAGTGACTTATTTGCTAGCTGCTAATTGAGTTGGCCGTGCGGTTATGTATTATACTACCGCATGATTTGCTGACCTGGCGAAGTGTGATCGCCAAAGGAACGTACGACTGCTAGCCGCTGAGATATGGCAATTAGCATGAATTTTTCAACTCTTGTTCGTCAGTGTTGACATGCAATATATTGTTTTTTTTTAAGTCGTTTCCGCAATGTTAACATTCAATACTATGTCTGAAGGTTCTGTTTACGGTCAGCGGTTATGGTGAACAACCATAGTTAGGTTTTTAAAAATATGTGGACTCATCGAATACACCTCTGACGGTAGTGTAGTGTGCTATAAAATACAGTACATTGTCTAATGGTCTTATTTCCATGTTCTTCTCAACAGCTGTAATCAATAACTTGACTTAAGGTTTGGAATGCTCAATTTTAATCACTTTTACTTTTCTTGCAGGCTTGCACTTCCCCTGCCTGACAAAACCTCTGCCCTTTCACCAGGCACACTCTCGCCCCTCCTTCCCCCCTCCCCTTCCTCCCGGCCCCAGCAGTCACAGGAACCCCCCCTGCCTGACCCATCCCATTTGCCCCCGAAGTACCACCACGTGCCCGTAGCTCAAATGGCAGCCCGTACATCCAGACCCAACGGGCAGCAGCAGGCGGGTAAAGTGTGCCAGTTCAAGCTGGTGCTCCTAGGGGAGTCTGCCGTGGGCAAATCCAGCCTGGTGCTACGCTTTGTCAAGGGCCAGTTTCAGGAGTACCAGGAGAGCACCATTGGAGGTAAAGCTTCAAAGCGATCTAGATCAACGTGATCGCTAACTGTTCAACTTTGCCCTGCTTGCACTTTGTCTAAATTTTGAATTTGGCCTTAAATCGTGGTGTAATGTGATCAAACAAAGCGTAGATCATTTTGAAGAAATGTTTTTGGGAATTTGAACAGCGGGTGTGTAATCATGGGGAGTAGACCTTCTGTATTAAGGATGTTGGGAGTTCAGAGTCTTTTTAAGCGAAAGGGCTCGTACCTTTTTTTCACAAAAGGTTGTCGACAGTTGAAGACCATGTGTTTCGTCTTGTGCACATACCCCTGAGTTTTCTCCAGTCTGAGTTTGAATTCAGTAGTCAGTCATTGGCACTATGTTTAGTGCGCTGGCCAGCAGCATCCAGTTAGCTTACAGTACTTCAGATTTTAACCAATAGAAGAAGGGGACAAGTGATAGGAGAAAGTTTGCTCTCATTGCTATATAATGGTTGATCCTCTCTCTCCCTTAACTTGTTCTCATTAACCTTTTTCTGTCTTTTGTCCACTGCCCTACATATCACTGTTCCTGTTTGTCCTGTTTGCCACAGCTGCTTTTCTGACGCAGTCTGTGTGTTTGGACGACACCACGGTGAAGTTTGAGATCTGGGACACTGCAGGGCAGGAGCGATACCATAGCCTGGCCCCCATGTACTATCGGGGAGCGCAGGCAGCCATTGTGGTTTATGACATCACCAACGCGGTATGTGCTTCTGTTGCTGCACTACGAGTCTTTTAACAAAGGAATTATACATTAACTCAATGTAGAATGGCCAATCCTGCTGATGCTGCGCTGCCCGTTATAAAACGCATTTTAAAATGGGAGTTATTGGATGCTGACTGGCTGAGACCTCATTTTACAGTGAACGTTAACCCAGTGCTTAAATAGTTACTCAAAATAGCTGGTTTGTCAGCAGTGCAGTCATTCTTGTTCAAGTAAGTATTCCTTACATATAATGCTAATATAATTAACAGTATAGCAGGCGGTTGAAATCATTGCAAAAACTGCTGTCAGTACCAGCTTTTCAAGCTCACAGCATTTGAGACTAGTTCAGATATGGATTGATAAAATTCTGAGTTTTAGAGCTGTAGTTCTGTGCTCACGAGTTACTTTCCTACAGAATGTCCGTCTGGCCTTGTTGGAGAGCTTTAACTTGTGGCCCCAGTTTTTCTCTTTTTTGCTGTATTTGGTGTTTGGACCATGCTGTCATAATTTTTGACGCAGTTCCCTGGGCAACCTAAAATAATCTTGCCAGTTTTGTCACAGATGCAACTGCTATTCAAGCACCAGCTAACTGGCCCCTTTGGAATGTACTTGGTATCCTCATCTTGCTTTGGAGAGTTGGCTAGCGCTACTTAGCCAGCGCTACTTATAAGATTTCTTTAAGCGGGCATATGGTGCTGATTAGCATTCAGATGAATAGGGATGCCCTGTATTGATGCTTTTGTAATTGAGTCTGAGACTTCCAAGTTAAAGCCATTTTTTTTTCCAGAGTTGCTTTGATATTTTGTCCACCTTCTGTATGCCATCTATCAGGTTTTTGGGAACCCTTCACTTGTACTCTCTGGCATAAGGTTGACATTACGCTGTCAGATACATGGCCTCTCAGTTGCCATAGATGGAATGATGGGTATGTCAAATGTTATAAAATCTCTCACTGCATTTTTGAGTTATTATGAGGTTAAGATCTGTCACACGTTTGGCGATTGAGGTACGAGTGTTACATAAACCAATATGCCATCTTGTGACGGCTGTTACGCAATGGATATGATGGTGGAAGGTCAGCTTTATGTCGGGGGGATCAAGTAAATGGTTACCAACTCTTTCTGTGCTTTGCAACCATTTCTTAAGGCAATACGGCGATGTCCTGTTATCTTGGTTGTAGTCTGGGGTGTTGAGGGCTGCAGGCACTCTGCTTTGTGTCATATCTAACCACAGCCCATCTATGACTGTATTCAATGTGCCCCATGGCCTCTGTTACATTTTTATTCACAACTCTGCTTTTATGATGTGGTCCATCCAAGTGCTGGAACAGTAGTTTAGTAGGACAAGCTGCGTGGCAACTGGGCCCAGTCTTATGCATTGCAATTTTTGTATTGGGTGAGGGAAGAAATTAATCTCCCATTTTATCAAAATGGTCTTGTTTTATTAATCTTTTTAGTTTGCCAGTGATTTTGAAAGATGTAATTACCATTTACAGTACTGGATCGACCAACTTGTTTTTTTTTTTTTTTTTTTGAATACATTTTTTCAAAACATTTGGGTTTTTTGTTTGTTCATGATCTGTGCCAATTGAGGTGTTCCCTGAGTTCAGCCAGCTCACACTGGCTTAAATACACAGCAGTTAATGAGTATTTTGATGATGACTATTTACATAAGTGGGTTAATTCCCATGAAGTTCATCTGATATCAGTCTAATGCTGACACTTATACTTTGCCCTCACATTCACTGTTTTAGTTTGCTAGAGTATAGAGGACTGAGTAAAATCTAGAAATGAGTCACATTGGTGTCTGAATACCTCCAGACTCTACTGGACTCTACTGTAGTTTCTTTCCCCATTTTCAGTGTTTGTACAGTTTCCATGTGTTTCCTGACTGTTCTTGAGGCTGTATATCATGATGACTGATGTTGCGACGCGCCATCTCTGTGCCAGGAGACGTTTGGCCGGGCGAAGACCTGGGTGAAGGAGCTGCAGAGGCAGGCGAGCCCCAACATCGTGATTGCGCTGGCGGGGAACAAGGCTGACCTGTCGGCCGCGAGAGCCGTGCAGTACGAGGTACAGCTCCCCGCCTCCCCAACACCCAGCACCGATCAGGACCGCCCTGAACCCCATGCCAGCCTGTCTGCTGGGGCTGGTGTGAATGTATGCAGCTGTGTGAGCGAGTGGCTGCTTATTAGAGCCTCCGTGTGAAGCGCGTGTGCAGTCTCGTTTGGCACTGTGTGTGTCAACTGTCAGTCGATCGTGACAGGCTAGGCTCAACTTTAAACCTTTGAACTACAGACCTGTATTACTTCTGGTTACTGATGACATAATCTGTGAGATAATTACCTTTCCCTGTAATGTCCTTTTTTGGTGCAAGCTGTTCGTAAGCCAGGGTATTCAAATTCAGCTTGGCACACTGCGGTTAGCCGTCTGTGCCTTTGCGCATGTGCAAGTTCTCAGTGAGTAGTGTGCTGCCCTTGCAAGTTTCCCTGTCTCATGACTCCCTCTCCACCCCGCTGCAATGTGGCCAGGAAGCGCAGGCCTACGCTGACGACAACAGCCTGCTGTTCATGGAGACCTCTGCCAAGACAGCCATGAACGTCAACGACCTCTTCCTGGCGATAGGTGAGCAAAACCCTCCCCCTGATAAACAACCTTTTCCTGTCATGTGAAGGTTATGGGAAATGGTGGGAGGGAACTTTCTGAAAGAACATGGGAAAAGAACAAAAAAACTGACGCTGTCTAGCCTGGGTTTGTGTTGGTTTCTTGGAGAAACAACTTATCTGACTTTAAAGCTCTTTCCTTCTTAAGTTAATCTCCCATCATAGTTTTATATTGATGTTTGGTTTAAACTTGTTTTAAACATGCATAGCTTTTATGTTTTGTATTTGCTGCGCTCCCCCTCAAAATATCGTTTTATAACTGTAATTTCTCAATTCGGCCACAAGGGGGTAGTCTGGTCACATTCTAATGTGCACATTTCCATATACTCACTAGCCTCATAAAATTGGGTGATTTCAAACCCAGTGATTTCTGTGTTTCTGAAAAGTTGCTGCTGATGGACTGTTGCATATGGTCACCCCGGACACAGACTTCAGATCCCATAAACGGCTTCAGAGTTTTGTTCAGGGACAGATTCACTCCCTTTCCTCTTAAACTCTGATTTCATTAGCAGAATGTTAACATCGACTGGGTCGTATAAATGTTCAAGCAAGCAGCAACTCATTTTGCCTGCTTCAGAGGCCATTAACCGAATGTGACTGTTTGTTTTCTTTATTTTTTCCCAGCCAAGAAATTGCCAATAGCTGAGCCCCAGGGGGGTGCAGGGGGCGCTGCTGGGCGTGGGGCCAGGCCAGGGGTGGACCTCAACCAGTCCAATCAGGCGAGCAAAGGCCAGTGCTGTGGGAACTGAGGCCGAGGAGGAGGAAGAGGTGGAGGAGGAGGAGGGAGGGGTTGGGGGGAGGGTATGGAAGTTTGTCAGTGTGGGCTTATGAGAGGGTGGTTTTACAGAGTGAGAGTGAGTGGGAGACATTGGGAGCAAATGAGAGTTGCATCACAAACACCAAAGCCCTGCCACCTGAACAGCACAGCTCTGCCCCCGACACAGGACACAAACACATCCGAAGATAAAAGTACTTTTAGGGGTTATGATTGATAAAATCATCCAGAACTGCGCACGACGATCATCGGGGAGCGAGGAAAGCGTGTCGTCTCATCGATTGCTGCATGCTCCTGAGACATTCCGGGATCCAGGGTCGTCCGCCTGGGCGGAGGATGAGCTGGAGAGATGGGTGCAGGAGAGTGGATCGTGCGCGGTCCGCAGGAGCTTCAGCTGGTGTGAAAACCGGTTTACTGGCACCGTCAGGGCTGATGTAGAAATAGAATGGGGAACAAAATCTGACCAAAACGAGTGTGCTGTTTTAGTGGGGTGGGGGGTGGGGGGGAGGGCAGATCTCACACTAAACCTTCTCCAATCATGTATGATTTCCTCCCTGTTTAACTGCTTCCCTGTTTAAGCTGAGGGACATTGTATCTCCTGCACACTAGATTTCAACGTCCAGTCTGTCTTCCAGTGCGGGTAGATGTGTTTGCAGTGAGGGCTGGTGCGGAAGGGGTCCTTCCTGTTTTTAATCGACATTTCCTCATCAGATCAGTAGAAGTCCAGTGATGCGGCGGGGTGGCTGATCAAAACCCACCAATGTGAGGAGGGGGGTTCTAAGTGCTCTCTTGTGAGTTAATGTGTGCGATCCATTATCACGCTGAAGGGGTTAAAATGAAGGCACAGCTCATTCTTAGTCTTAAAAGCAAGTGTGCTGATCTGGGCACGCATTGAATAATGTTGGTACATGAACATTTTGGCAGTGTGAACCTGATCCTGGGGCAGCGCACTTAGATGAATTTATTAATGCCTTTATTAGTGCCTCTGCAGGATGCCTTTGAGGTGCGCATTCAGTCAGTCTTCTTGAAGCACTCAGACCCTTCTTGTCACCATCCCCTGGCCTCACGTCATATTGCATTTCTTCCCAATTACAGAATACAGGAACAATGTACTGAGAACACAGGTATTTCTAAGATGGCATTACTACCCATCTATTATCCTTGTAGTCATATTTCAGTTAGCTACAGTATTAACAAAGTGCCATTCTATGAAGCCCCCACACCTTTTTCTCACACAGAAAGAACCCCCAAACTGCTATTCAAAAATGGGAGTTTTACCCACTGTCAATGCACTTAAATTTGGGACTCTAAAGAATGTAAGATTACTGCTTACTTTCAGATTCTGTGACATGACTTTTAGCTGCTAAAGGTGCACAAGCGACACAGGAGGACACGGAGATGGTTCTGTGCGAGGATTCCATGTTTATTGACCTCAGTTACAGGGTTTTCCATTTAAGGGCATATTTAGGAACGTAATGATGTGCCTAAGCATTACGAGGGGACAATGCAGTATTTTAATCCTCTTTCTAATTGCATTATATGTCATTTATACTTTCTACTTCAAACAGAAATCATGTCTTTGCAAAAGGAAAAAGAAAATGCATACAAAATATATTGGAAAGTGTCTTGGCTTAGGAAAACAACTAAGGAGAAGGTGAAAGGTTGCCACATTGTATTTAAGGTAAGAAATCATAGTAAAGTCCTGTCTTGTATGTATGAAAATAAATCATCTTTCCTATTATGCAGCCTCTTGAAATCAATTTCCTTTTCCCTCTGAACATGTCCAGTAAGCGATATTGTTTTTCGTAGGAGAAGTCTGGGAATTTTATAAATATTCAGGAGGAGCCGTCATCTGGTTGGCCAGTGACGACGTTGACTTGGTTGGTGACGCTGGCTTGGTGTTCATGGTAGGCTAACCCTAACCAATCAGATGATGGCTCCTCATGAATATTTAAAAATTCCCAGACTTCTCCTATGAAAAAAAATCTGCGTCCTGTAAATGTTTAATGAACTGTACACCTAGCTGCTTTCTTGAGCATAATTTTATTCATGGATTATTCATCTGTGTGGTATGATATCTTTATCTCTCGAGACTTTGATCCTCTATTGCTGCCTCCTGTGATAGCCAATGGATACGCTGAACAGTGGCAGAAGTTAGTTCCGTTTATGGTCACAATAGCCTTTCATTTAAAAAGGGAATCATGTATGCTACTATATTCAGAAATCATGCCACAAGTGGACTTGAAATAAATACAACACACATAAATTATTCATAAAATATTTATTCTGAGGGGTACATTTTAAAATGCATAAAAAGCCAACAGTACTTGCACACTTGAAACTATAAAATGTAATATAAAATTGTGTAAACAAGGCTTCTGATTGTGTCAATCTATAGGATTTGAAGAGTGAAGTGCACTTGGTGCCATCAATCCTATTTCCAAAAGGACAGCATGTGTGTTTTTCAAACTTGTGCTTATTGTCATTGTTAGTGTCCAAAAATCTATGTTAAACTAAAAAAACATCAATAAAGTGAAAACTACAGAAGTGTACCATGACAGACTGATAATCAAACTGCAGAACTGAAGCAAAATTGTGGGTTACCAGTCTACAGTGTGGATAAACACAGATGAAACGGCACACACATTTAATAGTTCTAAATCTGGCACCTTTGGATACTGTACCTGGGCTGAAGTTCAGCAAAATAATAAGGCACAGGGAATGGCTTGCAGAAGTGAGAACTGACACTTCCCTCTTCATTCCATCTCTACAGCAGTTCTGGCATAAAAATATTAACACTTCTATCCAAGGTCATATTTAATTACTAACTATTCCTCTGAGCTTTACAGTGTTTAAACTACTCGGAGGGGACCTTATCAGCTAAGGAAGACAGTATAGCCAGTAGTTGCATTCATTAATAATCCTCAACACAAACCATCAAAGAAACAGTCCAGCAATGCAGTTATAAGACCTGACTATTCAGTGGTTTATTTGCAGTCTTGTTTGTCTGTGTATGCTTACAATGTGCACGCTGTGGCATTGCAAATGTTCTGAGGGTTGAGCCGAGAAATTCCACCTAGTATTCTTCACCAGTGCGTTACGTGCAGACATATTTCTCTTTCATGTGTAGAGCTCAGTAAATTGTGATACCACTAGGACAGACAAAGTGAAGTGTTGACCGACCCTGAAATAGAGAAAGGAAAGTGACCGAAATGTGAAATGTGGTTTGTTTGCACATTTCTGTACAAAACAAGTGACTAAAGGCAAGGTCATCAGTGACTAATATCCCACTCTAGTAAGGGAATGGAATGTTTGCATGTGCGAGAGTGCGGGTGTGTGTGTGTGTGCGTGTGTGTATGCGCACAAGCACATTCCTGCCGATAAGACAGGCGTGCACAGCACTGGGACTCTATTGTATGTGCCTGAGAGAAAACAGAAAAGACTGGAGCCACCATTTCTGAGATTCCATCACATGCACTGAGGCTGGAATGGCTGAGCAAGTCTCACAGGGACCTCCTGTATGCTCCAGCGCAAGCAGTGGCCTTCTTCGAGAGTACCCTCCTCACGACAGGACGCAGGAGTCGGGACTCTTTGGGCTTTTGGGCTCCCCTCCGTCCCTGTGCTCGAGCAGATCCTCGGGCAGCAGGGCAGAGGGGCTCCCGGGGGAACCGGCGATCTCTCCTTGGGCTTCAGAATGCTGTGGGTCCTGGACTGGGACAACACGCTGGGTCAGAGTCAGCCCCAACTCCGGGGCGGCCGACACCATTTGCAGTGGTTGACATGGTGTGTCTGTCGGGGACTCTCCGACAAGACCCTCGGCCAGCCTCAGAACAGGCTCTGCCCCATTGGGTCCTCCCTCTTGCATGGGGGATGTCTGACCGAACGTCTTGTTGAACATCCTTTGGAACTTGGTCAGCGGGCCCTCGCCCTCCCCAGCTGCTTGGCTGTCGTCAGAGTCCACAGATGATCCCGAGATGGGCGCTGTGGAGCTGGGGGTTGCCTCCCTCTTCCGGCGGCTCCTCTTTCCCCTTCCTGAAAAAGGAGGCCAGGATTCCTCCAGCTGTGGTCTCAGCCTCCCCCTCCTTTAGCTGGGGGTTTGGGCAGCTGTCCAGCCGAATGAGGGTCATAGGGGCATCGGGGGCGTCCACCCACTCGTTGGCCTCCTCCAGCGCGTCCATCGCCACCTCTGGCTCCTCCTCAGCTCCGTCGTTGCCCAGCTCTCCGGGCCTCTCATGTTTCCTGTCCTCTTCCCCGTCTGCAGCAGTCCCCTCCTCATCGAGTCGAACGTCAGTAACCAACGTGTACACTGGCACTGTCGGTATGACAGCCCGCTCCTGCTCGAGGACAACAACACAGGCCAGTGTCAATGTGAAATGTCAATCAAAAGCACACCTCCTGGAAACCCTGGGTCTGGGAAAATGGTGGTATGAGCCTTATCAAAGAATCAACAGCTTTCAGGAGCATGAAATTCAATTCCTTGGACAAAAATCAGCTGTTGCTACAGCATTTATCGCTTGTTACTTGTTCTTGCATATCTGTTTTTTTCCAATCCAGACTATTCTCCCATGTTGAGTCATTTTGCCCCTTCTCCCCTAATCTTATCTTTAGCCCTGACTTCATACCCTGCCAATACAGAGAGGCTGATAATCACTCTGATGTCGCTAACATGACGTTTTTAGCTGACTGGTCCTGCGTGCTGTGTGCAGTTATGACATCGTTTCAAGCTAGAAGCCCTAGCGACTCTGGGGCGGGGGGGTATTGTAATGGGTTCAAAAATCATAACCTTGTTTTTCTTACAAAATCTTCAGGGAAGCTTAGCATGATCAAAGCAAATTCTTGGCATCAAAGTTCACGTCCTGTAGCCTGACAAATATCTGGCACAAATTTTATCCGATGATCTTTTATCTTGGCGCAAAAGGTAGCCCAAGTAATTCAGTACATTAAGTTCTCCTGAACAGGGCAGTTTCTTCTGTTACTCACCCTCTCCTGTTCAAGCTTTGACTTTAATCAATCAGACTCACATTACTCTAACAAGCTTATTATATCTGGCAACAAGTACAAAAAAAACTACATAATGCCCAAGATTTTACTGACTACGCATTCAAGTGCCAATCTCTGATTACCTTGAGCTTCATTAACAAGTGTTTGGAAGGTCCTACAACTACTGTTGGAATACTTCCACCTAATCACTCTTAAAACTGCACCCAGTGAGAATTGAATGGCTGGAAAAATGTATATAAGAGAAACCCTTTCATCAGCTGGAAGCAGAGTGAATGCATGCGTGAAACCGACAGTGTGTGATAATCTATTCGATAAACAGTGCAGTGGAATGACAGAACGCCTATTCTTAGAACAGTTAAAAGTGGACAGAGTGCAGCCCCTTGTGTTCTACTAATTGCACAACTCAAGCTTAAAAAAAAAAATAAAAAGGAACACTTCCATGTAATATTTCTTGTGATTATGCTTTGCTGGTATGGGGTCAGGGAGGGCAGAAACTAGCACAGAGCTGTGTATGCTCTAAGAAAATGTAAAAACCGTTCCAGAGCTAAAAAGGAAGTGGGTGTTCTTGTTTTAAAAAAGGAAATTCAGAATAATGACCCTAGAGAAGAGTAGTACAGCAGCAGCAAGTTTCTAAAGGGGGGGTAATGGGTCTATAAGTCTGTTCTGAAAGATGACGGTTAATCGTGGATATGAGAGTCAGATCCTCTGAGAATATACAGCACCTGTATGGTGTCATGTGACACAGTGAAGAGATTCAAAAACCCCTGGGCAGTATTGCACAACACTCAGTGAACAGAGTCCCCCCAGCCCTGACTGGAGTCAGCTTGTGCCTTCTGCCTGCTTGAGTAAACACCACCCCCCCCATCTCACCTCTTTAAGCCTCTGGATCTCTTCTGTGAGCGCGCCCACCATTTCCTTCAGTGAGTCTACAGACTCCTCCAGTCGCTTCTTAGCCTGACGTTCGCGCTCCAGCTCCTGCAAATCGAGAGGCCACAGGGGATAAAGGGCTGTGGAGCTGCCTGCTGTGATGCAATGGCATGGCAACGGTAATGACACAACATGGAAACTACACTGCTCGACTACGGCACAGACTGAAAACCACAAAACCCGTCAAAGGCACAACCCACCAATGGAAAAGCCAAATAAGAGGACAGTGGAGTAGCAGCACAGTACAATAACAGCACAGTTCAGTGAGAGCCCAGCACAGTCACAGTACAGCTCAGCAAGAGCCCAGGCCAGTGACAGAACATTTCAACAACAGCTGTCGGATAACAGCGCAGCTCAGTGAGAACTCAGCCTGATTACAGCACCGTTCAGAAAAAGCACAGTCCAGTATCTCCACAGTCTGATAAGAACACCGTCCAAAATCAGCACATTTCATTTAAGGCAGTCTGGCCTCAGCACAGTCCAATACTAGCACAGTGCAGTAAGAGCCCAGCCCGGCAACAGCACAACCCAGCTAAGCCTGAGCGGTTTGAGCTTTTGAGACGCTCTCACCTCATTGGCACCATTCGCTTCTCTCCTCGCCTCTGCAAGCATTTCCTCAGCTCCCTCCAAGGCATCCTGCAGACAGTCCACCTGGAATAACAGCGCCCCCCGCTGGGCTTCCAGCTCCCGCAGCTCCTGTACCACCTCCTCATAGCTCTCCTGCAGGTCCAGCTGAGGGCACAGTATCCAGAAGTGTCAGCAAATCTGTGCACTTGCTTGCCAGCTGGACCACTCACACCTATGCCGCTACATTCTGGCTTGCGGGTGTGTGTACAATATTAAAGGAGTCTGACGCAGCAGTAAATTTCAATATGCTCATTTATTCTTACTGTTGAAGATACAAGGCCTCGTGGCAATATAGCCCATGAGCAGGAGATTTTGGCGTTGCTTATGAGTGGAGAAATAAATTGCAAATGCACGCAGCATGTTCTTGCTCTAACCTAACCTGCAGCAGCGTTGGGGGCCAAGGCTAAATGTTCATGCATAAGCGTATACTGACCAAATCTATGCTACAAAAAAAAATAACATATTAATATATTGACCAAACCCATTTAAAGGGGTGTTCCCAAAAAATGACAGTTTCACACTGGGCACAGCACAGACATGTCATAGAGAGTCATTTGTTATACATCACTCAGCTTTTGTCAGATGTAATTTAAGCCTACCCTGCCAGCAGGCAAGCATGTTTGTTCAAAAGTCAACAAATCCTGTTCTACTGGAACCAGTTGTAAAGGAAGCTCTATGGCACCCTTAGAGGGACTCCACAATCTAGCACATTCCTGCAAAGAACAAATTTGATGGATGGAGCTTAATCGGCACATGAAAGGAACAGTTCACCCAGAAATGAAAATTCAGTCATTATCTACTGACCACCAAGCCTGTTGATTAATCCATACAACAAACTTGATGTATACCACTGAAAATCCATAGCAGCCTTCTCCAGAACAACTGAAGTCAATGGGGGCTCAGTTATTAGTGTTCTTTAGAGTCCATAAAACAGCCTAAAATGTCCATGAAATTACTCCATGCAGTTTTGGCACCATAATCTAAGTCTACTGAAGCCAAATGATTGGACTGTGACTGGAAAAGCCCTGTATTACACCATTATTTAGCATACATTTTTTACCGAAGCCGTTATACTTAAAGTAAGTTCATGATTGACTGCATCCACCCCGCTTTCACTTATTCGCTCTCTGCTCAGTGAGAACTTCCTTTTCACCCAGCAATGCATAGGTGTATGTCACAGACATGGAAAGACCTCTCCTCAAGTCAGCTGTAACTCCAAACGCTTAGCCTACTGATCAGAATCTCAAACAAAGAAAATGTGCAACAATTTTGATACATAGGAACACAGTTCTTTGCCCAGCCTTATTTCCGTGTCTGAGCCGTTCCCCTATGCTTAGCTTGGTAAGTATGGAAGTGCCTGGGAGTTCTGGTCAGGCAGAGAGCAAGTGAATGAGGGAGGGCAAATGAGTGAAGGCAGGGGTCCATGCTATTCTGAATTTTTATTTATTTATTTTTTTTAAATAGATCAGCTGCAGTATAAATGTATGCTACATCATGGTGTAATACTGGTCTTTTCCAGTCACAGTACAATGGTTTGGCTTCAGGAGACTTGGATCATGCTGCACAAGCTGTGTGGGGTAATTTCATGGACATTTCAATGGTTTGGCTTCAGGAGACTTGGATAATGCTGCACAAGCTGTTTGGGGTAATTTCATGGACATTTTTGGCTGTTCTCGGACTCTTCACTCCCGTTTAAGCTGGCTTGGAGTGGATAAAGACAGAATTTACATTTCTGGAAGAACTGTTTGTTAAGCAATCTTGACTCCTACATTCAGTAAAAGTGAGAATTAATTTTGATTGAGGACTTAAAATACGTAAAATGGATTTACAAAGTGAACGACCTGCGATTATTTGGGTGGAATTCTTTTTCCAGGGTCATACATGGAAGTTATTAAAAGGTAAATTTCAGAGATATTAGAAAGTGACTTACTTCTACCCAGAGAGGGGTCATAGAGTACAATAGTTTCCTAGGTCATAAAGGCAGAAAGATCAGGGGTTGTGTTTACGAAGAATCTCATCTTAGCGCTGGGAGAACTCCTAAATGATGCTAAAAATTCCTAACAGAGTTACCACTGAAAAGTGATTCAAAAAATTACTAGGAGCATCTCTTATTATGGACTCTTATTATTAACTCCAACACGAAGAGCGGGTGGTGCAGTGGACCTCGCTGTAATGTACATGCTTATCTATGTCCACAATGCTTGGATGATGGGGGCCAATCTGAGTTTGTAGCGGACAGCTGCCCGTCAAACCCATTCATTCATCACGAGGACATTTCTGCAGTCATGTGCATGTGAATTATGTCTCTAATTTTGCAAACAACCCCAATTCCGAAATAGTTGGGACGAAGTGTAAATTGTGAATAAAATGAAAAGGCAATGACTTTCAGATTATGAGACAATATGTTATTAACAATAGAACAAAGATAACAGTTTGGATGTTGAAACAGAGACATTTTACATTTTTATCCACAAAATGAGCTTATTTCAAATTTTCTGGCGGCAACAGGTCTCAAAAAAGTTGGGACACAGGCAAAAAAGGGCTGAAAAAGCAATATATAAGAGAATCAGCTGAAAGAACATTTAGCAAGTAATTAAGTTACTGGCAACAAGTGTGCAACAAGATTGGCTATAAAAGGGATGTCTTAGAGAGGCTGGCCAGAGGCTCTCCAACCTGTGAAGATTTGCATTAAAAAAATTGTGGAATACTTTAAAAACAATGTTCCTCAACGTCAAATTGCAAAGGCTTTGAAGGTCTCTTCATCGACAGTGCATAACATCATCAAAAGTTTCAGAGAAACTAGAAAAATCTCTGCGTAAGGGACAAGGCCAAAGACGTTTACTGGATGCCCGTGATCTTCGGGCCCTCAGACGCCAATGCATCACTCACCGGCATGATTCTGTCATTGACATTACTACATGGGCCCAGGAATACTTCAGGAAACCACTGTCAGTAAACACAGTCCGCCGTGCCATCCACAGATGCCACCTAAAACTATCATGCAAAAAGGAAGCTATTGTTGAGCATGATCCAGAAGCGTTGCCGTGTTCTGTGGGCCAAGGCTCATATAAAATGGGCTGTAGCAAAGTAGCAAAGTGTCCTGTGTTCAGACGAGTCCAAATTTGACATTCTTGTTGGAAATCATGGGCGTCGTGTCCTCTGGGCTAAAGAGGAGAAAGACCATCCCTCCTGTTATCAGCGTTCAGTTCAAAAGCCAGCATCTCTGATAGTATGGGGATGCATTAGTGCATATGGTGTGGGACACTTGCATGTTTTAAAAAGCACCATGAATGCTGAAAGGTATATAAAGGTTTTAGAGCAACATATGCTCCCCTCTAGACGACATCTATTCCAGGGAAGGCCTTGTGTATTTCAGCAGGACAATGCAAAACCACATACAGCAGCTATTACAACAGCATGGCTTCGTAGTAGAAGAGTCCATGTGCTGAACTGGCCTGCCTGCAGTTCAGATCTTTCATCAATTGAGAACATTTGGCGCATAATTAAACTAAAAGGCCGTCAAAGCAGACCCAAAACTCTCCAGCAGCTGGAAGCCTGTATTAAACAAGAGTGGGATCAAATTCCAATGGCTAAATTCAAGAAACTTGTCTCCTCAATGCCCACACGCCTCCACTCTGGGTTAAAAAGAAGAGGAGATGCTACACCATGGTGAACAGGCCCCTGTTCCAACTTTTTTGAGACCTGTAGCAGCCATCAAATTTGAAATGAGCTCCTTTTGTGGATAAAATTGTAAAATTTCTCAGTTTCAACATTTGCTATGTTATCTCTGTTCTACTATGAATAAAATACTGGCTGGTGTGATTTGAAAGTCACTGCGTTTTGATTTTATTCACAATTTACACTTTGTCCCAACTATTTCAGAATTGGGGTTGTAGTTAGCACAGTACTAACATACAGTGGGAGCTAACAGAAATTACATTTGCTTTCCATTAAATTATGCAATATAGTTATGTGATAAACAGAATCTTCTAACATAACATAACATAACATGAATGGCGAGAACAGGCTGTTCAGCCCAACTAGGCTCACCAGTTTCTTTATACTATTGTGAATATATCACCTCAGATACTCAATGGTATCTAGCTTTAAGTCAAGCCCGCTCTTGAAAACTCCCAAGATCCCTGCCTCAACAATATGGTCAGGCAAGCTATTCCACATCGAAATTACTCTTTGGGTGAAAAAATATTTCCGAATATCAGCGCTAAATTTACCTTTGGTCAACTTCCATTTGTGACCCCGAGTTCTACTAACAACACTTGGTCGAAGGAATCCTACATAATTCACTTTGTTAATCCCTTAAACATATTTAAAGACCTCAATCAGATCACCCCTAAGTCTCCTTTTCCTAAGACTAAAGAGATTAAGGATCCTCAGCCTCTTCTCATAGCTTTCATCTTTTATACCTGGAATTAGCTTAGTGGCTCTTCTCTGAACTTTTTCTAGAGCCTCTATATCTTTCTTAAAGTGTGGTCCCCAGAACTGTACACAATACTCCAGATGTGGTCTGACAAATGTGTTGTACAAAAGAAGCATCACCTCCTTGGATTTGTACTCAATACTTTTAGCAATGTATCCCAGCATCCAATTGGCTTTTTTAACTGCTACAGCACAATGGCTAGATCCTGTGAGGGTTTGGTCAACAATCACTCCCAGATCTTTTTTGTGTGGAGCACATTCCAGTTTTAAACCTCCCATGAAATAATCCCGTCTAATGTTTTTATTACCTACATGTACAACTTTACATTTCGCTACATTAAATTTCATTTGCCACATTTCTGCCCAATTCTGGATTCTATGCAAATCATCCTGAATCACTTTAGTGGACTCTAAACTATTTGCCAAACCTCCCAATTTCGTATCATCATTATACTCTTGGTCCTGTCATGAAAAAGTTATGAAATTCATTTATTAAATTTTGGGTTTGTTGTTCACAACTAACACAGACAGACAGACAAATCAACGCCCCCAAAAACATAACCTCCTTGGCTGAAGTAGTAAACAGGAAATGAACTGTGAGCACTTGTTTCTAAATAGGCTACTTATCCATAATAGAAGCACAAAAATCTTAAAAGAGAGACAGATCCAAGCAAGTCAACCCTTCTGCTTAGTTGGTTGGGAGCACTAACCTTTTGTCAATTTGTTGTTGCGTTTAATATCCCATACAACGTGTAATCTCGCAAGATTCTGCAATTACCATGAGATCTCACCAGTCTCGCTACTCCAGCTGTTTGGTGGTGCTGCATGGTGAAACGCAACCTTTGGGTGTTGTCGGACCACACAGCATGGAGAAAACCCACAGCGGAGCGGAGACGGACCGAACACGCATCTGGTATAATCCCAAAGTTAACAACTGACACTTCGGAGCTACTTTAAGCAATAAAAGTCTTTATGAGCTCCTCAGAGGAAAAAAAAAAAAAAAAAAAGCACTTTTTTTTTAAAGAATTTGGAGTTAGGCCAGCTAGGAGTTTTTTTTAAATCAGGCTTAAGATTCTTTGTGAATCCAATGCTTCAAGATCAGACTTCATACAGTACAATGTCTTGTTCCAAATGGAATCAGCTAAATATCTAGTATACTTCAGCGATGGGAAATTAGCAAGTTATGTTGGGCTGAATGGCCTGTTCTCACCACACTGTTATATTTGCAGCAGAATACACTGTAGCCTATGGCTTCTTTCCAAATTAGTAGCCAAGGACTCCCCATTGAAGCATTCAGCCTTTTTTTTTGTTTTACTTATACCAATTTTTTCTGAACTACATCTGCTCTGCTGATTAGCAATGATAATTCACTCTCATTCACTTCCCTGCAGAGCTTCAGTCTGGCAAAACATTCCACTCTGCTTTGCAATGCAGTCCAATGCAGCCACACAAACAAGCCTAGTAATGCCCATGAAATGACAATCACAGAGCCTGACGAGCACATTCATTTATGTAACTCTCCATCAGTGCATTAGCACGCATTCAGCGTTCCAGGGGACAAACCAATTACCTTCAGCGGAAGCAGCACACATTGTTCTAACTGAGAATTAAGACAGGCAGGCGTGCAATAAGCCTTCAGGGAGGCTAATGCAGTAACTGCACTGCACTCCAACAAACCCCCCTACTTCCTCCTAGCTCATGAATGCAGCCAGCTGTGGCACAAGCAACAGACTGTTTCCAAGATGCAAAAGAGCATCGAAATTTTGTATCTGAGCATTTTATATACCAACTCAGAGTACCAACAAAGGAAAGTACTTGACTAAATGCTTTTCTATGTGCTTAATGAGTTTTTATTCGACAGAAACCATATTAGAAGGCATTTTAAGGTAAGTTTGTATGGTTCCATTTAACTCTATTGCAAATGCAAGAGTTGAGCCATTCTTGGGAAGATCAAAACCACAGAAAAAGTTGTGACAAAATGAACACCAATAGCAGTCATCATGGTAGAAAAAGAGATCAGAGAAAAAATTGTTATTCTTTGACTCTTTAAATAATTACCATTTCTGGGCAGCTTGTGACCAAGTCCTCTTCGGTCTACAAAAGAAAACAGTAAATCAGGATTAGCGTTACTCCAGCCAGAAGTTCCCCTCTCATCGCATTTAGGAAAACTTTCATTAGGGATCACACACAACTCTGACTTAAACCATGAGATCAGACGCGTTGAACACTAGTCTCCAAGGGCCGCCATGTCTGGATGCATGTATCATTTTCTTTGAATCAGGAGCCGTGAGGCCTTGAGTAGAGGGTTAATGCTTTCTTTCAGCCAATCAATAATTTAATCATTAAAGCCAAAACAAACTGAAAACCTGTCACCACTGCAGCCCAACTGGACTGGAGTTTGACATCATTGTTTGCAGTCCAAAAAAAAAAAAAAAAAGAGGTCATTTATAGGCATGGATACTTCTCCCCCAAAACAATTCATCCACTATAAACATTTCACATAAGACTGACACTCTCAGTCAGCTAATATATCTGGCATGCTTGAGATGTGTTGCACAATTACCACGCCCATTTTGGGTAGGCAGAACGTAGTCTTATTTTTTTTGCAGGTTTAAGAACTTCAATTATGTCAGACTTCTGCATGCAACTATGCTGATCTTTTCAGATACTATAGAAGTCAAAAAGGTGAAAGAAAATTACGCCCTCTGAGAAACAATGGAAAATTATAGAAAAATGGGCAAACATATAAAGAAACACTCAACAGAATATTGCTGGTAAAAATTTGTAACATCTATTTTTTATTTGAAAAAAGGGGGGGGTTCGCTTGGGCAAACAGATTATACACCCTGCGATAACCCAGAACTAACTCAACATTTGGGCAAAGTTGAAGCATTTTAAGTTTAAGAAGGATCCATAATTTCGCAGTGTCCTTCCTGTAATGCTGCTTTTATGAAAATAGAGATTCAGAGACATGTTGCCCACTGCAAGCCAAATTTGAAATAAATAAACGTGCCAAATAAATGCTCATAACTCGAGTTTAACCTTGGCAAAAAAAAAAAAAAAAAAAAAACTAGAGCTGGACTCATGAGAGCCCATACCTCCGCCAGCATAGCTGGATTTGAACTTAGGCCTACATCTCAGCTGTACTTGGGCCTAGATATGCCAAAATTTTAATCACTTGTTCCTCTTGTGCAACTCCAACATCCTGCAAAGATTGGTTCAAATCTATGCAACCGTTTTTGAGATATCCTGCAAACAGACAGACAAATAAATAAATAAACAAATGGAAGCAAAAACATAACCTCCTTGGTGGAGGTAAAAAAGATCAAAAGCATTGAATACAAACAGAAATGAGAGTTCAAAGAAGTCGCTACAGTTCATTTTTACGCAATCACACAATAACGCATTTTGCCTACTTGCCTTTTCCAGAAGCAGTTTGATCAAAACAATGTAGGCCCCACGATGTGCTGTCAAAACTGAGCAGATCAAAATGCTCTCAACTTCCTTGTCTTAAATCCATAATTTTGATCTTGCACGTTTAAAAACCACAAAACCATTAATTTCAGACAGAATCGCGACAATTTTTTCCACGCATGTTGTAGGCAACCTATAAATCCACAGTGACCTGGTAAAAGCACTAAGCTACAAATTTGTGATTTTCAGAAAATAAAGAAAAACAATACATACTTTAAATACTCTCGCAATTATTGTGTCTTTCCAGGGTAAAAGTGGGAAATGAGATGCATTCTTTTTGTTGTGATTTTCTTTCTTATGTGAGGTAAACAGTTCAGACGTACGGGCAGTTTGAAAACATATAAATTACGACATATCATGTTTTACTAGATCACGGTTGAAATCATCTTAAAGGATCCATTACCTGGTATTTACACCCGTTAAAAAATAAGTGATTTGGGTCTAAAACATAATGTTTTGCGGTAATTTGCAAAAATTACGCAACATTTATATTTATTTTGCCCTTTTTATCAAGCCAATCTTGCTCTCGCGAGAAAATTTCGAGACTTTTACTCGGCCGGAAGATAGAGGCATGGCTGGGCAGAGGGGGTGGTGCGAGGGAAGAGGGTGGGAGGAGGGAGGAGTGGCTTAAAAGCACAGCCATAGCAACGTAGACAGTAAAAGAAAAAGCATGTGACCTTATCATGGCTGAATCTATCGACCACTCTGGGTGGCTTACATGTGCTTCTGCTGTCTGAGTGCGATGCTCTGGCCCCTGCGTGAGATGTGCTAGCCATATTGCCAAAGAACAGGGAGAATATAAATGTCACATGCAACCTCACATTAGTACATCTAAGTTCCGTATAATCAAGAGTAACGTGCTGCGTTTGGACAGCATATAAAGACAATAATATACAGCCATCCATCAACAAATTAACAGAATGTGCACAGTTATTGCTGGCCTAAATTAACTTCGCTAGCTAACGTTAGCTTTGTACTAGCAGAAATTTAGCGTATGTTTAAAGCGTTATTTTGCCTGCTTACCGACATCATAGCATAGCGTTTTTGACATCTGTAGGTTCCTTAGGTTGTCTAGTTTCATATGATGTGTGTATCTCCATTGCAGCTGAAAGTGAGCCCGCTACAGCTACGGAAATACGGCATGTCAGGCGAGCCCTCGGGCTGTAGGGTTACGTTTACATATTGGGTACAACATAATGTTAGTACATCTAAGTTCCATGATCATATAATCAAGAGTAACATACTGCGTTTGGACAGCATAAAAAGACTACAATATAGCTACAGCAACCCATCAACAAATTAACAGAATGAGCATGGTTATTGCTGGCCTAAATTAACTTCGCTAGCTAACGTTAGCTTTGCACTAGCGGAAATTTAGCATATGGAGCGTTATTTCGCCTGCTTACTGACATCACAGCATAGCGTGTTTGGCATCTATAGATTCCTTGGGTTGTCTAGTTTCATATGATATGTTTTTCTCTACGGTAGCTGAAAGTGAGCCCACTACAGGTACGGAAATACGGCATGACAGGCGAGCCCTCGGGCTGTGAGGGTAACGTTTTGGGTATACTGCCAAGTTTCTTTTGAACTACACCACACGCCATCCAATAGCTTACGGTAATGTAATGATAACATTGAAGTTGGGGGAACAAAGTTGTCAGCTAATGCGAAAGTTGACATTTACAGACAATATTAAAGTGGCGGGTTCCGTAGGGTTGGAACAACACCTTTCTGGAGGCGCAGGTTTTTTAGCTAAGCCAGCTTTGTACTGGCCTAAGCTGGAGAAAGAGTCCGGCATGAAATGAGCACGCAGGAATAGGTTTGTGGCAGGGGCAGCAGGAACATTATCAGCAAAAATAAATGCAATCCACTTGTTCCTCTGCGATTCAACGCTAGATGGAATGTTAAAAACATTTTTATATGGATTCTGGCAGCCAACAACAGAGCATCCGTGTGCACCAGAACCTATAGCTCGTCTCTGATATTTTTCTAGGGCATGTTTGCAGAAAACAGTGGGCACGGTTTGCTACTCCCAGGCCACACCTCGACTCCTCCTCCGCGCAAGTACACGTCATCAGCGCGCCCAAACTGAACTCTCCCATTTTCATGCCTCCGAGTAGAAAGCCTCCGGATGAGGAAAAAAGGCAGGAAGGAAACTGCTTTGATTCCAAATCATTGTGGATTTTGTCAGAGTGAGGGATGAATAATGTATCCATGCAATAACTGGGAAAAATGTGTTTTCTTGGTAATGGATCCTTTAAACCTCGCTATTTCTTTCACAAACACGCCATGCTTTCTTTTTTGAATAAAATTCTCTGTAACCTCCCCCCATATTGCACTATCAAAAAATATTCCAGAGATGATATTCCAGGAATATGCAATCTATAAATGTTGAATGTCATAAGTTAAAATTCCGCTTGTCTCATGTAAATTGAAGCACATTTTGTTTACATCTTCATCTTTTAAATTCAAAAAGAGAAGCTTCCAAGAATTTTCAAGCATTTTTAGGGTACAAGAAACCTAAACTAGCTGTGTGATGATTACTGTGCATGCTAAGAATTTTTAATTCTTCTTGTATGACGTTTATAGGTGGCTGGCAAACCAGCTTACACTCTTCATTTCCTTCAGCTAAAATAGTGCTTGGAATCCTCCAATTTCCATAGAAGGTCCTTAATAAAAAAAAAGCATAATGCCTGAGTAACTAACATATATAAATACAATGCAAAATGATGATGGATTAGCTACTATGGAATCAGATTCTGATTCACAGTCGAGTGGATTCACTTTGTTTGATTTCTTGTTAAGCTGAACAGTTTTCAAAGTTCTGGGCAAGTGCGTAATCATGACACAGCTCCTTTAACTGAGTGAACTGGGCAAAAGGTATTAATTTCCTATTTTAAAACAGGATTCAGCATGGTGATTGTGCTACACATATAAATTTTAAGGGCAATGTGTAAAAAGCAGTGATAACTAATGCAGACAGCAATTAGGGGTTTTCGAGCATGACCAGCCTGTTTAAGGTCATGCCACAGCATCTCAATCGGATTTAAGTCCGGCCTTTGACTATGCCACCCCAAAACCTTCATTTTGTTTTTTTTTTTTTTTAAGTCATTCAGAGGTGGACTTGAGGATGTGTTTTGGATCATTGTCCTGCTGCATAACCCAAGTGCGCTTGAGCTTGAGGTCAAGAAGTGATGGTTGGACATTCTCCTTCAGGATTTTCTGGTAAGGAGCAGAATTCATGGTTCCATCAATTACGGCAAGTTGTCCAAGTCCTTAAGCAGCAAAGCAGCTCCAGAACATCACACTACCACCATCATGTTTGACTGTTGTTATGACGTTCTTTTTATGAAATGCTACGTCAGTTTTACGCCAGATGTAATGGGATGCCCACCTGCCAAGAATTTCAACTTTTGTCTCGTCAGTCCACAGAATATTTTCCCAAAAGTCTTGGGGATCATCAAGATGTATTTTGGCAAATGCGAGACGAGCCTTTGTGTTCTTTTTGGTAAGCAGTGGTTTTTGCCCTGGAACTCTCCCATGGATGCCATTTTTGCCCAGTCTCTTTCTTATTATTGAATCATGAACACCGACTTTAACTAAGGCAAATGAGGCCTGCAGTTCCTTAGATGTTGTTCAAGGTTCTTTCGTGACCACCTAGATGAGTGGTTGATGCACTATTGGAGTAATTTTGATAGGCCGGCCACTCCTGGGAAGGTTCACCACTGTTCCATGTTTTCTCCATTCGTGGATAATGGCTCTCACCGTGGTTCGCTGAAGTCCCAAAGCCTTAGAAATGGCTTTGTAACCCTTTCCAGACTGATAGATGTCAATGACTATGTTTCTCATCTGTTCTTAAATTTTTTTTGATCACGGCATGATGTGTTGCTCTTTGAGATCTTTTAGCCTACTTCACCTTGTCAGACAGGTTCTATCCAAGTGATTTCTTGATTCAACAGCTCTGGTAGTAATCAGGCTAGGGTGTGGCTTGTGAAACTGAACTCAAAAAATGTGGTTAATCAAGTCAATTCAGGATTTAAAAAGGGCAATTACCATTTCACATAGGGCCAGGTAGGTTTGGATAGCTTTTTTCCCATAATAAATGAAATCATCATTTAAGAACTGCATTTTGTAATTACTCAGGTTATCTTAATATTAAAATTTGTTTGATGATCTGAAAAATTGAAGTGCGATAAATATGCAAAAAAAAAAAAAAAAAAAGAAAAAAAATCAGGTAGGGGGCAAATACTGTTTCCAAGTACTGTATATTGTGGGTTTTGGGTTTTGTCTCAGTCAGGGCTGGATCATCTTACGAGTGCGGGTTACTCTCACCCCTTACTCTTTACTCTAAATTCTAGTTTTCCTCACTAGTATCTCTTCCAGTGAGCCAAATTATTAGTGAGAAAATTATTAGGTACAACAGGTCCGCCAAGCCTTCTTCCATTCCTCTATACCCTTTCCTGTAGCACCACACCAGGGTGGGGAATTAGCACCCGCCACTGGCCAAATGCGGGTAAATTTATGAAGTGGCGGGTGAATTTGCTCAGCCCACAAGCCACTGTGGCAGGTTAAAATTTGGATAGGAGATTCAAAGTCAGAGAGTACTCAATTGAGTTATACAACTGACCTATGGGGGCAGCAATGCGCTTGTGCTGCCGCTACTGTCGCAGATACCATTGTTGGTAGAGGGGTACAGTGCGGTAAGCACTTCAACTGAGCGAAGTTGCGGATTGAGGGGAAAATGTGGTGTTTCATTCCCGGTGTGAGACGGGTGGCAGATGTCAGCATGCCTTCTCAGGAGGAGGAAACGCCAGTGTTCTGA
This sequence comes from Gymnothorax javanicus, assembly GCA_029692085.1. Taxonomy (NCBI): domain Eukaryota; kingdom Metazoa; phylum Chordata; class Actinopteri; order Anguilliformes; family Muraenidae; genus Gymnothorax; species Gymnothorax javanicus. The sequence continues at coordinate 79,538,008 of CM056202.1, forward strand.
CAATTTTTGCAACCTATCACAGTATGCTACCTCGCGGTTCTGCACTTGCGCAAACCTAAAATCTCGGGCTCTATTTCTTCGCTCACATCTCAAGTATCTTCAAATATCATAAATATACTTTTTTTCAGTGCGCCTTTTGACCTGTAAGCATATATGTTTGCATGTACACGCTGGGTCACGCTGGGTTTTCCTGAAAATGCAGAGATTGGATGATAATGGCATGCAGCATATATCTTCAACAAACTTATCCAACTCATTGTAACATCTGCTTTTATGTTATAATAAGCTAACAAATGACAAAGTTACTACTGTACACTGATTCATATTGCAATATTATGGCGAAAAAAAAAGACTTTACGATCGCTTTGCATTACGGTAGCATTTTTTGACAAGGCAGCAAAAATCGTCAGAACGCCGGACAAACCTTAAGTGAAAAGGCGTTTTTTTAATGAAAAGTGGAAAAGGGACTTCAAGTGGCTTTGCAAGTAAGTGCGGGGTTTACCATTTATCGATTATTATATCTTAGCTAACTTAACGTTTCAGCAACACTGAAAAGTTGCGCAGTGTAGCACTGACGACGTATTGTACACGCAGTGTAAATTTGCCAAATGTGTGCACACTTTCAGTAACTTTGCTCATATAATTGGTTTGTAATGACCGTTTGCGTGTGGATCAAATGACGCTATTTAATGAAGTGTTTTTTTTTCCTCCCAGGTCAATATTCTTGGTGTCCTGAGATGCAGGACTACTGTCAGCACTGGCTGGGATTTGATGCAAATGTGTGGGAGCTTCAGTGCACTACACAGCAAGGACAACAGAAGACTGCATCACTGGGGGTAGGGGCATTTATTCCACCATATCTTAAAAGTGCACCTATTGGTCAAAGAAGTCATGTGATTTAAGAACAGAATTTTTTCCGAAGAGGTTTCCAATAAACATCCTCTGTTGCTTGCCCTAACTGAACCCCACAACTTCCTTATTAAACTTTTAATCCATGAATTGAAGATATTTTTCAGGTAAAAAGCACATCATATCTATTTAATCCAAGTTTCTTTTTTACTATGGCTAAAAATGTATAACTAACCAGTAAATTCCTAATTTACTGTGGAAAACAAGAACCGGCATGCATTGTTATGGCATATCATAATAATGGCTTTATACTAGTTTTTAATTTAAAATGGCTGATGACAAAACTGATCAGTTTTCTAGGCAATTAAAGCATCCTCCATAGTATCTAGCAGCATGAAATTGAAAGTTATCTGTGAGGGATTCAAATATCTCCTTGTGACTTCTTTCACACGAAGATCAATTCACATTCACAGTATTGCAGACAAAATAAGATGAAATGTGCCCACTCAGTCCCCAACACAACTGATCCTAGATGCTGCAGAGCCCTCATATTTGTAAAAATATTGATCATAAGTGGGTGGGAGGGAATGAGATTAACACATCTTTTTTTTTTTTTTTTTTGCTTTGTAATGAGTTAAATTGGTGAATTTGATTTTTTAATTCCTCAGTTGGCTTTATTTGTGTGTCCTTGTCTTGTTAATGATTTGTGTTCTTGCATGTAGTTCTTACTTCATACTGAACTAATCAATGTATATTTTTTATTCCTTGTTTTTTTGAACTACTTGTTTTGTCGATGATCTATGTTCTTGTATTCATTTGTTGTATTTTTTTTTTTTTTTTGACAATGCACAGACATACTGAAGAACAGCCTATGGCTGAAGCATGTATCCGTGTTGAAATAAAATAAAAAATTAATTTAAAAAAAAAGTACTGTATGTTGGCATTTCCGAATAACAAGAGCCTGATTCACATGAAACAAGGTCTTTACTGTCTCACCTGATTTTCACCTTGAAGTGGCTTCTTCAGGGAGCCGACTCTGCTGTCCGCGCGGGTCAGGCGCTTGGCTGATCCCTCAGCCTGATGCAAGAAACAGATACAGAAATGCAGAAACTCAGCCTTTATGTCCCACTACTGCCCTATCTACCCGTCACCCAGCTTTCCACATGCAACCAATCCCAAAAGGAGATGTTAGAGCACTGATGTGGGAGTAGTTTGGATAATATCTTTGGAAAGAAGAGGTCAGATTTGGAAAGATCTATGGGAAAACGACTATACTCTTATGGATTAACACTTATGGGAGAGGTTTGCACATGGTGGGCAGTCGGAATATATTAAAATGCTTGTTCATCCAAAAATAAGATTGGGACCACAGAATCTAAATTAAAAATACATCCTATGTGCACTGGTCATTTCAAATTATACTCGGCCATTACAAATTTATTCACATTTTAAAGCAAATCGCGATCATCTCAGAAAGAATTTATCTTTGGCTATCTTCGCGACGATGATGTCACAGGAGGTATCTAGCCAGCGGCAGAGAACACATTGTCAATGTCATTGGGCTCAGTGATTCGTAATTGCGAATTATTCCCTTGAGAAAATGCCAAATATCTGCCTTGTTTTAGGGCTGCAACAATAAGGCTGATGCAAGCAGAAGCATCATGGTCCATGAATTTCCAAAAAAAAAAAAAAAAAAAACCGCATTCGAAAGGCATGGGTGGATTTTGTGAACAGGGAATGCGCTGATTTCATTTCATGAAATACCTACTATTTGATCAAAATACACTGAGAATTGCTTTCTGTTCTTTTATAATGAGTTTTACGATGGGTTTAAGATAGCTGAAAATAAAGCATAATTCCATACATAGAACACGAGGGCCATGGCGATAAACACTGTGCAACCATAGACTGTACAAAAAGATGGACGAAGCTACCGTGACGTCACCCATTGGTTTCAGCATACCATAAAGGAAGCCTCGATTTTGGCAATTTGAATGGCGCCATGTTGTCATTTTGAAACCGGATGTGATTTCTATTGGACGAGAGCGTGTATTGAAGATCCGGGGAGGACTGTGGCTCTGGATCTGACCGTATCGGACGAGGACCAGAGGATAGCCACGCCCCTAAAGCATATTCTGGCTTTATCCTTTATTCTAGTCTATATGGGACCATAATTTACAAAACTGAACATCATGATATATCGAAGGAGACTTGAAACTTGCTATAGCTACCATAAAATAATGTGAAAAATCATTATTTAAACGAAAAATCAGGTGGGAAAGTAGGGTCATTTTCTCATAGACTTCTATAGCATTGAACTTCTATCTGCAACCACCGACGTCGCCATCTGCTGGCCATTAAATAGAATGCCATTTAACGGTACTTCCGCATGGACTTCATTTTTCAGACCAGGGTGCTGCGTCCATCCTTTTATACAGTCTATGTGAGCAACATGCTGTGCAAGTTGTTTGGGTTTGGCAAAACCAGTTGCCATGGCTGCGGCACGTTGACCTCGGAGTGACGTCAAGAATTTGACAGCGCATTGGTAAATTTGGGCCCATCTTCATTTTGTTCCCGCAAATCTCAGCTTGGACCTAAATAAAAGGGTAATTTTCGAGAAAAAAAACGGCACATTTTGGGAATGTAATTAGCAGGATACTGTGTACGAACTGTTTGGTCAAGCGTATACCGGATTAGTTTTTATATAGAAAATTCAATGAATTTACTCTTTAATAGAATTAACTGCTCTGTGCGGTTGAGTTCTATCAGAAGAGGGCATTAATTTCACATTGGCCTTTCTTCATAGTAAAAGGAGTGAAACAAATGCTCTCGTTCCATTATTCTTTTCCATTTCAGTTCCATGAGAGTTAACTCAAGTCGACCGTTCATTCTGCCATCTGACACGTTAACCGAGAATTTATCGGGAAGATTAATGCCATACCATACCTCAATAAATGTCGAGTAAAATTAATGAAATGCTGGTCTGTTTGAACAAGCCAGTCATTATATTTATCATGACTTTATCCCATAGACGCATTTTGTAGCTGGAAATATGACTGGTGGAACCAGTTTAAGAATAACTCATTTCCCGGCCCTAGATTGTTTAAAACCCCTTTACGAGGGTTAAAACTGTTAAATTTCCAAGCCCCACAGTCAGGAATTTATTTACATGTACCAGTAAACAGTAGCCTTTATGCATGCAGACCAACGAGAGAAACGCATAGTGTAGGCTTAACTTCTATCACCTTTTCATACCTTCACAGCTTTCAATCATGTTCTGACATTCAGTCCCGTCACAGCGCATCCCCTCAAAGTCAAAAACATGACCAGACAAGTACGCACGACAAATGGCTCAATGAGTACATCTACTGCAATTGCTCTGGCCTTAACAGTGAAGGGTACGAATGGCTTTGGCAAAAGGAAATTTCAAATAAACAGACAATGTAATACTAAATTAATAAACATAAACTACAGAGGGTTAAAGTGCCGAGAAGGTGCCCAAGTCTGTTCGAAGTTCGACAAACCAGCTTTTTCTGCATACCAACTTCCGATGCGCATCGTGAAGTGATTTTCAGGTAAAGCCCTTCACTTAGGCTCATGAAGTAAACACTTCCAGTGCCTACACGGCGGCTGAAATCGTATTGAAGAAAAAAAAAAAAAACGAGACGTCTTCGCAATTCGTAGCTTAAATATAGCGCGAACTAAGTCAACATTTCTCAAATTGGTTTCGCCAGTTCACGTTGTCGTCTTCTTAAGTCAAGAGGTAGCATATAAAACCAATATTTGTGTGTTTATTCATCACAGGGGAATACATTTCCACACACTGAAGCCATGTCGATGACTTACCTGAACTTCTGTCAAATTATTTTACGTTTGAAAGTAGGCAAGTCTATCGGTCTGCAAATAGCCTAATCTAATCACCATGCTACATGTAATAACAAACTGAAACACGAAATGGTGCGAGCATGAATTACTAAGCAACAGCAATTTACCGACAACACGAACTAGGCTATTTTCAGACTATTCTGAAATATGTTTTGGATTTGGCGACGTTATAGAATGAACAGTAGAGGTGATAATCAGATAACACAATAATAACGTCTTGCATAGAATGCGAAGATCGCCTTTTACCTCTTTGATAAAGTGCCGAAGGGACTCATCTTCACTCATTCCCCGAGAAAGAGTCCGTGTTCTCGGTGTCCCCACTTTTTCCTGTGCCCCCGAGTGCATCGTTCCAGACTTCGCAGTGATAGAATCACTGTTAAAACGGGGGTTTTCTCGTGTTAAATTATTTATTATTCAGCGGCGGGTAGTTGCACTTCGGAGCCTCCTTTGTCAACGGATTACTTTGCGAGTAGGCGAAACATTGGAATGGAGTCTCACCCAGTTCAGGCTTTCATCGAAGAACATGCTACTGGGCGTAACGTTGTAACGTTCTCTCAATGGTTGCTCACATTTAACTTTCCATGAGATGTTAGGAACGAATAGCCTATTTTGTATGATACGAACAGTCTGCCAGTTTGTCGACTGGTAAGTTCTGATGCCAAAAATGGTTCAGTAGCGATGACGCATGCAGTCGAGCCGTCTTCAGAATAATGACAAAACACTCAGAATTTAACCCATTTAAGGAAAAGATGGCGAAGCCGTGGGTGCCACCTTTACGGTACAGACATTATTTTGTGCAACTGGATTACGTAGGCTACACTGCGAACTATTTCTACTACCTGGTGGGTACGCCTGTTCGCAGAGATTGTTCCTGAATTAGCCTGCTCTCGTTCCATTATTGCGTATACAAGCGGAATACAATTTGAATACATAATTCGGACAGTAGCCAAATTAGCTGCTTGGGACACGCCCAAAGACTGTAGAAATAAAAATAGAGGTTTAACGAACGAGGGTATTTAAATGACACTCGTAGGCCATCTACGCTGTGTGCTCAACACAATTCATCTAGCTCTACATGTCTTGCAGCATAATTCATGGAAGTGCACTGTCGGTATGTTACGAAAGTATACCTCCAATTTGCTTTATGAAAGGGCGCTTTTAGCTTATGGTATGACGGTGCTCTGCTTTGATGAGCAAAGAAAGTGAATCACATAGATTTTCTTAACATCCATTTTAAGTTTACAATAATGTGTGGGTTACCGAAGTGTTCTTAAACAAAGCATACTACTAAAGCATACTAGGCTACTATCACTATTATATTTAAGTGCCCTACCTGCTTACCTTTTGAAAGTATCATGCGTTTATTCTTTATGAGTGTGCTGTACAATAGCTACCCAAATTGCAAACTTCAGCAAGGAGTCTACTTTCACTCATAGTCTCAGATTCTACTCAGGACGTTTTTCCCATGAAGTTTTCTACATCCTGCTCATACTATAACAAGTGTCAGTTAAGTTGGCCGATACCTCTACATCGAACCTGGTTCATGCGTTCAGATGCTCCTGGATTAGCCTCTGAGGAATCAGGATGTAGAAAAAATGTTTTTAAGTCTTTTCAAGAAATTGCATTGACATAAAATATTGCTAAAAGTGATTCAGAAACCTTATCTTTTGAATGTTGGGTTTACAGTTTACAATTCAGGAACAGATGATCAGCTGTTAAAGACCAGAAATAGTTTAAAAGAGAGTTTCAGAAAAGCGAATGGGCAAAATGAATGGCAAATGTAGGCCTATTGCCAGTGCGACACACCCACTTTCAAGCTCTATTTTGAAAATCACGTTTTCCTTGCACTTAGGAATATAAGTTGGTCCCTCCACTACCTAAGATCTGACGAAAATGAAGCCTGATTTTTCCAGCATTGTCGCTGTATGGCCCCTCCTAAGAAATCATATTTTCAAACGACCCATTTCAACATCACAAAGGAGTTATTTGCATAGAACAGCCCAGTGTAGATACGCATGTTCGGCAGCGATTTGGCATCAGTCATTGCACGCTGCAATGAAATAGCCAATCAGAGCAGAGCCTCATTTCCACTGACTCCCCGCCCACTCAAAACATTGCATCTACTGAGAGGAGAAAATGAGATACTTGCTGTATTTGTAATTTTTTCCCGACAAGCTTTGAAACCTTGTTTTACTGACACCAGGGAATTTTTTATATTGTTAAAATAGGAAAATATGGAACCTTCAAAATACAATTTGTTCCAAAGGATTTCAGTTTGATAATATACTGGACAAATAAAGTTAGGGATCACCCCAAATTTTGAATTTGAAATATTTGATAGTTTGTATTTTTTTCCATATCATATTTTAATATTGAAAAGTTGGGTGATCCCTAACTTTCTTTGTCCAGTATATTTAACAACAATAAAAATGACAATTACATCATCATCATCATCATAATTATCATGACCATATTCAAGCTGCAACTCAATACCATTCAAAGTAAAAAGCGCAAACCAATTTGCTATCACTGTTTGCAATATGTCATCTGCAACTACTCTGTTGGTAGTGCTGTTTGTTAAGCACCGCTTCATTCGAGAATTTGAACAATATTTGTATTATTGACATCAGGTGTGTCTCTTATTTACTGAGGGTGTGTGCTAATGCATGTTTGACAAATGATCTAGTTGTAACACAGTACTGGAGTTGATGAGACAGCCACCCCCACACAAAAAACCATGTATTGATTTCTGAGTGACCCATGGTATCTGAAACTGAGGTGATGTTCAAACAGTTGATGAATGACTAAATTTCCAAAACTGTGCCGCTCAAGAGCCAGTGTAGCTTTTTCAGCGATTGCAGCACCATTGATGCAATCTTCCTATTTCATCAACTCCAGGAAAAAGCAATTGAGCAAAACATGTCACTCTATGCTGTCTTTGTTGACTTCACCAAAGCATTTGACTCTGTCAGCCACAATGAACTATGATGAATCTTTGAATAATATGGATGCCTGCCAAAACTGCTTGCCCTTAAAATGGCTTTCCACAATAAAATGCTGGGAAGGGTATCAGCTGAGGTGGAGGCATCTGAGTCTTTTGACGTCCTTCACATAATGAAACAAGGCTATGTCCTGTCCCCCACCTTCTTTGCACTCTTTCTAGCAACAGTACTTGAGAACTTCCTCATTTACCTACGAGTAGGGTGTATAGCCGCACACGATATGATGGCGGACTATTCAATCTGGCATGTCTCTGTTCTGACCGGTGTGTAAAGTGAACATTGCATCTGCTTCCTTTTGCAAACTAAAGGACTGACTGTGGAACAGATGCGATACCTCGCTCAGCACTGAATGCAAAGTCTACTGTGCTGTGAATTACTCTACTCTTCTGAGGTGTACACCTTGTTCAAACATCATGTCAATGGATTCAGCTGAGTCATCTCCACACCATCATTGGGATCACCTGGAGAGACTGGGTCACAAACATCAAAGTGCTCCACAGAGCAAATCTGCTCTACATTGTTGTAATTCTGATGTAATCATACCCTCCCTGGGTAGGTGATGTCGTTGAAATGGACAGGATATGAATCCCTAGAGCTTGCCTGTAAATTGAATTTAAACTGGGGAGGTGCAATGAGGGCACCCCTTTCAGTGCTATAATCATGTGCTAATGTATCACCTAAGAACTGTGGGCACCCCTGATGACTCTTAATAATAATAATAATAATAATGCATTATATTTGTATAGTGCTTCTCTGGACACTCAAAGACGCTTAACAGAGTCAAAAAAAAAAACAGGGAAGCTGTCAGCGATTAAAGGCAGTGGTAAACAAATGAGTCTTGAGTGATTTTTGAAAATGGAGAGAGAGGGAGAGTCTTGGATGGCTTTGGTGAGTGAGTTCCAGAGAAGGGGAGCAGCAATGGAGAAGGCCCTGCCCCCCCGGGATTCGCGCTTGGTCCGGATGGGGGGTGGGGTGGGCACAGGAGGTTAGCATCAGCAGAGCGGAGTGCACAGATGGGAGTGTGTTGATGGAGGAGCTCAGACAGGTAGGATGGGGCCTGGTTATTGAGGGCTTTGTATGTCATGAGTTGGATTTTGAAGTGAATTCTCTGGGGGATGGGGAGCCAATGGAGCTTGTGGAGGACGGGGGTGATGTGGGCACGGTTGCGAGAGTGGGTGAGTAGCCGAGCAGCAGAGTTCTGGATGTACTGGAGCTTATTGAGAAATTTTGATGGTGAGCCATAGAGTAGACTGTTGCAATAGTCCAGACGGGAGGTGATGTAGGCGTGGATGAGGGTCTCTGCTGCTGTGGTGGAGAGGGATGGACGAAGGCGGATGATGTTCTTGAGGTGAAAGAAGGCTATTTTGGTGATCTGTCTGACGCACTGGTCAAAGGAGAGCGTTTGATTGAAAATTATGCCAAGAGACTCTTGTCCATCCCTTGTGCAAGACTGGAAAGCCTGGTGGCATTTTGTTAAACAGAGTGCAGCTTGTGCCTGGCTGCGATGCACGCAGGCACACATCTCACAGGTGCCAAAAACTGCAGAACAATTTGGCTTTGTCTGACAAGATAGCCCCAGACCTATGCTATATGTGAGATACCCATCTGTGCTGGGTCAGGAGTGGCCAAGACTAAACTATACAGGAGCATCTGGGGCTGGATGGGAAGAACTCGGGTGGGCAGAGGCGGGAGATGCCCACCTGGCTCGGGTGGAGGAAGGGCCTACCAGTCTCAGTCTCAGTGGAATGGGTGCTGGGGCCTGGAACGAGGGCTTGCTCACTGCCACTGGAACGGCCGCGGGCACTGTCAAGGTCGGGCATAAGCGGTGGGCCGGTGACTGCATTGGGACTGGGCAGCAGTCCACCCATGGGATTGAGGCTGGGTGGCAGAATGCCCATGGGAGCTGGGCCAAGTCACCCCTCAGAGCTGGGAGCAGGATCGAGGCTGGAAGACCCTGCACGGCCAAGGACCAGAGCTGGAGACTCCACTGGGCCAGGGACTGGGGCCTGGGGTGGCATTAGCACAGGCTCGGGACTGCTGGGGTGTGTGGGATCTGGACCGCTGGACAGCTTGTGTCTTTGGAGATCGTGCTTTCTTTTTTAAGCTTGAACCCTGAGGTGTCTTCCAGGGAAGGCAAGGCAAGTTACCCCCACAGGAACTGGAGATGGAGGCCCCGAAGGACTGGGGACTGGCCGACAAGGCGGGGGTCCCGAGTTATTGAGGAACCTCATGGCCCACTTTGGCAGCAAGCTCCTCAGTCAGAGTCGGGAGCTTACCTCCCTACAAGTCACGGTAAGAGAGAAAACTAATGCAGGAAACAACTCTGTGGTTGGTTCAACGCCATAACAAAACTTACTGACACTTCCAACATTGCATTGCGATTTGTGATTTGTCCCCTCAGTAACTTTTTCATTTCTACTTTTCTTTCCTGTTTCTCCAGTGCTGGGCAGAATTCCAGTTTTTGTCCCTGAACTTGTTTTTTTATTTTTTGGGTTTTTTGTAAAAATAAGCCTAAGTTTACTACCATTCTCCCTTGTGTCTGCACCTGGGACCCAAAGCCCCTTTAACCTGACAGTTCTGATTACTAACCTGGCCGCACTAAAAACGCTTTTAAAAACATGCTCCTTTTGTATTATGGGCATGATGTATGGCATAATCAGCCATGGTTTTATTGCATAGCCATTGTTGCATAACAGCCACCCATGGTATCCCCATTAAAGACTTGAGTTGCATCACAAACCTGGCGTGGACTCCCTTTCCATTCATGTAGATGAGAGGTTGGGTAGTTAGTGGGTGCAACTGTATGTGTGCAGTTGATTGCATCCAAAACCCCTGGGAATCTGCATGAAGTCATGGTTAGTTTTCAGATAGCTATTGGATACCGGTATACACTTGAATGTCGGTCTAATCTGGAACAAATTGCTTGTATAACCAAACTGATAGTAGACTGGCTGATGCCAAACACCAAACCCAAGGTATGCTGGAAGGACCCAGTTGCAACGAATGCAAGAGCTGCTGTATCTCTTGCAGTGACTGGGAGAGAACAGGAGCCTGTTGTGGTTCTATCTCATTTAAATCTCCCGGAAGAGATTCAGCTTCCGTTCACACCCCGGTTGTTACGGTAAGAAAAGGAAGCTCTGGGGCAATATAGGTGTGGGCTTTACCTCCTCTGACATCTTCCTCCAATGATATATTAATTTCCTATGAATACTGATAAAAAATGTAACTGTTTCAATTTGATTTGAAGCAATGTGCAAGTAGTCTACATCATAATTTTTCCACCTGATTATGAAATTGTCTCGTGTTCTGAGGTAGCCTGTCATGTTCTATGACAGATATCTATTTTGTCCATGTGGATTCTGTGATAACAAACCCAGACAGCTGAAATAGGATTTTTCCTTGGGCTCACAGTTGCATTTTATTTGTCTGATAGACATTTAATTAGCTGAACTAGACAGGATTGTCTGTGGGTTCTTATATGCATTGACTGATTCTGAGGCCCACAATAACCACAAGTTTCAAGCTTTGATAACTTGCTGTGATTGGCGAAACAAAATATTGCTTATCAGTTATAGTTATTTGCTGAATTATTTATTTCAATGTTGAGTGATATATTTAGCCTTCATGCACAAAACCGATTTGTGGAATGTTTGACAGGTCTTCTCCGGCCATAAGGACAACTCTACACCAAGTCTTAAGTCATGAAAATAGCACAGAACATGCATTTTAGAGGGGGCCGGGTTTGTTGATTGGCGCAGGCATATAATCTTAGGACAAAAAAGGACCAAAATTTCATTGTCCGGGCAGAACTCTATCAATATTCTCCCCCAGGTGTGCCCTCATGCCCATATTGGCGCAGTTTCATAATTTAGATCCACAAAAACTGGTGTAGATGCACAGAATTTGCTTCTCACAGCACAACAATGCAAATGCCCCCACAATGTAGATGAGCACTATGCTTGAGCTAGTATGAAAATAGAGCCCTGTAACTCAGATTTCAATTTTTACAAAGCTCTTTTGGGGAACACTTGCTGACCCAAATCCCCATAGGTGTGCTGCCTCAACATTGCGTTTACACAGGCCATTCCTTTTGATCAAAGTGGTGCTGACTAGCAGTACTTGTCTCCTCAAGAGCAGTCTAACCAAGAGCATTCCCGCAGTACTACCAGTGAGGCAAACCTCCAACAAAAGATGACAATGCTACGCCATGTTCCTGCAGACAGATTCAGACCATAAGATGGATCACCTGTGTGACTGCCCCACAACCCCCCAGTGAGCACAAACATGCCAAGACTTCCTCAGCATAGAAGTAACAACATTTTTCAATGCATCTCAACCCCCCGAAGTTTAAACTCATGCCCTTGGTGGAAACTCTTTAGCTACCAGAGTGGGGAGCATTTGAAGCTAATTTCAAATGCTTTGTATACACAAGAATGGAGGTAATCACGTACACCCTTGCAATTTATTGGGCAGGTCTTCTCTGGATTTCAGAATATTTGGGGATAATTCTTTGGCCATGATAATCTTTGAAATTACCAATGAAATTAAAGATGAAAAATATTGCTCTTCATGCTACTTTTATCATAATATGGCTCTCTGTTATGGGCCTTCTTATGTATTGACTTAATTATCATATACACGGCTTACCCTGACAGCACTATGTGTTTTATAATTTTATTGAATTGTACAGCAGTTTTACTCTAGTTTCCCTGAGCCAGTGGTTGCCAAATGCAGTTTTTTAAATTAGGTACATAAGAGGGCTTATTTGCTTTTTAATCCACATCATGTCTGTAATAGCTATGCTATGCCACAAAGAATTATAATAAATTGGTTGTTGAACATGAGCTATGTGGTGCGCTCATTTTTTTACTGTAATTATTTCCTTAAAATTCTTTACGATGCAAGATTCTTTGATTATCATTTGCTTTGTCTTTGATTATGTATTTATCTTCGAGATGGTTTGGTTTGGTGTTTAGGTGTCCATACCTTCAGATATAATGAGCTAATTGATTCACCTCGGTGCCTGCATATTAATCATGCATGCATTATTTGTAATGTTGAACAAAAAGCGCAAGATACCGAAATACAATTTATTCCTAATGGCATGAGTATGTATTTTTGATTGTAGACGATAATACTAGATTATTTATGCGCCTATTTAAGAGGAATTGCCAGCTAGTTAAAAATGGTATTGCCGTTGCAGTGTGAGGAAATTTCAGAAACACTTACGTAAGTCTGGACTGAGTCTGGGAACAAATGCTGTGCGAGCCAATATGTTCTGTACTCATTTTGGATTGCCCTCTTGTGGTGTTAAAAAACACATTCTTGTGGCCTGTTGACCGACATCAGTGTAAGTGACGTAACGCAGCCTAAATTTTGACGCAGGCGCAGTAAGTTAAGAAGTAAAAACACCCAATAGGAGGCAGCAATCTTGCAACAAGATGGCGGAGGTTGTTGAGCTTCAAAAGCTGAAGGTGGGAAATCTAATTTTGAATTGGTTTGTCTTTTTGGAAACATGGCTCACAACAACGTTTGTCTTAATGTCGAAGTATGGTTTTGGTTTTGACATGGTTTTTTGTTCGGTTATTCTCAATGGGAAGCACGATTAATTCAATGCGTTTATTAGCTTTAGCCAAGGTACTTAGTTCCCGACTATCTAGCTATGATAGCTTACGTTTTTTTTTTTTTGATAACGCTTGTTTGCTAAGTAGAGCTGGAGTTCCTATATAGGGACTCTGCGAAGAGCTAACCGTTTGCTGATGTCATGTAAATGACCAGGTTTGGCCATTATTATGGTGAAGTAGTACTCGCATTTCTGTAACGCTGAAAATATCCCTAATTTGGCAAACATTCAGTCACATCGGGTATTACACGATGTGATTGCTGACGTTTGCGTTTGCTTGATCGAGTTGCTCCTGTTGCTGAATGGATGCAGTAAGGGAAATGGATTTACTTTTAAGGCAGTGGCTACATTTACGGCGCCGTGAACGGTGATTCGGGGCTATACTTACGGCGCGCATGCGCACTGACGTTTCTTCACTTGTGTTGGCGGCTTCCAAGCTCAGCACGCTGAACTGCGGTCTGCGGCGGAGTGTTTGTTTTTAATACAAACTCTCAGACCGCATAATTTCGGTTCTCTGAATTGTGGCATATTGGTTTGTTCTTATTTATAAATTAGTAGCCTTTCACGTTTAGAATGATAATTGACGCCCTCAAATCACTTCAAAATAAATGGACAGCATCCCATGAAGAATAGAAGCTCGGTGTCCATATTGTGTTTAGTTTGCTGTATTCCAGATTACTGCACTTGAAGCGACATTATTCAGACTGTTTAATCAATGCACTGCTGTCAAGTTTCATAGACTCGGGTATTAAAATTCTTGTGAAATGTTTTTTCTAGACCGTAACATCAAAATGACTTTAGACAGGATTGACTCATGTGCTTCATCTTTAAATTATTATGCAATACGTAATTGGTGACGATGAGTCCACAGTGTCATACATTGCTGTGAAGAAGTATTTGCCCCCTCTCTGATTTCTTTCTTTTTTGTATATTTTTCACGTTTCATGTTTCAGATCATCAAACAAATTTTAATATAAGAAAAAGATAACCTGAGTAAATACAAAATTTTTTAAATGATGATTTCATTTTTTAAGGGAAAAAAGCTATCCAAACCTACCTGGCCCAATGTGAAAAAGTCATTGCCCCCCCTTCTTAAATCATGAATTAACTGTGATTAAGGGCCATTTCATGGTAATTGTGAAGTGGCATGAAAAAATTAAATGTCTGAATCAAACCAAAAAAACAATTGGATGACTTGGATAGGTATCTGAACTTACTGGAAAAAAAGAAAATTGACTCGATATTCTTGCTCCTTAATTATGCAAATTAGATTTTCTCGCGAATTCATGGGTCCAGAGCGTTGCGGACAGGACACACATTTTTTCGTCATTTTCTCGTGGTGCGTTTCATTTTTGAAATTTTTTTCTTGCTGACAGGATACGTTTTATGTCCATGCAGACAATCCATCAGTGAGTTTTCTTTTTCAGATTGTGAAGTGATAAAATTTCCACTTCACCGGTGTCAAGTATCCTGTCCAACACAGGGTTGGAACAAAAAAGTTTATTTTTTTCCTACGATAATAAGCCTATAAACACCAAAGTTAGAATTCTCTTAGCTTAGGTAGTATAAAACAATATAACAAAAAGATTTTTGAAAAATCTCAACACAGCTCATCAGAAACCACAACTCTTTTTTTTTGTCCTGTCCACAACGTCTTGTGTGTCGCACAGGACAAAAACGTTGCGGACAGGACAAGTTAATGTAGTGATAATGGATTTGGCTTTTAGTTGGTGTGGATATTCCCCTTCTACTTAGAATAAAGGCTTTTAATGTATTTAAGGCTTTTAAATACTAGGAGGTTGTTTCTTATTTAACTAATATTGAGGCACTTTCAGAGGAAACAAATGCAAATGTAGGTCTTTCTGATTGCATACAATAAATGTCCTATAAATGAAGACAAAAAAAAAGGGTATGAGTTTGGTGCAAGGATGGCTTGTCTTTCAGTTCAATAACCCAGATTTCAAGATTTTTATTATTATTTGACATGTTTCAAGAGTATTGTTTTATTTCAGTTAACTTTCTTGGAATTTGAATGGGTGTTTTCATGGCACTGGCAGGGCAGCTTGGTGTTGAATCCGGATTCCCTGTCTCATTTCATTAGGCACTCCTACTCATTTGAGTAATTAGTGTTTGACATGTTTGTGGGCCCTTTTCTTCCGAATCATTTACTAAAATGCAATTGCAATTAATGGCTCTTTGGACATCAGATTCTTAATTATGCCCTGTGACTCCCAAGAATTAATTGTTATCTTATTATAACCTGGCAGTTTTGCTCAATTGAATCAATTGTTTTTTTTTTTTTTTTTGAGTAATGGAGTCTTAATTAACCAGGCATATTTGCTCATTTGAGTGGACTGTTGTTTGATTAATTTCCAGACACTGTTTGACAAGAATCATGTTTTTAACTTCGTCTGTACTGCTTATATATCCTACTAGAATTTTCTGAGAATGTCCCATCAGGTTGATGATGAGGTGGTGGTGTTGGTGGGGGGGTCTGCTGAAATCTTTGATTTCCTCTCAAACATGTCAACTGTTTTATATAATGCAGCTTTATGTTCTAAATATGTAAATAATGCAATATAATACATTTTATATGAAGTAAATGTGTGTTTTTGCTCATTTTTAATCCAAGTGAAAAAGTGTCCTGTCCGACACGTCCTGTCCACAACGCTCATCCCATTGGAATAAGTTCCCCCCCCTCGACTCACTGTTTGAGTGACAAATTCATAATTTCTTCTGAAACCTACCTAAGATGTAGAGGAACAAAATGACCTGGCTTTGGATTATAAAACTCCAGTGGATGGACAGAACTTTTCACTTCCCTCTGAGGAAAAAAAACCCACTTCGCGTTTTGTCCTGTCCACAAGGCAACTTCCAGCCTCATTTTGAAAATGAAATTCAAAACATTTGATATTTTTGTCAAATAAGGTACTTGGGTAGTACTTGCCTCTCACCAGTTAAAACTTTTCAATTATTCTCAGGAATAATTTTTATTAACGAAAAAAGCCTGTGAATGTCCTGTCCGCAACAAAATAAATACCGTGAAATGGCCCTTAGCCACATTTTTTAAGTTCAATTTTACTATCCACACCCAGGCTTGATTACTGCCAGACCTGTTGAATCAAGAAATCACTTCAATTGAACCTGTTTGACAAAGTGAAGTAGGCTAAAAGATCTCAAAAAGCAACACATCATGTCGCGAGCTAAAGAAATTCAAGAACAGATGAGAAACAAAGAAATTGACATCTATCAGTCTGGAAAGGGTTGCAAAGCCATTTCTAAGGCTTTGGGACTCCAGCGAACCACGCTGAGAGCCATTATCCACAAATGGAGAAAACTTGGAACAGTGGTGAACCTTCCCAGGAGTGGCCGGCCTACCAAAATTACTCCAAGAGCACATCGATGACTCATCGAGGAGGTCACAAAAGAACCCAGAACAACATCTGAAGAACTGCAGGCCTTGCTTGCCTCAGTTAAAGTCAGTGTTCATAATTCAACAATAAGAAAGAGACTGGGCAAAAATGGCATCCATGGGAGAGTTCCAAGGTGAAAACCACTGCTGGCCAAAAAGAACACAAAGACTCGTCTCACATTTGCCAAAATACATCTTGGTGATCCCCAAGACTTTTGGGAAAATATTCTGTGGACTGAAAAGACAAAAGTTGAACTTTTTGGAAGGTGTGTGTCCCGTTACATCAGGCACAGAACTGATACAGCATTTCATAAGAAGAACATCATACCAAAAGTGAAACATGATGGTGGTAGTGTGATGGTTTGGGGCTGCTTTGCTGCTACTGGACCTAGGCGACTTATCGTAATTGATGGAACTATGAATTCTGCTCTCTTCCGGAAAGTTCTGAAGTAGAATGTGGGTCATTCCATGTCAAATCATCAGATACACAAAACATTTGTCACCACGTAGTCATAGATTGCTTCCATATTTTCACATCAGATAAATATGCATTAGTGATTGCTCATTCGGACCAAAAATGAATTTTTGGTGAATTATTTTCTAAGGGTACTGTTCTTCAGTTTTTTTGTCAATTGACATTTTTCTTGTATTTAACATGGCATAACTTTTTTATTAGTACACCTATAGCTTTGAAACTTTGCATCTAAGCTAATGTTATACTGCTGAATCAGAAAATGCAGTCCATTTTACTTTATCTTTCTTGGTTGTGGAGCTGACCAAAAGTGCCTTTTGTTCAGGCAGTTCCATGTTTGGGTCCCCAAAGCACCCCCAATATAAACCCTAGCATAGGCGCTCTGGCATTTTATCCGTTCGTTTGTGTCTGCTGAATATAAATCAGGCTGAATTCACCATGAATTCATCACCAACTGCAGTCAGGACCTTGCCAAATGTGAAAAAACCGCTAAAATGCCACCTGTTCAAACCCCCGTATCTCCAGGGGCACACCTTGGATTTTCTTCTAGTTTTTTTAACTGATTGCTCTATTATAGTAGAACGACCACTCCAAAAATTGTTGATGTGTTTTGACCCATATAAATTTTGCAGGTGTCTGAACAGTGAACTGAACTGAAAAAGGTGTCTGACCTTTTGCCATTGTTTTGCAATATCCTTATAGATACTACTATATACTCTGTTTATGTGTATACATGGCGATATTTTTTTCACAAAATATCTATTTTACGTTTTGGAGGATTACATCAAAACAAAGCAGATCCCCTCTCTAATTTTTTGATATTATAGAGTTGAAGTGATGGTGATGAGCATAAAACAAGTTCCATTTTGATATCGGGTGGCAGCATTTAGATAAGGGGGGCCAAAGTTTGGTACCCCTAAAAAGGGTTTTCATCTAATAGTTTCCAAACCATTGGAGCTATCACTTATTTGACTGCATATTCAGAATCCGCATGAAAAATTACATATGAATGCCAATTTTGGTGCCAATAGGTGCCATAGTTTTTGATTTATTGTGAAAAATGGGTTTGAAAAAAGTGGGAGGGCATGTCGCGACGCGCGTAAAAAAAAAAAAAAAAGGCAATTTTTAAAATGGCTGCCATTTTGTAACCAGTTGGAGTTGGCAGCCAAAATTTTGGGATTTTTGTCCATGTACATATAGCAACTATTGGAGCAAAGATCAACTAAATCTGTGAGGGGGTGGTGTCACCCCCTGGTCCATTTGAGCTGGAATGGCTCACTACAATTTGGATTTGGAAAGATCCTCCATCTATATAATTAATTCCATCACCCATCACGTAAGTCATGGGTTATTTTCATATACCCACTGTCATTTTATAAAGATGAAATATATAAAGTTTAGTTGCATCACTATGGACTGGTTAACAGGGGTATGGGCACTACACTTTTTTAGGTCATTCATGGTCAGATAATGATCATTCCTGGGTATTGATTATTTATGAAACTCTGGTTTAGATTACTGTTATTTTTTTTCTCACATATATAAAATTTACAATTTGCAATGAGAATCTCGATTGATTAACACAAATTTATGAATTATTAGGTCAGTGCGATGAGGAATGTGCTGAAAGAGAAAAAAGTACAACGCTGACAATGTCTTCTTTAGGAGGTCATAAAATCGATCACCATCTACCTATCGTGATGGGGTAACCTGCAAAAGAAAGAGCATTTACAATCAAATATAGAAAACACTGAAAATTTGCAAATATACACACACACATTTTTAAAAATGAATGGAAAACACATAACTTTATATTTGGCCGTGCATAACACTGAAATTTACCACGATTTGGAACAAAATGCAGAATGCCTAAGACATATCACACCTCGCAAATCAACTTTATTGTGATGTATTTTTCCCACTCACGTGGACCCTGCAATAAAAATAGTTATTACTTGTGTTCATGAGAATATTTTGTCAATAAGTACTATAACGGAAATACTGCACTTTACTCAGGTTGATTGTGACCAAGCCGTTGATTCTTCAGTTTTCTATGTCACATATTTTTCCTTTGTTATGCAACATGTAATTTGCAATATTATTCAGAACATTTCTACCCATTCTTAATGATGAGATTTAAAAGGGTAAATAATCCATTTAAAGGGCGGCACGATGGCATAGTGGTTAGCACTGTTGTTTCACAGCAAGAAGGTCGTGGGTTCGATTCCGGCCTGGGGCCTTTCTGCGTGGAGTTTGCATGTTCTCCCCGTGTTCGCATGGGTTTTCTCTGGGTACTCCGGTTTCCTCCCACAGTCCAAAGACATGCATGTCAGGTTAATTGGAGACACTAAATTGTCCATAGGTATGAGTGTGAGAGCGAATGGTGAGAAGATTTGAATAGTGTCTTGTAATGAACTGTGGAGGGCAGCATTACGCCGGATGGTGTACAGCCTGCCGAAATCTCAGATGAAGAAGAAGAAGAAGAAGAAGAAGAATCCATGTAAATATGATCATGCAGAAATTGTGATTGGAACAAAAAGCCACAAATATGATGCTTCCCCTGAACTGAGTCAGAGATTCTTTGATTACAGCTTTTTAAACTTCACGTGTCTCCAACAGTTTCTCTTTATTTGATGAACAATTTCACAATATAATTGTACCACCATGGTAAAAGACTCCTGGGCAATTCCACATGAGAGTTGCTAAAATAGCAATTTTTAAAAAGTGTTTTATATTAGAAATATATAGGTTTTCATGTAGATGACTCAATACCAAATCAGACGCAGAAAACCGTTTTGAAATATCTTTGACGGTCCTCTCAAAATTTAGATTTGAATTCTGTAATATTTTTTTAGCTCCAGGACAAGGATCAAAGGTTATTTTTTCAAAGCTGACAACTCCAAAAAGACATTTAGCCATTTCCTGGTATTTACTGTATTTCCATACATTGGTAGCCAAAGTATCTGAGACTGGACCATATAGCTCACATCAAAACGGAAAAAATTGCGAGAACTCTCCCTAATTTACCGCTGTCTTGCCGTCTTTGTACTGCTACTCTACCGCCAGACTAACTCGTTGTTTCGCAAGATTAATGCTGTAAGCCTTTTAACTGCCGACAGTGATCGTGAGGCGGCGGCAGGTAAGAGAATATAGTTCCTGACCGCATGTGGTTTCCTTAACTGACCGACTTCACATGACCACTCATCTTTACCGGTGGGAGGTATTCTTTGATCTAACCGCTAGTGACAACTATAGGCATTCAGCCTTTCCTCTTGCACTTGAGCTGTGCTCACACTTACGCTACCCACTGTTCAGTAAGAATCACTTGATGCAGGATATTTTAACATAACGGATTAATCAAGACAAGTTAACAGAAAATTTATTGTAGTATATTTTCAGGTACACCAGTGTGAGGGAGTGAGGTGAGGTGAGAACAGGCATCGCTGAAAGTCCAGCGGAGACAGCGGCTGATTTGTGTTGCTTTCTGTACCGACACTATGCACCTAAAACTGAAAGGTTACTGGCTAACTTCAACAGAATATGCATGATCTTATATCTTTGCCTTTGTAACTTTGAGTGTGTCCGTATGAAACATGAAATGAGGAAATTAAATAGATATAAAAAAAATCTTCATTTATTTTCTCTCGCAAACTGAAGTTGCAACATTCCTTATAAGGGTGTTTCTACAGAAAAGGGCACAATTACGGTAAAGACGGTCCACCCATTTTTTTGACAATGGAACTGAGCTTTCCTATTCATTTGGGGGCTAGAAATATTGGGCATGATATTCGCAATTAGGGGCAACTTTTAAAGGGACACTCATTCCAATGACCTTGACATCCAAGCAGTTTGTTATACCACCCCCCACCCCATCCCCTCCCACTAATCTAACCTAAAACAAAGCCCTATCTCAAGTTGTGACAAAACTGGACTGATGATAAGAACATGATTAATAATATAAGGTGGCATCATGGAGTGGGTGGCACTGTTTCCTGAGAGGAAGAAGGCCTTGTGTTCTAAACTGGCCTGGACCTTTATGTCTGCATGGTGTTCTTTGTGTGGGTTTCCTTTCTTACCATCTCCTTGTAAAGACAGGAATGAAAGTCTGTCTGGACTATCTCAACATTGTATATGTGTGACCTGACATGGGTGTCCATACTCTGTTTAGTCCTCCCACGAGCCAAAAAGATGCTGGGATAGGCTCAGACAAACACCCCCCCCCCCACACACACACACACGCGCACACACACACAATACCCCAGCAAAGGAATAGGTGTGTTAGATAAGTGATTATTATTAGAAGTCGTATGTTATTTGATTTTATAATTTATTTTCTTCCTTTTGAGATGTGGCTTGCAGTTTTGCATACAGCAAGACTTTCTCCCAGTAATGGAGTATGGGAATTGAGTGTGTTTAAAATGAGACTGCTGTTTGAGTATTTGTACTCTCCAGTTGGCAGAACTAAAGCAAGAATGTGCTGCCAGAGGACTGGACATCAAAGGGAACAAGGGGGAGCTGATTGCCAGGCTGCAGGTATATCTGGAGGAACACGGTGAGGCCCCAGCACTCCGCATCCAGCTGCCTCTCCACAGGAACTCCAGTGCTGGCCAACGGCCGCTACGCACAGGCATAGCAGCGCACAAAAAAGTAGTCTCAAGTTTGGAGCAAGCAAAATGGATGTTTTAAAAAAAAAAAAAAAAAGTGAAAATATACTGCAAGTCCTGCCTTAACTTTGACACCAAGCTTATACAAAACCAATCAGGACTGCTCTGCCCACGTCAAGACCACTCATATCCAGTTGATATATGCTCAAAGTTTTTATTAAATTCTGAATTAACCATTGCATTTCATTGTATGACTTTGTAAAATTAAATATTGCTTACACATTTCAGCTTTAGTTGGATGAATTTAGTAACTGGAAAATGTAGCAAATTTTGCATATCTAGGGCAAATATTCAGAGATACAATATCGTGTTGAATTTGAATCTTTGCTGAAGACCTTGCTTAGCAGAATCCGATGTGTTACTGCTTAGTTGGAATTAAAGTCTGCACCCGCACTGGCTCTTTCTGGGTAAGATTTAGGACCCCGAGGCAGTACAAGCATGGAAAAATCAGTATTCTGGCAGAGGAGTCAATTGGCATAATACGGAGATTTCCATATATAGGCGCGAACGGGTTAAGTATATAAATTGGTGTTCAGAAAGAATAACGTGGGAATGGCTATAATAAACTACATTTTACTTGAGCAATTTCCACCAGCAGCGAGCTTGGAAAAAAACTTGGCAAAGGTTTTCTAAGTTTTCGCAGCGCTACTGAACGAGTGTCAGTGTCATTTCATCGGCCAAAATTATCCACTCTTTTGGCCTAGAAAATTTTACTGAGCAAGATGAGGCAAATTAACTCTTTCATATGGGGTTTCCGTATTGTGTGCAAACACGGGTAAAAAAAAAAAAAAAAGTATTTGGTTAATATACTATTACATAGCACTATTCTTGATTAGCAAAACTTCCTGTTGTCTCTTTGTAATGCTCATTTTTTTCTAATTACCATCTTATTGTGTGAAATGATTGTACGTCTATGGATTGTGCTTATAGTGAAATCTGCCTTGCAACAGGAGATGAAGAGGTGAATGAGGAGGAGGTGCTGGGAGATGATACAGAGGTAGGGATTCTCTTTTTGTAGGATTAGGGGCCGATCACACTGAACGCGCTTTATCTGCGTGGGGTGCCCTTTTTGTTAATATTCTCAATGAGTCGACGCATTCTGGACGCTGCTTTTGCGTGCTGGGCGCCTCACGGCTGAGCGCCCCCGGCGCCTCGCTGTTTTTTGATGCGCTTCGTATCAAACATAGGCTGTATTTCATTCCATAGGGCTAATCCCTACGCCCTGTGAAGTCATTTACCTTCGTAGTGAAAACTCTGAAGGGCAGCAGGGAGTAGGGTTTTCAAGTAACGGTCTTTTGGAATGTCCTTCGACATATTTTGTAGCTGCCACTTCTGCTTGAGCAAGTGTAAACAAACGTAGCCAGTTCACGGGAGAACTGTTTTCACTGACCATTGATCGGTTTCGCAGTAGCTTTACAACCATCCGCATTGCTGTCATAATGCGACAAATAGCCACGGGTAAAAATAAAAAAACGATATAACTAGCAATAGCCAGTCAGCTGTAGTAAGCCATCAATCTAGGTTTGTCAGTTTTATGTGCGCTAGCTAGCTATTAGCCATTGTTGTCATTTTCTTGAATGACGTTGAATCATACACATCACTAGGCTCGGGTTGTCGCACGGCATTGTGGGAGCAGAGTGACCATTGCTTGCTCACTTCGAAAATGGCCGTTTTGTAGGGCCCTTTGAAGGGATGAGTTTTGCACACTTTACCTGTGTTCGAAATCGCCCCCTATCACGGATATAGTGCACTATATAGTGTGTACGCCATTTTGTAGTGTTGTTCGAATTCTTCTTGGTTAATTTCATCCACTATATTGTGGACTATAAAATACCCACTATGCACAGCGAAATTGAGTGAGCAAGCGATGTACACTACATTGTACTCTAGTATACCACAATGCACTGCAATCGTGTTCTGCCAGAGAAGAAGAAGGAAAAGAGCGAGATGGCTCCACCCTGCAGAATTACACCCTCAAATGTTCCCGGGAGTATCCGATTTGTTTACATGATGCTCGGCGCGTCCGCTTACATGACAGGAGAATCCAGCACATCTGCTGACGCAACCATGTTGAGAAAATTCCAGTGTAGTGTCCGAAATCTCCTTTGGTCATTCCCTATGTAGTGCACTATATCATATACACGTTGTAGGGAATAGGGAGTGAGTGAATGAGTGGACGATTTCGAACACAGCGTTTCGATTGGAATGCCCTTCAATATGGCTTCGGTGGGCGTGGCCTTCATTATGTGCACTTTGAAGTGAACAACCCTAGCTTTTGGAATACAGCCATAGTCCTATTTTGATGCGCCTTTATTGACAATGACATGAAGCGCCTTTTAGTCTTTTCCCTGCTGTCCAGTCATGTGGTAATGGTATTCCCCCTGCTCTTTTCTTTTTTTCAGAGTTTCGTCGACCCAGATTGATCTCCTTTTGTTTTTTATTTGTCTTTCACTCTCAAAAAGAGCAAAAGCGAGTGCCCTATGATAATTCATTGTTTTAACAATTAACACAAAAAAACTGAAATCAATTCGATTTTGACTAGTTCGTTGAAACGGTTAATTTCAGAATGTTCGCAAAGATGAGTGACAGGAGCGTTACCTAGCAACACAGAAAAGACGCTTCCAGCGCCTTTTTACAACATTGGCTTCAAAAAAACAGGTCAGAGGCGCCTCGCGTTTCCATGCCAAAAAAGCGCGTTGGGTGTGATCGGCCCCTTATGCAGTAACAATGGCAAAATAGCAAACAAGTTAAGTAACTTAGTCCATGGTAAATACCCGTTTTTTTTTTTTTTTGTTTTGTTTTTGTGTGTTTGTTTTTTTTTTTTTTTTTAATAAACTATTTGACACTCATCATTGTCTGCCTGTGACCATTGCATGGGGGTTATGTAACTTTGCCTTTCTCTACTGGGCACAATTACATCTGGCCTAACTGTGTGTTTGATCGTTGTGGACCTTTTTTATGTTCAAGACAATCTGCTCCTTATTTGATAAACGGGTTGTTGGTGAGCTCAACTCAAAATATTTTTTTGTGAAGATGCCAACAGTTATTTTTGTATGTCACCTGTCCCAGGTTTGAGACCAGGGTTAATCACCGGCCTGATGAGTCGCTCGGCTTGAAATGGTCTTACTTCTTGTCCCAGTTTGGAATGTCCAGTTGCGTTTTTGGGGTGAAATGAGCGCACAGGTGGTTTCAACATTAACTAAGGACTTTCCAGCAGAGTTATCTGGCAGTGAATAGGATTGTCCAAAGTCTGATAAAGGTTCTCTCTGAGTATTGATCTGTATACTCTTTTCCATCATTTGAGTGCAGTCAGAAATGAAGCCTTGAGCTTTGTAAATAGCTATGGACTTCAACTCCCATCAGCCCCTTTTCAAATTGTTTTAATGCACTTTCCTAGCTAAAAGCACCCCGTGGTTTGTCTCATGCTACATGCTTAACTGAAACTCTCATCTTATTGTAGGAGGATATTCCAACTAAGGGGGTTGAAACCTCGAAACAAAAACCACAGAAGGCCTTGGAAGCTGCTTCTGTGCAGTGAGTGCCTCTATCAAATTGCTGCTCTTTCATTTAAGTTATTCTCTTGAAATTGTATCTACTTTTATGTACTCCCAGCTTTGGAGGATCCATAAACAGTCTGGTAGAGGGGTTGTTTTTGCAGATGGGTCCTGTAGGAATGCCCTGACTGGAGGTTGTCGGACATCTGACTTGATTGACTCTGACTCTGCTCTCCATTTCTGTTAAGAGCCAGTTTTTATAAGAGTCAGGCAGGCGGTGATTCATGACCCCTTTGGATTTGTCCAAAATTTTTTTTATTGATAGATGTATGTTAGAAACAAACAAAAATCACATTTTCTATCCTTAATAGGGACCGCTTTTTTTATGGGGTCCTGGAATATTGGGGTCAAAATCAGCCAAAATGGCAAAATCACCAAAATTAGGTTTTTGAATGCTTGTATTTCTGTGCGCCCTGAGTGAGCCAAATTGATCTTCATTTTTGCAAGTCTATCGGGTATGGAGGCTCCAAAAATGTGAAAATTTTGGCGGCTGACTTAGGGCGCAGCCCATATGTGGCACTGCAAATCACTACTTTTTGTAATTGTGCACACTTTCCCAGGAGTTGTGTGGCTTGCGCCCTATGTCAGCCAAGGTCTTTTATGCATGCCATTATAGGTTAGGACCTCTTACTTTGATTTGGATGAAAATTACGGCGGCTGACTTGGGGCGCACAAGTATAGGGGGCGCTTTTTGCCGCCGAAAGGTGAAATTACCACATTTGCACACTGCGATTTCTCCATGCGCCCCAAGTCAAAAGTGATGAAATATGGCTCATGTTGACGCTCAGCATCTCTAGTGTCAGTGGTAAAGAGAGTTTCTTGGCTGGTTTTGGTATTAACCCTTTTTGCACCGTTTTTCTTGGGCCACTTCACGAAAAAGCCGAATATGGTAAACTGGGAAATTTCTCCAATTTTCATGAAACTTGCAGGATTTGCTTCCTTAACTGGGAGAAAGGTGTTCTGTAAGTTTGAGTGCAGTGTGGCCAGCCACTTTGTTTATAGGCTGCCACTTGGTGGCAAAATTGGAACTTAACTGCAAAAAGTAGCACTTTCAAATAACCTTATGTCTCATAAACTGTTTATTTGATTTTCATCGAATTTGTTGTACATTTTTCACAAGAACCCATGAAGCTAAACCTGACTTTAGTTTTTTTTGGCCATTTATTCAAGTGGTTTTCCAATCAAATCAAAAGTCAGTTCTAAGATTTGTATGATGAAATCAATGTTGGTGTAAGCGATCACCAATAGGTGTCCTTTGACTGGTGCTAGACGGGAACGGGCTAAACGGAACACCTTTCTCCCAGTAAAGGAAGCAAATCCTGCAAGTTTCATGAAAATCGGAGAAAGTTCCCAGTTTACCATATTTGGCTTTTTCGTGAAGTGGCCTAACAAAAATGGTGCATAAAGGGTTAATACCGAAACCAACCACGGAATTCTCTTTACCACTGAAACTAGAGATGCTGAGTGACAAAGTGAGCCATATCTCATTAATTTTGACTTGGGGCGCATGGAGAAATCGCTGTGCAAAAATGTAGTAATTTCACCTTTCGGCGGCAAAAAGCGCCCCCTATACTTGTGCGCCCTAAGTCAGCCGCCGTAATTTTCATCCAAATCCATATAAGAGGTGCTGATCTATCATGACATGCATAAAATACCTTGGTTGACTTAGGGCGCAAGCCACACAACCCCTGGGAAAGTGTGCATAATTACAAAAAGGAGTGATTTGCAGTGCCACCTATGGGCTGCGCTCGAAGTCAGCCGCCAAAATTTTCACATTTTAGGAGAGTCCATACCCTATGGACATGCATAAATGGAAATCAATTTGGCTCACTTAGGGCGCACAGAAATACAAGCGTTCAAAAACATAATTTTAGTGATTTTGCCATTTTGGCTGATTTTGACCACGATATTCCAGGACCCCCTAAAAAAAAAAGCAGACCCTGTTAAGGATGGAAAATGTGATTTTTGTTCGTTTCTAACATATATCTATGAATAAAAAAAATTTCGGACAAATCCGAAGGGGTCATGAATCACCCTCTAATAGAAATCTGCCTGACTAAAAACTGGCTCGTAATGAGTCTTGCTTACTTTTAATGGAGGATTGTCAATTTTAATAAAAGGCTTATTGAAGGCTCATACCTTTTTTGTGTGTTTTTACTTCTTTGTTTTAACGTTTCAAAATATCAGGCGTTTTCCTGCCCCCCAATCTCAAAGCACTGCTGTGTGATAATTGACTTCACAGGTGTTTCTAACTGGTAAAATGTGTTTGCTTCCGTTGTGCTGGTGTTGAAGAGCTTTATGTATCCAGACATGATTCTTGGCTTTTGACTGATTGTTTTGAGTCTGTTACTGAGGTTTGTTGACAAGAGGACCAGAGTTGTGCCTCGGGAAGGCAAGACAGGCTTAGGAAAAACTAATATCACATAATTTAAGTGTTTGGAAACATAAGGCCACAGTCATCTCAAAGGGCCTGGTCCCAGAGAAAAAAAAGACATGAATTAATAGTATCATTTTTGCATTCAGCATGCTGGACTGCCATTAATAAAATTATTTAATAATAACCCTTTGTTTAACTGGCATGTTGCACTATTGTAAATACACACTGTATGCAGCTAAGGCCAGCTAGATTAGTGTGATGCTCCTACAAAACTTTATTAATTCCATGGTGATGTGGTTCAGTTTACGACCAGATGGTGGCAGGCTAGATCCATGTTCAAACGAAGCAGCTGAATTGTGATTTAAGGCTTACTGTTTTTTTCTGTCTTTAGGGATGCTCTGAAGGTGGTGAAGATCCCTCAGTCGATGTCTGTGGAAGAGGTATTTTATGCTTTTACTCAAATTTTATTTCTGAGTCCTCTCTTCTGTGCTTGTGATCATGCTGTATGGTAGATTTTCCAGCATACAAAGTTTCATCGTAGAAATTTAGTGGGAGAAAAACTGAAAATGATTTTTCAAGGGTATCAAATTATTTATCTCTGTCAGCTAACTGCTGAAAAAAGCTCTGCTTATCTGTAAGAAGATCTGCCCTGTATGACTCGAATTTTTTGTAATTCAAATAGCAAAACTGTGGTCCTGAAAGGTCTGCAACTGACATTGACTCATTCTATTTAGATGTGCCATTTGGTCTGTATGTTTGTCAGTTCTCCACTCAAGCCCACAATCAGACATGCACAAGCCTACTTCTGATGATACATGTTGCCAAGCTCTCTTCTATGCATGCGCTCCTTAACTCTTTGTATAACAAGCTTGTAAACACTTTACTGTGCTTATGTTTTCATTCACTTTGTCATTTTTCGTTTGTTATGCTATGATTATTAGAAAATGAAGAAACGAGCGGAGCGCTTTAACCTGACCGGCGGGGGGGACAAGATGGCTGCTCGCGCTGCCAGGTAAGCAGGTCTTCCGGCAGCATAAAAAAAAGGGAACTGAAATCAATATGCTTTCTCCCATGAGTTGAAGACTACATTCACTCAAATAGATTTTCAATTTAAAACAACGTTATAAGGAGAACGCTCTCCATCCTTGCTCGATGGCAATCCTGGAGTTCTCAAACTAAGATGTGGTCAGCAGCATTTTAAAAAGTCTCTTCTAGGGTTTTGAATACGTTGAAGTAGTGTGGATGCTTGGTGAAAACGTAGTGAATGTTATGTGTTTTAAAATGAAAATGTGGTAGTGTGGATTTACCCTGAATCTTCATATCTCTTTCTAGATTTGGCTTACCTGTGGCATCATCTGCGTCCACGCAAGGTATGTGCTCCTTGAGTTTTCCCTCACTTTCTTTCTATAACACTCCTATCACTGTTGAAAAGTCTGTTCGGAAGAGGATCTAAAATGTGTGTGCATGTTGGATGTGTAGCACAAGACGAGGAAATGTCCTCTTCTCTCTGGTGCGATGTCACTCGCAAATATAAAGGACCCATGGAGTATTCAACCATTAACATCCCCCAGACTTAAAGATGTCGGACCATTATTTTTTGGCGATGCTGATCTAACTGAAATGCAATTTCATTTCAGGCGCCTCTGCAAACAGTAAACCAGGAGTGAGTATTTACTTATTTTTGTGCACATGAATGCAATTGCATGTTCCAGTACACTGACTGATGCATGTAAAATGATTTTATCAAGTGGATGTGTGTGAATTCAAACTTGTTTACTTTTAATTATGCTTCTTGATCATTTTTTTGCTGCTTCTTGAAACAAATTTGTGTCCTACATTCAAGAAGATCGTTGGGTTCCTGTTAACTGTTAGACTGTGCAGTTATTTTTGTTCCACCACAGCCATTACTTTTCCCCTAGGCATACTGTGGACTGAAACTTGTTTTAACCGCAGCATGCATATTAACGCTTTAAGCGCTCATCACTGCTATAGTCATACAAGGTGCAAAATACATGAAGCAAAAAGTCAAATTTCAGCATTTAAAAAGTCAACAATTTTGTCCATTTTAGTTGACACAAGTACCTGTGTGTCCTTCTGAAGGTCATTTGTCAGTGAAATAATGCATGATTAACTTTTGGAGGGATTTGGTCAGTAAAAGTTAAGCACTTTCGGGGTTAAGGGGTGAAATACAGCAGACGCCATTAACTGTTGGCATCTTGTGTGATGCCAGGTTGACGTGGACTTGCTGAAAAAAAGGGCGCAGAGGTTTGGGATGAACGTTTCCTCCATTTCAAAAAAGGTGAGTACTTTTGGAAAGTGGGCTTTTTGAGCTTCTTGTGCAACATCTGAAACCGCCGTTCAAACCAGGAAAATTAATAAAGTGACATTCGGAAGCCAATTTATCTGTAGGCTGGTGCTAAGTCCAGTAGTCTTAATAGAACAGCTCACTCAAAAAATGAAAATTCTATCATTATCTACTCTGCTCAATGCTAGTTGAAACAAGACAGAAGTTTAATATTCCTTGAAACAAATTTTGAGTATACCAGCAAAACTGCAGCAGCCTTCTCCAGAACAACTGAAGTCAACGGAGACTTGATCAGTAGCGTTCTTTACATCCCAAAAAAACAGCCAAAAATGACCATGAAATTACTCCATACAGCTTGTGCTGCATAATCCAAGTCTCCTTAAGCCAAACGATTACATTGTGACTAGAGAAGACATGTATTACACCATTATGCGTATATTTTTACTGCAGGCGTGAACAGCGCTCATAATTGGATGAGAAGTAACCTACATGCAGTGATGAAAATGGGTTTCCATTCACACAGTTCTATGAAGACTCCTTATGTAATCATAACACATCCCATTACCCACTTTAGCTTTTGGCTCGAACAAAATGCAAAATGAGTAGGATGCATGGTCTATGCAAGGTAATTTTTTTTTGTCTTATTGGCTTGATGCATGTGCTTGTATCAGAATTTTCTTTTCTAGTCTATGTGCTCTGATAAACCCTACCACCCTTACCTTGGCACTGCAAGTAAAGTGCTTTGGGAATGAGTCCTGGATGCACACCTGTTCTTCAGGATGAGAATACTGTTAATTCATGGTGTGAAGTTTTGTCATTTCTGAACATCTCTGTACCCTGCACTCTCTTCAGATGTGCGCATATTCTTGTAAAATGGTTGATTTAGTATATGATGAAGTATACAGTGTGCCAAGAAAACAATATCTGAATTTCTCTGTGGCTGCTAATTTTTATGCCCCCGCCATATATGGCTGGGGACTAATAGCAGTGTTTCCCAACCCTGTTCCTGGAGTACCCCTGCCCTGCATATTTCAGATGTCTCCTTGATTTAACACACCCAGATCAGGTCATTAGGTACTCCACTAATGAGCTGATCAGCTGAATCAGGTGTGTTAAATTAGGGAGACATCTGAAATGTGCAGGGCAGGGGTACTCCAGGAACAGGGTTGGGAAACACTGACTTATAGGGTTACCCTTGTCCGTCCAAATGGGGTTGATCATGCTGATAGAGTATCTTTTGTCCACTGCTTCTCAAAAACTGTTCTACAGAATTCACTGCACCTATACATGTGCTTTTTAGGGGTGCTAAAGGTAGGCATCTCATACATTGTACCTGATTTTTTTTTTTTTTTTTTTTTTTTAATTTTTATGATTTCTTTTTTTTTTTTTTTTTTAAGATATTCAAACTAACTTAAATTTTGTCAAGTTTTCCATTGCTGTAATAGAGGGTGTAGTCTATCCACTTAAACTACTCCACAGAATTCATTGAGCTTGTACTTGTTATTGTTGGAACCCAAAAGGCATGTATCTCATACTTCTTTTTCTGAATTTTTCAACATTTTGACCATAGCTCAGATGTTTGAACTGTGGGTAAATTCACTGACTGAGATCTATGCAAGTGCATCTGTGTGCCATGGACAGGAAATCCCTGGTTGATCATTTTTTCACAGGAAGGTGGCAGTTGGTCACATTGCTTGCTTTTTGAACTGTTGAGTTTCAAAGAAAATTTGCTATTGAGCAGACTGTATAATTTTTTTTGGCCAATGAATTCAGCCAAAATTTTCTAATTCTTTAGAAATGAATGGGATTATCTGTGCAGTGATGCCACTGATTGCGTGTGGCTTTGTGCACGCTGATACTATATTTCATTAGTGATATCATGCTATTATTATCCCCCGTTACGAAGGGCGATGGGGCATATTGGATCCGTATATTGGGTTCGTGCATCCGTCCGGGCCACAATGGAGACAAGATTTCTCTGACACTATTATACCTAGATGCGTGAAACTTTGCAGGCTTAATAAGCTACTTGTGATCTAAGTTGAATTTGAAAATAGATGCCGAAGCATTTTTTATTTTTTTATTTTTTACTGAGTTGTGGCCCTTGATCGTGGCAAGGGATATTGATGACACTGTTGTCTTGTTTTAAGTGATGTTTTCATTTGACCTGATTTTTCTCACTGTTTTCCTGCAGTTTTTGATAGGTCGACACAGAACAACTTTTGTGAAAGTAAAAGTCTGGGGAAGGCATTAAAGGGTGACCATACTTATTTATTTGTTTATTTATTTAATTTTATTTTTCATCCATGAAAAAATGCATGTTGCCAAATCAGTTTACAGTTGAATGCAAAGGTTTTAGGTCGGCAACATTTTTTGATGTTTTGGCTGTTTATTGCAGCGCATTGAATTAATTGTCCAATTAGTCAATCGACCTATTTGCTGTATGAGAGACTGGTCTTAGAGGGTAGATGATTTTTCTAAATAGAAATACAATTATGGTATATTGAGTAGTGTTCTATGAAATTATAAGAAATAATTTTAATTGTAACTTTTCATTCAGTTTTGGCATAAAAAGATAATTGAGAAGTTTCCCAATAGAAATTATTTGTTTGTTGCTAGTTAAATGACAAAATCAGGCTGTGTACAACATTTTTTTTTTTTTTTTTTTTTTTTCCCCATTTAAAAAAAAAAATCTCTGGAAACTCTGAAACATTCAAAAAATCGCCACAATCCGGGGGCGCTTTGAACTGGGCTTGGAGGGAATGCTTGAAGGGAATTTCGTCATTGCACAAAAATGTCTACTCAAGGGACAAAGAAGCAAGTGGAAGCATGCTAGAGCGAAGAGCTTCTTCATTTGGAAAGCTCTGCCATTTTTAGGTGCCTCAGAAACATCTTTAAGTTCGTTTCTTCTAAACAAAAAAAAGTATTGATTTGTGTCCTTCGTTCACCAAAGGATTCTTTTTGGTCACTATGGTTACCATCCTTGACCTCTGAACTGTTAGGTTGTTCTCTGGAGCACTTCTGCACAGCCAGTTCAGTAAAGCTCAGGTTTGTGACACGACTCCACATTTATCACATTATTTACCGTGCGGCCCTGCAAACTCACCTTCTCATTTTGTGGCCTTGTTTATTTTACATATTTATTTATCATTTGAAATGTAGCGGAAACTGCAGGCCACAGGGGGCTGGTATAATAGCCCCTGGTTGGGGGTAAATGCCGTTGCGAGTGAAGAGAAAATTCAATTATCGCGGCAGGGCTTTTCAGTGGCGGCTTTTTGTGCTGTCGGAAGTGGCCGGCACCGAGCTCCTGGGGAGGCCAGCAACAATGCTAGCTGTGTAATGCTCTTGCTGCCCCTCTGCCCCCCAGCTCGCCGAGTGTCTCCGAGCCGTGCCGGGAACGGGCGAAGCCTGGAAATGCAAGGCAGCAGGTCTGCCGAAGATGGAGTTTTTAAAACGGCCCACTCCCTGATGTCCTCTACAAACCCAGATTTGATCAACCTCTTCAAATTTAAGTCTAGAGTAGTCCTTTTTTTTGTTTATTTTGTTTTTCCGCTTGCATGGCACTTTGCTTTGTGGCAATCATGGATTGCCAGCCAGCGAAATTGAGAAAAGAGTCAGTTGTGTGAAATTTATGTATAATTTTAACGTATTCATAATCCATATATTTTAATTGATACTTGGGTTTTTGATAAGTGTAATGGCTCAAACAGAAGCGTAAAATAAAAATTTAATTATAAGATACATGGTGTAGATATCTGGGCTAGGGTTATGATTCACATACTGCTGGGAATATGAACACATTTCAGGGAAGCAGGTTTTAGGTTTTGGTGATGTGCAGTGAAGTGCACGTATTGCTAACTGCTTTTGTCAAGCCCTTCCAGAAGTGGTCAGTTGAGAGGAGCAGTTAGGGTTCATTTGTGATGACATTGGGTTGATGATGTAATCGCTGAATGTTTGGTTTTCCCCCTCTGTCCCTGCTCATGGGCCAAGGTTTTGTTCAGGAGGAGGAAACTGAAATCTTGTGCCTGTGTTTGTGTGCGTGTGTGCAGGCGTGGGGGAGGGGTTACGTATACCAGGTTTTGCTCAATACCCCCACCCCCCCTGAAACCCACCACAGCTGTGGATTGTGCTTGAACGGGTCTCCCTGGTCAAGGATAATGAGTAGTGACAGAACACAGAATAGTCCTGGCGGCCATGGTCATTGTTACAGTGGAGGGTCTGTCTCACTGACCACTCCTGTAACAAGCATATTCAAAAATCCTGAGGCTAATAGTTGAGCTTGTGCACTTTGAGGTTTCATTCTGGTTCTGCTTGGCCTGGCCAGAGCAGGACCTAGTGCTGTGCGCGGGCATTTGTATGTGCGTTGAAATGTTTGTGTGCAGGCAAATGAGTGTGTAGTCTGTGTATACTTTTATTGTTTGCTTCAGTGTGTGCCTCTCTGAATGTTTGGGAAACAGGGAGCTGAGTGAGAATTGTATTCAAATCTGTATGACTGACTATATTGTCTATTCGAGAGAACTCTGCACTCCTCAGACCCTCACTGTGCAAGAAAAAATTGCAGTCCTCAGGCCCTCACTGATTGAGAAAACACTGCACTTCTGAGGCCCTCACTGATGGCGAGAATACAGCACTCTTCAGGCCCACACTGCTGGAGAGCATACTGCACTCCTCAGGCCCTCACTGTTTGAGAGAACACTGCACTCCTCAGGCCCTCTCTGTTTGAGAAAACACTGCAGTTCTGAAGCCCTCACTGCTGGCGAGAATACTGCACTCCTTAGGCCGTCACTGATTGAGAAAACACAGCACTCCTCAGGCCCTCACTGCTGGCGAGAATACTGCACTCCTCAGGCCTTCACAGTTTGAGAGAACTCTGCACTCCTCAGGCCTTCACAGTTTGAGAGAACTCTGCACTCCTCAGGCCCTCACTGTTTGAGAGAACACTGCACTCCTCAGGCCCTCACTGTTTGAGAGAACACTGCACTCCTGAGGCCCACACTGTTTGAGAGAATACTGCACTCCTCAGGCCTTCAAAGTTTGAGAGAACTCTGCACTCCTCAGGCCCTCACTGTTTGAGAGAACACTGCACTCCTCAGGCCTTCACTGTTTGAGAGAATACTGTACTCCTCAGGCCTTCACAGTTTGAGAGAACTCTGCACTCCTCAGGCCCTCACTGTTTGAGAAAACACTGCACTTCTCAGGCCCTCACTGTTTGGGAGAAAACTGCACTCTTCAGGCCTTTACTGTTTGAGAGAATACTGCACGCCTCAGGCCCTCACTGTTTTAGAGAATGAGTGTGTAGTCTTTGTATACTTTTATTGTTTGCTTCAGCGTGTGCCTCTCTGAATGTTTGGGAAACAGGGAGCTGAGTGAGAATTGCATTCAAATCTGTATGACTGACTATATTGTCTATTCGAGAGAACTTTGCACTCCTCAGACCCTCACTGTGCAAGAAAAAATTGCACTCCTCAGGCCCTCACTGATTGAGAAAACACTGCACTTCTGAGGCCCTCACTGCTGGCGAGAATACAGCACTCTTCAGGCCCACACTGCTGGAGAGCATACTGCACTCCTCAGGCCCTCACTGTTTGAGAGAACACTGCACTCCTCAGGCCCTCTCTGTTTGGGAAAACACTGCAGTTCTGAAGCCCTCACTGCTGGCGAGAATACTGCACTCCTCAGGCCGTCACTGATTGAGAAAACACTGCACTCCTCAGGCCTTCACAGTTTGAGAGAACTCTGCACTCCTCAGGCCTTCACAGTTTGAGAGAACTCTGCACTCCTCAGGCCCTCACTGTTTGAGAGAACACTGCACTCCTCAGGCCCTCACTGTTTGAGAGAATACTACACTCCTCAGGCCTTCACAGTTTGAGAGAACTCTGCACTCCTCAGGCCCTCACTGTTTGAGAAAACACTGCACTTCTCAGGCCTTCACTGTTTGAGAGAATACTGTACTCCTCAGGCCTTCACAGTTTGAGAGAACTCTGCACTCCTCAGGCTCTCACTGTTTGAGAGAACACTGCACTCCTCAGGCCTTCACTGTTTGAGAGAATACTGTACTCCTCAGGCCTTCACAGTTTGAGAGAACTCTGCACTCCTCAGGCCCTCACTGTTTGAGAGAACTCTGCACTCCTCAGGCCTTCACTGATTGAGAGAAAACTGCACTCCTCAGGCCTTCACAGATTGAGAAAACACTGCACTTCTGATGCCCTCACTGTTGGTGAGAATACTGCACTCCTCAGGCCCACATTGTTCAGGAGAACTCTGCATTCCTCAGACCCTCAATCTTTGAGAGAACACTGCACTTCTGAGGCCCTCCCTGTTGGAGAGAACACTGCACTCCTCAGGCCCTCAGTGTTTGAGAGAACACTGCAGTCCTCAGGCCCTCACTGTTTGAAAGAACACTGCACTCCTCAGGCCTTCACTGATTGAGAAAACACTGCACTTCTGAGGCCCTCACTGCTGGTGAGAATATTGCACTCCTCAGGCCTTCACTGATTGAGAAAACACTGCACTCCTCAGGCCTTCACTGTTTGAGGAAAACACTGCATTTCTGAAGTCCTCACTGCTGGCAAAAATACTGCACTCCTCAGGCCCTCACGGTTTCAGAGAAAACTGCCCTCCTCAGGCCTTCACTGATTGAGAGAAAACTGCACTCCTCAGGCCTTCACTGATTGAGAAAACTCTGCACTTCTGATGCCCTCACTGTTGGCGAGAATACTGCGCTCCTCAGGCCCTCATTGTTCAGGAGAACTCTGCACTCCTCAGACCCTCGCCCTTTGAGAGAACACTGCACTTCTGAGGCCCTCCCTGTTTGAGAGAACACTGCACTCCGCAGGCCTTCACTGATTGAGAGAATACTTCACTCCTCAGGTCCTCACTGTTTGAGAGAAAACTGCACTCCTCAGGCCTTCACTGATTGAGAAAAAACTGCACTTCTGAAGCCCTCACTGTTGGCGAGAATACTGCACTCCTCAGGCCCTCATTGTTTGAGAGAACACTGCACTCCTCAGGCCCTCACTGTTTGAAAGAACACTGCACTCCTCAGGCCTTCACTGTTTGAGAGAATACTGCACTCCTCAGGCCTTCACTGATTGAGAAAACACTGCACTCCTCAGGCCCTCACTGTTTGGGAGAAACTGCCCTCCTCAGGCCTTCACTGATTGAGAGAACACTGCACTCCTCAGACCCTCACTGTTCAAGACAACACTGCACTCCTCAGAACCTCACTGTTTTTGAGAACACTGCACTCCTCAGACCCTCATTGTTCAAGGGAACACTGAACTCCTCCGACCCTCACTGTTCACGAGAACTCTGCACTCCTTAGACCCTCATTGTTCAAGAGAACACTACACTCCTCATGCCCTCACTTTAGAGAGAACACTGCACCCCTCAGGCCCTCACTGTTCAAGGGAACCATGCACTTTTTCTGGCTCATTGTTCATTTGACTAGCCCGCAGGCCACCTTCTAGTTAACTTCTCGTGGCCTATTATCTTCTTATTGTGTGGGGAGTTACTGGGTGGAGTTGAAGCACCAGCTTAAATGTTTTCCCATTGGGTTTATGCACTGATGTGTGAATATGGTGCTGCATTTATGTATCGTCACGGCTGTGAAATCTGTTTTCACGCCTCAGCGCTGGGGCCATCTCTCATTTTACAGCGTCTCTCTCCAGTGCAGGTCAAGCAATCCCGGCGCGTTACAAATGCATGCTTATCTTTGTTTGACTCTGCAGCTCTATAATTTCCTCCATTCTCCGGGGAAACGGGCTTTGAATCAAAAGCCTCTTCTGCTTTGTGCACTTTGCATAACCACTCACGTCATCGAAGCGCGTGTTTGTGTTCTGGTTGAAGCGGGTTAAGGGTGCAGGGGGTTGAAGAGTTTGTTAACTCGGCAGCACTCTGAGGGCAGTCCGCTGGTCACTCATCTGCTTCCATTTGCGCCTGCTGTGAGCAAAATCTCTTTTGTTCTGGACACTGAATGCAACTCTCGCACTACTCTGGTTTTCTCTCTCTTTCCCTCTTCCACTGCATGGTGTCATTGTGTGAAGTGTCATGTGGCTAACTCGCTTTACCACAGGAACAGGGGAAGCTCTCTCGCTGCCGTTAGCCACAAACCACAGCCTCTACTCTAAGCCACAGGCAGTGATAGAGATAGGGATTGATTCTTTCTATTGATTTTTTTTTTTAAATTAATTTATTTTTTAAACACCATCCACAATGTGTGCTTGCATTCAGATTAGTTTCCATATGCTTCAACTGGCTTTGTGTCTTGTTAGGTTTGTTGAAAGCCAGGTATGGGCAAACCTGCAACAAGTTTAAGGGTCTTATAAAGATGTCTTTACTTTTTGTGAAGTTGCTTAAAGTGCAGGAACTCATTTTCAGCAGATGTTTACTGATGGGACCGACTTGGTTTGTGTTCAGAGCAACAGCTATTC
This sequence comes from Gymnothorax javanicus, assembly GCA_029692085.1. Lineage (NCBI taxonomy): Eukaryota > Metazoa > Chordata > Actinopteri > Anguilliformes > Muraenidae > Gymnothorax > Gymnothorax javanicus. Next base: position 79,576,583 of record CM056202.1, read on the forward strand.
CTGTCCGACTTATAAAGAGACTAGGATGGGGAAAAAACCAGCACTGCTCAATTGCAACCAGCTGTTGCTGGAATTGGATAATCTGGTTTGCTCCCTCCCTCTCCCCTTTTTGCTCTTTCTTTCTTTATAAGTCACTTTCACGTGTTAGGCAAGACCCGCTTCGGTGTGGGGCTATTTAATATGGGGGATCTATTGTGTTTTTCAAAATGTTTTAAATAAAAACCCAAGGGCTTGCCTATTAAGTGAATCATTACTGTGGGGCTTAAGAGGGAGAGGCAGTGTGAGGCTTTGATATAGCTCTGGCTGTGTAGCCTTTCTCTGAGGTATTAAAATAATTTGGTGCTGAGAGTTTTCATGTGGGTATTTTGCTTCATGTTTATGGCCCTGACTCTGTCTCCCCCCCCCCCCCCCATGTTTTGTAGCTTGACGGTGGGAGAGGAGGGGATGACTACTGAAATTCTGGCTGATGTAGACTTTGCAAACTATCGTTACATAATTATCTTATTTCACCTCCCCTGTACCTCTAGTTTTGTCTTGCTCATGTTTTGTTCTAGCAGGTGTTTGGGTTGTTCTGTTCTTATTAGGAGCATCCCTTAAATGCGAAGTTAATAAAATCGAAAAGTTGAAGGTCGACTGGAGATTAACATTTGCGTCACTAGTCGTGTTGGCTTGCTAATCATTTTCAACTTTTTTTGACACTTGCTGTATGCTGCGCATTATCTTAAACTAATGAAAGCTTCAGATGCGTAATTGAATGTAAAAATTCATATACAGCGCTCAATGTGTACATTATTATTTTTTCACGTAGTTGAACAGAATGTGCTGACACGCTTGTGATTTTGAAGTGCAGCGTTGTTCATTCACATGTCTAGAACTTTGTTGATAAGGTGGAACATCTTGCCCTACTCCTTCGAAACAGTGGAAAGTTCTTCAAAGTGATGTAATTCCGGTTCTGGGAAAGTTGCCGAGCTGTGCGAGGTTGGGGGTTCAGCAACCAGCGTTTCTCAACATACCCTCAACTTCCTTTCCCCCCCCATTCCTGCCTGGCATTTCCAAATCCAAATCTGGTTTCCCAGCGGGGTTGGTTGTGGTGTGTTCCTCATTACCACACCTTCCCAGGCTGCTGTCCGAGAGACCACGCCGTCTAATGAGGGGACCTTGGGACCCAGGCCGCTGACCCGCCCCGTGGACCTGACAGCTTCTGGGGACAGCAGCTTGTTCTGACGTGATTGCTTAAATGACTAATTAAGAAATTGTTATTGGAAGAGTCTCCTGGCAGCTGGTAGTGGGGAGAAGCAGGCGATGTTCTTGGAGAGGCAGGAGGTAATTGTGGGAAAGAGGTTTTTTTCCTTGTTTCCATTTGTTTTTGGTACACTTGGTAATAGCCGTTTAATTTGTGGTTTCGATGTTCATTGGAAGATGTGGTATCGTTGGCGGTCTTTTTCCCAGTGCTTGGTGCATTTGTTAGTGCTCCAAAAAGCTGCCTATTTACATGTTTGCCTCCCATGGAGAATAACGTGTTCTGACTGTCTTATGGATCTGCCTGTCTTGCTGCTCTGGGATGCACACAATCACTGACTGGGGGATGAACAGACTGGGGGAGGAACACACTTATTGCCCTGAGCATTAACATACATGCACATTTAGGAGATAAACCTACAGTTTTTTTTGAACACGAGGTATTTATCGTAGGATGGATACATGGAAATTTCATTTAAAACAGAGCGCTTGCGCTTGCACAAGCGCTCAATTTCAAATGTAAATTTCCAGGTATCTAGCCTACGATAAATACCGAGTGCTCGAAAAAAACGGTAGGTTTATTTCCATTCTACCATGACTCTTGTCAACACCCCTACGAAAATAGTTTCTATAGCAAAGTTGGGATCAACCACTGGGGGGAGTTTGGAGGTTGTCTGACGAAGAAAGCGCAGAGTAGATTGCATAACAGAATGATTTTCACTTTTATTTCTTATTTGCGTACAAAATAGATGCATATCACAGTACAAGTTCCGAAGTCGAAGTTTGAAGTGGGAATGTCAGACACCATAGCGGTCGCCTTTTTTTGGACGCGGAAATTAATAGCCTACGTTTTCTATTGAAGCGGCTCGATAATCAAGCGAGAGCTCTTCATGCAGCGTGAGGTCTTGACTCAGCGCGAGGTAGTTTACCGGTGAATAGATACCTGGTGTTAACCAATCAAAATGCAGAATTCGCTGGAATGAATGGTAGAATTCATGTTTAACACATTCAACCCACCCTGGGTATTAACACACACTGTCCGTTGAATTAACACTTTCAGTGTTGCTAACTGATTAAAAACACAACTCTGACAGTTAGGATCAGTTTGTCCTTTGCCATTCCCACCCTCTCCTTTTGATTGGTTGGCGAGAGAGAAGTGATATAAGTGAGCATTACAGTATACCACATTTAAACTTTTCGACTGAGAGTCCCCGTGAGAACAGTGAATAAAGAGCGGTATTTTGAGGATGTTTTTACACCGTAGACGATGAGAGCTGTCATCACTGAACTTCATAGAATTTTCATAGAAAATGGACACCGCTTGTGCAAAAACAGCTGCCTGTGGACACAGACCTCAACACACTCACGCTCCGGGAATTAACATTCTCACAGCCCTGTGGACCACACTAACTGCCCTGGAGATTAACTGTCTCACTGCCCTTGGGAGTAGCACACACCCTACCCTCGGGATTAACACTCACTGCCCTTGGGATTAACACTCTCTCTGCCCAGGGGAATAACCCCCTGCCCTGGGCATGGACACGCTCTATGCCCTGGGGATTTACACATTTGCTGCCCTGGGGATTTACACATTCACTGCTCTGGGGATTATCACTCACTGCCCTGGGGACAAATGCTCTCACTGCCCTGGGTATTAACACACTCACTGCCCTGGGGATTAAAACTCTAACTATCCTAATCATTTATACTCACTGCCCTGAGGATTAACACACAAGCTGCCCTGGGGATTAACACACTCTTGCTGCTTTTGGTATTCATGCTCTTGCTGCCCTGGGGATTAACACACTCCCTGCATTGGGGAGGAATACTCTCACTGCCCTGAGGATTAACACACTTGCTGCCCTGGAGATTAACACACTCACTGCCCTGGGGTTTATCACTCTCACTGCCCTTGGGATCAATACTCCCGCTGCCCTGGGTATGAACACACTCACTGCCATGGGGATTAACACTCTTGCTGCCCTGGGGATTAATACTCTTGCTGCCATGGGGATTAATACACTCCTTGGTTTTGGCATTAATACTCTCGCTGCCCTGGGTATGAAAACACTCACTGCCATGGGGATTAACACTCTTGCTGCCCTGGGGATTAATGTACTCGTTGGTCTAGGCATTGATACTCTCACTGTCCTGCACATGAAAACACTCACTGCCACGGGGATTAACACTCTTGCTGCCATGGGGATTAATACACTCGTTGGTTTCGGCATTAATACTCTTGCTGCCCTGGGTATGAACACACTCACTGCCATGGGGATTAACACTCTTGCTGCCCTGGGGATTAACACTCTTGCTGCCATGGGGATTAATACACTCGTTGGTTTCGGCATTAATACTCTCGCTGCCTTGGGTATGAACACACTCACTGCCATGGGGATTATCACTCTTGCTGCCCCGGGGGATTAAAACCCTCTGCTCTGGGGTTGAACATGCATACTGTGCTAGGCTTTAACATTTGTTGCCCAGAGCATTAGTATTAATACATGCTCAGGGGGTATACTTGCTGGCCTGGGGTATTGGTAGATGCAACACCAGCTGACAGGTGAAATGTATGTTTACTTCCATGATTGTAACCTAGCGTGTGTCTTCTCTGCAGGAAGGGCCTTTATTATTCTTTTTGGTGGTTATTTCGGTGGAGCATTGATTCAGTCTCATGTCATATACTGCTTTGTTATGGCTATACTTTGAGTTTGACCTGTAATTAATCAATTTTCTATACAGTATGGTTTAGAAAAGAAGTGTTGTTGAAAGCACTTGCATAATTTTTTATGTATTTTTGGCTATTAACTGCCTGCTATTTTATTAGCTCTATAAAAAAGTAATTTGAGTGTGCACTTATTTAAAGATAAAATATACTTTATTGAACCCCGGGGGGTAATTTGTCCTTGGGATTTAACACACTGTGGTTACGTGGAAGCAGTTGGTAACTACACGGGGCGAAACATACAAACTCCATGCGAAGAGGCCCTTGCTGACCCACAGTGTATAAATGTATGTTTAACGGCACATACTAGTGCAGCTGTTCAGTGTCTCAGAATTAAAACGCAGAAAGCATATCTTTTGCAAAGGGAGTTATGGATGATTTTGTGAAAAATTCTTCGGAGGTAGAGCTTGGGTGAACTGCCTCTTCCTGCAAAAGTTGCTGAGTACATGGCCTGATAAGTGCTGTTAGGAGAGCAAGAGAAGGAGGCTGCGACTCAGGCAGGGTGAGAGTTGGGGAACGAAAGTGGTAGAGAGGGAGGCGGTGATTGAGGCAGAGCGAGCGAGAGACAATTATTAAAAGAGGAGGTGGAAGAGGGAGTGGGGGAGAGTCTCTGATCGAGGCGTAGAGAGATAAACTAGTGATCTTGGCAGAAAGAGCTAGAGAAAGAGAGTGATAGAGGGCCGGCCGCAATGGCTTACTGATACAGATCTGTGGGAGATCTGAACTTTTTTTGTTGAAAGCGTATGGACTGGTTGAAGCTGAGCTTACCGTGACAGGCTGCCTTTGGAGAGCCTTCGGTTGAAGGGGTTTGGGGGGTGGGTTAATTCACTGTTTTTAAATGGCTGTGACACTTTTTGAATGAAGAGGAGTGTTGCTGGGGGCCAGAGGTGGAGTTGATGAATGTGTAGATCCTGGCATTTTGATAGGGGTAATTTCGCTCTGACGGGGCCCAGGCTATCCCATGAATCAAAATGTGTCACCCAGGTGCTAAAGATGGAGGGCTGCTCATTGTGGGCCTGACACGCACGTGAGGGGCTCAGGCTGCCAGGGGTCAAGTGTGACACATCATTATAACAATGTTGATTTAGTGGGGCTGCCAGGCTGCAGGCCTCCTCCCTGGGGGGGATTGGGTTTGTGTGTTTGGGGGGGGGGCAGTGGACAGAGCAGGGCCTTTCTGCTCCTCATCAAGAGGGTAATCATCGAACAGCTTGCAGTTCCCTCTTGCAAAAGTCCCCATGTCTGCTTCTGCACCATCTTCCTAATATTCTGAAGAACTGTGACAGCCTCTCTTTGGTAAAAACCTTGTTTGAAAAAGCTGTACAGACTCGCTCTTCTTTAATGAACAAAATTAGATTTGGCCATTGAAATTTTTTTTTTTTTTTGAATTTTTGGGGTTTTTTTTTTTTTTTTCCTGGTCCTTGTTCCTGTCAGAATTTTCCATGACCTTTAACCTTTGAACCCGAGGGTTGCATTTGTTCTCTGTAATGCTGAGATTAGTTTTGACAATCTACGGCTGTGCTTTCAGTTCGATTGAAATCTGGTTTTAGCAGTTGAGTCAGAGTAGCTTTGTTGCAGTTTGAGGGGGTTGAGTTTTTTTTTCGGGAGGGGGAGTAAGCGAGTGAATTAAATGTCCACCTGTATTTTGGCATATGTTTTCCTTATCAGCTTTCATGCTGCTGTAATATGTTATCGGTTCTTGGGAGTTTGCTGGATTGATGTACCGTAAAATAGGTAGTTTTTCAGCTTTTTTTATATCTTATGTTTCGGTGCTGTCAAAGATGTGGATCTTGGAAACTTTGAGCGGCAGTAGGGCCTGTTGTCAAGGGGATGAACTGGTAATAAGAAGCCAAACTATTTTCACCTACACAATGTAAACAGTCAGATGTTTGGCTTTGGTTACAAGGTAAATTTTAGTAGGCAAGAAGTTCTTTTTGCCTCATGCGGCCAATAATTGCTAAATGTTAAAAGGACGAAATGTTTGGTGTATCCAGCATAATCCTTTTATTTGTTTCTTTGCAGCCAGATGACTGTTCAAGGTGCCTTTGAAGCCAAAAGCAGTGACCTTTGGCATTTTGATTAGTAACACCCTTTTGCTTATGTGATGGAGAAGACCGCTCCACCGAGCAATTTGGCCATAGCCAGCCAATCAGTTTTAAATCTAGAGTCTATGCATTGTATTTGCATATATATGCATAATATATACATATATTATGCATATATACATATATATAAGGGAAAAGGTTGCTTTCCTAATTCCTGTATCAATCATTGTAACATTTTTGTGGGCAGTCACCAGTGGTCTGATGCTTATTCTTTTCATAAAACAGGCACAGATTCCAAAATTTGTGCGTTATTGTGACAGGATGTCTTTGTCTCGTGTTTTGTTTTAGCTTGCCTGATTTTTGGTGGCATTTCCGCCGTTTTGTAGGCCTAGATATAGTGAACATCTACACAGATGTTAAGCACATCGAGTAATAGCCAGTGTGAATGTGGATAAGTAGGGTTAATTGGCAGAGTAGCTCTCGTTAACCTTGCCATTTTTCGTTTTGTCTGTTTAATCTTCCAAATATTCCCCTAACTAGTTTCAATGAAACTTCTTTTTGGATCAATTTTGTTGACCAAAAGAGGAGATTATGGTGTTACTGCTGAGGCCTTGCCCTGCAGGGAGACCCCAAGTTTATTTCTGTGAGGAATCTTTGATTTGCTGTTCGGTCTGTTTCAGTGGGTTGGAGGTACTTGTTTAGTGGTGGTTTACTGGTGGCGAACAGAACCTAAGTGGTTGGTGCCCTGTTCCGCATGCGCCAATCGAATCCTTTTGCCAAGTCCGCTTCTGCTTTAACTGTCATAGTAGGGACTTCTCTCCTCAAAGTCCTCCCATTAGTATGAGCGGGCGTGTGCTGGCATGTTTGTTTGAGACTTTGACATTCGCCCACCTTTACTACTCTATGCTCTAGTGCCTTCCCCAGAGGACTACATTAGGCTGATTCCAGGTAAGATGGGATGCATGTGCCCAGTATGCCCAAATGAGTGGCCAAATTTTCTTAACCCCTGTGCATCTCCTGATTCCTCCTGACTGTAAAGTATCCTAATGCTGTTTTAGCGCAGTGGGGTTTGAGATGAACTTAAGATGAATAAAGTTGATTTTGATGTTTGATGTGGCAATGCAAATCCCAACCAATAGTCTTAGAAACTTAAGGTTGCCATTTAGGCATTTGTTTATATGCAAGAACTAAAGAATCCCCAATTCTATAAGATAAGGTGGCTACCTTAAGCTAGTGTTGGGAGCAAAAATTATCATTCATTTTGCCCAGATTTACTGAATAAGTATTTCCAGTTATTTTTAAGCCTCCATCAATATTGAGATTTTGCATAGTATTTCCAAGTAAATGCTAATGTTGTTTTTCTTTATTGTATCGAGCACCAGTTTAATCATTGGCCAAAGTTGGTCATCGTAAAATCCTTCTATCCACTAGCTAGCCACCTAACATGATTAATCTTGTCAATGTGTCCCTGACCTATCTAGCTACCTAGCTAAATAATCACTGCTCGCTGACTTAATCAGGGTTCTCCACACTTTTGAAATCACCTGTCCATACAGTAAATTACAGGTATCTGCCAAGCACAGCACGGCAAAAAATTAGCTGGGGTCTGGGGCCTCTGGCCCCCAGCCGCCAAGATGTCCAGACACTTGGAAATGTATTTATTTACAGTGAATGTTCATAGGAATTATCAGTCATGAATAAAGAGTGTGTATCCCGTCGCTGCATTCTTTGTAGACTAGAGGTCTATCTGGCAGTGTTGTCAGTCGTAGTCGCGGGTCACAGTCGCATCATTACGAAAACGACAGGAAAGTGGCTAAGAAGCCTTTGAGTGCCTGCAACATAATCGCGCATTATCAACACCAGGCAATTCAACAATAAATTCAAGATGTTACAAAATTTTCTGAAAACATTATGTTTAAATGAGATCTAACAGTTCAAATAGAGCACAAAAATTGCTTCATTTTGGGTCTAAAAGCATCTCTGTAACCAAAGTATTTAAGATTTTATGGCCGTTTTTGTACTAGGAAATTGACACCTTTGGTTGTATTGCTCTTACATTAGGCGGAAACGAAAGCTGTGATCGAAGTCTGTGCTTCTTGAACCTTCAGTGTCTGCGTTTTTAAAATATTTAATAATTAATGCGGAACTTTTTCTGTCTGTATGCCCATCGACGGGATCTTGGACTGAAGAGTTGTTTTTGTAGTTTCCCTCTTTCTTTTCTTTTTCCAAGACCACTACACGTTTTTCCGCGCGGAAGACCCGTCTTGTAAATCAATAAGTATAATATATTTGTCGTACATTCTTTGACCGGAATGCACTTTTTTTGGCTTACGCTAGTTAAATGTAAAAATGGCTATGTCGAATAATTTGTTGTGCTTGGTTAACTTTGCCTGAAGCCAGCATAATAAGTTAACATTGGTAGATATCACCTGGCACCTTAACAATTTAACTGTTCTATACCTCCACGACGTGACCTCATGAGCACCAAGCAATGCCAAATAGAGACTGAGGTTGGTTCATTAATCCACAAACAGTGTCCATATGAAGCGAATTTATCGAATTAAAAAAAACTGTACGAGTGACTTGAGACATGTACAGGAACCGCACCTAGTATATTTGACATTCAAAGCAGAAGAGGTTTTTTCTTTCCAGCGGCAAAAGTGGTGTCATTCTTGACTTTTCTGTTCGCCATGACAACCGGTCGGTGCAACCTCTGGACCGAGCGGGTTCCAGGTAATTGAAAAGTAACCTCCATTAAGGTAAATGCAATGAAACTTATTAAGTATTATAATAAAATGTGACACTTGATGTCTTTTTACCTAAATTAGTTGTCCATAGCTTTAGTTTAGAATCGCGGCAGGTTGAATGTGACCAAAAATTTCGGACACCATTGAAAATCCCAGCCACAGTGCCGAATTTTAAAAATTCTGAATGAGGTTATTGAGGGTACTTCCATGATGCTTATCCGCAAATTTTTAACAACCATCTAATCTGCGTGAACGCCATGTCAGTTTTATTTGGAGAATACCTGATGCGGTCAAGAAGTCCCCAGGTAGTGACACACTACGAAATTTACCTATGGCTAAGCCCCGCCCTCAAATGCGATGAGCCAATCACAGTGCCTGTTCTCTCCCCATATACTCGGACATTCTAAGCTTGAGCTTCCATTGAAATGCATTACGGAAACTGCAAATCGTTCGCTTTTATGGGGTTTTAAAATGTTTCTAAGTTAAAAAAATGGTCAAACGCTGTGCTTGGGGTAAATTTAACTCCGATACGAGGTATCCCGAGAGGCTGGGCGATGTGGTGAAGCGTCTCCTCTGGATAAAGCTGCTTTCACACCGGACGCGAAACGAATTTTTCGCACGACATATTGCATTCAAAGTCAATGCAAAGACGCTTCGCATTGACTTTAAATGTAATCTGTCACGCGAAAAAATTTTTTCGTGTCCGGTGTGAAAGCAGTTGAAAGCTTTGTGGAAGACCCCACTATCAGCTTAACGTAGCTAACGAAGGTCAAGAAGGATGTCTACATTTGTTCCAAGCTAAGTCAATATCGTGTTTAAGGCGACATCTTGTCACTTCGCTGGAGATTAATGTAAAGTTATATTTTAATCGCTAAGTTAGCTTACGTTAGCTAAAGTTAGTAAACTCTATGGCTAATTTCAGTGCTGATGGACGTTGGCTTAACGTGAGCTCCTGGCTGCGTTGTTCACCATGTCAGCTTGTTTACTTAGGCGTTCAGTCATGTCAGGTTAGATTTCTTAAATTCGGTAGCTAGCAATAATAATACGTAAATTAAATTTATTCTCCTGTAGTGCACGAACAATGCTGATCCTCTATCTTGTTGTGTGAGAGGGTGACGGAAATGAGATGCAGTTGATCGCGTTTGCGCTGAGACCTGAAAATTTTAGATGCGTTGACCTTCTCCACTCTAAATTCATTAATGCATCCCTCCAATGCATAGTGTAACTCCTATTTGCTGACTTCTTTATATTTGAGCCTTCTATTGCCAAAAATCATCGATAGCATCCTGAAAAATATCTCCGACCGTGATACCAGCCATTAGCGCCTGTACTAAAATGTTGATTGTTTGTCTGAGTCAGTGGAGGGGGCGGGGCTTAGACATAGGTCTTTTGCAGCCGCTGATCATTGGGGTTTCAGTATATCTACAATAAATATGTGTACAACTATCTGCTATTAAAAAAAAAAAAAATCAGGTATGGGTTTTTCTCTAAGCTCTCCGATTATATTAAAGCCCGCTCACTACCGTCAATGCTTTCTGCTTACCAAGACAAGTGAAGACATTGCCATTGTTGGCTATTGTGTACAAGATGGTAATTTTATTCTTGCCTTATAATGCGATGTTGAAATTGATGTACCGCTTGCCAACTTGCGGCGGTGAAGCTGAGTTCGTTGCATTGTTTCTGTTATTTAAAGCTTATGGAAAGAATAGCTAGCTAACTATTTAACAACGTCACGTTAGCCAGCTGGTTACTTGATGTAATGGTAACTAATTTTTCTGAATGTTGGTAAATTCATATGCCATGAAAGGTTTGTGATGCTCCCACTGAATTCCATGATGATTTTGGTAGCGTTAACTAGTTAGCTATCCAGCTAGCTTGGTTGTACAATTTTGCAGAAAATTAAGTGATTTGTTTTATCCATTACTTCAGACGATTAGTAGCTACCGGTATGTGGCCAGTGCTCATCTAAAGCCATAGTAACAAACGTTAGATTTGTTACTAACTGAGACTTTGTGCTTATAAGCAATATGCTTTTGAAGTTATGCCATCTGTCCGTGATCGTCCGTAACAAGCCCCCGAGCTTCACGTAACATTTCACTATTGTTAGCTTTGAGCCAGCTAGCCAGTAACATTAACTGCATAATTTCCCGCCTTGCGAGGCTAGCTAGCCGTCTTCCTAGACTAGTCGGTACATTGTGAAGTATCCGTTTGAAACGGAGACCAGTTTTTTTTTTTTTTTTTGACTTTGACAAAAACACCCGGCTACGCAATGGAAAACAGCTGTTCATAAACGGCCGGCTGTTGGCTTTTATGGAGAACCCTGCTTAATGCAAGCTAAGTAGCCAAATAATTGCCATTCGCTGGTCTCTATACATTTGTGTTCACCATGTTTGCTAGCTAACAGTAGCCTATTGTGAAATAAGTTTGCTCGGTTGCAGGTTCCGTGGGTCTCCGCAGGTAACTGACGGCTAAAAAACGAAGTGTCAGCTTTGTTTTCTCCAATTTATATCTCTGATCAGTCTCCGTCATGTTAGGCTCACAAATGTTTGCTGAAACTGTGGTACCTGATTGGCTGGGAATGAATCACGGACTATATTGGCACATCTGTGCGGCGGATATGTTGTTTGCGAAGATGGTTTGCAAACTGGAAGACAATTGTAACTGTGTTAAGTTTTCGGCAATAATAACGAATTTGATGTGCTCACTTGCATCCGTGTACCCCATAGATTAACTTTGGAGCAAGCTGGCTAATAAAATTAATTCTTTTTTTTTTATATAGATTATATTTTGGGATTTTCCCCTTTATTAGACAGTTGTGTAGTAGAGAGTGACAGGAAAGCTGGGGAGAAGAATGGGGGAGGACATGCGGCAAATGACCCAAGCCGGAATTGAACCCAGGTCGCCGCAGGAAGGACACAGCCTTAATGGTGCGCGCGCTTAGACTGATGAGCCACCGGGGCCCCCCCCCCCCTAAAATTAATTTTAATTTTTTTGTAATGCTGGAAAGTGTCTGAACCCCATTCTAAATTTCCATCCGGATTTTACTTCTGATACTAACGGTTAAATAACAATGATCACCTCAGTACTGTATAGGGAGCAATACAGGCAAATGTTTTCTTGAATTACTGTAGCAATCACAGGTAATTTCTCAACATATGATGCAAGCTTCTGAATATTTGTAGTGGATTCAGGTACTTTTCTGCATTTGATTAAGCTTGCTTGATATATTAGAACAAACACATGAACAAATTAAATGATCCCATGTCTTTTTTTTAAGCTATTAATAGTTTATTGAAACAAGCTTTAAATGCACTGGCAAGATCAGTTGAGCATTAGAAAATAAAAACCTGAAAAAAAAGTTTAAATCCCAATTTAAGCCTGATGCTGTAATAGAGATGTGATTGTAGATTCGTGGTGGGAGGGGTTACAATGCCTATGGACTTGGTTGAGGATGAGGTTGAGGTGATCACTGTGCTGACTGTGGAGCATGGAGTGAAGAGCATAGCCAGTGAAGCCCAATTGTGTTGCGTAGCATCGCCTGCCAGCTGGGGAAAGGCACTGCGCTCTGTACTCTGCAGCTGTGCAAACGACATGACTGTATTAATTTTCTTCTCTTTTCCTATATATAGACGTGCTGCATGTACACCTGTGTTGTACAGTAGGGACTTACAGTTCAGCAAAAACTGCACATTTTTGGGCTTCTGATTTAAGACTGTGATTGGAGGAACCAAAGTTCAATCTTCCCTGACCCCATACCCACTTTGCCCGTCCCCAGGAGCATTGGGAATCGGCTCTTCTTTTGGTTACAAATACATTGACGGGCGGTGAATCCTGTGACATGGAGTGTGGGTTGAATTTACTTGGCCTGTTTCTTTGACATGCAGAAGTTCTCTGGAACAATCGCACGATAACATTATCTAAGCATGGAATTTACACATCATGTTGTGATTGTATAAACCTGTATTTGCAGGATGTTGACGCCTCTCTTTTTGATCAGTGTATTTCATGTGAAAGCCTTGTATTAGAAGCACAGCGAATGATGAGAAGTGTATGATGTGGGGGGCTGGGAGTTGCGACTTCCCTCGTTATTTGATGCTGGTGAAGACGCACTGATCTGAAATTTTCGCATGCACACTCCTCCGCCCCCAGCTGCCACATACCCTTTTACTGTAGAACATTTCTGCCACCTGGAGCTATTCATTCTCCATTGAGAGTACGCTGCTGATCAAGCGTTTCTTTACTACTTCACAGTGCTCATTATACATCGCAAGGCACCAACTCTTATATCTTGTCAAAGGCTTCTGCAAGCACCTAAATCACTTGGGTTTTTTTGGGGGTAGGGTGGGGGGAAATTTTTCCCTCAACGGTTTCAAATTGAGAAGGGGGTTACAGAGTTTCCCTGACACGTCAGGACTGTGCATCCTCTTCAGCCCACACCTAACAAAGACCATTAAGGCCCCTTTTTCCATTAGCCTATGAATACTTCAATTTAAATCAGAGAGCAATGAGCCAAATTAATTTATTGGTGCTTTGGCAAGTGACAGACTTGCTGGCGTTGGTCATTTATCATTTTGCTTTGCATTTGTCTGTTTATTCCTTGTCACTTATTCATACATAGGTTTTTTTTTTTTTTTTTTCTTGCTTTTGTTTGACTTAAAAAATTTGAGTGAATCACAACTCTTAATTCTGGTGCTTTTGGAAGACAAAAGGCTCTTTGCTGCCTCGGCTCATCTTCTCCTGACAAGAAACTTGTCCTCTCACCCTCTTTTTCTCTTTCTCTCCCTGTTTTTCTCCTGTGCACAAGGGCCATCTGGCCTCCTACTTTCCTGATGTGTAAAATAATGAAAGTGCTGTGACACATTGTGGAAGGTTAATCGCAGCTTTGCACCCCACGCTGTGAGGAGGACAGTCCTTCAGACCAGCTTCCAGTCCGCAGCCTGGTCAGTGACGTTAGTGAGCTCCCCTCAGGCGTGCCCTCCGTGCTGCGAGATTCTCTATCTGAGCTTTGCTGAGGCACACCTGGAAGTGTAGATGAGCACTGGGCAAGGTTTTCGCCAAGCTTTCTGGAGGACTTCGCTTGCTCTGCGAGGTGGGGCTGGGTGAGTCGTTTGGTTGGGGGATTTGGGGTTTCTCCACAAAAATTTGATGCTATTTGACTAAAAACAGCATTTTCACGCTATATGGGACCATTAGTAGTGCAGTATTTGTTGAAAAAGCTGCACAATTCAAGCTATATAATAAAATAATTAAAGTTTTTCAAAGTACATTGAGGCTGACATTGAGCACTGTCGCCATACAAAATAACACTGGGAAAACGGTCTCCAGCGAGTGGATTTGAGATGCGATTAATTTTTTTTTTTTTTTGGTCCTTTCATAACTATTGCACAATACAGTCAGAAAGGATTGTGTGATTTCCATTTGAAAATGTGAACCACTTCTAAAGAGTGTTGTATAATTATATTTGTTCACAAAAAAAGGTACAAGTTAGGGCAGAAATGATTCATCAGTACTATCTAAAATGGATTGTTAGCTTTCCTGTTCCACCCTCACATTCGTGCAGTGCTGTGATGACTGACTTCCGGTGGTGACAGTACCATCATGTAAACAAAATGTAACAAGCTGCCTACTTCGCACAAGATCCTGTTTACAAAGTCAATTCGAAAAGAACAGCAAAACATGCTTTCATAGATTAAACAAGTAATATTGACTCTCGTAAAAATGTGGAACACAAGTTTGTACCTATAAAATACATCTTCAGAAATTTCATTGACTAGTCAGACAAGTCAGGAACCTATCTGGACTCTTGATTTGTTGAAGTACTTGGCAGAAAGGACAAGTGTATTAAAAAAAAAAAAAAAAGTGTTGAAGCTTCATTTTGGAGGCACTGGTATTTTTTCCGAAGCAGCACCCCTACAGTTTCTAAGTGTAACCCCACTGTCGTAAATGCAAGTCCCCCACTCCCCTCCCCACATGGAAAGCAGTGCACCTATATTTGTGGGCAAGCTGAATTGGAAATGGGGAAAAGCAGAGGTCAAAATGCGAACAACCATGCCTTCTGAAAAAGTGTAATATTACAGGATTTTGCGCAAATATACATGACCATTTGTAGTTTTATTTATGGTGACATTGGATATTAGCACTCACATACAGTGAATGTGGAGTGTGTAATCGAATAAAATATTGTTGGTACAGTGATATAGGCTACATTGCTCATAATACACATTGAAGGGTGTAATTAAACACAAACTAGCTGGGATGGGTTTACATGGCTGCAAACTTTCAAGGCTTACTTGGCGAGAGATGGCCAAAGACTGACCAAACTTTTAAAATTGATTTATTTGCACGTTAGCCTGAGATAAAACTGCGGTTAGATCTGAACAAAACTACATGAGACAGGGACGACACCAATAAAGTACAGCCAAAGTTGCTATCTTTCATGAAAAACATTGGCAGGGATGTGCACTCTGCTCTTGGAATGACTTGGCCACGGTAAATGTCCAGATTAAAAATATCAGTTGGGGAAGACAAGAGGGGTCTGAGATTGTCCTTGTTTTCCAGTTGGCCGCGAGACCAGTAGCTATGCCCCTAATACCAGGCTATTGCTTATAGGAGTGCTGGGGGATGCCAAACGGATACAGAACTGCTAATCAACCAAATTAAACTTGCAAAAGTTAAGATTCCCTTAGCACAAGGTGAAGTAAACTCCAGTGATAAGCTAGCCAACATTGCTAGCTGCAGGGTGAAGTTGCCTTCAGACGTCGACTTCCAGGCTGCTCAGCCTGTCAGGCTGCGTAAACACCGCCCCCAAGTACAACCAATCAGATCGCAAGCTAGAGTACAACCAATCCGATGAGGCAGCCAATTCAATTTGGAAGCCTTTACTCGGTAAGTGGGCTTAAAGGAGGACTATACTGACTTACAAGTTTTGACTTAATCTTATTGTAATTAACCCCAACATAATATCCACGGTCGATTTTTTTTGTCCATACATACCCCCTGTTCTTTTAAATGACCATTAATTAGCCGGAATTGCTGTTTCCAGGAGGCCGCCATTAAGGCCACAAGTGGCATGAGAAGTTGCGAGATCATAACGTCACTGCGGCTGCCACATGTATTCATGTGCATGATGCATGCGATATCAAAATGTCTGAATACATGGATATCTAAATAAATTAGACTACTAACCAATTTAAAATTGTTCATTGAGCGAATCAACTGTTTGATTGCAAATTGAGCCAAGTAAATGGGAAGAGGGTGAAAGCAATTGTCGAGTAGAGGAGGATGATTTTGAAGACCTTAACTTTGCTTAGTTCAGCACGCAGTTTGCCTGAATGTGTTTGCTTGATTATTACATTTGGCCGTTGCGTGCGAATCTTGTTCAATTATCAAATAAAAAATGTTTAAAATTTGCGGCACAGATTTGCCTGAATGTGCTTGCCTAGTCTTGATGCATTTGTCCATTGCTTGCAATGCTAAAAATAATTTCTCTCTCGCATTCACGTTTGATGCGCCTCACACAATGTTTTCTACTTCGCATATATTTTTAGACGCTTAAAAACCAGGGCCGTCTTAACATGATTTTATTTTTAAGAAATCTTTTTTAATAATACATGAAAGTTTTCCGACGAGAGGTGGAATTCAGAGGTCTGCTATTTATTCAGATTACTGACATTATTTCAATCTAGCACAGTAGCCTGGTTCAGTTTGTCTGCTTCTCATTATCTCTTCTAAATCATTATTGGCTTGAATTTGGTTTTGATTGGTCAGTTGGCTGAATAAATGGCTTGATTACAAGTTAGGTAAAGTACACGGGAATTGATTTAAGGTGAGCTAATTATGCCAAGGTGACAGCAGCTGTCCAGCCTCGCTGGTAATTAGCAGACTTCAAATCGCACTTTGCTTTCCGGAAGCATTTCAAATGGCCTCTGATGTTGGTTCACCTCTAAATTAAAGTTGTGTTGGATAGAAAAGGGTAATAATCAAGCTCGTCTGTCTGCCCCATAGAGGAAGCGGGAATATCTCGGTCATTCAACAATCTCAATGCAGGACCGCAGGACAATGGAAATTCATGGCGCTGACAGCCGCACTGACGTCACGATTAGGGGCGCCCCAAGCGGATCGAGGGTGTATTTTTGTCTGCTGTGGTGAAAATGGCGCGGCCCATTAGTTTTGTAAAATCGCTCATAAAAAGTAAAGAAATCGCAAAATAAAGAAAACAAAGCCGTTGGAGCTTTTTTCATGATATATTGAAATAATAACACCCAACTTTCCCAGCCATGATAGTCCTCCTTTAAGAACATCAATATTGTTAAAAACGAATGCATTTAATCGTGAGTTTTCTCATTAAAGAAACTGATTCGTGAGGTAATGTTAGATATTTCAGCTATTTTGATTATGTTAACCAATGCAAACAAGTGCTTTACTTGTCTTACAGTTAACTTATAGACCTAACCTTAGCTAAACAGGTCATACTTGTTAACTTAAACACTTCTACAATATAACTTCAAGTATAACTCTGTTTGAAACATAAAATTGGCCTACTTATGAGACATTTTGTTCAATAAGCTGTCTAGTTGAGCTTCTTAAAAACTTCAACTGCAAGTTGCTGTAACGTTAGCTGCCTTCAAGGCTGATTGTAGAGACTAGTGCCTTGCAGGCTGGTTGGTAGGCTGATTTCATCATATATATATATATATATATATATATATATATATATATATATATATATATATATATATATGTGTGTGTGTGTGTGTGTGTGTGTGTGTTTACAATT
Source organism: Gymnothorax javanicus (assembly GCA_029692085.1). Taxonomy (NCBI): domain Eukaryota; kingdom Metazoa; phylum Chordata; class Actinopteri; order Anguilliformes; family Muraenidae; genus Gymnothorax; species Gymnothorax javanicus. Next base: position 79,594,112 of record CM056202.1, read on the forward strand.
CTGATGCCTTCAAGGCTGACAGTAGAGACTCCCTTAGCATTACTGAGGGGGTCTCTACTGAGGTGGAGCCTTCCAAGGCTAATTTAAAATCTTCTATTTTTCAGCCCATAGATTTATTACATTTCGAAACCGACCACATTACCTCAGAAAACTGACCGAGGTGAAGTTGGATATTCATGTTGAATTAACTTTTTACACTCTTTTTAGGAGTTCAAACAATGTCTCGGCGCCGTCGTGGAGCCCTATCTACCCGCCCCGCTAAAAAAGTCAAAAAAAAAAAAAAAAAAACAGCCCCAGCACCCACCCCAGGCCCTGATGCTCCTGCAGCAGCACCCGCCCTATTATCATTTTCCGTGAGTGAGGTTGAATAGAGAAATCAGCTACACGCAGGGGTGTCCAAACTAATCCACAAAGGGCCGGTGTGGGTGCTGCTTTTTGTTGCAGCCCAGCCCTTACACACCTGATTCTACTCATCAAGGTCTTGACTGAACCCCCTGATCAGCTAATCAGTGGAATCAGGTGTTGTAGTACTGGGCTGAAACAAAAACCTGCACCCACATCAGCCCTTAATGGGGAAGATTGGACACTCCTGAGCTACAGCGATCGTCAAGCGCAGCAAGGAATGAATCCAGGTGTGACGTCGTAGTTACTCGGAGTTGGGGAGGAGGCGTGGTGAAGGCGGCACCTTCCTTTCCCGTCTTAGGATTCGCAAATCAGCGTGGTGCACCTTCCTTGGGAAGAAAAGGACCGCTGTGGCGGGCTTTACTCTGAAATAAGGCAGCTAGGGTGGGATTTAATGAGAAAATGGGCAGCTATGGCGGGAGAGAATCGGGCATGGCTTAGCACCATGGCCAAACGCTCTAGATATAACACTGTACTTACAGCAAAAAGATAACTTGGAGTCCCACAGCCTTTCATTTCGCGTAGCTCTGACTAAAAGCCAGTCCAAGATTCACGCTTGTCAACCACTTTCTAGGTCACTCTCTTTCTCTTCTTGGCTTTCACTGTAAAAGTCTTCTTCAGTCACTTTGTCTCACCCATGATGTCCATAGCTGAAAAGTTTTACGGTGGTTTCTTTGGACATTGGCTTTTCGCTACTGCTCTTTCACCACTGCACACTGCACTTTCGCTACTATGTCCAAGTCCATTCACTGCGATAGATAAATGCTAATTAAGAACATAAATATTACTTAAGAATTAGTAGTAAAACTTTATAAAAACCATTCGCATTACAGCTGATGATATTTTTTTCGGGTCCTGTCTCAATACAGACAATCAAACAAAGATTGGATCGGGAACTAACACTTTGTTTGAATATAGTAGCGAACGGACTTGGTCATAGTAGCGAAAGTACCGTGTGCAGTAGCGAAAAGCCAAAGTAGCGAAACAACAGGTTACCACTGAAAATGCACCGCTAGCTTCATCTTATAGTCAGCTAAAGATGCTAGTGCTGTTAAGTGCTGTGCACACTTTTCTTGGGAAATCCGACCCCATCGGCCAAAGTCACATAGTGCTAAAACACACATTTGGGGCATGGAGTGGGAATGATGTACCATTCTCCCTGCTACAAGCCAGTGAACCATAAAAATGATTTTGAAGCTGGTATTCTAAGGTAAGATTTATATGTAATGTTTCATTAATGTAGACTTCTGCCATGGAAGCCATCTTGAAAATGCCATTTTGACTGGTTTGTCGATTTCTGCAGCGATTCAGCTGAAATTTGGTGTATAGGCACTAAGCAGCATGACTGCATATTATTTATTTATTTATTTATTTATTTTTTGTACCGTGCATTTTCACCTTGAATTTACCTCTGACATCAGACTGTGCCCCTAAATTTCATTAATAGCTTTAAAAATCTTCTCAAACTACGTGACCAATGAAGCTGAAACTTTGCAATCATTTTACAACCAATGAGGACATCGAAGTTCATAAAAAAATAAGTAAACATGGGCGTAATGGCAACTATCTTGTAAATGCCAGTTGACCCATTTGTAACTTCTGAAGCGATTCTGCTGGCCTGTGGAATTTCCAGGTGAACAACGGCACCAATGGCAATATTTTTCAGTGGATTTCCAGCTGACGGAGGTAATGTTAATGTGTGGCAAGTCGATACCCCAGTCTACCCATTGGGAGGAATCTGTATTCCAACCCCTGCAGTGAGCGCTGGAAACCCCAAATGGAATGAAAAAGATAATGCCCTCTTAAATACGGAAACCTTTTCTCTTGGGAGAGGTGCAGGACCCTCAGCGTAGCTTCTCTCGTTCATTTGGTGTGGGCGCTGCGAAAAAATGCTTACTATGGTAAGCAAAGACCTGGTTCTTTCATTACTTTTCATTTCAAAATATTTTTATTTAAAAAAAAAAAAAATAGTCTGAAAAGCTTTTTAAAGATAAGACTGTTGATTGTGGTGTATTTTTTATTAGCGGTAATCTTAAGATATTAAAAGTGCTACAAGGTGTTCAACATGCCGGAGAAATAACCAGAAGTGCAAAGAAAGATGTCATACATCACTCGGCTCCTGCCAGTTTAGATAGTAGTTTAAATAACTGTCGCTAATTCAGAGCCATTCTACAAACGCCTTTGCGCCGAAAAGGAGCTGGGGGGCGGGGGAAGAGAGATTAACTCCCACTTGCTGAGGCCCAGGATTTGGAGGAATATTGTTCTAGGGAAAAGAAAACATGGAGAAAAAACGAGTGCCGCCAACAGAAATGAACCCGATGATCCCCGGGGATCGGTGGCCTAACACTCAGCATTAGATTGGCCAGCACTGTATCAACACTGGCACCAGCCCGGCGCAGCACATTGGAGGGGGCCGCCCCCTGCTGCTCTTTGAGAATTTGCCATGTGAACTATGGAGACACACAGAGCTTTTCAGTTATTGCGTGGCTTAAGAATCGCGGCCTTTTATTGCCTCGCTATAAAACGGCATCTGTTTCCGAAAAAGCCAAAAAAGACATTGTGGAGCCTTTTCTGTTGGGAAAATAAGGCATTGGTAGTTTTGTCATGTTATTAGTTATGTGGCGATGGCTGCCAAAATGGGTTCCTCCTTTAGTACGCTGTATGATCTGACAGTCGTACTGAGGCCAGGACAGTATTTCTATACATAATACTAACATTTTTTTCTGTTTTCTTTTTCTTCTGTGGACTGTTGGGAAGAAGAACAGTGTTTTTAAATGTATGTGTTACTCTGCATTAGTTACTTTGAGAATCCTTACAAAATGAGTGAATTCTCTAATCTTTTTGACAGATTTTTATTAATGCCATCCGTCTGAGGTTGGCTCTTGTGATTGGATGCAACAAGATTTAGGATGAGTTTTTCCTCCTGTTTCCTTTTGCATTTGCCAAAGAGTCAATTGTTGGTCCTCGAGTCCCAGCATCAGAAGGACTGTCATGGTATACAATTAGTTGTCACCTACCTCCATAATTAAAAGTGATGGTCATATGCATTTGGTTTGCTCCCAAATCTTAGCATCAATAGGGATGGTGGTAAAATATTGATGACTGCATTGGAGCAATAGTATGTGAAATGTGACCCCAAGTGTTGACCATTTTCCTCTGTTCCAGCTGGTGTTTGCCGTCCTTCGCTCTCAGGCGTCGTTCTTGGGTGTAGCTGCGCCCTGCTGGGCGTAGGGGTGGGTGGGGTGTTTTGGGGGGAGTCATGTTATTGAAGGTGGGAACAGTGACCTGTAATCTGGCGGATTTTCCTCATTGGCAGTCTTGCCAGAACTCAGTGTGCGCGAAGGAAGCCTCTGTCCTCAAATGACCTCGAACCTGGCCACCCTTCACACGGCACAACTTCATCGATCTCACGACACGCACGCACACAGTACCTCCCCCTGACTGCCAATCGTGAAGGTTTAGCACAAGAAATGGATGCTTTTCTTTTTTGAGCACAGGTAATGTTTACACCTGCTGAACGAATGACTTGACTCCACCTTTTAATCTTATTTTGTACCAGGCAGAGGATGAGGAGAAGCTGAAGAAGAGGAAGGAAAGGTTCGGCATTCTCACCAGTGCTGCGGCTGTAGGCCCAGATGACTCAGAGGTACGCTTCCAAATTTTCGTTCATTTCAATCAGGCCGGAAATGCTGGCAGTGCGAGATAAGGGAGAATGTTCTCTCTGGAAGATCAACAGGGCTGTGTTTGGTTGGGTTGTACAATGCTTAGGGTTTTTTTTTAGCTCAAAATGAGACAGGCGGTACCATATTTACCAAATCTTGTTAGTAACGCAAGTTCTGCATTTTCTCTGGCAAGTAATGAGCTGGTGGTTGTACTGTCGTCTCACGTGCTTCTCTGAGCGTGCTCAGTCTTCAGAATTACAGCGGGTATTCTGCAGACTATATTTGGTAATTTAATTACATGGAACTGATCAGATGTCATTTATAGAATCATACCCTGCTACACTGTAGTCCAGCAATGCAGTTGGAAAAGTGTAGCATCATATGATTGCAATGCCAGTGAAACCGCATCCTTATTCAGTTTGGTACTTAATTTACTGGGAAAAGAAAGACTGACCAATGCAAAGAAAAATTTGCTCATTACCTGTATAACCACAGATAAAATCTTGCTTGAACTGACACTGCTGTGGTTTACAGTACTGAAATATTGTAGCATGGATTGCCATATCAGAGGAGTAATGCCGGATACTTTTCTGCCAATAATAAACTTCTTTTGCGATATTATCTTAAAATAATGTAAATGATATTTAACACAAAAAGAGGTTTGAACAGATCTTACTGAGTATGAGCTCTGTGTGGAGCAGTTGTAGCCATGCCTTCTTGGTTTGTGGTGCCTCTCCTGGTACTTCGTGCAGATAACAGTGCTGCACCACGTCCTGGTAATGCCACCATTGGAGCTGCGCAGATGATTGGAAGCACAGTTCACAACTGCTGTATGTATTCTGTGTCAACACGAGACGCAGGGCAAAAATTGATCCAGCAAAAATTCTCACATTTAAGTGTTGGTACTAGACTTGGAGTGAAGATCTGTGAGGGCAGCATCAGGGATATGCGATTACATGGAGCTTTTCGGACCTGTCAGTCACTGTGTGACAGCCTTATTTTCATTTCAGTGAATGAAATGAAATTAATCCATTTGTGTTTCTGTGCACTCTGTGTTTTGTTTTTGTTTTTGTTGTAGGCCAAGAAGAGGAAGAGGGCTGAAAGATTTGGAAATGTGTGAGACTGCAGTCATCTTTTTTTTGTAAACTTTTTTTAAGAGATGCTTTTGCTTTGTATTTTTGAACGCATTCTCGCCTGTCACGGCTCAGGGGCCTACATTTATTCCAGGACTGAATCCCCTGTGTCACAATTTGTAAATTAAAGGTGATTCCATGTTTTTCTATCATTGTCTGAATATTTTTGTCCATTGCTCTGACTCTAATAATGACTCTAATGCTCTGGTTTAGCCCTAATAATATGGAACGGTTGCGCTGGGAATGTTGACTAGAATCTGTCATTAGACCCCCCTATCAAGCTGTAGTACTTGAGCAATACTCCTCTTGTAAGCCATAACTTGGACTGGGTAGGGGAGAAGAACATGGTGATTTGAGGAAGGACCCTGGAAATATTAGTGCGTCATTATTATCATGTATGAAATAAGTAGATGCATGAAAGTTACCGATTTGATTCCTTGTATTTTCTAAGAAATCCTAAGGTTACTATGAGACTCCTCTAAACCTGTGAAATGGACCTTTTAATGAAAGGTCAGCAGTGTTCACCTTTTGAATTCTAATAACACCAAACACCTGTCGCAGAATTCCGCAAGACAATAATAGAAAATGTGTGTCCTATTAAAACACTGATTTCTTCAGACGTCATGTCAACGTTGCTCACAAAACATGCTCCATGCCACTGATACTTGTGCTTACATTTAGTGCTGTAAGGTGCCTTTATGTAAAATCTCCTGCCAAAAGAATGTTTTATAAAGCTATCTGTATGGTATTTTACCACCTTCTTAGCTGGGAACTGGAGTAAAGCTAGATTAACACCAAACTGCCTTATACTGTATGCATGGTAAAATTTTTGCATAAAATAAGATTTATTTGGTCTCTTGGGAATGGAGTTTAGTAGGAATGGAACTGAATTGATGAGGTCCTTCTGTATCATTTTATCCAATGAGATGTCTGAAGTCCATTTCTCTGTAAGTGGGTCTACTGTGTTTTTTAATGTGGTTTGCGGCTGCAGATCCAGCAGTAGGCTCACAGCCTGGCCTTGCCAGAACTACTCAGGAAGTGCAAAACAGTCTAATGTATTTACAGGTCTACTAATGCAATTTTTGAGTCCATCACCTTTTGCTCATTCTTGTTAGTTTTTGAAATGGCGATTAATTTCAGAAACGTCCTTTTTTTCTGGCTGTCTATAGCACTCACGAAGACACATGGTGGCTAATTCAGTTGTGAAGATGAGAATGGTAGCCATCTTGCATTTACAGTCATTTTTTAGCTCCGCTGTGACGATAGTCAGCAGTCAGCGGAGCTTTTCTAATGCCGAGTCGTCCGGCATCCGTCTGTCTGTCTGTCCGTCCGGCGTCAACTTTTCACTTCAAATTTGAATATCTCAAGAACTGTCTGATAACTTTTTTCTAATTTGGTGCGAGGCTTCTTTATGATATTCTGAACATTCACTGTGAAAATTAGAGAATTCTACGTCCCGGTTTTTGAGAAATTCAGCATTTTGGACTTAGAAAATCAGTGTTTGTGCTCATTTTTTCAGTCTTTCATTAATATCTCAAAAACTGTCTGATAACGTTTTGTCTAATTTGTTGTGAGCCTTCTTTATGATGTTCTGATGATCCCCTCTGAAAATTTGAAAATTCTACATCCTGGTTTTTGAGATTTCAGCATTTTGGACTTAGAAAATCTGTGTTTGTGCTCATTTTTTCAGTCTTTCATTAATATCTCAACAAGAGGCCTGTCGGCCTAGAGGGCTCCGGTGAGGATGACTGAAATATCCATGTCATAACTTAATTTCAGAAATCCTTGAAAACTATTGCAATATGAACACACATGACACATTTGGTAATAGAATATGCTGTGAACCAGTTTGGTGTCTCACTTTATGTAGCATAACAATAAAACCACACTACAAATTGCAATCATTTATTTCAATCCTCTTACTAGCAAGCAACACTAACAACCAACAAATACCCCCCCCTTTGTACACATATTCAAATTTGAAGTGAAAAGTTGACGATCATATTGTTCTGGATCATGTTATTCTGCATCTTGTTGTTCCTCATCATTGTTCTGAATCACGTTGTTCCAGATCATTGTTCTGGATCAGGTGTTCCCAAACTCGGTCCTGGGGCCTCCCTGTGTATGCTGGTTTTTGTCCCAACCGTAAATGCCATCATAGGACTTTAACAAGCTGTTAATTTGTCCAAATTGGGTGCATTTTGAGTTTATATATGTTATTTGCTGTTTTAAGCCAAATTTAATAGAAATTTCCATTTGTGCCATGAAGAATAAAAGACCCTTGCATATAAAGTTTTTTTTTTTTTTCCCCTGTGTGGCAAGCAATTTCAGGTAATAACATTTTTAAACAGATCAAATCAGGTACTGAGAAAATCAGTTACCTCCAAATTAGCTTGCTGAAGGCAGGTGATTAGAGTTCTTTCAAAATAATTTGCTTGCACGCAATCACAAAAACATAACATAAAACAGGTTTGACTCTGTCATTTGCTTGTTCAGTAAACTGTTAGTTTTTGCAACCACGTGCCCACAGTTTCACCAATTAGGAACCCATTGATTTTTTTTTTTCTTTGATTGGGTACATTTTTTCCCTCTTTTTATGCAGTTGTTACTCATATATTGCAATGTGGATGCAGAATTTATTCCTCACTGTTTGTATGCATATCTGTCAAAATACTGTTTGTCAAGAGAGGATAAATTGCTTCTCTGAACAAAAATGCACCTAATTAAGACAAATTAACAGCTTGTTAAAATCCTATGATTGCAAACCAGGGTGGAGCGAAAACCAGCATACACAGGGAGGCCCCAGGACCGAGTTTGGGAACCCCTGTTCTGGATCATTTTGTTCCGGATCATCGTTCTGGATTAATTGTTCTGGATCATATTGTTCCGCATCATATTGTCCTGTGACAGTGTTAGAAGGATTGTGACTGCTATATTTGTGATGTACTGGGGGGGAAGGGTATTTGTTGGTTGTTAGTATTGCTTGTTGGTAAGATGATTGAAATAAATGATTGCAATGTGTAGCGTGGTTCTATTGTTATACTACATAAATTGAGACACCAAACTGGTTCACAGCATATTCTGGTTACTAAATGTGCCATATGTGTTAATATTGCAATAGTTTTCAAGGATTTTTGAAATTAGGTTATGACATGGACATTTCACTCATCCTCAGCGGAGCTCTCTAGGTCGACAGGCCTCTTGTTTATTTTTTCAATCAAAGGTTAAGATTTTTTGTGGTCTCAATTTTGTGTTTTCCCTGATAATTTGGTCTGATAAACTTAATTTTGTTTTTGTCTACTAATTTACCTTAGGTTTTTTTTTAAGGTTCTGTAATTAAGGTCCAAGTCATGCGTGAATCGTTATGTGTCTTCAAATGCGTGAACTGCAGGTAATTGTTCACTCGGTCGGAACTGTGAGCTTTTGTCCTTTTTTATGTGAACCTCTTGAAGCTGTGGCTGGTTTATTGCACCCTTGTTTTGTAACGAGCTTCGTCCCAGTGTCCCTGGGGACTCCACCTGCAGTCTCTGGGCCTCTCTTCATTACCATGGCTTTTTCATTTGACCAACCACATTCGGGATGCCTCATTTAATTGATTCCCAATGGATCATAAGTTGCATAGTGAGTAGGTAGTTGTAATTAAGGGGGACCTTTTATCCCCTGGAAATGGCACGGGACTAATCCAGTTTACGGAGCAGTTTAAGCGGTTTATGTCCCTGTACATTGCTGCCAATTTTATTGTAATTTGGAAAGATTAATTTTATTCAGTGAGAGTAATAAAAGAAGTGTAGCATGTGTGGCACAATGGCTAACTGTTGGCGTGCCTGTCCGTTTAGAAAGTTTCTCCCTGACCCAAAAATCCTTTTAGATTCATAACGAGCACCATTCAGTTTCCCTGGGGACCTGCAAAGTAGCCTTTAGAACTGGAAATGGTTCACCTTGTAATTCCTATTTGAAACACGCATCTGTTTTGAGGGGGAAGCTAATCTTGCATTTTTCTGGCAGAACAAATGCTTTACTTGTGGTTTTGCATACTATATTACCAGCTGGGCAATGATTCGAAAATGAGTGCAGAATAATTCATACCTATCAATCAATTTCTGTGGTCAGTGATGCACCCCTTTTTGAACACATAATTTAAATGGTTCCAGAAGCATGAAAATGTGATCTGTGATAGTCAATTTATCATGCAGATGTGTAATTTGTAAAATTGTTCCACTAAAAATTGATGTTGGCCCTTGTTGGTTATTGGCTGTAGTATTTTGAAAACAAACAAGATTAAAATGGAAGATTTTTTATTGTTAAGTCCTTAAGATGGTGCCAGATCTTGCAAAGTCTGATTTGTCCCCAGCAGATGCTGGGCAAGTTACTCTGATAAAGCAAGACACACGTTCAATTTCCTGCATTAACTCAGTTGATTTTCATAATTCTTGTGCAACTTAAGTGCCTCAAATACAAAAGATCTTCATGGAAACTAAAAATTAAAATTTTTCGAGTTTTCGATGAAATACCACTGGGAATTACTCATCGGTTGGAGGTTTTTTTGGCAGTATACTCTGTACATTTCCCATAGAGTAAATTTGCTTTTCAAAAGTTTGCAACATCTGATGGTGAATGTGTTGAAATGGAAAAGAACTTATCGCCCAAATAAGAGCAATGTACCCTATCTCTGAAACCTAAGTTGTGCCTCAGCGTATATCATATTTTGTGTTTTACTGAAAATCTGTGTGACTCCTGACGCATGATTTTGTATCATTTGCAATTGGATCTTATCACTGTAGAACCCTTGGCACTAGGATTCAGTAAGCCATACCCTGTCAGAATAAGAATAAACTATTTTTTTTCTCATCAAAAGCTTATGAAATTGCTCTGTATACTTACTTGAGATGAAGCATTGACGTCAAAAAATAATGCAAAGCATTGTACCATTTCATGGTAAACATACATATGTGCATAAAATTCTCAATTTTGTCCACATTGCAGAACAGCAGAATCATGTTTACATGCCGAGATTCATTGCAAAACGATGAAAATTAGTAACCTATTTACTAGTAACGAGTAGCAGATTGCATCATCAGTATGCAGGAGGTGATGGGTGATGGCTCAGCATTTCTGTACGCATGTAGATTCACATGTATTGGCATGCAAAATGGCCCAAAGTAAATTGATGAAAAGTTACAAGCTCTTATACTTGCATGTTGACATGTATCAGGGACAGGCTCAATCTTGCAGCATTGGGAAGAAATGAGTCAAAATTTGTTAAATCTTCCATAAACTGATCGAACACCAAGGAGCAAGCTCTGCAGAGTTGCCATTTATCACTTGTTTATATCAGTGGTTTTCAATTTTCAGCAATAGCTGTATGCATTATGGGACAAAATTGTTTAACACTTTACAATAAGGGTACATTAATTAACATTAGCTAATGCAGTAAGAAGCATTATCTATCAGTTATTTAACAGTAAACTAATGGGTCTATTAATCATTTATTATGCTGTTCATGTTAACTACGTATCAATTTATACATTATTGAATAGTTTGATAGTTTGAGGTGTTAGTTAAGGGATTATTATGGGATGTTTTCAACCACATAATAAGGATGTCAAAGAGCATTAATGAATGGTAAGTTAAGGTTACCTAATGCTTATTTAGCTGTCTGATGCATTATTTAACTGTTAATTAATTGGCACTTAATGCATATTACTGCACTAAGTAATGTACCCTTATTGTAAAGTGTTACCCAAAATTGTGCCCATTTGCAAAATAAAGTTACAGATCTTTAACCAACTGAATTAAAGACGGCTGAGAAGCATAGGGTCACATTACTTAGCTGAACATTTTTCCCCCCCAGGGTTTGCTTAATGTGTTAATGAAGCAGCTGTGTCACTATTACTGCACATGCTCACAAGTTTGAACTAAGTAAATTGCTCAACTGCAAGTCAAAATGTAGAAGGTATTTGTCGTCATCTATGATTACTGACAATGGCACCCAGTTTTAGTTCTTTGTATCCCTTGGCTAACGCTTAAGATGGTGCTTTGAATTCTCAAATTTCCATTGAAAGCTGACTATAAAACGCATAATGCCAGAGTAACTAAAATATATGAATACAATGCAGAACGAAGACGGATTGGCAAAGACGGAATCAGTTTATGACTTGCAGTCGAGCAGATTCACTTGCTTGGGATGTAAATTCGGAGTATGCGCAGTAATCGTGACACAGCTCCTTTCACTACCAAATGGCTTTTTTTTTTTTTTTTTTTGTTTCACCACGTCTACTCTCTCAACAATTAAAAGCAAATTTTTTAAAATTTATTTCCTTTATTTTGAAAAATCCCATTCTATGTAATGAACAGAACATTTTCAAGATTGTGTAGTGCTGTGATAAAGTATTTGCCACCTTTCTGATTTCTTCTTTTTTTCAGTTTGTAATATTTAAATTTTTCTGATCATCCGACTGCTGTTAATCTAAGATAGACAATGCGGGGATACGCTCAATGCAGTTTGTAAATGATGATTGAATTGATTGAAGGTAAAGAGTTACTCAAAATTTATATCACCCATGAGACAAAATCATTTTTCCCCTGAACCTGATAACCAGTTGCACCAACCTTGGCAGCAACAACTGCAATCAGATATTTGCAATGAGTAGCAAAAGCCTTTCACATCACCGTGGTGGATTTGGCCCACTCTTCTTCGCAGAGTTGTTTTAATTCAGCCAGATTGGAGGGTTTTTGAGCAAGAACTGCCTGTTAAAGGTCATTGCCACAGCATCTCAATCGGATTTAAGTCGGGGCTTTGACCGGGCTGCTCAAAAACCTCATTTTGTTTTGTTTGAGCCATTCAGAGGTGGGCTTGCTTGTGTGTTTTGGATCATTGTCCTTCTGCATAAATCAACTGCGCTTGAGCTTTAGGTCACAAACTAATGGTCGTACATTCTCCTGCTTGATTTTCTGGTAGAGAACAGAATTCATGGTTTCAACAATTTTGGTTAGTAGCCCAGGTCCTTTAAGCAGTAAAGCAGCCCTGGACCATTCCATGGATGGCATCTTTGTCCAGTCTGTGTCTTATTGTCATGAGCAATGACCGTAACTGAGGCAAATGGAGCCTGCAGTTCTTCAGATGTTAGTTTGGGTTTTCTGGTGTCCTTTTGGAAGAATCGTCAGTGCGCTCTTGGAGGAATTTTGGCAGAACCGCCACTCCTGGAAAGGTTCGCCACTGTTCTAAGTTTTCTCCATTTATTGGTAATGGCTCGCGACATGGTTCGTTGGAATCACAGAACCTTAGAAATTGCTGTGTAACCCTCTCCAGATTGGCAGGTGTCCGGGAACCTGTTTCTCACATCCTCTTGAATTTCTTCGGATCACAGCGTGATATGCTGCTCTTTGCCTACTTCACTTAAATAGATTCTGTCCATAAATTTTCAACAGGGCTGGCAGTAATCATGCCTGTGTAAGTCTGGCAAATTTGAATCCATTTATTAATTAAATTTGTTTAACTGCTAGATTTTTTATTTATTTTTTTTACCAATGGAGTGATCAGTTTTTCACATAGGGCCAGGTAGAGTTGGATGGCTTTTTTCCTTCAAGAAATGAAATCATTATTTAAAAACATTATGTGATTGCTCAGGTTATTTTTGCCTAATATTAAAATGTATTGATGATATTAAATTTTTATTGCGACCATGCTGCAAAAACGCCCAAACTACGCCTCTTCAAACACAACTAACAGCATAAACTATATCTCCCAGCATTCATCTGGTTTCCAGAGGTACCAGTGGGGCTTAAAAGGGGCCCATCGATCTGCTCCGTCCACGGCTCATGATCAAAAGTGCCCAAGTTGTGGACGAAGCAAGCTCCGGACCATGCTAGGATTTCATGCTCAAGCTGAGCACAAAAATGAGCTCAAAAAGTTTTATATCTTCAGCAATATAAGTCTGAGTCTGGAGCGGAGTATGAAAGCTGAGTTGAGTATAAAATCATACTCAAAAAAATTCTATAACCTCGGGCCTAGACTGCTGACCGGAAGCTAACGTTAAAAGTGTTTTTCCATTTTCCAAATAATACAATGCTGACATTTGTGGGATGAATTGTATCTCAAATTACTGAGCCTGAGATGTCAAATTTATGAAACTCGAGTTGTAATTTTCATTTATTCCGAAGGCTCTGATTGCATAAATTTGATTTCTTGGGCTCAGTCACTGGAGAGTCTCTATGTCTTGGTGGTGATCTTGGCGGTGCCAGTGGGACCAGCTGAAGGATTGCACCAAAGGTTTAAGCTTTCCAACAGAATGTGTGGTGTCTGTCATCATGTGCTGGGTCCCATCTGTCTGGATTTGAGAGGGAATTTTGAAAAGCCTCATTTGTGAGTATGCTGCAGCACAGGAGCCAGCCCTGGACCCTTAAGCTGCTGATTTTCGTTTCCACCTAAAAAATGTGCATTCACTGCAAACTTGTGGAAATTAAGTGAGGAAAACTGTTTCAGGAATAAACTGGTTTTGTTCACTGAGTACCATATAATGAAGAAGGACAGCATAACCTGGGATTCTATGGGTGGGTCTATGGTCCACCACCAGTGAAGAACAGAGTGAAGCCCCTACAAATGCACTGTTCATCTTGACTTAAAAAGAAAGCAATGATATGTAAATCATCTTTCAGCTGTATTAAATTCAAACCAGCTCGAGACAAAATATTTCACCCTACCAACTTTATTGCTTTATTTTTGGAAATAAGCATTTTCTTCATCATCCCAACTTCTTTGGAAATGGAATTGTACGATGTTGCTCAATGTACCTTGAGTCCAATCCAGAAACAATGCAGTCTTTTCTGGGCTGGAGCTCACGTGAAATTATTTGATGCACAGTGGAAACGTGTTGCTGTCAGACCAGTGAGCCTTTCAAATTGTTTATGTAACATAGGATGTTGTGTTCTACATGTCAAAGAAGAGGAGGCCCTTCCTCATTACCAATGAAAGGTTCAAAAGGTAGTGTCTGTCAACATGTAGGGGTGTGTGAGTGTTCATGGCTTCAGTAACTTGTGTAGGTACCATTGATGCGGAAGGACGTACACATTTTGGAGGAGTGTATGCTGTCTTCTAGACGGCTTTTCAGGGAAGCCCCTTCTTATTAGAAAGCCACATTCAGCACGTTACAACAGCGAGGCTCTCTAATTGGAGAGTGCAGCTGCTAGACTGGCCTATCTGCTGTCTAGACCTGTCTTCCATTGAAAATATGTGATGCTTTAAAAGTGCAAAACACCGTAATAAAGACTCCAGAAGCATAGGCCTTTAAAGACAAATATCACAGAAGAATAGGGGGAAAAAATCCTTCAAAACTGGAACAATTGGTGTTTTGAGTTCAGTAAACAATTATTTGGAGGGCTATTAAGAGGAAAGCTGATGTCACACAGTGGTGGACATACCCCTGCCTCAGCTTTTCTGGAGCATATTGCAGGCATAAAATTCTAAATGAGTATTTGCTTCAACATAAAAACAAACAAAAAGTAGATCAGAAAATCCATGAAATATCTTATCTTTGCACTGTTGTCAATTTAAATTGGGTTGGGATGATTTAGAAATCACTGTTTTCATTTTTTTTAAATTGCATTTTCTTTATCATCCCAACTTTGTAAATGGGGTTGTACTATGTAGCTCAATGTACCTTGAATCCAATCCAGTCTGTGTCTGTGGCGGCTGTAACCTCCTTCTTTCAGGACTGAGTATGATTGGCCACTCAGGGAGGGTGGGTATCTTTTGAGGTGATTGCCTGCATCTTTGATCCTGTAACCTTATTGGACACCTAGCAGTATCTATCTGTGCCAGCTGCATATGCAATGCTTTCCTCAGAAGATCGATTTATACTTCCACGTAGTCAATGTATACACATGGGGAAAAGTTAAGCATCACTCAATTCTTAAAACAAGTTCTGCTTCATCCAAGGACAAAATTATCAACATCAACAAACATTGGCCAACTCTTGGAAACATGGCTTGAATATGCCTTTCCTGGCTTACAAAATCAGTTTGAAAAGAATTTGATATTTACTTCACACCTCATTAGGTTACAAAGAAAAGGTAAATTTTGAACTCTTTTAATGCTGTTAAAGTATAGGCCTACTAACATTTAAAGATGGCAAGAAGACCTCTATTTACCAATAACTGAAACTTTAATCGGAATATGCAAGAACTATTGTATATCTGACTGAGATGAAGTTTTCAGAAGTGCCATCCATCTGCTAATGTTCAGCATGTGGTTCAAGACAAGTGTGGTTCAAGACAAAGCCCTTTGAATATGAAATGTGCAAAGAATGCATGCTAAAACCTTCATGCAAATGCACAGAGTTCAGGACTTGCCAGTTTTATGAAACTTTCAATGTTTGAATTTGGTGGTGCTTAACTTTTGCCCAGATGTACAGTTTGCATGATATGCGTTCTATGCAGCATTTGCGAACAAGCCAATAGTTTATTCTTGTGTTGGTCTACATGATGTGCAGTTTGCACAGGCCATATAATCATACTTCTAGTATAAAGAATACTATTTTTTTTTTCAATTATTTACCAGTACAGTGCTCCAGTGTCATCAAACCTTTGCCTGAAGAGGTTTAAAATTCCCGGTATGTGTGTCTGGTATTTTAAATCACATCACCAGGCAATGCAATCAACATCTGCACAAAATATGCAAGCACAGGTTATTGACTGAGGACATTTTTTTTTGAGGAAGTATGCAACATCTACATAGGCGCACCTCATCTTGAAGAACCTTCCATGCTGGCCAGTTTTCACACAGACTCTGCAGAAGCATGTGGCAGCAGTGACTGCACCACTTTGCTGGGGGATCAACAAGAGTGCAGAAAAAGCTGCTGAAAGGAAAGCATCTTGGAAAATGATAGGCATTCTTTCTGCAAAGTGAGACAGGCTTTTACATAAGATTCTATGCATGCAATTGACGGGGAAGGGGCGGTTGACATCGAAAGTTTAAAAGTAGCCACGGTTTTCCTCTCGCACGAAGTCCTCTCACTCCTTGAAAATGGTCAGGCTATTGTGCCACATTCAAAGGTGTTTATGGGGAATCACAGCTATTGAGTGCAACCCCCAACCCACCAAATCTGGACAGCTACTCAGTTTTATGGCTATTGCTACCATCATAAACAGTCCTCCCTCCCCACCCCCACCCCCCCCCCCACCACTCCCCTTCCCTGTTCAATTCTTTTATGACAGCTTTTGCCTCCATTTTCTCCTCGCACAGTTAAAGAGATGTGCCCCAAATCACTCCCTTTCAGCTCCAGCATGTCCCGCTCAAAGTAGCCCTCCTTAACAGATGTTTAACAATGTTGACTTGAATGCTTTTTATAGTCGATCTAATGGCTTTAAAGGGCACCCAGTGACATAGAAACCCAGCAAAGTGTTCAACCGCACATTCCATGCGTTTATAAGCCGGTCTCCTCAGAGCTCTTGTTATGTGCTTGGAATGGCTGACCGAGCAGTTTTCTTGGTGCCTTTGCCAAGTCTTTGCTGAGAAAAATGACTTCAGTCTATGGTCCATTTTATTAAAATTGTGAAGTATCTGTCCTTCTTTCGAGACCTAGACAATAGATAAAATTAGCTAGCTCCATTTTGATTGATCCGTGGCACCCATGGTATGGTGGACCCTGCAGGTCATTGTTCTGTTTGACGATAGTCCCTCATATTTGTTGTGTGCGGCAGGGGGATTGTTGTACAGTAGAGCAGGGAAGCCTGGGATCCGGCCCGCTGAGAGAAATACCGATGATGGGCGTCAGAGCAACTCAAGTGCTGCTGCCCTGGCACCACTCTATAAATCGCCAATGACTGCCTTCTGGTTTTAGCAAGCTTGGAGCAGCAGGGGGTGGGTTTGGCTGGGGTGCAACCCAAGGGGCAAAGTGCCAACTTTTTGCTAAGATTGCATGGGCATGGTAGTAACTATGGAGGAGGGGGAAAAAATAATAAAAATCACTTGGGAGTGAAAGCTTGAAAAGAGGGCGTGAGAATGATGAGCTTTCCCCCTGTTCTCTCCCCCCCCCCCTCACTGAAACGTTTGAATGTTTTTCTTCTATGTGTGCGCATGTGTGCGGGCAGTAGGATATGCAGAGGATGATTCCCGCCACCCCCCACCTCCCTACATTTATGTCATCACTGGCGTCAGGCTTCTCTGTGCTATGCTGGGTGGTCTCAGTTAATTTGCATTAGCAAAGCACTCCATCTCCAGACTCATTTGTCTTCCATTGATTCCCTAAATTAGGTTGATGAGAGGCCCTCCTATCAGGTGACACATTAATTGGGTCATGCTGCATCCCATACGTGATCCAAACAATGGCTGCTCAGCACTAAACTCTTCACATCAGGCCTCTTCAGCTCTCCACCAATTAGCCTCCGGATTTAATCCATTTCCTGTCCCCTGCTCCAAGCCTCCCAAAGCCACGCCTCCACTGTGCTGATTGGCCAAGCTTGTTCAGGAAGGTCACTACTGAAATGGAGATGGCCTTCACCTTTTTATGTAGTAGTTCTGGTGGTGGCCTCTCACAAAAGAAAAATAAATAATAGTCATTATCAATAAAATAAATAAAATAGAGGCAAATGGCTAAAAAATGAATTTAAAAGAGAAGTCAAAGGCCAACGTGAGGCAAAAAAGACGGCGGCGCGTCACATAGGCTAAATAAATGATTTATTGTACAAAAAGAAAAAAGGCAGGACAAGCAACCATAACAGAGAAGAAACAATAGAACAGTGATCATATACACAACCATCATACTGCACATGGGATGAAACTCTTTATGCACAACATGGAGGGGGAACAGAAAACAAAGAAAAGGAGTAGAAGCGGAGAACCTGTCTTAGAACAATAAAATGGGAGCATCTGAGTCCTATTTACACAGAGAGGTCATTTCTCTCACACAGTATATATATGAACAAACTCTCACACATACAAGTATACATACACAGAAATGTCAATAGATGCAACTTTCCGAATGACATCAACCAGTGTTAAACTGTGGTCCAAAGGGCATGGTATATTAGCTTGTCAGCTAATGTGTTCAGGTGTGTAATTCAGTAGTCCTCTCAGAACATAGTAAATTCAACAGTCCACTTTCTCCAATAAACCTGAGAGAGGGACTGGAGTTTAATTTAGAGCACTGATCATAGATAAATGCATATTATGGTCATGTATATTACCAGCTATGTAAAAACCTATTCTCAAATTCAGTGGCACAAGATTGGACAATGATTTTAGTGAGGTAGATATTTTCACATTAATGATTTTCTTCTTTTAGAATAAAGGTTAGGCCGATGTGTTGTTTTGGGTGGACGTAACCTCATAATGTACCCTTTCTCTTCATCCCCCAATCAGCAAACAACACTGTTACATTTTTTTCTCTTTCTACTCCAATCAAAAAACAGCATTCTCACATCTTTCTACATTTCTCCTCAGTCAGAAAACAGCATTCTAAGTCATCAAAGCATGAGTTACAGTACATAACAAATTTTCCCCACCAACTTTGGCTGACAACACTTGGGTTCACTGCCCATAGAATAAATCATAGGTATTTCATAATAAACACAAAAGGCAAAATGTGCCTAAGACAATCAACACGTCCCTCGCATTCAGAGATCACAGAGGTCATTTCAACGCACACATGAGGACAGAATGGTAAGATGTGGAGGGGGGATTAGGGACATGTTGGGGGGGGGGGGGGGGGACTTCCAGTTAAAGCATTCCATATTCCTCAGTTTGGATGCGCAACAGCGCAGAGCTCATTTCCAAACAAAGCGTGGCATCTCCAGGGCCACTGGATCCAGAACATTTGCATCCTTGGGTCACGTGATTGGCTGACAGGGGAGGAGGTGGTAGGGAGCGGGGGGGGGAGATCAGGCTTCCGCTTCAGATGAATCGAGGAGAAAGGCATGGCAGAAACAAAGGAGGAAATGGACTCACTAATTTATCCACACTGTGTGTTGCCAGAAGCTTAGACAGTTTTTTTTCTTCATTTAAAATATCCATGGTCAAGCTCTTGTGCTCAGTAAGGTAAAATACAAACACAAAACCATAATACGACTCCTCTTATCATTAACTTCCCATAGTGCAAAATTTATTGTTGGCAAGGTAGAGTGCCCAGAAAGGATTTTTGTACCCCTTTTTAAATCATATATATTATTTATATATAATGTCTGAAGGCTCTTCCTTTATCCAACAGCATAGTGCTTTCATTTCCAACAAGCGATATCATCGCTCGGACATCCAGGAGACAGACTTCAGCTTTCAAATCTTCACGTTGTTCAGGCACCGACCTAATGGGTCAGGTCTCTTTTTTTTTCTTTTTTCAATGTTTACTCAATATACTTTTCTACACTAGCAATGGCAAATAGTTACATTCTTACGCACACCATTGACAGCATCTCCAAATTGACCCAACATGGATTAAATCATTCCCTTTACTGACTGATGAGTACTTTTGATGGCGATTGGGGCCCCCTCCCCCTTATATTTATGGTAATGTTAAAAATCCCTGCACCCCAGCTGGCATACCTGCCTTTCAAAATGTGGGGTGGGAGGGAGCTGTTTAATGCACAGATTTGGTCATCATTCTCCTTGGAATTCAATGTGAAAGGGCCGTGGTGGGGGGGGGCCTGAGCGGGAGGGGGCGAGGGGGCCGTATCAAGCGTGGGTGCACAGCATGAAAACGGTAACCCCTGCAGACCTCCCCACCATGCATAACAGCCAGGCTGGTTCATTTTTAAGACCTGGGACAAGGGTGGAATGTAATCAATAGTATAGCAACTTCCATAAAAATCCTGAACAATTACAAAATATATACAGTATTATAATGTAAATTCTCTGAAACTTTGGGGGAAAGATAACCAAGAGTATCAACTTATGTTTTTCATGTGCTTGGGTAAATTCCCATTAATTTACCTACATACTAGCTACTTTCTATCATGAAATTGATCAAAACCTTTCATCTAACTGAGTTTTATGAAATCTAGCACCTTAATATTTAAAATATAAAACCTGGGAATAGTCATATCTACGACTGGAGGAATGTAAAGCGAAACTAAAAGATCAAATGAGTCTTTTATAGTTTTTTTTTTTTTCGCGGAAGCCCTCAAAAGAAATCTCTTTCATGCTTTACATAATCTATATAATATTAGTTGGACCCGTGTCCGAGCAGAGTGCAATTGGGGCACATGTATGGTAGATAAAGCGCTTCAATAGGTGAATGTAGAGTATAGGGCTTGCCCTTTCATGGCTTTAATACACGTCTTTTTGTTTGGACTTTTGGTGGCCTGGGGAGCACCGCCGATTTGTTCAACGATTATCCATCAAAACCCCGTAATGGGCTCTATGACACTGTATAAGTTTTGGGACACAAAATGGTTTTTAGGACAGGGACTTAGATCGCCAGTGTCATTTTGGGTTTGGCTATAGATATTGGCAATGGTATCAGACATTATACTCTTTCCTCATATATATTTATATGTTTACAAACACACACACTCTCACTGTGTTATTCATACATTCGTTGTGAAACTGCCCTGAATGTTTTCCATAATTTAGCCATTCAACTCCCTGCTGAAGCCAAACAATATAAGGAATTGATAAAAGGCTACTTTAGTCGGTGCTGTTCTGGTTTTACCTCTGTGTTCTAATCAGGTCAGCCACCCTTTCCTGTTGGCTTTTAAAAGGTAGTGAAATAAACCTTTTTCTTTCTTGTCCTCCTTCTTTTCTTGTCTTTTACAAGATTACAAGTAAAAGAAGATCAAAGTAGCAGTGAAAGGGTGCCAAGAATTTCACACGGAGGTGTAACTCCCATCTAAGGAAAGGGGCAAAAAAATTGTCCTTGAATCTACTGAACTCTTAAGTATCTCTAAATATACTAATTAAATGTGTTTGTGGAATTTAATTGGGAAAAAGAGCATCAAAGGCAGGTTTTATTTTTACGTCTCTAAAAGTATTTCTGAGCACATTTGGAATCTGTATTTTGAAAATGAATTTTAGTGCCTCATTTGATTTATACTTCCACCCATGTTAAATGGCTTTCCAATTTGTGCCAAATGTCTTTCAGGTCAAATCTGCAGCATAAAAATTTATGGTTCATTTTACCATGCACCCCTTGACAGAAAATAAAAACTTTCCGGCACAAAATATGAATCCAGGCATCAAATGCGCGATGTCCCGCAATGTATGGGGCACACATTTGCAATTCTGGATTCAAGAACCAGATTATGACAGAAAATCTCCACTGGGAACCTGATACTTATTTTAGACTTGAACAAAAAAAAAAAAAAAAAAACACAACAACAAACACCAAACAAAAAAACATAGCTTTTTCACTTTACCCTAGGCTTTCCAGCTCTTCCATATCACGCTCCCTTCAATATATATTCCTAATGTTTTGCTAAAGTCCCGTCTTTATGTTTTCATATAGCATTCGCATTTTTTCCATTTTTAACTAAAACAACTACCTATAAAAAACATCTTCCATCATTTTTTTTTTTAATTTGCATTTCATGTCTCTTTCTGATGTGCATGGGGTTACAGGGAGATCGGTGCATGTTGAACAGTCCAGTGTGTGTGTGTGTGTGTGTGTGTGTGTGTGTGGGGGGGGGGGGGTTGGAGCAGGAAATGGCGTTTGGCATTTGGGGGGAGTTCAGTTAATTCGAGAGGCAGATGGCAGTGGGGGTGTTCTGACGGGGATGGGGTGGGGGGTCTGGCAGGGAGATTTAAGAACAGCCGCATCGGTCCACCACCATGCCCGGGATCTTGCCGTGGATGATCTGCTGCTTGTCGTTGAAGTACAGCATGTTGATGGGCGACATCTTCGTGGGGGTGCAGCAGGGCCCCGCCGACCCGCGGGGGTTGGCGTGTTGCACCAGGTGGGTGTGGGGGTACTTCTGCATGAACATGTACTCGCACTGGCCTGAGCAGTAGTTGGCCTTGTACCTCTTGGGTGCAATTATCCAGTCCCAGCCGAAGGCCTCAAAGTCGACGGTTAGTGGGTACCGGCAGCAGCGTGACTCCGTGGAGTGCTCATCGCAGTCTAGGCCCAAGTTTCGACGTGAACGCTTGGTCGTCTCCAGCACCTTCACCTCCAGGAACGGCTGCTGGAAACCAGGGGGCGGAGGGAGAGAGGAGAATAAAACCGTGTGGCGAGTGAAGAGCGTGACCAGGGAAAGCGGGTGCCACTTGATTGACAGTTACCATTTCCTTCTGTTCCTTACTTTAAATCTATTGTCACACTGCCAATCATCAAGTGTCACATACAATGTCTAAGGGCCTATCTGTCCCAACAATAGCTTTGTTCATGTAATGTATGCAGCATATAATTGGCATGATTTACAAATGCATTCCAGCTGAACTGTCAGCTCTTAAAACCATTATTTACAACATTAACATATGCCTCTGTGACACACTTAATGTGCATTTAATTCTATTTTAAAATCAAAGTAGACCATCAGTGGCATAGTTGCCAAATTGACAGGATATGTATCACAGATGCTTCTATTTATCTGTTTTGTCCATTCAGAACACTGGCATAATGGTGAGGGACATAAAGTACCAGTAAGAAGGTTGAGAACACCATTTTCATGTTTCAGTCCCATATTTCAGGGATTATTGGCAGTTTTACCTCATGTAAATAACTTCAAATGGCACAAAGCAGGGTGTACAAAGCGAGAAGTCAAAAAGAATCTGCCATTTCACTGGATAGTTTCATAAATTTTGGAGTTAATAAAAAATCTGTGTATGGCAAAATAAATATGTGAACTCATAATTTCCGTTTTCTGATGGAAGATTTAAAATTAACTAGATTGGTGCACAGTGGACAGAAAATTCAAGAGGCCACAAACCACAAGTACATCCTTGGGCATTTCCTGCTTTGTGTCAAGAGTTAACCTTCAAAACCATATGACTGTCCTTGCAGAGAAACAGTCCATGAACCTGCTTAGCAGTTATTGCAGAGGAGCATGGCCTCTTTGATCAGTCTAAGATTTGTAAAACAAAAACTATTCATATTTCATTTTTCCAATTGCTGGAGAATTGCTTGTGTTCTAAACTTTTGACCAGTGGTGTAGATACATTTCATGTGTCCCAGTAGTAACTACATAATTTCTCCAGTTCATTGTACCATTTAAATTTTATCATTCAAAATGATCTTACATGAAATTTTCCCAGTTACACTAGAAATGGCAGCCTCCACAATGTCACTGATTGAGTTGTAAGTGATAACAACTTAACTAATCCTCAATGAGTAATCTACCATAACCTTCATTCATAACCAGCAGGTAAGGCAACTAACATTAACAAGCAGGAAGTTGTAACAATGAAGAGGGTATAAGTCAGGAGCAGGAAGATTACTGACATAAATTAGAACTTCCATTCTCAGTAGGAGTATATCACCTATTTTCAAATGAAATCTGGTGACAATATGTCAAAATTTTCAGTAATTAGATAAGGCTAGGGGTCAAGTAATTAGATAAGGGTTGGGCTGGCAATCTTCCAGATATGCTTTGTGCTCAGTAATTTATAGTTCTCTTTAATTGGCAAAAATGCAACTTTCCCCGTGCTATTACATCACCATCTCATTACACCAGAAAATGGTATTTTTCAATTTTATGTTAGTGCTTATAAAATAATACAACTGTAGCTGCCTGGAAAGAATAGACGCTGTTCAACTTTTGGCATGCTTTTTTCCCCACTGTACTTTCAATGTCTGTTTTCTTTACAAACATAATAAATAGAAGATCTGACTACATGAGCATTCCAGAATCCATCCATCAATTCATTCTCTATACTGCTTCTTCCTCACTACGGTCAAGGGGGAGCTGAAGCCTATCCCAGCAGACTCTGGGCGAAAGGCAGGGACCCACCCTGGACAACTCGCCAATCCATCACAGGGTACATACACCATTCACTCAGACACTCATACCTGTGGGTAATTTAGCATCTCCAATTAGCCTGATTTGCATGTCTTTGGATTGTGGGAGGAAACCGGAGTAGCCGCAAGAAACCCACGCGATCACGGGGAGAACTCCACACAGAAAGGCCCCAGGCCGGATTCGGACCCACAACCTTGCTAATAACAATTCTATTATTCTTGTAATGTGTTGCAAATGACAAGAGTTGCAAGGCTATGGCATTCTTCTTTGGAAAAAGTCATATAAATTTGTTAAGAAGAAGTAGAGTTCTGTCTAACAAATGTTGCCTCACATAACAAATAGTGCCCTTACATCGCAGCATAGCTGAGGGGTGTGCTACTTGCAATTCAAAAGTTGTCCGAAGATGTCTGAACCAAATTCTGGTGACCTACATACATGTAATGTGTCATGGGTGTTGGGTAACACACCACAAGCGGTCCTAGCTTTGCCTTTCTGAGTACAAAAAAGATCTGTATCAAACAATTCTTTGCACATCCAGCAGTTTAAAAGTCTTGAAGTCTTAATACCTGACTTCTATACACTGCAAAAATGAAAAGAATGTCTCAAGAGGCATTTTATGCAAATATTTACTTTTAAAATCTTTCTATTATTGTTTCAGCAAAGTAAGCTGTATTTCTCTCATATCTGAAGATCTTCTATTTGCCAATGGAGTAAGAAAATTTCACTTCTAAAGCAAACCAAGCTAACATTTTCCACTAGAGCAAACACAGAGGCTTCTATAGCCAGGCCTAACTATCCCAAATTATAACTGTACTTCGTGAACCAATCATTTCTCCATCTAAATTCAAGCCTGTTTTCATGCAGTATCCACTGTCTCAATAGCCTGTCTGCTATTCTAGGTGGCAATGTGGCACAATTAATATTGCACAATTTGTTTTGAAATGACAATGGCAGTGTCATCATCATATTGTTGACTGAGTAGCCAAGTTACAAAACCTACATTATATGTATCTCCTACAGCTAGGTAAGTGTTTCACTTTCCAATTTTAGTTCCAACACACGCACAAGATTGCTGTCATTGTCCTAATCTTGTGGTCGTAAAAGAGATTTGTAATTCAACAGAAGAAATGAAGCTCGAGCGGAAGTTCAGTGAGGAAGACTTTCCTTTTGCATGCTTCAGCCAGCTAATTTTCATTCAGTCTGCTTTCACTCTTTTAACACAAGCTCTCATAATTCTGGGAGTGATCACCTGAGGCTGTCAGCTGAGTCATGAGGGGCCAGCAGTTCAAAAGATTTAATCCAGATAAAAGTGATCCGGATTGGATCAAATCTTGAAAACAGGTTGCTCAAAAGGAAAAAGGGATTCTGTAATCAGATTAGATCACATAATCCAATTTTGGTTTTTATCTGGATCAAACCTTGGGTTTGAGTTGTTCAAAACTTTTTGGTAGGATTGGGATACATTTGATCCAAAAAAGATGGATTATTCTGATCCCAGGAGAAGGGTGGATTGAGTGTGGATTTCAGGGGCAAAATATTATAAAACTAACTTATAAAATGTATAACTAACTTATATATAACTAACATAAAACTGGTCAAATAATACAACATTTGTACTATTTAGTGTACATATACACATTCTTTTCTAATTTCCCCTTGATTTGTTCAACCATTGCAATGATAAATTAGATTTAGCAGACAATAGTCTCCATATTAAATCTGTTACTACAGTTAAGTGAAAATATATTTAACATAAAATAGTTCATAAAATAATCCCCTAAATAATTTTCAAAGTCAAATAAAAATTATTTAAATTTAACTTAAATCTCTCACTAATAATTACAGTGACACAGTCATTCCTCAGTGTGCACTTGTTTACATTTATATTTTTTATGGTTTTAAACACATACATATTTGTGAAAAATGTATAGTTTATTTTTTCGTGGGCCAGATAACTGTTTAAAAGAAAATGACAAAAACTTCTTTTACTTGTTTTGTTTTCTCTGTCTTTTCAAATAAAACTTCAAGTGACCCCATGCTATTCTACCTGTTATTCTTCATATAGCTTATATCGTAATATTGAGTCCTTTTTATCTGGATTTGGCAATCCTGAAAAGTCTGTATCTGGATCAGAGTAATCCAACCCAATGTTGCTTTGAAAATGCAGATAAAAACAAACCGGATTACGTGATCCTGGATAGCAAAAAATGGGATTCCCAAATCCGGATCACTTTTATCCAGATTAAAACTTTTGAACAACTGGCCCCAGCAGATCACATCCACCCAACACCACTGCTACAAACCTATATTGTTGGCCTATCCTCTTGCTGCTGCCTTTTTAAATATGATTCTCTCTGCTTTTAGCTCCTGTAAGCTGATGTCGTGTGCACCCTCCATCTGCCCATCACCGCTCAGCCTCTGCAGGTTCATCTGCTTCATCTTCATCAGCCTATCAGTCATCAGCCATCACCACCACCAACAGTATCTGGACTCCGTGGGGGGATTTATCTTGTGGCGCCTCAGTCCAGAGGCTCCTCAATTGCAAAATATCCCTGTTGAGTCCAAGCGCCAAAGATTTTAAGGCTATCATCACAGCCATTAATCTGCTCATTCTGTAATCTGTAGTAAAGGATTACCTTTAAGCAATTCATTGGTCTTTCCTGATTGAAACACCTTCGGAAAGTCTCTGGGAATCCCAGTCTGGAAGGTTTATGAGGTTTTGCACTTTGGTACAATGGGTTAATTTACTGACTTTTCTGGCTGCTGAAGAATCATAGTTTACAACACCAAATCAAAAAAGTTAGGACGGTATGTCAAATTAAAATTAAAACTGAAAGCAGTCTTTGAGGAACATTGTTTTTAAACAATAATTTAATTTTTAAATAATTTAATTTTGCATTTGTGGGCAAATTAGTAGTCCTCTTTAAGTACTAGGCCTGTTCTAGATGCTGCTTTCACTAAATCATGATTGCCATCACCTGCATGGCACCAGCTGCTCAAAAGATTTAATCCAGAGAAAAGTGATCCAGATTGGATCAAATCTTGAAAACAAGTTGTTCAAAAGGAAAAAGGGATTCTGTAATCAGATTAGATCACGTAATCCAATTTTGGTATTTATCTGGATCAACCCTTGGGTTTGAGTTGTTCAAAACTTTTAGGTAGGATCGGGATACATTTGATCCAAAAAAGATGGATTATTCTGATCCCAAGAGAAGGGTGGATTCAGTGTGGATTTCAGGGGCAAAATATTATAAAACTAACTTATACAATATATAACTAACTTATACTTATATATAACTAACATAAAACTGGTCTAATAATACAACATTTGAATTATTTAGTGTATATATACACATTCTTTTCTAATTTCCCCTTGATTTGTTCAACCATTGCAATGATAAATTAGATAAAGCAGACAATAGTCTCCATATTAAACCTGTTACTACAGTTAAGTGAAAATATAGTTAACATAAAATAGTTCATAAAATAATCCCCTAAATAATTTTCAAAGTCAAATAAAAATTATTTAAATTTAACTTAAATCTCTCACTAATAATTACAGTGACACAGTCATTCCTCAGTGTGCACTTGTTTACATTTATATTTTTCATGGTTTACAACACATACAAATTCATGAAAAATGTATAGTTTATTTTTTCGTAGGTCAGATAACTGTTTAAAAGAAATGACAAAAAAACATTTTTTAATTGTTTAGCTTTCTCTTTCTTTTCAAATAAAAACTTCAAGTGACCCCATGCTATTCTAACTGTTATTCTTCATATAGCTTATATTGTACAACGTAATATTGAGCCCTTTTAATCCAAATTTGGTAATCCTGAAAAATCTGTATCTGGATCAGAGTAATCCAACCCAATGTTACTTTGAAAAACGAGGATAAAAATAGGGCGGATTACGTGATCCTGGATAGCAAAAAATGGGATTCCCAAATCGGGATCACTTTTATCCAGATTAAATCTTTTGAACAACTGGCCCCAGCTGACATTAACTGTCTCAAATCACATCATTATTCAAATATTTTACCTCAGTATTAGTCCTTAATTGTCCCAATTTTTTTGATGTTCTGCAGGCCTAAATGTCAGAAATGGATGTATATTTACAAAAAAAAAATGAAGTTTACCAGATGAAACAATGAGTATCTTGTCTCCATATTGTCTGCAATGAAATACATGTCAAAGTAAATTTAAAAATCACTGCTTCCTCTTTTCATGTGCCTTTTCCATACCGTCCCAACTTTTTCCACATTGTGGTAGTGCCTGCAGAAGTATTGGCCAATCCATAGAGATGCAGCTGGTAGGAAACTTCCAATCAAATCAATGAAGCACCCGGCACTACTTCAAGCACAGGTGCAGAAAATATTTCAATGTTGAAAATACTTTTTTTTCCATCATGCAATAACTAAACATATCAATTTTAATCATGCTTGACTAAATTCTTTCTGATATGATTATGCAACACATACACATTATTGGTTTATTTCATGAACAGACAAAAACCTCCAGTTCTTACTACTGCACTACAAAGTAAGTTAATTAATTTTTTATTTCTTTAAAATTCAAACAGCGTTTTAACTCATGAGCTATAATTGTGGCAATGATTAAAAATCTAGTGAGTGAATTTATGAACTCACAATATGACAGAAATGCTATTTCTTGTAAATCATTCAATTGGGGTAAATCAACTTTGTGTAATTCAATTTTGTAGCCATTCCTTTCAAATCTCAAGTTTAGGTTCGTCGTTATGCAACAAGTTTAAACGCATGAAGAGATATCAGAAAGGGAGCATCAAAAAATCTGAAACTGTTAATCTTCACTCGTACGATAATGAAATGGCCCACAATAATGCAGTCAATGGCGACCTTTGACCTCCAAGGTCAATTTTTTAAGGCTACCTTAACCTTGACCCTTGCTCTTAGTGACCCTGATGCTTCTCCTTTTTGGTACGCAAACACGGTATAAAATCACAAAGAAAAGGGATAGACTCAATCACCATCTTACTAGCGCCCGCCTGCAGTTGGAAAAGGATGAATGATTCCAGGGGTCAAACATGTCAGCAAGTACTTTGCTTCCTATTGTTGAAGCGAATTTGAGAAAAAACCAGAGGCATCTGCCTTCAGGGCTACTCCAAGACTCTGATCTTTCCCTTTAGCTGGAAAAATCAGTTGGAATGTGAAGGAATTTTTAACACAAAGCATTGCCAAAATGCAAACTCAGCACCACAGCTGACTTAGGTGGCCAAGCAACATCCGTGAAAAAATGCTAAATAATATATCATAACAGTAAGTAAAATCACTCCTCCAATCCAACGAGTCAGTCACACACAAGAATTTATGTCCCTGAATATGTACTTTTTTGAAATATGAGAATGCGATTAATATAGCATTTGTACGAAGCAGATCTGCGTGAGTCAGAAGAATTATATGAAGCCTTCAGGGTTCAGGTGTCATTTTGAAAGAAGAGGAAAAATCTGGCAATGCAGAACTCATGACGATTTAAAGTGACCATCAATTGATGCAAGAGCATCAGGCACACATACATTTCTGCAACAGCGTGCGGCAGCTTGCTGGATCAAATCAAAGAAACTAGGACTGACAGCCTGTGGAGGGCAGTTGCCCAAATGCTTCTAGAGTAACTATATGCTAATGTGTACCAAATGTAAGGTATATTGTACTGAATAAATTTTAGAAAACTGGTTATTCAATTGTCACTCTTATTCTTTTTCTTTAAATTTGAAGATGATAAGAAACAATTTGGAAGTCCAAAGTCATCCCATTTATAAATTACATGAATCTGAAATCAATATTCTGACATTTTTTTCCAATAAAAATTATGGCATGGCATGCCAGTGCAAATTAGGCACTAACTGTACCAAATCTGTTATCTATACACCAGTGGCGGCTCGTGAACTGGGCAACGGGAGGCTCAAACAATCCCTTAAAAAGAATGATTGGTCACGACCTGTTTTAAATCATTCATTTAAATTACTATGACAGAAACTCCTAAAACTCTCAACATTATCAGGTGTGGCCAGTTTTCATTTATAACGCATACTGTTTATGACTCCGGACTTCCCACGCTTTTCTTTACTCAGCAGTTGGAAGCAATGCATGTGTTTCGCGATTGTTTGAATGAAATAAGATCATTTTAAATGTCTTTATGCAATTCCATTGCTTCAAACCCCTCCATGCACAACGACTTCAATTCTGCGCGAGAATCTCTTACATACGCGTTGATTGAATAATTGCTGACTACAGCAGAGGAACGTAAATATGCCACTTAAACTCACACCGAATGTGTGAGAGTTGACAGGTGTGTGTTATTAATGAAAACTGGCCACGCCTAATAATGTTGAGAGTTTTCGTAGTTTCTGTAATGATAATTTAAATGAATGATTGAAATCAGGTTGTGAGCAATCATTCTTTTTAAGGGATTGTTTGAGCCTCCCCAGTTGCCAGTTCACGAGCCGCCACTGCTCCACGTCCATTTTTGATGGATGCAGAAAAAAATACAGGTGAACCTTAATCTAATAAGTGTATTCAGTTGATGGACTTCTGCATTTTAGAAGAATAATTTGAAATTATTTTCTGTTATAATGCACGTTACTCATTCCGTCAAATCAGCGGTGTTCATTGAGAGTTTCACTGCGCCAATGTTGTCGCAATTTCAAAAGAAAAGTTAAGTCCATATGAAAGATACAATAACATCAACCAAAACTGTAAATCCTGTTCGCATTATGTTGAGCAGAATTTAACTTCCAAAAGCCCAACATCTCCAAAGCAGTAACGCCGGTGTTATGGGATTTTCAAATGACATGCCGTGAGCCTCTGACACTTAAACGCATAACTGCTTTCAAGCTGTTCCTGTTCAAGATCGCCGGATTAATAATCACACAATTTATTTACTGAATAATCAAGACCAGTATATAAGCCTGTGATTATTAAGAAAGTATTAATAAATGACAGATCACTGAGGGGCTACATTGGCAATGCACTTAATAGTAATAAAATAATAAAATATAATTAATTAACCCAGTGCTTTCCCTGAATTCCATCGCCTGATCAAGGATTTTTCAGCAATGCAACCTAATTTATGTTTTCAGCTTTCAAAAGAATAGGTTGCATTTGCAGGGAAGCGTAGTTGCAGACTGGTTGCTGCGCCAAGCGATAATAATTAATGCATTGAATTACCAATGCTTCTTACGTTGAAGCGTTGGTAATTGAATTATTTAGTAAATTGGATATCAATGAATCGTGAAAGTTCGAAGCATGGCATGCATTTAAAATCATTTCATAAGCATGCCATGCATCAAATTTTCAAGGAAGCAAAGTCATTCATGAGATCTTACAGTCCAGCTCCTGAAACAGCAATTATCTCATTAAATGAAATCTAAACCTTATCTAAATACCACCTTCAATAGCATTTACTACATTACATTCTACTTCAAGATGGATTTTCAAGAAATTTCACTTCATTGCCATCCAAGCAATCTCATATTGCTGCCTTTCTCATGGACGCAAAGCGGCATGTCATAATAGTTAATGGCAACGCATCCTATTGGAAGCCCATTTGCTCAGTAAATGAATTCAATCTATTACCCGATTCTTACTCAGCAATAGGTTGAGTGTTAACCTGCATTATGGTAATGTCACTGGTTATAGACAAAGTTTTATTTTTACGCGAGCAGCCTTAACACGAGGACCTGAGTCAGAAAAGCTGCATTTTTATAAACGTTTTAGGCTTATCAAGCCAATCGGACACGAACGCAGAAAAAAAATTCTGGGCTGCAGGAATTCAGAAGCTTTGTAAGACATTGACGTGTTATGTTAGGTCTACCATTAATGTGGATAGGAAACTGCTTGATAATTATAGCAATGAACAATAATGCAAGCTGCGGGGGAATAGACACAGATTGATCCTCAAAACTGAACAAATTCACACTTGGTTGGTAATTAGGAAACGTAAGGCAAGGAGAGAGCTGTGTCATAATCACTTATAATCCCAACCAGTTAAACCATCTAAGGGTGGTTTATGCAAAAAAAAGTTTTTCCACAAAATGGCACAATAAACTTGAGAACTTTTTGCATACAAACAACTCAAACAGGCTGAACAAAATGTTCTTGTTTTCATGTTTTCTCATTATACCACACAGAAATGGAGCCAAACTTCAGGAAAGGGGCTGAGACAGGTCTAAGGGTCCTTACCAGTCCTTCCTCGCCTGGTCTAAGGGAAGTAACGGCAAGATCGTTGCCACTCTCATCAAAGGCGTTGATGTCAATTCCCCAGTTGGTGTGTGGCTGCTTGAACCAGTGCTGCAGCACGTGCTTGAAGTCGATGCTCTGCCAGTGGCCCATGCGTGAGTTGAGCTCAATCTTGAGCGAGCGAATGCGTATGTGCCGGCTGCCCTGTTCGGTTACAGGCTTCAGTCGCAAGATCTGCAGGTAGACCGTGGAGGTCTGCTGCAGAGGGCGCAGGTACACCCACAGCTGGGCCTTCAGCACTTTGGTGAACATCAGCTTGGGGCTGAACTTGAAGAAGCAGCAGCTGGGCTTCCCATCAACTTGGACCAGAGGCTCCGCTGGAGGTGGAAAGGACGTGAGAGAGGATATGAGACAAAGATATGACAGAAGGTGAGAAATAAAGGAGAGAAAGATACAGTAAGGATCAAAGAGAGAATGTTAGAAATAAATTGAGAGAAAAAAGACAGGAGAGTATAAGAAGGAGGGAAAAAGAGAAAGACATACAGAGAGATGTAAGTAAACAACCAAGGGGCCATTCTTTGAGAAGTGAACCAAAATGTCACAAACGTGACCAGATGTCAATACATAAAGGAATACTTTTAAAAATGAATGTAAGGTATCAAATTTATTCCTTGCTATTTTTCAAATCCCAAAACAATGAATATTCTAGATTTTTCAACTTCGCAGAGTTTTTGACGTCAAATAGAGTTATGAAAAACCTGCTTCCATGTGAAGTCACACACGTGACCAGTTGTATTTGACCTCTGACCTTCAGTAGTTAAAGTTAATGTGAAAAATAAAATTTTTCCTTGATAGACTTGGATTAGTAGTACTCCGATATAAGGTCCACAATCATGAACCTCCAACGCTTTAGTAATTGGAGATTTTTTCTACTATTAGTTATATTTTTGGTCACACACGTGACTAAGAATGGCCTTAAGGCATTCCATCACCAAGACAGAGTCCATCATAATGAGGAGCCTAGAGTTCTAGGATGCTATGTGCAGATGATAATAACTCTGAATAGTGTTACATTAACCAAGTTATGCAACTTTTAGGAGCCTTGTCATTAGAAAGTTTGGTATTGGAGCTACTTCAGCATTAAGCCGTTTAAAAAGAGCAGAGTCTATCAAAACCTGTGAATGTTCATTATAATTGTGTTGTGACGGCTGCACTTTTTAAATGTATTTTATATTGTATTGTTTGATTGTTTTGTCTTGACATGAGTTTGTCGATGTACCATATGTACTGCTGCTAGTCTTGGCCAGATCTCTCTTGTAAAAGAGATTTTAATCTTAATGGGACCAACCTGGTTAAATAAAGGTTAAATAAATAAAAATATACGCGCATAGTAAAGCTGTATCCAAAACTATTTTGCTTCTTGTCAGAAACCATTCAAATGAATTCATCAATGTTAAAATGAATCTCTTGGCTACCATGCACATTTGTCTTTTGGACATTCCAGACCACTGGCTGTCCATCCAGCCTAAGGGTAGTTGATTTATGTGATAAATTTGAGTAAGGGCGGATTGGCTAAACACTTAGGGCCTGATTTTTTTACACGCGCTACATTTGATGATATGCACAGAAGCTAATCATTGCTTCTATTCCAATTTTCCCCAAGTCATTTAAACTAACTGGTCATTTTCTGCTAGCAGTATACGCAACTGGGCAGAGAGGAGGTTATTGAGGAAGAAGTTATATTTCAAGGGGTATCTTCCATATAAATTAGATAGCATCATTGGGAGTTCTATTTCAATAAGGTGCACAAGGCAATGTTTAGTATCTTTCTGAAACATAATGCAGATTACATATGACTTGTGAGATTAGCACATATACTGAAGCGCAATCTATTTTACCAAAAGATGCCAATGAACAGAATAATTTGTCCATAATTAAAGGTATTAATGAAAGTAATGTACCAAAAATAATGTAAAGTAATGCATGATTGTAACATGTTTCATTGTATCATTTAAGCAATATCACACGAGAGGGAGTGATGTTGTTGCTGAATATCATCACGGTTGTGATGCAGTCGCATGTGGCCTCGTGCCAAAGATATCACAGCCGTGATGATATTCAGCAACAACATCACAACCTTGAGTGTGATACTGCTTTTATAGAACAGTTCCACAAACGCCACTTATTAGTTGACGGCAATAAGCGATAACAGATTATGATTTCTATGTTTATTTAATCAGTTATGTGGCTTCACCAGCGCAAACAGTTCCACAAATGGATCTGGACTTGACTGCTGCTAACAATATAGCGCAATATAAGTTTGTGGTCGGCCGTTAGTGAAATTAACGGTTATTAAAACACCTGTGAGTGGAGTGATTTTGCTGTTATATGTCTCAGTGATGTTATACTCTATCATCAGCACTCATGGAATGCCTCTCGTCCAATCAAACTACTCGGTCGGAACTAACTGTTGTATAACAATGTTAATTACTCGCAGTGATGCATTTGACATAGATAATAATGTAATGTTACTGTGGAGCCTGTGTCCTATTTTTCACAGCCTGCTTCTTCCTACTGCGGGTGCACTATATATTGGGCATTGCTGAGGACTACTCAAAACAAGTAAGTTGCAACACAAAGTGAGATGCAAAAATAATTTTTTATTTTTTATTTTATTTGATCCTACTCACTCAGTTTTGAACAGTCATTTTTGGTATAGGATTGAGCACCATTGCCTTCAGTTGCATCAATTGGTTGAATAGCTTATAGAGTACATAATTGGAGGCAGAGATGCATTTATAGTCAAAGAATGTTCTAAACTTAAATGGCAAGGAGCACTGGAGACATCTTTTTCTGAGGTTGTGGATAATCTGTGATCAAAGCGATCCAAGTTCCTTCCCTGTTGCAGTCAAAATAACAATAATCATGTTCTTATATTCAAATTCTAAATTCATTCTATTATGACAGTGTGATATTTATTAATTCCAGAATTACATTTTTGTAACAAGTTACACATGATATACTTAAAGGCAAGGTAGGTAAAATAATCAAATATACAGTTTTTGTTATACAACCCCAATTCCGAAATAGTTGGGACAAAGTGTAAATTGTGAATAAAATCAAAACGCAATGACTTTCAAATCACACCAGCCAGTATTTTATTCACAATAGAACAGAGATAACGTAGCAAATGTTGAAACTGAGAAATTTTACAATTTTATCCACAAAATGAGCTCATTTCAAATTTGATGTCTGCTAAAGGTCTCAAAAAAGTTGGGACAGGGGCCTGTTTACCATGGTGTAGCATCCTCTCTTCTTTTTAACACAGAGTGGAGATGTCTGGGCATTGAGGAGACAAGTTTCTTGAGTTTAGCCATTGGAATTTGATCCCACTCTTGTTTAATACAGGCCTCCCCCTGCTGGAGAGTTTTGGGTCTCCTTTGATGGACTTTTCGTTTTATTATGCGCCAAATGTTCTAAATCGGTTAAAGATCAGGACGGCAGGCAGGCCAGTTCAGCACCTGGACTCTTCTACTACGAAGCCATGCTGTTGTAATAGCTGCAGTATGTGGTTTTGCATTGTCCTGCTGAAATACACAAGGCCTTCCCAGGAATCTGGAGGGGAGCATATGTTGCTCTAAAAGCTTTATATACCTTTCAGCATTCATGGTGTTTTTTAAAACATGCAAGTGTCCCACACCATATGCACTAATGCATCCCCATACCATCAGAGATGCTGGCTTTTGAACTGAACGCTGATAATAGGAGGGGTGGTCTTTCTCCTCTTTAGCCTGGAGGACACGACGCCCATGATTACCAACAAGAATGTCAAATTCGGACTTGTCTGACCACAGGACACTTTTCCACTTTGTTACAGTCCATTTTAAATGAGCCTTGGCCCACAGAACACGGCGACGCTTCTGGATCATGCTCAACAACAGCTTCCTTTTTGCATGATAGAGTTTTAGGTGGCATCTGTGGATGGCAAGGCGGACTGTGTTTACAGATAGTGGTTTCTTGAAGTATTCCTGGGCCCATGTAGTAATGTCAATGACAGAATCATGCCGGTGAGTGATGCAGTGGAGTCTGAGGGCCCGAAGATCACGATCATCCAGTAAAGGTCTTCGGCCTTGTCCCTTACACACAGAGATTTTTCCAGTTTCTCTGAATTTTTAGTCGAGCCCCCGTAGGGGCTTGTGAGACTATTATAATCACCTTGTGAGTCTGTCTGTCTGTCTGTGTGTGTATGTGTGTTTCCGGGCAGACATCTCCAGAACCACTTGACCGTTTTCCATCATCTTTCACATCTTTCACCTTGGGCTGACCTTGGGGCATGACATAAATTTCGGGCTGTTGGGCGAGACTATGAATTCTCTGAATGCTTGTTTGGTGATGTTATGCACTGGCGATGATGAGACCCTTCAAAGCCCTTGCAATTTGACGTTGAGGAACATTGTTTTTAAAGTATTCCACAATTTTTTTACACAAGCCTTCACAGGTTGGAGAGCCTCTGGCCATCTTTACTTCTGAGAGACTCAGCCTCTCTAAGACACCCTTTTATAGTCAATCATGTTACACACCTGATGCCAGTTAACTTAATTACTTGCTACATGTTCTTTCAGCTGATTCTCTTATATATTAATTGCTTTTTCAGCCCTTGTTGCCTGTGTCCCAACTTTTTTGAGACCTGTTGCAGCCAGAAAATTTAAATAAGCTCATTTTGCGGATCAAAATATAAAATGTCACAGTTTCAACATTTGAAATGTTACCTATGTTCTATTGTAAATAACATTGGCTCATGTGATCTGAAAGTCATTGCATTTTGATTTTATTCACAATTTACACTTTTGTCCCAACTATTTCGGAATTGGGGTTGTATTTTTTGAAATTGTCTTCGCACTCCAACCGCAATAATTAACTTATGAATTCTGAAAAAGGACCAAAAAAGATCCGTTATCTATTGCTGATGTAATCCTGTATAAACGCCAACCAATCACTACCTCGCAGTCCGGTTGTAAAGAACCAATGACAACCCTCCTAACCTCCCTGCGCATACTCTAGCCTTGCCTTGCACGAGCTTAAACTCGAAGTGCGTAATCACTGTTGGAGGAAAGTTGTATCAGATCAAAAGAAGCAGAGGTTGTTGGAAATGTACTGGAGAATGATCGTGGCTGGAGTGTATCGCTTGAGGTGACTATCAGCTGCCCTAAGTAATGCCTGCCCAAAAACCTTTGATGAACTAGAGTGCATCACTGAAGAGGCCAATATATACTGAAGGACATAAGTTCTGCATGCATTATTTACGGTGTGATTTCTGACCAAACGATAGTGCTCTGGGGCAATTCAAACTCTGCAAAAACTACCACTGCCACGGTTACTTGTGACCGTTCGCCCTGCCAAAAAGGCCAGGAAAAGGAAGTCAGAAGCAGAAAAAGCTTCAACCAGAAAGCTTGTAGATACAGCAAGAGGACAAACGCGAGTCTTTATCGGTGTAGCTTTTCAGCGATGGAGGCGACTGAGGGAGTTGAAATACCTGAAAAGTGATGCAAAGGTTGCCGTCTTTCTGTTGGACAGGTAAGGTGTTGTTTTGTTTTTGGTGGAGGATTAGTTGTTTCCACTAATCGTTTAGCGAAAGTAACTATTTCTGTTACGTTATTAATGAATTCTGGACCACTCCCAAAGTAGAGGAGAGTATTGGGTGGTATTGCGGATAGGAGATCCGGCGGATAGGAGATCGGGGCGGGCGTGGTGTTGGACTTGGTCTGTGATTGTGCAGACGTTGGGCGCCCACCAGGTGGGGAGACTCAGGGTGGGGCTCGCATCTCTTGTCGGACTCCGTGTGGCTCCTAAGCCCCCCGGGGTCCCAGGTGGTGGCTATTTCTTGATTCCTTCTTGGAGAGGGGAAGGGTGGGAGGGACGTAGAAACGAGACCAGCGGGGATTGTGGGAATGTAGGAGGTATATATAGGCGTAAGGATGAATAGGAAGGTGCATTGAGAGTGGCCCTGTTCATTAACCTACGTTATCGGGAACTCCCTTTCTTATTATCCCAAAGCTAACGTTAGCTTCCCTGTCTACCCAGGCTAATAAACTACATTAGCTAATGTATGTTTGCAAATACCTTTCTAACAAAACGCTAACTTGTGTAAGGTTACATGCCTGCCAGTGTCAGAACGTGTTGTTTACATATTAGCTTTTCACAAATGTGCTGATTCAGGGTCTGCTTATTACTATTATTATGTGGTTATAAGAGGGATCACTCGACTTCCACACTATTGAAACTCCGGTTGATTACATGACCTGTATACACTGCAGTGTTCGTGCATGACTGTGTGTGGGGTGTGGCTTTGAAACGAGCTCCTAGAGCATTGGGTCGGCTTAAGTGGAGCCCTGAGGAGATGCTACTTTCAAGTTCTGCCAGCTTTAGATTCTTACCTACCCTGCCTTTAAAAAGCAAAGCCACAAGACATACATTTACCAATCGGCCAAAACTGTAGATTCTCAATTGTCATACAACATTGCCCAAATTCCAAAGTATGCAGTCAGAGCTTCACGGTGTGCAGTATTCCACAATACAATGCAGTCAATAGTGATGTCCCACCACAACCAAAATGATAACTTGGTGGAAAAGTGTTTGTGTTGTACCAGTCATTGTTATTGTCATATACTGGCCAAAACAGTGTATTATATGTAGAATAGTTTGGGGTATCCAATATAAATTGATGCAGTTTGCTGTACACAGAAAACAAGTGTGCCAATTCAATTTTGAATATGGCCATTGTTCCTTTAGTGAACACCCCAAATGCATTTCATTTCTTTTTGAATGCCATAAATGCACTAAGGAAATTTCTAATAATAATATGTCCTATTTGTAATTAATAATGAAATTTCAAAAATTCTTTCGATGTCCATGAAATAAAAGTGAGTGTAAATATACAAAAATGTCAATTTTACACGCACCTTTGTCTTTTGCATACAGCAGAGGTCTGATACATATTGGCAGCACTGGAAGTTGACTCAGCCTCATATGAGGAATCACCACACATATTATCATGCCTACTTGTGGCAATCACACAACACGTGCATATGTTTAAAAAAACACAAAAGAACCACCCCAATTGATAGGTCAAGGTATAGATTGCGATTGTCCTTGAAGAAATTGCATATGATAGGGAAAATTATGCACTTAGAGTTCAGTGTGAACAGTAGATCATAGTCAGTGGGAGGGCTTTTTTTTTTGTTCCTGAAGGGCTACTGTACAATCTACAACCCTGCATTCATATGTAAAAAAGATCTGTCATGGTGGAATTCATTTAGATGTGCACCTACTGTCTCGCTGTTAAAGTAGTTTTAGTGATGTTTGCCAAATCTTGCTTGTTTTGAGGATTTAAAACTATGATGAATTTTGATTACTGGACCTCCATAAAGGTATGTTGATCCATATTAACATATTGACAGATCTGAACAAGGCCATACATGCTGAGGAAGGGTACCACCCGAAACGTCCTATAGTGTGGCAATAAATATATTTTTTATGCATTTGGAGTGCTGCCTATGCCTTCTTGATCAGATCTGAACAATGCAATACAATCAAACCAATGGGACTGCGCAGTTGGGCATAAGGTCATAATTAAACAATTTTAAATTCTGTTTTCACTATAGTATTTGCATCATAAAATGGTTCATGCAGTTAGAATGTTGAGTCTTAACACTTTCAAATGATATATAGTTTTCTCAAGCACCACAATATTTGTCCGTATAAAAATGCAATAATGCCTAGCGACCTGCCTATGGGCCTGAGCACAATATAGGACCACAATACCAGGAATGACCCAGTAATAACCCAAAAATATTTTTGCCTCCATCTTTGCATAGTGATTTCTTTCTGATCTCTTTAATACTTTTTCATGCAGTATTGACATTTGTATTGACAGTAGCTGGGGTTGCCTTATTCGTTGTATCGAAATTTACATAAACAGGATGGCCTGCCAATCTGATCTCAGTAAATCTGCAGTTACTATGGCAACTTGCAAAGGCTTCCTGGGTCAAAAGGTCACTTTGGCACCTAGGCCTAGTTAAGAAATGGGGTCATGGGTCAAAACCGTCAGGCTTTTACATCCCCAGGGGTGCTGGGGGTCACTCCTAACAGCCAAATTGAGTTTGAAGGTCAAGGTCGACAAGACTTTCAGCCCAATGGCAATGGTAATATATGTTTCTCCTGTGAAGGAGAAGAGAGAGTTTATTTGATGTGCAAAAGGGTGGCCATTTCGAAGACACTACGGCCAATTTACAGAACCCCTTGTGAGTGACCAGAGTGAAGTTGTTTACACGCTTCTGACTAATGAGAAAATAGGACAAGTTTTGATGCGCATGGTGTAATTCAATTAACAGCCAAACAGAAAAGGAGAAGAATTCGATGAGGTAAACATTGAATATCCATCATTAGAACCCTAGTCGAAAAGCTGAAGCCTTGCCAAATGGGAAGACGTGGTCCCTAACCCTGTAATCTGGGTTATTTCCAAGCCCAGTCATTAGTGAGTGTAAATAACACTGTCTCACGCTGGGGAAACAATGTGTCAATGTTCCTCCTGCTGCATTTCCGGGGGGTCACAGTAATTGCTGTGGTTGCCCTTGTGTTTGTTCACTTGAACCATACGATGACACCAGCAGGTCACGGATGGCAATCTGTTTCTGCTTTCCAGCCCTCTCTGCATGCAGTACGTCACTCTTTTGGAGCCCAAACGCTCCTGTCACACTCCAAAGGCAAGGTTTTTTTTTATAAGAAACAATCAATAACCACCCCTTCCACTATTGTGGCCACAACCAAAAGGATTAAATATGCAACCCCCAACATACACACACACACATGCACGAATATGCACGCGCACACACACACACACACACACACACACATGCATATGCACGCGTGCACACACACACGCGCGCACACACACACACACACACACAAAAACACACTCAAAAACATGCTTTACGGATCTCACTTGTTTGTTAACTTTACATCTCCAGCTATCTTCAGCCACACACAATGGTCTAGCATAGGAAATTCATACAGTACTCCATGGATATGTTCAGATGCACTTACAGCACGGGCATTGTGAAATCACATGAGGAAAATAACAGTTCAAATACACTCAAGCTGGTCCAGCAGCTCGCAGCTGAATTCATCTGCCTCCTCTGTCTCCCCCAAACGTTCCGACATGCTTTGACAAGTCAGGATTTATCCTGTCAATTAGTTTTTTTTTCTTCAAGGCCTAAGAAAAGACAGCTGTAGCTCAGAGATAGAATGGGCTGCAATGTAAATGAGAGGTCAGCGGATCAGAATGGGGCCGGCACTGGCGTTTTTGTGGAAATGCTTCAATCTGGGGAATCTGATTTACGGCCGCGGTTCGGCTCGCCCCGATGCACCGTGGGTTTTTATCATGCATCGCAACGCATCTCAGGCACATAAATTGGACTGGCAGGTGTATTGTGTTACATTGAGAGGCAGTAAATATTTTGTGTGCTCAGCATGTGAAATCCAGGGCAAACGCAGTAGTTCTGAAGACCTGCAGCCAATGAAAAGAGATTTTTTTTTTTATTTTTGAAACCTACTGCGGTGACTGCACATACAGAGAGGCTGCACTGCTTCCATCTGCTTAAGCAAAAACGAAGCCTACCATGTCACGCAGGTCAGGGTTTTGGGGAGCAAAGAAAGGGTGACCAGCTGCAAAGACTGATAACAGGGTTCAATATCGGTTAAGCCTGAGGGCATTAACACTGTGTTTATGTTACTTAATCATGACTGTGGCCACTTTTAGCAGCAGTCAGTGGCTAAATTATTGCAACCCCCACCCCTCCAGCCTTAAAATTGCTATGACGCCAGCAAGACTGCGGTAGGAGGGAACATGGTGTAGAAGAAGAAGTAGAGTAACCTGAGTATGGGGTGGGGCACCACAAAATATTCAGCACTGACAGAGTATATAAAATTCCAGTGTAAATTTCATCCCCCTTGAACACATATAGTACATTAAGAGTGAGGTCTGACTGTGAGAACTTAGCGGCATGGTATATTAGTCACTTTGCATGTGCTGTGGCAACAACTACGGTCTGTTTATAATACAAAAAATTTAAAGTAAATTCATCTTACCAAAAATTTTAATCTAGTATTTAAAATTAAAACACCTACTTCTACTACCTTTTTTCTCAGTAATAAAAAAATTCTTTCAATGTGGTGAGATAATTCTCTCTCATTTCTAGACTTAGCAATGGGATAAGAAATTTTTACGTCAAGCAAATGCCAACTTAAAATAAGCAAATATTCTCAACTTCTGAGAGAAAAAATAAGTTTTAAGACTCATAATAAGATAAAATTACTTGTTAAGACAGGCACTTTATGCAGTGTAAATTCCTGGTCAGATCTTAATGCATCTACTTAATCGCCAAATGAGTGTCAGCAGATGTGAACATTGTTGGCACAGCCTTACCACTAGGCTTTGTTTGGTCTACTTCAGATCAATTTTGCGGACTGCAAAGAACTAGGTCAATGCAGGTGCAGAATATTAGTTGCATCCCGATAGTCAAAAATATGTCCTCTTTTCCTCAACTCTTCTCCTTGCCCCATACTTCCAAGTAAGAGAAGGAGACAAGTGCAGGTAGGAGACATTGTTTTGAGTATTGCAACATATCCATTAGCTCAGTATGGCAGCACCTGAATTCACTTATCAAGGTCTTGATTGAAAGCCATTATTATTTAATTAGTTTGATCAGTCGTTAATAAGTTGTTGTGCTGAGCTAGAACACCCCAACCCTTTTTGTATGACACTGAACCATCCTAGTACAGGAACTGTCCATAATAAATCCACACATCCTGAGCCAATTTAGTACCTGTCTTTTCTAACGGCCAGAGAACACTCTGGAACATCATTAAATTTCCTCAGCAAGTGCTTATTAAGTTATAAGAGCTGCAGTGATGGAACAGCAGGACGTGCACTGGAAGTGCTGTGAGCAAGTATACAGGATGCAGGATGGGTGTACCCTTGTTTGGAAACACCAAAAACATGAAAAGCATTTCTAATAAAATTGGCAGCAATATTGGTCCATGCTGGTGAAACTCACAGATGCAATAGCACCTTTTCACCAAAAGGCTTTTGACCAAACTTACTTTCTGTAGTTAGATTTATGCCATACCAACATACTGGTAATATTCCGTCT
Source organism: Gymnothorax javanicus (assembly GCA_029692085.1). NCBI lineage: Eukaryota > Metazoa > Chordata > Actinopteri > Anguilliformes > Muraenidae > Gymnothorax > Gymnothorax javanicus. The sequence goes on from CM056202.1 coordinate 79,637,616, forward strand.
CAAAAAATGGTTAATAACCTGAATTACACTTATAAATGGTCAAATTTGCATCTGACTTCATAACAAAAACAATGAAACGGTGAACAGAATAGATGTATTCCAGTAAAAGCCAATGTTTTACTAGATTTCTCAATATTGTGCCATTGTTTTTTTTTTGTTTTTTTTAAAGTGGATTTTACAGTCAGCAAAAATGTATCAAATGACATCATTTAAACAGAGAGTAATGAGATAAGAGGTGCTCAGAATCGCTGTTCATGTTGGTCTCAAAATCTGGGGAAATTATTTAGGTATGCATTGCAATTGTCCTCAAGGTAAGTGACAGATAAACCTTCTGGCAGGAGGTTTATCTGTCACAATACCAATGGCGGACAGTGGCCTCAGCTGCGAATGTAATCTGACAATGACAGCCCTGAAAATGGAGCATCAATTCCATTGTGAGAGTTTGGCGGGTTATGAGGAAGCGTGTCTGTCAGTGTCAGATTGAGCCCTTCCTCTGTACGGGACCAGCTCGGGATCAAAGCTTTGTGCAAACAACACATGGAAGTCGGCTGATTTTTTTATGTTTGGGTGTTGGGCCCACAGGCTGACAATGGAAGATCAGAAAGATTACCTTTTTGATTCGTATGGAAATGACAACAAATGACTTGGTGCCGTTGCTGAAACCTCCCTCCCTTCTGTCACTGCGTGCATGTGTGCATGAGTTTATTGCTAATTTGGGACTGTATCTATTCTACTTGTTTGTGTGTGTGCATGTGTGTGTGTGTGTGTGTGTTTGTGTGTGTGCAAGAGTGCTCGAATGAGTGTTTGTGTGTGGCAGGTGTATGTGGTGTGTGCACGTATGCACGAGTGTGTATGTGTGTAAACAAGGGTGTTTGTGGCAACATGAATGTGCGTATGTGCTTTCTAATGCGCATGTGAGTGCATGTGCTTAAATGTGTGTGCACTTGTTTATTAATGCAAGTGTGCATGAGCAAGTATGTGAGTGCGTCTTAAGGTGTGTGTGTGTGCTGAATGTGTGCAATTGCCTGCATGAGTGTGTGTGTGCGCCTGGATGTGAGTGAGTACAGGGTGCGTGTGTGCCTGCTCGTGTGTGTGTGTGTGTGTGTGTGTGCCTGCATATGAGCGTGTCCATGGGTGTGTATGCGCCTACATGAGTGTGTGTGTGAGTGAATGTGTGTTTGCCCCTCACTGGGTACAGCAGCATCATGCTAGCCTCACAATGGCCTTGTGCCATCAGCCAGAGAGGTGGGGGTAGGTGCGGCCCGCTGAGTTTGAATAGGCCGTACAAAAAAAGGAAAACGGTCACCTATTGTTAATGTCCGAAACCGTGGTGCATAATGGCACAAACCAATCGGGGGATTCCATTTGCATATATATCTATATTTTCTTTTCTTAATGGGAAATGCAAATGTGCCATTTTGTTGGCAAGTGTGCATTTGGGAGCACCAGCGTTGGATAAATGTGGCTCTAGGGTATCCCCTTGCACCTCGGCAAATAAATCATTGTGACACGTTCACGACCCCTCTAATAAGACAGGGGGCACAGTGCGCCCCTTCAGCCATCCCATCCCACACTGGCCCAACTCCCTCTTTGTTTCACTCTCCGTCCCATGGGGGCCGAACAGGAGGAGGAGGTGGTGGGGGGGTGTGGCTGTGTGTGCGTGTGCATGGAGTGGGGGGGTGGGGGTGTGTGCGTGTGCTGGTTTGGGTTTGGGTGGGTGGGTGTGGGGGGGGTGTTGGGAGAGCGATGTTAGACTCCCTTGGGACACTGCCAGGCACAAGACTCCTATTAGGGCTCCATGGTGTAGCCCCCCAGGAGTGACAAAAGACATATCCTAATACCCCCATTCCAAATGAGAGAGCCCCCCAGCTCAGCCAGATAAAGAGGTGCACATGCAGGGCCCCAGCGCGATCGCCCAGGTCTCACCACATGAGGGGGGCTTATAATAGAAACCCCAATCCCAATGGAAGGAGGAAGCTCCCAAAAAAAAAAAATCTTATCCCCCACAAAGAGCCCCCGCCCACCCCAAGGGGGGAGCCACCGGCCGGCAGAACAGGATCTCTGCTCCAGGCTTCTTTTTTTGTTTCCTCTGAATGCACCCCCGCATCTTTGGGTAGGTGTATGTAGCTTTTACCAGAAAGAAAAACTTTCACTCCATTCCACGTGCAGCATGTGGCCAGCTATTGGAAAATACAACCTTTCATCTGCCACATTTTTGAAACAAAAAAGCACAAAAAAACCCTGCTGGATGAGCGACCCTGATTTAGGGTGGGTAGCAGCGCTCATGCAGACGTCCCATGGTTAATGAATGGTTCAGCTCTTTATGTGCTAATGTCTCAGTACAGGGTGCTCCAGGACCCACAAACGCTCCCTGCATTTTCAAAAAAGCTCCCCGTTCTCGTTGGTAGACGCTTGTACCTAGTCATTTTGTTTCACTGCCCTAAAAGACCCTGTCAATATCAGTGCTGGTCTCTCTTCGGTATCACCTGAATGACCATGTTTAGGGGCGTTACTGCTGCAACTTCGTGTGGCGGGTCAGTTTTGTGGTTTGAAGTGTTTAAACAATACCTGCCTTCTCTCCATAAGCAGCATCCACTGCATTCTTGGGTCAAGTTTTGGTAATGAGTTGGCTTTCAGGCCCCTATAGCTACTGCAGTACGTACACTGCAGTTGAATGACAATGAAATGCTCTGGCCTGAATGTGTCCTCAGCCCTACAGTCCTACTCCTCCAGCCGTCAAACTCCCCCCATGAAAATACGCTTCCAGATGAGAATTGATGCCTCGCACAACCCATGCAGGCAAAGGCTAGTGGTGATGGTCGCCTAAAATCTTGTGGACTATGCCACCTCATTTTGCCCAAGCGACACCTTTTAAAGTGGGTTCCACGCAAAACAAAAACAGGAGAACAGGTATGATTTAATGGTCATAAGTTCTTCTGCTACTAGTCCCAATGAATAATGCTGTATGCAGTCATGACAATTATACTGTAGGACGGGTTGTATTCAAGTCTCTTTTTTCTGTGTTTTTGGTTCGTGAATGGTATTTGGAGACTGCTTCATCTTCATTCAGCTCAAAAATGATTACTAGCTGAATTTCCAGCTAACACACTGTTTGACTGTTAGACATACAGTGTATTCAGTACTGCATCCATAAGGCTGCTGATCAGCTGACATTTTCTTTGACAAACTTATTAAGAGGAAGTCCCTATAAAAGCGCATTTCAGAGACTAAAGCTCAGCTACACCTCTCAGCCCCAACTTGGATCCTAGTGTCAGCATCCATGTCCAGATCCTTCTGGAAGTTAAGCAGGTAACTAAGTCTTGATGCAGTGAACGTCAAAGATTGATCCGCCCATAAACACTCACCAAATTTCGCGCTCATATTTATTTTCAAGCCAAAGGAGGGGCAAGACGTTCTCTTGTGACTTTTATTTCCATTCTACATCAAGACTTCTTCTTCTTCCCGCCGATGAAGCCAGGCCTTAAATTACTGGAGTGGAGTAATTATTTCCTTTATTAGTCAAGCGTGACATCTGTTTGGGCTCTTTTAAGCGTACCTATAAAACCTTCCTCAGTACTATGAGTGGATCCCAATGCTTGTTACTCCCAGCGGACCCTTCCAACAGCATGTCCCCTGTCACCTCGGAAAGAAACAGCGCGCTCTAAATGCATTTAATAGCCACTCAACCATCCCAAAAGTGTGCCGCATCGCAAGAGCACACAGGAGTAAAAACCAGCTCACTCTCGAGTTCATGTGTGCGTCAAAGCCACTGGATGGCAGCTTTTGTCTTAATTTGTGCCATGCCAGCAGGACATGCAGATAGCATGCAACAATACTGTTTGTTTGCCATGCTTTCTTGGTTTTGGAGTTGTTTGTTGTTTTGAATATTTGGCGTGCCTGTTTCTCATGGGAAAACTGCAGTGTCCCAGTATTACCAGCCTGAGAAAGGGGCATTTGAGTATGGAGACATCAGACCGTGGGAATGTGGAACAGGAGGTGAAGGGAGCGAGATTCCTGAAGGCCCTGATGAAATTTTGAACAGGGTATTAATGGACTTTGGTTCCTTTGAAATTTTATTAGCCATAAAATTGGCAGCATGTTGTGCTGTTCCTGTAGCCTGCTCTCCCTTTCTCAGAGATTCTTTCTAAATAAACCTGGGCTTCCAACCAAAACCATGACAAAGTTTTTATTTCCCTTTTTATCAATACATATAAATTATAAAAAAGGAGGGATAAGCTCTTGTTATCAACGCTAGCTTCCCGTGAAATGAATAAATGTATAAGAACCTCACATAGCCATCAACTTCCCACAAACGGAGCACGCTGTTCTTAAGAAAAGCCGGACTTCTGCTGGCCTGTCTTTTCTAACGCTCTCCTCTTAATGTTTATGGTTCCTGCACCTTCAGGAAATGACCCTTTTATAGGGTCAACACTATAAAAGACTTGTGTTTTCTGGGTTTTTTTAGGGGGAGTGGTTGGTAGATGAGTGTGTGTGTGAGGGGTGGGGGGTAGTGCTGTTTAATCTACTACCGGTTCTCCTTTTCTGCAAAAGAAAGAGACCCGATGAGGTTAATTGGCTCCTCATCCAATATATCACACAACTGTGAACCCTGTGACCCTTTTTGTCAATAGGGGATTTTTTTTCCTCCACCGTGTGGGTGTTAGGGAGGGGGTACTACGGCCTCTCGGAATATACTCTGTTTCTCCATTCCCACCCTACACTAACTGATTGGAACAGAGCAACTGTCACATTCTTGCTCCACCAGGGAGACACAAAAGCAGAAAGACAGCAATCTTGGAAAAACCAACTGGGCACCACTGACGGGAGAGCAGCCAGCAGCCTGCTCTCGCCTCTACCCAGCAGTGCGCACATTGTTTGATGTCTTTGCAATAAAAAATGCGAAGGCAACCACAGCAGACAGCTGGCTTCATTCGCTTCCAAGTACCAGCACAGCAAACATAGGGACTATTAACTCACCAGCAACTGTAGAGATGCCATCTGTACTTCATAAAGGCCCCTTAACTGAAGCGACGCGCTGGCGCGAAAAACCGCCGCGGTATTACACACTGCGGATGCTCAGCGGAAGACGTAAAGTTCAGGAGAATGGGCAAGGTGAGCAGCACTGGCACGGCCAGTTGCACGAAGCGCCGGGCTATCGCGCGGGGCTCCTTTAACAGACCGAAGGGACACGTTACGAACCTGGCACCGGCTCGTTCGAATGCGTTCAGCCATGGATGTGCAGCTGCTTTGCTCCGGGTCCCCCCCAGGCCTGGGGTCTGGCACGGTTCTCCGCTGGAACAGATGCCCCCTGAATGCAGGTGTGCACTAAAGTGGGAAATTTGCTGTAAGCCTTCCAATTATAGAATTCAGAAGGGAGGAAGTGAGAAATTACCAGCCAAATGGTGGGGAATGCAGGCTGTGGCAGCAGGAATAGAAAGGCCATTGAAGAGGGGGGAAGGCCTAGTTTGGGAGCATGGAGAAGTGACAAATGAGGGCCTGAAGGGGTCAGAACCTCAACACGGCCGTGGCGCACGCTCACTGCAGTGCGCCATGCCCCCCCGACCCGGAGCTCACAGAAAATGAAAGATCCACTATGACACATACTGAGAGTGCTCAGAAACGTGTACACTTTCCAAAACACGGCATGTACCACTCCAGCCAACAGCAAGCACACAGACATTCTTACATATACACACTGAAGACACATACACACTCTCACTTGCGCATGTGTAAACACACGCCATTGCGCACAACGCCGAGCACCATGCAATGCCATTATCTTCACAATATGCGCTGGGTACTGTAATATGTACTTCCTAGGAGGTACCATGATACGGTTCAAACGTGAAACGTTCAAAAGTACACTCCATGAATACACATCTGATCTTGTTCGAGCGAACAGCTCCGCTTTCGTCTGGTTTTTGAGATGGTACGGCGACTCGCGGAAGCATCAAAAGCGGAGCAGGCGGAGGGCCGGGAGCGCTGCAGTGCAGTGGCGAGGGAATGGCGCGCTGACGGTTTTTTGAAGTTGCTTTGCCGGGGTACAGGCAAGCAGTTTCCTCCTATGGGGTCCATTAAGGCGCCACAGGCAACGGCGCTGCAGTGCCTTCTCAGAAAAATGCTGCACCGGCAGGCAGAAGAGGGGCGGGAAACGATAGACAGGGAGAAGAGAGGAGGTGGGGAGGTGGGAGGGGAGGGGGTGAATTATAACACATGATGCGCAACACAGCCGTGTGACACTCTGCCACATGCGTCTCCCTGCACATGCCGGAACCACAGAGGGCCCTCGAACACGGGCGTCCCGCGGAGTGCCTGCATGCCAGAGGCATAAATAAGTAAATGAATAAATAAAACTTAAGATGTGCCATGTGAAGATGTGAAGCTGTATCCCAGGGACCAATTTATAATCTTGGCTCACATCTCCCAAGGAAGCATAAATGTCTTCTGGCCCCTTTTTCAAGAAGGACACCAAGCTGCTCTCTGCCCCAGTCGAGTTGTTGCAATCAGTGTATAAGTAGTAAGCTAGGAGGAGGAACCCCTGAAGATGTCATATCTCATGTCTGAGGGGTCCAATAACATGTAGGAATTAACAAAGCTTGGCATTCCATTAAGTTTTCAGTGCAAGAACAGCACAAGCAGTCTCATCAATAGCACAAGAACTCAAGGGTGAGGGCAAAGCAAGATCAAGAGCATAGTCAGATCAAGGCTGATTGTGATCTGATTGAAGCTGATTTGAAAATAACTGTTACTTTTCACTACCTTAGATGTAGATAGTGGCATCACCACAGGTGTCTGAAGCACACATACATGATCGCTGACTGAGTCAAAGGTTGAGGCGGTGAGGGACCAAACAAATGTTTTGGGCCCCATATTTCTGTCAGGTCATCTGCTGGGGGGAAGTTAAGACCCTCTAGTTCAGAGCAACACTGATGCCTCTGGAGAAGACTGAAGATTCTTTCCCTCAAAGACAAGCACAGCTGCAAGCAACCTATAATCGCAAAAAAACGACCATCGCCCCTATCTGCTGACAGTGACAGAGGACAGTACAGTAGCATACCGTAACGAAAGGGCACAGCTGTGCGGCCTCTGCACACACAGGGATGCAGTGTTGCGCTACTGAAGGCAGGCAGTAAGTAATGAGCCTGCACGTGTAGGACAGGCACACGGTAAACAGGCAGAGACAGATGCAAACGCTAAGCCACAAGAAAAGGCATTACTGTGACATAACACACATGTTCCATGTCATGGGGGGGGGTTGGGGGGGGGTGCAATTCAGTATGGAAAAATGAAGGAGGTGACACCAGTGAACCAGTGAATAAGGTACTGGTGGACAATGACATTGAATCTGGGGAGCAGATTTCACTCACATTCTCATTGGTTTGTTGATGGGCTAGCATGCCACTGATCACTGACACAAGAATTCAATACATTTGTTTAATACCGAGAGAAAAATTTTCTGCAGCATACAAAATCAACATGCCATTAAATGTGGGCTCTTAAACCGAGCTGTTTGTATATCTGCCACTATCATACTCCTTACCCTGAATAAATCTGGACTTTAGCCCAAGCTTTATAAAGGTACAGAGAGAATCAATCCAATTATAAACTCACTTGAGAAAACACTTCGGTGTCAACTCCATCTAAAAGTCAATACAATGCCCTACTGTAATTTTCTTATACAGTGTCATTAGTGTGAGAATATTGTCACTAATGATTCATTTCGGCCATTGTGAAAGCATTTTAGTGGAGCAGTGTTGGACTCTTTTGTCTAAGCAATATTTAGGCCTATCTAACTATATCATCACTCCAGTGGCTTCATATGAAGAGTACGCAAATTGAAAAATGACAACGCTTGCAACCTGTTAGCATGCTGTCTGATACTGTCGAGCATGCACCTTCATCCGGTGAGTAGTGATGCTGGCTACTTAATTTATGATCCCACCAAACTAATTAGAAAATTCGCCATATTACGAGCAGTTCAAAAACAAACAGCACTGGCGAGGAGCAATGATAGTTATGTCGTTCTTTTATGTAACACTATTGAATTCCCAAAAGTGAACTTCCCAAAATTGTTAGCCAAATAAACATGATTTTGCACGAAAACGTCACTAATTCTCGGCAGTTCATTATGCAGTTCATTTTGAGAAAGACCACGACGTGTACTGTATAACAAACGCCCGACGAGGTTAGTTAAGGGAACACAACCATACCATTGTTCATTCTTAGAAAAAACGGATTATTTGCTCGGATTTTTGTCCGCCTTGTGTGGAATACATTACGTGTGTAAATGTAGATGAACCCCGGCGATTCTCCGCAGAAAGGTCACACACTCTGCTCGACCCCAACTGTTTCTCAGGCTTTGTGTCTTCAATGAAAAAAACGAGCTGTGCCTATAAACTTCGCATTTAAAAAGGCAAGTGCTGTCGAGAGGACTGCTGCATGAGGAAACAATAGCAGCTTTTGGACACACTTTCTCTCACTGCGCTGAACAGCAGGGGAGCCGGTTAGAGCCCGCTTATAAAGAACTGGTCGAACACAGCTGCCGGTTGTACTGACACCAAAAAATGTGTTTCAGGGATGCATTGAGAATATGTAAGAATAGAAGGCAGTGTGCATTTTACAAAAATCAATTAAGTACAAATTAAGATGACCTGTTTACATTTTGTCAGCAGAATAAACGATTTCAACATTCAATGTATGGAAAACACATAAAAACAAGACAATAAAATGACAGTGGACATTCTCACTATATACAATCTGGACTTGCAATACAACTGAATAATAGTACAGCCTCGGAGCTGAATTACCATTATTGATTTATACACTCGTTACGAAAATGGACATTGGCACCACTATTCATAAAGCGACAGTCCTAATTAGTGGCAGTTTTTAAAGCATCACAAAACACCGAAAAGCTTTAACACGTCAAATTACACCACCGGGCCCCTAAATTTACAAACAAATATTGAACCCTGAGGAAATAAAACTCGCTATTTTAAGACTTTATTGATTTTTTTTCATATTATAGCGAGAAAAAGAAAATAATGAGGATTTTTTTTTTAACGGACTGCCGAAAAATATTCCATGAGCGGCAGTCATTGATTTATGCGATAAAGGACTAAACGGAGGGGGGAAAAAATCTAACTGCCTATGAAACATGTAGTGTGACAGTGCTTACATATATTTTCCTTCCGTACGCTATTGCGCCAAAATGAATGAAAAAGGAAAAGACGCAGGATTTTTGCGCGGAACTGTCAGTACTCAGTGAAAAGAACAGATGACAACCAAAGCCTTATGGGGCATCCCTTTATTTATACGTACCCCTTCACCACGACAGCTGCTGCCAGTAGGCTATTATACAACAATGACATATATTAGGCTATTATTATTATTATTATTATTATTATCATCATCATCATCAGCCTATTATTCACACCATGACATTTCGGAAATATTGTGGAAAATTATATAAATTTATGAAATGATAAGACAATTACAGGCAGTAATTGGATAAATGATTTTTTAGGCTCACAGTTCACACTTCCAAGGCTACGGCTTTATCCAACAGCTGTTTCCTCCTTCGCGCGCTCATAAAACAACCCACAACTCGTCAAGTCTTAATCTCATTGATAAATACAGAGATTTGAAACGTCCAAGAAACAACATGCGTAAATCATTTTACGTCAATCATCTTTCTCCCCCTGACAAACTTTTGCACCATATCTTAAGATTAGTGTGGTATAGATACATAGAGGCCGATCGTAGGCTACAATACATAACTTAAAACCAATGGTGACGGCATAATGAGACCACATGTGATTTTCCTAAACATGAGCCCATGAATAAGTGAACGGTTCAGAAGATCATTAGGTAACAATTACTGTACTTACGCTCCGATGCCATGGTGATGACAGATTCAGTTGTGGCGTGATACTCGTCCTCTTCCATGAATTCGTCTTGCGAGGAAGCGTCCCCTTGGAAGTCATGATGGTCCAGGAGCTGCTGTAGTGGTGGCGCCTTAGGCAGCAGCTGGTTCACCACTTCTCGGCTTATGTTTGGCGCCTGCTTGAGTCGCAGCTTGCTGAGGATCTGAGATTTGATGGTCTCCAATCTTAGCACCTTGCTCTGTTCTCGCCAAACGCATGCCGAGCACTCGTGCGCGCCCGCTTCCTCAAACTCTAACAGCGACAACCCGGCTTCCGTGGGCATCTCGCTTGCCGGCGGCAGAAATAGGGTTGGCTCATCACTCCCGGACAGTCCCACAGAAATGAAGACCATCAAACACAGCAAAAAGTTAGATCTGAGCATGATGGTGACTGGTCAATGGCTACTTATTCTTGTTTCTTCTGTTGTCTTTCCTGTGAAGGCTTGTGGCAACCTGTTTATTCCCACCTTGATCAGAAATCAGTGACCAGCTACGGCTCCAGTAGAATCACATTAATTACCGATTCATAACCATGCCAAACAAAACAATGAATGTGACCATAAATGTAACAGTATGCGTCCCAGAGGTTTTCTCTGTTCGTCAAGTGTATTGTCAATCGACTAAACATCAACGCACACGATGCAATTATATTGGATTGTTATGATCGTACCACCTGGCAGAAATTAAATCCACAGGAAAATAAGAGTTCTGATGTGTGAATGAAAAGTGTGCACGAACGTCTAAAAAGGGGTCTTTATATATCGCCGCTGTTCAGTGTCGTAATCTGTCTCTATTGGCTGAGAACGCAACAAAAGGCTTTCAGGTCTGTAACCAAGTCAATAGAGGGAGGGGGTAACTGCAAGGGTCTGAGTGAGAGAGTTGGTTCGTCGATCATTTCCTCTATGAGTTTGTATTAGTGTAATATTCCGCAACTCATTAGGTGTTATCACTTTATAAACGAATTAAGCTTATCCGGAATCCAAGACACAGGATTTATTCCTAGCGGCGAACGCAGTTATCCCCTAAAAGGACTGACGCATCACTACAATATGAATTGATTTACAGAAATGCGTTTGCCGTGCACAAAATCAGTTGCATGCACGCACAAATCAAACTAGCTGCTTCCGTTAGTGCCAGCTTCCGAAATTAGGCTAGGCTACTTGTAAACATTTGTAATCCGTTCATGTCCATGTCTTCAATATCTTGCGATCACAAAAGGTATAATGGGTATTGTGACCTGTTACCTGCTGGAAAGTTGGAAACTACATTAGTCGTATATCCTCACCAGCTTGGCTTGTGGAACCATAGCCATGTATCAGCATTGTAATTTGCCAGTTCGTTTATTTGGGGGTTTTTACTCGCAGTGAGTTGAAATCTGTTTCAAATTGCCTGTTAAGCAGAAACAACATGCGATGAAGCCGTGTAAGGGAAGAAACAGCACTTGCATGAAAGAATTGCTAGAAATATGATCAGAGATTAAAATTCAAGTGACTTCAGCAGTTTGCATTTTATGCCGTCATTTTCCTCCAAAAGTGAGAAATACTGCCTCATAGTGTATGATTACGCAATATGACTGATTCCTGCATCATTCCAATGATGACTGTCAATAATAGAGTGAGCATGTTTTCAATGGTCAGCAAATAGAAAACATTGCTGGCAGGCTTTGGATTTTCACAAATGCATCCTAAATATTTCCAGCGGTCTTCCTACTGGTTTTAGGCGATTGGATTTGATTGAGCCATTAATTGCAAACAGTTGAATATAGCATCTCTTAACGGTCAATCTGCTAGCAATAATAAATGCAATACCTGTCTTGTATGCGAGCACTCTACAAACCCATTTCCAAAAAAGTTGGCACTCTGTGTAAAATGTAAATAAAAACAGAATGCAATGATTTGCAAATTACTTAAACCATAAATTTTATTGAAAATAGTACTTGAGTGTTATGGAAAAACCTATCAAGTTACAAAAAGCAGATTTCGAGTAAAAGACAGGAAACTGTATCCCTCTGGAGTTTAGCTCTTGTACGACAGTGAAACTGACTTGGCAGTTATTTGTTCATCATATGATAAGAAATATTTAGGGAGGGCATTTTTTCTTTTTTTTTTTTTTTTTTGTCAATATCCATGGCAATATGACAACAAGGTTTTTCCAGCCAAAAATGTAAAATATCAATTATCAACATGATGGACAAAAACATAGCAATTTTGAAGCTGCACAGGTGTTTGACAGTTCCTCAGTGCTAACTCTACCATCTGCTTGTCTCTTGAAGCCATTTTTAAGTCATTATTAGCATGGGAATTATGAATTCTGACCATGAATGTCCTACACATACAATGCACTGTACAGGGACTGACCTGACAGATCATGTAATAGGTATGCTGCTTCCTAATTGGCTGATTCAACTTAGTAGGTTTTGCCATGACAAAATAATGGAAAAATTCAACATAGATAACCTGGGAAGATCAACTTGCTAGTTTTTTGCTTCACAAATGATTTAAAACCAACAACTTCCTAAGTTTTATCATAGTCAAACATTGGGAATCAGGTATTATCTTTTATGGATCTTACTGTATGTGATGAGGAAAAGCTTAATGAGTGCAAATATGGTCATAACTCAGTTTCAACCAAAATTAGAAAAACAAAGTTTTTCTACAACACTCAAGAGTAGAAAGACAACATAATGACAACATATTTGATGTTTAAACTAAGAAATTGTTTTTTCGAAAAATATCTGCTCCTTTTGAATTTGACGCCAGCAACACAAAAAAGTTGGGACAGGGGGTTGTTCATCACTGTGTTGCATCACCACTTCTTTTAACAACTCTCATTATGTATTTGGGAACTGAGGAGACAAATGGTTGTAGTTTTGAAAGCAAAATATTTTCCTATTCTATCCTATGGTGTTTGGCATTGTATGCAGAAGTAAGCAAGGCATTCCTTGAAAAAAACAACATATGGCAGTATATGTTGCCCCAAAAACTAGTATATATTATTCAGCATTAATGGTGTCTTCACACATGTGCAAGTTATCCATGCCATGTGCTCTAATGCACCCCCATACTATCATGGATGTTGGCTTTTGAACTGGGCGCTGATAATGAGCCGGATGGTCCCTCTGCTCTGTGGCCCAGTGGATGCAGCTTCCTTGATTCACAAAAATAATTCCACATTTTGATTGGTCAGACTACAGGACCGTTTTCTACTTTGCTTCTGTCCATCTTAATTGAGCTTGGGCCTGCCATGTCTTCTCCTGATCATTAAGTGTTCTTACCTGATTTGTTTTACCTTCTCGTTTCTGTCTCGCTCCCCGTGATTGAGTCTGTCATTAACCACCTTTTTTCCATCAGTCCTTTGTCAACCCTGTTAGGCTTCCCCCATTCTCATTGGTTAAGTCTTTTCCTTCCCATGTGTCTCCTCCCTTTCAGTTATTTAAACCCTCAGCTCCTTTCAGTGTGTCCTAGTTTGTCTTTGACTTCCCAAGCCTTCCTCCTCGTGCCGGTCTTTCACTTCTCAAGTGATTATTTGTGTTTGCTCAGTTTTTTGAGTTTTTTTTTTTTGCCTCAGTCCCTCGAGTTCTTTTTCCTCTCCCGTTACCCTCATTTAGCCTTGTGCAATTTGACTGTCTTTGTGTGTTTCGGACATTGGAATTGAACTTGGTTTACGAACTGGATCACGGATTTGTACTTTTGCCTGGTTTTGTATTAAAACTCATTTTTCCCTGCCCCTGCTTCAGTGTTGTGCATTTGGGTCCTACTTTTACCATCTGGACTTGACAGGGCCCAGTAAAGGCAAGAGAATTTCTGGATTTTGCTTAGACATGGTTTAATGTTCACAGCTCCAGTTCCAAAAAAGTTGGGATGCTGTGTAAATAAAAACAGAATGCAATTATTTACAAATCTCAAACCCACATTTTATTCACAATAGAACACAGACCACATATCTGATGTTGAAAGTGAGACATTTTATCGTTGCATAAAAAGTCTTTGCTCATTTTGACTTTGATGGCAGCAACACATCTCAAAAAAGTTGGGAGAGGGCCCACAAAAGGCTGGAAAAGTAAGTGGTACTAATAAAAAACAGCTGGAGGAGCATTATGCAACTAATTAGGTTAATTGACAATGGGTCAGTAACATGACTGGGTATAAAAAGAGTATTTTAAAGAGGCAGAGTCTTTCAGAAGTAAAGATGGACAGAGATTCAACAATCTGCAAAAAACTGCTTCTAAAAATTGTGGAACAATTTCAGAAAAATGTTCCTCAATGTAAAATTATGAAGACTTTGAATCTACGGTACATAATATTATAAAAATATTCAGAGAATCTGGAGAAATCTCTGTGCGCAAGGGACAAGTCCAAAGGTCAATACTGGGTGCTCGTGATCTTCAGGCCCTCAGGCGACACTGCATTAAAAACAGGTGTGATTCTGCACTGGAATACACTGCATGGGCTCAGGAACAATTCCAGAAATCATTGTCTGTGAACACGGAATGCTGTGCAATCTTCAAATGCAAGCTAAAGCTGTTTCATGCAAAGAAGAAGCCATATGTGAACACGATCCAGAAACGCCGCTGTCTTCTCTGGGCGAAAGCTCATTTAAAATGGACTGAGGCAGAATGGAAAACTGTTCTGTGGTCAGATGAATCAAAATTTGAAATTCTTTTTGGAAACCACAGACGCAGTGTCGTGTGGTCTAAAGAGGAAAGGGACCATCCAGCCTGTTATCAGTGCACAGTTCAAAAGCCTACATCTCTGATGGTATCTGGTTGGATTAGTGCCTATGGCATGGGGAGCTTACACATCTGGAAAGGCATTATCAATGCTGAAAAGTATATAGAGGTTTTATGACAACATATGCTCCCATCCAGACAATGTCTCTTTCAGGGAAGGCCTTGCATATTTCAGCACAACAATGCCAAACCACATACTGCATCCACCACAACAGCATGGCTTTGCCGTAGAAGAGTCTGAGTGCTGAACTGGCCTACCTGCAGTCCTGACCATTCACTTATAGAAAATATTTGGCGCATTATAAAATGAAAAATCAGGCAAAGACGACCCAGGACTGTTGAGCAGCTAGAATCCTACATCTGACAAGAGTGAGATAACATTCCTCTCCCAAAACATTGCCAGTTGGTCTCCTCACTTCCCAGATGTTTACAGACTGTTGTTGAAAGAAGAGGGGATACTAAACAATGGTAACCATGGCCCTATCCCTGCTTTTTTTAGATTATTGCTACCATTAAATTCAAAATGAGTTAATATTTTTCATGAAATGGTAAAATGTCTCACTTTCAACATCTGATATGTTGTCCATGTTCTATTGTGAATAAAATGTCAGTTTATGAGATTTGCAAATCATTGCATTCTGTTTTTATTTACATTTTACACTGCATCCCAACTTTTTTGGAATTGGGGTTGTACATGGTTAAGTTTTAACTTGCATTTGTGGATGCAGTTATTAACTCCGTTCACCAACAGTAGTTGACAGATGTGTTCCTGAGCCCATGCAGTGATATTCATGACAGAAACCTATCTTTTTTTTAATGCAGTGCCGCCGGAGGGCCTGAAACTCGTGGCTATTCAGTATTTGTTTTCAGAGTCTTTGATATTTGAGTTGATGTTATAGGACTTATCAAACATGGATGATGTATGCCAGTTGTCGTACCACCATTCAACCTGTTCAGGCTTTACAGCTAAAGCTAAGTAGACTTGGGCTTGGTTGGTGCTTGAATGGGAGGCAACCAGGGAAAAATAAGTTGCAGCCATGGTTTGAATTACCACGAGGCTTGGTAGTGCCTGGCCCCCTTAGTTCTGGTCAGGGCACTCAGTTCCACTCAAAATCAATGTCCGGGGGGGCCCGCTCAATTCATTAATTGTGTGAATCAGCATTCATGCTTAGCTATCAACTAGCCAAGCTGCTTGGAGAGCCATTCAGGCAGGCAGTTGACGAGTATCGGGACTGGAAACTTCAGGGGATAGCAACTTGTGATTGCAAGCAAAACGTTTCTACCCACCTCAGCAGAGTGCGGGAGGGGGTTCTCTGCGCTCAATTACATTGACAGCAAGGCCCAAAATCGTTTAAGGGAGCGCAGCCTAACTGCGCTTCTTTTTATTGACATTAACGGGCCACCTTTGGACCATTTCAACCCAACACCATTCGTGAAGTCATGGCTTAAGGCAGGACGGCATCTTTCAACTGCCTGGAAGACGGGCAAAGAAGCCAAGAAAGAGGCTAAGAGGCTACTGTGGGACTACCGCCAATAAGTATACTGAAAAAAAATACCCTTGCTTATGTAACTAGAAAAAGAAACCTCGAAACAAATGGACGTTTAGCCATTGGCTTAGTTTTTTTTTAAATTAATTAAGCAAGACCATTATTCTCAAAGCAAAGATTCATACTGTTCTGTTTAGGAGATGATGAAAATGGATCTGACCATCTTTGTTTGTGACAAGTTCTGCGATTACATAGATATCACTTGCTGTTTATGTTAACCGAGTTATATGGCATATCGTGCTTTTTGCCTTTGGATATCGTTTTATGATGGGCGACTAAAATGTTAGGGGGTACTGAGAAAATGTGCATGGAACTACAAAAAAATGAAACAACATATTGGAAGCTTGCAAAACTTTCAGTCGACTTGATACAGTAAATGGTTTGTTTAGGCCTTCTATTCTGCCTATGCGTGCTGCGATGACTGATTATGATTTGCTGTGACTGTTGCAAATGATTCTTTTGTATTGTTACATGAAATAATTTTGTGCTGTTTGCTATATTGTTTGAAATGTTTGACGCGTGCTGAAGAGTGTCATCTGTGACGCAGGCTGCGCTTTCCAGTTGCTGTGTCATTCGTTTTTTAAATGAAAAAAAGGCATTTTTCTTGTATTAAAAACGAATTGCTTTTTTTTTCGGGGTGGGGGGGCTGTCTGCCGCTGACCTATGGGCCCCCCTGGAAGCAACGGGGTAATTCGAACACTGGTTGCAGCTGACAGTGGTGTTAGTGGGTGAGTAGGGAGCTGGCTGCCCTGAAGTTGAATATAATCAATGCCCAAGTGTAGTGCTATGTAAGATGATGTCTTTCAGATGAGATGTTAAACTGAGATCTGGACACATGGTGGCCATTAAAGCCCCCTTGACACTGAAGGTAGGGCATTCCCTAGTGTCCTAAATAAATTCCCATTTCTGGTTTTAGCGATGAGTGTTCTTGTACTTAACGACTGCTGTGTTTCACCCGGATGGGTGCTTGCTTTGACTCCAACGCCCATTAACGCTAACATCAACACTCAAGTTTACACAAGTCAATCAATATAGTATTTACCAATATATAATTAACTACACAAATTAATATTATTCTTAAGAATACTCTCAAGACATTTCAACAGTGGACTTAACTCACCTATATTTATTGCAGGTTGCTGCCTCTCCCAAATTAATGCCCTGGTAAACAATACAATATTTTCATGCTCCATTAAACTTGGTTTTGAAAAATCATTGCTCTGGGGCTTCAGGGAAAAAAAAACTGGTTGCCAAAAAATCTTGCTTTGTTCTGTATGATAATTTTTTTTTTTTTTTTTGAAGGTAACCATAATGACAGACACAGGGAAAATTGCCAGGGAGATTGGTTCATGACATTTCTGCATTGTTAGGTTACATTTTTCCTGATTCTAGAGCTTCATTGGTTAACAAGTTGTCACTCAAATGGTTTCACATTTTAATTGGTGAATTCCATGCGAAAACATTGCTAATTTGCTGTGTCTTCCTTGGCTGACAGGGGCACAGACCAATTGTGTTTATGTCCAAGTCTTGGAACTGCCTTCACATTTGGTCTTGGGCTTTGGTCATTGCATGGCTCACGTCAGCCAATGTTTTAGTCAATAGGCAAGAGTCTTATGTTTCCAACAACCCATTGACCATCAAATTTAGTTTATGTTTGCGGCCACTTTTTAGGGTTGAAATTGAGTGAATTTTTTTTAGCAGTCAAAATTAGCTGTTTCTGCGTGCAGTCGTGTTGTGATTTTGAAGGTGAAAACACTTTTAGTCGTCTGCTGTAATAATTGCATTTTTTATGGACTATGACACCTTTTCAATTTTACAGTTTTGCCTTTGGACCAATACCAGGAGATTATGATGAGGGAGACTTTTCAGGTCTTGAGGAGGGTGCTAGGTGCCTCTACACCAATGAAGATGAAGACGGACTGAACAGCATTTTAAAATGCTTGTTACTTCACAATATTTTTTTACTACAACATAGTAATTGATTGTACAGTTTCAAGGGAATGAGTTGCTCTCTAGTGCACTGGCCATTTAAAAATGGTGTTGATGGGCAATCAAGTTGTGAATTTAGCCAGGATGACATATGATAGATCTATTGTACTCTCTTTACTAGAGCACAGCAATACAGCATGTTTTTAAAACAATAATCTGTACGCTTGTTCTTTATTATGTCAGTGAAATGCTGATGAGAAATACTTACATTGTTGAGATATGAAGAGTTATGCATGCCTGCATGCAGAAGTGAGTGAGAGAGATCAAAACAAATCTGCTATATTTCCATTCTGAGAATGTATTTTTGTTCTCATTTGAATGTTGGCCTTATGTACATATGTTGTTGTTTTGTTTTGCGATCATGGATTATAGAGGCTTTGGACAGATTGTTTGGAAAGTCTACTGTTCCTCTGAGTTGAAAGTGACAGCAGCTGCAATTTACAAAACAAACTGAGATGTATCTGACATTTTTAGCATGATTTGGCAGGTAATCAAACCAAATGGGACTTGCCTGGGGAAAAAAAAACAGAATCTGAATGGACAAAGATTTTGAAACATTTTTCAGAGGTAGTCAATATGCACAGGAGCCTCACAGAAGTGTCCTTTTATCCGCTGCTGTACCGCATTATAGGGAAAAATTCTATAACCACTATGCAAGCTGCTGTTTTTATTTACTCTTTTCTACATATTATGTACATACATTTTGAAACTAAATATCAGAAACTGAACTTTGATTGAAAGTGACCATTTAATGTTAAAGGTGCACTCTCGTAGTTAAAAAGCATTGAACCATATATCTGGCTTTTTTTAGTGCTTGAGGTGCAGGACTTTTTATTATACCAGATCAAAATTGGTTTATTATCATGTTTTTGAAAAAAATGCTCTAGAATTTGAATGGTTGACATTTTACATATCTTTTTTAAAGATATTTTGAGAACATTGACTTCAGATTGGTGTAATTTCCTGATTATAATTGCTGTTGTTCATCGAGAAAAAATCTCCAAAATTTTAATCTGTATTTTAATTCTTGATTTTTAGACATTTTTTTCCACACATATATTGTTCAACATAAGCATCACAAATGGGACCTTGATGGAAAACAGCAGTTTTTTTCATAGGGGTGCAGATGTCCAAAAAAAAAAAAAAAAAAAAACTTTTGAACCATATTTCTTGCCTGGGCAGTTTTTGAGATGCAAAGCTTTTTGTTACACTATAGTCAAAACAAGCAAAATTTCAAGTATTAATATATTTTCTGATTATTAACAGATCCTGTGGGGAAACTAACGCATTTTTGTTCACAGCAGCTGTTCTCAACCCTGATCCTGGACGACTACATGGCTGGTATAGACTGCTTATCACTTCCATCCAGTTGCCTTTGACTTGGTCAACCCAACATCGGCTCCCCCACTATTAGCATTTTTTTCCCCAAGTGATTTCTTCACCACTGAAGGGTTTCCTCCTTACTATTGTTTTTTTCACTTCATTTGCTATTTTTTGTAGCGCAAATGACACTACAAAAAGTGTACCTTTCTGTAGTGCATCTTTGTGACAATCCTTCTGTAAAAAGCATCATAGAAATAAAATTAAATAGAATTTAACTGCAAGGTTTCGACATTATCAAGCATTTATTTTATCATGCGATTTGATTAATTACACAGTTTACTTACTGCAGAAGTCATTACAATGGCAGACAGCACACATGGAAGTCTGCCGATATATGATTGCCAAGGAAGACAATATATTTTGTGACTTTACTACTTTGTGACTTGGGGCAAGTGAATCACTAGTTGGCTTATTGGGTCCCATGTTCCTGTTACCTGAAGGGGATTTTGAGTATTGGTCTCCAAACTTCCTGGAAAAAAAACTCTCAGAGTAAAATTTCTATGATGATGACTAGTTAGCTGCATCACAAGTAAGTATGTGCCAGTGTGCTTCCACTTGGGTCATCAAAGCTTTGACTATGTGGAATCACAAGGAAATCCTGGGAATTTGGCTTCCACCTATCTGTCTATAATAATAATAATAATAATAATACATTTTATTTATAGAGCGCTTTTACAGATGCTCAAAGATGCTTTACAGGCACAAATTAAAAGCACAGTCATATAAAAACACAGTTGGAGCAACAAAAACACAGTTGGAGGAACAAAAAGGAATACAGGAGATAAAGCACGAAAAAAAAAAAACCCTATCTAACCCTCTTATTCCTGGTTAGGGCTGGGAAAACAGGAAGACATCTTGGACAGTGTTTTAGTTATTGCAGGAATCACATACCATTCAGGGATATGGCTTGCCTCACCCAATTTGGAATGCTAGTATTAAACACACTTGATGTTTCAACGGACCCATTTTGGAAGCTGAAAGACATGAGTTGAAAAAAGATAATGTGTAGCCTTATATGCTGATGGCAGTGGACGGCATTGTATGACAAAAAATGTTAAAGAAGGTTATCAGTGCATAAATGGTAATCAGCATCAATGACCTTCATAGCCTGGGAGCATCTTACTTTACATGTTTACAATCATCTTGGCTCACTCATTATTACCTTGTATCACTCAGGTCAGAGGATCCAAGAGGGATGGATCTGCGGGCCAACATGCATTCACTTCAGTCCTGGGAAGGATATGCATTGAAAACGGAAATATTGTCTTGATAATGCTCAACTGGCCACAGAATGCAGATTTCAGGAAATTTCAATACATTGACACTTTTATCCAAAGCCATTGATTGTCAGTGGTGTGGTAATCCCCCGTAAAGTGGGTTTAACCCTTTAAACCCTTGCCTGTTTTTAGACGAAAAATTGCATACCCAAATTGAAAAGGGCATATCTCTGCAACCATAAGGTCAATTTGAATAATTTTGGTCTCAAAATGAAGGGGACACTTGTGAGATTTGTTCAGATGTGTAAATTCTCTTGTTTTTACATGTTTCTGTTTCTGTTGTTGCTCTTCTTTTGCTGATATCTTGCAGATGCTTTGGAATAGAGTAAAGAGGGGCATATCATTGGAATCTGTGGAGTCTCTGGTTTCATTTGAGCTATTGGTTGTGCATGTGGCATAAAGCAGCAGAGCGATAGCATCGAAATTGTGGCGACTGGGTTAACTAGGTGGCGCTGTAGGGATTTTGGTGTTTGGTAATTCATTTCATTGGTGTCAGAATTGCATGTAAAAATGGCTTGTAGCTGAGGTTCTTCTGTTTAATTTGATATGCCGCATGACTATACTGTTACATGGGTAATGCTTCATTTTTTGCCGTTTCTTCTGGTGTGTTCTCAGGGTCGCTCTCAGGGTCCCCCAATTAGGGTTTTTTAAGAGCCTTGCTAAACCAATCTCATTGTGGCCACTCTGGGGCTTGAGCCAGCAGCCTTATGAGTCCCGGTCAAACACGCACTTGGCTATGCTGCCCTTACCACATCTCATTACAGCTGGACTTTTAGTAGATTCCTGCATACAAAGTGAGTTACTCGGCTCATAATTGTTAGAATACAGTGCGTGCGTAATATCAGTACATAAGTATGTACAGTTATTTGGCTGCAGTTCTACAGAAACAATTAGGACCAATTGAGTTTTCCAGCTGGTAATCAAAGTCCAGGTCTCAAGCCCCGATATTAAACTGCTTGAAATGGCCCTGCCTCTGCATCTCCCTTCCAGATGCATTATCTAATTTCTCATTCATTATGGAGCCTTTCCCCAATGTTTCACTGTTATTTTTTATAGCGCATCACACATACATTAAAAATCAACAAATTAAGTATTAATAGTATGCCATTTATATACGTATGATCTTGTTTTTAAAATGACATTATAATCAATTTTCTTGCAGGAGTGTAGTGATATGCTAATTTTTTTGGTAAACTGCTCCAGTTTTGTGTGCATTCAAAATGATTTAACGCATTATATACAGTTATGCTCAAAAGTTTTCATGTCCTGACTGGATTTGTAAAATTGGTAACATTTTTTGAAGAAAATATGAATGGCCAGGCATAACACATTTTTTTTAAATTTATAAATGGATTCATATCCAAATATTGGTCATGTAGAATGGCACAATCATCAAATAAAACATGGCAATAGGGTAAAAATAATTAAATGAACCCTGTTCAAAAGTGTGCATTCCCTTAGTTCTTAATTGCGTGTATTGCCCCCATTAGCATCAATAACAGCGTGCAGTCTTTTGTGGTAGTTGTCAATGAAGTCCCTAATTCTCTCAGGTGGTATAGCTGCCCATTCTTCTTTGCAAAATGCCTTCAGCTCCTGTAAATTCTTTGGTCGTCATGCATGAACTGCATGTTTGAGATCTCCCCAAAGCGGCTAGATGATATTGAGGTCAGGACACTGTGATGGCCACTCCTGAACCTTCACCCTTCTCTTCTGTAACCACTGGAGGGTCAACTTGGCCTTTTGCTTTGGATCATTGTCATGCTGAAAAGTCCTAGTGCGTCCCATGTGCAGCTGAAGAATGCAAATTGTCTGCCAGGATTTTCTGATAGCATGCTGCATTCATCTTACCATCAATTTTCATGAGATTCCCTGTGTGTCTTTAGACCTCACACATTCCCAAAACATCAGAGAGCCAATGCCCTGCTTTACAGTGGGAATGGTTTATTTTTCACCATGGGCCTCGCCAAACATAGTGCTTATGGTTGTGACTATAAAGTTAAAAGTTTTCTTTGTGTCCTGAACAATTTTCCTGGCAGTTTGGGCTGAAACCTTTCTTGGACTACCTGACCTTGGCTTGGTATCAACATATCCCCTAATTTTCCACCTCTTAATTACAAACTGAACAGTACTGGCTGGCATTTTCAAGTCTTTGGATATCTTTTTATGTCCTGTCCCATCTTAAAAAAGTTGAACTACTTCGTTACGAAGGTCCTTGGACAGTTCTTTTCCACTCCCAATGGCTCAGTGTCTAGCCAGATCAGTGCATCCACTCAGTAGCAAACAAACTCTATGACTATACACAGACACTAGTTACAATTTAAAAAGTGTGTCTCCTTGTGTCTATGTAACAAGGTCAAACATTCAAGGGTATGTAAACTTATGATCAGGGCTGTTTCGGTGATTTCAGTTATCATTGTGATTTAAAAAGGAGCGAAACACCTATGTAATGATAAATAACTTCACATGATCACTATCCTTAAATAAAAGACAAGTTTTTTTGCATGATGAGTCATATTTTCAAAATAAAGGAAACATTTCACGAATTCAGTTAGGGGATGCAAACTTTTGGGCACAACCGTATATCATAATTGGATTACAATATAGTGATTATACCACTTACTCAAGCTGAAAATCAGTATGAAAGATCAGTGCCTGCATTTCTGTGAAAGGAAATTTTGAACGGCTAAGTAACAGTGAATAAGTGTTAGTTTCTTTCAAAAGGGGCAGACAGCGATTATTTGCTTTCAGTCACTGAAAGTATCTTTTTCCTTATTGAGGCAAGTAATGTGGAAATACATTTTAGTGACATGTGATTAAACATTGTCTAACAAGTTTGCACAGAAGTAGATGCCAGCAGTCACGGAGCTGCTCTATTTATGCATGCAATTACACTATCCTATCAATTGACCTATGGCTAAGCTCCGCCCCCTCCACTGACTTGGACAAACAATCAACATTTTAGAACAGGCGCTAATGGCTGGTATCACAGTCGGAGATATTATTCAGGATGCTATCGATGATTTTTGGCGATGGAAGACTCAAATATCATCAAGAAGTCAGCAAATAGGGTTACAGCGTTACACTATGCATTGGAGGGATACATTAATGAATTTAGAGTGGAGAAGGTCAACGAAAAGTTAAAATTAGAAGCTAAAATTTTCAGGGCTCAGTGCAAAGGTGATCAACCGCATCTTGTTTCCTTCACCCTCTCACACAACAAGAAAGAGGATCAGCATTGTTCGTGCACCGCAGGGTAATAAATTTAATTTACGTATTATTATTTGCTCGCTATCGAATTTAAGAAATCTAACCTGATGTGACTGAACGCCTAATTAAACAAGGTGACATGGTGAACAACAGCCAGGAGCTCACGTTAAGCCAACGTCCGTCAGCACTGCAGTTAGCCAGAGTTTACTAACTTTAGCTAACTTAGCGATGTAAAAGATAACTTTACGTTAATCTCCAGCGAAGTGACAAGATGTCGCCTTATACTCGATGTTGACTTAGCTTGGAACAAATGTAGACATCCTTGTTGACCTTCGTTAGCTACATTAAGCTGATAGTGGGGTCTTCCACAAAGCTTTAAGCTGCTTTCACACTGGACGCGAAACAAACTTTTCGCGTGACAGATTACATTCAAAGTCAATGCGATTACGCGCGTATTTGCGTCTTTGCATTGACTTTGAATGAAATCTGTCGTGCGAAAAATTTGTTAATATTCCGGTGTGAAAGCAGCTTTATCCAGAGGAGACACTTCTCTTGGTTATGATGTGGCTTTGGGAAGGGTATGAAATACACCCCATCGCCCAGCCTCTCGGGATACCTCATATTGGAGTAAAATTTTCCCCAAGCACAGCGTTTGACCATTTTTTAAAACTTAGAAACATTTTAAAACCCCATAAAAGCGAATGATTCAGAGTTTCCGTAATGCATTTCAATGGAAGTTCAGGCTCAGCATGCCCGAGTATATGGGGAGAGAATACACACTGTGATTGGCTCATCGCATTTGAGGGCGGGGCTTAGCCTTGGGTCAATTGGTAGTATACCCAAAATGGTAATTATGGAACCAACCATGGAGTGCTCAGGGTACATTCATGAGATCGAAATGTGATATGGAGATGGACAATGGCAGTTATTCTGAATGGAACCGACTGAAGGGCTGATAGCATTGATTCTCTGGAGGAGAAATTCAATGATGGAGAGTTTTTTCATGCAGTGTGAGTGCAACTGTCTTTGTATGAAGTGGCTCCATCTTACTTATAGCCAGCTAGCTAGCTAACAAACAATTTCTTATTTTCGGTCTACCACCGTGATCACAGAGCTAGTTGCCACATTGGTTAACAAGAGTAACCGTTAGCCTTTGCTATTATTATTGCATGTGGTGGCATTTTGTTCAATGCAGCAGTCTGTTTTAGAATTTATACTGCATTCAATAAAATAGAATGCCAAGGATTTTTGCTTGTTTAAAATGCAGACAGCTCAAACACTTCTGTAAATCTCCTGCTACGTTCATTGCACTGACTCTGTTCGATCGAGGGTAGCATATTGCCAGCATTTTCCTAATGGTGGAATGTCCGTTTTGTTAAAATAAGTTGGATTTCGGATATTACTGTGTTAATGACATATACTTGCCTCTTATAGGGTGTGAAAAGCATTTATACAAACTCACGTTTTGCTTGGATGCTGGAAATTTGGGGGAAAAAAACAACCTGTCCATTGCAGGGTGAACATTCTGCCGCAAAATAAGCAGTTCTTTAATGAGTATGTGTACTGCCTGTTGGGGCTCTGAAAAAAAAATGGACAAAATTCTAAACTTTATCATGGAGAAGAAGCATGTTTTTGCTTTGGAGAAGTTACTGGTGACCATTGATGTTCATCCGCGCCTTTATTGATAAACTCATGCTGAATTCCACGAGAAAATCATCAATTCATATTGAACTTCATGAGTCAAAAGTTGATTTGTGTTAAAAATATGATTATTTTGTGATTTGACAATGCACTATTTTGAGGGCTCTGATATTATGGGGAGGCACTTGGCGAGCTGGCTTATTTGCCTCATAAAGAGTTGATTATTTAGCAGATCACTGTCAGATAAAGTACACATGTGGTCAAGGAGTTTATGATCCCAGAAATGTATTGTTTTAACTCCCAGTCACTTTTCAATTCTCAGTATTATTTTTTTAAATAACTTCATTGCTCAATTTTCATGAAGAATTTTGTTGTGTTTATGGCCTTTACTCTGAACTAAAATTAGAAAAAGTAACTAAAATATGATGAAATTCTAAATACTGCAAGTGTTTTGTTTCATGTAAGTCATTTATCCCCTCTCTGTGAAGCTCAAACCTTGATTTATAAAGCCTTATAGAGGGTTATGCATAAATAGCCATATTTGGCTTCTGTGCAAAGGGGTTAATGATAATAAACTATTCAGTCCATACTGCAGTTATTTCAGGAACACTTCACAGTGTAAAACTGAAGCCTGACTGTGACAGTATCAGCTGGCCCTGCAGGTCATGGATGAGCCAGATGGTCCATTGCTCGTGAGAGATCCTACCTCCCTGGGAGACTCTAAATTTAAAAACTGGACATCCCAGTGATTTCATATAACAATGGGAAACAAGAGAGAACCATGAAAGAGCCATTCATTTTTTTTTATTCATGGCAAGGCACAGTTTTTATTTAGTGCAGGTACAGTATTAGTATTCTCAACTGCACATCATTTATTCTATAGTTTTAAAGCAAGCATGTGAACACTAAAATTTCAGAAACAAAAAATATGAGTCTCTGGCAAGGTATACAACTATAGATTCATGAGAAATTAAATTAAATTTACAAATAATTAATCACCATAATGTATTAAAGACCATTAAGGCAAAGCCTTTCAATTAGTGTAAGTTGGCTATGTTTAACCATTGGGAGACAGACAAAGGAAGAGAGAGAAAGAGGGGGGGAGAGAAAGAGAGAGAAATGTAAAGTGTCACGATGAGAAAAAATGTTAAGCGTCAAGACTTATTATTAACCCCATAAAACATACAGACCCATATATGGACCCATCAAATGCAGCTGCTGTATTCATTCCTGAAGAACTTCAGGCCAAGTTTACATTCCAGAGGAGATATCAAAGTTTCCAACAATCCTTGATAAGTCCTGCTGAATAAGAGGGAAATGTGTATAAAATGTTGCACAAGATCTAGATAATTTCCCTTTCATGTCATGCAGTAGCCATAAAAAATATGGCATCCAAGGTTTAAATATTTCTCTCAATATAAGGGTGATGCAGCTTTGGTGAAGTTCTGCAACCAGCAGACATAGAATGTGTATGTGACATTGTCCGAAAATATGAAAAAAAAAACTTTTTCTGACTTTGAACCTATTTAAGGGAAAACTTAAGAGAAAAGTTTGAGTTTAAGGGTTTAAAACCTGTGGTAATTGTAGTTTATGGTGATACTGTTTGGACTCTGCAATGTCCCGGATAATACAGATCTAGCTATATGAATACAAGGTCAGTGCTGTATGCATCTATGTCAGTCTTGCCTTTGACGGTCCCATATGTTATCCTTCCAAAAGAACACACACACATACATGCGCGCGTCGCACACACACACACACACACACACACACACACAATCAGGGTGCAAATTATGAGGAAAAAAAACTTTGGGGGGAATATTTGGAAACAAAGATTCCCAGTTTTGGTTCCCACAACATAAGTCGTGTGGGTGCAAATGTGAGTGTGTGTGCACTTGTATGATGCATGAACATAGCTCTGTCATTTGAACACATTTTAACAAAAAAGAAAACTTTAGTTAAGCAACCAGTGGCTGTGTCGTTTTGTGGCAATTGAAATTAGGCTAGATTTAAGTATGTGAAATGGCACAGGGTGAAGAGCCTGGAAAAGCTTAGTCGTATTACCTTGCAAAAAGCAAAAAGTGGGAGCCAGCGTTTGTATGCTCACATAAGTTTTAACTGGACAGTCAGTCACCCGCAATTGACATGTATCCTGGATGCCCTAGAGCAATCACTCCCAAAATTGATAGCCTTATGAACTTACCACACACAAGGTCCATGCCAAACATGAAACAAATCCATGAAGAACTGCGACCTGTAGAGCGCTAACAAGAAATCTCTATGGATGACGCGAACACAACAAAACGATCGCTTATCCATAGTATCCCTGACTCATTGTCCGGGGTCACAATTAGGCAACAGGTCTTAATTTACTGGATTGACTTTTCTCACATAACAAGAGACTGGTGGATTAAAAAAAAAAATTGCTTCAGCAATCTTTTGTCGCATAGTGCTATAGAGACCAGAAATGATTCTCCCGCAGTAATAATATCACACTAGCAGTAATTCTATCACTTTCAAAAATATACTCATCATGTAAAATAAGAGAATTGTGGTGTTACTTTGTAATATGTAGACTACACTTCGCATAGGAAGTAGGAGTTGTTCAATAAGTTAAATTCTGTATCCGATTAAGAATCACAGAATTAATTTAATGAATAACGAATACCAATATGCTGACAATCATGATCAAGACATCATAACAATAAATGGGTAACAAGGCTTCAAAAAGAGATTGTATGGATGAACATGATCTATATAATTAATTAGAAACAAAATCTCAACTTTTTCTGATTTACATCTTACCTTAGTAGCTTTTTTAATCAGCATAGAACACAATATTGCTTTTAGAACAGTCAGCTTTGCAACTCAAATCTGTGCTGTTCCATAAACATTTCACGAACACAATAATGCTAACTAATACATTACCCAGTCATCCTACTGATTATTGGGCAAATCAGTTGCTAAGTAAAGTGAATGGGAAAAGTGATTGCTCAATGCTTGAAATGCCAAAGACCTGCTCTATAAACTTTGAGTGACACTTAAGTAATAAATCCAAAATCACTTGGCAACAGAGGGCTAACAACCGCAGTTTCTGAACACTAACAGAATATGGAATCCATCTAATTTTAATAATTATTGAAAAAACCCAATTAAGCTGACTTGCATTGACAAATTTTGTTTGTTTATGCAATGAAGAATTGACAAATATCACTTTTACAAGGCTGTTCTCAGCAGACAGGTTGCAGACAATGAATGTGGAATTTCACACTCCTTGCAGCTATAGCGAAGTTCAAGCTGCATGTATAGTTTAGCCATATTTTTTATTCTAATGTCGAGTAACATACAGTAAATGGAATTTTTAACTTTGCCTTAATAATTATTAATACCACCAAATAGCGTCCTAAAGCGGTTGGGAACCCATTGGTTTATGCACTTTTCCTTATTGCAATTAGTGTTGCATGAAGTAAAACCAATGCAATTTTACTATAGCTGAAGCTGTACCTTAAAAACAAAAGTAGTCCCTTAGATTCCTGGGATTGCGTGCTTCCGTTCCCATTCTAGGAAATGTCTAATTTTCAGGGAAAATAATCATCTTTAGTATTGAAGGGCATGAGCGTCTTCCTGAGCCTTAAATATACAGGCTAAAATTGAAATAGACGTCTCTAGTTTAACAGTGGCATTCAGAAATATTTCATTAACTTTCAGTTTTTAATTCATATTCATTAAATACATTCAGAACTAGAGGCACTCGTAGAGTGCAAACCTTCGCCAAGGCAGCACAATCCAAATCTTCATAAGTGGGAGCAAAGTTGAGTTATCGCGTGTCATACGATTTCAAGATGGCTGCCATGGAGGCCATATTGTTTCACTGATCAAGGTGAAAATCAATAGGGTCCATCCTTGATGTAATAGCAATGCACCCACAAAATTTCAGCCAAATCCGTGCATTACATTTTGAGTTATGTTGTTCACAGACAGACAGACAGACAGGGGCGAAAACATAACCTCCGCCCCAACTTCGTTGGCGGAGGTAATGAGAGAAAAGTTACAGGTGGGGAGAACAGATAATATCCCAACCATGGATGAACATTGGACAGGCAGAGGGGAGGTCTTTGTGAGAAGTGGCAGGGAAATCTCCTCCTTGCCCCCTTTAATTTACACACTGCACACAACAGTGCAAAGTGTATAAACAAAATACAGCACTAAATGTATCCTCAAGATAACAGAGGCATGACAGCAGAATATGGATCAAGCTCTAATTACTAATGAGGTCTTGGAACTAAACCATTGTCATCTCCATAATGTTCGGGACAAAGACATATTTTACACAACAATTTTACACTTTAATCAAATAATCCATGCATTGCAAATTAGCAGCTTCTAAGAACTTTATTACAGGGTACTTCTGCACAGTTTAATTTGTATATTCATGTTGAAATTGCTCAACTTCGCATTCATAGTCCCCCTGTTTCAGTGCAGTATATTGTTTGGCACAAAAAGGCTTCGCAGGTGTTTCTGATTAGGTATGCTTGTTCAATAGCTTCCTTATTGAGAGATGTGAGGTGTGTTCAGCATCTTGTCTTGATTACAGGTCTCTGATTCCCTCCAGAGTCTGCGGTGTATTTGCCAACAGCAGGACCAGAGTTGTAACAATTAAAGTCAAGGGAGCTATAATGAAACTGCGAAATCAGAAACCACGTACCAAGCATAAAAATTTGGGTTACACAACAGTCTGGAACATTTTTACAGATGAAAAACAGCACTGGAGAGTGAAGTAGTTTCGATAGTTCAAGGAGGACCTCAATGTTTGATGGCTGAAGAAATTCCACCGAACTCCATCAGATCAAAAACTCTTCCGAAGGCAAGCATGTATGTGTCACAAGCAGAAAACTGCATGAATAGAACTCCAGAACTTACAGTGCTGAATTGAAACCACTTAGTAGTCATAAAAATTGGTCACAGATTGCTGGGAAGTACCTAAAAGAGCTTGAAGAGTTCTAAAGGGCTTGAGGCCAAATGGAAACAAAATTCTCCAATCTGTGTGATGGGAGGAACAAACTGCCCAAGATCTAAAATAGCCCCCTTATTTTGAAAAATAGTGGAATGTTACAGTTTGGACATGTTTGGCAGCCGCAGGTTTGTCTGCTTTGTTTATATAACTGCTAATGGCTGTCCCAGATATAAATATGCAGGGTACAGATGTTGTGTTTTTGCTCTGTTTGTTTTCTAGCTCCGGTCCGGTCTGCCAGTTGGGATCCACCTCTCCAGTTCGTGTTTTATGCCATGTTTTTGTTCCTGCGTGCTGCACCTTTCATTGCTTTGGTTTGGCTGGTGGTGTTTCCACTTCCTTCACAGCTGTTCTGAATCCGGGGCTGTTCTAAGCTTGATTGCCTCTTGATTGATTTTACTCATTACTACCATTTGCTAACTCACACAGGAGGTGTTTCTTTAGACAGACACGCACTAATCATGATTAATTTAGATAGGGTATCGATTGGCATGATTTCCGTCATTTGCTATTTTCTAAATCTCCTTTGCTTTTCTGTTAACAATCTCATCCTTCCTTCTCTGCTGCATCTTACATTGGTACTTAAGCTGAACACGCCCATTCTCTTAATGGGCTGGTTAAGTCTTACTGCTTGTCCCATGTCTCTTGCTTCTGTGCCTTGCCCCTCTCGTTTTGCCCAGGTGTTCCTTGTTCCCTGTTCTCGCTCCCTAGCCCACATGTTCTGAGGTGAAGCTCCAATCTGGCAGACGGATCCTTGTTTTGCCACAGTCCTGTTTCGACCGTGTGTTATTCAGTGCTTATCTAGTTCTTGTTCTTTGCCTCGGTGTCCAGTCCTTGTCATTTTATTATTAGCCTTGTTATTCCCTCCTGTTTTATCAGCTCTTTGAGAGTAGTTTTTTGTTGGCCTTTGTGCCCCTTTATGTTCCCTGATTTAGGCATTTCTGTTCTGTTTTTCAGCTCCTTGAGGGAAGTTTTCTGCTGGCCCTCCTGCCGTGTTTATTTTGTGTGTTGTTTAATAAAACCCTTTTATTTTAGATTACATCTCGCGTCTGGTGTTCCCCATCGCCGCGCCTAACAACAGTTGCATGCTTTCAGCACAGGTTCATGCAAATCCATCAAAACTTATTCAGTCTTCTGCAAAAAAAAAATAAATAAAAAAATAATCTCAAACTTACCTCAACCTTCAAGTGACCGAATGGGGTCACTTACGACCCCATTTTCATGTGTCATCTTGATATATTAAATCAGAAAAATGTTTCCCTCCATGAGTTTGTCAAGCTATTCCTCTTACAGCTTCTTGTAGATTTTTAGAAGAGTTGGACCATTTGCGTGGTAAGGATAATTGAAAGATATGTGGGGTCATTTACAATCCTGGAGATATAGGAGTGTTTTCTGAGTTGATAAAAGAGCAATCAGAGGCTGCATACCTCATCCAAAGCAAATTATAATTATTAAGAGATAGAAAATGTGCACCCAGAGGGGGCACATACCATGCATCGAATAACAAAAAAAAACTCATTTAATCTGTTAATTCAGTTAATTGGGCCTATATGTCAATTTTTAATTTTTAATTATTTTTAGTTGATTAGCACTTTCCTCGTTGAGATCAAATTGCATTGATTTGGTCCTTGGACCAGCACCTGCTCCTGTGTAACTTTTGGTGCAGATTGAAATATTAGTCTTTGGGGTAAAGTTGGTGACAGACAGATAAACACACACATATAAACAAATGAAAACATAACTTCTTTGGCAGGGGTAAAAATAGCTGTACATTATGTTATTCTGGATCTGATAGGCAAGGTTTACAGCAAAACATAAGTTAGTGAATAAAAGTTGACCATTACAATGATATCAATGCCCATAAGGTCGAAAAAAACATACAAATTTTTTGGGGCCATAAATGACCCCACGCAAGTTTCCATTATTCTTGCCACATGAAAAAGTCAATCAAAACTCTCAATTAATTACATCAGATCATTTAATTATATCTGTCATACTTATATGAAGCTGTATGGATATAATGAATGCAAAGTAATAATTAAAAATATGTATGTTTGCATTATACAAACCTCAATTCCAATGAAGTTGGGACGTTGAGTAAAACGTGAATAAAAACAGAATAAAATAATTTGCAAATCCTTTTCGACCACCTTCTGGTGGAGGCAACCAGATTTTCAGCCAAAATATCCTGATACTTGGTGGAATTCATAATCCTATCCAGTGTCCTGGACTTCTTGAATTAAAACAGCCCAAAATCATGAATGACCCACCATCATATTTCACCATTGGTATGAGATGCTTTTCCTTGTATGTATCTCTGTTTCGACGCCGAACATGCCGATGCTGTATCTGACCGAAACGTGTAATTTTGGTCTCATCAGACCAAAGCACCTTGTTCCTGTCATAAATTACAGGACGTGTGGCACACTCCAAGCACTTGGTTCTGTGTCTTCTGGTCAGAAAAGGCTTTTGTCTGGCAACCCTTCCAAATAGCCTGTGGTTCTGGAAGTGGCGTCCGACGGTGCTTTTTGAAACTTGGTGACCCCAAGATGGCACTACGGCCTGCTATTCCTTCACAGTGATTCTTTAGGATTTGGTTGCCTCTCTCACCATCCTTCTCAGTATCCCAGGGGCCAAAATGTAGTTGCATCCTCTAACTTTAAGGTTTTCAACAGATCCATATGTTCTGGATTTTTTAATAATTGCCCCGACAGTGCTTAGTGGTATATTCAATCATTTGTGAACCTTCTTTTAGCTATTACTCAATTTATGAAGGTCTATGACCATCTGCCTCTTTTGAACTGACAGTTGATTTTGTTTTCTTCATAGTGTTGGATGACAAAGAGATATTGCATTTGTGTTACCTTATTTCTATACCCTAGTGAAACAGGAAGAGATGAAATCAGAATCAGAAATACTTTATTGATCCCCTCGGGGCAATTATATTCGTTACATTTGCTCCCATTCCAGATAGAAACAGAGTATTAAAAAATGATAATGCCTAAAATCTATCTATACAGCAATTTACAAATATAAACATCTGTATAAAAATCTGTGTATGACATGTACAGCAGATACCGGGGTCGGTACTAAAACAATGTACAATAATGGTGGCCAAGATCTTATGACACACAGTAAATAATAAACAGTTGTGAAATAAGAACAACAGACATCAGTAATTCAATTAAGTGATGGAGTCCAGGTTGTACGACAAGACAGTAAATATGAACAGTAAATAATAAATGCAGAGTTGTTATTTAGTAAAGTATAAATAATAAATGCCATGACACAGTATTTTACAGTATAATGCATAAGCACAGTATTGAGAACTTGACTGTTTAGGTATTGCACAAAACATCAGATAAGCATTGATAAAACAATTTGCTTTCAACCAAGGAGTAGAGCGAGTCCAGACTATTTGCTCAATAAGTCTGACACTGAGGGAAAACTGAAGAATTTGATGGCCATAGGCAGGGAGACACTGTCCAACATGACATGCAACAATGGCTTAATATAGCTCCTTAACAGGAAGATAAAACTTAAATAAGTGGAATTTAATATCTGGTTTAATTTTCGTAGATGTTATTTACAGTGATTTTTAGGGGTGCACTTAATTGTGAAACCTTGATTTGAAGGAAATTGATTTTTAATTAAATCAGTAAATGGTTGCTTCATGCTGTTAGAGTTTCTCAATGAATACGTTTTTTTTTTTGAATACGTATTGTTTGTGCATTGCCAGTCAGGGGTGCCAGTAAATTTGGAGTCCACTGTGTGTGTGTGTACTGTGTTACTGCATATATAATTTTTAAAACAGTGTTTGCAAATGGAAAATTAGATTCAGGTCTGCATATTATGCGTGCTCTGTATGTTATATGTGATATTCATTTTATCTGAGAAGTGACTATTTAAGATTGACGGTGCTGGTAAAATTAACATTATTTGACCCTTATGTTATGAGAATGAAGACATAAACTCCGCGGGAAACTTCGACTAAAGAAACTTGATTTATGCTTTGACAATTCATACTTTATTTCAAACTCAGATGCTAATTCCTAATTGAATTCAAAATCTTTTGTTGCTGCAGATATTGGCCGTTAGATTATGTGCATCTCCCAGCCAGGACGAGACTGAATAATGAAAATGTTATCAACTTCTCTTGCCGTGATTGAACATGAAGTCATTACTCCCTCCATTAAAACAAGCTGCTAGCCGCAGCCGCCCCTGAATAGGCCAATTTCTCAAGGACATTCACTGTCCAGAGGGTCAGCTTTAAAAATGTCCTGTTTGCCAGTGTTTGGACATTCATAAGCTTCTGCAGTCAAAGTGCATTTCCAGAGAAATGGGTGAGTAGTTTGACTTGGCTGCTAATACCAGCATTTCTGGGTTTGCTACTTATTGTTGGATGTGTCCTCTATGGGTCTGGTTCAAGTGGTGAACTCAATCAATGTATGAACATGGTAACTATGTGAAGTATACTCATTATAACATTCATACAGATCCTCAAAAACTGTCAGTTTTGTTTGCCCTGATGTAACATGATTGCATGCATTCCACAAATATGCCAAATTTCTGCCTGAGTTCAATAAATAAATAAATAAACAACCTCAGATTTCATTCAGCCTGGTATTCCAGTAAATTCCAAGAGTTCACCCATGAGTAAGTCTCCAGGTTCTCACGATGATTGTTTCGTCTTTCAGCATGATTCAGGCTGCAACAGATTATGCCCATCACTATCTCTGCAGAGGGCTTGGTCTATTTTTCTCCATGTTTGCAGGGGTTTTGTTCTGTAGTCCAAAGACAATCATGTTAGGCTGGTTGAGGAATCAAATTGCCCATAGGCTTGAGTGGATGAACGAAAGGTGCACATTTCCAGCCACTCCGCAACCCATACAAGGAGAAAGCGGATTAGATAATTGATGGATGGATGAGTTTAACTGGGTACCCAACAAACCTTCCCCCACACTAAGCAGGTATTTCTGTCACAATTCAGTTCCTTTTGCTGTTCTGTTATGATATACAAAGATTTATCATTCATTCATTTATTTTGTATAATTTTGTATTTTGGGGAAGAGGACATAATTATGAGGCTTGAAACAATAGATGTGAAGCTAGATGAAATCGATTGTCAGATTTAATAACTTTTCCTCAACAAAATTTGGACTTACAAACACACACACACACACCCACACACATGCAAAAAGTGACAAAAATGATCCATTTTAATACTTGCAAAAACATTGCAAAAGTTGATTCTCAATTTCGCTGAAATGCCCCAAAGCACACCAAGTTCAGCAAATTTGATAGGATGGTCAAAAAACAGCTTGTTACTGCCATCACCTGGTTACATGTTGAATTGCCATTAAAAGTGGTTCACTTCTGAGTCATGCCATCACTATCATTAAGCATAGTTAGCCTCATAGCATAATTGCCTCGCTCATTTTACCCAATGGAGCACCTTTGCGATGTGGTGGAACGGGAGATTTGCATGAAGGATGTGTAGCTGACAAATCTGCAGGAACTGCATGATGCGATTTTGTCAATATGGGCCAAAATCTCTGAGGCATCATGCTTCCAGCACCATGTTGAATTTATGCCACAAAGAATTAAGATAATTCTGAAGGCAAAAGGGGGTCCAATCCGGTACTAGCAAGGTGTACCTAATGATGTGGCCAGTGAGCATATGCATTTAGAGTTTAACTGTCCAAAATCCATCCCAATCTAATACCCCATCTTCAAAAAATGTGGGATAATTCCAAGTAAAAATAGAAAGCAGTGATTTGCAAATCATCTTTGACATGTTCTAAATGGAAGAGTACTGTACAGATAAAATGTCATGTTTCACCTTATTAACTTTGGGTTTTTTTTTTTTTGGATTTTTTTGGGGATGGTGGTTGCAGAGATAGAGTAGGACTTAGAAACTTGCTGAAAGGAGCAAGTGCACAGGTGTTGAACAAGTGATGTCATCAAGTATTCGAGGCTCGCCACTTCATAAAAAAAAAAAAAAACAACTGATTGAATAATCCAACAGCTTAAAACCTTCTTGTGTTCATAGTAGTATTTCTCACAGTTCTTGCCTCTGTCCAGCAAACGCTTGACAGTGAAGAGGTCATAAACAATGGGAGCAGGGAGTGCCCTTGTAGTCAGCAGCATGTTTCTCGGGCGTCTGCTCATGAGCAGCAAGGCTGGCAAAAGACCCGCTGACTCTAGTGGCATTGTTATGCAATCCAGCAAATCTAGGTACTCGTCTCAGTCTTTGCAACACAGAGTCCTTACTGTCTGCATGGCACACTCTGTCTCTCCATTTAAATGTGGTGTGTGCGGTGAAGATATTCTGTGTAAAATACCATAACTCTTATAGAGGTCCTTGAAAACTTTGGGGGAGTACTGTGGGTCGTTGTCTCTCCTGAGTATGGTGGGTATGCCGTGCTGAATTGGGCTTTCAGAGTTTTGATGGTGGACCAGCTGCACACGTCTCTCAGTTCATCTTGCCTCAATGAGCTTTGGGGTCATTCCATGTCAATTCACACACCCTCCTCAGTGACATCTCTCAGATTTGACTGAATAAAATCTAAAATTAGTTTTTGACCCCAAATGAAGGCATCCAAATTTCAGCTTCATACTGTCTGTTATTTTGGAATTATGGCCCTAGGAAATTTGAGTGCTACTCCCAATTTTTTTT
The DNA here is from genome assembly GCA_029692085.1 of Gymnothorax javanicus. Taxonomy (NCBI): domain Eukaryota; kingdom Metazoa; phylum Chordata; class Actinopteri; order Anguilliformes; family Muraenidae; genus Gymnothorax; species Gymnothorax javanicus. Next base: position 79,675,004 of record CM056202.1, read on the forward strand.
CCTGCACGTAATTTGTAACCATATTTAGGGACCCATAACTTCTCTTTTATATGAGCTACAGGGCTAAAAATAGATAAAGCAGTCATTGTCTTTTAAAATCTCCATGCAAGTGGCTAAAAGCTTGCCTAGGAATTCAAGGAGAGCTTTTTTTTTTTTTTTTCGGTATGATGGGCATGTTGCTCAAGATAGATTCATTCTGAGGTACAGGGCCCATGCTGATGCATAACAAGCTTAAACTTAATTTACCTCTTACACAAAACTTGGTGAGATTTTGGGAAGCATCCTGAGCCTGTTCTCCAATATTAGCCTAGACCTCTTAATGCAGCTGCATGGGCCAAATAGGAGTATTATCCTGAGAATACAGAAACAAAGTGCAGATTTACCAAAAAATTTACTTTTTTTAAAAATCTAAAATTAAAGAATACAATGAAAACAAAATCGTCAGAATTATGAAATTCTCAGTTGCATTATAGGGGTTTACCTCAATAGCTGCTTAACCTGACATGGCTCAAAAGAATCACTATCAGAAATGGTAGTTCCGATTTCGTTACATTAACAAACCATGCACGTGGACTCCGTATCGAAACCTAACCAAATTTGGAAACCAAAACAAACGTCACTGTCTAAACCTCGTCCATAGTACCCACTGCCGCTTCAGCCAAGTAACACAATGCGTGTCCACAGCAAATGAATTTCTGGGAACGAGAATCGTTAATTTATGCAAGCATTCTCTAAAGCCGTGATTCACCTCGGAAGGTCCCATTTTGCAAAAATTTCTTTCCTAATGGCATGTCCCGGGGCTATGTTCGCCATCTACAGCCACTCCGAAGGCGAAAATGAAACCTTGGCGATTGGTTCAAAAAGGGTCACTTGGTACAGGTTGCCCAATCACAGAACGGGTCTCTCTCGCTTTTGGTTTTCCAGTATACAATATTTTTTTCGTAGGAGAAGTCTGGGAATCTCATAAATATTCATGAGGAGCCACCATCTGATTGGCCTGTGACCCTAACCCTATGAGCTGGGCTGTCTGTGAGCGCACCAGCCAACCACGTAGCGCCATCATCAGCCAATCAGATGACGGCTCTTCATGAATAGTTATGAGATTCCCAGAGTTCTACTATGAAAAAAATTTTGCTCCCAGTATCTACAAAGACTTACTTGTTGGTCCCAAATTTTCTACAAAGCAGTGTATGGAATGTCTACCAGCCGAGTGTAACAATGGAGACGGAACCAGTCTCGTTTCCATGAGGCGTGCATTTTTTTTTTTTCGAGCTTTATTTTCGTGAGGTGCGCGCATTTTCCCTCGCCTCAATTTTTTTAGCCTTCCAAGTAACGGAACTTCACTCTTTCCGAGGGAAAAAAAAACAAGGCTCCTGGCTAAGTGGCTACATTGGACATTTAGGCAAAAAAACATAGTGAAAATGACATCTTTTCGAGTCTAATCATAATGTTGGGGCTTGCAGAGACTTCGAAAATGTCACACGAGCAGTATGGAGGCAGTTTATGTTTTTTAACGTTGCTTTTTTAAACTTGAAAAAGTGGCCACCATAGGATTCCATTCATTTGGATTTCTCTTCAATGCTGTTTTTCCTTAAAACTCCAAAAGTATTTAGAGGACAAAAGAAATTAACCGACCCTTCAATTAGCCTTGGGGTGAGTATATTATGAGTGAATTTTCATTTTTGGGTGAACTTTCCCTTTAAGAGACCTGTCTCATTTTCTCTTTTAAAATTACTACTGCTCTTGAATAAAAACAAAGGTGATTTAATAAAATAATTGACCAAGCACACACCATTACTTATTAGATTACTCGATTAATCAGAATATTCGATAGAATACTCAATTACTAAAATAATCGTTTACTGCAGCCCTAAGTATATGGGGCGAATGACAAATAAACGTGAACCATATATAGTTTTTGTGTTCTATTCCAGGTAAGATAACAGACCACCAGTGCATCAGAGAAATGGTATTTGAGTTCTGTCACATCAGCCACCCTCCTCAAATCAGTCCGATTTCATTTAAAAAGGCACCACCTAAGGACTTTCTTTCTAAGCCTATAAACTTTTGTGAAGATCATTCACACAGTTTTTGAGTTCTGCTCTGTGCATGCTGAATACCACCCTCATTAAAGTCAAATTTCATTGTGTTTCTATGGAAAACGCAATAAATGTCATTTGAAAATCTCAAGATAGCAAAAGACCATGACACACAGGGTCTGCTTAATAAGCGTACCAAGTTTCATTAAAATCCTTCACACAATTTCAGTTCTGCTCTGGATAAAGTGACGACCCCCTCATTTAAGTCCAATTTCACTGTGTTTCCATGGAAACGGTCAAAAAACAGAATTCAGAAACCTTCAAATAGCAAAAGGCACAACCTTATGCCCTGATTAAGTGTACCAAGTTTTATTAAAATCATTCACATGGTTTCCGAGTTCTTCTCCGGACAAAGTGACCACCCCCCCATTTAAGTTCAATTTCATCACGTTTCCATGGAAACTGTAAAAAATACAGAATTCAGAAATCTCAAAACAGCAAAAGGCACAACCTTGGGACCTAATTAATAAGTATCAGTTTTGTTAAGATCATTCAAATAGTTTGAGTTCAGCTCTAGACAAGAAATGATTACATCCAGATGGACTGACGGACGGACAGACAAACATACTAATGACTATATCCCCCCGCATTATATGCCATGGGGATAATCAAAAAAAACAGTATAATTATGCTTACTTCTTCCAGCTGCAGTAAATACATGCTGACACAATAACATGACCGCAAGTGTGAGAACAATGGTTTATGAATGTCACCAACATGCGTAAAAATGGATAAAATCTGAAGTTACCATCAAAAACAAATCCTTATCTATAATGGACAAAATTTTGCACCACATACCATCATTAAAACAAAACAAAAATAAATACAATTAATTTATTTGGTCTCAGTGATGGACACCAAGGCAAAGTGAGGCTGCCTTTCTTGCGTTCACACAGCTTAAATGTAGTTTAACCTTGAGATACTGACTGGGTTACTATTGGCCAAGCAATTCCCCCCCCCCAAAAAAATTTACCGCTCCTTAGATTTTTAACCATCAAACAGCAAATGTTGTCCACCTGATTACTGAATACATTTTTTTCCTTTCCTGAAATATGGACTCCAATGACCCCTCCCCACTACCCATGAAACAATGTCATCCTTCCAAAATCATGCACAGCTACATAAGTTGAACATTGGAATGCTGAAACCAGAAGGTGTGGTTCCCCATGAACACACACCACAACAGAGGCATAATATAAAAATATATTACCGTACAAAATTATACCATCTGGTAGCTAAAGGAGACATTTGTGTATAAAAAAAGGCATTAATGGTGGTCCCTATGGCTTCAGAGGTAGGCCCAGACCCAAACAGGGCTGATTCAGTCATGAGACTACTGGCCAGGAGAGGGGTGGGGCTGGGGATCCTCGGGTCCTCCCAGAAATTGCCAGTTCGCACAGTTTCTCCTGGTCTCTCAGAGCCGAAGGTGGGGCACAGGCATGGTGACATCGCGGAAAAACCGGTGGACCAGGGCATTCTTGGCTGAAACCCTTTTGTTGGGGTCGTAGTTCAGCATTTGCTGCATTGCACAGGAAAGAATAGGATTGAACTCAGAAGTACCCATTAAACAAACACATCATGGCTCAGTTTTACACACACAAAGCCGAGCCCTAGTCTGGTATTCAGCCCGTATGAACTGCAGCTTTCAGTACTCTTCGAATTAGCAGGGCGATTCTTCAAGTTCTGGACACAAGTCTATCCACTGGTATTTATTTCAGAAGGATACCATGCAAGATTCCAGACTGGGTGGTCGATGTAGGCATCAAAACTTGGAGCGAATCTTCTGCCTCCTGCAACATCTTACAGGTGTGCAGTGAGTAACCAGGTTTGTTTTAAAATGGAGGTACTTGCTCTTATCGAGAAAGCCAGTGTGGGTGCAAGCTTCAACCCCAATTTCTAAAAATCAAGGTCTTAGCAACTCTACGGGTTGATTAGTTGAATCAGGCGTGTAACCGATTGGCTGGAATTAAAGCCTGCACCCACACTGGCTCATTCAGGATAAGAGCGAGTACCCCTGGTTTAAGAGAATGCATCCCATGCCCGCAAATTTCTTGCAAATTGTTTTTGAATTGTCAGTATTGGACCAAATAGACCTTGTAAACTCTGCAGAGCATCTTTGCTAAATTAACATTGCACGCTTGGGAAGGCTAAGCAGAAGAATTGGTTACTCGCTGGGAAGTTATAACTACCATTATTGTGGTTGTTATGGGGCGTCTCCAAGTTTACATCAATCTACTTTGCTACAGAGATTGGTCAAAGAGTTTGATGCTTGACAACCAAGCGCCAACTAAGATTAAGCAGCATCTCAGGGTGCATACTACCCGTTTGCCACATTGCTAGTGGCAATCCAATTTGCTCTGTGGCAATTTAAAATTCCTGCACCACCCAGGCAAAGCTGCATTTCTTCTCACCATTGGTGATTTTCCCTCCTGCTGCATGTGCCTTTCATTATTCCCATTAAGAAAATTTCCCACTGACCTTTATCTAGACCCTACTGAAAAGCAAGGATGGGAAGAATTTCTATTAAAATGTTTATTCATTATGAAAAACCAAGCCACCAATCTTTGAAACGTGTTTCCTCAGCAGCTGCCGAAGGGTCACTGAGCGCCTTGTAAAGGTCACCAGAATAACAAAAACAAAGGGTGAGGAGTACTTTGGAGACTTTTTGGGTTATGAAGCTCAAGCACAGATGGAATTTGAGTTTTGTTTGTTACCTGCCACTGAATTGTGGCTTGAGAAGACTAGCTAGCAACTAGTAACATTAATACAAAGAGCTGCTGCCAACTGCTATATGTGAATTGGCACCATGCCGTCAAGTCAACACTAGAACTAATATTACTAGAAAGCTAGATGCCAAAACTACCTGTAGGCTACTATGCTAGGTAGCAAGTTCTAACATACAATTTATATGGTTTCTAGTTCACCATAATACACAGATGGTAGGCATCACATGATTTAGTAGCCAACACTTAAAGGAAACCTTACCCCAAATAAAGATATTTCAATTAAAAAGAGGCATTTTGATGCAAGCTTTAGAATGACCTATGAAACCCTCTACCAAAATACACTAGAAAGATATAAATCATGACTTTGTCATAATTCCAGTCCACTTGATGTGGGCTGCAGACTGCCAACATTTTGAGACTCCCCCAATTCTGAGATGAGAATATACTGTGCGTACATGCGTTCTTCACCCTTTGATTGTTCTAGCGCAACCACTGTTATAAGTTAGTAACCAAAATTACTTTGTTTACTCTTTAATGGATCAAGAATGGCATGAAATTTCTTTCCTCCACTTTCAATTGTACACCCGTACGCTTGGCAGTCAACCAGGGATGAGTTTCCCAAAATCACAGATGCTAACTTACATAGTTGGAGCCGTTGAGTGTGAATGGACGAACTATGCAAGTTGCTAACTTAGTTAGCAACTATGCTTTTGGGAAATGCACCCCTGGATGATCGCGTGTAAACAACACTTTTGTCCCCTTCGACAAGCTCTAGCTGGGCACTCACAGCTCCAAACTGGATGATCGATATCAAATTAAAGACATCTCATTAAAGACATTAAAGACAATGGTACAAGACAGCGCCATGCGATAACCAGGTGGTCGTTAATGAATACCAAAACTTTATATTGACTACAACTGAATGGTTGCTGCATGGTTGGGTGAGTAACGTTAAATTAAGGTACTCATACTATCGTACTGCACTCCAAGAGGAAGCCAAGATGTATGATGATTGATAGAAAATACTGCACAAGCAATGTCTCTGCTCAAAGCATAGAAACAGAAGGAAGAAGAAAAATAAACAAGGAAAGTTTTCGCTGCTTCATTTTCTCCGTCTTCCTCGTAATGTCTTGCCCGGTGCTGGTGGGAGAGACTGGACCCGATGGCCGGCGGCGTTTTTTTATTATTTTTTAATTTTTTTAAACTTGTTCTGGGCCAGTACGGGCCACCACACTATATTTCACTGCTTCGGTCGGGCCACTTGGAAATAAAATCGCTATCAACAAATTAATTCGTCTCGCCTCGGTGTTGGTTTAAACGAAAAACGTAATTTTTAAAAATAATTTTCAGTTTATGAAAATGTAGTTAATTACTGCGATTGCCATAAGGAATAGGAAAGTATTTAAAAAAAAAAAAGATGCTTAAAAGAAATAAAAACGATGCGGATGCTGATCCGAGGTCATGTCGGGACTGAGGTGGTGGAGAGTGGAGTGCAGTTCTCTCGTATCTGTGAGAATGGGCCTGTGTCTCGGGAAGAATAGAAAATTTCCGCTTGGTCTCCTTTCGACAAGGTATCGGAAAAAGTTAGATGTTGACCTTGCAATAGACTTAGTTCAGCTGTTCCATTTTAATACTGAAGAGAATGCTCGAGCTGACACCACCATCGCTGGATGTTAAACGCAATAGCCAATTATGCGTTAATGTTTGTATAATGTATTAAGGGCTAACCGAACATAAAAAATAGCGGCTCACTCGGTCTTTAACAGATGATATTTTTACAAATACTTCATTAAAACTGCCATTTCAGGACTTAATAGAAAGGTCTGTATAGCCTACTGGGAACAAACCAATACCAAACCATGGGACAAATGGTGTTTTTATTGCCGTTTTCATAGCAAGGGTGCTATGAAATTACGTGATTTGACCGCTGCAAAAGAAAATGTTATCTGGTTTGGAAAAGGTAGACTGCCGTTCCTAGTTCATTCGTGATAAAGAATGGAATTTTAATCCCACAATTTATCAGTCTTATCAGGTAGAATGTTTTGGACTTTGCAGTAACAAGAATAGCGAGATTTTTTTTGTTTGTTCTGTCCTATACTTCAGCTAGCGCAGGACAATATGCATAAGCATACATGTACTTGCGTTCAGTGAGTGATGGTCTCAATGTCAACATGACGTCAAATGATTACTTGGCAAATTATTCTTGTTCTGATTAAATTTACCTCTTAAATACAATAAAGCCAACTTCAAACCATGGTATATGTACAGAAAATATACCTCCCCACCCCATAGTTATATATAATACAAAATGCACTCTTGTTGGGATATGACTAATGATAATTCTCTCTCTAGTGACCACTTCGGCCTAATTTAGTCGCAGGGAGCTTCAAGTTTTTGTTATTTTCATCTGGAATTGCGGTTTAGCATCATCATTAGAAATTTGGTGGTGTAAACAGTGATAAACAAGATATGGTTTGTTGTCTGTATCAATAATCATTTCTGAAATCGTAAATATGATATATATGAAAGGGATAATCAACTCGTAGGTGTGCATCACATGGTTTTAAGGCATGATGCGAAGGCGAGTAACCACCCGACGTGAAGTGCCTTAAAACCGTGTGATGCACACCCACGAGTTGATTATCCCTCTTATACCATGGTCATTTGCCGGCAATATCAAATCAAAGCATTCAGAAATTTTTGGTGAAAGTTTTGCACTTAAAAACGAGCTGGTAATCAAAAAATAGGCGCCGCGCCTTCTCATAGCCAATAGCTCATAGCTATAGGCCAAGCTAAACTGAACCAGCTAACTTAGTTCAGCTTACCTTTATGGAGAAAGCGTGCGCAAAAAATCATCCTTTTACCAGCTCATGATCTGGTAAATGATTCCATCTAAAACGGAGATTATGTATGTAACACAACATTATGCACGATTATGCAGACTGTAGCTAACTTGCTACCTGCAATTACAATGAACTTAAGATGGCTTCCATAGAGCCAGCGAGCTGAAATCAGTCTGTTGTCACATCTCGTAGCTAGCGAACTGTCAGCAGTTGCTGATACATGAAGTGGACATGTTAGCTTCCTTTGTAACTGTACACAGTTACTATCGTTTAATGCATAAAGTGTGATTACTTCGCTGCTTTAATATTTACGGTCATTATCGCTGGAGCACCTATTGTTAACTGCCCCACAGGACGTAACTTAACACCGCAAAATTTACTGGAGATAAATGAGTAGCTTGGTTTCTGTTATACCCAGCCAAATGCCAGTGCTCTAACGTTGCTACGGTTATAGGTTGGCTAGCGGATGAATTTCGAATTTCAAATGGTGAAACTACCTTAGGCCGAACTACCTGTGCGGTTCCACGGTTTTAATCAACACCTGCCAGCCAATCAGAAAAGAGTATTCACCCAGACCATGGTGTGTGTATATGTATATATTTTTCAGTGGCAGCTGGTGAACTGTTGATAGGGGAGGCTAAAACCCATCCCTTGAAAATAATGATTTGTCATGACCCGATTTCAATCATTCATTTAAATTACCATTACAAAAGCTCAGAAAACTCAACATTCAGGTGTGGTCAGTTTTCATTAATAACGCACACCTGTCAACTCTCACGCATTCCATGCGAGTTTTAGTTTATTTACGTTCCCCTGCGGTAGTCAGCAATTATTCAATCAACGCATGTGCAAGAGATTCTCGCACGAAATTGAAGTCCTTGTGCATGTAGGTTTATCAGTTTCACCTGCGTTATGACTCTGGACTTCTCACGCTTTTCTTTACTCAGGGGTTGGAAGCAATGCATGTATTTTATCACCGTTTAGATAGTTTAAATGAAATAAGATCATTTGAAACGTCTTTATGCAATTCCATTGCTTCCAATGAGCTCATTTCATTTAAACAGTTAAAATGATCATTAACAACACGCATTTCTTCCAACCCGAGTTGGAACTTTTTTTTCTTCTTAATGTCAAGCCCCGAGCCTGCTCCTGGAAAGTACAAAGTTTAACATAAGGGAGTTGTTTTCCCCTCCACACAGGCAAATTCTGCATCGATGGCAGCCACTTAATGTTTCCTGTGGCCAGGATATTTAGAAGTTGGTTAGCTGCAGTGGCCAATACCATTTCAGACCCCGTACTGACCCTACATCTGTAAAACTGATGCCATGTCTCCTACCATTCATTCATCACTGCTCAAGATCATTGGCAATTAAACTAGGAATCTCAAACCATGGAGGGTCGCTGTATCAGTTAGCCTTTTATGTGTTCCAGCACTTAAGTCCTTCATTACAGTAACTCACTGAAGCATCTGCACACCTTACTCCTGATACCTGAATTAGCTGCGGATTGATTGCCGCCAACCCCCCCAAAAACCAGCACACATCGCAACCTTCCACGTCTAACATTCAAGAACCCTGAATTAAACCATCATGGGCGTAATACTCCATCTGTCCTGTGCAGGCTCACCGAGAGGAGCTCCCTCCCATCCTCATCCAGTGGGGGGACCACCTTGGACAGCTCCTGTCGTGCCCACTTTGGGAATGAAGGCTTGTAATCTGGCATAGAGGTAACACCTGGCCACATGGCTTCATCGGGCGTCCCCAGTGTGCGGAAGATCCGGAACAGCTGATCGATCTCAGAGTCTCCAGGGAACAATGCCCGCCTGGTGATCTGAGGGGAGGAGTTTCATGTTTATCTGACACCACTGAACCAGCACCTTGTACAACAGCTCTCTTTTGCAGTGCACCATTTACAATATCCAGTACATCTGCAGTACCACACTTTGCAAAAACACCATACATTCAAGTAAACTTGAAACTCAGCAACCCAGCCACACCCAATTGGGTGTGGTGTACAAGGCTGAAATAAAATATCAAACTAGTTTATGTCCTAAAGATGTTGTATGCTAAATTTCATCAAATTTCATCTGCATTTGTAACTGCTAGAGGTTATGGATTGTTCAAATCAATGTCTATGAGATGGAACGTCAAACGTCACAAAACAGCCATTTTTCAGATATCGTCAAAATCGCTCATGTATATGCTGACACGTTGTATATCACTTTTATACCAACCTCTTCATCCATTTACGGACAACAGATGACGACAACAAATAACAGAGTTTACATCATCTTAAGTCAGCTGGTCAATGACCAATTGAGTTAATAAAAAGCAAATAAATTCAGAAAGAAGAAAGGAAAAGTTTACCATTTCTGCAAAAATGCACCCCAAACTCCATATATCAACAGCTGTGGAATAATATTTACAACCCAAAAGAATTTCTGGAGCCCGGTACCACAGGGTCACGACCTAAAAGGGACCACATAAAACCCAGGTGAATCAAGCATGAAGTCATAAAATGACTACACACACCTAAACCATACTAGATGCCACACAAATGAGGGCACATGTCGATGACCTCATTTTGGTTCAACCCCCAAATCATAAAAAGTAAGGATGGAATGTTACAATCACACTAATACCGAAAGCAGTGATTTTAAAATTATCAATGACCTGTATTACGTTGAAAGCAGTACAAAAGCAAAGCAGATTATTTGATATTTCCTCACTCAAATTTTATTGATTTTCAAACCAAACATTACCAAACAATTTAATCAAGAGCCCAAGGGGCCTGTATCGCTCACCTGGTTAGACATTGTAACAATTCTTTTCAGTTATGCAGTACCATAAAGTAAACATCAATTTACTGTATGACATGCAGGGAACATTTTCAGGTTGCAAATTTGCATAGCAATGATTGCCATGCGAACTCTGAAATGTATAGCGCTCTATCAAAATTGTGTAGCAGTCAATATGGTCCATAAAAACCAAGAGAGGAGTTTTTTTCCTGACTTTCAGAGGATTTAATGAAAGAGGCATGTACAATAAAACAGATTATTCAGATAGTTAACTCTGCCTTTTATTATAAAAATAAAAAAATATTTGTAACATGCCAATTTACACCTGACTAGGTGGTACACAAATTAGGCAAGAAACTGAAATTACAAACATTATTCATTTAAATCTAGCAGCATGAACCTGACTTATGTGTTGAAGACAAACTGTATTGTATCTGACTACAACAAAGAAAACTTGAACTTGACCAACAATAATAAAATTCAAAATGCTATTCATGTATTGCGCGTAAGGTCGCCATTTTTTTCAGCATGCTTTATTCTTCTCCCTTGAACTTGGAAATAGCCGGGGACGTTCGGCGTTTCACGTATTGCCCGTGGGTAAGCAGTATGCCTCGCCCCACCACTCACCTCTGTGGAAGTTTAGCTTTCCATAAATGAGCCAATAACTCCATCTAGTGCCCAGTCAATTCTGTTTTACAGCATTTTCGCAAGCTTTTCGGGGATGCATGATTATAGGGCATAATATGGTGCGTCTTCAACTTCTCATAAGGTAATGGTTTAGAAAATTCATGCTATGAAATGTTACTTCGGCATTCTCACATTGGCTTAATTTCAAGGATTGTTTTGAAATGGTGCCGTACTAAACATATCTTTCTTCAATGTAGAATGTGCTTTTGTTACTGAAACTATTCTCGATTTTTTAATAGCTGAAAAAAATAACGACCTTTACGAGGTTGGAAACCATGAAGTTTTAGGCCTAGCCAAAAAAAAAAACAAACAAAAAAAAACAAAAAAAAACACGTTTCTGGTCGTCTGCTCCCAAAAATTGAGGGTCGGATTTTTTTTTTTTTTAAATTTCTAACCATTTGTTTCAGTGAAGCTTCCCGTCATATGCAGAAATGCAAAAGGTAAGTATTTTTCATCTTTTACATGACTAACACAAGCATCCTTGGGGGCAGAGATGCAAACAGTCCTCCTTTCCCCAGGGATGCCTCTTCTTTAAGATACATTGTTTGGTTGGCGTGAATGTAAAGATGCCTGATCACATTACATCCAGGTTGGAAATTAATCATCTCACTCACTGGTTCCATTAAGAATTATAATTCTAAATATAAATAACTAAATAAAATAACTAATAATTTAATTTGTTCCATTGTTGGCTCAAGTTCCAGTGGTCTGAGGTCTGCTGATGAATCCAGCTCAGACTGCAAGGGCTCAATTACAAATAATGGACAAAATCAGAGTGATGAAAGAGCTGTTGTTGGGAAATTCTCCTTTAAAATATGCCGGTTTCAAACTCAAGAATACTGGCCGAGGTTAGGGCAGATTTTTAGTGCAAGACCCGACACCTTTATATTGCAATTAATCCTCTTCAGTACATATCTTTTTATAATTCAAAGCTCATGCGGTCACTCAAGTCCAGGCCTTTTATCTGTTTTTTTCCAGCCAATTTTTTTTCTCTGGAGACATACTGCCTATCAGAGAGAATATCAATTTTAGCCACTGAATGTCACAATGAAGTCAACACATGTCAGCACTCTCCCACTCATGACTCCTGCATGGATGGAAACCATGACAAGACCAAAATTACATGTACCCAAATCAGAAATAAAGCCATGCCAAGATACTGTACCAAAAATATTAATTGTAGTTACTATACACAGCCATACTGTAATTAATTCTACGATATTTCAATAGTGAGAAATATGAAAATCTTGCAAGACATAATTTGACACGCATTATGCGAAAAAAAGTCACACTGGGGGGCCAGATTTTATTGGGAGACTGGATTTTACACGACAGCGGATATTTGTGTTTGGAAGCTTGATAATAAGCTCCTACAGTGCTGTAAGACAAACGAGTTAAAGTCACAGTAACCTTTCTTGATTAACTGAAGCTATATAGCCAGCAAATTAGGCCAAGCTCCGATCACTAGATTTTAATGAATATTTGATCGAGAGTTCAGTGCCAGCAAGCCAACTGGCTTAACTTATTTCAACTTATTTAACCGGCAGTGTTCAAACAATGCTGAGCTAACATTCTGAGACTTTACATAAAGATGGCTACATCCTGGGCTGCCAGTGCCCCCTGAAGCTTTCAGAACACCATCCGAGGCCCTACCCTACTCTAAACTAAACAATGCAACATCACTGCCTGACGCCCTTGGCCCCGTCATCACTAAGGGACAGATGCCAGCTATGCTGGAATGAAACGATTGAATGAAAATGACGTTAAAGGTCCCGTATAATGCAAAATTCACTTTACTACGGTTTTTTGAGATGTGTTGCTGCCAAATTCAAAATGATCTAATATTTTTCATGAAATGGTTAAATGTCTCACTTTCAACATCTGTGTCCATGTTATATTGTGAATAAACTGTGGATGTAATTTTTCAATTCAATTCAACTTTATTTGTATAGCACATTTCATACAAATGTAGACTCAATGTGCTTTATACAAGGTAAAAACAAACAGTAAAAGCAATTTAAACAAGTTACCCCCCACCCCCCACACACACACACACACATACATACACACACAGAATACACATAAATAATACAACTATACAATATAATTTATGAGATTTGCTATTCATTGCATTGTATTTTTATTTACATTTTACACAGCATCCCAACTTTTTTGGAATTAGGGTTGTGCAAATAAAATGTAGCTGACCAGACCAAACATTAAATATCTTGCCTCATACCATCAGCAATGAAATGCAAGTCAAAGCTGATTTATAAATCACTGCTTTCCGGTTTTATGTGCCCATTTCATACCATCTCAACTTTTTCCCCAGGTTGGGGTTGGAAATTCCAGCAGTACACAATGACTATGATGATAAACCTCAGCACTTCGCCATTCCTCCAGTTAATCACAAAGTCTTATACACTGCCTCAAAAGCACTAGAAATGGGACAAAAAATATTAGATTAGGTCGTCCTCCACAAACCAAGAAACAAATGAAGAAATTGGGGGGAAAAACTCTCATGTCCATTAGCTCTTTTCCTCATAATGATTACATGTGACGCCTTAACCATTTCCCCATTATGCCTACATATGACACCTACATGCATATCAGAGTACCTTTTCCCTAGCCTCCCCACTGATTGAAAACAGGGGTATGTCCAAGGCATCAAACATCGTCTACATTGACATGAACAGGGTTGTCATTATGTAGCCATTATGGGGAAAGAGAGTGGAAGTCTATGGGGAAAAGAGCGAACTAAAAAAAATTTTTGGGTAGAAATGCAACATGAAACAATGTTATCATAGTAGACAAAACAAATGTAAAATTAGACATTTTAACCTCAATCAGTTCCTGCCAAAAATCCTTTGTCACATGTTCCTATTGAAATTCAACAACACAGCAAAGACAGTACAGTCTGTCCGCATTAGTGGACAATTTATCCTTTGACTTTGTACTGCAGTGCATTATATGATGGGCACAAGACTGAGGTAGAGGTTGTCAGAATTAATTTGTATCCATTAATATCCCCACCACACAAGAACTGCAGCCCTTTCAATAAAAGCATCATGCCCCAAATACTGAAGGACTGCAGAATAAGAAATGACTGCTCCTTCTCACCTCGTGGGTGTAGGTACGGACAGGCACCCCGAAGGCCCGGGCCAGACCGAAGTCAGCCAGCTTGATCTCGCCCTGGGCGTTAATGAGCAGGTTCTGGGGCTTCAGGTCACGATGCAGCACTCGGTGGGAGTGACAGAAGGCCAGACCTTGCAGCAGCTGGAACAGGTAGCTCTGAACAGCAGGCAGGCAAAATGCGGAGGCAGCAATGGGTCCAAAAACACAGGAAAAACATTTACCAGAGATGAGCAAGATAAAATGACCCTTTAGTGCACAACTGTGACGTTGCAGTGGATGGGTTGCACACAGGGCAGACTTATCACAGATCGGCCTTCAGAGATGCTTTGAGAAAAGAGGCCCACATTGATCTTTCAATAATAAACAGTCGCTATCTTCACACCATCCCAGCTGAATTAACTCAAGATGGGGGCATTACAGAAACAGAGTGCAACTAGGGCTGAGCGAGAGAGACAATAATCAAATATCGCAATATTTTTTAGTGAATAGCTTGATATCATTATTGAGGCGATTTTGCAGGGATAAGCATTGGTGCTTTCATAAAATATTTACACATTACAATTTTTTATAAAAGCAGGTACAGGCTACAGGAAGAGCACTAATAAGTGCACGACACTGCACTCCTTGTATTGCATGGCGGCCCTTAAAACCAGAAAAGAAGACAGATTACAATATTACAACATCCAAAATTTAAGACAATTTTTTGTATCATGATATTGATATAAAATCGATATAGTGCCCAGCCCTAACAGCAACTGGCCTGCGGAATAATTTCATGATGTAGGCAACAGGAGGTAAAAGAAAACACAGGAACTCCAAGTACAGTGTCCCTGAAAATGACTTGCACCCCTGACTGGTAAGGTAAAAACACAAAAAATATAAGCAATTATTGAGAAACGGAATATACCAACGTGTGATATACTTCACATCATTCATGTTTTGATGCGAACAACCAAAATCACAATCATTTAATACAAGATTAAGTTCAACATAATCAAGGCTTCATAATTATTGGCACCTTTCAAGATCCTTCACATTCTTGGGTTTATTTTGTGGATCTTGAGCTATGCTTTGGGCCATTTTTATGTCACTTGGACATAAAATGGCCCTTTTTGGAAAGTCCACCTATGCCCAAATGCCAGCCTTCTGGCAGAGGCAATCCAATTGTCAGACAAATTATCCAGATACTTGGCGGAATTCATTATGCCATTAATTTTAACCAGTGCCCCAGGACCTCTGTAATTAACACAGCCCCAATACATGACTGACCCATCATCGTATTTCACCATGGGTATGAGCTGCTTCTCCTTGAATGCATCTCCGTTTCAACGCCAAACATGCCAATGCTGTATCTGACCGAAATGCACAATTTTGGTTTCATCTGACCAAAGCACCTTGTTCCAGTCATACTTTAAAGTGGAAATTCATCAAATTTTCTCAAATAAAATCTAATCTGGTCAACGTTTGACCAAACAGTTCATGAACAGTATCTTGCTAATTAAATGGCCCAAACTTGCCGCTTTTTCTCAAAAATGAGCCATTTATTGAGGTCCGAGCGGAGATTTCAAGACTGACCCAAATTTGCCAATTAGCGGATGTGGCGTTACAGGAAGTGCTCCAAACGCGGAAGTCAAGCAGAAAACAATAGGAAGAAAAGATGTTGTCAAAGAATATTATTTCCATATATTAATGAACACATTTTCACATCAGTGAGGGAAAAGGAACAATGTAACAATTAGCCTGTAGTATGATGTACCGAAACTACATACTGAGAGTTTTACGCCGCCATGACGAGGAAAGGTGTCCAAAAATAGGTAGCCTACGTACATGATGACGACAGGAGACCTTCAGAATCTATCAACTCTGATTCCACAGTTCATACGTCACAAACAACATAGACCAACAAGATCAAATGAGGCTCTTTTTGCACAGCTGGGGTGCGTTTCCCAAAATCACAGATGCTAACTTACGTAGTTTGAGCCACTGACTGTGAATGGACGAACTATGCAAGTTAACAACCATGCTTTTGGGAAACTCACCCCTGGCTGTCTAGCAAGCTTAAGCTTTTGCGATTGAAGTATTAAGTCACATGTGCAACAGTAGTGGTAGAAACTTGAATTAATTTAATGGTGAAAAGCATTAGCGTGCTAGCTAGTGATTTATTCATCCCAGTGACTTGAACAGACAAAAGCTTACGCTTTTTTCATTCTCCAATTGCAGCTCCAGGTCTTGTTCCGACTTTGCTGTCATGTCTGAAGTTTCGAATACTCCACGTCTCCTGATGGAGGAGGGATTTAGTTTAGTTCTGAGTCATTTTTTTTTGCATAAAATAGCTTCTACACTCATTTTAGGATGGCCTCATTATGCAGCACACCGAGCTTATTAACCCGCTTTTCTGAGTACAGAATAGATGGGGAGGACTCGGGACCGGAGCAGTTTGAGCTCTTCTTATTGACTGAGGGCTTAAAGTGTCGATTTCAGCAATTCATATCCAGGCTTTTCCTGTGACTCGGGATCTGGCTGATAAAAAGTCATCAGCGAAGGATTTAGAGCAAATCACCGATCCTGATCCAGTGTTGTGTCCAATCGCATTCCCCTGTCAAATCATGTTTCCGTGAACAACGCAATGCAAATGACATTCCTAAATAGTGTATAGAGCGACCATACATTTTACTCTGAATCTGACGGCAGAACAGCTCATTAAAGCATGGGCTAATTGTGTGATCACTGCTGAGCAGAAGACCTCATTATTGCAAAAGAACAAATCAGGAGATGGCAGAGTATCAAAATTCATCGCTTCGCGATGAGTCATCTGTAATAACTTCAGAGCGAGATGATTCATCAATGCCCATTACGTCATTTCTTTCATGATTTTCTTAATTCAGCAACAGTATCACAAACTTTCTCCAACGGGGAACATGATTTGACAGGGGAACAGAATCGGACACAACAACAGGCTCCGTGAAATCCGCTTGTTTCTTCTTCACAAAATCCACCCATGCCTTTCAAATTGTGGGGTTTTTTGGAAAGTTATGGACCATGATGCCTCTGCTTGCATCGGCCTTATTGTTGCAGCCATGAACAAGGCAGATATTTGGCATTTTCCCCAAGGGAACAATCCACAGTCAGAAATCACTGGGTTCAATGCCATTGACAATGAATTCTCAGTCGCTGGCTCGGTTTCTCCCGTGACATCATCACCGAAGATAAATTCTTTCCGCGATGATCGCAATTCGCAGTGATTAAAATGCAAATAAATTTGTGACGGCTGATGAGAATTTGAAATTACCAGTGCACGAAGGATGTATTTATATTAAAAATTCCATGGTCTAAATCTTATTTTTGGATGAACAAGCACTTTAAATGACATTTGGAAAACTCCAAGCGCTTGCTTCGGTTTCTTCTAGTCAGAAAAGGCTATCTTCTGGTAACCCTTCCAAAGAGCCTGTGGTAGTGGAGGTGGCGCCTGATGGTGCTTTTTGAAACCTGGTGACCCCAAGATGCCACCAAGGCCTGCAATTCTGTCACAGTGATTCTTGGGGATTTTGTTGCTTTGCTCACCATCCTTCTCAGTATCCTGGGGGGCAAAATGCAGTTGCGTCCTCTACCCTTGAGGTTTTCAACAGTTCCACAGCTTTGTAATTTTTTATAATTGATCTTACAAGGCTCAGAGGCATATTCAATCATTTGTGAATCTTCTTGTAGCCATTAGCAGATTTATAAAAGGTCTATGACCATCTACCTCTTTCAAACTGGCAGTTGTTTTCTTTTCTTCATTGTGTTGGATGACAAAGGGATGCTGCGTGCGCGTTACCTCATTTTCATACCCAAGTGAAACGGGGAGTGATGTCATGGCTCAATATAGATCTGCAACACTTAAGTGAAATTAAATACCTGGTTTAATTTTGGTAGAATTTACAATAATCTTTAACGGGGCCATTCATTGTGAAACCTTGATTCGGATTAAACAGATTTTTTCATTAAATCAGAAAATGATTTTGGTTAGTTCCATTGGAACACTAATATCTTACAGTATTTCTCACATGTTGTAACTTAGAGTTTCTTGAATTTTGAGTTTTTTTAAAGTATTGTTTGTGCGCTCCCAGTCAGGGGTCCCAATAATTTTGGAGCCCATTGTATATCAGTATGTACCTTGACCAGGGGCAGAGCGATACCAGTGACTGAGGAAGAGTCCATGAACTTCTTCAGATCCTGGTGAAGGAACTCGAAAACCAAGTACAGCTTATTCTCTGTGTGAATGACATCACGCAGCCTGCAAGTGACATAAGAAATGGTTTATTCCCATTCAGGTAACAATAACCAAGCTGTCGAGGAGCAACTTTCAAGCACTAAGCGTAACGTGAAATGAGAAGAACATATAATGTAAAAATCCAGCCATTTTCAGCATTTCAGCCAAGTACCACAGCACCCAGGCAAGGTTCCTCCGACTCCTGATTTGTTATGTCCTATCACACCAATAGACGATACAATTTTCAACTTACTTGACAATGTTGGGGTGGCTGAGTTCCTTTAGAAGAGATATCTCTCTGATGGCTGTGCTGGGCACTCCCTCAGTTTCCCTAAAACCAAAACACAGCTAGTTTTGTCCAGGCATACCCGGTTTTCAAGCGGATATATGGCACATGATGGTGCAAGTACACACAAAACTATACAGCACACATGGAATTAGTTGCCGACCAGCTCATTACAGGGCTATTCCATACCAAATCACCTGGGAAAATTTCCCAGGCCACCCTCTCTGATCCTCTTGAAAAAATTCATGCTAGCTCCTTGACTTAAACGATGGTAAATAAAATATCAAGTATTATGACAATACCTTTGAACATTTTGAAGCTGTAGGCCTTTAAAACATTAACAGTTTTTTCTGAACAATCCCCTCGGACCAACTTGAGACAGCCATTTCTTGTCTAGTATGGCAAGCACAACTTTGAAATGGTATGTTTAGGGCTAACTTTTTCATAGGAGTTCAAACATCTTGTCAAATAAGCCCATCTTGTATACTTTTCCATCTACAGGTCGCTGAAAATGGCCAAAAATTAAACTCACAGCAAAACTGTGCCTTCTTTAAGTATTTTTATTTCAATGAGTATACTACTTAAAGCATCCACAATCATTTTTCCTGTCATTTAGCATAAAGTGGACCATTTCTGGGCAGTAAGCATGTTAGTTACTGCTATGGGAGTGTCAGAATACTTTTTTGAAATACATGCAATTTCAAAATTTCTCAAAAAATGCACATTTTCATGCCCGTAGTTGACCATGTGAGCAGTTCACTATCATTTTCAAATTTTTACCATGTACTCTTACACGTCTGAAGATGAGACAGAAATTTGGTTCTGTTGCTAAGATTCCTTTCAGAGTCGTGAATTTTTCAATGCATGTACATGTACTTTTCAAATGTATTGCTCCTGGTACATGTTGGGATTGTACCTATCTCCTGGCACGTGACACTGTAATGCTCCTAGTGCCAAAGGATGTCATAAGGGCACCAAGAGAGTGAATAAACGTGGAGGATCAAAGTGCAAGGATGTGATATTTATTAGAATAAACAAAATGCATTATAAACAGAAAGCAAAACTTCAGGGACATGACTAAGGAAACAGAAAGCAGAATGATAATTAACTAATAGAAACCAGATGACCAATAAACAAAGAGCAGAGGGGTAATAGGATAATTAAGATAAGGCAGGCAGCTCGGGAAAATAGGAATGCCCAGGGGAGAGGCACTACAGACATCAGCTAGAAATACATAATTTTTTGGACAGTGATCTTGATGTAATCCTTATTAGCCCAGACAGGTCAAGGATTGCGCAATTATTCCTTCATCTATAAAAGCAAACGAATTAGGCTAGTCATATTAGTTAGGTCTTGCCATGGAGTCCAGTTCTTTATCACACTGTAATCTTGGAAGAAGCCAGGAAGATGAATGTCACAAAATTATTTACATTACATTATTCAAGGTAACAGGGATTTTTGAAATGCAGTTCTTTCACTGAAAGTGAAAAGACTTTAATTCGCTGGAGATCTGGAGTTTTATTGCATGAGGACGACAAGGTTTGCTTCCATCATGAGAAATTTTTTCTGTTATGTTATGAAAGCCTGCAACGTTATTGTGCAAATCCCAAAAACATTCACAAAAAGAAAATATCTTGCAAGTATAATAGAAATATTATCATCCTATATTATGCTGCAATTTTTATATCCCCTCCTTTTAAAAAAAAATTGTAATATTTTCTTAGGACTCACAATGTTTCAAATTTGAGAGTTGGTGGTTGCATTTATATGCCAAAAGGTAGAAACGCGTAATGAAAAAAAGGATTTGAAGAATACTTCAAAGGCACTACGCGTGCCTTTTATTAAATGATTTATAGCTCAGTTATAACTGTGTACAATTATCAATTGGGCTTTTCAGGCAGGTGGTTTATTCAAATCGCAGTGTGAATTGTTTCCCCGGAGTTTTATATTTCTAAGTTGTTGCTTTTGTTATGTGTGTACACATTATTAATTGAGACCCCAAATACGCATCTCAAATGCCTTATAGGTGTAGGCCCATTTTAGAAGTAGGATATGCTTTATAGGGTTAACACCCCCCCCCCCGGTGCCGCTTTGCCTCACTGGCACTCGTCGAGACTCCCTCTGACATTAGTAGGCGGCCCCGTTTTTGGGGGCTTAGGGACACTTGCCCCTTTCCATTAGATTCCTGAAAGAACACTGAGGAGACAATGTTTAATTTTTGTCAATTTTCCTGTAAGTCCTGTAAATGGAAAAGGACACAAGATAGGCTTAATTTGGCAAGATATTTGAACTCTTCCAAAAAAGTTAGCGCTAAACACGATTTCCAAGTTGTGCTTGCCATTTTAGAGGAGAAATGGCCGTCTCCGGTTGATCCGAGGGCCTTGTTCGGAAAAAACTGCAAAATAGACCAGTTCGGTTTAAGGCTGGAAGTCTGCGCGCACATGCCCAATATAGCTGATGTGGGGCAAAAGGAAATATAGTGGCTATTTGTTGCGTAGAGGGGTGCATAAACCAGTATCATAAAGACGGGGACATAAGGTTTTTTGTGTTCCCCGCGGCAAGAGACAACGACAGGCGTGGATTCGAGCTATAAATCGGAAGAACTTTTTCCCGAATGATCACACTAGAGTCTGCAGTACTCATTTTGTCGGGTCCGGCCCGACTTCGTTGACCCAAATAATGTTGGCTTCGCTCTGTATTTTCCGACAAACAAAAGGATCTCACACCGACGCAACCTAAAAGGAAAGAGCGATCTGATCGGAGAAATATAGTTAAGGTACTGGTTGATATTATAAGTTATTTAAGTTGGCCCACTAATCGTCAAATAATTGTTTAATCTTTTGTTGTTTCAAGGTGTTGTTTTGCAGTGTCCAGTTTTTGTATCCACATTTTGAAAAGGGACTGGCTTTGTTCGATCCTATTGGCTATATACGACTTTAACCCTTTCGCAGGCACAGCGACATTTTTGTCGTTTTAACCAACGTGTTTTATAAAGTGTTAAACTCATTACCATTGGCTGTCTCTCAAAAAATATTTTTAGCCAAAGGGGGATTTCCTAAAACGTTGACTACTTCCCATCAAATTGTGGGACATGTGAACATGGCATCGACGTTTTCAGTTTCTAAACTAAATACAACGTGGATGAAGTTTTTGCTTTATTGAATGAAGAGTTTGAATATCCAGAGAGCGGGGAGTGACTTGGATCCAAACGCTTCTGGAGAGGATTAAAACATAAAAACATCAGTTATGGGAAACATTATGAACAATCATATTTTAGCCCAAAATTAATCCGTCAGATCTGGGCTTTGCCTGCGAAAGGGTTAAGTAGATGTTAAACTCAACGCGAAAAAAATATCAAGCCAAAGGGGGAACGTTGGTGCCATACGACGTTTTCAGTCTAGGTAAGCTCTGAGGGGCTCACATTACAGAACTTAGCCCCTCAGAGCTAAGTGTAGGTGTGGCTTTCATTTCGCTGCTTGCAATAATCATTTGGTTTCCTTGCGATTTCGATTTCATAATTACTTGCTATATATACCCAACAAAGTGGCATTTGCTTGCCAGTTAGTTTTGCAGACATGAAATAATGTCATTAACACCACTATGATTGGGTCCCACGCCTTAAGTCAGCTAATGGCTACAGTGTTCTTGCGACGAATTCGCATTGTTCA
Organism: Gymnothorax javanicus; assembly: GCA_029692085.1. Lineage (NCBI taxonomy): Eukaryota > Metazoa > Chordata > Actinopteri > Anguilliformes > Muraenidae > Gymnothorax > Gymnothorax javanicus. The sequence goes on from CM056202.1 coordinate 79,697,494, forward strand.
AAACAACCGGCAAGCACGTATGATCTTAATCTCCTCTTAACATGGATAAGTGCGCAGGTACACATGTAAAATACAAGGACATATCATTACTGTTTGACTGAACGCTACACATTTGATTTCAGATTTTCATCTGTGCTGAAAATAACAATGTCAAGGACTTGCCTTGACATTATCTTGCTGATATAGTCTCTCAAGTCTCTTGTGTTGAAGAAGTCAATGCTTTCAGTTTGTAGGAGAAAACTAACAGAGCTTAGTCTAGCTATATCGTCGGGGGGAAAAGAATTCCGGATCCAGCCTCCACTTTTTTCCTGCTTTTTACTTGCCAGAACGATTTTAAAAGGGGGGCGCCAATATATTTCAGTAAAGTTTTATCAGTGAGAAAGGGGGTTCAGAATTTAACATTATATTTAATATCACGAATGCATATGCCTGCCCTAGCAACCCAGCGTGTCATCTGTGACATGACAGCCGCCGTTAACGACATGCAACTGACATGAATAGCAGCACTTTAAACTCAACTCTAAATTTCCTTGACTGGATGTACGCTTGACATGTTTTCATATCCTAATGTTTCTCTGGGTACCCAAACATCAATCGATATTTGGAGTAGGTTGAATACAGAATTCTTGATCTCGCCATCCAGACACAAAATGTATGCTGCACACCCTAGAATGTTCCCGAACGAAAAATATTCCTGTTTATAGTCCAAATCCACGCTGTAAACCGCCTTTTACCATGGGGAAAACAAAAGAACTTTAATTCCCCACCTTTTAAATAGGATTTGTTCATCTTCTGCCCCACATAGTCTGCAAAGAGCATGCGCACTCCAAATCTCGCTTTTTCACGTCCTTAAACCGAAAGGGTCTATTAATATTTTAAAGGCCTACAGCTTGAAAGTGTTCAAAGATCTTGACCCAATACTCCATTTAGGTCAAGGAGCCAGCATGAATTTTTTCAGGGGGATCTGAAGGGGTGACCTGGGACCCCCTGTGTGATTTTAAATCAAATGACCCTACTTGATTGTTGTCGAGGGAATCCATTTTCTGTTACACCTGTAGTGCAGTGATGATTAGATTCCGTTAAAACTCAAGTGGCCAGTCTTAAAGCAGCAAAATTAGCTACCACTCTTTCATGCAATTTAAGACAATATCAAATGACGCACTACAATTCGCTTCCGATATAAACGTAACGCGTGATTGGCGGGACAAAAATCAATAGAACCTGCTATATAGTTACTAGCAAGCAAACTAGCCCAAGAGTAAGCGGTCGATCATGCCAGCCAGCTAGTTCAGTAATGCTAACGGTCATCAAGATTAGCTCACAAGCCAACTGGCAATATTTATAAATCTAACCAACAATATAAATCGAACATCGCAGCCAAGTTTAACTTACGTTTAACTCCATTAACTTCCCTGGCTGACAAAGAGGAAAACCAAAAATACATCGCAAACGTAACCAATGCATGTACCGATAGCCATGTCAAAGGCTAATTATGATAGCTGACCGCCGATTGTCCACACACTCAAGTTCTTGCTAGCATTTGCCAGTAACGCACCTTAGCTGCAATATACCGTTCATATCAGTCCAATTCTTAGGACGAAGTTTGAACTGGCTAGCTAGCCCCACATGAACAAAAAGGACATTCAACAAACAACTTACGTATCCAGTCTGATTTTCTTGAGGGCAACCGTTTCTCCGGTGAGTTTATTTTTTGCCTTGTACACAACTCCATACGTCCCCTCCCCAATTTTTTCCACTTTCTGAAAAGACTCCATAGCAATCCCGCAGTAGTAGACACACAGTGCTCCAGTTTCTTTAGACTAGGTCCCTTCCGCCCGCCTTAAGATAAGCTAAAACCCAATAGCTTCGAAAACCTCTAAAATGATACTCTTATGGCACCGCGGGCAAGATGACCCGTCGCAAACACTTTGCAGAGGAAATACATTAGGAGACCGCGACATTAAATTGCAAGACAGACGGCTAAATCTTTCGAATAGCTTAGCCCCCAGTTGAAACAAAAGTAACCGAACCCGCCGGTTCCCGCGTTGAATAAGCCGCGCCCACTGAATAAAAAATTCTGCGTTTCTCCTCCCTTTCATAGATCGGACATACACCTTCCCGTCTTATTGGATAAAAATGGATCAATCTCTCCTCCTCTCATGACCATGCCACGCCTTCTTACAGCGACACCAAACAGAGGAAAAGCGTTTACTCACTGAGACGAGAAAAAGGGCTCGCTTCTAGTTTAGAGCGCAGTCAGTGGTTGGGAATGAAGGTGGATTAGGCGCCAATGTTTACCGCTTTCCAGTTCAAATTCAAATCATAGTCCGTTTATTTCCACTCCAACCAAACCAAATCGCTTGCATGAAATATGTGATTCGTTTACAATTCATGGGGCTTTCACAACAGCAATTGACCAATGATTTAATTAAACTAGACTTGGCCTATCTTGGGGTATTACTGTTTTTTTGTTTAATTATTCGTTAAAGGTATTAGGGGTGCACTAATGGTAGCCTAATGACCCCTGAGAACCAGGATTTATTGCTGCAATCTGACAGCAGTTGAAGGCTACCTCTGAATGCTCATAAATCAGATAATGTGATTGACCATAGAGGCCTTTTTATTTTGCTAATCATGATTCAGTGCCATGTAAATTATGCATCAACATCAACGGCACTAAGTCAACAAATTATTGGGCAGAAGTGCTACATGTCAAATCATTTATTCAAGTAGAAACCTCAGGAAGAGCAGAATTAACAGACAAATAAGACAAACACAATCCTGATTTTTTTTTTTTTTTTTTTTTTTTATCAGAGAAGTTCTTTGTTTCCTTAATTCTAGGATCGCCTTTGAAAAATACCAGAGAGAGTAGCTGCAAGTTGGCTGGAGTTCCGAGAACTCGGTGGTGGGGATATGTTTTATCTGTTACTGATGAAACTAAATGACATAGATAAAAGCATTTCCTATACTTGACAGTATTAGCCTCAGTTGCAGATGTCTTATGTGGTTTGCTTCCCTCACACAACGTCTGCGCACTCGAGCCGGGTTTTCTGTTTAACCAATCAGAGAGAAGTTCAAAAATTTTTAGAGCTAAATATATATGCACATACTGTCATGGGAGCCTGGGGGGGGAAGCAAACCACATAAGACGTCTGCAAAGGGGGCTAAACAGCACTAACATGTTGAAAATGTTCAAAAAGTGGAATTTCTCCAGGTTTCTTCAGTGTTGAAATTTTCCCAAACACCATCTATTTAGCTGCCGTGCAGTGCACTGAAGCCGGCGCTTCAGTATTTAGGCGTTTGACACGGGATGGTCGCCATCATGGTTAAGTCACTTGAATTCCTTTATGGTCTCATCCAGTTAGCTTTTTATTCTTGAGAACTTTTCTAATAAACAATTAGCATACCGTACGGCACACAAACAGTTTGCTTGAGGAATATGTAAGGGATAATCAACTTGTAGGTGTGCATCACACGGTTTTAAGGCACGAGGCGGAAGCAAATAACCACCCGACGCAAAGCGTGGGGTGATTGCCTCCGCGAAGTGCCTTAAAACCGTGTAATGCACACCTAGGAGTTGATTATCGGGCTAATACCATGGTCATTTGCCAGCAATATCAAATCAAAGCATTCAGAAATTTTTGCTAAAAGTTTTGTACTTTAAATCTAAAGTTTATGAAGGAAGAACTTACCGTCATCATGACGAGGAATAATTCTAGTCCCTTTAAAATAATCTATTTGTGTTTTGTTGTGCTCTGTTCTTGACAGTTGACAGTTTGACAGCGACGCTCTCTAACGTTGCTATGGTTACTGGTTGGCTAGCGGATGAATTTCGAACAGTGAAACTACCGTAGCCGAACTACCTGTGCGTTCCACGGTTTTAACACATACCTGCCAGCCAATTAGAAAAGAGTACTCATCCAGACCGTAGTATAAACTGCAGTATTTACGGAAAGAACACTAGGCTACTTATAATTGAAGAAACATTGAGTTGGCTTTATACATATACGCATATTTTCTCTTTCTTTAATCCGATTCTTATTTTCAATACAAAACAAATGTCATTATGAAAGAGTTTTTTGGAGTTTCTGTGCCCGTAATTTTTGTTATTAATATTTGACAGGGGAAACCCAAAAGGAATATCGTATGACAAGCATACTGATTGGCTTATTTTGCACAATGCCATAACCTAATGAAACACGTGCTGACACTGGTCACCAAAAATTTTGGTCACTTGGTTGCGAACTGAGAATACAGAAATTAGTAAGCATTTACTTTGGGTAGCTACCACCTTAAAAAGTCAGTTTGGATTTTTTTAAAGTGAGGTTGTATGAGGTCGCTACCTATCCATAGTCAGTGTATTACCGATGATCGGGCATGTAACGCCCCCAGTTCTGAGGAGCAGGCAAGAATACGGGCATAGAGGTTATTGAATATGCTGACATGGCGGGGAGCAAAATGTATTTTGCCATCTAATTAAGCCCACAAAAAAAAAAAAAATCAATATCAGCTTAAGTACCCGCTATGTGTAAAATATTTTCACCAACTTACCTTGCCATCAGACTGACCAATTTTTGGAAGCATCTTCTCAATAATAGAACTTATTTAGCTAGCTAGTTGGGCCATTCCTGTTCGTGTTATGTGGTTGTAAAAATTCTCAGTCAAATGATTGTGTAATATAAATAAAATTACCATAGTACATACTAATGGGTGAATCATGGTCAGGTGTCTGTACTTAATGTGTCATGTGCCAATAATTTAAAATGCCTTCAATACTCAATTGACATTTACACACTTGGAATGTGTGAAAAATACAGACTTTATTGATCACAGTGAAATACCTGTACCTGTATCATATGCATATGTTTGTGTAACTTCTCCACTTTGTTTAAAGGGATCCAAGTTTCACATGGGGAGAAACTGCCTAAAATACAACAGAATGATTTTAAAGAAGAAAGTGAAATGTTGAACACCACTCATGTTCCTTTATCATTTTTCCATTTTCTCTTTTCTCATATTTGAACACTTTCCCCTATAATTCATGTCAATACCATTGCTAACTGGTTTATTGTTTTTCTCCCGAAATTGAGCCGTTGGGGGCTCAAACTCAAAATGCTAATTAGCTAAAGGGAATATCTTTGCTGCAACAATTCCACAGATTGGAATCTCCTTATAACGGCAAACCTGAATCAGTATTGGGGTCAGGTGCAAGAAAAGGCAGAAAGAATATCAAAATGAATGTTTGTAATGAGCATCTGGTGCCTGCACCGCTCCTTGGTGTGTGTGGATTACAGTGTGACATGCAGGTTTATATGAAGTTTGAACAGAATAAGAGTCTTATGATCCAGACTAGGAAACAGATGCAGAGACAGAGGACAATCCAGTAGTGAGGTTTATAGATAGGAATACAGTGTAACCCACATCAGGGTATGTACACGTCTGGACCTCTAGGTTCTGAGGAGCTGAGAGTATAGCAGTAACCAGAGCACACAGGTAGTTGTAGTTAAATGTGAACTTTTAGTTTGAAAAATGAAAATAGTGCACATTCAATACAATTACAACCTATGGGCCCAATAACTAATAAAATAAAATAAAATTAAATGCCTCTTGTTTGGAAAATTATTCTTTCCGGAATGTTGTTGCTTTGCCAATTCAATCAATATCCAAGTCAATTAGTCAGGGGGAATAGTCAAGTCAGGAAATGTATCCAAAGAAGGCTTTCGTTGGTGTCGGTCAGTGGGACTGACACAATCCTACCACAGGATCTGTTGGAACGGTGGTAGAGGCTCACAATACGACTGGGAGGCTCGCCATCGATCGATCCCTCATCAACCTCGTTGTACACCAAGGCTGGAACTTCACTTTTTCACGGTCTATACAAAAGACCTGACCAAGATTCAGCTCAGGAGAGGTTCAGTGAAACAAAGTGCTTCTTCAACGGTACTCCCACCTCTTTTCCAGTCTTTTTCAACCGACACGTAAGAGTAGAAGCAGTGCTCTGTGCGTCAATGAGCGGAGTGAAGCTATTTGCGTTTCAGCACACTACTTCTGGTGTTTCGCCAAAATAAACTTCCGATTTTCAAAATAAAAAGGTTTTCAAAATAAAACGCACAATAGATAAAACGTAAAATAAAATAGTGCTTCAACATAAATAAATAATATTTAGCCTTTTAACCAGGCGGGTTACACCCTCCCCCTCTAAATTAACATGAGTCCCTTCATGTTCTCTCAAGGGTTAGGGCACCTTCAAAAGTTTCAACTAAAGCTTTGTTGAACCCATCCAAAATGGTTTGTGCAAATGAAATCAAGGGTCTGCCAAGCTGTGGGTAGGTAAACTTAGCAGGGGGCTTTCTCAATCGTTCAGATCTGCGTACAGTATCAGCAGTCTGGTCAAAAGAATCAGAATCAGGTAGTTCATGGAAACCAGCGTTCTGTTCAGTGTCTATTTCGGTTAATTGTCTCTGTTCAGTTTCTTTATGCTGTTCAACAATCTCTGTGGTTTCAGTTCTCTCCAACTGAGAATTGTTTGTTTTGTCATTTTCCATTTCAGTGTTTTCACAATCAGTTGTGTTTTCAGGTTCCAGTTCAGTTAGTGTCACATCCGGTAGGTTTCCATTCAAGTTTTGGCTTTGTGTCTCATCTGGTAAGTCTACATTTCCAGTTAGGTTTTCATTTCCTTTTTCCATAGGTTGCTCCAGAATTTGGTCCTTGGGTAAGTATCCAGATTCCTCATTTGCATTTGTTGTCAAACTTTTTGGTTGAATTATCCTCAAGGTTGTTTTGATTGTTGCAGGATAGGACATTTGATTAGAGTCTTCATCATTATCTGAGTCAGGAGGTTGTTCCTCTGGAGGGACGGAAGTTTGCCTTGTTTTGGGTTTTGAGGCTTGTTTTGGTTCTACCATTTCCTCGTCCTCCTCAGATAGAAATCCACAAGGGAGTAATAAGTCACGGTGGAGTGTGCGTAAGGGTCCTTCCTGACCCTCAGGACAGACTGTGTGCACAGGCATATCTCCAGCTTTCTTTTGGACAACATAACTCGTAGACTCCCACCAGTCAGCTAGTTTGTGTTTGCTGCGGAAACGGAGATTGCGCACAAGAACTCTGTCGCCTATGTCAAAGGTTGACTCCCTTACTCTCATATCAAATCTGCGCTTGTTTTTTTCAGCTACCTTTTTTGCATTGGCTGATACTAACTGATAGCTGTCTCTTAGGTAGGACTTAAGGTTACGTACATACTGTGAATGTGACATGCCAGTTTTGTTCTCAACTGGTAGACCAAACGCTATGTCTATGGGAAGTCTTGGTTGGCACCCGAACATTAACTCATAGGGCGAAAACCCAGTGACATCACTCCTTGTGCAGTTATACGCGTGAGTGAGAGGTCATACATATTCGCGCCACTTTGTTTTTTCATTGTCCTTGAGCATGCCCAACATACTAAGTTATGTACAGTTACAACGCTCCACGGGGTTACCGCGGGGATGGTAAGGGCTTGTCCTCACTTTTTTACTGTCGACCAAGGCGCACAACTCTTTGATAACTTGCGACTCGAACTCACGGCCTTGGTCGCTGTGAAGGCGCTCAGGGAATCCGTAATGAAGAAGGAACTGCTCCCATAGGCATTTGGCTACAGTTAGGACTTTTTGGTCATGAGTCGGGATAGCTGTTGCATACTTAGTAAAGTGGTCCGTTATGACCAGAACATCCTTGACATTGTGACTATCGGGTTCAATGGACAAGAAGTCCATACAGACAAGTTCCATAGGCCTACTTGTCTGTATGTTGACTAAAGGTGCGGCTTTGTCGGGTTGCCTTTTTCTTTAGATGCACCTTGGACACAATTTGATTTTGGACTCAATGTCTCGAGCCATCTTTGGCCAATAGAAGCGAAATCTGGTCAACTCAACTGTTCTTTTGACTCCTAAATGGCCCATTTCATCATGCAAACTGTGGAGTACTGGGTTTCTCAAAGTTTGTGGCAAAACAAGTTGGTATGATGTTTTGTTGTCACATTGTCTTTTACGAAACAACAGATTGTCTTTCATTTCAAAGCGACCCATTTCTTTGAGCATGAGTTGAAGTTCTGGGCAGTTAACAGCGGTAGGGGCAGGTTGTCCTGTCTCATATAACTGTATGACTACACCGATTGACGGGTCTGCTCTCTGCAGTGCAGCTATCTCTGCCTCACTGTATTTAGGGACTGTGGGAAGACCACTAAGTGTTTCATCATCATACTCAAATGCGGATGGAATAGCATCTGGGTGAACTGCAAGTGACTCAATGTAACAAGTGGACTGTTCAGGGTAATTTTGGAAAACAGTGTGGAGTTCACAAGTGGCTTGGACAACGTTCACAGGTGCAAGATGGTGTGAGGTGAGCTCATGTACCCTTTGACTCTCTTCTTGAGATGCTCTGTCACTCATAAGATCACCATGAGGCCTCCTCGACAAGCCATCGGCATCTTGATTTTGTTTTCCTGCGCGATATTTTATGTCAAAAGTGAACGTAGACAAGGCTGCTAACCAGCAGTAGCTAGTAGCATCTAGTTTGGCTTTGGTTAGGACATATCGCGACAGATTATTATCGGTAATCACAGTGAAAACATTGCCGTATAAGTAATCGTGGAATTTTTCAGTGATAGCCCACTTAAGAGCCAAAAATTCCAACTTATGGGCTGCATAACGGGCTTCGCATTGAGAGAGACCACGACTCGCGTAAGCAATAACACGTTACTGACCGTCTTGTTCCTGGTATAACGCCGCACCAAGGCCTATTGTGCTCGCGTCAGTATGAACAACGTAAGGCAATCTGGGATTTGCGAACCTTAAAACTGGTGCGGACGTCAACTTTTCAATGATTTGTTCGAAAGCGGCTTGGCACGCTTCGGTCCACCTTTCACCGAATGGTTCTTTGGGGTTGTGGTACTTCGCAGCTAAATTTATGATTTTAGCGCCTTTTCGTACTGGTGGATACCCAGCTGTCAGGTTAGTTAATGGTTTTAGGATCTTAGAGTACCCTTCTACGAACCTACGGTAGTACCCAGAGAACCCAAGAAATGACCTTATGTCTTTTAAGGTCTGCGGTCTTGGCCAGGTCTTAAGTGCTTCAGTCTTTTGGGGATTGGTCTCAACACTGTTTCAAGAGACAATATGTCCTAAATACCGAACGGACGTTTGAAAAAAATGGCACTTGTCAGGAGACAACTTCAGACCGTTTTCGTGCAATCGATTTAGAACATTAGTCAAACGGGTTTCGTGTTCTTTGAGTGTTTTTGAAAAGACTATTATATCATCTAGAAACACAAGAACTTCACGCAAGTTGATGTCCCCCATGCACCTTTCCATTAAGCGCTGGAAAGTACTGGGCGCGTTAGTGATTCCCTGTGGCATTCTATTCCACTCCCAAAAGCTAAGGGGGCACACAGACGCTGTTTTCTCCTTGTCACTCTCTGTCATTTCAATTTGATAGTATCCACTTTTCAAATCCATGACAGAAAACCACTGAGATCCACTGAGGGCAGAAAAGGACTCCCCGAGGTTTGGTAATGCATACGCATCCTTGATCATTTGCATGTTCAAACGTCGATAGTCCACACACAATCGGATGTCCCCATTTTTCTTCTTTACCACGACTATGCGCGATGCAAAAGGAGATTGGGATTCCCTAATGATTCCTGCTTCAAGGAGAGTCTGCAAATGACGCCTCACTCCATCATAATCCTGTGGATGTATCGGCCGTGGGCGTTGTTTGAAAGGTGTCTCATCCTTTAGTTTTATCGAGTGTTTGACTTTTGTTGCATGCCCGTAATCTAGATTGTGGTGAGAGAATGTGTCTGAAAATCTGTTTAACTTTTCTGTCATGTGGACTTTCCATTTTTCGGGGAGCAACTCACCAAAGTCAAATGACAGGCCAGAACTAGGCTGCTTGTGTGTCTCGCTAGTGGACTGCTGTTGACTACTGCAGCTAGCGGTGTTTTGAGTTGGCATGATCTCTTTGACAGCACTAAGTTCGCCAATGACACACCTAACAGGTAAGGAGATGTCACGACCAGTCTCATTCCTCAAAACTACAGGTACCTTGAATGGGGAGTCTCTTGGAAGGTTAATGAGACAACAGTCAACAAAAATTCTGCCAGGTAAGGATGACACTGTAGGTTGCTCAAGAAGGACAGATTTTTCATTTGTTACATTGTCAATATTCGCATATCCTTCTAGCACTACTTTCTGACCAGCAGGGATTACACTTGGTTCACAATTTTTCAGATTTACAAGACCCAAATGGCCATCTGAACTTTGTCTGTGCCTAATCTGTAGAGTTCTTAAGACTTAGTGGTAGCCACAATATGGACTTGTTTGAAGTGCGTTGTCATCACAGAACTGATCATAAAGTGGGTCTAGTGTGTTAGTTCCAATTAACAATGGAGTGAGACTATTGGAACAAACGTCTGGCACTACTAAGGCAAGTGTCTCAATCTCAGGCTGAGTGGCTATGAACTCTTTTGGGAACTCGAGTGTAATTTTAACATAGCCAATGTATGGCACTGACTGGCTGTTGCCCCTTCAATCTCTAATAAGTCAGCTACAGGGTGAATGGCCTGATCTGAAAGGTAACTGTTATAAAACGACTGAGACATGGTAGTCACCTGAGAACCTGTATCGAGTAATGCATTACACTCAAGCCCGTTAACTTTAACATTAGCTGTGCTCTTACTTCCAACTAGCCCTTTTGGTCGCATTTTGTTTTGTGTCACTCTATGTTCTTTCATTTTAGCTTTTGGTTTCGTTTTTGGTTCAGTTGTGGGACATTCAAGGGATTTTGTTTCTATTTGTCCCTCAATAGAAACATTGTTCAGTTTAAGTGTTCTTCGGGGGTTGGATTGTCTTTTTCCCATGCTTGTTGCTTTTCCTTTAACAGATTTCTCTTTGCAGACACAAGTGTGGGATTTGGAGGATCATTACAGCTGGTGGCAATATGTCCATCCTCACCACAATGAAAACAGTACCACGGTTTCGGTCTTTGTTTAACTGTTGCAGCTGTGGTTTCTGAGGTAGGTTTCGGATTCGGTGTCTTTTTGGTAACTGGTTTCTCTTTTTGTCTCTCTTCCTCCTTTTTCTTTGCAGGTTTTTGGAAAGTGGAGGGGTCTCGTTTTGGAGTTGAAAGGCCAGCTATCTGAGCTTGCAGATTGACAATTTGCTTTTGGATCTGTTGTAAAACTGATGGGGGGTTTGAGAAGGATGGTTGGGTATCAAATGTGTCTGGGAAATATGATTCTTGCATGTTTGCTGCTGCCTGTCCCTTTGGTTTTTGAAACCCTAAGTGCTGTTTCATCCTGTTTGCTTTTGCAGTTTGTTTGTCCTCCTCTGTTCTCAGAAGGAGCAAAAACTCTGAAGAGCTGAAGGGCGTTAATCAATGCATTGTTCCAGCAGCCTCTACAGAACTGCTTTAGGAGCTGCTTGTATAGTTTTCATTTTCCAACCCGAATCAGCAGTGTCTGTAATCTTTGAAGGTAGTTGGAAGGTTTCTCACCTGAGTTTTGGTTAACATTGAGAAACTGGGCGAATAGCTCGTCGCCGTCTTCCACTGTGGCATAGGCTGAGTCAAGCAGGTCTAGAAAAGCTTTTGGATTAGCACGGGAACCTAATGACTTGACTACAGTTGATGCAGGGGGCAGTAAATTGTCAACAATGCGCCTTACAAGCTGGGCACTAGGAACAGTAGGATCAGCTAGGTGGCATTCGATATTGCTTCTCCAAGTGTCATAATCGACCTCAAAATTCGGGCAAAGGACTCTGCCAGAAAACGGTCTGAGTTTTACTGGAGCATGTATCTGAGAAGAGAGGTCTGAACTTTTGACAATGTGTTCAACTACTACACGCTGAACTTCAGGAGGGTTAAGTAGTTCAGGAGAAGGGAGAAAGGATGGTGCTGATGCTCTTAAAGTAGGCATAGCATGCACATTGGTTCAGAAGGTAGTGTTTGGGGGTTCAATGGTTTGGTTTTGCTCATTAATCTCAGAATCTATTTGAGTGGCATCAGGGGAAATAGGACCTTGGTCTGTTTCAGCAGGTGCCACTATTGTGCCCTGATCATTTGACTCTGCACCCTGAGACAATCTAGTAACTAGACCAGTAATTCTAGTCAGTTCGTCTCGTAACAGGTGCTCAAAAGGTTTTCCACTGAGTTTTGCAATATTTTGGAGCTCTGACAGAAATGTCATTGTGAGATCGGTACCTTTTCCAGTAGAGTACACGCTAGCTAAAGCTTCAACGTGGTGGACAACATTAGTATCTGAATCACTTGTTCTATCAAGGGGTAAATCGTTCTCAAGTGTCTCCACAGCAGCACCAGAAGTATGCTCTACAATGACCTTACCGAAGAATTCAGAGTTTTGATCTGAAACTTTGATCAATCTGCCAATGGACCCATAGTGTTTTAAAAAGTCCATAATGTTTTCGTCAACATCAGTATTTTTCAAACCTGATACAATAACAGCATTTGGAACCTTAACATTTTCTGTTTCAATCACATCCATGTTGGTGAAAACATAATTGTTGACACTTTTTACTCGTAAATGCTGTCGTTCTCGCTACACAAAGCTCCTGGCTGGCTCGCCAATTTTTTTACCGTGTAACCCACATCAGGGTATGTACACATCTGGACCTCTGGGTTCTGAGGAGCTGAGAGTATAGCAATAACCAGAGCACACAGGTAGTTGTAGTTAAATGTGAACTTTTAGTTTGAAAAATGAAAATAGTGCACATACAATACAATTACAACCTATGGGCCCAATAACTAATAAAATAAAATTAAATGCCTCTTGTTTGGAAAATTATTCTTTCCGGAATGTTGTTGCTTTGCAACTTCAATCAATGTCCAAGTCAATTAGTCAGGGGGAATAGTCAAGTCAGGAAATGTATCCAAAGAAGGCTTTCGTTGGTGTCGGTCAGTGGGACTGACACAATCCTACCACAGGATCTGTTGGAACGGTGGTAGAGGCTCACAATACGACTGGGAGGCTCGCCATCGATCGATCCCTCATCAACCTCGTTGTACACCAAGGCTGGAACTTCACTTTTTCACGGTCTAAACAACAGACCTGACCAAGATTCAGCTCAGGAGAGGTTCAGTGAAACAAAGTGCTTCTTCAACGGTACTCCCACCTCTTTTCCAGTCTTTTTCAACCGACACGTAAGAGTAGAAGCAGTGCTCTGTGCGTCAATGAGCGGAGTGAAGCTATTTGCGTTTCAGCATACTACTTCTGGTGTTTCGCCTAAATAAACTTCCGATTTTCAAAATAAAAAGGTTTTCAAAATAAAACTCACAATAGATAAAACGTAAAATAAAATAGTGCTTCAACATAAATAAATTATATTTAGCCTTTTAACCAGGCGGGTTACAACAGCAATGACTGTAAAAGACACAGCCCAGGGCAGAATGGCACAGTTCATTTCAGATAGTAGTGGGCTTGAGTGTAGGGCATGTCTGCGCCCGGTCAGTGGTATTTTAGGGCAGTAACCAGATGGAGATCACTCTCGCTAGAGCAGAACTGTCAGATGGCAGGACCAGAGTGTTTAGCTGGAATGAAGTCCCAATCCTGATGACCGCAGAAGTCTTGGGAGGTGTTCCGAATAAACTATGCAGAGTAACAGACTAAAGTGATTAACAGGAACTCAGTCCAAATCCTGGAGATTGAGAAAGCAGCGTGGGAGATTCTTCCTAATAGAAAGACTAGGAAGAGTACCTTTGTATTTAACTATCATTAAAGATGACAAATAATTTCCAAAGACAATAAACACTGAGCTTGGAAGGTAGTGACTGGTTGCCGAAGGACAAGATGTGGGTTTAATTGTCAAGACATGGAACACTGGGTGAACATTATGAAGGGGAATGGGAAGGAGGAGCCGAGCTGCAGATGAAGATAACACTATAAATATGGTGAATAGGTTAATGAACTTGGGGGTGAGCTTCTTTGACGTCTCCTGGAGTGGTAAACCCTTCGTGGCCAGCAAGACCTTCTGCACCACTTGGTAGGCAGGAGCTGGTCTGCAAAGGTGATTCCCTTGCTTCTGGAAGGAAGACACATGCTGGAATAGTAAGCCATGAACTCTTCTCCATCCCGGGTGAGCGCAACAAACCAGGTACTGAGCAGAGGGAACTGCCACTTCTCTCTCCTCTGTCTGGAAAAAAGGCAGTTAGTAACCCAGACAACATTGTAAAGAAGACATGCTTGGATCAGTTACTGGAAACAAATTGTGAGCCAGCTTAACCCAAGTTAGAGGATGGAACCACCTGGCAGGGTTACCTTCTGTCAGGTAGTGCAGAGTTTTGACTAGCTCCTTTTTCAGCCTTTTCACCTGGCTGGTAGTTTCTGCATGGAACCCCAAGGTCTCGTGCCCACCAGGGTGCAGAGAGACTTTTAGAAACAGCTGGCAAATTGGGGACCTTGGTTAGAGACTACCCCCTGAAGTATGCCATGGGGGCGGACCAAGTGATTTAACAGGAGCTCGGCAGTCTCTTTGGCTGAGGATAACTTAGCCATTGGCACAAAATGGGCTGCTTTGGAGAATCTGTCAATGATGGCGAGGATGACTGTGAACCCATCAGAGAGAGGCAACCCTGTGACGAAATCCATTGGTATGCTGGCCCACAGCCGGCTGGGAACCTCTGAGGGCTGTAGTAGACAGCAGGGGCATTGGGTACTTGATTTAGAGCGGGCACATATTGTACAGGCTGCAACGAACTCCCGGGCATCTTGGCAGATGGTTGACCACCAGAGGTGTCAAAACTGTGTAACCCATGGTTAGGTTATGCAAAATAAAGTTTGCGTAACTCATCATTTGCGCCATTGGTCATGCCAAAACGAAAGGTTTCAGTTTATGCTGCAGGTACTGTACCTACCCCGCCCCACTTTTTGCTGGTGTTATCTGGAAACATCAAACATTTACCCAAGCTATGATATGATAAAATCAAACCCGTTTACCACGGTTGTTGGCGATCAGTTAAAACTTTGACCTGTCAGTAGCCTGGCTTGGCTTAGAGTCTATGGTGATGGCCAGTCCTGACGATCAGAGTGACCAATCTGCGCTATGATCTTGTCTCGTATAATTTTTAGAATACTTCACATAAATTATGAAAACTATCCAAACTGGAAAACACATACAACTTTCAAACTTTTGACGTGAATGCATTGGTAAATTTAACCCCAAACAACAGTTTCCGTAAATCTAGACAAATATTTTTGACGTCTGCAATTTTATGACCTTATAGCAGTGCTTCACCAAACCTCTCCTGGAGGCCCACCTGTCCTGCATGTTTTAGATCTCTCCCTGCTCCAGCACAGATGATTCAAATGATCAGGTTGTCATCAATCAGCTTTAGGGATGATTAACAAGCCGATCATTTGAATCACCTGTGCTGAAGCAGGGAGAGATCTAAAACATGCAGGACAGGTGGGCCTCCAGGAGAGGTTTGGGAAACACTGTACGAAAGTATGAAATAAACATTGCTGTTCCACTCTCGGGTCTTCGAAAGAAATAGATTTGTTGTTTTTACTAGGATGCAAGTGTGTCACTAGTGAGTTCAACAAGCCAGCCTGATCTTTACATGCAGTATGGTTCCTAAAATGCTTCTTTTGCTGCATCATTTAGAGGCACCAATCTTAGCTGAAAGAAACAAAGAGAATCCCCCAAAGAGCCCTTTGTTTGGCTGTCAGCGAACTCAACTGCCGGACAAAAATCTTGCAAATTTCAGACAAGACTATTGTTGGACTGCGGGGCTGTGAGTATAATCAGCAAAAGCGACACTGCTTCAGTAAGTGGACAAGACACATCTCACTTTTTCTGGGTTGCATGCAAATTCCGCGCAAGGTTATCTTGGATGGATATTCTTCCCCAGTGCAGCCTTTCCTTGTTGGGAGTAACTAAATATTTGGAGACAGTGTTACAATAGAATAATATGTGGCAGATCTGGAACTCTGATTTAGCTTATATACGTACAGTTGTCATCCATACGAATAACCTGACACGGGGAGGGGCAGGATCCAAAAGCAACACAATCAGTGTGAGTGAACGTTTACAGATCTTTAATGACTTCAAGGCAGGGGCAAACAGAATGCAGTGCAGAGTAGCTTGGTGTAAATCAGGATCTGGAGCTTGTGGGTCCTGAGTGGAGCAGACACCAATAGCGGGATACGAACCCGGGTCACCCACACTGCAGGCAGCAGAGTTACCGCTGGGCCACTGGAGCGGGTTGGCTTAAAGCTCGGCAGACTGGGTCGTATCCACATAGGTAGGCAGTGGACAGGGGCTTCAAAGAAGGCAGATGGGAACCAGGAAGCACGCAGGCAGAACTCAGAGTCAGAGGCAGAAGGCAATCAGGTTTACCGGGGCAGGAACGAGAGGACGTTGTCAGAGGCGTGCAGGGTCGATTCCAGGAAGTCAGACCGAAGATAAACCCTGGAGAGTAGTGCATGCTGCAACGACAATCTGGCAAAGAGTTAGCGAAACAGAGCTGCTTATATGCTGGCTGGGTAACGAGATGCAGCTGAGAACAATTGCAGTGAAAGGGGTGTGGCCGGGCAGGGGGAAAGGCAGCAGCAGCAGAGCAGATTGTGACACAACCGCTGAATGATGTGTTGGTCTGTGATTTCCGAGTAACAAATTTTACGTCGTGAATAAGTCCATGTTTGTGTTAAAACGTTACCATTACGGCTACTGTATTTGTAGACAATAATAATCCACCGGCCCTGGCAGAAAAATATGTGCAAAATATAACGCGACAATATTAAACTCTGAAGTTAAATAGCTGGTATTTCCAAGCCATATTAAAGTCACGGTACTGTCACGAAATGGTTTTGAAATATGAAGTACTCTGACAGACTACGACATACACCAAAATTCATAGTGAATTTATTATTAACTTCTGTGTTGAGACATTGATTTTGTAACTGACTCCATTTTTTGGGAGATCAATTGTAATTGTTGAATGAACACGTGCATGAGAGAGAACAGACCGGTCGGCTAGATGACAATCACAACAAGGGTTACCCACTGCTGTCGTCTTGGCAATAGACAGGCCGAAGTTCCATAGCATGTGGAGTGTTTACCAGTGTTCGTATTTTATTTATTTAACCTTTATTTAACCAGGGAAGTCCCATTAGGCCCGTTTCCACCAAAGAAGTTCCTGGTAGTATTTGGGGGGCAGGAACTACTACAGGAACGTCCTCTCACTTGGCCCTCTCAACTGCCGTGTCTCCACCAAGAGGGAGAAGTAGGAGGAAGGTTCCTGTGAAGTTGTGTGACGTCCTTTTAAAAATGCGACCCCTCGTCGTCTGCTGAGTTTTTAAAATGCCGGCTACTTTGTCGCTTTCTGTTGACATCACATCCCCCCCTGAGTAAATCCAATCAACGCTAAGTAAACCACAAGCCCCATCCAGGAGTTTTTCGGGGCCGTTCAGAGTGTACTCCGAGGCAGGGACTTTTTTAGCCCCTGTAAAAGTTCTGGAACTCTGTCCTTCGAGGGTGGTTCCGGCGGTAGAGACACGCAACAACGGCCCCGGCCCTGTAAAATTACCCTGAAGTTCCTGCGGTGGAAACGGACCTATTAGATTGAAATCTCTTTTTCAAGGGAGCCCTGGGGGGTTGAGGGGGAGAGGGAGAGGCCAAGTTGCATAGCTAATTAGATCAGGGGATAATTGGGTGGCAGGTTGAAAGAGCCAGATTGGGAAATTTGGCATGATACCTGGGAACCCCCTACTCTAATCGAAGAGTGTCATAGGATCTTTAGTGACCACAGTAAGTCAGGACCTCGGTTTAACATCTCGTCCAAAAGACGGCATCTCCTTCAGTACAGTGTCCCCATCACTGCCCTGAGGCATTGGAGATTATTCCACCAGAGGGAAGATCGCAGCCTGCTGGCTCATTAATACCTTTTCCAGCAGCAACTTGGTTTTCCCCGGTGGTGTCCCATCCAAGTACTAACGAAGCCCACACCTGCTTAACTTCAGCTACGCAGCTCGAGCAGATTCAGTGGTGGTATGGCTGCTGGTATCTTGGTATCTTAACATGGTGGCTGGACAGGTTTATATTGCTTGTGTAAAGTCATTATGAATGGTGAATATGCAGGCCTTCTGTACGTAGGCACGCAAATTTTATCATGGCTTACTATCAGCGGCAGAATTTTGCATGAACGGCATCCATTCGTGTGAAATTGAGTTTGTGTAACCTTCACGTAATCTAAATGATCATTCGTGCTAAAAATTAAGGCCTGCGAGAGATGCCAGGATGGCATGCCTGCTGAGAGGTGCGAGCTTGGGAAAGAAGATTGCCTCTCACCCTCTCAGGAATGAAGAGACAATTGGGTGGACTGTCTGATGGAGAGGGACAGGACCACAATGCATCTTCTACTTCACTCTCCACCTTGAGCTTGGTTGCTGTCAGAAGACATCTACCCAGGAGGTTGGTATCAGGATGATCTTTGGGCACCGAAGGCTACAGACAAGGCAAGGAATCAGACTTGGTATTCTTAGAACTTGAACAGTGAGAAAACCTGTCAGACTCTGGGTATTCCATCAACTTAGATCTCTGCCTGTCCCAATGCTCTGGGATCGCTGAGCACTGTATGACACCTACTTATTTGGGTTGGCAGAACTGGTCCAGAACGAGATAACCACCTGTGTCCTTCCACTATATCTGATCCAGCTCATCAATTTGGTGCTTTGTATGGACACCCGGCTGCAAGAGCAGCGGTTGAACTAAGGGGTGAGGTTATAGGCCTTCCCTGCCTGCATCCCAGGATGCTCAACCCCAAGCTGATCCCCACTTGGCTCCTCTAGTACCCATAGCTGTCAACTTGGCCCGGCTTCACAAGCTGCCCCCTGAAGAACAGCTGCGTCAGATGAGGTTAAATCTATGCCTGTCCTATGGAGGTGCTTCTCGTGTCTTTGTTGAATGCTCTGTTCAACCGATGTGAGTGATATCTGATCGAGAAGTGTTGTCTGGCACTGCCGTCTCATCCTATTGTCCACTTTTTCCTGCTCGCCTGACCTAGCACGGTCATCCTATTAACTCCTAGGGTTTAGTCGACTCGGACACTGATGGAAACTTTATTCATCCTCATCTCATTCACCACCTGAGAGTCCCGACTGTACCACTACCACTGGTTAGAACTATTTCGTTACCAGCTGGAGCTGTTTTCCTCTTCGTGGCTAAGGAAAATGAGTCTCTACATCCCTTCTTCATATAAATGCAATTACCATAAAAAATCGTTATTCTTTACCCTTAGTGGACCTAGCATTCTCCAATCTCCAGGGCTGCTGCTTCTTGCATTTGCGCAACACTTACCATCTGGTGTGCAAACGGGAAGGAGATGAGTGGAAGACAGCATTTAGCACCCCCCTTGGGGTACTACACATTCCTGGTGATGCCATCCGGGATTGCTGGTGCCCTCACTGTGCTCAGAAACTCATACATGATGTCATCTGAGACATGACCTCCAGAGTTGTCTCTATTTACTTAGACAATGTACTGGTCTTCTCTCAAACTCTGGAGCTCACACCTGCGATATCCGCTTAGCCATCCAAAGGTTCTTGGAGAATCAGGTCTATCTGAAACCAGAAAGGTGCGAATTTCATTCCACCATTGTTTTTTTCCTGAGCATTGTGGTGACACAGGGTGCATTGGAGATGGATCGCCAGAAAGTGCATGCTGTAGTGGATTAGCTGAACCCTATAGATTGCAAGGAGATACAGAGGTTTTTCGGGTTTGCCAACTTCTATCAATGATTCATTTCAAAGTACTCAACTATTGCTGTCCCCTTAACAAAGCTGACGTCCACCAAGGTTCCCTTTGCCTGGACCCCCCAGATGGCTCCGGCTTTAACCATTTCAAGAGGCTGTTCACCTCTGCTCCCGTTTTCAAGCTTCCAATCCCGCTGGGCCTCTTCATTGTGGGGGTGGATACTTCCAACATGGGTGCTGGGCCTGTCCTCTCGCAGATGGGAAATTGCATCTCTGTGCCCACTTTTCCCATCGGTCCCTACAGTCCTCCCTCCTGCACCCCTGCTCCTCCCAGGCTTGTAGATGATGGCCCTGTCTACATCGTGCGCCAAATCGTGGACGTCCGGTTTAGGGGATGCTGACACCAGTTTTGTGGACGGGGAGGGTTAAGAGCCTGAGAAGCATTCCTGGGTCTTGGATCGGAACATCTTAGACTCCTCCCTGGTTTGCGATTTCCTGCGCTCGCATCTGGGTGTTACCACTGGGCCACCAAGTGAAAAAGTGTCACAACCCTCACGTCACCTTCTGTGTCTTCTCCCACTCAGCAACTTGCATGTCTATTAGAGGTAATGGCTCCTTTTACTGGTTTGCATCTTCCATGCAACCTTATCTTTGGCTGTGTCTCATTTCATAGTTCTCACCCCTGGTATCTGTGATGTGTATTTATACCTTTGAGTTGAAAGTTGTTAGATTGTGCTTAAAGTCAGTCAGTACTAGTTAGTTGAACTCTTCATCTTTTGAAAGTAATGTGTAACCTTTAGTGATAGTAATTTAAGGAAGCTACCGTCCATATTTACTTAATAAGAACAAGCTCAAGGTTCTGGGCTTGGGACCGCATTCTTGTTAAATCCTGTTCTGAGACTGTTCCTCTGTCCAGCTTATTAGGAACAAACCTCAAATCCTTCTGCGGTCATCAGAATTGGAACTGTGTTCCCCTAAGCTACCCCTTTTTACCCTGGGACAGTTTGGCTCTGGTGAAGTGTTCACTCCATCAGGCTGTCATCCCGGAAAGCCAATGGCTGGCGATTGGCAATGCCTCCTCAACTTCGCTCACTACATCTGAACTGAACTGTGCTTTCCTCCTCCGGATTCCATCTCATTGTTACCATATTACTGTCAATTTACTCTTGGATTGTTCTCTGCCTCCGTACTTGATTCCTGGTCTGGGTCATAACATTACATTACCACTCAAAAGTTTGGAATCGCTAGTGATTTACATGTAGATTGAATGAAAGAAACTTCGTGTTACAGCAATACAGTGACCCAAAACATAAATCCAAACTCTGCAGGGACTTTCTGGACAGAAAATTCCAAAATATGGAGTGGCGAGGTAAATCACCTGATTTATATCCATGGATTTGTAGAGGAGTCAACTAGATCATAAAAGTTCATGCTGTGTGCCAATCTTCAAAGACACAGCTATGGAAAAGATTGCAGTCCATGTGGAAATCCATTAAGAATGATACCTTTGTAATAAAAGTAATATTCTTGATGGCTTAAATCAAATCACAAGTAATCACTGTTCTAAAAAAAAAAAGACTTTTGGCCTGCAATGCACAGAATACTAAACGAGACAAGAAATATGTTGTTTCATGTAATTTGCTATCATACATAACGGCTTAAATGACAGGTGATTCCAAACTTTTGAGTGGTAATTTATATGTTTTGTCAAGAACAAGGCTAATTTTATCATCTGAGTTGTAACTGCAGTTTCAGTTGTGATGTTAGCTTTGAGATTTTTATAATTTCCGGGTCGTGAGAACTGGGCAGTATTTTAAGAAGGGGTCACAGGAGCTGCATTGATCCTGATTAACTTCACATTCCTTGCATTGCAGAAGCTTGCATTGCTTTCAGCTAGGCACTTTTTTATTTTAGCCCTTTGTTAAAATATGTATTAAAGCTTGAAATTTTCCTCAAGCTAGCACAATGGCATAGTTTTAGTATCACAGCACCAAATTTTACATTAGCAAGGATGTTTTTTTTTGTCCATTTACTATATGATTATTTTAGATTCACACATAGTTGTCTTTCAAGCAATATAAAACCTCTTAATCTAAACTAAATTTAAAAACCGAAAAAGTGCAGGTAAAAGTCATTCAGAAAATATTCTTTCCAGGGAATTAAGAACTTGAACATGCTTTATTCAACCTAACAATAAATATTACTTTAAAATATACAGAGTTGGCACTGGAGAACTGCAGGAATACATTCAATGTGACTTACAGAGACAAGTTCCCCTTGTGAAAAACACATTTGAAATGTGCCATAACCCATGTAAAATAGAATGTTCACATATTAAATGAAATATTAAGAAGAAAAGTCATTCTTTCTCTGGGCATTCATGGTATGAGAAATATCTCTTATCTAATAGTCAATGGCAGGCCCCAGAAGCAAAATTTATAATATGTAACTGATGTGTTTGCTGTAAAAAAAAAAAAAAAAAAAAAAAAAAGGTATCGTAGATATAGGTACACTGCCAGTCAAAAGTTCGGTAAGTCACCAATTTTAAAGCAGTTGGGAATGGAAAGCTGAAATGTAAACGCATTTGGTTTCAGAACATTATCAAAATATTAGATCATCAAAATAGCCACCTATTTCAAAATGCTGAGCATATTCATGACAAGTTTTCTACAAGGACAGTTATATGGATTTGAAAGTTCACACCCAACAAAATTGTGGAAGTATTCTTTCATTTTTCATATAAAATTAGCCGCATCAATCTCATGAACTGATCTGAATTGTGTATGACTGTGTGTCCATAATGCCAAATTCTGGGTCTGGAGGTCTGGGTGTGTTAAGCGGTTGGTATGCCCACTGTTACAAGCACATGAGTAGTCACATGTACCACTGCTCAAGAGGCACGTCAGTGCAAGACCTTCAAACAGAGTTCACAATGTACCATCTCCCATTTGCATCCTGATGAATCTATGCTATTCTTAGACCTACCTATGAATTGAAAATGCATTATGCCATATTACTAATTATATGCGGTCTTTCTGCCTGCATATCTGCTGTATCTATATTTGGTTGTGTTGTTTATGGACAAGCAAATTGTCCAGGGTGTATTCCTGTGTCTCGTCCATTTTATGTTGGGATAGATTCCAGACCAGAAACGAGTAAATCAGGTCAAGTACCGATGAATTGGGCATTGTCAAGAAAAAAAAAACCTTGCTCCATTCTCCATTTACAGCACCACGAATATAAATCTTGTTAAGAACATCACAAATTTACATCAACTTCACACAGCACCATCCTTATACACCTCTCTAGCAACATCCCAATTCCACCTCAGCCACACGCTGCACCTTGTCTATATACCTAATTTCACATCAGCTATACACAGCACCATGCCTATATACCTTGCTACCAACATTCCATTTCATATCAGCTATATGCAGCACCATGCGTATATACCTTGCTTGCAACATCCTGATTTCACAGCAGCTGTATACAGTATCATACATATTTACCTCTAGGGCAACATCTCAATTTCACTCTAATTATTTACATTACCGTGAAAAAAGTGTTTTCCCCATCCCCATTTCTTCTATTTTTATATATCTGTCACACATAAATGTTTCAGATCATCAAACACATTTTAATATCGAAGACAACCTGAATAAACATAAAATACAGTTTTTAAAGGATGATTTCATTTACTGAAGGAAATTCTCTATCCAACCCACCTGGCCCAGTGTGAAAAAGTAAGTGCCCCAACAAATACTAAATCTGCCTATTAAACAAATTGATACTTGGGATCAATTTCACTGGACACACTCAGGCGTAATTATTGTCAGTCTTGTTGAATATAACCATCACTTAAACAGAACCTGTCTGCCAATGTGAAGTAGGCAAAAAAGCAGCACATGATGGCATGATCTAAAGAAATTCAAGAACAGATAAGAAACAAATTTGTTGACATCTATCATTCTGGAAAGTTACTCTGGGACTCCAGTAAGCCAAAGTGAGAGCCATTATTAACAAACAGAAAAACAGTGGAGAACCTTCCCAGGAATGGCTGCCTACCAAAATTCCTTCAAGAGCACATCGCCGATTCATCCAGGAGTTCACAAAAACCTGGAGTGACATCTAAAGAACTGCAGGCTTCACTTGTGACAGTTTAGGTCAGCTTTCACAATTCTACAATATGAAACAGACAGGGCAAAATTGCATCCATGGGAGAGCTGCAAATTGAACACCACTGCTGACCAAAAGGAACGTAAAGATTCATCTAACATTTGCCTACAAATATCTTGCTGACCCCCAAGATTTTGGGATAATATTCTACGGACCGGTGAGTCAAAAGTGAAACTTTTTGGTAGACATGGGTCCCATTACATCTGTTGTAAAGCTAACACAGCATTCCACAATAAGAACATCATACCAACAGTGTGACATGGTGGCGATAGTGTAATGGTCTGGGGCTGCTTTGCTGGGCAACTTGCCATAATTGATAGAACCATGGATTCTGCTCTCTACCAGAAAATCCCGAAGGAGACAGGCGATTCAAATGTTATCAGTCAACTGAATGGGTGTTGGCATTTGTTATTAGCGCCAAAAGAGCCAAACCATACCGACTAGTAGCTTGAGTGGGTCGTCATCATCGATTGATATTGGTCATAAGTTAGACAGATGTTGTGTTTTCTAACATGATAACTGTCCTGCAAAGCAAGAAGTGACAAAATGTGGATACATAGAGCAAAAATTTGTGGTAGGAAGAAGGTTTTACTGGTTGGATGTACATGTAAAACGAAGACCTATTATTCAAAAGATCTGGGTTCGATCCTCGCCCCTGGCTGCATAATATTTATCAGCGTGAGGTACGACTGCCTTTTAAAAGAGTCGACAATGTTTTTAAAAAGCATGATCGCCATTCACAAATCCTCAATTGAAGAGTTCATTTGCAAAAACAGATAAAGACCATTCTTATAAATGAATAAACTATCGAAGTTTGATGAATATTCCTTTGACTACACAATCAAAAAACACCATTTGGGAAGAGCAAAAAATTTTGCGCTATCTTACTGAAATAACCCAACATTACTTTGATTGATATTCCCTGGAGCGCACAATTTAAAATTTTGATTGAGGAAAATAAATCAAAATGCACATAACTGTTTTTGCAAATGAACCCTTCAATTGTAACCATAACCTTTAAAAAGCACGATCGTTTAACATTTATTACCGTGAGGTACGATTGCATTTTGACAGTCAACCATTTTTAAAAAAAACACACCTTTCCTAAATCCTCAATTCTAACCTTAACCTTTTAAATTCATCATCGCCGTTCTTTAAACCTTTATTCTATCCTTAACCTTTTAAAAACACGATTGCCTTTCCCTAATATCTAAACGTAATATCAACACAAAAGAACAATTTCTGAGTCGCTTTGTAGTAGGTACAGTAGGGCTCTACTGGCCCATTTCTATGGTGCTAATAACAGATGATAACGCCCATTAATGACTAAGAACATTCAAAGCATGAAGGAGAATGTCTGGTCATTAGTTTGTGACCCAAAGCAAAAGCACAGTTAGGTTATGCAAAAGGATAATGATCTGAAGCACACAAGAAATTCCATCTCTGAATGGCTTCGGAGAAACAAAATGATTTTTTTGAAGTGGTCAAGTTCTGACTTGAATCTGATTTAGATATAGTCGCATAACCTTAAACAGGTAGTTCATGCTCAAAAACCCTCCATGGCAGCCAAATTAAAACAATTCTGCGAAGAATGTGCATCAATATTCCTACATAGCAATGTATAAGACCCAGTGCCAGTTATTTGAAATGTTTGATAGCACTTATTGCTGCCAAAGCTGGCACAACCAGTCATTAGATTTAGGCGGAAAATTATTTTTTCACATGGGTGACATGGGTTTTTATCATGGTCCAAACAAGGAACTAGACGCAGATTCAGAGTATAATCCAGTAGGCAGTATTTAGGAATATGGTAATAACTTGAGAATGGGCTGAAACCCGGAGTAGGAAAGGTGCAGTCAAGCTTAGATGGTACAGACTGGTGAGGGTAGTAGGCGCATTTGCGCTTAGCCATTGGCGTTCCGGGGCAAAAGCCAGGTGGTAAGACCCTTGCCGAAGCCGGGCCACTAGAAAACAAATCTGAAGAGTTAAGCAGAAATGCAGTTCCAATCCTGGAGATCGATGAAAGCTTGGGAGGTGTTCCTGATAAACTGATCAGAGGAACAGACTGGACAGATGGCCAATAGGAACACCTTTAGGTCCCAATCCTGGTGACCAATCCCAAGGCATGGGATTTTGTTCCTATTAATATAACTCTGAAGAACAATCACATTTTTCACTAACATGAAGGTTACAAATTCAGATAAAAACAGCTTCCACTTGAAGACATAAACTGACTGGTTGCTTAGAGCAATATGGCATGACAATTCAGCAACTCTGCAAGACAGAACTAATGCTTATGTGCACCACAGAGACACAAGGGAACGGGGCACATAATGGATCACACCTCACCAAGAGGAGGCATGCAAGACACCAAACCAATTAAGAGCCAGAGTCTGTAACTTTGGACCAGCTCATAGAAGGGGGTGATATATCATGTTCCAGTAGACCACTGAAGTTTTTTGTGGGGGTAGATATATTGTCCAAACTGACAAAAATTACTTTTTTTATCAGAAGATCCCTTCGGGGTGGAAAGTACAGCCCTTTTTAGCGTAGGGGTGAAACGGGCCAAAATATTGACATAGTCAAAATCTGGACTTTGACCTTCGAATATTTTGGTGCGCCCTCAGTGACCCTTCTTGATCTTATGGTATATGAATGTATGTGTAGAGTTCTTCCATTTAACACTATAATTTTCAAGGTTTACTGAGGGCGCCGCCTATAGGTGGCACTTCCAATCATGACTTTCTGCATTTTGGACTACATTTGAGACCCTCCCAGGGCCTGCGCCCTCATTAAATCTTGCTTATTCATGTGTATTTGGATACATTGGGACTAGTTCTTTCCAAGTTTGCATAAATGGCAGTGGCTTAGTTAGGGCGCTTTTGCATAGGTGGCGCTTTTTATGGCAAGAACGCGATTTTAGACGATTTTCATTTGGCCATATCTCAGTGCGCCCCCTATGTGTTTCAGTGAAACTTGTTTAATTGTGTTTCTCTATATCTCTGCTATTTATAATGAAAATATCAAGAAGGCTTTTTGCCTCGTTAACCCTCTTTGTGCTAAAATGTTCACACCAGATCACACTCCACTTTAATCAAGAAAGACAAAAGGTTAGTTCTCCAATGCTCCAATAGGCGGCTCATATGCCAGGTGGCAGCACTGCTGTGACCACGTTTTGATGGCAAGTTCAGAGTCTGAATAGAGTCGTGGAAATCCTGCTTTATCATGAACATCTTCTGATTTTAAGACCTGAGAGCGGTACATCGTTCCATCTTTACCTCGTGGGATATTGTGCTAACGATTAGTTTTGCTCCCAAGATATTAGATCATATATTTTCTGATCACATTTTTGAATGGGCATGGCCTGTGTGTATGCATAATGCATGCAGCAATGCAGAATGTAAAGATAAGGTCCTCAACCCCCTCTGAAAAGTACTATGGTTACCTTCTGGACAAGGATGCCCTTCAGTTACTTTTGAACTATGTTGTGAGATTTTCTGGACATGTTTGTCCCATATTTTTAGTTGATGTGGGTTAAAACTTCTGGACAAGGATGTCCTTCAGTTCATTTTGAACTATGTTGTGAGAGTTTCTGGACAAATCTGTCCAAACGTTTTAGTCAGTTGCGAACTATGTGAAATTCAGTTGCTGTCCTGAGAACCTCTTGAGGAGCGTGTCCCTTAGTTAGAATGACAGGCAGTCATTTATTTCAGACTATTTCAGGAATACCAACGCAGAAGCCTCTGTTACTGGTACAATTTTTATATAGTTTTTATTCCATGCTAAACAATTCTAGAATAATTGAGTCATTATTCTGTGGTGGTGGCACCAACAGAAAGATGCCGTCCATTAAGGCCTAAGTATCTTCAGCACCTATGGGTGCCTCGATTGTTGTTTTTCTGACTTTTCAGTTTCAACATTTTAATAAATTGTTGCTTTTTTTGAATAAGTTCTCTTGCCTCAATGCTTTGAAAACACTCAAATAATTCTCCCCTCTGGTTGGTGGGGACTAAAACAAAAATGGGCATTTTTCGGAGGTGGTGCTTGATTGCGACATACGTCAAACTCTGGCATGTAAAGGGTTAATGAGGCAAAAAGCCTTCTTGAAATTTTTATCATGAATAGCAGAGATATAGACAAACATAATAAAACAAGTTTCACTGAAACCCGTAGGGGGCGCACTGAGATATGGCCAAATGAAAATCGCCTAAAATCGCGTTCTTGCCAAAGAAAGCGCCACCTATGCAAAAGCACCCTAACTAATCCACCGCCATTTATGCAAATTTGGAAAGAACTAGTCCCAATGTATCCAAATACACATAAATAAGCAAGGTTTAATGAGGGCCCAGGCCCTGGGAGGGTCTCAAATGTAGCCCAAAATGCAGAAAGTCATGATTTGAAGGGTCACCTATAGGCGGCGCCCTCAGTAAACCTTGAAAGTTATAATGCTAAATGGAAGAACTCTACACATACATTCATATACCACAAGATCAAGGAGGGTTACAGAGGGCGCACGAAGATATTAGAAGGACAAAGTCCAGATTTTGACCATGTCAATATTTTGGCCCGTTTCAGCCCTACCCTAAAAAGGGCTGTAATTTCCACCCCGAAGGGATTGTCTGATAAAAAACATAATTTTTGTCAGTTTAGACGATATATCTACGCCCACAAAAATCTTCAGTGGCCTACTGGAACATGATATATCACCCCCTGGTTCATAGTTACAGACTCTGGCTCTTAAGGAATCAATAGCTCTAAAAGACATGCAGGATGCCGGAAAAGGGGAGGAGAGAATTAGGAAGACATGAGGGTGGTGACAGGTTTTGAGTTATCTTTACCTTCAGTAAATGAAATGATCATTTAAAGACTGCGTTTTGTATTTAGTCAGTTGATTTTGTCTTATATTAACATTAGTTTGATGATCGGAAATATTTAAATATGACGAATTAGCAAAAATATATGAAATTAGAAAATGGGCAAATAGTATTTCACAGCAGTGTACGGCACCATGCATTGATACACCAGCATTATCCACCGTGTTCTGGTATAAATGACCCTCCTTGAGCATCTACCTCAAGAGTTCAATGAGTTCAAAAACCGTTTTTTTCTGCAATAATGTCCTTCAGAATGATCCGACTCACTTGACACCAAACTCATTTGATTGTTTTTCCACGTCGCATTCCCGATTTCAATGACAACAAAATTTTTCCACTATGAGCAATTTGCCTATTTTTATTACTGTTCGCTAAAGCTATAATTTAGGAAATACAAGTTGAATGATGGTGTAAGGCCACGCCTCCAGCCTACAAACTCAGCAGTCTACAGTATAAAGACCCGGATGCATTCTTCAGCTCTGCAATCATCGCATGCACCTGTTGTTCATTTCCACTGTGTCGTAGTGCTGTGCTATTTAAGACCGAGCCTTGCACTTAGTGACTTCTCAGTGGTGACTTGCCAGTACGGGGTGACTTGCCAGAGCGCCTGCCAGAGCGCTACGATGGAAACTCCACTGTGTGCAAAGGCTTCATTCTTCAGTGCGCCCTCTATTTCACATGCCATCCAGCCCTGAGTGATGCAGAGAAGATCGCCGCAGTGATGACCTACTTCTTTGGCGAGGCTCTTGACTGGGCGACGGCTGTTTGGGGGAGTCGGCTTTCTCTACCTATGCCGATTTCCTCCAGCAGTTTTGCTCAGTCTTCGACCACCTCGGATAGAAAGCTGGGAACCAGGTGCTGGACCTGCGCCAAGGGACCAAGACTGCGGCTGACTATGCCCTCCAGTTCTGCACCTTGGCTGCAGCCAGCGGCTGGAATGAGCCTGCGTTATTAACCATCTTCCAGAATGGGCTGTGTTCAGAGCTCAGGGCAGGGATGGCCTGCAGGGACCAAGATCTGTCCCTGCCATCGTACATTGATGCGGCCATCAGCCTGGACCAGCTCCCGCGGGAGAGGCAGCGGACTCAGCCCAGAGGCCCCACCCAGCTGTCCAAGGAGGGGGCGGAGCCTATGGAGCTGGGGTTTGCCAGACCACCGGAGCGTTGCCCCTGAAGGAGAGCTGGCCCTTGCACCCACTGTCAGTCTGGAAAAGAAACAGCAACCCCCCAAGGTAAAGGTGTCACCCACTGTCATCACTGGCTAACATTTCTAGATCCCGGTCAGGGTGGCCTTTAACCGTGTGACCCTTAATACATAGGCCCTGTTTGACTCTGGTGCAGCGGGAAACTTTATCACCGGCCAGTTGGTGCAACGACTTCAGGCCCCAGCTTACCAGCTCCACACCCCCCTCGCTGTGACAGCTGTCGACAGGAAACATTTGGGCAGCGACAGCATCACCCACCAGATGGCGCTAATCTCCCTTACAATACAAGAGCGCCATCAGGAGGAGATCCCACTGCTGCGCTTAAATAATGCAAGCCACCCACTCATCCTCAGCCTTCCATAGCTTCTACTGCATAATCCCACTATGTCCTGGCAACCCAGATGTCTCCACTTACAGTCACCCACCAGTCGGCAGCGCTGTGGTCCCCTCACCATTACCTCCACGACCGTCGAGAGCCCTAACCTAGAAGACCAGCCGGAGATCACTGAAGTGTACTGGGACCTGCAAGTGGCGTTTAGCAAGATCAAAGTGGCGCAGTTCCCTCCGCATTGTCCGTGGGATTGTGCTATCGAGCTCCTGTCAAGCACTTCACCCCCCAGGAGCCATGTATAACTATCGGTGGCTGAAACTCAAGCAATGGAGCAGTATGTACATGAAGCTCAACAGCAGGGCTTCATTCGCCCTTCCACTTCACCTGCGTCCACCAGCTACTTTTTTGTCCAGAATAAGGATGAAGGTCTACGTCCCTGCACAGCCTACAGAGGCCTCAACCCCTTTGTGCAGATGTAGACGCCTGCAGAAATGGAGCTACCCTATTTATGCACGGAGTTACACTATTCTATCACTAGATGGCACATACGGATCAGTCATTGAATATTCACTAGCAAGCCGAGCACGAACAGGGTTTAGAATATGGACGAGGTCAGTCCCATTCCTGTTTTTCGGGAGTTGCATGAATTAACCTCCTCAGCTAAGCCTCATGTGCAAACTCCTCAATATACTTGCTCATATTATCTATCCAGCAGTTTAAAAAAAATGATCTCTTGTC
The DNA here is from genome assembly GCA_029692085.1 of Gymnothorax javanicus. Taxonomy (NCBI): domain Eukaryota; kingdom Metazoa; phylum Chordata; class Actinopteri; order Anguilliformes; family Muraenidae; genus Gymnothorax; species Gymnothorax javanicus. Next base: position 79,728,555 of record CM056202.1, read on the forward strand.
ACAGAAAAAAATCATTGTCCTTTGTAAGAACCACTTCAGCTATAGTGAGCCAATGGTATCACAATAAGTAGTTAAGAAAAATCAGTTTTCTGAAGCAAAAATTCCACATGGTATTGATACTGTCATTCTACTATCAATTATAGTCATCACATATCAAAAACGCTTAGTTCCCTACCATGGATTTATGCACAGATTCCTCCATCGACAAATTCAGCGCTTCCTTATATCCTCCTGAATACTCTCGTTGATTAGCCAGCCATTCCATTATGTACTTAGGCTCATCTGTGTAACTCACAGTTATAGTTCATGCCCACGTGAAACTTCCCTGGTAATGGTGTATTGATTGACAAGTTTCTTATCCAATTTCAATAACATAAACTTTCCACAGTAACTGAAAGACATTGATTGGACCATCAAAGGTATTTAAACACTTGTGAAATCGGTTAGGTTGTATTCTCTCAAATTTGCGCAGTCGAAAAAGATGTGATTGCATGGAAAAAGACTTTCAGAACCGACCCTGGAGTGTTGAGCTTATATTGGCGGGATGGAAATTCTGAGATGAAAAATGGCAGTTTTTCTGAATGGAACAGGCTGGAGGGCTGACAGCATTTGGATGAGAAATTAAATGATGGATAGTTTTTCCTCTTGAAGTTTGAGTTGAACTGTCTTTGTATGGTTTAGCTCTAACTTACTTCTAGCCAGCTAGCTAACTAGCCAGCTCTTTCTTATTTTCGCTTTACCGCCATGATCACAGAGCTAGTTTGTCACATTGGTTAACAAGAGTAGTCGATACTGCAATGTGCAGGCATTTTGCTTAATGTGGCGATCTGTTTTAGAATTTATACCGCATTCAACAAAACAGAATGCCTTGGACTTTTGCTCGTTTAAAATGCGAGCAGCTATTACTGAGTTGTGAGTTATACTTACTCCTTATAGGGTGTGAAAAGCCTTGTTACAGACTTTCCTTTTGCTTGGATGATTGGAATTGTAAATAGCAAGCTTTCTGTTTGAGTGAACATTCTAACCATAAAATAAGCAGTTCCTTTAATGAGTATGTATACTTGCTGATGCGGCTTTGTTGAAAAATGGACGAAACTCTGATCTTTATCATGGAGAAAAGGCATGTTTTTGGTTTGGAGAAGTTACTGGTGACCATTGATGTCCCGCTATGCCTATATTGATAAACCCATGCTAAATTCAACCAGAAAATCATTATTTTATATTGAATTTCTTGAGTCCAAAGTTCATTTGCATTAAAAATGTGATTATTTTATGATTTGATAATGTGCCATTTTCTGGGCTCTGGGACTTTGGGGAGCCACCTGGAGAGCTGTCTTATTTGGCTTCTAAAGAGTGGATAATTTAGTAGTTCATGCTCAGACACCTGTGGCCTAGGAGTTTATGGCCCCAGAAATGTATTGTTTTAACCCCCAGCCCTTTTTCAATCCTCAGTATTATTTGTTTTTTACAATTTTAATGCTGAATTTTCATGAAGATTTTTTTTTTGTTTGCAGCCCCTTTTCTCCACCAAAATCATGAAAATACTGAAATACGATGGAATTCTAAATGCTGCAAGTGTCTTGCCTCAGTTGAGCCATATTCGGTATCTCTATGAAGCTTAAATCTTGAATTATAAAGCATTAAATGGGGTAATGCATTAATAGCCATATCTGGCTTTTGTGCAATGGGGTTAATGACATCAAGATGACATACCGATATCCACTCCCCCTGGTCCCCAGCACTGTGGAGCAGCTTCAAGGTGCAAAGATCTTCACAAAACTGACTTCCGTAGCGCATACAATCTCATTCGTATCAGGGAAGGAGATGAGTGGAGGATGGCTTTTAGCACCACTTCCGGTTACTACGAGTACTGCATCATGCCGTATGGCCTTGTCAATGCCCCCTCTGTGTTCCAGTCCTTCATCAATACCATGCAACAAGAGATGCTGGGAAGATTCGTCATTGCCTACCTTGACAACATCCTCATCTACTCAACCACGTATGAAGTACATGTGGAACATGTGAGGAGAGCACTCAAATGCCTGTTACAGCACCAACTTTATGTCAAAGCTGGAAAGTGCATCTATCATCAGTCCATCGTCTTCTTCCTTGGCTACGTGATTGGACCAGACGGAGTGGCTATGGAAAACAAAAAGGTGAAGGCAGTAGCAGCATGGCCAATCCCACAAACCATAAAGGAGTTCTGGCACTTCATGGGGTTCGCAAACTTTTATTAATGCTTCATTGAAAACTCCAGCTTGGTAGCCCGCCCTAACGCATCTCTTCAAGGGAAAACCTAAAAACCTGGGATGGAATCTGGAAGCTCGACCTGCCTTCAACACATTCAAAAGTCTGTTCATCACTGCTCCGATACTCAAATGACCAGATCCGGATAAGCCCTTCTTTGTGGAAGTCGGCGCCTCTTATGCAGGGGTGGGAGCAATCCTGTCCCAGAGGCACAAAGTTCCTGAAAAGCTGTATCCTTGTGCTTACTTCTCACACAAGCTTACACCCACAGAAGCCAACTAAGATGTGGGTAACTGGGAGCTGCAGGCAATAAAGTTTGCGCTGGAAGAATGGAGGCACTGGTTAGAGGGGGCCCGTCATCCATTCCTCATGCTGACTGACCACAGGAATCTGGAATATCTGCGAAAGGCACCAAGGCTGAATCCACGTCAGGCCAGGTGGGTGCTTTTCTTTATTCGTCTCAACTTTTTAATAACCTATCACCCAGGCTCAAAAAACATTAAAGCAGACATGCTATCCCAAAGATACAAGGTGGAGAAAGATCCAGAGGTAGAAGAGCTGCTCCTACCCTCGTCCTGCATCCCTGCCCTGATCAAGTGGCAGTTGGACTGGGAAAGAGTGAAGGAGACCAGGAGGAATCCTCCTACCAGCTCGGTGCCAGTGGGTAAGACGTTCGTCCCCACTGCTCTTCGGGAATGACTTATTTTGTGGGTGCATACTTCCCTCTCTGCAGGGCACCTGGAGCCAAAAGAACAACACACATCATCAGCAGAAAATACTGGTGGCCCCACCTGGCCTCTGATGTGGAAGCAGCCTTCCGGTTGTGAGCAACTTGCGCAATTCCCGCATTATCCACGGTTGCACATCGCTGTGGATTTTGTAACCGACCTCTCTTCATCAGAAGATAATACATGTATACTGGTAATTGTTGATAGATTCAACAATTAGAAGTTTGTGCCTATCGCCACATTGCCCTCTGCCCTTCAAGTGGCAGAGGCACTGTTCATGCAGGTTTTCAGGAACTACGGCCTTCCGGAGGACATGCTCTCAGACCATGGGCCACAGTTCACCTCCCAAGTGTGGAAGGCTTTTTTTTAAGAAACTGGGAGCCTCAATAAGCCTCACCTCGGGAGACCACCCAAAGACAAATGGGCATGGGAAGTGAGCATTCCTTTATTTGGGGAGGTTCCTCCAAGCCTACTGCCACCATTGCCAACGGGATTGGTCCAAGTACCTGCCCTGGGCAGAGTATGCCCAGAACTCCCTGAAGAGCACGTCCACTGGACTAACCCCATTCCAGTGTGTGCTCGGATGGCAACCTCCCCTGTGTCTGTGGGACCAGAGCCAGACAGAAGTACTGGCGGTGAACGCTTGGTTCAAGGAGGTGGAGAAGGTTTGGGAAAACACCAACATCCAGATCCGGAGGGCGCTCCACCACCAGAAGATACAAGCAGACCGGAGCCGTCAGGATGCCCCCAATTACCAGGCGGGGGACCGAGTCTGGCTCTCCACGAAGGAACCTGCGCCCCTGCCTGCCCTGAAGGAAATCCAGCCCACAGTTCATTGGCCCATTCTGTTTCCTGCGGAAGGTCAATGAAACAGCCTACTCACTACAGTTGCCGTCACATTACTGCATTAACAATACTTTCCATGTGTCTTTCCTTAGGTCAGTGATAGCTGGACCCCAAGCGGAGGCTACCCCCTGAAGACCCTCCCCCTGTCTTGGAGGTGGAGGGAGATCCTGCCTACCGGGTACACAGCCTGCTCAGTTCCAGACGTTGCAGAGGCAGGTTGCTGTACCTGGTAGACTGGGAGGGCTACAGTCCGGAGGAGAGGAACCGGATGGATCGTGACAATATCCTGGATCCACAGCTCTTGACCGGTTTCCACCAGGCCCCTCTGGACCAGCCCACTCTGTGCCTCAGAGGACGCCCTCCCAGCCGAAAATCAGGCACGGTTGGAGTCGTGCCTCAGGGGTACTGTAAGACCATGCCTCCAGCCTTCAAACTCACCAGTCTACTAAGACCCAGACCGTAGTCTTCAGCTCCGCAATCATCGCATGCACCTGTTATTCATTTTCACTGTGTGGTAGTGTTGTGCTTTTTAAGACCGAGCCTTGAACTCAGTCTTTGCGAAGTTTCGTAAGCCACATGTCTGTGTACTAGCTCTAATCTTGTATAGACTTATTCTCGGTGTATCGTGTGTATATATCCTAACTCTTGAACTTAATGCTGTTTGTTATTTACGTCAGCACTTTAACTTTAGTATAAAGAACCTCACTTCCTTTTTCTTCTCCCCTATTTGTAATACATTGTTGCTGTAGCTAAAGCCCAGTGTTTGTATGACTAATAGTGTCTTTCTGGAACCTCATTTCCTATTTATTTTGTATTGCTCCATGCAGACCTTATTGCTGTGCATAAGGCATAGTAAATACAACCAAGTCCATCCTTGCACTTGAGTCCTGTCCTCAACTTCCTGTCCTCCGTGCACATCACCAGTGTGTGAAGCACAATCCTTACAGATGGATTGGCATTGATTACAGCTAAAAATAGCGGGCAACTTTGCAACTGTGCCCGAAGATCAAGTTTGAGGTTGCTGAAAACCTAGAAATGCACTTTTGGCTATAACTTCCTCAAAAATGGTTGTATCGACTTGAAACGTGGCTTATAATATTCAGTATTGAATTTTCATTCTAACAAAATTTTTGCAAGCTCTTAGTCAATGCGACTGATTCTATCTGAGTGTATGTTGCTGTTTGCTTCTTTGTATGCAAGATTACGGAAAAAGTTCCAGACTGATTTTGACAAAGATCAGAAGATTATACAACATATATGATGGCAGTAAGTGGCAATTAGATTTTCACAGGCCGAGGTAAGAGGTCAAGGTCTACATTGCAGAGGAGGTCAAAAACATTGGACAGAGGTATGCACTCTGATTTGAAACAAGCAGTATTTTGTTGGTTCTTTTGAATTTTTTTAACTCTGTGCGCAAGAAGAAAGACGTTGTATACAGTATGTTAGTATGTACACTGTTAAAAAATCAAATGAATTTAAAAAAACCAAACTGATAAAAATATTTGTCAGATTTACTTTAAAATGTCAGCTGGTTCTGCAAACTGAGATAAGTAACTTCTTAATCCAATTAAAAATCAAGACAACTTGAAGTCACTGAACACACATGCATGTTTTATATACTGTAATTTTTAAGTAAATGCAATATTTCAGTTCTTAGAGTGTGGAGAGTGCTTTTAAGCGGGTCAATATTTCAATGAATGTAAGTGAGGTTGAATGTAAGAGTGCATGTGAGTAACGGGGTGTGCGGGAAAAGCCTGTGGATGCTGAAAGGATGCCATTGATGGGTTCAGTCCTTACAGAAAAGCCTTGTGATACCCATCACGTAGCTCCAAGGCCTAGGAACTGACCTGGGACATATTTCGCTCCCCTCCCACAATCACTCCCTTCATTTTGTCTGCTCTAACTTCATCCCGCTTCCACTCTCCCAAATATATTAGTCGTTAAATGCTGGCTTTCGATGCCTATCAGTTGCTTCATCATGAACTTTCATAATGTTATGTCAGCTGTAAATCTCATGCACGTCTTTCCAAATTCTAAGCTGCATATTCAGCCCCTGGAAATGCTAGCATTGGGTCATTTTGTGCCAAGTGGACCAGGGTGCCGCACTGTCTCAGAAAAATGTGAAAAAAAATCATGGGTGTTTGCCATCATTTCAAATGGACAAATCCCAAATCTTAAGTTCCAACTCTGATTTTTCATGGAGTAATTGCATACATTGCAATATTACTTGATTATTAAGCATTCATGAATGAATTGCAGTTTTGGCATTTTTGTGATCCTTTAGGCTTAATTTTATAATGCATATGTTAGCCATTTACAAGCAAGTTTACTGAAGTTTACAGGTCGATATAAGCCTCACAGCATGGTAAATTAAAATGCCAGAATTGAGTTGGAAACACTAGATGAATTTTCTACTGTTTATTGCCCTAATATAAAAGCTGCTCCACAAATTTTCTCAGATTTTTTTATGGTGTGTCCACATGACCAAATCATGCCTTGAATTTAGGCATTTTTCAGCTTTTGTGCAAGCTTTTGTGTAAGCATTTTCAGATGCAAGTTACTGCTAACCTAGAGACTGGAGGCTGAATTGGGTTTAAGGGGCCAATGTGCTGTAGCTGCTGAGGATGAGGCTGCAATATGAACCCCTGATTATGCATAATTCGTTCAAGGGGACCAACTAAAAATCAAATAAAAATTTTGATTCTGTAAAAATGGTCATTTTCAACAGCCCATTACAGGAAAATCAAATGAGATATGCTAAATCTGATACCAGATTCATAAATTTCAGGTAATTTTACCTATGTGCACTCATTGACATAAATTTAGGAGCACTGGAAAGTGTATTTGTATCCCTTCAAAAATGCTTATATAGCGGGGAAAATATTGTAGTTTTAATAATTTTCTATGGAAAGAACTGAAGATCAGAATTCATAGAAGAGGCCACTGGAAGCTTCAAGATTTGAAGACAGTTTGTGTGGAAGAATGGGCCAAAATCACACCTGAGCAATGCATGCGACTAGTTTCTCCATACAGGAGGCGTCTTGAAGCTGTCATTACCAACAAAGGCTTTACTACTAAGTATTAAATAAATTTCAGTAAGTGTGTTCAATACTACTTCCCCCGAGTCATTCCACTTTATTACACATAACTTAATTTATGGATTTGATTTCTTTGTAAGTGTGGATTACTTGAGTTGTTACCAACATCTGGTGAAAATTTCATGTCAATGAGAAAAATGTTGATGCGTTCAATATTTATTTTCCCCTCTGTAAGCCATTCCTACATTCGCGAGTGACTAGACACCCCATCCTTAAATTGGCAATCACTCCATGAAAAATTTGAGTTGATTCTTCAGATTTGGGATTTGTCCATTTGGAATGATGGCAAACACCTCTGATTTTTTTCAAATTTTTCTGAGACGGTGCAGTGGCCCACTTGGCAGGGAATAACCCCATTATAAATTATCTTCTGCTCGGCACCATTTATCATTCCCATGACAAACTACAAAAGGTAAGTAGAGGTAAATTATGCACTGGTTTCTGCTGGCAGAGGGGTAGGTAGGCTAGAAGGGGACATGTCTGACACAAGCCCCATGGGAAATCTGCTTCCTGTGGTACAGTGAAGCTTTAAACTAATGTCCTGGTACAGGATATTAATAATCCCATAGTGAGTTCTCAAAAGAACACGTGCTTTTACCCATGTTTTGTGATAGTACAGTACTCCATGGAAACTGTCTCCTGACCACAGACCATCATCTTTTCTGATTGGCTATAAATCCTTGCATTCACTAACCAATTTGATTCTCAATGGTGTGTGTGTGCGTGTGTGCATATGAGCATGTGTGAGCATGTGCAAGCAAGCATGTGTGTTTGCATATGTGTGTGTGTGTGTTTGCAATGTGTGAGTGCTGAGTATATTTAAAGAGTTAGTGAGTGTATGAAATAGGAAAATAGTGCATTGTGAGTGTAGTTTGCTGGTACAAGTACTTATGAGGTCGGGAGTGGCCTTACTTCAGGACAGCCCAGTCAGAGGGAAAGAGAGAAGATTATGGTAATGATGGTGACCAAACTCATTTAAAGAGAGGCTGAAACATCAGTTTCTGAAGGGAAGTTGAGCTGAGGTCTGAGGGACTGTAAGGAGCAGGGGAAACTAACTTCTGTAGGCTGTTAAGAGGTTGGAGAATTCAGTCACGATGAGGAGCTTTGCGGCGGTCCTTGCATTGGTTTCCCTCTGGTTAGCAGTGCCTGAAGCAGCAAGTAAGTAAATAGTGTCTATCTGGATTCTTTCACTGATGCTGTCATTTTTTCCCCTCTGTTTGTTATACACAGTGTATAGTATGATTTCTTTTTTATGCCAGTGCTATTTCTGGTGACCAGAATATTGTGTGTCTTTCTATGCCAAAGCTTCAAATTGGAGTAAGTGTGTGTTGATGGCTGGGGCTTTAAGGTCATGACTGTTGTTTTAGCTCTTAGTGAGTTTTGGTTGGTGTGGCTTTTAAAGTGGTGAAGTGGTACAATTTCTACTGCTGCATAAATTAATCAAGGAACTGATAGCATTAAGTACAAGGGAAATTACATGGTATGGCATGACATAAACATATAGTGTTCATGACATGCAAACAAATTCTTAGAAAATAAAAGTGCTCAGAATTGCTGCTACTTATAACAATGTCAAAATAGCTATTATGCTTGTTTGAAACATTGGTCTAGTTTTTTTTTAATTGTCCCTAGGCCAGTCAATCAATTTTACCTAAAGTTAAGAGGAACTGAGTTCACACAGATTACAATTTATCATGATGATTGAGCTTTTTATCTGCGTGTTGATGCCACATAAAATGCAGCTGCAGATGTAGACACCGGCGTCCGTAAACTCCAAAATTTAATTCCTAAACAATTCTGTAATTGAATTTCCAAATGTCTAGCTTCACTTGAATAATTTTCAAAAATGTTGTATTCTGTGCAAAGGGGTTAAAGGTGTCATAAAAAATGGCTTCCCATCTGCATGGAATCCCTTGCCAATTAAAACTGAGTCAAAATTTTTTTAGTCTGATATGTGTCTGACTTACTACAAACATTTCTGTCTGGGTTCACTTAAGAGTCTTAGTCTTTGTGAAGAGCATTGGCTGTCTGGTAAAGGTTCTACAGAGACCTCCAGAGCTGCTCTAACTTATAGGAAAACTCTATGACCAAAATTGAACCAAATGCTGAAAGCCAGAATACAGAGGTATTTTATGATGTAATATAACCTTTATAAATGTGAAGCATTCAATAGTAACTGTATTAAAAACTAAATACATGAGCAAAGTGAATAACTGTGTAAAGCCTATATTCTATTCTCATACTGCAATGGAACAAAAAGTGTAACATTTGGATATGGAAACAAGAAGAAAAGCTCGTGGTCCAAGAATAGCACAGAATATATTTTGGGTGTGGCAGCAAGCCAGTTTAATGGTACTGAAATACACAAGTTTGTTATTCATTACAATTAAATTTATTTTAAAAGAAATATTTTTTATAATGTATAAAATTATAAAAATTATAAAAATTTTATAATTTATAGCAAATATGTCTGAAGTCTTTCATAATACGCTAAAAAAGAAGTTTGCTCATCGGCATGGACACTCACAGAGTTTTTGTGTTGCAGAAGTTGTTCTTGTATGATTATTGTTGGCTGAGGTGGCCGGTCTTGGTAAAGCTAGGACAACAGTTATGTTTTCAAATTAAAAACATTTTAGACCAAAAAGTAAAAAATGATGGCAAAAGTTAACTAATCAACTACGAATGCAGAAAAGAAAAAAAAATACTAATTCTGCAACTCTCCAGAACCAGAATTGTGCAAAAAATAGAAAAAAACACAAAAAAAAAAAAACACACACGAAGAAAGTCAGCCTCTACCAAGCTTCAGGGCAGACCAGATGATGTTCTTTTGTTAAATGCACTTCAAAGATTGTGAGCTCTTAACTCATTGATATCTATGATATCAATTTTACCCATCATGAAGGGTCCATGAGTGAGTGCAATCATTCCTTTACAAAAGCAGTGAACAAGATTGCATATAACTGAACTGAATACATTATATTTTGCGCAGTAAGAAACACATTACCTTATGGCTATAATCAGCTAATGTAATCTGGCAAATTACATGGATCGTTTTTTTTTTTTTTTTTTTTAAACTTCATTCATCTGAATCATGTAGTGATTTATTTTTTTCCCCTGGAATCGTACTTAAGTTTTTACCCTCCTGTTTTGTTAGTGATGGCAGAAAAAAATGCAGATATAAGGTGAGAGCTATGAGCAAGGAATAAGTGTTGTCTCTAGTCTTTATCCTGTTTTCATCTGAATACTATCGATGGAATGTCAACCCACCCACCCACCCCCACATTTGTTTTTCAATGCATGTGGGGACCAAAAAATTTTTTTGCTCAATAATCTTATTTCCATACCTCTTAGCCCAAACCCTAGCCTTAGCTCTAGCCATATCCTAACCCCTTCCCTCCCCTAACCCTAACTTAAACCAACCCCCCCCCCCAAAACAACCATGCTTTTAACCATAATTTAAAAGCTCTCTTTACCCTGGAGCCTAATTCTGATTGCTAACCTTAAAACTTGACCTTGACCTGACCATAAACCCAGAGTAAACCTAAGCCTAGTCCAAAGCCCTGAATTAAGCTTTTTCCTCATGGGGACCAAAAAGGTCCCGCAGTGCTCATTTTTTCAGATTATACTATCCTAGTGGGGTCCTTTGTTTTACAATCAGTATAGAAAAAGCTGCCAACACACACGCACGCACGCATGCACGCACGCATACACGCACACACAGACACACACACACATGCACACATGCTCACACAGACTCACGGCAAGATTCTCCTATTCATTCCTGGAGTGAGGATTATGCCTGTAGTAACTCAGCTGACCATCACATGAAAAGGATTGAGGAGGATTGCAGGGGCCGTGTGACTCTCGCAGCATGGAACCCCCCCCCCCCCAAGCCCTTTCGCATCCCTAACCTCCATTTCCACAAAGAAATATTACTATGATATCCTACCACAAAATCCCCCACACCCCATTTCTAGCAGACAGCTTAGCAGATGGCATATGGTCATATGAGGCATCTTGCATCTTTGGATCAAGATGGTTTGGATCAAGATAGTGGGGGGGGCTGGGAGGGGAGGCGTTATTTGGTAACCAAACCTTACCCATCTCCTTTATATCTTGCATTTGAGATATTAATTAATAGGAATTGTGCTGAATTGTGCTGATAAAATTCAGCATATGCCAATGGTTGCTGAATGGGTTTGGATGACTTTTGAGAAAGCTGCACTAGAGGAGATCTCATGAGTCTGGCAGTCTTAATCTATACAAAAGCTCTGATGGAGAGTTTATGTCAGAAATTTAACTTTGGGTCAGGGATAATCAAGATTACTCTGAAATTGGGAGTTTTTCTCATTTCACATTCTAATATTTGAAAAATGCCTACCAACTGAAAAAATGACATCAAAAATGTGTGAGCATGCTATCTGTTGGCTTGCTACTCCAGGACTGAAAACACGCTTCACACGTTATCGCTCCTGGAATTCACGGATGTACCCTGTATGGAGGGATGAAGACCCACGCTACAGAGACTGTTGGACAGGTATGTTTCATGTAACTATAATACTGTACTATGCATCAAATTACTTTTTCCATCTTGACATTTGATCATCTGGGACAAACAGTAACTGCAGTTGATAACAAGATGACAGAGAGAATTTGTTCAAAGCAATTAATCTTTATCCAGTCCTTCCCCTGACAACTAAAGACTAAAACATTCTTTTTTGCATACTGGGTGAAATCCACCCTGGGCATAAAGTTTTCGCCAAACAATCTGAATACGAAAACTGAAAAACGTCTGCCACGTGTATGATCTCTACACTTCACCACACAGTACTCCCATCTGAATGAAATTTTGTTTTAACATCCGGACTCCAAAAATAAAATGTTTTTGCTACCTGGATAATTAGACCTAACACAATACCTCTAACTGAAAAAATATTAGCCAAACTGACTCAATACATAATAAAATATGATGCTTATGTATCCTTGGTGATGGCCACATTTGACCTTGCATAGTATGCCTGTTGAACTGCTCTGATTCCTTCCCACTCAGGGGGTGAGGTGACTTTTGATGTCAGGAATGATGCGCCCACTCTCACCGGTGCCAAGGCCACCTTCAGCATCGCCCTCCGCTTCCCTCAGAACCAAACAGTGCAGCCCGATGGGCAGGTGGTTTGGGCACGGAACTGCACTATTAATGGTGAATGATTTAATGATTCTGTTGCTCCAAAAATCATTAACCCGAATAGCAACATTGTAGCTACAGCAGTTGTGTTAATACTTGCAATTCCATTTCCAGAATTTTTCACATTTTGTGGATGACCTCACAAAATCATGAAGATTCAGCATTAATGCGTGAAAAAAATGTAAGGCAGCTGGTGGGGATTTACTTTACGGAAATCCATGCCTTTTAGACAGATTTTTGTAATGGCCTGTGTTCCAGTATCTGCCATATAGAAGGGAGAGCATGCAAATTACAGTCCAGATATCATGCAGCTCCACAATGCCACCTGCAGGAACGCGCTACCAGCAGGGACAGGCGGTTTACCCAGGCAGTGACTCCTCAAATGAATGGAATGGTGTATTTCCGGATGGCACCCCATTCACCAGGGTCTCCAACAGGAAACCGCACTACGTGTACGTGTGGAAGACTTGGGGTAAGTGGTCCTCTTTCATGAATGCTTGATCTTTCCCAATGGATTCTGAATCTGTTTCAAACATCCTGTCTATTCTCCATTACAATTAAATTAAGGCACGCATGTTTTTAATTACAATTCCTGCTACATAATGTGAATACATAAATGGAATATACAGTCGGGTCCATAAGTATTTAGACAGTGACACAGTTTTCGTCATATTGACACTGTGTACTTCTACAACGGAGTTAAAATTCACAAATCAAGATCTGCTTGAAGTGTAGTGCTTCAGCCTCAACTTAAGAGTTTTGTCAAAAATAGTGCATGCACTTTGTTGGAATTGCAATCATAAAATCAGGGCACAAAATTAATTGAACAATCTAACAATCATAAATTAAAAAATCAATATGTGGTTTCAAATCCTGAGCAGTCAATGATTGCCTGAACTCATTGACATCACCAGACACTGGTGATTTAGGCCGTCACTCTATTCCTGCAGCTCCTTGGTCTGATGGTGATGTGCCTTTAATTTTTCCTTCAGTAAGTAATATGCATGCTCACTTGGATTTAGGCGAGGTCATTGACTTGGTAATTTTAGAATATTCCTCTTTCTTGCCTTTAAAAAGTAATTGTCTTTTGGCACCGTGAAGCAAATTCCAATGAGCTGTGTAACATTCAGCTGAATCTGAGCTGATAATATAGCCCTATATAATTCATCCTGCAGCTGTAGTCAGCAGTCACATTGTACAGCAGTGTCGCAAGCACAGGGGAACCAGCTCCATTAACAGCTTTCATGCCCACAAATGAACATGCTTCACAGATGAGGTGCATTAGATCATGTGCAGTTCTCTTGCTTCTCTTCCCATCATTCTGGTGCAAGTTGATATTTGTCTCACCTGTCCAAAGAATTTTGTTTTGGAGATTTACTGACTTTTTTTTTTTCATGTACATCGTTTTGTTGTGAACCCTCTGCATTTACTCTAGTAAATTTACTCTCTGCATTTACTCTCTTGATTGTTGCTTCAATACTGATATGGCTTCTTTTTGGAAGGCATCCTTGAATTGGTCAACTGTTGTAAAGGGGTTTCTCTTATGAAACAAAATTTCTATCATCCACAACAGTTGTTATCCATGAACTCAATTTACCAAACTTTTATCTTCCTAACACCTGACAATGGAACAGTTGTGCAGTGTCACCCTGAATGTTTGCTTAATTGTTTTCCCCCCACAATCCAGCCATCCTTTGTCAGTTTCTCCTTGGTTTCCCTAATTAGTTTTCATTATGTAATTATTGCCTCTCGCTTCACACCTCCCTTTTTGCTCTCTCTCACGTGTTCCCTATTGTTTATTATTGTCTTGTGTATTTAAGTTCATGGTCTCCAACTCTCTTTGCTTAATTGTCCTCCTCCATCTTCAGTGATTATCTAAAAAAAGCAAGTATCTATTTATTAGTGATATCTTTCACAGTGCCTGCAGTCCTGGCGAATGGCGATTATTCCTTTATGTTTTTTTATCCCAGTCTGAGAGACCGCACCTGCTTGATTCAAGCAGCTTGCAATCCTGATTACTGACCTCGAACAATTCTTTTTTTACTATTTCTAGCCTGGGTACCTGTTTACTCCTGCCTGACTTCGAATCATTTTCTGACTTTCATCTTTTTTTATGCTTGAATACTTACAATCTTCTTTTAATCAGATATGCCTTTATGGCTCGTCTGTGAGCTGAGTTTAGTTCCAGTGTTCAGAGAATCGTGACAGAACAATCCAGCCAACCCATAGAGCCAGCAGATATCCCTCTTCCTACTGAAGCTGTTCGCTTTCAAGGAATCCACCTGGGACAACAGGAGGCAGCGCTACGCGAACGCCATCAGTCTGCCAAGGCTATTTTTTTATTTCTATTTTGTCAGCTAGCCACATCTCTGAGAGCTTCCGTGACTCTGCCACTGCTGACCAGGCTGCCAGCTCATTCCCTTTGCTCACCAAAACCCAGTCTCCCAGACCCCGGGAGCCCGGTCTTCCCCAGTTGCAGCAGTATGACAGCAACTCTTCTGCCTGCCGCAGCGACCTATTGCAGTGCTCCATTGTGTTCAAACTTCAACTGTCCTCCTGTGTTCCGGAAGCACCTTTGCCACCCCCTGCCTGGGCAAACCTGCGACTGGGCTGCCAAGTGCTGGGAGGCTGGGGACCCAGCTGCACCCACCTTCTCCGGCTTTGCTGATGAGATGAAGTAGGTCTTCAACCGCTCTCCGGACACGCTGCTGCATAACGCCTCCTTCAACTCCATCAAGGCAACTTATCAGTCGTCAACTATTTAATTGAATTCGGCACGCTGGCAGCCTCCTCTCATGGGGATCTCTGGGCCCTCACACCTTCCTTTATGGCCTGGTCAACCGGATACAGGAAGAGCTAACCACATGTCTCCTGCCACCTGACCTCAATGGCCGAATTGACTTCGCTCTCAGGGTTGATGCACGCCTCCAGGAGAGGTGGGTGGACTGGCTAGCTCATCTCCAGGCCCCTCCATTGGGACCAGCTGGTTCATTCGTCCAACCTTCTCATCTGTCACCTCTGTTGGAGCCCATGAAAGTGGTCAATGCCAGATTCTCCCACTTTAATGCTGCAAAGCGACAAGGTCACATCAAATCAAGCATCTGCTTGTACTGCAGAGCAGTTAACTATCTCATCGCTGACTGCTTAGTCTGACGGCCCCAATCTGTCCAGGAGGGGGAGGGGCTCTCTTGGGCCTCTGTCTTTTCCACCCAGCCTCTTTTTTTTTTTTTTCTAAACTTCTCTGGCTGGGCCACCAGTTTTCTGTCAAAGGTTTGATTGATTTTGGGACAGATGGCAATTTCATCCACCCTACAATCGCAAAGTGGTTGGGGGTCCCCGTGGCTCCACTACCTGTGCCCATCCGGTCCCAGGGCCTCACAGGAATTGCGCTTCCTGACATCATTGAAGCCACCAGTTCAGTCTAGATGAGAGTCTGCTGTAACCATTTTGAGATTACTGTCTTCTATCTGAAAGAATCACCACAAGCCTCCCTGGTGTTGAGGAGGCCATGACTAGAAAGGCATAATCCTCATATAAATTGGGTAATGGCACCTACCACGACCTCCACCAGGGCTCCTGCATATCTCAAGCCATGTCACTTTCGCCACATTGCCCTTATGATGGTACCAAGGACATCTCCACCTTGAGGTAGGCTGTTTTCCCTTTCAGCACCAGAATCTGGAGCGATGGACGAATATATCTCCGAGGCCCTGGTTTCCAGCATCATCTGGCCTTCATCCTCACCAGCTGGGACCAGCTTCTTCTTTTATCCAAAAAGACAGATTCTGTTGCAAATGCATCAACCCCAGAGGTCTGAACATCATCACCATCAAAAATTGCTATCCACCACCACTTATGGATTCTGCCTTCTTGAACCTCCAAGGGTGCTACTACTGACTCAGTTGGACCTGCGCAATGGCTACCACCTGGTCCGCAATACAGAGGGAGATGGGAAGGCTCAACAAGTCCTCTGGCGACTAGGAGTACTTGGTGACACCACTCGGACTCACTAACACCCCTGCTGTGTTCCAGAACTTGATCAACGTTCTCAGAGAAAAAGAACCTAGTTGTACCTTTAGGGGTACAAGGGCTTGTCACTGTGGTGGTACCATCAAAGGTACTGCTGTTCTACCCTCAGAAGTGGGTACTTATTGCTTTGGAACATAAGAGTACCTTTTAGGCCCTCAAAAAGGTTCATACAGGTACCTTGAGGTGCTATAATTGGTCCTAGGGGGTACATAAGTGCAGAATATACTTTGCGGAACAGAAATGGACTCCTACTCCTACCCTATTTCTAACAGTGAACAATGTCCTCCACGATATGATCGCCCTGCGTTTGGTTCCTTTGTTCAGAGAATCATGACAATGCAGCCAATTATCCCATCACTTTGGGTCCTTGCTGCATATAAAATTGCTATAATTCCTTTAGTATTCCTCTTATTTACATGTAAATGCCCTCTAGGTAAAGCTAGAGGGCATTTAGATAGAGCTCATTTATTATTCAATTTAAAACTCCAGTATGGTGTAGTAGACAACTAAAATAACAATAACATTGTCAATGTCCCATTATCTATGGACCAGAATGTAGTGGAGAACAAGAATAACATAAGAAAATCAAACATATATAGCAAGGCGAAAAAAAGGGGGGAGGTGGTACATAGCATAATAAACAACAGTTGAAAATTTAGTACATAAAATTTGATATTTTCCCAAACAACCATGTTTCATTTTTACAATCCATATTTATTAGAAAATTATACGTTGTACTTTTTTTTTGTTGCTGCAATGGTTTTATTGTTCATAAGTAACTGAACTATGTATATAATAATGAGGCATAAAAGCAGACAGCGATCAAGGAGGGACATAATATCTGAATGTTTCCGTGGAAACATTTTCCGTGGAGGTTTGCTGGTTCGATCAATTACCTTTAGTGCATAAATTGAGACAAGAGGCAGCCTATGATATAATGTCTTGGTGCTGACTGGAAAATCAAAGCCCGGTTGTTTAGCTTAGCTGGGGGCTCCAATGGTGGTTCCCACAGAGACACAGTAAAATCAGTGCTGCTTGGGCAAGGCCCTTAACCCTACATTGCCACAGATAGGATAAGTCTCTGCCTATTCCAAACAACAGAAAGTCACTTTGGATAAAAGCATCAGCTAAATACAGTTGCAATCAAAATTATTCAACCCCCACTGAAAATCAGGTTTGCTTGCAAAATTTACAAACTTTCAGCTGTTTTCAATAGACAAATCAAGCAAGAACAATTTAAATCGTTCAACACAACTTTTATTACAAGTGGTTTCTCCAAATTCAACGCAAAATTCCACTTTTAATGATTACTGCAGTCTCAAAACTATTCAACCCCTTCATGACAAATGTCCTTAGAACTTCGTATAGCACCCTTTTGCTCCTATGACCTTCAGGAGATGTGATGCATAGCCTGACACCAGCTTCTGGCAGCATTCCCAAGGAATTTTAGCCCGTCCCTCGTGAGCAATGGCTTCCACTTCACTAATATTCTTGGGTTTACGTGCTTCAAATTCCACCAAAGATTTTATGGGGTTCAAGTCAGACAACTGTCTGAATCTAGAATCCTCCAGGACTTCTTCTGAAACCAAGCCTTGGTGGATGTTGAGGTATGCTTAGGATCACTGTCCCATTGGAAGGTCCAATGATGCCCAACCTTCAGCTTCCTCACAGACAGCATGGCATTTTCTCCTTTGATATCTTGATACTTAATTGAATCCATCTTGCCCTCCACACCTTGCAGGTTTCCAGTGCCAGGGGAACCAAAGCAGCTACAGAATATCAACAAGCCCCTGCAATGCTTCACTGTAGGCAGGATGTTCTTTTCAGCGTATGCTTCATTCTTCCTCCTGCAGACATACCACTGATTCATAAGCCCAAAAGGTTCCAGTTTTGTTTCATCACTCCACAAAACAGAAACCCAAAACTTCTGTGGCTTATTTATATGGTTTTGAGCATATTGGAGCCAACTTTTCATGTGCTTTTGGGTCAGTAGTGGTGTATGTCTTGGAGTTCAGGCATGGAAACCTTCAGTTTTTCATATGCACCTTATTGTGCTAACTGAAACCTCAGTGCCTTTTGCTAACAAGTCTTGCTACAGGTCTTTTGCAGTCACTCAAAGGTGTTTCACCACCAGCCTCCTCAAGAATCAGGTGGTAGCCATTGATAGCTTCTTCTTCCTGGTACATCCAAGTAGTGCAGTCTCTATTCCTTTATCTCAGAACTTGCGAAATATGCTTCCAAGTGTATCTCGAGGAACATTCAGTGCCTTTGCCATCTTTTTGTATCCTTTTCCTTGTTTGTGCCAGGCAATGATCTTACCTTTTTGGACAATTCTCTTGACGGCCATATTTCTAATATGCAATCAAATGTCACTGTCAACAAACCCCTAGCAAGTGAAAGTATTTGATGCGTTCTTTCTCAAGCACACCTGATGCAACTAATGAAGCTCTTGATTATTGCATCAGGTGTGCTTGAGACAATACCTGATCTGCAAATATGCTCTTATGAGGGATTCTATTCAGGGAGTTGAATAATTTTGAGACTGCTGTAGTCCTTAAAAGTGGCATTTTGTTTTGAATTTGGAGAAACCACTTGTAAACATTGGTTGTGTTGAACTTGAGCTATTTAAAATGTTCTTGTTTAATCTGTTAATCGAATCGGTGAATTCAATAAGGGCCCAACTCCATGCATTAAATGTGTGGCGTTGGGCCTGTACTGAATTCATCGATTCAGTTGCAAACAGCTGAAAGTTTGTAAATTTTGCCAATAATTGTAACTGTTATTCTAACCCGCTAACCCAGTGAATCCTGAGGCTCTTTATCATCAGGGTTAGTCACTGCTGCTCTAGAAACCATACCTGCTGCCTCTACCTTTGCATCCCCTCATGCTGTCTGTCCCAGGGAGGTACTGGCAGGTGGCAGATGGTCCCTCTTCTTCCCTGACCATCGGCACAGACAACATTCCCCTCGGCTCCTATACCATGGAACTAGTCATCTATCACTGCCGCGGCAAAGAAAAGTTTGTTCCCTTGGGTTATGCCTCTACGCAATTTTCCATCACAGGTAAGTCAAAGATTCCGTATCTGTTGTTGACACTTTCGCTCATGCTTTCTTCCCCATTTTTGCCATAAAATTTTGAATGCAGCAGTTAGAATTATTGGTCCAGTAAAATAACGAAACATCCTCTGGCCACTCGTGAGAGCGCAAACCTTGGTATGCTGCAACAATGTCTTCCTTCTCTCTGCTCGGAAAGGATGTCCTGCAGCTGATACAGACAAAATGCTGACACCTGTTAAATAATTTTAGCTACTAATATTCAGTCGATTGCAAACTTGTCCCCCATGAGCGACAGTGTTCTCCATTAACTTGTACCCCACAGGACAGCTGGCAACAGTTGGTTTTGACTTTCAGTCAGTTAACTGTTACACATTGTGGGACTAATCCCTGCACTGGATCGCATACATTAAAAAGTCTGCATGAGAAATCCTCAATTAGTTGAACACTGAACCCACTTCATAGATGTAACTGAAGAAGACAAAACACTCACTGCATCCTCTTGCCTCCCTCTGTCTTGTTCCAGATCAGATCCCTTTTGCGGTGTCGCTCACGCAGATCAATGATGTCAATCAAGCCGACCAGAGCTTCGTCCAGAATCGGGCCATTGCCTTCAATATCAGGCTGCACGACCCCAGCCAGTACCTCAAGGACTCCGATATCACCTTCAACTGGAACTTTGGGGACAGTAGTGGCACCCTGATCACACGGGAGCTCGCTGTAACTCACACCTACGTCACACCCGGAGCCTTTAGACCCCAGGTTGTCCTGCAGGCTGTGATTCCCAACTCCGGCTGTGCCACACCCGCCATAATTCCGACCGCGGCTGACCCCACCCTGGCGCCGGTCACTGCTCAGCCGACAGTCTCTCCTGCAGAGCAAGGAACCACCGGTGAGACATTTAGAATGCTTGTTTTACTGTTGTTGTTTTTTTTTCCTTTGGTTTTCTGCATTAAGTGCGGTTGGCTGTAGCTTAGTGGCATAGGCGCTTCACTGGGACTCAGTCAGAGAGTTCCTTTTTCAAGCCCCTGTATAGTCACAGTAAGTTCACTCTTGGGCCCTTGAGGAATCACACAATAACCGATCGCTACTGTACACACTCAGTGTTATTTTATCATCTCCATATTGTCAGGGGCAGATGAAACTCTTTAATGCTTTATATTCATGACATGTTCCCACTCAGTCTGTGATCATCCTCCTCTAAACAGATGTTCAACCTGATCCGACGGCTGGTCCTGCTGCCCCAACAGAAATCATTCCAGCACCCACTGATGGTATTGCTCTGGCTGTACCAGTGTCTGAGGCAGTGCCTGCTGATGACATCGCCCTGGCTTCCGCTACTCAACCTGCAGACACTGCTGCAGAGGCTGCTCCAGCAGTGGAGGCTGACCAAGCTCTACAGGACCCAGCCGCGGCTGATGAGCCTGCAGCTGCTGTAGATGACCCAGCTGTTGAGACTGATCCAGCAGCAGATGACCCAGCTGTTGAGGCTGATCCAGCAGCAGATGACCCAGCTGTTGAGGCTGATCCAGCAGCAGATGACCCAGCCATTGAGGCTGATCCAGCTGCAGTTGACCCAGCTGTTGAGGCTGATCCAGCAGCTGATGCCCCAGCAGTTGAGGCTGATCCAGCAGCTGATGCCCCAGCAGTTGAGGCTGACCCAACTGCAGATGCCACAGCTGTGGAGACTAATGCAGCTGTAGATAACCCAACTGCTGAGACTGACCCAGCTGTAGACGACGGAAACGCAGAGGTCTTGGATATTGAAGCTGTCCCTGCAACAGATGCCATAGCTGTGGCAGCTGAGCCTACAGTAGCTGCAGACGTATCAGACGTTGAAGTCGCAGCCTCGGTAGCTCCGGAGGCAGGAGACACTGCTGCTGCTGCTCTGGATGAAACAGCTATCACTGCTGAAACAGCGGCCACTGAGGCAGCCCCAGCGGAGACCCCTGCTCCAGCCCTGGCAGCGGAGGTGGAGGAAGGGGCAGAGGAAGTTGTGCCCACAGAGGGAGAGGTTGAGGCAGCGGACGAGACCCCTGGAGGTATAAGCACCTTTCAATCCCTAATGCTAGGTTCCCACTATCACGATTCGCGGCACGATTGAAATTGCGGTCTTAATCGTGGAGTAATCGTGGTGATCCTATCAGATCTTATTAGATCTTGAGGTCAGTCGTGGCAATCGTGTTGATCGTAGAAAAGTTTTGGACGGTTCAAAAATTTCCTACGATCAACACAACTAATTGTCAATCGTGATCATCGCATCACCTCGTATCCAAACCTGAAATTTTAAGCCGCTTTCACACTGGACGCGAAACAAATTTTTAGCACGACAGATTACATTGAAAGTCAATGCAAAGACGCGAATACACGCGTTTGCGTGTATTCGCGTCTTTGCATTGACTTTCAATGTAATCTGTCGTGTGAAAAATTCGTTTTGTGTCCGGTGTGAAAGTAGCTTCAGAGAAGTTCCACGATCAGTTACGAATGGCCAATCGTGGCGTTCGTAACAGAGCGCACGACAGTGGGAACTAAGCATAAAACATTCTTTTCCAAGAGAGCCCATGGCACAGCAGTGCCCCTACCTTCATGCAGTTCCTAAACTTAAGGGGTGCATGCGACTGCCACATATATATTTTCCTCATCACAAATTAAAGTGTTCCCTTCATTGTTCTCTTCTGCTTCTATTATGCCCTGTTAACAACATTTCAATCGAGGGAGGCAAATACAACTCCGTTTCCAAAAAAGTTGGGATGATGTGTAAACTGCAAAACAGAATGCAATGATTTGAAAATCACTTGAACCCGACATTGAATTGAAAATAGTATAAAGACACCATATCAAATGTTGAAACTGAGGAATTTTATTGTTTTCAGAAAATTACCGGCTCAAGTTGAATTTTATGCCAGAAAAACTTTTCAAAAAAACAGAGGCTACAAAATACTGAAACTTGTATGATGCTTCAAAAATATACCTGGTCTCACAGCTAATTGGGTCTATTGGCAACAGGTCACTTACATGATTTTGTTGAACAATTCATGCAGAAGATGGCAAGGGCTTCATCACTCTGTGAAAAACTGCATGGGCAAACAGTTCAAAAATATCAGACTAACATTTCTCAGCATAAATTTGGTGACGAATTTGGAGATTTCATAGACCCAATGGTATTTTTGACTCATTTACATCATAGTGGAAGGAACACGGGTTGTTGTTTTTTTTTTTTTATTGTGCTTTTGAAAACGGTACTGCACACGTCATGTTGTGGTGCAAAACATTCAAGTATAGCAATGAAAAAATTTGTTCAAGGTTGCAAAATTATTAATTTGTAATTATATTTGTGTTGTTGAAAGCAGTGGAGTATACCCTTGTAGAAACAGATACTCTAAAACCAAAATCATTCAGCAGATACCATTGGTAAGTTAGTGCCAAATGATCAGACATGTTTAAGCTCAATAGATGTTCCATAGGCCTTCCCAATAAACTGGACAACTAAGTGTAAAATGTGCCCATCATTGCTTAATCATGACTTCACGCATTACTTACCTGACTTGTGTTCCGCCATGTGAGGTCACGTTATGACGCTGATTTGTGCATGATTACTTAACACACATTCAGTAATATTCACTATTGCGGTTGCACCACGGCCCCAACTTTCAGCGGAAAATGGACCTTGGTAAAGGTTTCAGACTGACGCCTCGGAAAGGAAAAGCGGATTTAACTAGAACTGAGCTGAGCAGATGTGCCCAGCTTGTCAGATTTTGCACCTAAATTGGGTATTGTATGGTCTCGTCATGGCGTCTCGTCATGATCAAATAGAGAATTGACTTTGGACACCTGCATACATTTAACCCAGCAATCATCATCTGATATCTGTATATGAAAATTTAAATTTAAATTTAGAAATGATTCATTTAACTAAATGGTTTTTTTATTGTTGATTGTTAATTTTGCTGGAAGAATACCATTTTATATAGATTGCCAGTGCCACAAACTATCATACAAAAAATTTAAAAAAAATGATAAAACCAATGATGGCGATCAATCTGCAATTTTGAGGGTGTTAATACCAAGTGGAGCTTCATGCTTTATTTGCCAGTTGTGTTTCAAACTCTGTCTTTTTTTTGAGGTGTCATTCACCGAGGCCTGTTCCCTGCACATAACTCAGGCCTCTGTGCAACCACATTAGTGAATATTACTGAATCTGCGCTTAGTAATCATGTACAAATGAGTAAGACTTTGGGGGATACAAATCAGGTAAATGATGTTGATTAAGTACTAATGAACTCTACATATGTCTTTCACACTGAGTTTTCTAGTATATTGTGTAGGCATGTGGCAGTTCCGTGTAACCCAAACATGTCTAATCCATCCATTATCTATACCGCTTCTTCCTCACTGGGGTTGCGGATGAACACACCCGCCTATCCCAGCAGAGCCACGCCATGAAAACGTCACCAATCTATTTCTGGGCACACACACTATGCACTCATACTCATACCTATTGGCACTTTAGAGCCTCCAATTAGCCTGAAGCACTAACACGGAGAGAACATGCAAACTCCAAACAGAAAGGCCTCAAACCGGATTCAAACCCATGACCTTCTTGCTGTGAGGCAGCAGTGCTAACCACTGCACCACCATGCTAACTTGTTAAAGAGTTCAATAGATATATCAGCATGGCAAGACCTTCTTAAAATGGCAGAAACAAAACAATCATCAGAAAGAACTCATTTGACACGTACAATAATATTTTTGGAGGCCCATGTCACATCCACTAACATGGAGAGGGTGGGCTTATAACTTTTACTGCAGCCAGCCACTAGATGGCGATCAAGATGTATTGGCCTCACTTTAGGGGAGCTGATAGCTCGTCCATCTTTGTATACGGCCAGTGGTATAATCAGTAGTACTTTTGATATGGAATCTGGCAGTTTTAGACTCAAATAAGTAAGCTTGTGGGCTGAACCACTCTTAGACACTGGTGAAAGATTCAACATGTTCATGACTAGTGTAAGCAAACTATTTTCTGTGGACGCTCCATTTTCAGAGATAGCTGTTGCACCGACGGCTGGAGCTGTACTTGAGCCAGAAGAGGCTGAGCAGCAGACTGTCCCAGTACCCCTGGTGGTGGCAAAGCGGCAGGCTCCAGAGATGCCCGCAGACAGTGACTGCGTTATTTATCGCTATGGATCCTTCTCCACCGCCCTGGACATCGTGCGTGAGTGACCTTCTCAGTCTTTCTGCAATATGGTAGAATTGCAGGAACTTGGTCGCAAAAATGAACCAAGAGCTGTGATTCAGGCAATTACAATGCACGGCGAAGAGTTACATAAAGCATGTGTGGCTACGAGCCTGACCAGTGTTTTCTTGGCTGACAACTTTTAATTCATCTTTGCAGAGGGCATTGAGAATGTGGAGATAGTGCAGGTGTCAAATGTGGTGATGACGAACGTGGAGCAGAATGCAGTGGACCTCACTGTTACCTGCCAGGGAAGGTATGATCCCAGAGGGCTGCCTGATCCATGGAATTGGGCCTTACTTTGGACCTTTCAGTGTTAACTTCTGTGTTCTGTTTCCTTCCATTACATAAATGTCCAGTAGTTTTGTTTTTTTTTTTATCATGTTTGCTCAAAGAAAGGTAGGTATCCCTCAAAGAATGATACAAGGTTATGGAGTTTCTGGTTAAAAAAGAAATTATCATAAGTTTTCTGCACAAAAATGAAAGAAGTTCTGAAAACTGGCCATTTTGACCCATACACCACAAGTGCATTTTAATAAGTAACACACCCAGGTGCCCTTGTGTCTCAATGCTTGTCCCCCTGCAGTTTGCCAAATGAGGTGTGCACAGTTGTATCTGACGAGGACTGTGCCACACCCCTGCAGACAGTGTGCAACGCAGTTGCGCCCACTCCAGAGTGTCAGATGATCCTGCGTCAGTTCTTCAATGACTCTGGTGTCTTCTGCATTAACGTGTCCATGACTAACGATGTCAGCCTGGCTCTTACAAGCGCTAGGGTTAGCGTGACCATGGGTGAGTGACCGATTGTTTCTGTGCGTTGAATGTGTGCACACGTGCGTTTGTGACTGTTAAAACGTGTGACACATAAGCAACTGTGTGCATGACTGTGCTTGCATGCGTTTCTGGATGTGCGCTCTTTCCGTTGAAGTTCTTTTGTCCAAGATATGCTGGTAAGTGCTGTGTAAGACAGAGTTTATTATTTTTGATACAATAACAACCTCCTATCGGGCATGCAATGGGTATCACTGTCGCCTCACAGCAAGAAGGATGTGCATTCAAATCCAGCCTGGGTCCTTTCTGTAAGGGTTTCACTCCGCTTTCCTCCTCGTGAATGCCAGAATTGGAGGCTCTAAATTGTCTATATGTATGAGTGTGTGAGTGAATGATATGTGCCCAGCATTGCTTTGATAAGAGGATGAAGAATGGTGCAATATAGCCTTAAAAAGTGCCAAAATTCTGTACAGCATGCAATAAGTAACACCTTCCTGGCACAAGGTGTTTAATAAGGAAAGATAGTCTGGTCTGACCCTTTTTGGGTGTTCTGGGTATAGGACCTGGTGCAGCCTCCGGAGGTACTGTGGCACTGGTGCTCTCGATGCTGATCCTGGCTGCTGTTGTGGGGATGATTGCTTTGGCCTACAAGTGAGTGAAGTATCCCTACCTGTTTTTTGTATATGTTTTGTTCCGTTATATTAGAAGTTTACTAAAATGCCCCCCCGCTGATTAGGCATGTTTTGAAGCAATTTCACGAAATCCGGCCGTAATATACAACCCCAATTCTGAAATAGTTGGGACAAAGTGTAAATTGTGAAGAAAATCAAAACGCAACGACTTTCATTCACAATAGCCAGTATTTTATTCACAATAGAACAGAGATAACGTAGCAAATGTTGAAACTGAGAAATTTTACAATTTTAGCCACAAAATGAGCTCCTTTCCAATTTGATGGCTGCTACAGGTCTCAAAAAAGTTGGGACAGGGGCCTGTTTACCATGGTGTAGCATCCCCTCTTCTTTTAAACACAGAGTGGAGGTGTCTGGGCATTGAGGAGACAAGTTTCTTGAGTTTAGCCATTGGAATTTGATCCCACTCTCGTTTAATACAGGCTTCCAGCTGCTGGAGAGTTTTGGGCCTCCTTTGACAGACTTTTTGTTTAATTATGCGCCAAATGTTCTCAATCGGTGAATGATCAGGGCTGCAGGCAGGCCAGTTCAGCACACGAACTCTTCTACTATGAAGCCATGCTGTTGTAATAGCTGCAGTATGTGGTTTTGCATTGTCCTGCTGAAATACGCAAGGCCTTCCCTAGAATAGATGTCATCTGGAGGGGACCATATGTTGCTCTAAAACCTTTATATACCTTTCAGCATTCATGGTGCTTTTTAAAACATGCAAGTGTCCCACACCATATGCACTAATGCATCCCCATACCATCAGAGATGCTGGCTTTTGAACTGAACGCTGATAACAGGAGGGGTGGTCTTTCTCCTCTTTAGCCCGGAGGACATGACGCCCATGATTTTCAACAAGAATGTCAAATTTGGACTCGTCTGACCACAGGAAATTTGCCACTTTGCTACAGTCCATTTTAAATGAGCCTTGGCCAGCAGAACATGGTGGCGCTTCTGGATCATTCTCAACAATGGCTTCCTTTTTGCATGATAGAGTTTTAGGTGGCATCTGTGGATGGCACGGCGGACTGTCTTTACTGACAGTGGTTTCTTGAAGTATTCCTGGGCCCATTTAGTAAAGTCAATGACAGAATCATGCCGGTGAGTGATGCAGTGGCGTCTGAGGGCCCGAAGACCACGGGAATCCAGTAAAGGTCTTCGGCCTTGTCCCCTATGCACAGAGATTTTTCCAGTTTCTCTGAATCTTTTGATGTTATGCACTGTCGATGATGAGACCTTCAAAGACTTTGCAATTTGATGTTGAGGAATATTGTTTTTAAAGTATTCCACAATTTTTTTTTACGCAAGCCTTCACAGGTTGGAGAGCCTCTGGCCATCTTTACTTCTGAGAGACTCAGCCTCTCTAAGACATCCCTTTTATAGCCAATCATGTTACACACTTGATGCCAATTAACTTAATTACCTGCTAAATGTTCTTTCAGCTGATTCTCTTATATATTTATTGCTTTTTCAGCCCTTTTTTGCCCGTGTCCCAACTTTTTTGAGACCCGTTGCAGCCAGGAAATTTCAAATAAGCTCATTTTGTGGATAAAAATGTAAAATGTCTCAGTTTCAACATTTGAAATGTTATCTGTGTTCTATTGTAAATAACATATTGGCTCATGTGATCTGAAAGTCATTGCATTTTGATTTTATTCGCAATTTACACTTCGTCCCAACTATTTCGGAATTGGGGTTGTAAATGCACTGTGATGCATAACAGACTAACAGTCTACAGTTAGGAATTCAATGGAGCAACTGGTTCTCATTATGTTGGTATGTTCCATGATATACACTCAGGAAATAAGGGTTCTTTGGCTCTTCATCGGGATTAATTTTAAAGGTATGCTGAGAAGGATTTATCCATTGCTGTTTGAAAACAAAACATTCAAAGTGGGCCCCTCATCCGCACCTCAGCTACACCAGAAGCGCATGCCTCCTGACCATAATTCAAGCTATGCTCCCAGCTAGATACACTCGAACATCCTGTGCAAACATTAGGTAGCTAGCACAATCGTGATTTTAGCTATTTAGCTCAAAATTACTCTGTTTTGTGGTTCTAGACCAATGCTGTACATGATAATGTTGCTATAGCCTACCAGTTTTGCAATGTTATAAAAAATAAGCTGCTAACAGTAATTTTAGCAATTGTCAGCTGGCCTGTGTAAGTTACCTGCTCAATACAGATACTTAGCCGTGAACCGTTACATTTGTTGTAAAGGAAAAATACACACTTTTGCAAGCTGTGTTAACCGCCGGCACTTACTTGTCCAACAGAAAACAGGCCAGTTCAATAGCAGTCATAATCCCCATCATCTTCTTTAATACAAGCTAGCAGGTGAAAGCTAACCCCATATTTACTCACGTTTTGGAACGGGTTTTTGTCTGCTTGGTGTTTCGCCTCTTTTGAGACGGTCAGCCATGACTGGATATTTGCATCATTGGAAAAGTTGATGTTTACATACATACCCAGTATGGCCAGCAATTTAATTCAGCCAGTTTTAGCTATCAATCGTGTGATTCAAGTTATCAAGTCTGTTACAACCCCAGTTGTTGTATTCCCTTGTGGTTTACAGATGTTTGCTTTGGGTTTGGCTATCTGGGGGGATTCTGCCTTGCTCTTCATTGAATGTTTCCACTTCCAGATGCGATGATTTAAAGGGGACATATTATGAAAAACTCAGTTTTTGTGTGTTTGTAAATTTTAGTATCTGGAGTGCGCACCAACCCACAAACTGAAGTAAATCCACCCAGTCATTTTTTTGTGGGCTGCCTTTTTCATAAAACATAGCATTCAGCATGGGATTCAGATTTAGGTCCCCTTCTCACGCCACATGCAGGCTTGTGAAAATTATTGTTCCACCCTGCATCTGAATATCTCCACTAGCAGCATGTTTTTAATGGCAATATCCCAGCTGCAGTAAGCAAAAGCCCATAACTAGCTACATGCGTGCTATTTACTTTTTGTCTGATTGCTTTATACTACTAACCTGGATTGGTACAACGCAGGACATACAAAGAAATTTATATTGAAGAGGACCTATCATCTTTAAGGAAGAAGCGATGGTTTTGATTTATTTTCAAGGAGAACTGTAGCAAGCTAGCTAGGTAGATAAGTGTTTCTGTAAATATTTAAATTGAATTCCAAGCGTAACCGGAGTTAAATGTGTATGGCTTGATTGTTGATGTAACTAGCTAGGTATCTAAGTGCCACTCTCAAAACTAACTTAACTAGCATGCATGCATTACCTTTCTGTGATCATTGTGTGGTTTATTGGCTAGCTGGGTAGATAGCTACGGAATTTGATGTGAATTTAGAAACCATTCTCAGTTCAGCCAGAGGCAGTGTGCAAGACATGTTAGAAAAGATAAGATGGGTGACTATTTTTATCTAATTTCGTCCATTTTTGATGGAGTAACTAGCGCAGGAAAATAGAATGTAAGGTAACGTTTGCTACTATACAGACACTAGCTACGGATCATTCTAAATGTTAGAGACTGAATTATAAGGGTAGTAAAACTTTCATGGCGAGTGCATGTCGAACTTCTGTGAATGTAATATCCATGCTTGCTCAGCCTACTGATGTTATCATTTTATACTCATTATGTAGTGTAATGGCTAGCTCGCTACTTATGCAGTCATCGGTATTCAGAGATTTGCCTGTAGCTAGTGGATTATGACATTGTCGCTCTTCGTTGACATGGTGGATCTGTTCATTGGCCAATTAGAACAAAGCTCATGCCATTGAGGGGATGCCATCTCAGAACACCCCATTTTTCATGGAGTTTGGAACAACTGGAATAAAATTGCCCAGAAATCATGGAATTTTAAAGTTTTTTTTGCAAAAAAAATGTATAAACTTCCCTTTTGGACTTTCAAGAACATTATAACTTGAAAAAATAGCATAATAAGTCCCCTTTCAGGTCTGCACTTGCGATTTCCAGTTTGGAAATAGTTTTTTGACCTTGCACTTAGCATTTGCGGTTTGCAAGGATTTTGTTGCCCTTGGTGCTTGACTGGTTTTCCTTTTACTTTTGATTTCTGCCTTGCCCTTTTCTTAGTTTGATTGGATTTTTGTGGTTGACCATTGGCTTTGTCCCATTTGCTTCTGATTCTTGCCTTTGCCCTTTGGTCTGGTCGCCGAGTGAATTTCCTGTGTTTGGCCGCAGTTTGTGAATTTGACTTTCTCTCTTATCTTGCCCCTCTACCCGCTGTTTGATAACTCTGGGTAGCTAGACTGTTCCCTGCTAGACCACCTGATCCTTCCACTGAGAAACTTTTCTGTTATTGTGCTTTGTTATATTCCCTTTATTATTTTTGAAGGTGATTTTGGGTGGACATTTTTTTCCATTGGGGGTACACTATTCATTCTCTCAATCTTCACTTGTGGATTGAGCGCCTGGGAGCTAAGAGTTTGAAGTGCCCCATGCCTGGCAAACCTTGGAAGATTAGCAGTAGGATTATCATTGTTTTGGTTAGGCAGTGTGAGGTACGGGAGCAAATGTTCGGCATGTAGCTGTTCTATCACAGTTTTCCTCTCCTCCCATTCCGCCCTCATTAATTCATTAACGGTTCTCACCTGATCTAGGCCAGGTTGTTACAAAGCTAATTATACTAACTGAAAGTATGAGACTAAGCTGGCTAGTTGGCTATCAAATGTTTTCTTATCGTATTTGTGCTTGCCTGTAGAGTTTTAACCTTTTTTAAATGTCTTTGGTATTATGCATATAGGAATACACTTCAGGGGTTTCGGTTTTACATACTTAATATTTAAATATGCATTCAATAACAAATTGCTCAGGAGCTGCCGCAAATGTGCTCTCTGCCACTTTTTTATGGACACTAGGGGGCTAGTGTCAACAACACTATGTTAGCTAATTTTATTGTTAGCCTCATAAACTCTAGAGTCCGCAATTTAGTCAGCAGTTAAGAGAGAAAATGGCAGTGGAATCAAGCCCAGATGAAATTAGAAAAATACAGAAAACAGAGCAAACTCGAGGTGTCCAATATTTAGGTTCCAAAATCCTAGCTTATTGGACAATGACCTTTTTATCGTGAACGTGAATGATTCGTCATGCTACATCATTCATTATGTTCATATACAGTTAACCGTGCACGAAGCAAAGACACGCAGGTGTCTTTTAAATGGCTAACCACAAGAATATCGGGAAATGACTGCGTTCGAGTTCCTGAAAAGGCCTTGGCACAGCTACACTGAAAAAGCTGCTTCACCACTGCCATATTGAATGTTAGCCGCACGCCACCTCCCTGGGACATTTTTTTTTTTTTTTTTTTAAATGGTCTAATAGGTAATGCAACCAAATCTTAGGCTCATTGAATGTGCTCTTGGTTCCTATGTCCACACAGGATTGTGGGATACATATGCCCATGAAGGACACAATACCCATCTGATGAAGGTTTCATTTCTCTGCTGTATGCAACAGCGTCTACACTCTGGAACAGCTTTTGATGACGCATCGGCCTAGAAATGCAGCCTACTCTTTTTTTTTGTGAAGCAGCCACAGAGACATGCCCTCACACCCTGTATGTCGTTATTAGCTAGGGCCAATAAACCCACTGCCCAAAGGTTGATGCCCAGAAACATCCCACACAAATCAAAATAGCAAAATATAGGCAGATAGCAGGGTCTCTGGAGATACAGACACCGCCATGCACTTCTAGTGGGTCATACATAATGATAGAGAGGGATTATATCTTGTATGAGTCTAAACATTCTTTTTAAGAAAATCCTACTCAGTATACCTTTCATTTCTTTATGGATCCCTGTAAGGTTGGTATAAGAAACATGAATGCTTTCAGATTAAGTTACTGTTCCCAACTAAGAACCCTTGAACTGCTTAGAATGTCAGAGGAATGAAAGGAAACCTTTCCGCTGATATCATCCAGATCGGTGTGTCTACTATGGTTGGGATTTCCACAGGGAAAAGGCAAGGATACAGTTAGTTGGCTGTTCCTCACAATTGAAAATTCTCTGATCATTTATGCCCATGCTTATGAAATAAGATTCAATTACTTTATTGATGAAAGTTTGCTGTATTATTATTATTTTTCTACTTTTTTATATTCAGGCGATTCAAGCAGTATCGCCCTCTGAGGGAGGAGCAAGCAGGCATCTCTGTGGGTGGCCTCGGAAGGACCTCTGTGCCGATGTTACTGTGGAACCTCCTGAGCCGTCAGACACCTGCAGAGAACAGACCACTGCTGCAAGGCAGAGTGGTTTGATCTGGACCACAGAACACAACACACAAACAAAAAAAAAAAAAAAAAACAAACAAACTTACACACACACACACACACACGCACACATACACACGCACACACACACAAACAAAAACACACATCTCATTTGCACAATTTTCTAACAATACTGAGTATATATTCTGTATCAAAAGAACTTATAAATTGTAAACACAACTGAACAAAAATCTAAATTGTATTTAGATCGATTGGTGATGGGAAAAATAAACTAAAATGATGCAAGATTTGGCTTGTTTATGGCAGCAATTCCAGAACTCTGGAGAAACAGTGTGCAGACATTGAAAATTTTGGAACCCACAGATTAGATTCACAGAATTATTTTTTTCATTTTATTATTGAGAAACCACAATTATCGCAGCATTCTCTCTGTCACTTTTTTTTTGGCTCGATGCTAATTCTTTTCCCTGTCAGTTATTTCAGAGGCCAGTGGTCACGTGTTTCAGTTTAACCTTGACCAAGAACACCAAGGCACAATGTATTCTTCTGTCCTCAGGCAGACCCTTTTATGTGAATACTCATTTACAGTGATATAATGTAGGTCTAAAGAAAAAAAACACTGTTATTAAGAGGAATCTTGCAATTGGAAAAGCATAAAGAGGGCAGGAGCATACCATCTTCCAGCTAATGTTTATGATTCACAGTCTGAATTTCAATTGCATGGTTTCAGTTTCTATTGTGTTTTTATTACCTATATTTTTTAAATTTAACTGTACAGTGTAACTGAGAGGAATAAATACCTTCAGTGAAATAATATGATTGGTACGTATGTCCAAGCTGAAAATGAGGGAACATTTCTAGGATCCTTGCCTGTTTGTGCTAAGTTCATTTTAATAACAAAATTATTTATAATTATTTTCATTTTTTCTGTGACAACAAATTTTTTCCTGCTCGTACTTTTTACCAGCATCCTTTATTAACAACTCAAAGAGCTCATCCTCAGTTTCAGCAGGGCACAGGACATATCATCTCATGTCAACATAATGCTGTAACCACAAAGTTTTGTCACCTGTTTCGCCAGCTTCAAAATGCGTGAGGGCTAAATTTCTATTCCAGGGAACTGCACACGTCAATCACTGATTTGATCATCAATGTACCTGTAAAGTATGTACATGTTATGCACAGTAAAATATCCAATGTTAGTGAATTAAAAAAATATATATATATGGCTGCTATTTGACTAATTTGTACTCTATGCTGAATGAACCCAACACATTTACTGTGCTTGATGTGTAAAGTACAATAAAATAAGTAAATTCTTACTACAAAACCTTTTGTAATCACTATCACAAACATCTTTGATGTCTTATAGTTCCTGACTTTAAAGCTTTCACTATCTAAAAATGAAGAAGCATTGGGCATGGCATTTCATTTACAAATAAATTCACACAGTTCCTATTCTTTTGAATTAAAAATGGGAGGAATGAGCAAAATTTATACAACATGTATATCCAAAAATAAAAGAATGAAAAATACTATTGAAAAGTAGGACCATACTTGTCTGACAATCACAGCCAAAGGAAGAATGATAATAAATAAAAGTAAAGTATGGATGTACGGATGGCCACAAAAATAGCATTGTTTCTGGCTGTACATCCAGCAACCTCTTTGTGTATTTTAAAAAAAACATAGAATGAATCTTTATTCACTCACAGTATTTACCAGAGAGTGCTGAAAAATGTGCATGATGAACTGTTCATGCAGTAATTGTGGCGATTCCTCCAAACAATAGTACCATGGGCACAGTAGCTGGCCTGGACACCTGTAACTTTCAACAAACTATTAAATATGAGTTTCTACATTTTTTATTGTCTGAAGTGACAATGGTAAAGGGCCAAAGTGACAGACTTACATAGGAGTCAAGTCACAAAAAATGGAACAATTTCATTTTTCCAGAAACGTCGATAAATAAATAAGTTTTTCAACACGATAATTCAGATTCTTGTACTTTATCCGAAGAATGTATGGTCTTGACTACTTGTAAGGTAAATTTTGGTGGGATTTATTGGTTTTTGACGATGCAGTAGACAAATTAAAGTTAAAAAACGCGTTATTTTTAACATAAAGGTGTAAAAAATTGCAGAGGTTTTTCTAAACCTAAAATAATAATCGAATGTATGATTTTTGATGTCCCAGGTATTTTTTCATGATAATTTACTTCTTGAGCTTTCTTTCAGTGAAAAAATAATCCATTTATCCTTATCCATTCCAAAAATATGACCTATATAGGCAATATGGGGTAACCTCTCCAAAGAAAAAAACATGCCTTTTCTCCATGATAAAGTTTAGAATTTTGTTCATTTTTCTTCAGTCTCAAAAGCCAGCACACACACTCATTAAAGGAACTGCTTATTTAACGGTTAGAACGTTCACCCTGCAATGTAAAGCTAGCAGCTCCCACTTCCGAGCTCACAACCTTATATAAACACTTTCCACACCTTATAAGGAGCAAGTAACTCAGTAATATCTGAAATATACCTTATTTTAACATAACAGACATTCCACTATCAGAAAAAACCAGGCAATATTCTACCCTAGATTGAAAAGAATGGCGCAATGAACATCCCAGGGGGTCTACCAAAGTGCTTGAGCTGTTGGCATTTTAAACAAGCCAAAACCTCGGCATTCAATTTCGCTGGATACGGGACAAATTCTCAAACAAAAAGCCACATTGAGCAAAATGCTACCAAAGTAGCAGCATTACTAGCAAAGGCTAATGGTTACTCTTACTGACCAAAGTGGCACACAAGCTCTGCGATCATCATGGCTATGGTAAACCAAGAATAAATAACAGCTAGCCAGCTAGGCATAAGTTAAAAAAAAAAAAAAAAAAAATATATATATATATATATATATATATATATATATATATATAATAAATGCACTTGCTCATAAACTGGACAAAAACCTTTCTTCATTGAATCCCTCTTCCAGAGACAGATGTATCCAGTTGAACCCTCCAGTCCTGTTTCATTTGGAATAATTCCCATTGACCATGTCATTACCGCATTTAAATCCCGTAAATGTAACTAAACAGCTCAGTCGAGTTTTTAAAGTCTTTCTTTTCTTTGAAATCGCATCATTTTTAGCTCCGCAACTGTGTACCAAGAGAATACAACCTACCTTGCTGTTAAAGGTTTATATACTTTTCTGATTGTCCAATCAATGTCTTTCCGTTACTGTGGAAAGTTTATACCCTCTAGAATTGCATAAGAAATGTGTACAATCAATACATCATTACCAGGGAAGTTTCACGTGGGTGTGAACCATGACGCGGCATTACGCAGATGAGCCTAAGTAAGCAATTGAATGCCTGGCTAATCGAGGTGAGTACATAGTAGGATATTAGGGAGTGCTGAATTCGTCGATAGAGGAATCTACACATAAATCCACGGTAGGGAACTAAGCATTTTTGATATGTGATGACTATAATTGATAGTAGAACAGTGACGTGCCGTAGGAGGTAAGTTACACTACCGGTCAAAAGTTTTAGGACACCCCAATTTTTCCAGTTTTTTAATAGAAAATTAAGCGGTTAAATGTCTCATTGTACTCTGGAATGAAAGCATAGACATGAGAGATCAAATTATCAAAGTTAAAAAAGAAATCATGGAATCAATTTGTAAACCAAAATGTATTTTAAACTCTTGACACAAAGCAGCCACCTTTGGCAGATATAATTGCTGAACACACTCGTAGCATTCTTTCTTCAATGGAAATCAAATATTCTTCAGAAAGTTCTTCCCAACTCTGTTGCAGAAGTTCCCATAAATGTGTGGCACTTGTAAGTTGCTTTGCTTTCACTCCTCTATCCAGTTCATCCCAAACCATCTCGATGGGGTTTAAGGCTGGAGATTGTGCTGGCCACTCCATGTTTTCAAGCTTACCATCTTGTTCTTTTTTCCTAAGGTAGTTCTGGCAGAGCTTGGACTTATGTTTTGGGTCATTATCTTGCTGTAGGATGAACCCCTGACTAATTAGGCGCATACCAGAGGGTACTGCATGGCGCTGCAGAATGCTGTGGTAGCCGTTTTAGTTCAGGTTGCCTTTTGCTCTATGGCTGTATTCGAATCCCTGTTCTCGAACAGAGAACACTGTTTGTCGCGAATCGAATACCCGAGAACGCGTTCGCGAATGCATTCTCGGCGTTCTTGACCACATCAGTGTGATCAAGAACGACGGGGAACAAACATGGGGGCCACTGGTAAAACTGATGAAATGTAAGCTGATTTTATCCCTCGTATGGTCTATTTTACATAAGTTGTAGATTTTGAACAATTTCATCTATTCACTGATTCATTAGGCCTTGACGTTGACCCAATTCCGGATTGAAAAAATCACTTAAATGCTCATTCTTTGCTTCGTGATCTTGAATAGACTATTTGCGATAACTGCATTGCCCCTGACAACCTTGGTACCTCTGCCAAACATTCAATAGTGTGGGTCCACACAGATGGTTGCAGACGCGTTCCCATGGTTACCAATCCCGACTGCTCCGGCATATTCGAATCCCGACTAGTTCCCGAGCTGTTCGGGAAGAGTCAAGAACAGGGATTCGAATACAGCCTATAAGTCAATGACTCTGGATCCAGCAAAACAGCCCCAGACCATCACGCTTCCTGCTCCATGTTTGACAGTTGATGTCACACACTGAGGAACCATCCTTTCACCTACTCGACAGCGTACAAAAAACATGGGTAACCTTACCTTTTGTTTAAAACTTCTAACAGTTCACCACTTACCTTTGTACCATTTCAAGCTATTTGTTGGACTGGAACTGCATAATTTTCAGTAACAAACTGGAAAAACTGGAGTGTCCAAAAACTTTTGACCGGTAGTGTAAGTGAGGCAGAATCCTCACCGTTAAACAAAGGATAACTCCTTATTACTTTGCCTAATCAGCAATTAGAGGATCGATTAACTAATTTATTATGACTAAACGGCAGAATGAAGAGCCAGTTTCAGTTTCCACAACATTATTGCTCAGTGCATCGAACTTAAAATGTGCGTGAGACAGCAAATTTGTTCATATTTGCTTACAGGAAGCTAACGCAATGCCATTAACAAATATTAAAACCTTTCTAATGCAGCATCCAATGCTTGGTCAATATGTTTGCCATAATCTTTTCCCCCTTAGACGTGTACTTTTTAATGCTATTTTCAGTCTTTTTTCATAATTCGATACACAAAAGGTCAAAACGATACATGGAATTAACGAGAGAGTTGAGATTGTTTCTAATCAATCAGTAAGATTTCCATCCTTGCAGCCTGGAATCAAAGCAGAAATGTAAATGAATCTTTTTGTCATCATCACCACTGAATGATTACAGGCTACACATAGGCTAGGTCTAATTGTTTGGTGTAAAAAAAAAAGT
Organism: Gymnothorax javanicus; assembly: GCA_029692085.1. NCBI lineage: Eukaryota > Metazoa > Chordata > Actinopteri > Anguilliformes > Muraenidae > Gymnothorax > Gymnothorax javanicus. The sequence continues at coordinate 79,766,077 of CM056202.1, forward strand.
AAAAATGAATTGAATGTCAATCAGGCATAGTACGTGGAAACAGGTTGACAAAATCCAGTGGTAAAGAGGTGAAGTCACTGCCTCTCCTGACCACACGTCCCTGTAGTAGAATGACAAAGTATCAATACCATGTTGAATTTTTGCTTCAGAAAACTGAATTTCCTTAACTACTAATTGGAATACGATTGGCTCACTATGGCTGAAGTGGTTGCTACAGAGGACAACGATTTTTTTCTGTCGCAAGAGATCATTTTTTTGAACTGCTGGATTGATACTATTGGCAAGTATATTGAGCAGTTTGCACATCAGGCTTAGCTGAGGAGTTTAATTGAGGCAACTCCTGAAAAGCAGGGATGGGACTGAACTTGTCCATGTTCTAAACCGTGTTCGAGCTTGGCTTGCTAATGAATATTCAATGACTGATCCAGGTGAGCGAATAGTGTAACTGCGTGCATAAATAGAGCAGCTTCATAGAGTGGCGAGGTTCCGCCCCTTCCGGTGATCCCCATAGGACCTTAAATCCAAAAAAATTTATGCGGTAGTCAATGGCTAGAGACGATATATTTTTTGATCCCGTTTGCATTATAACATGAATTACTCATATGATGCTTGTTGATTTAAAAGATCATTTTGCAAGCTAATAAATTAGCAGTTTGTTGTAAATATTGTGAGATATATTTAGTTTTGTGTGAAACTCAGTGAACTACATCTCTCATCTAGCACAATGTACGTCACCAACGCAAGCATGGCCGTCTGCTTGGCAAACTTTGAAGTATTAGCTAGTCGCCAACAAGCTAAATATTTAGCTTGTTGCTAGTAGCTATGTCGGAAGTTACAGCTACTCGGAAGGAAAAAGTTATTGAAAGTTATTCGTCAATAAATTTATATTTCAGTAATTTGATGTTTGTTTGTCAAAAAATTATAGTGTTTAACTATTTATGGTATTATGACCCTTGTCTGTATTGTCCGTTGGTCCCCCAATATCTCCCCTGATTCAAACATCAATAGTAAAAAAAAAACCATGATCGAATAAAGGGAAAAAATATGGACTAATAATCCCAAGATCTGTCAGTTCGATAGGAAAGTACTTTGTTCAAAATATCAGGCGCTTGAATTTTGCTTTTGTGCAACATCATTTGTACACCTAATTGTGTTTTACCCAATAAGTAAATATGGACTGCATGAGGAAATAGTTCAACAAGAATAAGAATAACCTTTCCAACTTAAAATTGCAAAGACTTTGAGGATTCTATTCTCTATGGTACAAAATATCATTAAAAGATTTTGAGAATCCAGAAAAATCTCGCACTGGACAAGGCCAAAATCCAATTTTGATTGGCTGTGATTTTCAGGTCCTCAGGTGGCATTCCATTAGAAACAGAAAGGATTCTGTCATGGAAATCACTGCATAGACTCAGGTCCACTTCTGTGAAGTATTGTCAGTAAACAGTTTGTCACTGCATTCACAAATGAAAGTTAAAACTCTACCATCTTGACATTAAACCATCTATAAACAAAATCCAGAAACACTGCCTTTTTCTCTGGGCCCGAACTCATTTAAAATGTACTGAGGCGAAGTGGAAAACTACCCTGTGGTCTGACTAAACAAAATGTGAAATTCTTTTTGGAATTCATGGACGCTAAAGAGGAGATGGGCCATCCGGCTTGTTATCAGCACACAATTCAAAATCCAGCATCCATGATAGTATGGGGGTGCATTAATACATACGCCATGGGTAACTTGTGCATCTGTGAAGACACAATTAATATATTAATGTCAAACAATATATACAGGTTTTGGTGAAACATTTACTGCCATCCAGATGCCTTTTTTAAGGGAAGGCTTTGCTCATTTCAGCAACACCATACCAAACACCATACTCTGCACGTATTACAACATTATAGCTCTGTACGAAAAGAGTCTGGGTGCTACAGTGGTCTGCCTACAGTCTGGACCCGTCACCCACGGACAAAATTTGCACATTATGAAATGAAAAATATTACAAAGGAGGACCCAAAGTATTGAGCAGCTGAAATCCTACATGAAGCAAGAATGGGAAAGCATTTTATTTCAAAACTACAGCAATTGGTCTTCTTTGTTCCCAAATGCTTACAGAGTGTTGATTAAAGAAGACATGATGCAACACAGTGGTAAAGATGCCCCCTTGCCAACTATTTTGAAACGTGTTGTTGGCATCAAATTCAAAATGAGCAGTTTCCAAAAAAAAAAAAAAAAACAATAAAATATCTTATTTTCAAAATCTGATACATTGTCTTATTACTATTTTCAAGTTCAAATGATTTAAAAATCATTGCACTGTTTTTATTTACATTTTACATAGTGTCCCAACTTTTTTTTGGAAATGGAGTTGTATGTATTTCATGTAATATTGGACTAAATAGATAAAAAAAAGTTAACAGATAACAAAATATAGTAAGAAAAAATGTCTTTTTGGGAGAAAAGGTCAATATTTACTACACTTTCCTTTGATGACAGCAAATCATCTTTCAAGCCCAGTGTTAACATACAAATCTCAATTCCAATGAAGTTGGGACTTTGTGTGACACATGAATAAAAACAGAATACGATGATTAGCAAATTCTTTTCGACCTATATTCAATTGAGTACACTACAAAGACAAGAAATTAAATGTTCAAACTGATCAACTTTGTTGTTTTTTTTTTTTTGAAATATTCACTCATTTGAATTTAATGCCTGCAACACGTTCCAAAAAAGCTGGGACAGGCGCATGTTTACCACTGTGTTACATCACCTTTCCTTTTAACAACACTCAATAAGCGTATGGGAACTGAGGACTCTAATTGTACAAGCTTTGGAGGTGGAATTCTTTCCCATTCTTGCTTTACGTACGACTTCAGTCGCTCAACAGTCTCCGTTGTCGTATTTTGCGCTTCATAATGCCCACTCATTTTCAATGGGAGACAGGTCTGGACTGCAGGCAGGCCAGTCTATTACCTGCGCTCTTATACTACAAAGCCACGCTGTTGTAAAACATGCAGAATGTGGCTTGGCTTTGTCTTGCTAAAATAAACAGGGATGTCCCTGAAAAAGACGTCACTTGGATGGCAGCATATGTTGCTCCAAAACCTGTATGTACCTATCAGCATTAATGGTGCCTTCACAGAGGTGCAAGTCACCCATGCAATGGGCACTAACACATCCCCATACCATCACATATGCAGGCTTTTTAACTTTCCGCTGATAACAATCTGAATGGTTCTTTTCCTCTTTAGCCGGAGGACACGACATCCATGATTTCCACAAACAATTTGAAATGTGGACTCGTCAGACCACAGCACACTTTTGCACTTTCCGTCAGTCCATCTCAGATGAGCTCGGGTCCAGAGAAGCAGGCGGTGTTTCTGGGTGTTGTTAATATATGGCTTTCGCTTTGCATGGTAGAGTTTTAACTTGCACTTGTAGATGTAGCGACGAACTGTGTTAACTCACAATGGTTTTCCCAAGTGTTCCTGAGCCCACATGGTAATATCCTTTACAGAATGATGTCAGTTTTTAATCAGTGCCGTCTGAGGGAACAACGGTCACTGGCATTCAATGTTGATTTTCGGCCTTGCCGCTTACATATAGAGATTTCTCCGGATTCTCAAAATCCTTTGATGATATTATGGACTGTAGATGATGAAATCCCTATATTCCTTGCAATTGCACACTGAGAAACATCGTTCTTAAACTGTTGGACTATTTGCTCGCGCAGTTGTTCACAAAGTGGTGAACCTCGCCCCACCCATGCTTGTGAACGACTGAGCCTTTCGGGGATGCTCCTTTTATACCTAATCATGACCCTCACCGGTTTTCAATTAACCTGTTTACCTGTGGAATGTTCCAAACAAGTGTTTTTAGAGCTTTCCTCAACTTTCCCAGTCTTTTGTTGCCCCTGTTCCAGCTTTTTGGAATGTGTTGCAAGCATCAAATTCAAAATGAGTGAATATTTCCAAAAAACAATAAAGTTTTTCAGTTTGCACATTAAATATCTTGTCTTCGTAGTGTACTGAATTGAATATAGGTCAAAAAGGATTTGCAAATCATTGTATTCTGTTTTTATTCACGTTTTACACAATGTCTCAAATTCATTGGAATTGGGGTTTGTATATTTTTATATCCTCACTCACTAAACCATTCCATATAGTTTAAAGTTCATTCTGAAGAGATTCTTTCAATGTCACAACAGATTTTTAGGGGCCGGGCAGCCTAAGCTGCCAGGACCCTATTGTTATCCTGTATGTTCTTCTTTCTTCTTCTTCTGGGGAAATCCTACTTCCCATGCGCGAAAAAGCACCAAACTTAGCACAAAGGTCCAGTCGCAAGCCAGATTGCCTCAGCTGCAAAAACAGGCCAATAGTCCTGATGGTGGCGCTACAGCAAGCCTCTAAAGTTCAAAATTTTGAAAATTCACAACATATCAACCGTATGTGCTACAGATTTGCAACTTTCACCAAAACCCCAATACTGAAGAAACTTTTGTACATTTAAACCTATTGCAAATTATGAAGTCCATCACTGTTTTTTTCAAAAATTGTACAACTTATTAAATCTATCATCTCCTGCCACAATTTTCGCTCAATTGACACCAAACTTGCTACAGAGCATCTTCAGACTGTCCTACAAAACATCCACACAGATTTTTGATTTATCAAAAATTGAGCCTACAGTGCATCAAAATGTTTGACTGTAAACGGTATTGTAAATATATACTCGCAAATTCTTGCTAAATACACGTTCAATGTTCATGAAAAAAAATGACAAAATTTCGGAGTCATGGTAGATGATGTTTGGAAAATATCAGAATTTTACCTCAAAAACTGAATTTTTTACAGCATTTTGAATTTCGCTCTCATGCGAACAATTGGAGTCATGCAAAAATGGCATTTTTAAACATCAGTTTTTCACTTATGGAGCCAATAAATCATTGTTAAAAACAAATTACCAACATCTCCATGCTGTCTAGATGCAATTTGTGTATTTTCGGATTTTTGTCTTTATAACTGAATTTTTGACAGCCGTTTGAAATCTGCCTTTACACGCTAACAGCTGTTGTCTTGCACACAGGTGACTGGCTTAGTCAATTTGTGAAGCTACATGTGACATTTCCATTTGCCAATTAGCTCAGTGAGATAGAGCATAGTCTCTTGTGCCAGAAATTGTGAGTTCAAGCCTCAACTGATGTAAAATGCACATTAGAATGCCACCTTTTTTCATCTCCCTACACTCTGCTTGTTGCTCAGAATTGCCTAATTTTGCCTAAAATTGCCCGGCCCCGACCATTGCTGCACAGCAGCTATAATTGAAGACCTGGGTGCAAGAAGTACTTTAGTCACAAAATAACACTTTTAAGATATTAAGGGTCAAAGTTTTGAAAACATGCTGCAGATACTTTTTTTTAAAAGATAACATTCAGTGGCGCCTGCTGCTAGTCCCAGGGGTTATACAAAGTAGACAGACACGTTTTTGTGGAAAAATAATGCTTTATTACAAAAAAAACAAGAAAATCAGTTTCGGACTTTGGTACTTCTTACCATAAAATGCCTGGACTTCGGTACTTATTGCCATAAAATGCATGGACTTCGGTACTTTTACCACACAAATGCCGTTTCAATCATTTTCTGATTGCCAAACAGTCATTTTTGCTACACTTGTCACATGACACATACTAGCAGCTGATTGGACAGTCATGAACTTAGGCACTTGTTCCTGATGACGTCAAGGACTTGAGTACTTCTGCAAAGACTTGAGTATTTCTTGCACAAAAATTCAGTAGATTCAGGGAAGGCCGTATATCAGTATTGAGGACATGAGTACTTATATTTGGAATTTTTTGGCTTTAAATGATGCACATGACACTCTACTTTATGGTAGTAGTGTCAGCTCATTTTTTGGAAAATGTGACTTAAGTACTTCTTGCACCCAGGTCTTCAATTTTGTCTTGGAATCAAGCAAATCCCAGATTTGCTTGATTGGATTAAGGTGTACACCAGGGCTGCGCAACCCTGTTCCTGGACAGGTACCATCCTGTAGGTTTCTGCTCCATCCCTAATTCAACACCCTGATTCAGCTCATTAGCAGCTCGTCAAGATCTGTAACTGGGAAAGCAGGTGTGGTTTGCTTTGGTTGGAGTGATAGCCTTCAGGATGGTAGCTCTCCGGGAACAGGGTTGGGCAGCCCTGGTCTACACTTTGAGCAGGCAAAGTCATAACTTTTATGTCACCAGATGATTCTTTCTGACTGAGATAATTTTTCCAGAACTTAGAACTGTGTTTAGGGTCATTTTCTTGTTGAAAATAAAATCCCCGACCAATCAGTCTCTTTCCAGATGGCAATGCGCGCCTCACACGGATGCTGATACTTCTTTTGATCCATGATTTCGTTGATTTTCATGAGATCATTGGAACCTTTCGAGCAGACTGAACCCCAAACCATGATATTACCACCTCCATGTTTTACTGAAGGGGTTAAACAGTCATTTTTGAAATGTTTCCAACTCTACAGTTCACACAAGTTCTTCGTTTTAATGAGAAAATTCTGAAATTTGATTGATCGGCCCAAAGGACTTGTTCCCAGTCCGTTGGTGTACAATCCTTGAATATCTTGGGGGACTCGAGTCTTTCTTTGATGTTGCCTGCTCTAACAAGTGTTTTTTTTGGCAGCAGACCATTTTCACACTATGCGTCTGGAAATGGTAGATCTTGATACTTCCATCTCTTCACTTCTGGCGCTATCAATATCATGACAGAGTTGTCGTGCTGTCAACTGCCAATTTTTTTTTACCTGTCATGCACAGATAATGAAGATCAGAGGCACTTAACTTCCGTTTTGCACCTCTATTGCCATTAGCTTTCAGCGAAACAGTCTCTTTGAAATACTTAGTGGTGTTTCTTACAGTACCATGGCACCATTTAAAGTCTTCAGAAATTTTTATGAGTGACCAACCAGCATCATGTAAGGCCGCAATGCAGCTACGAGCAGTCTCAGAGAGCTCCATCCATCGTGCCATCGCATTTAACACTGCTCAAAGTTCATGTCACTTTATATATTGGAACAACTGACCAGCAGAGGTAATTTTGCAAAATAATGTTGCCTCAAACCAGTTTGAATGAATTTTTTCGCATCAGTTATCATGGAGCCTTCAAACATGTATTCATGCTATGCAAGAGTCAAAAAACTAATATTTGCGACATTTCAACTGTTGTAAAAAATAGGTTTTCGGTGTTTTTATTACCCATATTTTTACCTCCATATACTTGTGGGATTTTTTTTTTTTTGTTCTCATTGCCTACAATAGTATTTTTCAATACATTTTCACCAAAAAAATAATAAAAAAGTAATATATTAGGACCCCTATTAGACTAAAGTGGTGGTGTATAATCATCACTGCACACTATATATACGATAAGCCAGCGGCTCCCTAACTCAGTCCTGGAGGCCTCCCGGATGCGTGTTTTTGTTCCAACCTCAGTTGCAATTACAACCCCAATTCCGAAATAGTTGGGACGAAGTGTAAATTGTGAATAAAATCAAAATGCAATGACTTTCAAATCACATGAGCCAATGTTATCTACAATAGAACATAGATAACATTTCAAATGTTGAAACTGAGACATTTTACATTTTTAGCCACAAAATGAGCTTATTTCAAATTTTCCGGCTGCAACAGGTCTCAATAAAGTTGGGACACAAGCAAAAAAGGGCTGAAAAAGCAATTAATATATAAGAGAATCAGCTGTAAGAACATTAAGCAAGTAATTAAGTTAACTGGCATCAGGTGAGTAACATGATTGGCTATAAAAGGGATGTCTTAGAGAGGCTGAGTCTCTCAGAAGTAAAGATGGCCAGAGGCTCTCCAACCTGTGAAGGCATGTGTAAAAAAATTGTGGAATACTTTAAAAACAATGTTCCTCAGCGTCAAATTGCAAAGGCTTTGAAGGTCTCATCATTGACAGTACATAACATCATCAAAAGATTCAGAGAAACTGGAAAAATCTCTGTGCGTCAGGGACAAGGCCGAAGACCTTTACTGGATGCCCGTGATCTTCGGGCCCTCAGACGCCACTGCATCACTCACTGACATGATTCTGTCATTGACATTACTAAATGGGCCCAGGAAAACTTCAAGAAACCACTGTCTGTAAACACAGTCCACCATACCATCCACAGATGCCACCTAAAACTCTATCATGCAAAAAGGAAGCCATTGTTGAGCATGATCCAGAAGCGCCACCGTGTTCTGTGGGCCAAGACTCATTTTAAATGGACTGTAGCAAAGTGGCAAAGTGTCCTGTGGTCAGAAGAGTCCAAATTTGACATTCTTGTTGGAAATCATGGGCGTCATGTCCTCCGGGCTAAAGAGGAGAAGGACCACCCCTCCTGTTTTCAGCGTTCAATTCAAAAGCCAGAATCTCTGATGGTATGGGGATGCATTAGTGCATATGGTGTGAGACACTTGCATGTTTTAAAAAGCACCACGAATGCTGAAAGGTATATAAAGGTTTTTGAGCAACATATGCTCCCCTCCAGACGGCATCTATTCCAGGGAAGGCCTTGTGTATTTCAGCAAGACAATGCAAAACCACATACTGCAGCTATTACAACAGCATGGCTTCATAGTAGAAGAGTCCATGTGCTGAACTGGCCTGCCTGCAGTCCTGATCTTTCACTGATTGAGAACATTTGGCGCATAATTAAATGAAAAGTCCGTCCAGCAGCTGAAAGCCTGTTTTAAACGAGAGTGGGATCAAATTCCAATGGCTAAACTCAAGAAACTTGTCTCCTCAATGCCCAGACGCCTCCACTCTGTGTTAAAAAGAAGAGGGGATGCCACATCATGGTAAACAGGCTCCTGTCCAAACTTTTTTGAGACCTGTAGCAGCCATCAAATTTGAAATGAGCTCATTTTGTGGATAAAATTGTAAAATTTCTCAGTTTCAACATTTGCTATGTTATTTCTGTTCTATTGCGAATAAATACTGGCTGGTGTGATTTGAAAGTCATTGCGTTTTGATTTTATTCACAATATACACTTTGTCCCAACTATTTCGGAATTGGGGTTATATTTTGAAAAGCTATTATTTTTTTTAAAATAGTTGTTTTTCATGCAAGATTACTTAAAATCTTAATCATATTACATAAGAAACAGAGTTGTATATGTTCAATTACATTTCTGTGGACAAGTAGTGCTTATTGTGCTATATTGCAAACATATGCTTAGATAAAAGGAGGCAAATAATCTCTGATCAAATTGAGACTGATCTGAATCAATGGGCTGTTAAATAGTGGAAGACTACACACCTAGTGTTACGACCAGCCTCACCAGTCGCAACATAAAGGACACACATACACACACACACACACACACACACACACACACACAATATGGCTCGTCCAAGAATATTTATTAAATCAATTAATTCTTGCAGTAAGAGAGATCTTAGACCCCAAGGCATAATATCTTTCAAGCCAGAACAAACACTCTCGCCAAAACTAGTGTACCGATTACCTCCTTAAGGCTCCCCCTCCCCCCGGGAAAGCCAACCACAGCCCTCTTATTGCTGCACCAGGTCAGCACCGGTATACTTCACCTGTCGTCTAGAGAGACAAGCAAAAAAAAGGAAATGGGCCCTCTACTGGTGCATAGTTGAATAGCAGCTAAGGCAGAAGGTAACACCTTGCCACGAATCATAGCCATCTGATAGACAATGAACAATTCAAAAATAAATGATCTTGAGAGAAACCTGCATTGTACTGATGTTTAAGACAGAAAAAAATAATAAATGCCAACAAAGTTAGGAGCCTATTACCTCAGAGGTTAAGGTTACCTTTTTTCTGTAATCGCCATTTCACCAGAAGCACAATATGAACTTGGGGAGTCACGTATTCCCAGTGGTACTGCATTTCTCCTGGCATAATGCTCATAAAAAAAGTAATCCATCTAAGAATCAAAAGCACATACTCAAGGAAAATTAGCACCTTGCTACTGTATATTAGCAGCTTGTTAAAATTATTTTATGGCAATTGTTGTTGCAAGGAGAACTGGCATACACAGAGGGCCTCCAGGACTGAGTTTGGGAACCACTGCAGTCAGTTGTAACGTTGGGAAAAGAAGCTTTATCATGTCCATTTTAGATTTTCTTGTGCATCTTATGGCTGTGAATCATGGGTTGAATGGTACTAAGTAAAACTAGGATATTTCAATGAAAAACCTCCCAGAATTGACTATTCTCTGCAGGCGTGCTGCCTCTGCCACACCACTTCTGCAAAAAAAATTTTCACAATCACTCCACAGCCACGTTGCATCTGCAAAAGTTTCACAGCTGCCCACCAGCGCACTGTGGAAGCGGCCACTGCAGACTCTGACATGGTCCACTGCTCCATGCAGACCTCTGCAACCTACACAACTTAAGTGGTTAAAAACATTCATTCTAACTATGGTTTTAGGTAATGCCTGCATCGCTTAATGATGGTTCGTATAATGCATGGTTTTGGGAAACACTTGCATCGCAACTGCATAGTTCAAACTATGCAAGTTGCTGCCATAGTTAGCAACTATGCTTTTGGCAAATGCATCACTGGTGGGATCCAGGTTTTGTGGCCATCACTGGCACTTGACCTGCTACCACCTTCTAGGGTTTTCAGCACTTTTGGTTCTTCTACAATGCAATCAATGTTATAAGTCGCTCTGGTTAAAAGCATCTGTTAAATGCCTGTAATCTACGGGATTTAGAAGAAAAATTAAATGGGATAAGTTGTTTGAGTTGGGGGGAGGGGGTAACAAAAAACAAAACATAGCTTCGATAGTTTATTGCACATCACAGATCATGTCAGACAGCTCAAAAAGTTGTAAAACACTGAAATGAAGATAAACAGCAACATTTAAAAAAAGTTGTCATGTCTCCATACACAATCACAGCACACTTCATTTACCATTTCAATACCAGATAACATATGCCTTATTTCCACTATGTGGTACTAGCTCTACTCCATCCGCCTTGCTATCATGTACTTTTCTGAGGGGTCGTTTCCATTCGAGGATATTACTGCCTCAGCGTAGATGGTCGTCATAGCGACGCAGCATGAAACTGCCGCGACATCATCCTAAACGTGACACACATAGGCACAGAGAGAAAAGAAAAATGGAGGAAATCAACGGAGTGGAGTTCCAGGCCCCCGTTGACACATACATGGTTATTTTGACAAACGGGGACATTTCAGTGTTTTTGTGCCCTTCATTTACATGCAAACGGAGAATTCGCCTCTGAAAACGATTCTTTCTAAAAACTCCAGCCAGAGTGGAGATTTTGGAAAACTTTGGTTGCAAGTTTGCATGTAAACTGAGAAAAACAATTTTAGGCAGCCGACGTCACAGTATGCGCCAGAACTTGCACCTGCGCCAAAAGTGCAACCTATGTTTACATTTTCATTTGGCTGTGGTGATCATGGATGATCGTGATTCGTTTCTGTTGTTGCTATTTTCTGGATTCTGATTGGCTAACGTGGGCTTGAGCTTCTTGTCACACTGCCACCTACAGGTTTGTAATGCTCTTGACGGCATATATACACGGGTACGTGTAAACGAAAACCTTTCTGAAAACTGATACGTGTGCATGATATTATTTTGAAAACGGAGACGGTGAAATGTTCGTTTATGAAAATAGCCGGCCATGTGTAAACGAGTGCTAGATTCTCGGTATGTGGCTGTTTTGCACAGCAAGGAAACAAATTTTGTTTCAGAAGAGGCTGGAGGCGGCAAGACGAAACACCGCTGAAAAATACCGAAGAGTCTGGGAAATCGTCAGGGCCGCTGTCAGAACTGAAAATTCGGGGGCAAAGATACATCCCTTTATGACAATTAGTCCTAGCTCATTCTCAATCGTTTTCCTTTATTAACACGTTTTCCAATTATAGTAATAATCAAGTGGCAATTGAAGACATGGCTTTCTCTCCCCAATGCAATCTCACAGCGACAAAATAATATTAATTCAGTACAGAAAAAATTATTTAATTATAATTAGGTCTATGCACTGGCACTCCGCGACGGTAGTTTTTTTCTTTCCAGCGAGAGCGGCATTTCAGAACTCTTCAGCAAATGAAGGTAATTTCAGTGACAAGTACGTACACCTGCTTTTGCAGCGCAGTCACCGCAACTTGCTAGAAAACGTTAACGCACGACACCACGTACTTGTCACCGAAATTACCTCCATTCACTGAAGAGTTCTGAAATGCCGCTCTCGCTGGGAAAAAAAAAACTACCGTCGCTGAGAGAAGCCGTGTCTTCAATAACCACTTGATTATTACTATAATTGGCCCTTGAAATCCTACATCAGAGCTCTGACAACGAGACGACGCTGGTTGCTCAAAGGCGACGCAAGAGGGCAATGACGTAGTGACGATTCTCTCTGACCAATCATTGGGCTGCAGTGCTGTCACATCACATTTTAGTATCCCTAGTACCCGGTCAGCTTTTTTTTTTGGAACCCCAGGAGAGCAGGTACCAGTAAAGGTAGTACCATAATCGAAAAGCAAAAAACGCGAGTAGAGTAGAGTAGAGCAGAGCCGGTACCACATAGTAGAACTGGGGCATTATATTCAGTACTTTCTATCGGTTTCTTAAACTACCGTCAGCAGAGATAAGCAAACTTCTGACCAATGATGAGCGTGCATCTGTGATTGACTAGTTTAATATTCCTCTCCTTCCTCTTCACCCTCCCCTTCAATGGAGTCAACTCCCACCTCTTCATAATCCTTCTCCAGGGCAGCCATGTCTTCTCTGGCTTCAGAGAACTCTCCCTCCTCCATACCCTCACCCACATACCAGTGCACAAAGGCACGCTTGGCGTACATCAGATCAAATTTATGGTCAAGGCGGGCCCAAGCCTCTGCAATTGCTGTGGTGTTGCTCAGCATGCACACTGCTCTCTGGACCTTAGCCAGATCTCCACCTGGTACTACAGTGGGAGGCTGGTAGTTGATGCCAACCTTGAAACCAGTGGGACACCAGTCCACAAACTGGATAGTACGTTTGGTTTTGATGGTGGCTATGGCAGCATTTACATCTTTGGGTACCACATCACCACGGTACAGAAGGCAGCAAGCCATGTATTTACCGTGACGCGGGTCACACTTCACCATCTGATTAGCTGGCTCAAAGCAGGCATTTGTGATCTCAGCCACAGAAAGCTGTTCATGGTATGCCTTCTCGGCTGATATAACTGGGGCATAGGTGGCCAGAGGGAAATGAATACGGGGATAGGGCACCAAGTTAGTCTGGAACTCTGTCAGATCAACATTGAGGGCACCATCAAATCGGAGAGAGGCTGTGATGGAAGACACAATCTGGCTAATGAGCCGGTTAAGGTTGGTGTAAGTTGGGCGCTCAATATCAAGGTTTCTGCGGCAGATGTCATAAATTGCCTCATTGTCAACCATAAATGCACAATCAGAGTGCTCAAGAGTGGTGTGGGTGGTTAGAATGGAGTTGTATGGCTCCACCACAGCTGTGGACACCTGGGGAGCTGGGTAGATGGAGAACTCCAGCTTGGATTTCTTCCCATAGTCAACAGACAGACGTTCCATCAGCAGAGAGGTGAAACCAGACCCAGTACCACCTCCAAAGCTGTGGAAGACCAGGAAGCCCTGAAGACCAGTGCACTGATCAGCCTGGGGAGAGAGGGGGCATTTCTCATCATGAATGTAAATCAAAATATTACTCCATACATTATTTGAACTGAAATACTGACAACATTTTCGCAAGGCATCAACCCACCAGTTTACGGATCCTGTCCAGAACCAAGTCAATGATCTCCTTGCCAATGGTGTAGTGCCCACGTGCGTAGTTGTTGGCAGCATCCTCCTTGCCAGTGATGAGTTGCTCCGGGTGGAAAAGCTGGCGGTAAGTCCCAGTGCGCACCTCATCTACAGGGAAGTGACAGAGCCATTAAACAAAAAAATAGTCGGTAGATCATAGCACTGCCACATCCTATCCTTTTCGCTGAGTCATGGGGCTCACCAATGACTGTGGGCTCTAGGTCCACAAACACAGCCCTGGGGACATGCTTGCCCGCCCCTGTCTCACTGAAGAAGGTATTGAAGGAGTCATCGCCACCCCCAATGGTCTTATCGCTGGGCATCTGTCCATCCGGTTGGATGCCATGCTCTAGGCAGTAGAGTTCCCAGCATGCATTGCCAATTTGGACACCAGCCTGGCCCACGTGGATGGAGATACACTCACGCTGTGGAAGGGACAAACAAGTGTTAGGCTCCACAAAACATGCAAAACTGCAGCTCATTGTTAAATTATATACTCCAGCTTAAGCTGAGGTTTCAACAGTAGAGCCCTATGGTAAAGTAGGAGATCTTTCCAAGATTGCAACCAACTGTGGTTCACAGCGTCACAGGCAACATACAATTGCCATCAGCAAAGCAAAAGGTTACGTTAAGCAGGACTAGCCATACGCATTCATGCTCCAGACTCAAAGAGCAGCACTGTAGTGACTCGAGGGCCCTGTGAGCAGAATGACATCACTAAACTGGGTATTCTAACAAGAATGCTGTTACTGCACAGCATCCCCCGCTGGATGTCACGACTGCAATATGCGCATCATCAGTCACACTGCAGCAAATGTGCAAAATCTCAGGGATGTCCTATGCAAACTGTAGGAAGAGTTGATTTTACCAGCCAAGTACCTTCCGATACGGAGGGACGGACAGACAGAAGGACTGTGGCACAACACAATCCCCTTTTGGGCTTTCGCCCGGTGGGGGATAAAAACTGGACATTACCTGGCAGAACAATAAATCGAGGACATGGGTCATGAATATGAGCAGCGGGTCTCACCCAACCAGTAGATATTCGTACACTCATTCATTTCTAACCTGAGAGGGAGCAGTGCAGCAAAAAGAAGCGACACCGCCCAGTACTGCAGTGATGCAAGGAGCCAAGCTGGCCCTTCATAGGCTGAGCAAACTGAGACCATCCTGCCTGCCCACCCCCACCCGTCCTCAGGGATTTACTGTCATTCAAAGGCATAGTAACAGCTGTTGCTAAGCAACTGGGTGCTTGCATATGCAGTCCACTAGCAAACTGCCTGAGATGGTGGGCAGGTAGCACAGCACATTCTTAAAAATGTGCTTATGCAGACTAGAAAATTCAGATCAATGAGTGATTTCAGGTTTGACTATTATCTGCGGCAACTAAAAACAAAGAAAACCAGTCTCTTACTGCAAACGAACGGTTTCCACCCACCATTTTGTTTGCACATACGGATGCACTTCACAGTGCCATTTACTTTTAATAATCTGTTTTCCCAAAAAGTTAAAATCCAGATACGAAATCTGCAAAAAACTGAAATTGGAATAAATTTGTACATTTGAAGGGCTAACGCTTTCTTCAAGTCAAAGTGCGCTTAAAAATGAACAAGATTTTTATCTTAGTAAAAACTTGAATGTAGAATGAAGCTACCCCACATACCCACGTCAATATGTTGGGGGAGGGGGTTCAATGGATAACAGATTATTTTCTGCCATCCTCCATCCAGGGGATTCCATTCTGTACATAATTTGAATTAATGTAACCCTTCAATAAGAAACCGCAAACAAAATGGTCACAACCTGGACATTACGGCTACTGCCGCTACTCTTTCACGGGTCGAAGACAATCAACGAAAGCGAGGCCGCTCAGTGAGAACATTGCACCAAGCGCGCGACCCGGGAACTGCGTTTTGAAAAGATCAACGGTTCAGAGGGCGGCTGATTTGCACGGGAGAGATAACACAGAGCGATATAGCCAATATCTTCACGATACAAGATCACCACCAATTGAAATCGCTTGATTTCTATATTGATGCAATTCAAACGAGCGGACAGATGTCTTATGATGGCAAACTATAATTTGCACCCTCATTAGAGCGATTTGTACGGATGGAAAACAAACCAACCATCCCTAAGTTAAATAGGCCCGATCAAAGGACCAGTCTCAAAGAAAATTTGTAGATGGAAAACGAATTGTCTACGTTGACTGACAGGTAACCATCATCAGACTAGCTATAGCCATCGGCATTTTATGTGTTGCCAATAGGCTAACGTTAAACGAAAACGTAGGCTCCGTAACAGACTGGGAATACAACTGTGCACTTAGACGGCCTACATTCATCAGCGTTTGCCAAATGTAATTCACAAAACAATAAATCATCGCCATGGTTAGAATACGTATTTACCCAGCAGATAAGTAGAGCCTAATCAGCCAAAACTCCAACACAATAGACACAAGGCACCCGTAAATATGTCGGATTCCAGTGCTCGGAGAACGGGGTCTAGAAGCTTCTATTCTGAAATCCACGTTGACGGTTAGACTAGCCTACGTGCACTTTTCTTATAAATATGTAGAATTCCATGCACTTACCAATAAAAACCAATAAATCTTAAGCAAATAGACTAGAACCAGCTAGAAATGTAAATCCAGCCTGCAATTTTCCCAAACGAAACACACTGACCACTAATTTTTCTGCGGACTGACTCCAAAAAACCCACGAGTCTCCCTTTATTTTTTCAGTGGTAAGTAAATGATGTTAAATGTGGCTTACAGCCCGCCACTGCGCGCGATCAAAAATGGCCAAACGGAGATGTAGCCAGCGTTTATTCAGCAACACTTATGGAGTGATTCTAAAGCATAACGGGTATGGCGTCCTTTCAGGCTGTAGTTGAATTACCTAAATTACATTATCCACGGTTTCGAGACCGACGTCTTGAGGTAAATCTATAGCTTCGGCTTTAATCAATAGCAGTATAAAAAGCGATGTAGCCAACAAGAGCTCAACAAAAACACCGGGCGCGTACGTATACCGCTTCACTCACCATAATTTCTGAAAAGACGAAATAACCGGCAGAAGAAGAGAGAAACCGCAACAATTCTGGTGAACCAGAGAACACGTTACTTTACCCGACAGCCACGAGTCGACGTAGTAACTGAACTCGCTTGCAGAGATGCGGCTGTATTTATAGTGTCGCAGTGAGAGGGGTAGAGCGGTATAGTATAACATTAGGGATAAACACGGGTAGATCTGAATCGCAAAATTATTGGGGTAAAAACTCTACCGTATGCATTCACTTGCATTTGTTTTTTATGGCTGTTTTCGCCAGCCGGTCTTTGAACGCAAACATTTAACCAGATACCGTTTCATGACACAACTCTGTGTGAGGACAGTGCAACATCAGTAGGCGGAGCTATGTCTGACATTTTCATTAATGTGAATGAGTAGGCCACAGTAATGGCTTGAAACCACCTCGTGCATTTATTTGGCATAAATGTCCTTTCACATAATGAAGTGACTGGCTTTTGCTGTGTATCACTACCTGCGGACTAAAACTATAAATTTGCGTCGATCTTTCAGAATTGGTTTCGGCCTTGTCCCTTAATACAGAGGTTTCTCCAGACGCTCTGAGTCTTTTCATTTAATTATGTAGGCTACCATAGATGATTAAACCCCGAGATCTTCGAGAATTTACGCTGACAACCGCCATTCTTGAACTATTGAAGCCCTCACCATCGTCTGTACTACTCAGCCTCTCTGGGATTCTCTTCTTCTACCTGATCATGTCACTGACCTGTTGCCAATTAGCCTAATTAGCTGTGAGTTCACTAGCAAGGACCACGGCTCAACAACAAGTCGATTTAAAGAGTTAATGGGAATGGATGTTTGGGATGAATGGATGGATGTAAAGGGGAGGGATGAAAGCAGGGGGAGGAGCTCTTCAGTCGTTGGACTTTAATGATAAGCTGGGGACTGGGCGGAGGGAGACTCAGAATGTAGATTCAACCTCAGACGCAGACCCACCTGATCTGGTTACTGCCTCCCGGACGGTACCTGGAATGAGACAATGGAGAAGTGTACACTGGATTGAATCTTAGGGGATGAGGGGAGTAGGGAAGCATGGGTGTGGATGAATAAAGGGAGGGATAAGGTAGATATGCAGTAGGGAGGTAACTAAAGGGACGGGGGGTTCGTGTGAACTGAAACAAATGAGGTAGATTGGTTTGACCTGGTTAAAGTAGGTTTGACAGATGATAAGAGGTGTGGTTTATGTGTGGTTGACGCGTGGCCCTGCTCCCGAACCTAAGTGAACTACTTTACTTTATTTCACTAGCAAGGCCCATACCTCTGCAGGAGAAGGGACTGGTACAAGGTCAGTAGTTGGGGGGTCAAGCCGAATGGATCATGCACGCAGGGCAGATGTACACTCTCCGTCGAGGTTGAAGAGATAAATGGGAGAAGGGTCACTTGCCTGGGCCACTGGTACTGGGAAGACTTTCCCCAATGATTAGATTCTTTTCAGCTGCAGTTTAAACACTAAAGATGACAGATCTCTGGTTTTCCTTTACGCTCCCGCCTGACCTCAGACCTTGTTCTGATAATCCTCTTTCTTTGTATTATTGAAAACTCCTATCATCTATTTATTAAAGACACCTCAGCGGCTTGTTTGTGATCTGCTCATTGATCCTGTCTTCTAAATGTATGACAGAATGGTCTAACCCCTTATGGAGCCAGCAGTTTGCCCTCATCCTGCTGAAGCAGATCGGTTCCATGGGATCCTCCTGTGACGACATCAGGCAGAATTATGTCAGCTGAAACAGTCCATTGTAGCCATCTCCAGCCAGCTCGCTTCTATCACCGATTTAACCCGGCACGCCACCTCCAGGATGGCCAGGAAGTCCAGTTTTCCCGACCTGGGAGCCCAGCCTTGCTTTGTTGGAGCAGTATGACAGCAACCCGTCCTCCTGTCACAGTTACTGGTCACTGTGGTCAGATTCTTCTCCCCCTCGCTCCCACCATGGAGCAGAACTTCAGCACCCTGGACAGCAGCAGGAGAGCAAACGACCGTTCAGCACTCCCTAGACTCGAGTGTAGCTGGACAGTTCCCACCATGGAGGTAATATAATAGAACTGGAGAGAGTGAGGAAGTACCACCTCTATTACTTTCAATGGGAGATGCTAGGCTAGCTCCTTCAGCCCACAAAGTATGGAATTGACCGACGCCATCTATAAAAATGGCGTTCCATGGGTGCTTATTTCCGGCACCATTTCATAAGATTGCCAATCTTATTACACAGCACAAATTGCCAAGAAAGTGTGTCGTCTGTGCGGATTGGCGAATGTTTTTGAGGGGAAATAACAAGCAACGCTGTTAATCCGGAACGCGCACGCACTTTTCACTCTTTTCGTTGAACCGCTACAGTCAGAGCAACAGCTGGACAACCAAACTCGTACACGAGCTGTCATCAAGCTCTAAGTATCAATTCTTATTTTACAGGCCCTCTTGAAAACATCAGTTGCGTCAGTCAAAGAGTAAAATAATGAAGGATTACCGAATACATTTGATTTTGTTTTCGCTTTATTTGGCAAAAAAAAAGCACACTTTTCAATTGGTGTCTATGGAGCTGCCGCGTCTTTGGCCACAAAATTGCCTCCAGCCGGAAACGCGGAAGCAGGAAGCTAACATGCTAACTGGCTGAAGCAAAGGTACTACCTCGTTCTCTCTGGTTCTATTATATATCTTTATGGTTCCCATTAGCTGTGATTCGTAAGGCTTGACGGGCCTAGGAAAGAGCTCACGAGGTGGCACAGCTGCATCCTATGATAATCAGAGCCGACCACAGCTTAAAAGGGAGAACTGAGCAGTTGTGAGGAGGCTGGCGAAGAATGCGGACGTAAAGCTAGTGTCAAACCATTCTTATGTTTTCTCTCCTCTAAGATTCCGATGGTGGGGAGACTGGGGATTCGGATAGGGACCCAGAAAGCCTGAAGACAAGGGGAAAGTCCTAAGAAAACCCTCGAAAAGCATCTTCCAGCCGGCGCCAGAAATATACAACGCCTGTGCCCCCGACTAAAGACTTCCAACTAAAGAGGCTTCGCCGGCTCGACAAAAAGCTATTTTCCTGTGTTTAATAAGTGTGCGCGCTATCATTGCACCCTTTTGTTTTGAACGTGTAATAAAATTACCGCTAAGTGGACTGGTTTTCACTCAGTCTCCTGCCCAGTCTGCGCCTTGTTTTCCAGTGTCTCGCTACAGTTAGCGGTTTACATTCATCCTCGGGCCGACGCCTCCACTGCCCTTAATGAACGGGCTGACATTATACATAAATTTGAAAACTCCCACCCAGATGCTGTGATCATCTCAGCTGGAGATTTTAATCACTGTTCTCTCAAATCCATCCTCCCAAGCTACCACAGCGTGTAAAACTTCCCACCAGAGGCGACAACATTTTAGACCACTGTTTCAGCAACATCAAGTCCGATCTTAGACTGTCCTTTGGTAAATCTGATTATCTGTTCGTCCTTCTCCACCCCACATATGTTCAGAGAAACAGATTAATAAAACTGATTGTACGCTCTATTCGATGCTGGTCTAAAGACGCTGAAGTACAATTGCAAGGGGATTTTGACTCGACAGATTGGATTATTTTTTTATCGGAGGACCTGGATCAATACTGTGATGTTCTCACTGGGTATATTAAGTTTTGCATTAACTTGCGTGTCCCAAGTAAGAAGGAAAAACTATTCTAGCCAAAACCCTTGCTCAATACGGATGTTAGACTCAAATTAAAGGGTCATGCCACTGCTTTTAAATCTAGAGATGTTACTGGCTACAAGCTGGCCAGATGCTCACCGGAGCGGTTGATAAAAGCCGCCGAATGCTCCTACGGAGAGCGAAATGAGGAAAATGACCCTCGATGTACAACCCCAATTCCGAAATAGTTGGGACGAAGTGTAAATTGTGAATAATATCAAAATGCAATGACTTTCAGATCACGAGCTAATATGTTATTTACAATAGAACATAGATAACATTTCAAATGTTGAAACTGAGACAATTTACATTTTTATTCACAAAATGAGCTTATTTCAAATTTTCTGGCTGCAACAGACCTCAAAAAAGTTGGGCCACAGGCAAAAAAGGGCTGAAAAAGCAATTAATATATAAGAGAATCAACTGAAAGAACATTTAGCAAGTAATTAAGTTAACTGGCATCAGGTGTGTAACATGATTGGCTATAAAAGGGATGTCTTAGAGAGGCAGAGTCTCTCAGAAGTAAAGATGGCCAGAGGCTCTCCAACCTGTGAAGGCTTGCGAAAAAAAAATTGTGGAATACTTTAAAAACAATGTTCCTCAACGTCAAATTGCAAAGGCTTTGAAGGTCTCATCATTGACAGTACATAACATCATCAAAAGATTCAGAGAAACTGGAAAAATCTCTGTGCGTAAGGGACAAGGCCGAAGACCTTTACTCGATGCCCGTGATCTTTGGGCCCTCAGACGCCACTGCATCACTCACTGGCACGATTCTGTCATTGACATTACTAAATGGGCACAGGAATACTTCAAGAAACCACTGTCAGTAAACACAGTCCGCTGTGCCATCCACAGATGCCACCTAAAACTCTATCATGCAAAAAGGAAGCTATTGTTGAGCATGATCCAGAAGCACTGCCGTGTTCTGCGGGCCAAAGCTCATTTAAAATGGACTGTAACAAAGTGGCAAAGTGTCCCGTGGTCAGACGAGTCCAAATTTGACATTCTTGTCGGAAATCATGGGTGTCGTGTCCTCCAGGCTAAAGAGGAGCAATATTACTCCTCCTGTTATCAGCATTCAGTTCAAAAGCCAGCATCTCTGATGGTATGGAGATGCATAGTGCGTAGTGCATAGACATGCATAGAGTGGGACACTTGCATGTTTTAAAAAGCATCATGAATGCTGAAAGGTATATAAAGGTTTTTGAGCAACATATGCTCCCCTCCAGATGACATCTATTCCAGGGAAGGCCTTGCGTATTTCAGCAGGACAATGCATAACCACATACTGCAGCAATTACAACAGCATGGCTTCGTAGCAGAAGAGTTTGTGTGCTGAATTGGCCTGCCTGCAGTCCTGATCTTTCACCGATTGAGAACATTTGGCGTATAATTAAACGAAAAGTCCATCAAAGGAGGCCCAAAACTCTCCAGCAGCTGGAAGCCTGTATTAAACAAGAGTGGGATCAAATTCCAATTGCTAAACTCAAGAAACTTGTCTCCTCAATGCCCAGACGCCTCCACTCTGTGTTAAAAAGAAAAGGGGATGCCACACCATGGTAAACAGACCCTGTCCAAACTTTTTTGAGACCTGTAGCAGCCATCAAATTTGAAATGAGCTCATTTTTTGGAAAAAATTGTAAAATTTCTCAGTTTCAACATTTGCAATGTTACCTCTGTTCTATTGTGAATAAAATACTGGCTGGTGTGATTTGAAAGTCATTGCGTTTTGATTTATTGACAATTTCCACTTTGTCCCAACTATTTTGGAATTGGGGTGTATGTGGCAGTGTCTTAATACTTTTACCTCTTTTAAACCCAGAGGCCACACTACTGCAGCCCACGGTGACTTGCTTCCTAATGAACTTAATAAGTTTCACTCCAAATTTGATGCTCTGAATACTGAGACTCTTGTTTTTAAGCCGCCTAACCCCAGTGACCAGAGTGGCTTGACTTTGTCCCTACATGAGGTTCGTAAGGTTCTATCCAGGACTCAGGTGAGGAAAGCCGCCGGACCAGAGGGCATTCTTCCCTGGGTTGTCAGATTTTGTTTTGAGCAGCTATCCCCTGTGCTCACAGTCTTGTTCAATATGCCACTGGAGCGCTATCTTGTTCCACATGGCTTTAAGGAATCCATTATAATACTAGTACCAAAGTAATCAACTGTGACCTGCCACAATAATTACAAACCTATTGCCCTTACTTCAGTGTTAATGAAATGCCTGGAGCGGCTAGTGCTGGATTACATCAAATGTCAGATTGCTGATTCTTTAGATCCTCTGCAGTTCGCTTATAGAAAAGACAGATTTATGGAGGACGCTAATTTCTTTTGCTTTGTATTCTTCCTATGAACATTTGGATAAGGGGAAAGCTTATGTCAAAAATGCTTTTCCTAGACTCTATCTCTGCATTAAATGTGATTATTCCTACAAATCTCATCCACAAACTACAATGTTTTAGTTTATGTGACAGAGTGTGTGTGAATGGATTTTTAGTTTCTTAACTGAGACCTCAAGGTCTGAATCAGTGATTGTTTATCTGATGAACTTGTTTCAAGCACTAGCTTACCTCAAGGTTGCATTCTATCCTCTGTTGTTCTCTCTCTGTACTTATGACTACACCGCTTCTTTTTATTACAATCTGATTGCAATGTATGCTAACAATACAACTGTCATTGGGCTTATATAAACTAATGACGAGTCACAATGCAGATCTGACGTTCTAAATTTAGTCGAGTAGAGTGAGATCAACAACTTAACTTTGAATGTTTCCGAAAAAAAGGAGCTTGTTATCTATTTTAGCCATGAGAAAGCATCCCATCTCCCAGTCACTATAGAAGGCACTCAGGTTGAGATGGTAAGTAGTTTTAAATTTCTTGGTGTCACTATCACCGACGACCTTAGCTGGCACTTCAACACCAGTATCATTGTTTTAAAAATCACAGAAACAGCTTTACTTTCTACGTAAATTAAAGGAATTCACTTCAAATCACCTAATTTTATGTAACTTTTATTGGTGCGTTATTGAGTGCATCCTTACCAGCTTGCTTCCTGTGTGGCTTGGTAATTTAACTGTGCAGAATCTGAAATCTCTGAATAGAGCTGTGCGCCTTTCATGCAGGACGACCCGTGCTGATCTGCCAGATCTGAGTGACAATCTCAGCTCTAGGCTTCTGTCTCGTGCCTTAAATATTGTAATCCTGCTGCCAGTCTTTTTGTTTCCCTTCCTTCTGGCAGACAATATCACTCTATAAAATGCTCTTCCTCTCGGTTTGTTGATTTTCTTTCTTTGTGCTGTACATACTGTAATTTGACCAGCTTTAAGTCACGCACTTAATTATTGCTGCACAGTTTGTGTCAGGCGATCATCAGCCTAAATAATTACTATTAAAAAATCACTCACTTTATTTTCACTATTATTATCACTTGCACTATTTTGTTTATAACCCCTTTGTAGTTAAGAAATTAGTAGTTATGAAAAATGAAATAAGTTTTCTGAAGCAAAAATTGGACATGGTATTGATACTGTCATTTTACTATCAATTACAGTCATCACATATCAAAAACGCGTAGTGACCTACCGTGTGTTTACGCCTACATTCCTCCATCGACAAATTCAGCGCTTCTTTATATCCTCCTAAGCACTCATCTTGATAGCCAATCACTCAATTATTTACTTAGGCTCATCTGCGTAACTGCAGACTTAATAGTTCATGCCCACTCCAAGCTTCCCCGGTAATGATGTCTTGATTGACTTGTTTCTTATCCAATGCCAGAGTGTATAAACTTTCCACAGAAACTGAAAGACACTGATTGGACTACCAGGAGAGTATATAAGCCATTGCGTAAGAGCAAGGTAGGTTGTATTCTCTTAACATTGGCACAGTTGCACAGCTGAAAATGACACGATTTAAAGAAAAAAATACTTCTGAAACCAGCCTGAAGTGTTCAGTTACATTTACGGGATTTAAATGAGGTACGGACATAGTCAATGGGAATTATTCCGAATGAAACAGGACTGGATGGTTCCTCCTACCAGATACATCTGTCTGTAGAGGAGGGATTCAATGAAAAAATAGTGCTGCTACTACTGTGGTTGCATTTTGCTCAATGTGCCTTTTTGTTTTGGAATTTATACCATATTCAACAAAATCAAATGCTGATGTTTTGGCTTTTTTATTATGCCAACAGCTCAAGGACTTTGGGAGACCCCCGGTACGTTTATTGCACCATTCTGTTCAATCTAGGGTAGAATATTGCCTGATTTTTCCTGACAATGGAATGTCTGTTCTGTTATAATAAGGTATATTTCAGATATTACTGAGTTAGTGAGTTATACTTGTTCCTTATAAGGTGTGGAAAGTGTTAATACAAGGTTGTGAGCTCAGAAGTGGGAACTGCTGGCCTTTCATTGCAGGGTGAATGTTCTGACTGTAAAATAAGCAGTTCCTTTAATGAGTATGTGTGGTGACTTGTGGGACTCTGAAGAAAAATGGGCAAAATTCTAAACTTTATCCTTGAGAAAAGGCATGTTTTGTGTTTGAAGAGGTTACTGGTGACCACTGATGTCCAACTGCACCTATATTGATAAACTCATGCCAAATTCAACCAGAATATCATTAATTCATATTGAATTTCATGTGTCAAAAGTTGATTTGTGTTAAATATACGATTATTTTATGATTTGACAGTGCGCCATTTTGAGGGATCTTCGAGTTCGGGGAGCTACCTGGATAGCTGTCTTATTTGGCTACGAGTAGGTAATTTTGAATGTAATGCTCAGATGAATTATACTTGTGCTCAAGGAGTTTATGATCCCGGATATGTATAGTTTTAACCCCCATCCATTTTTCAATTCCTAATATTATTTTTTTTTACAACTTCAATGCTAAATTTTCGTGAAGATTTTTTATGTTTGCAGCCCTTTTTCCCTACCAAAATCATGAAAATAAACTGAAATACAATGGAATTCTAAATGCTTCAAGTGTTTTGACTCAGTTGAGCCATTCCCTTCCTCTTGGGTGATGGTGCAATGTTAAATTATAAAGACTTAAATAAGGTAAAACCTAAATAGCCCGATTTGGCTTCTGCGCAAAGGGGTTAATTGTTTTATATTGTCTAATGCTCTTATATTGTCTTTTTTTTTACATTTTTTTTACATTGTCTTATTACCCTTATGTTCTGTCCTTATGTTGAGCTCTTGCAACCACTCTCCATTGCAGTTCTACCGCAAATGGCAAATAAATTGACTCTGACTCTGACTCTCTGACTCTGAGCCCATTCGTCCCCCATTCAGTGGTCACTCAGCTCCTGGCTCTGGAGCTGCTCTGCAGTTGTCCCTGGTTCTGGAGTCCATTCTGCAGCTGCCCCTGGCCCTGGAGCCTATATTGCAGCTGCCCTAGACTCTCATCCCTTGTCCTGAGGGGCCTCCAAAGGTTGTCCCTGGTCCTGTGGGGCATCCGCCTCCAGCTCCTGTCTCCAGCCCTGGGAGGCCTCCATATCCTGCTCCTGTCCTAGTGACAGGCTTGGCTTGCCCCAGCAGGCATCTTAAATTATAAGCAGCAAAAGAAAATGTGTGCCCCCTGATGACTCAGGCGGTCCATAGCCCAAGCAGTCCAATGGTTCTGAGCATAAACTTCCCCATGGTCCTGAACCTGAGCGGCCCCACAGTCCAGAGCCTGTGCCTCTCCCACCTCAGTTCCCAGTCCCCGGCTCTGTGGGGTCTGGTTCCAGCTCCTGTCCCTGGCTCCTGCCGACATCTTGCCGCCCAGTGCAGATACAGTGGGCATTCCGTCATGCAGTCATGATCCAGTGGGTCTTCTCCCTCCCAGGCCAGATCCAGTGGTTATTCCACCACCCAGTCCAGATCCAGTGGGCGTTTAGCTGCCCAGACCGAATCCTGTGGGTGGTCCGCCACCCGGTCCTGATCCTGTGGGCATCCTATCATCCAGTCCAGGTCCAGTGGGCATTTCGCTGCCCAGACCGGATCCTGTGGGCGGTTTGCCACCTGGCCCTGATCCTGTTGGCATTCTGCCACCCAGTCCAGATCCAGTGGGCAATTCGCCACCCAGCCCAGAGCCAGTGGATGTTCCACAGCCCAGTTCAGATCCAGCAGGTGGCCCGCCACCCAGCCCTGATCCTGATTTCAGGGCAAAAAGCAAGGTGCTCACATCCTCCATCATGGAGCTCCAGTACGCAGATGACAACGCCTTTGTTGCTCACTCGAAACGGACCTTCAGAACATCATGGACGCTTTTGTCAGAGCCTACTGACTCCTGGGACTTGACATCAACATCAAGAAAACTCAGATCCTCTACCAGCCAACCCCTGACACGCCCCTCCAAGCCCCACAATTTATGTGGACAACAGTCCACTGGAAAATGTGGATCAATTTGCCTACCTTGGCAGCCTTCTCTCCACAAGAGCTGTCATTGATGCCGAAATTCACCATCGTATACGATGTGCCAGTGCAGCTTTTGCCAGGTTCAGGAAGAGTTTTCGAGAACCGAGACATCCAAACCAAGACTAAACTTCTGGTCTATCAAGCGGTAGTTCTGCCCACTCTGCTCTATGGGGCTGATAGCTGGACCACCTACAGCAGACATCTTAAAGCCCTGGAGCATTACCACCAGGGATGTCTGCGCAAGATCCTTCGGATACACTGGGAAAATCGGCGAACCAATATTAGCATCCTGAAGGAAGCCAACATAGCCAGCATCACAACAACCATCATTCGGTACCAGCTACGATGGACAGGCCATGTCATACGCATGCCCAACAACTGCCATCCAAAGCAAATGTTATATGACCAACTGAAGGAAGGACAGCGCACCCAAGGGGGACAGAAGAAGCGGTACAAAGACACCCTCAAAATCCACCTTAAAAAGTGCCGCTTCAGCCTGAACAACTGGGAGGAGACAGCCCTCAAGAGAGATTTGTGGAGCAGGATGGTCCATGAGGGCACAGCACAGTTAGAAAAGGACCTCCACCGTGCCGCAGAAGCAAAGAGGCAACAGAGGAAGGAGAGATCCACCACCCAACCGGCCCCACGAACTCGAACTACAACGACCATGATAACCACTCACATATGCCACCACTGTACCAGAGACTGTGGATCAAGGATCGGCCTCTACAGCCACCTGAGGACCCACAGATGACCAGACCCACCAACAGGAGGACAATCATACTCGTTTCGAGTGATTGCCGATGGATGGATATTTACCCTTTTAGACCACATGGCGATGATGAAAAAAGTTTCATAGTGTACTGTATTGGAAATTACTTTTCCAACAGAAAGTGAAAATTTGCAATTGATGACATGAAACTGAATTTGCTGCTAATTGATAAAATTGAGGACACATGGTCTTAAAACTATTATTGGGCGATCATGAATTTAAGGACAAAGCATATTATAATCAGTCAAACCTGTTTAATGTTACTTGTTTGGTTTCTGGAAAGAACTTCAACACCTGCATTCAGAACCCTACTCAGCAGCTCATTGATTGATCACAGTCTTGCATTTGATCACATAAAACATATCGCCACCTTGGCTCGGCACGCTTACTTGAAATACATCAAAACAAATACTATGAGTGTTGGGCTTTGAAACATCATGGAATGCATAGCCATTTCTGTCATAATGTGGTTTATGTGTGGTTTAATGTGGGTAAAACGTCCCTTTAATTCTAAAAGCAACTAGTTAAAAAAAAAATAACAGCTTGTTAAATTTTTGGTATTGTTATTCTGGTTGGAACAAAAACCATCATACACAGTGGGTACCCGGAACGACTTTGGGAACCACTGCTGTAGAAAATGCTCAAGTGCCTCCATGCCTTCACTATGTTCAATATTTGTGTACAATGACTCAACTTCCCTACTGGCTAGAAAAGCATCATCAACGGACTGCATTTCATCTAATTTTTTAAGGACATGTGTAGTGTATTGTAGGAATGCAGGCAAGGTGGAAAAAAAAGGTTCAATGAAATGATCAATAAATTTGGAGGCTGGCTCTGAAAGGGTGTCATTTCCACATATGATTTGCATTCCAGGTGGACTGAGAGGGTATTTATGTACCTTGGACAAAAGGTAAAAAATAGAAGTTAAGCAGGGGTTTTATGGTATTAAAAATCATGTTCTTTGTCCGTAATCCTATTCTGTTCCTTTGCATTACCAACAAGCAGGGTTCTGCCTATGCTGGTCGGCGGTGGTCGGCGCCGACCAGCACTCAGAATCCACCGACCACCACTCAGCCCAGAAAGCGCTTTTTCCGCACGGCACTATTATTTCAAAGATCAGTTAAAACGAATCCATCCAGTGTCCAATAAAACCGCAAGAAACAAAACATAAATGACCCTAAATATGTCCCCTCCCCCTCCTGAAGTTACTGTCAGAATAGCGAACTTTCGTTTTCGACCTGTTTCCTGACATAGCCAACTCGCGGGAATCGTCTGCAGTGGTCGTCATAGCAATCCGCCTATTGTACATGTATTATGCTTTTGCTGCATTCCATTTACCTCGGAAGTCGGAGCTGGGAATGACGTCACAGCCAAGTTATCAGCGTTCCAGTAACAAAGTCGGAAAAAAGTTGCCAACCGCCATAAACCGGGAAAAAGAGTAGTAAAACAAGATGGTCACGTCTACAAAAGCTATTCTCGCATTTGCCTTGTCCGAATATAAGCAACTTCTGGACAAATATACGGCAACCTTCAAATATGGTGGATTTCCATATAAATACGTCGAACAATGTATACGGCTGATTTAGTGCTACAAACACGGGTCAGAAGTCATAAACGGAATATTACAAGAGCTTCTAATTACTGTTTACACCTGGGGCAGCCATCTTTGAATGTGAACTCGGGGGTAGTGAAGATTCTCCGACTTTCCGAGTCGTAAATCCAACCTCGGGGGGCGTTCCAGTTGAAACTTCCGACTCGGAACTCGGAAATTCCGACTTCCGAGTACAAATGGAACGCAGCTTTTGACACGAGTGTAGCTGACGTGCAGACGGCTAGCGGAGAGATGGCCAAACAGAAGAATCAGGGCCCAATTGACAGATTTTTAAGGTGAGACTCAGTGTTGCAATAACAAGATAATAACAGGGTTCGAAATTCGCGGTAGTCCGCTAGTGCACACAAAAGTAAAAATTAACTCGGACTCGTAAACTTGTCTTCAAACTAGTCCGAGTGCCTAACAAAATATTGTCAACATGGAAAGAATTCCGTGGCCAACCTCTTTATCTGCTTTTTATTTCCCAGAACGATTTCAAAAGGAGGCGCCAATAGTGTTCACTGCCCTGGGGCATATCGCAAGACATGTCCTCCCACCCATTCGCGAACGCATTTAATCGGAAAAATGAAATTAAATGCCCATTTTAAATTTAAATGGTCCGTTTTGAAGCTCCTTGACTAAAAAAAGGTAAATCGCCAATGTAACTGTTCATATTTGTTCGAGATGAATGAATGTCTTTAACCTTACGAATTGAATAGGCTATCTGTTCTGTGAAATTATGCATAATAAACAGCTCAACTGAAAAAGTAAGCTTCCTACGTGCACAGATTTTAACCCTCATCCAACCAAGGGTTTTTCTACTACAACCCCGACCAAGGGGGCCTGATTATTTTGAAATTAAGCGGTAAACATCATCTTGTTTAGTATCAGTGTACAGCTACAGATGTCCTCTCTTCAAATCAAGTACAAATAAAACACATTTCAACATTATGACATCATAGTGACGTCATAACTAACACCATATTAGGAAAAAACATCAAAATTACAAAAATCCATGTTTTTTTAATATTTTTTTTAGTTTTAGCTGAAAATAAGTAACTTTCTGAAACCTCTAGAACTACTGATACTACAATTAATATTTTAGCATTATTATATGCTCTTCTAATATTATTAGGTGAAGATCACTTCAAGGTTACTGGTCACTGCTGGTCATTGTAATTCCAAGATTTACTTTAAGATTTACAAGGACATGCTACATCAATAAATCAATAAGGATGACAATCAGTGTGGTATACAAAGTTCATTGAGCATGAAACATAATAATAGCATACAATTTGCAACTAATTTGTAAGCATATTTTGTATTAAAAACAGGCAAAAATTGACGCTGGTGGCACCCTTCGACTTTGACGGCCAACCCTACCCCCAGGGGGTGAGGTACCCTCATCGTTTTTCATGAAAATGAGCGCAAAGGATGAATAAACAATTACCTAAATCATATCTGTACACGTTTTTGTGCGACAAGAAAAAATCTGTTGGGGGGTGGTAACCCCCCCCCTGGTTGGACGAGGGTTAAATGATATCGTATCAGTGTTGGCTATATATCCCGCACTTCGGTATACATGAACGGTATTCTTTAAGCGCGATATTTCATGAATTAGAATGAACAAAATGATCAAGTTTCATGTTATCCAGTCTGACATTAATAACGGCAATGTTTTTCCTAACCCAAGAAAGAGTACACTTGGCTATGTCTTAATACCAAAGCTTATTTTGACTTTGATAATGGATGTGTATTCAAGGCGATTAAAAATATACAAACTGTGTAGCGTCAATGAAGAAATTATTTATTTTCCTCATGGCTTTTGAACACCATTATCTCAATTTACGTTAAAGCAAGTCACAGTAGCCCGCATAATGATCGTGATCAAGGACTTTGCATGTTTACTTTGTACCCGAGATGTATAGTAAGTATATCATACTGTTAACCCGAGATAATTAAACCACCGCGCTCTCCAGCCATAGGTTTGAATAGTGCGTCAACTTTTTATTTTATTGTTTTTTTTCCTAACAATTCCGTAAAATAATTTGTGGCTTTTCTAACTTAACTTCAGAAGGCTGCCGCCTGGTCAAAATAAATAAATAAATGAAAAGAAATGGAAAAATTCGGAAGTAGTGGAAGACGTGCGATTGAGTGTTCAATCAATATTGCTGCCATGCCCCCTGCTGAACAAAAGAAAACACATCTCAGCAGAACCCCCCCCCCCCACAAAATGGAACCGGCACGGCAGAAATTTGCCGACCAGAACTCCTAGCATCCTGGGCAGAACCCTGAACAAGCTTTCTAAATTCCCATTTTATGGTCACGAAGGGGTAAGAAATAAGAGGCTGGTAGTAGACAGGGTCATTCAACTGGTGCAGACCCTCTTAAATGTATTGATCCTTACCCCAGACAACAGTGGCTCCTCCCTTGTCAGCCATCTTCATCACCAACTGGTCATCATGGTCCTGAAGCCATTTCAAGGCCTAATGTTCACTCCCTGTGAGGTTAGATTTCCCTAGTCTCCGGGTCTCTTTCTGAAATAAGTTTTCAATATCATGGGTTAATTTCTTCATGAAGGCCTTGAGAAATGCATAGTTATTGATGGGAAAAAGATAGACTAGACTTTGAAAGGGCTTGTGATAGTAGAATGTTCTGAATCAGGTGAGGCTCTGGACACCGCATTGTGGGGGTTCTGGCTGTACCAAACCTTTAAATGGAGGTTTCTATAAAACCTAAATAGGTCCACCTTCATTTTAAATTCACTTGTAGAGTGCATGGGTGTAAAAGACAAACCTCTAGAGAGAACAGAAATACAGTTGTCAGGAAGGGGGATACCAGAGACAATCACTGTCTGCCTGTCCATTTCGGTTTGAGGCTGCGATCCCGCAGCTAATATCGGCCCTGGTTGTCCAGGAACGGAGTGTCTGAGAACCAAGTAACCATCTTGTGTTTTCCTTCTCTGGCCCGTTCTTGTTTTCCTTGTCTTTTGGATTTTGCAGTGTGTTTATCTAAAACATCGGAGTGGGCAGTGGAGGTGCTGGGGGCCTCCTCATCCTCGCTGCTTTGCAAGTGGAAGGAGACGAAGCGTTCACGTCTTTGCCTGTTGGTGTGGCGAGATGATGTATTAGTCCAGGTATACACCACTCCCCCCTTGTAGTCATCCTGGTCTCGTCTAAATTCCTGGTCTGGAACTCACTCCCCAAAGCCATCCGAGACACTCTCTCTCTCTCCATTTTCAAAAAATCGCTCAAGACTCATTTGTTTACCACTGCCTTTAATCACTGACAGCTTCTCGTCTTCATCCCTGGTTTTTTTTTTATTTGACTCTAAAGCGTCTTTGAGTGTCCATTAAAGCGCTATACAAATATAATGCATTATTATTATCATTATTATTAAATTGTTCCAAGTTTCATCTGTCTCAGAGATATGGAAAGCTTGCCAATATCAGCCTACAGTTTCTTTTCAAGAGACTCCCTCTGTTCAGACTCGTTCAGGCGAGCTATTTTTTGTTTGATTTCCTGTATTTCTGTTTGAAGTAAACTATTCTGTGCTTTGGCCTCTTCAATAAGAAGCAGAATCAAGTCAAGGGAAAACTTGTTCAATATGGCTTCCCATTTATCTTAATCTTATCTCTTAATATAATATCTTATCTCTTAAATGCGCGTTGATTGAATAATGACTGATCTGTGACTGATTCCAATGACTTACTGCCTTTCACTCTCAGTATAATGTGGGTTGATTAAAAAGTGGCACTTGGCAATTAAATATAATTTTGTTTTCCAAAATTAAATTATAAAGTGTGAGATTGCTGACTACGGCGTGATAACAAGATATGCCACTAAGCGTGATGCTCAAGCTGCATGCGTGAGAGTTGACAGGTATGCAATTCTGAAGGACACAGATTTAAATGCACAAAATTATGTGTCCACTTGAATGGTTGTCGTCAACGGAGAGAATTAGCAACATCTGATAGTGTGGAGTGTTCTCAGAGTGAAAATTATGAAAATGATTGAGGACAAGTCAGGACAAACAACTGTTTTAAAGGGGTGACCTGTGCCCTGCCAAAGTTTCAGTTCTCGCTACACCACTGGCTTTACTTAATTTATGACCTCCGCGCGCTCAAGAGTTCAGGTGTCTGGGTGACACAGCAAGCTACCCCGATTCTAACAAAATGGCGCACCGCACACACCGCTTAAATCTGATTTTCTCAAGCTGATTTAGTCGTTAAAAACATTTTTCAAAAAATACTCAAGAACATATTTGAATAGTCGGGGCAGTGTACTTTTATTGGGTAAAAGATGAAAAAGGGGTTTTCTTTTCCTTTAAGAGACACAAACATCATTTACATAGAGAAAGAACAAGTGTCTTGTCTTATAGTGATCGTATTTATTATCTGGTGGTACCATTAAGGTTATTTTAGTATGCACACAGAAAAACTAGGAAGCAATATTGAGCAAATCAACACAGAACACAGAACTATTAACCAGGTATAGTCATAAACTGTATGAGACTGCGCACAAATGATAAAAGGAAATCCGAAACCAAGGACTGGGGTGTACACTCATACACGTTTTCAGTCATTTCTATGATATTTTTCAGTTACGTATAACAACTGTCAATCTCATTGAAAAACGAGTACTCAGAGAGCGCAGCACCTCTGCCACGCCAAGGCAACTCTGTGCATTACCCAGCAAACGCTACACGTGTATGACACGAGTAAAACATGTGTAGGGTAAGTGTATTTATACACAGTGGCGGGCGGTGGACAGAGAACAAGGAGGGCGATAAACATGTCTTTAAACTGCTTATTAGTCTTGATCTGTTCTCAGTCAATTTCCCTGGTAAAAGACACTTGAACTCTCCCCTCTCAGGTGTAGCTAATTGTCTTCGTTAAGATGAAAAATCAAATGCACCAGTTGAACGCCAAAAAGAGCGCATTTCAATCTTTTTCTATTAAACAATCATTACGCTCAGGTTTGACGATTCACTTAGGATGTGACAAAGTTCAACACGGAAAATCCACAGTGGTTTTTTCGTGAAGAGTTGCCTATTAAGGCATGTGAATTAAACATTTTATAGAATTTATTATTCATTCGCCTAAACATTTCATTATAAGGGAAACTAACATGTTGACCAAGAACAATGATTGAAATCGGGTGTTTTCCGCCCCCCCAGTTTTCCGTCCACCGCCCGCCACTGTATATACACATTAATCTTTTCACGTAAAGATCATGTGAAAAACATGTGTAGGGTAAGTGTATTTCTACACATGAATCATTTCACGTAAATATCACGTGAAAAACACGTGAAGGGTAAGTGTATTTATACATGTGAATCATTTCACGTAAATCTCACGTGAAAAACGTGAAGGGTAAATGTATTTCTACATGTGAATCATTTCACATAAATATCACGTGAAAAACATGTGTAGGGTAAGTGTATTTTTACACGTGAATCATTTCACAGAAGTATCACGTGAAAAACGTGTGGGTAAGTGTATTTCTACACGTGAATCATTTCACGTAAATATCACGTGAAAAACGTGTAGGGTAAGTGTATTTCTACGCGTGAATCATTTCCCGTAAGTATCACGTGAAAAACGTGTAGGGTAAGTGTATTTCTACACGTGAATCATTTCACGTAAATATCACGTGAAAAACATGTGTAAGGTAAGTGTATTTCTACACGTGAATCATTTCACGTAAATATCACATGAAAAACATGTGTAGGGTAAGTGTATTTCTACACGTGAATCATTTCACGGAAGTATCACGTGAAAAACGTGTAGGGTAAGTGTATTTCTACACGTGAATCATTTCACGTAAATATCACGTGAAAAACGTGTAGGGTAAGTGTATTTTTACACGTGAATCATTTCACGGAAGTATCACGTGAAAAACATATGTAGGGTAAGTGTATTTCTACATGTGAATCATTTCACGTAAGTATCACGTGAAAAACATGTGTAGGGTAAGTGTATTTCTACACATGAATCATTTCACGGAAATATCACGTGAAAAACGTATAGGGTAAGTGTATTTTTACACGTGAATTATTTCACGTAAATATCGTGAAAAACACGTGAAGGGTAAGTGTATTTCTACAGGTGAATCATTTCATGTAAATATCACATGAAAAACACATGTAATTTACATGTGAATATTTACACGTGAAAAACACAGGTAATTCACATATCCTAAACACATAGGCCCAATCCCAATGCCCACTCTGAAGACTCACAGACTTTGAGGCGTGCTCCCATGAAGTCAAGGGCTGTCCTATTGTCACGTCATCAAGTGCACGAGGGCACGCTCGCAGACTTTTCAAGCCCTTAATGTTCCCTTCCCGAAAGTGGGCATCATTGCAGACTTTGCCAAGGAGAATGACCCACAATCCCGCGTTGTGACGTAAAAGACGCGGAAGAGTCTGACCTCTTGTCCCCTCGGCAATGCAAGCGCTTGTAAGACATTTAAATCAGGAAGCCTTTCCCTCGGGCACCTCCGTTTTTGGAGAGAAAAAAAAGAGCCGCAAAATATAAATACCTAAAGTCGCCAGTGTCAGCAACATGGTGACGTCAAGGTAGCCCGATGTGCTGCAAAGTGCTGCCCATTCCTATTTGTACATTTTCCAGCTCTTGAACCCTCGCACACTCCATCACTCACAGGTGACGTCACTTAAGTCTTTTCGGGTTCAGGGCTTGAGTTATTAGGAGGGAGAATGAGATTGGGCAAATCTAGTTTGGTGCCACCTTCTGGAGAAAGTTCATTGGCCATTTTGGGAATTTTCCTGCTGAGAAACTTGTTCTCCAAAATCAGCTGCTAGGGATGGCAAATTTGAATCTTCGAAACGTTTCAAAACATTTAAATCATTGTTTCGAAATGTTTTGAAACATTTCAAAACTTGCTTGCTCAACATTGGCATCCACTGGCAGAAGTTGTCACTGCAGCTTTTAATAATTGTTGGTGTTGATGTGCTGAAGCCCCCCCTTTCAAAAATCCAAAAATATTAATAGTTTTGACAGAGGCACAATCAGTAAATTATTAATTTTTTGTACAATATGACTACCGGTATTTCTTATTGTATGGCACAGTTTGTTTATTTTGCCATTAAATGTTCATTCATTCATTGAGAATGATTGTGTCAGGTCAGCCTTATATATATAAATGGACTTGAAAATTACAATTTTTGATTCTGCATAGTTGGTATTGCACCTCATTGTGATTACGCACATCAATAAAATGTGGTATACAGATTTAGATTCAGAAACATTTTGCTCAAAGATTTTTATTCAGGGATAATATTTGCCGCACGTTTTTTTTTTTTTTTTCTGATTCAGCTGGCTTCTCTGCTTGTTATGATTCTGCTCTGTCTGTCATGATTCTGCCATGTTTGTTATGATTCTGCCATTCCCTGTTATGTTTATGATTATGTCTGTTAGGTTTTGCCATGTTCTGTTTAGTTTTTGCATTTTGCCATGTTTTCGTTTTTGCCATTCCCAATCCACTATTCTGTTAGATTCCGTCCATGTCTTTGTTCATGCCCTGCATTGCACTTTGTCTCCCCTGTCTGGTCTCTTGTTAAGTTACAGCTTCTCCCCAGTCCTCGTGTCACATGCTTAGGTGATTTCATGGTTTCTGGGTTTCAAACATTCCTTCCAATCTCGTTTGCTTCCTTCGCCTCTCTTTTCTATATTACTAACCAATACTAACAGTTTGTTGTTTTCAAGTAAAGTTACTAACCCAAACTAACATTGTATTTAATACTAACTTACTAACGAGCACTAGGGATTGTATAGCTGCACTTACTAATTGATTAACAAGCTCTCAGCACTCGCCCTGTTCTAGTCTCCGCCTCTTGCCTGCACTTAGTCTTTGCTGCAATTCAGCAGATCCTCTGCACCTGCTCCACTCTGTCCTACCTCTCATTATCTGTGCACATTAGAACTCCCTAACCGGAGCTGTATGTTTTCTCATAGGTTGTCTCGTGTTCCCTGTCCGCGTTTTGGCTTTTTGCCAATTTCATGTGATTAGGTTCTCCCTCATGTTCCCTCCTTTGTAATTAGTCTGATCCTCATCACCTGATCCTAATCATAGCATGTGACTTCCCTTGAGTGTATTTAAGCTGTCTTCTCACTGCAGTTCCCCGTCAGAACGTTTCCTCTTGCTTACCTGTGCTGCTATCTTTCGCCTTGTATTCATAGTGTTAATCTTCTGACTGGACCGCCCGACTTACGATTTTTTGCTCTGCTCTTTTGTACTTTTGTCTGCATCTGTTTTCGAACCCTTTTTGCCCGACTACGAGTTTTTGTGTTTGCTGCCCTGGTAACGGTTTGGATTTCGCCCTCTGGATTTTGGCTTTTGCTTCTCTGTCAATCCTGTGCCTGTGTAATCGAACCTGTTTTTGCCCGACCACGATTACTGTGATTGCTGCCCTGGTTTTTCGACTTTTGGATTTTGTCCCTGGGATTGTGTTCTTTGGATTGTGGACTTTGTACTGTCGCCTCCTGCTCTGCGGGGGTTCGCCCCCTTTCCAATAAAATCCCATTTTTACCTTCACTGCTCGACTCTCGCGTCTGGTTCCAGAACCGTACCTAACACTGCTTCTCTACCATCTGGAATCAAATAACAAGTCTATTTAAACAAATAAACAAACACTAGCCGATACCCGTGCTACGCACAGCTGATTGAATTAGCCTAGGGATACTCACTCTTTTCCAGAATGAGCCACAGTGGGTGCAAACTTTCACTCTCTCCAACCTGTCGCACACCTGATTCTACTAATCAACCCTTAAAGCTTTTGCCATAGACCCTTGATAAGTAGAATCAGGTGTGTAACTGCATAGTTAGAATGAAAGCCTGCACCCACTGCGGCTCATTCTGGAAAAGAGTGAGTATCCCTGAATTAGCCGATTTTACTTGCAAAAATGGCTTCAAAAGGCAGTTTTCACTTCATAACTAAGTTTGAAACCTGCCGCATCATC
Organism: Gymnothorax javanicus; assembly: GCA_029692085.1. Lineage (NCBI taxonomy): Eukaryota > Metazoa > Chordata > Actinopteri > Anguilliformes > Muraenidae > Gymnothorax > Gymnothorax javanicus. Next base: position 79,804,418 of record CM056202.1, read on the forward strand.
TATATCACACAGTTAAACCGGTGTATGTGGAAAATAGACTCATTATTTGCAGTGGTTTCAGAAGAGATGTGTGAAATTACGCAAATCGCAAACTCAGTAATAATAGGTGCTTCAACTTATTGACACATTGAAAAGAGTACCTGGCAAGCTTTAGAAAATTTCTCTCTCTCTCTCTCTCGGGGCTGCCAACTCTCATGCACTTGGCGTGAGAAATGCGTGAGATTCAGTGGCATATTCACGTTCCCGGGCTGTAGTCAGCAATTATTCAGTCGGCGCCTTTGAAAGAGATTCTCAGGTGGAATTGAAGTCCTTGTGCATGGAGGTTTATCAGTTTCACATGTGTAACGGTGGATTTCACCACTAGTAACATGGAAATCAATTATGACTCCTGACTTCTCACGCTTTTCTTTACTCGGGGGTTGGAAGCAATGGAATTACATAAAAACAATTCAATTAGTCTTATTTCATTGAAACAATTTGAACGATCGTGAAACACACGCATTGCGTTGATTGAGTAATTGCTGACTACAGCTCGGGAATGTGAATATGCCACTGAATCTCACACATTTCTCACGCCAAATGAGTGAGAGTTGGCAGCCCTGCTCTCTCTCTCTCTCAGAAACTCAACGCAAAAAAACACCTCAAACACCTGTATTTTCCCATGGCATTTAAAAACCTTTCGCGGTGGACTGATAGCAATCACATGACGTTTCGAAACATCTCTCGAACACCGCGTTGGAACCGGAAGTGTTAAAACGTTTGGAAAACGTTCAAACTTCGGTGTTGAAATTGCCGTCTCTTTCAACTGCCATCTGACATTTCTGACAGAGCAAAAGACGTATAAAGGTGACTTATATATTATTTCAAGAGCATTAATATTCTATTATTTTACCTTATAACCGATATTTAATCCATATTTTTACCCATTGAGCTCAAGGTCATTAGCCATGTGGTTTTCATGAAGTTTAAAATGGATCTTGCTCAGGCAAACTTCTGCACAATCTTTTGGAATAACAAAAACAGACAGGTTAATTTTGTGAGATTTTCCCAGTTATAGCTGGTTCTTTTCCTAATTTCATCCACGTTTCACTGATGAATTTGGTAAATTATCATGCAAGACCATTAGGGTGAAAAATAAAAATGTAAGCGTTAGGTGAATGCTAATGTACTAGAGTCATTTGTTGCTGTGACGTTGCGGAGTTATCAGGCCTCGCTGTAACTGGCGGCACCGACAGCGATGGTGCCCTGTCCACTCGCCGTGCTGTGTACCTGTGTACTCGCCGTGTACCTTACACGTGTCAAACACAAGATTTACACGTGTACCTGACACATGTACAATATACGCGTCAAACACATGATTAACAAAACACGTGTCAAACACATGATTTACATGTGTACCTGACACGTGTACAACACATGTCAAACACATTAGTTACACATGTACCTGACACGTGTAGAACACATGTATCAAACACATGATTTATACGTGTACCTGACATGTATACAAAACACGTGTCAAACACATGATTTACACGTGTACTTGACACATGTAAAAAACACGTATCAAACATGACTTATACGTGTACCTAACACGTGTACAAAACACATGTCAAACACATGATTTGCACGTGTTAGGTACACGTGCAAATCGTGTTTGACATGTGTTTTGTACACATGTCAGGTACACGTGTAAATCATGTGTTTGAAACATGTTTTGTACACGTGTCAGGTACACGTGTAAATCATGTGTTTGACATGTGTTTTGTACACGTTTTCTGTACGTGTTTCACACGTGTTTTCGACACGCCACTTTTCACGTACACAACACATGTTGTGAACACATGTTTACTACTTGCTATGACACGTGTTTTTCACGTTTTACACGTGAAATGTTTTGCTGGGTAGTTATTTTCATTGGCTGCTGTAGGGTATTGTTGCATTCCACCACCAGGTGGCAGCAAACCCAAAAGCACGCGGATTGGAAATCCGGCCCATTGGAATGACTTGAAATCCTGCCAGCATAGCTGGATTTGAACTTTGGCCTATATCTCAGCTGTACTTCGGCCTAGATATGCCAAAAGGAGGTTTTGCAGGGTATAGGCAAATTTGCCCACAGCCCAGTTTGAACCATCTTCTGGTTATATGTACCTACTTGTGGGACTGTCCAGAAAATAGATTTGAACTGTGAAATTTGCATACAGGAAGTGAACTGTGACCTATTTAGTGATTTCAAGATTTTTGTGGGACAAGGCCTCGAAAAGTCCATATTTAATCCCATAAATGATTGTTCTGAAAAACCAGATGATTTTTAATGGCTACACAACAACATGATGGACATTTTGATACCAAACATAAGTATATATGTGAAAAACTGAAGAAGTTTCAGACAATTTTCCATTGAAAAATGCATCTGCCTTCACAAAAATTGATGCAAAACGTAAAGTTCATCTTGAAAAACAACCAGGTTCCTATGAAAACACACCTAAGATATTTTCACAAAAGTGGCCTCATATAGTTGGCTAAATAATGTGCGAGAGTCGTTACGAGATAGGTAACATTGATCCGCATTGCGAAAATTGGAACAATCCCTGTATTCACAGCGCTTCACTTTTTTCACATTTCGTTATTCTAACAGCCTTATTCCAAAATGGAATAAATTCATTTTTTCCCATAAAATTCTACACACAATACCCCATAATGACAACGTGCAAAAAGTTTTTTGGAGATTTTTGCAAATTTATTAAAAATAAATGACTAAAAAATCACACAATTTTTTTTTGACAGTCCCACAAGTAGGTACATATAACGAGAAGATGGTTCAAATTGGGCTGTGGGCAAATTTGCCTATACCCTGCAAAACCTCCTTTAATCACTTGTTCCTCTTGTGCTACTCTAACATCCTGCAAAGTTTGGTTAAAATCTATGCGGCTGTTTTTGAGATATCCTGCTGACAGACAAACCAACCAATGCCAGCAAAAACATACACCTCCCTTGGCGGAGGTGAAAAATGTCAAAGTGGGAATGCAACATTTCCAGTTACATCTGTTGGAAATGCAAAATTTGCTCACCATAAAACTCAGATTAACAGCATCTGAAGTGTTCTCATTCAAGATTTCCTTCCATTACATGATGAAATTTAAATATTAGTAAAACAGCAAAAATCCCTTCATCAAAATTATCTTTTCCTGCATTATGTTTTCTTAAACAGTTTTAAGGACAAACGTGCGTCTATAAATAAAGTACTGCACTACATTTGTTCCTCCATCAGATGGTGCTATCAGCAGTGCTTATTGCCTGAGAGACGTGAATCCTTCTTGCCCTGTCCTTTTCTCTTTGTTAGTTTGTAACCTCTGCAGCCGCTCGCAGCACCTCTTCAGGGTCTGCAGAGATGCGCAGATTTTTTGTTGCGCCTTTGTAGCATCTATCTAGTGAAAGGTCACGCAGCCAGGATGGCCAAATGATTTTCTGCAAGGTCCTGCTGCCAACCCAGGATTCGGAGGACTAATCGCACATCTTCAGCAAGATTCTCACGTAATTTTTCGAGAATCTCGCGCATCCGTAGACCCTACTGCTCACTCCAACACAGCCACTGTGCCTGTTACTTTTGTGTTAACTTGTTAGTGTCGGCTGGTTAAAGCTATTTCATATGTGTGGTAGTTGGGGACATAAGGCTGTGGTCTTTTCTTTTGAGTGCAACACCGGCTATTAGATTAGCGTTGATTACTTTGGCGCTTCCTTTGAAGTCCATGGTGCTAATTAAAGGCAGGTTTGCAGAATGAGAGTTGCATAGTGAGCCTCTCCATGGTGACATAGCTATTGTCTGCTTGTGTGAGCGCACGAGCGTGCGCTTGTGTTTGGGGGGGCCCAAAACAAATTTTGCACTGGGGCCAATCGCAATTATGTTACGCTACTGATTCCAATACTAGCTAAGCTTCGTGGCTGATTTCAGCTACCCCTCATGGCTGGGATTAAAATCCGTTGGACTTAATTTGTAAATCCGTAATCTGCATTGTTGGGGAATTCCTTATAATTTACGGGCAATCCGTATAAATTGACATACTGTATATGTAATAAAATCTATCAGTTGAATCAAAAGAATTGAGTTGTTCCCATTACTTGCCTTTTTAAATCTTTTGTCACAGATTGCTAAGTGGCAAAATGAAGCTAAGTTACAAAACAATTGCACTTTTATTTTCTCTATTTTTGAACTTGATGTTATTTGATGCAAGGTGGTGACAGAATATATTACATTTCAAACTACACTATTTCATTACCATTTTGTTGGGTCAATGAGAGACAGGTGGGGCTTGAAAGCCCCTCCAAAGTGAGGAATTTGAAAAAGTTTGAGAACCACTGCCCAATTGCCCTACATCAGGAGGTCACACACCATACCAGCTACACTGTAAGTTTGTTGTGCACTTCGGTACTTTGTAGCAGGAGCCTTTCAGCTTAAATAACTCATGACTTGCGTAACACCATCAGCTGACCTCGAAATCTTATTTAACGAGCACATATATTAAGATCGCGATAAGAGCATATTATGAAGCCTTCATGAATACCACTTTTGGGCTCTCAAAGTCCTCGTAAAGTCCTTGTAACTCCTACTTAAGTTGTTCTTAGTGAGCAAATTTAAGAGCGCTTTGTGAATAAGACCCCTGGGGAACTGGAATTAAACATAGCTAGCGAAGCTGGCTAACTTTGCAACTTTTCTTGGTCATTATCCATCTCCACTGTGAAGGGGAATACCATCTGTTTTTTCAATGTTTGGCTGAACCTGAGCTTATAATGTAGTCACACACACTTCAGAATTCATCTTGCTTTTATCAGTCAGTCAGGGTAAGAAACGTCACTGACCCAGGTCCATAAGCAACCGTATATGCCCAAGCTGCAATACTGCCTTCACCTCATTCGATATGGTATGCTTTGGATCATGAGCCTTTCTCATATCCTTTTTTCTCACTCCTTACTTCCCATCCTTCCTGCACAAGTTGATCCCAGTTTCATTTGTCCAAAGAATCATGTTTCAGAGCTGGTTAGGCCATTTAGCTCCGCTGTGACGATAGTCAGCAGTCAGCGGAGCTTTTCTAATGGCGAGTTGTCCGACGTCACCTGTCTGTCTGTCTGTCCGTCTGTCTGTCCACCGTCAACTTTTACTTCAAATTTGGATACGTGTAATGTGCGCAATATTAGTGCCATGCGTCCCCGGTCAGCAAGAAGCAGCAACTCCCCCCCACTCAACAAAATCAAAATAAGAAGCAGCAACGCCCCCCCTCCCCCGCCACACAATGGTCAATGTCTGGGAAACCCTGTGACCTGACATCTACCCAGCTGCACAAATCAACCTGCAGAACTGGTCATGTAGCAACATTCCCCAGCTCAGTGGCTCCTGCTCAATCCTCCAATGCATTTCTCTAATTCCTCTGTAATGCACTGTGAAGGAACTAAAATGAATGAATGTTTTGGTTAAAGGTTTACATGCACTTGAAGAGAACATGTAAGGGTCATTCGATGCCAAATGAACTAATTTTCAGAAAAGTTCCAAGGGTTCCTCCTGACTTCAATACATAGCTTTAGGTTTGTGTAATTCCCACGAAGTTTGGCATATACATCATGTAAACAGGATGAACATAAACAGGATGTACATCTTTTTTTTTTTTTTTTTCAAAAAGCAAGTTTATGGTGACTAGGTTGAGTGGAGATATTAATATTTTACCAAATACTGCCAAGGTATCTTTAAGTGGTCAAAATTTCATCAAGCTGTTTCACCATCTACGTGGTCAACCGCCACCCTGAATGTAGGGGTACCGCAGGCGTTTTTTTTTTTACACCGTGACCATTTACAGAGGCCCATAACTTTTTCATCGAAGGCTTGTTTTATGTTATTTTGCTTTTCCCGATAGTTTTTTTTTTTTTTAACCTAAATATCACATATCTATTTGATATTTGGGTCTTGGCATAAAGCTGACCACACAGTGAGCCATCAAAATGTGAAAAAAAAATTTCCCTCCGACCAAAATCCCATTTTCAAATGCTCATAGATCCCAAATGGTTCATCACAGTGTGACTTTGATGCCAGATTCTGAAAGCCAGGGCAAAATTTAACAAGAGTAGCAATTTTCAGCTTTCTATCTTATTTAGAAAAGATTTTATAGCCTTCCAAAAACACTCACAAGCTAATGTCGCAATTCGCAAGTGCAAAAAACGGGGGCAACACCCCAATTTAAAATGGCTCTTCCACGAAAAAGGTTTGAGATATTGAGCTGAAACTTGAGATTCCTTCGTTTGACCCCCTAAGGTATTTTTAGGGGAAAAAAATTGGCCAAATCGGAGATGGACCCCTGGAGGCTCTGGTTCATTTGGCATGGAATGACCTGTAGACCGATTAGCCACAATTAAACCACCTGCTCAGAAAGAGCAAATGCAAATGCAGACAGTCTCTTAGCTTCACGGAGCTAGGCAATTTCACTTCATATTTGCAACACTCAGATATGCATTCCTTCCTCCAACCTTTGCAATGAACTCCACCGTGCAAGGTCCCACGCAGACAAGTTGACAAAAAAAAAAAAAACAGCTCTCCGAAGCAGTGTGAAAATCCACGAAACGAGCAGGGAAAAGGCACAGATCACTAATTTTCGTTTTTTGGTCCCAGCAAGTAGCCTAAGTTACACTGACCGAGTCACTATCCAGGCTAGCCAGGCTTAGCAGGAGCAATGTAAGGCAAAAAGAAATTCCCGGCAAAACTTGAAACTTTGCAAAAGAAAATTGCAGTTCACGAACCCGCTGCCACCAGTGTAATACTGGGTCCATTTTACTTTGATTTATTCACGTATTACTCACTTGCTTTACTTTGGGGTCTGTAGAGAAAAGAAATGCACGGGAACACATTGTCCGGGTAACGTGCTTGTTTTTAATAAATTCCTCATCGATCTTCCTCGTACCCACACTCTCCATCAGATACATACATATCCTTACATCATATCAATCCGCCGATCTTGACCAACATTAACAAACTTACAGGAAAAGTGTACCATATCATGTAGTTCCCGATGTAAATTAAAGAATAGAATACTCTTTTAACTTACATGTATTCATCATTACCCAGACTGTAAATTATCTCCAATATGAGAAACCAAATGTGCAACTTAACTTTTCCAAAAATAAATCTCATCTTACACTAATAATGTGTTGGTCCCTCTAATGCTGCAAAACTGCTGCATCAAACTGACTTCTACTTGAATTTCTGAACTCAGGGCTTCCAACTAGAGCGTTTCCTGGAGCATCAGAGTCCCTCAACCAGCTTGTCTTCTTTCAACAGTACATCCTGGTGATATCTCTTCCCCAGGTAAATGGTACACTTGCATCTGGCTGATGCGCGTAATGTACAAGAAAACAACTCAGTGGACTAGGTGACCACCTTCAATTGATCCAAGTTATAAGTTAGTTATAACGGGCACTCCAACTCGTCTGCAGCTACAAAGTACTGTATGGAGCATGGTCCAAATCACTGTTGTGAAATACTTCCTTACGCATATATACAAGCCCAATTCCGAAATAGTTGGGACAAAGTGTAAATTGTGAATAAAATCAAAACGCAATGACTTTCAAATCACACCAGCCAGTGTTTTATTCACAGTAGAACAGAGATAACATAGCAACTGTTGAAACTGAGAAATTTTACAGTTTCATCCACAAAATGAGCTCATTTCAAATTTGATGGATGCTACAGGTCTCAAAAAAGTTGGGACAGGGGCCTGTTTACCATGGTGTAGCATCCCCTCCTCTTTTTAACACAAAGTGGAGGCGTCTGGGCACTGAGGAGACAAGTTTCTTGAGTTTAGCCATTGGTATTTGATCCCACTCTTGTTTAATACAGGCTTCCAGCTGGTGAAGAGTTTTGGGTCTCCTTTGACGGACTTTTCGTTTAATTATGCACCAAATGTTCTCAATTGGTGAAAGATCAGGCCTGCAGGCAGGCCAGTTCAGCACACGGACTCTTCTACTACAAAGCCATGTTGTTGTAATAGCTGCAGTATGTGGTTTTGCATTGTCCTGCTGAAATACACAAGGCCTTCCTAGGAATAGATGTTGTCTAGAGGGGAGCATATGTTGCTCTAAAACCTTTACATACCTTTCAGCATTCATGGTGCTTTTTAAAACATGCAAATGTCCCACACCATATGCACTAATGCAACCCCATAACATCAGAGATGCTGGCTTTTGAACTGAACGCTGATAACAGGAGGGGTGGTCTTTCTCCTCTTTAGCCTGGAGGACACAACGCCCATGATTTCCCACAAGAATGTCAAATTTGGACTCGTCTGACCACAGGACACTTTGCCACTTTGCTGCTGTCCATTTTAAATGAGCCTTGGCCCACAGAACACGGCGGCGCTTCTGGATCAGGCTCAACAATGGCTTCCTTTTTGCATGATAGAGTTTTAGGTGGCATCTGTGGATGGCACAGCGGACTGTGTTTACAGACAGTGGTTTCTTGAAGTATTCCTGGGCCCATTTAATAATGTCAATGACAGAAACATGCCGGTGAGTGATGCAGTGGCGTCTGAGGGCCCAAAGATCACGGGCATCCAGTAAAGGTCTTCGGCCTTGTCCCTTACGATTTTTCCATTTTCTCTGAATCTTTTGATGATGTTATGCACTGTCGATGATGAGACCTTCAAAGCCTTTGCAATTTGACGTTGAGGAACGTTGTTTTTAAAGTATTCCACAATTTTTTTTACGCAAGCCTTCACAGGTTGGAGAGTCTCTGGCCATATTTACTTCTGAGAGACTCAGCTTCTCTAAGACATTCCTTTTATAGCCAATCATGTTACACACCTGATGCCAGTTAACTTAATTACTTGCTAAATGTTCTTTCAGCTGATTCTGCTGTATATTAATAGCTTTTTCAGCCCTTTTTTTGCCTGTTTCCCAACTTTTTTGAGACCTGTTGCAGCCAGAAAATTTGAAATAAGCTCATTTTGTGGATAAAAATGTAAAATGTCTCAGTTTCAACATTTGAAATGTTATCTATGTTCTATTGTAAATATCATATTGGCTCATGTGATCTGAAAGTCATTGCATTTTGATTTTATTCACAATTTACAATTCGTCCCAATTATTTCGGAATTGGGGTTGTAGTTAAAATTCTCTGTGACTGGTGCCACAGAAGCCCCTCTGTCAGTTTGGGCCAGATGGGATTGTGTTCCTTGCCCTTGTGCATTGATGAGCCGTTGAGGCCCAATACACTGTTGTCGGTTCATGGTTTGTCCCTCCTTGGACCGCTGTCTGTAGGTATTCACCACTGCTAACTGAGACTAAGAGGCACTGCTGTTTTGGAGAGGCGCTGACCCTCTCATCTGGCCATAACAATACGGCCCTTGTCAAAATCATTTTAGATCCCATTTCTTTAGAGATGCACAGATACTGATACCAGCATTGGGTATCGGCCCGATACTGTGCGTGTGTACTCATACTCGTACTCATAAAAGTACCCCAATACAACAGCACCGATACCAGTGATGCACAGGGTTCCACTAATCCACTAACCGCTATTTAGCAAAGATAACTTTTTCTTTCAGCTGATTAGTGCCTTTGCTCGCTTTGAAAACCCTTGGCGGACTAATTAACTTTTGCTAAATTTAGTTCAGCTAACTCTAAGTCTGCTCATTTTTCCGCCTGCCGGTAAAGAAAATAAAGTTTAAGGGGTTGCAAACCCTATAATCATGCATGTTTGTTTCTATCTGTTGTGAGCGCACCTGCAACAGTCTGGCTGACTGTTGGCTGACTACGCGATTTGTCGACGCAGTAGCAGTTGAGCAGCATGATGTAAGAACTGAAAATTGGGCTGGTACAGAAAATCCCTTTACAACAATCATTAGTGCTTGCCTGTTCTCGGCCATTTCCCTTTTTAACACGTTTTCCAATTGCAAGAATTGTCCATTGGCGATTAAAGACAGCTTCCTTCTTAATGCGATCTATAATTTAGGCTACTAATAATATGCCTTACAAAAGGTAAACTGCTCTGGAACTTCTGTGCCACCTGTTTGGCACATCAGGTGATATAACCTGTGCTTCATAATTGCTTAAATTAAATAAAAGACAAAGAATTGAAATACGTTCACATAGTTTTGAATAACGCTGATTGAAACGCACCAAATTGCGCATACAAACGAACGATTGTCATTTTACCTGAATGAGGGAATTGGCAATATCTGATAGTGTGGCGTGTTTATTTTATTTATTTAACACTTATTTAACTAGGGAAGTCCCGTTGAGATTGAAATCTCTTTTTCAAGGAGCCCTGGGGTTGAGGTGGGGAGGGAGAGAGCAATTTGCACAGCCAATTAGACCAGGGGATGATTAGGTGGCAGGTCGAAAGAGCCAGGTTGGGACTTTAGCCATGACACCTGGGAACCCCCTACTCTTGTCGATAAGTGTCATAGGATCTTCGAGTGACCACAGTGAGTCAGGACCTTGGTTAAACGTCTAATTCGAAACACGTGTTTTCAAGCGAAGAACAATTGTTAATTAGGAAAAATGATAGAAAACAAGTAAGGACTAATAATTGTTTAATTAGGGTGCTATGTGCCAATTCAATTCTTCAGTTCTGTTGTAATGGGCGGTGATAGGACACCAGGTGCCCTGACCAGCGAGAGAAAGAACTGAGAGCAGCCCAGATAAGAGACAAACACAGAAGAGGTACACACCTCCAGTAAAAGCTTGCGCTTCCAAGGACGAATAAAAGTCCGCAACACGGAAGCAGTGCAAGAGAGAATAAACAACAAGAGAGAAGAGAGAAAATTTCTAAAAGAAGCAATTCCTAACAATAAATGGAATATCACAAATCACTAGGAAATCTGCCTAGAGATTTTCTCCGGCCGAAGTGCTAGAAACAAACAGACACTCTAGCGATAGGCGTGGCGAACCCTCTGCCATATATATAGAGTCCGGAAAACTCCGCCCCAGCTCAATCAGCCAGCTGGGCCAGGAATTCGATGGAAAAGAAATCCGATATCGTCCCGGACGATAGAACAAAGAAAGGTCCAACAAACAAACGCACGCCTAAACTATGACAGGACCCCCCCCCTCTAAGGGACGGCACCAGAAGTTCCCCGAGAACCCCGTGCACGGAACTCAGAGATGAGGCTGGGATCGAGGATATCCCGAGAAGGGCCCCAGCACCACTCTTCAGGCCCATATCCCTCCCAGTCCACCAAAAATTGGGCTCCGCGACCCACACGCCTCTCGGCTAAAATGCAACGCGCAGTATAAACCGGGCCCCCCTCAATTATCCGTGGCAGCAGTGGAGGCTTGTCAACCGGAGCCAGGACACTAGTGCTAACTGGTTTTAGCCTTGAGACATGAAACGAGGGGTGGATATGCAAGGACTTATGGAGTTTTAACCTGACAGTAACAGGGTTGATCCTCCGCACTATTTTAAAAGGGCCAATGAGGCGAGGAGCCAACTTTCGTGATTCCACCTTTAAGGGAAGGTCCCGAGTAGAGAGCCAAACTGTTAGGCCAACCCGATAAGATGGGGCCAACTGGCACCTTCTATCAGCAGCGGTCTTCTGTCTCTGCCTAGATTGCAACAAAGAGGACCGGACCCTGGCCCAGACAGAGAGACAGCGTCGAATAAAACAATTGACAGAGGGGACTTCAGAATCCTTTTCAGTCTCAGGAAAAAGGGGGGGTTGATAGCCCACTGAGCCTGAAATGGTGAGAGGCCCGTGGAGGAGTTGTCCAGAGAATTATGGGAATATTCAGCCCAAGCTAAAAAACGACTCCATGACGATGGATTATCAGCCGCCAAACATCGAAGGGTATTCTCCTGAGACTAGTTGGTCCGCTCTGTCTGACCATAAGTCTCTGGATGAAAGCCAGAAGAAAGGCTCACAGTGGCCCCCAACAGACTGCAAAAGGCCCGCCAGAACTCAGCCGTGAATTGAGGGCCCCTGTCCGAAACCACATCTTGTGGGAGACCATGCAGGCGGAAAACATGGTCCACAACAAGAATGGCTGTCTCCTGCGCCGAAAAAAACTTCGGCAGGGCGATAAAATGGGCGACCTTAGAGAAACGGTCAACCACAACCAAAATGACAGTGTTGCCCTCAGAATTAGGCAAACCTGTAATAAATTCAAGAGCGATATAGCTCCACGGGCATTTAGGGACGGGTAACGGCCGCAAAAAACCAGAGGGAGGGAGGTGGGAAGTCTTATTTCTAGCGCAGACGCCGCATGCTGCTACAAACTCCCGGATATCTTCCATCATGCTGGGCCACCAAAATCGTCGGGCCAAGAACTGTTTGGTCCGATGAACCCCCGGGTGACCTGCCAGACGGGAAGAGTTCTCCCACTGGAGAACCTGGCCGCGTACCGAAGGTGGAACAAACAAACAACCAGGTGGTTCCCCACCAGGACCGGGATCGGACCTTAAGGCCCCCCGCACATCAGACTCAACGTCCCACTGAACGGGAGCCACAATCTGATCAGTCGGGATAACCGGTTCCGGCATAGGGTCGTGACCAGAGCGGTCGTAAATCCGTGACAAGGCGTCAGGCTTGGTGTTTTTAGACCCCGGGCGGTAGGTTAACGTAAAGTTAAAGCGATTAAAAAATAACGACTACCGCGCCTGCCGGGAATTACGTTGCTTAGTCTGTTGAATGTATTGGAGATTTTTATGATCCGTCCAAACCACAAACGGATGCTCAGCCCCTTCCAACTAATGGCGCCATTCCTCTAATGCCAGCTTAACAGCTAGCAACTCTCTGTCACCAATACTGTAATTCCGTTCGGCCGCCGACAATGACTGGGAGAAGTAGGCACACAGGTGTAGCTGATTGTCCCAAAGGAGGCGCTGGGACAAAATGGCACCCACCCCGACTTCAGAGGCATCTACCTCCACAACGAACGGGAGGGAGGGATCGGGCAAAACAAGAATGGGCTCTGAGCTAAAACATTACTTTAACCCCTGAAAAGCAGCCTCAGCTGCTGGGGACCAAACAGCGAGGAGGAATTCTTCTTGGTAAGCGCAATAATAGGGGCAGCTACTGCGCTAAAATTACGGATAAACCTATAAAAATTGCAAACCCCAAAAACCGTTGCACCTCCTTAACGTTTTGAGGGGCAGGCCAATTCCTGACCGCTGCCACCTTAACAGGGTCCATATGGACCGACCCCTCTGACACAATGAAACCAAGAAAAGAGACAGTCTTGGTGTGAAAAACACATTTCTCAGCCTTGATAAAAAGCTTGGCATTAAGGGGGGCCTCAAGCTCACATCTGACGTGTTGTTTATGCTCTGAGAGCGTTGAAGAAAAAATCAGAATGTCGTCAAGATAAACGAAGACGAATTTCTCCAACATATCTCGGAGGACGTCATTAATGAGTGCTTGAAACACCGAGGGGGCGTTAACCAATCCGAACGACATGACCAAATATTCCCAGTGCCCGTCATGCGTATTAAATGCCGTTTTCCATTTGTCCCTCTCCTGAATGCGAACTAAGTTATAAGCATTTCGGAGATCTAGCTTGGTAAAAAATGACGCCTCCTGCAGACGTTCAAACGCGGAATTCATCAACGGAAGGGGGTATTGGTTTTTAATGGTGATCTTATTCAAACCCCTATGATCAATACAGGGTCTCAGTCCGCCGTCTTTTTTTCCCACAAAAAAAAACCCCACTCCGGCAGGAGACGTGGATGGCCGAATAAAACCATTAGCAAGAGCCTCCTGAATATATTCTCGCATGGCCTTACGCTCAGGCCCTGACAGCGAGTATAGCGAACCCCTAGGTGGAGTAGTGCCAGGGTGGAGATTGATTTCGCAATCGTATGGGCGATGAGGAGGTAAAGTCGAGGCTCGTTGTTTGCTAAAAACCTCAGCGAGATCAGCATAATCACTAGGAACGTTAGGAGGCAGATCAAAATTCAAAGCGGCCCCCAAACTCTCCACTTGTTTGGGACCCACCATATCCATGACCGAATCACAGTCAAAGAGATCCTCCAAATCACAATCATCCTCTGGCTGCTGCCAGTCAAATTGAGGATCCTACTCCAACCCCTCCTCCGCCTTCTCTTCGCGACTAGGATGGCTGTATGAGACAAACTCAGCAGAATCACTTGCGGCATCCGCCTCCCCCCTAGGTTGATGCCCGGAACTACACGTCAAACTCTCCCTACAGTGGGATCTACAATTAGCGCCCCACTGGACAATAGGGCTAGTCTGACTACCCCAACGGATGTGAGGCTTATGTTTCCGTAACCACGAGTGCCCTAACACAACAGGAAAAACAGGGGAACAAATAATAAAAAATTGGACCTCCTCAGAATGGCAACCGAAGGGAATGAACATGGTTAGTGCTTCAGAGACCTCAGTTATAATTCCAGAACCTAGTGGGCGACCGTCCAAAGATTTAACAGTGCATGAGTGTAGCAGAGGGTGTATAGGAATAGAATGCCTCTCAGCCTGCTCCGCATCCATAAAACAATCCACGGCCCCCGAGTTCAAAAAAACCTCCACAGGAATTATCTGTCTACCCACAGTTAATTCTACAGGAATCAAGGTTCGGAAGGGAGTTTGGGTCTGTCCTTCTAGCCCCCCCCCCCCGGATTCAGCCAGAGGGAACTTCCCATTTCCCTTAAGATCAGGGCAGTGTGGGCGAATGTGTCCTGGTTTGTAGCAGTTATAGCAGGTAATTGGTTTACGAACGGGCTTACGAGCCCGGCTCACATATGAGCCATCGACCTGCATAGGTTCTCCAGGAGTGGAACTTTCAGTGGGTGGAATAGGAGCTATAAGCATACCACGAGGAAGATTAGCCCCGTTGTCAGCGAGAGCTAAAGCAGTACGTTTTTCTCTGTTGCGTTCACGAATTCGATTATCAATTTGCACAGCAGTGCGAACCAACGAATCCAGAGAAGTACAGGGTTCTAATGAAGCCAGAGCGTCCTTCACCTCCTCCACCAAGGCATGAACAAAAACAGTCATTAGAGGCGCCTCTAGCCAGCCCATCTCTGTAGCTAGAGAGCAAAAGGCTATAGAAAACTCAGCAACGCTCTCGGAACCCTGCCTAAGATGCATTAGACGCGTAGCCGCGTCTTGCCCACACACATCTTGATCAAACACTGACACCATCTCCCTAATGAGAGTCTCCACTGAACTCACAACCGGTGAATTAGATCAAATAAGTGGCCCGACCCAAGTAAGGGCTGTGTCAGTCAACAGAGATAAAATAAATGAAACCCGAGACTCTTCATTTACAAAATGCGAAGGCTTAGCTTTGAAAAATATTTCACACTGGGCGATGAAGTCTTTACATTTCCCTGCCTCGCCTCCATATCGTGGAGGTAGCTGGAGCTTAGGCTCATGGGGGGAGTGTAGCGTTTTTGCAACATTCTGTGTAATTTGAGTGGACAAGGCTTGAATACTCTCAGTGAGACTTAACAGGACCCTCTCCTGTTTTTGTAAAGCCTCGTCCTGATGGCGGACTCGCTCCGCCAACTCAGCCTGTTGACTGTTCAGGGTAGACAAGCCCTTGCCATAGCCCGAGAGTGTGGCCTGCTGACCAGCAAAAACCTTCTCTAACGTAGCTGCGGCTGACGACTCCATGTTCGGCTAGAGTGTACTGTAATGGGCGGTGATAAGACGCCAGGTGCCGCGACCAGTGAGAGAAAGAACTGAGCGCAGCCCAGATAAGAGACAAACACAATAGAGGTACACACCTCCAGTAAAAGCTTACGCTTCCAAGGACGAATAAAAGTCTGCAACACGGAAGCAGTGCGAGAGAGAATAAACAACAAGAGAGAAGAGAGAAAATTTCTAAGAGAAGCAATTCCTAACAATAAATGGAATATCACAAATCACTAAGAAATCTGACTAGAGATTTTCTCCGGCCGAAGTGCTAGAAACAAACAGACACTCTAGCGATAGGCGTGGCGAACCCCCGGCCATATATATGGAGTCCGGAAAACTCCGCCCCAGCTCAATCAGCCAGCTGGGCCAGAAATTCGATGGAAAAGAAATCCGATATCGTCCCGGACGATAGAACAAAGAAAGGTCCAACAAACAAACGCACGCCTAAACCATGACATCTGTCTGCAGGGCATGTACAACCCCAATTCCAAAAAAGTTGTGATGGTGTTAAAAAATGGAGCTTTACAGACGGGCGCTCGTCAGGAAGATTCTAAGCCTGGTCATGTCCGGGTATCCTCCGCCCTCGTTCTGAACTTGCGAAGATTCAACCAATAAGAAGCGGTGGTTGACAGGCGCGTGCTTCGGAGGAGAGCCGTGAACTGTCTACACTCTCCTGAATTGGCAGCAAGGGGTCGCATACGAGCAAGCCTTGCACATAGTTCACCAATTGGGCATTCCAGATTCGGGTGGGATTGGAGATGCCAAATTTATTTAAAAAATAAATAAATAAAAAAATGGAGCTTTGAAGTAAATTCTGATAGGCCACGGAATCATGCCTACCAACATGGAGGAGCCGCTTCTCCCGCTGGAGAATCACCTGAGTGCTCATGAATGTCATCTAATTTGCTGTCATA
Source organism: Gymnothorax javanicus (assembly GCA_029692085.1). NCBI lineage: Eukaryota > Metazoa > Chordata > Actinopteri > Anguilliformes > Muraenidae > Gymnothorax > Gymnothorax javanicus. Next base: position 79,820,964 of record CM056202.1, read on the forward strand.
TGATTGCTTGACTGATAATATGCTGGTTTACTTAAGCTCTCATTATGCCTCGGTGTGCGCATGCGCACAGCGAGCATACGGTACTCAGTCTGTGTATTTGTTTGTTTGTTTGTCTGTCTGTTACCATCATAACTGCGACAGCGTGTGCATCCAAGCTAAAGTAACAATGCCAACGAGTGACAAACACTGTTCTCTTGATTTTAAATGTGCCAGAATTTTGATTTTTTTGTAGCACTTCATGTTTCAGTATACACGTTCTGTGTACATAATGTTAAGCCACACCCACATGATTTTGGCACAAGGACCGCACTCTATTGACTGTTTATGTATTCAAGCTTGCTTTTATGTTACTGTACAACTATTGTACATCGGTAGTGGCTAAGCAATACACACCGAGGCATCAGCACCTCTGGTGCTTTCATTCTGAGAAGCGGCTCCTCAGCATGTACGCTTAACACCGCTCGCCCAGGAAGCAGAGCCACCTGCTGCAAGGTTTGTGGTTTTCGTTATTGCTGCTACTTCTATATCATGTTTATTTTGGTTGCCGCACTTTGGCGGAATTGATTTGGCTTTTCATGACATGCTCGCCATGTTGCTATGCTGTAAACTGGCAAAAGAAGCTGTCAGAAAAGAAACAGTGGAAAACAATATTAAATTATCAAAATCAGAGGGGAAGAGCATAGTATGGAGAACGGTAAATCAACAGTGCCAATAGTATATGGATTGAGAGGTGAAAGGGAGACATTTACACACAATTCAAAGTAATGTAGGTATGGTAAGGAGTAAAGGAATGAACAGAAGAGAACAAGCAGTGATAAGCAGGTTGAGAAATTGGGCATTTTAACTTGAACAGTTCACTTTACATCATTGGAAAACACCCAGCAGGACTTTGCAGTTTATGTCATGAGGATGAGACAGTGGAACATATTCTTATAACATGCAGGAAGTATGCAAGAGAAAGACAGGACATGATGCGGCAATTATGGACAATAGGGCGAGGAGAGAGCAGTATTAAAAGTGCAATGAAAAAAGGCCACAGTGCTCAAGGGAGGAAAATGGTAATGGGTTTTTTTAAGAAAGAAAAAAATAAGAGCGCACACCAAAAATTGTAGAGGTGCTGACAACGGAAAAAACAAAAACTATACAAAAAGAAGCAGTCGCACACTCATGGCCACGATGCAGTAAGTTTAATACATAACCAACGTTTCGACCACAGTCTTCCTCAGGGTTTAAGGAAAAAGTAATTCAACCACCAATATACATACTTTTCTGTGATGAGGGGACAGGTTTGCTCAATTAAAATGAGAGTAGGCACTTGAGTAATAATGACAGACAAGAACATTCAATCAGGTTACCCCTATTACTTTTGAAATTGGAGTGTAGCAAAGACTAATTGGGTACCTGCAGCATATCAAAAGACAAAGGAAGATTAATTTTTTTAAAAAGAATCATAGACAATGAACAAACACTTGAGATCTGTCATTTAAGTGACATGAAAAAATTCTAAACCAGAGTCGCTTGTCTGGGAATTAATCTAAATTACACACAGCCAAAAAGGAAAAAACACACCTGAAGACCAATCAGAAAAATTTTTTTTGATTTTGGTAGGTGCAACGCAGGAGCAACTCAGACTCAGAAAACAAACCAAAACCATCAAATGCTAGAGAAACAAAATGCCAGATCAGTCTACATAAATGAAAAGAAAAGAACCTCCAAACAAAATCATAAAAAAGGTTTTAAATCAAACTCAACGTTTAGACCATTTGGAACAAGGGTATTTAAAGAAAAAATCCAAAAAACTTCTCTCTTTAATAATAAGTTGTCAGTATCACCCCCTCTCTTATGACACACCACCTTCTCAATACCTATGTATCGTAAAGCAGATATAGAATGACTCGCCTCAATAAAATGAGTGGCGACAGGAGAAGTTAAATTTTTACACCTAATTGCACTGCGATGTTCCGCAATGCGTACTTTTAGACAACGTCTGGTTTTTCCCACGTAATATTTCCCACAAGGGCAAGACAAGATGTAAATCACACCCTTTGTGGTACAAGAAATAACACCTTTAATAGGGATCATTTTTCCTGAATGAGGGTGGGCAAAGCTAGTGCACCTACGGGTACTGTTGCACTGCGCACAGGCTCCACACTTATAATTGCCGTCCAGAATAGAGGTTAAAAGGCACGGTTTATCAATTTGAGGCGGTAGGTCTGAATGGACTAAGTAATCTCTGAGGTTTCTACCTCGTGAAAACACAATGCAACTTAGTCCATTCAGACAAGGGACTCTGGTTTTGAATTTTTTCATGTCACTTAAATGACAGATCTCAAGTGTTTGTTCATTGTCTATGATTCTTTTAAAAAAATTAATCTTCCTTTGTCTTTTGATATGCTGCAGGTACCCAATTAGTCTTTGCTACACTCCAATTTCAAAAGTAATTGGGGAAATCTGATTGAATGTTCTTGTCCGTCATTATTACTCAAGTGCCTACTCTCATTTTAATTGAGCAAACCTGTCCCCTCATCACAGAGAAGTATGTATATTGGTGGTTGTATTACTTTTTCCATAAACCCTGAGGAAGACTGTGGTCGAAACGTTGGTTATGTATTAAACTTACTGCATCGTGGCCATGAGTGTGCGACTGCTTCTTTTTGTATAGTAATAGGTTTTTTTAAGAAAGACCGGACTGGAAAGACGGGTTTGAAAGAGCGATATGGGCGAATAAGTTTTGAAGGTGGCAGTAATGCAACATCTTGGATGCCAACTGCCGTAATACCTCAACGAAGAAGAAGAAGAAGAAGAAGATGCAGTTGCTATGCTGGAAGTGCTCGGTCATGCAAGATAACCAATGCACAAAAACTTCTTGTCTTACAAATGTGGTTTGTTTCGAAAACACTGCCTTTGTGTTTGCCGAAGGAACCTTTCGTAATTGGTGTTTTATTTGTTAAACCGTAAATTTAAAGCAACGTATGCTAATCCAGATGCAGCCAGGAATGCTCGATTCCAGTTCTCGCTAGCGAGGCAGTACTCTTATTGTCAGAAGCTGGTTTTTTCCGGGTGTGGAAAAAGCATTTGGATGCTTTATAAGAAATGCAGTAACGTGCTGCCGCCTTGTCCTAATCGGGAGCGTGGTGCTCAGATCTGCATGTCTCGCAGACAAAGTGTGCTGGAATGCAAATATTTTGAGTCTTGGCAGTGTTTGTACTAGCAGAGCAGAAAGATGCTTTTATGTCTCATTTCATGAAGTTACCCGAGATTGTAGTTTTCCTTAATATACGGTATGCTCGCTAGTTCTTTTGTACGGTCGGGATATATGATTGGGAAGCCCTGGGAAGCCCTTGCAAGCACACGTTGAACGTTATTCTCACCGCGGCAGTAGGTTGTTTGCAGTCACGTGACGCTGGTGACGCGCGAAATTCAGATGGAGGGCAGGAAGTAAACAGCAGCAGAAATGCCAACTCTGCCGATTTCATCAAGAGGGTCCCGAAAATTCACCCCAACTCCCGCCCTTACGATCACCATCCTTATCCTCCAGAAATTATGATATTTTCGCACTGATCAGTACATATCTGGGAATTGAATGAGAAATATCGTCTGCGAACCTAAGCATGTAGTAACTCAATTACATTTGCTGCTACCAAATTCTACGTAAAAGGCAAAGACAAATTAGGAGCAGCAAAAGATTGGTTTGGCATATCACATGCGATAAAGCTATGCATGCGATCATATGCCGAACAAGATTTCACTGCGGACCAGCCGTGCGATGTGTGAGTATAGAGATATAATGGAACAAGAAACAGTCCGAAGTACCTTTGCTTCAGCCAGTTAAGCTCCAGGTATTTCCTGCTTCCGTTTTTACCACCGTAGGCAATTATGTGGCCAAAGATGCGGCAGTTCCATAGACTCCAATTGAAAAGTGCACATTTTTTCTTGCCAAATAAAGCGAGAACAAAAGAAAATGCATTCGGTAATCCTTCATTGTTTTGCTCTTTGTCAGATGCAACTGCTCGATGTTTTCAAGAGGGGCTGAGATAACTAGCGTAGCATCTCCCATTGAAAGTAATAGGGGTGGGACTTCCTCGATGTCTCTAGTTCTGTAATATCTCTGTGTGTGAGCGGCCACTGGAGTTGAAGAAGACAGTCGAGTCGCACGGTGGAACATAGACGATTTAGGAGATAAGCCTACAGTTTTTTTTTTCGAACACGAGGGGTTTATTGTAGGATAGACACCTGGAAATTTCATTTCAGCGCAAGGTTTCAAATGTAAATTTCCAGGTGTATAGCCTACGATAAATAGAGTGGTCGAAAAAAAACTGTAGGTTTATCTCCATTCTACCATGACTCTTGTCAACACCCCTACAAAACTACTTATGGCCTGTTTTTTTATAGCAAAATTCACTGGCTAGCGAAGGAGCTAATCTGTAGCATCAATGCGCACTTGACAGACCAAGTAGCTACCCCCATAATGCACCACGCCCCTGTCCGTGATTTGTTCAATGCAATACTGTAACCTAAGCGATGCTATAAGCTATTTGATTCATTTTAATACCAGTTATCAAGCTAAATACTCGCGGTTCAACTCGAGCCAAGTTTGTCGGTGAAATAATGGCTATTCGGTGATTATCTTTTGCATTACATGCACCAAATACCTGTTAGCTAAGTAGGCTAGGCTAGCGAACTACCTAGCAAACTAACGTTAGCTCGCTTGCTAGTCAGAAAGCCTTTCATTTCATTAGGCCATTTTACTGTATCTCTGCAAATGAAACCCCTAATAAAAGTGATGTTATCTCAAACTAAAGTAAATGGCCGTTAAGAAGAGGTCAGGGGAACACCAGATGCAGGATTCAGAAGTGTTTATTGAACACCAAACACTAAAGGAGAAAATGGGCACACAGGCCAGAAACAAAACACCGTGCACATGCACTGAACAAATGGGAAAAACTAAGGTACACTGCCCAAGGTAGGGGGAAACAGAAATACACACTCCAAGAGTGGATAAACTAGAAAAACAAAGACTGGACCTAACTAGACTGACGGACACACTGGGAGACTTAAACACAGGGCAGACAAGACGTGGGCGCAGCAAAACAAAAGGCTCGGGAAAAATACAAAGGAAATACTCGGGAAGGCACAGGAGCAGAGATTTCTCAGTGTACAGCAAAGCCAATACAAAGTTCCGTCTGATGTCGCTTCTCACTTAGCCACAGATATAGCCACGAGAGGAGGCGGGGACTCGGAATGCAATCTCGAATGGAACAGAAACACATGGGATTAATAAAACAATTACACGAGAACCGGGTTAACAATAATGATTTGAGACAAGACTCTAAGACAATCAAGCTAGACAGTTTAAATTGAGGTAATCTAAACGTGACGAGTAAAAAGCACCACGAGAGAAGCAAAGGAAAGCACAGCTTTAAAAGTAGTTAATCAGGGAAAGCTTAGGCAGGAATTACAAAAGCTAGAAACACTCGTACTCGCTAATGAGTTAAAAAAGGTTAATACTACGTGACGAAATATATACAAACACCCTCAAATAAGTGCTGGTTAGTATGGGTTAGTAATTATCCTATCAGAGAATGCATTCACTCAGAGTTTAACCAGACCCAAAATTAAGCACAGGTGGAAGCAATGAATGAAATACCACAGCCAAAACCGAAAGAGGAAACGTGATTGGACAAGGAGACTCAGGCATGCTGAAGGCTGTCACACGACATCACTGGAGTTGGGGCAAAGAGAGAATCGAACATCAGCCGGCGAGAAATGAAAGCTGAAAAATAAAGCGAGAGTAAAGCACAAGCACAAATAAGCACAAAGACAACACACATGAGGCAGAACCATAACAATGGCGTTCATCTTTCGTGACAATGACATTAATGCGCCGGTAAACGGCCCGTAACGAAGCGTAAGCCAAGGTGTTTATCGATGAATAGACACCTGGTGTTAACCAATCAAAATGCAGAATTCGCTGGAATGAACGGTAGAATTCGGCATAACCGATGCGTGGATATTGACACAGAATGGCAGAAAATAAGCAAAAGAAGACCAAGAAATGATCTCAGAAGTATAAGACCGAATACAGTCTCCAGTACCCGTGTATTCGGAAGTCTGAAAGAGGAATTTATCATGCATTTTGTACAATTTGCAGCATTGACATTTCAGTTGAGCACGGAGGTCGTGATGATATTCGGAAGCACGTTGGGAGCAAACAGCACATGGACATTGCGAAGGTGAGATCTTTGAGCACTAGTAGTACCCTTTTGACTTATTTCACCAAGCAAGGGACGAGCAAGGAAGAGGACGTTACCCGAGCCGAGCTTCTCTTTACTGGATTTATAGTGGAACATAACTTGCCAATAGCTGTCGCAGACCATGCTGGCCCTCTATTTCGGAAAATGTTTCCAGACTCGAAAGTGGCTTCGAAGTATGGATGAGCAAGAACAAAAACTTCAGCAATAATTGGTCAGTTATCAAATGTTACTGCTTCATCTATTGCCAATATTGCTAGATAATCTCCATTTAGCTTAGCTACAGATGGTAGTATTGATAGTGGTGAGGCTCAGCTTTATCCTGTCCTGATTACGTACTATGACGACAGTGCTGAGATTGTGAAGCAAGGTTTGCTAAGTTTGCCTGCATGCAAACAAGATTCCGCTGGAGAAAACATCTACAAACTGCTTAATAGTGAGTTCAATGACAGGAAAATTCCATGGAGAAATTGTGTTTCCTTTTGTGCTGATAATGCTTCTGTCATGATGGGGAAACACAAAGGAGTTGCTGCTTATATCCACAAAGAAAATCCAGAGTGCTATATCATGGGATGCCCATGCCATATGATCCATAATACAGCCAAGAAGGCAGCTCAGGCCTTGCCAGTTGCATTGGATGACTTTCTGGTTGATATCTGTTGCTACTTGGACAAAAGTAGTGAACTTATCAAAGGAGTGAAAGCACTGCAAGAACTCTGTGATGCCCCTACACACAAGATTCTGAAGCATGCCACAAAAAGATGGTTGTCACTTGGTCAGTGCCTAGACAGGCTGATTGAACAGTGGGAGCCACTTCGCCTCTTCAAAGAAGAAGTGCAAAGAAAGATGAAACTGATGAAAGTCATAATTCTAACATCGAGCAAGAAGAAGACCGCTGTATCTACTGGCACTGCAGGATCTGTAGCTACAGTAAGCACTAGTGGAGCAACAGTCACCACTACCATTGTGCTATCCTCTGCTTCAAAAGAGACAACAGGGACAGCACCAAAATCAATGGTGAGAGCAGATAGCATCACCGGCCCTTCATCAAGTTCATCTCTTAGAGAGCAGATCCCTTCAGAGTCAAGAAAAACTGTACTCCCATCTACAGGCAAAGGAGGACCCAAGTTAAGTTCTGCTTTTGCCAAGTCACTTAATAGAAGCTCAGCAAAACCCTCAAGTCAGAGGCCTACTCCTTCCTTGGCTGCATCTAGCTCAACCTCTCTCCTCAAGCGTAAAATTGGATCTGGTACTCTGAGTCTGACCTCTTCTGCTGGCAGTAAACGCAAGTGTAATCGCCCTGCAGCTAAGTGTGCTACTACAACTAAAAGTGCATCTTCCTCCCACACCTTGCAGGAAATCTAGAGAAAAACGTGCCAACAGAATGCTCTTGCCACCTCAAACAAAACTCTATTGCTTCTTCCTTTGATATGCTAACAGGCTTTTTGAGAAGGGGAATCTTCTGCTCCAAAGGGAAGAACCCTGTATCCATCTCCTCCACAGAGAACTCAATGGACTTTGAAAGATATCTTCATCAGGTTTTTGAAACCATCATCAGTATCATCAGTTGCTCTTTTAGAGGTACCCTACTCTGACAGAAATCATCAGAAGAATGATGAGGACCTCATGATTGGGAAGGATGAGAACAGAGAACATAAGAGAACAGAGAAGTCTAGAGAAGTCCACCTTCACTCTGAGTGAGTCAGACATCCAAGGTTTCCTTAGTGCAGTTCGCTCATACTATGGGAAAGCCTGCGATTACATCATCAAAACCTGGCCTCTAGATGATGAATTAGCAAAGCATGCTCAGGTGCTGGATGTTAAGCTACACCAAGAAGTGAGGTTTGACTCTGTGGAGTTTTTCGTCAAGAAATTCCCCTGTCTGTTGGGTGACGGTGGTGTTGGCAGTCTCAAGAGTGAATTCATCCACTACTAGGCAGATACCTTCATGGCTACAATTGCTACTGAGACAGTGAGAGTGGATGAGCAGTGGCATGGGATTTCACAGCTCATAGATCCCTGAACTGGTGACAAGATGTATCCTACTTTGACTAAAGTGATGAAGGGAATCTTGGTCATTCCTCATTCTAGTGCCTCATGTTAGAGGGCATTCAGCATTATACGGAAGAATCATACTGAATTTCGTCCCAACTTGAGTGTCAAAACCCTGGAAGCCCTCTTAATTGAAAAACTTGGCCATAGTACCCCTTGCTTTCAAAGGGAATACAACAAAGACATTATCAGAAGGGCTAAGAACGCCACACAGCTGTCACTCAGCAAAGCTGCCATGGGAGAAGGAAGCAGCACTAATGCCAGCCAGTAAGGTAAGAGGAATATTGCGTATCTTTATGCTCTTTGTTTTGATTGTACAGGTACTTCAAAATTCATCTTCCACTGTCCCCTCAATTTTTTTTACATGTATATTTAAAAAAAAGTGCACATTTAATATTTTTCTGTAATTTGTATGTTATATTAAAAAAAAGAATGGGAATTATTTTAACATGTAAAATGCCCCAAAATAAGGCTCAGATTGCACCAGAGAGCATCTAGAACCCCAGAGCTTCCAGGACCCTAAGGCAGGCCCTGGACCCCGGCCGCAAGAGTGGAGCGTGGTTTGGTGTCGGTTGCAAATCCTCCCTAATTCTGATTTCCAAAAGTTGGCATCTCTGCAGCAGCTATGGATGAGATGGAGGACAGTCCGTATTGTGCTAGCTTAAACGTTATTACAAGAGGAAGATATAAATAGAAAATAAGTAGATATGTTGGATGCGATTCATATTTTATGAAAAATACCAATTTTTTAACTGAATTGAAAGATTTGCCGGCTATCGAGGCTGTAGATATTAGCAACTACCTTGTTTGCCAGACCTCTTTTTACTCAAAACAACAAACGAAAGCATACAAAAGTATGGAGGCATGCAACATCTATGGCATGGGCTTACTTTTACAGTGACCGAGATTAAGCCCAGTCTTCTAAGTCAACATCCTTTAAAGCGCTAGGACAGCCTAAAGAGAGCAACAAATCCCTCATTAGATGTTTGCGCCCTGCAAAACACGTATTGTTGTCAGTTACAGGACTACATGTCTTGGTTCTGGATGTTTGTGCATGTGTTTCAGACTTTTCTTTGTGGCTCTCGTCCCGGGAAGATATCGTATTCCATTTCAATCAGATTCTTTACCCAGCTGGCTGATTGAACTGGGGTGGCGCTTCCCCGGACTCTATATAAGCAGGATGTTCGCCACGCCTCTTTGCTACAGTGTCTGTTTGTAGCTAAGCACTATAGCCGAAGACATCTGTAGTCAGGTTTTGTATGACTTTCTATCCTCTAATTATTGGAGTTTCTTCTCCCTTTTTCTATCTCATTTTGCTTCTGTGGTTCAGACTATTATACGTCCTTTGGAAGTGCGAGTACTTTCGTCTGGTCTGCATTATTCTCTGTGTTTGTTCTGTGTCCGTGCTACTCTCTTTCTCTCTGGTCGTTGCACCTGGCCTCCGTATTCTACCGGCCATTACAGAACACTCTAGCCAGACATGGAGTCACCAGCAGTGGCTACGCTAGAGAGCATTGTTGCTGATCAGCAGTCTGTCCTTTCTGCGTATGGTCAGGGTCTATGGTCAGGGTCTTTCTAGCTTGGACAGTCGGCAGGCGGAGCTGACTGAGAGAATTTGCCTTCAGAAGAATGCTATGGAGAGACAGGAAAGCCTTTTAATAAGTCTCTCCGAGAGCATTAGAGCATTGTCTGCTCAGATAACACGAAGTGTTTCACAAGCACAATCAGTACACCTTCCCCGCGAGCCTAAACTCCAGTTACCCCCAAGATATGGAGGCGAAGCAGGAAAATGTAAAAATTTCATTGCTCAATGTGAAATATTTTTTAAAGCGCAACCCTCACGGTTCTCGAATGAAGAATCAAGGGTTTCATTTATTTTATCACTGTTGACCGGCACAGCTCTCACTTGGGTGGGACCACTTATTCGAGCTAGATCGGCGGTAGTAAATTCAGTGGAAACTCTCGTGAGAGAAATGATTAATGTTTTTGATCAGGATTTTTATGGTCAGGACGCAGCTACGCGTCTAATGCATTTGAAGCAGGGCGCTGAGAGCGTCGCTGATTTTTCTATCTCGTTTCGCTCCTTAGCCACAGAGACAGGGTGGCCAGAAGCACCTCTTATGACAGTTTTTGTTCACGCTTTGGCTGAGGAGGTTAAGGACGCTCTGGCTACACTAGAGCCTTGCGTTTCTTGAGATTCGTTGGTTTGTACTGCGGTGCAAGTTGATAATCACATTCACGAACGAAACAAGGAGAAACGTACTGCATAGGCTTTCAATAGCAACAGGGTTAATGTTCCTTACAACATGCATGCAGCCCCGACTCCGCCCACTGAAATGCCCAGTTCTAGTGAGCCCATGCAGGTTGATGGCTCATATGAGAACCGGGCTCGTAAGCCTGTTCACAGACAAATAATTTGTCATCATTGTTGCGAACCGGGACATATCCGTCCAAGTTGCCCCGAGCTTAAAGGGAGACAGGAAGCCCCTCTGGTGGTAGGGGAGGCGCTAGAGGGACAGACCTAATCTCCCATTCGAACTCTTATTTCAGTAAAGTTGACTATGGGGAAAAGGAGAATATAGGTTAAAGCCTTTTTGGATTCTGGGGCTGTTGATTGTTTTATAAATGTGGAGTGGGCTAGAAAACATTCCATTCCCATCCCCCCTCTCTCACATTTGCACTCGATCAAAGCTTTGGATGGTTGACCATTGGGAGATGGGCTTATAACCGAGGTCTCTGATTTTTTGACTATGTTGATCCCTTTTGGTGGTCATTCAGAGAAAATTTGTTTTTTCTTAATCAATTCCCCAGTTTGTCCTGTGGTTTTAGGTCATTCGTGGTTGCTTAAGCATAGGCCAGAAATCTTTTGGGGCAGTCAAAATAACCCAATCGTCCAGTGGGGCTCTGACTGTAGGTCTCACTGTAGTGAGATTCTGGCAAGTCGCCCCGAATTTCAACCTATGGGGGAGGCGTCGGGTTCTGAACAAGATTGGTGTGGAGGAGCCGCGCTGAACCCTGATTTTCCTCCCAACGTTTCATAAGATTATGTTGATCTCGCGATCTTAAACAACGAGCTTCGTCTTTGCCTCCGCATCGTGATTACGATTGTGAGATCAAACTATTCCCTGATAAGGTGGCAGCGGTTAGGAATTGGCCTGCCCCTCAGAATGTTAAGGAGGTTCAACGATTTTTGGGCTTTGCTAATTTTTATAGGAGGTTTTGTTGTGTCTTCCCGACTAGATGTTTGCATATATTGTTCATGTGCATACGGGCGATTTTCAGCCAAGTGTGCAAGTAACATGAAAGACACTTTTGAAAAAATCAAACCCATTTTTTCCCCATAATTTGGCCTGATTTTGTTTTCTCAGTGAATTTCTAAGGATTCTACAAAGCTGCAATGCAAGAACTATCTTTAATTATGAGAAAATGCATTTTTAATTTTTTCATGTTGTATTTCATGTTACTGCAGTAACATGGGCTTGCAAGCTGTTATAGCTGCCCGAGGAGGAGTTACGAAGTACTAGCTGACAGGGTTCCCAAACTTTTGCACAAGGCCTTTTTCCTTGTTTTATTATTTTGAAAGTGTAAAATGTTCAAAGTAAAAATATTTCTTGCTTTAAAATGTGATGAAATGTGCCATGTTTAACTTTGTAGCATTTAGTGTTCAGGTTTGCTTTCAGTCACTTAGAGATTAATTGTAACAGACCGGGGGTGCCCAAATTTTTGCACCCCACTGTAGTAGGCCTAGGCCTTGTTTCATCAAGATTTCATCAAAATTATACATCTGTGAACTGGATTTTTTTTTTTTTTTTTAATTGTGGCGTCATACCTGTCTTTTGTGTTACCAATTTGTCTTTTTTGTTACTCAATAATGGTAACAAGAAAGACAAACTACGGTAACATGAAAGACACATCCAAAAGTTTTTCAGGGTGCTGTGGGCACCTGTCCACACACAAACATACCTTAATTATGGCAAACTGAAGCAGTTACACTATTACAGGTCACTCTTTCAGTTTCTACCTGGAATCATGCATTATTTTGTGGTAACAAGAAAGACGTGCAATTTGTGAGACACACAATTTGGAAAAACTTGCAGAGCTGTCTCTTCCTCCCACAGCTCTTCAAATTCTAAAATGCTGCCAAAATAGATTCCTTACATCCTGGTGTTTAAAAAAAAACCATGGTAGTGACACCTATTGGAGACAACGTTAATTATTGTCCTCAGATGTGATGGTGGTAACATGAAAGACAGTGACTGAACCAAGTTTGCGACATTGCTTTATTGACTAATATCTTTAGAGGAAAACTAAGAAATGGGGAGACAAATCTGTTCTAGAGACCTAAAATACAAAGAAACCTGTGAAGTTTTGTAAGTGATAAGATTTCTCAAGGGGAAAAAAGAAAAAAATCAACTTGAGTAAAAGTGACCCCACTTGAGACTGGTAACAAAATGGACATTTTGACCATAAAAATCCTGCTATTTTTTGTTTTTTTCCCCTCAAACATGACCAAACAATTTTTTTAAACTAGAAAAAAGTGTTCTGCAACACACTAAATTGCTTCCTGGGTGTTTATTTTGTATTAAATAGGTTAAATGTGATAAGACATTTTTTACCCCTAAATTGCACACTTGGCTGAAAATCGCCCATACACATGCATCTTGCAATGAATAAAATCCGATTATACTACTTGAATTTCAGTCTTAAATGGGTGATTCCATGTCAAAAGAGCCACTGGCAGAGGAATTTTCCACCATCATGTCACAGAATTTGCCAATTTTTTCACCATTTGTTGGTACATGGCTGGTGATCAAAGTTTTTTTATGTCAACTCCGACTCATTACCGAATGGCGGCCATTTTAAAAATCGGCCCAACGCGCCACAAGACGTGCCCCACCTACTTTTTAAAATCGTGTTTTCTTCAATAAATCAAAAACTAAACATGATATATACATGGAACTTGGTATATTTAAGTAACTCTTCATGTACATTCAGAATCCGCAATCAGAATTGAGAATCAGTAACTAACTTTATGAGTTACTGAGATAAATGAGAAGCCAATTTTGGGGGTACTTATCTTTGACCCCCTTTTACCACACTTCTGTCAACCTGTACCAAGCTGCAAATTTTATATGTTACTTAACACCACTTCATTTAGCATATACAGTCATGCCCAAAATTATTCATACCCCTATCAATTTTTGTTTTTTTTCGAGATTTCTTTCGACAAATCAAATTTATTCTTGCACAAATGACACAGTAGGTTGACATAAGGCTGTAAGAATGGCAGTAAACAATTTTTCGAGATATACAATACTTTTTGGTATTTTATTTGACAGATTTACAAAAAATGCCATGTCCAGAATTATTCATACCCTTTTCTCAGTAATTGATGGCAAAGCCTTTATTCACGATTACAGCCTCCGAAGGCTTCCTGTGGTTGATCACAAGGTTTCCACACGTTTCCACGGGGATTTTGGCCCACTCTTCTTTGGCAAACTTCTCCAGGTCCTTAAGGTTGGAGGGTTTCCTTGCCATGACCTTGGTCTTCAGTTCCCTCCACAGATTCTCGATAGGATTGAGGTCGGAGCTCTGGCTTGGCCACTCCAAAACGTTCACTTTGTTGTCCACTAGCCATCTCTTGACCAATTTGGCCATGTGTTTAGGATCATTATCCTGTTGGAAGATCCATTCCTGCTCAAGACCAAGTTTTTCGGCGGATTGCTTGATGTTTTCATTGAGGATCTGGATATACTGGTCCTGTTTCATAATGACATTCACTTTTTTTTTTTTTTTTAAAGATTATTTTTTGGGAATTTTTCCTTTATTTGACAGTCACACAGTGTAGAGAGACAGGAAAGCTGGGGAGAAGAACGGGGGAAGACACGCAGCAAACGACCCGAGCCGGAACCGAACCCAGGCCGCCGCGGGAAGGACACAGCCCCCATGGCACACGCCTAGACCGATGAGCCACCGGAACGCCCATAATGCCATTCACTTTAACAAGGCTTCCCAGCCCATTCGCTGAAAAGCAACCCCAGAGCATGATACTCCCGCCACCGTGTTTGACCGTTGGGACAGTTTTTCTCGGGTTGAACACTTTACCTTTCTTACGCCACTTAGACTTCTCCAACCCAGACACACAAGAACTTGTCTAGCCTTCGCAAAAGCTCACCTGGATGAAGATAAAAGCTTCTGGCTGTTATGTTATGGAGCTGTTTAGGCACAGAGATGGGGCTTTTATTTGGCATAAGAAAGGTGAAGCGTTCGACCTGAAAAACACGGTCCCAACCGTCAAACAAGATGGCGGGAGTATCATTCTCTGGGGTTGCTTTTCAGCGAATGGGCCTGGAAACCTTGTTAAAGTGAATGGCATTATGAAACAGGACCAGTATATCCAGATCTTCAGTGAAAACATCGAGCAATCCGGCAAAAAACTTGGTCTTGGGCAGGAATGGATCTTCCAACAGGATAATGATCCAAAACACACGGCCAAATCTGTCAAGAAATGGTTAGTGGACAACAAAGTGAACGTTTTGGAGTGGCCAAGCCAGAGCCCCAACCACAATCCTATCGAGAATCTGTGGAGGGAACTGAAGACCAAAGTCATGGCAAGGAAACCTTACACTTTAAGGACCTGGAGAAGTTTGCCAAAGAGGAGTGGGCCAAAATCCCCATGGAAACGTGTAGAAACCTTGTGATCAACCACAGGAAGCGTTTGGAGTCTGTAATTGTGAATAAAGGCTTTGCCGTCAATTACTGAGAAAAGGGTATGAATAATTCTGGACATGGCATTTTTTGTAAATCTGTCAAATAAAATACCAAAAAGTATTGTATTTCTCAAAAAATTGTTTACTGTAATTCTTATAGCCTGATCAACCTACTGGGTCATTTGTGCAAGAATAAATTTGATTTGTCAAAAAATATCTCGAAAAAACCCAAAAATGGGTAGGGGTATGAATAATTTTGGGCAGGACTGTATGTGACAATTAAAATTGTGTTATGCCCCATTATGGAAAAATCACAAAAAATGTAAAAACTATAATTTTGCACTTTCGCATAAAATGTGCATAAGAATGTACAGGGAAATGTAAATAATGCATGTAACTGTAAACAACCTTTCAAGTGTCAAACACTGTTATGAAATGAAGGACATTTCTACATGGAATCACAAACTTTACTTAGGTTTTTTTCCCTCATGAATTAAGGTCTAAATGCATTACTATACACACATGCATGTTTATCAGTAGCAAAAACACAATGGTACCCAGACCATCTGGTTAGCAGACATGTCAGAGTATGAAACATCAAACCTTCACTTTAATCACTATGGAGCTTTAAAAGCTCTGGCCTTTGTGGGTCATTTGGAATTGGTCAAAACATTTCTGGACTTTGTTAATTTCATCATCTTACAGTCTACAGTGGGGTGCAAAAATTTGGGCACTCCTGGTCTAAATGTCTGGTACAATTAATCTCAAAGTGATTGAAAGCAAACCTGAACACTAAATGCTACAAAGTTAAACATGACACATTTCATCACATTTTAAAGCAAGAGTAATTCCTATTTTTAACTTTTTACAGTTTCAAAATAATAAAACAAGGAAAAAGGCCTTGTGCAAAAGTTTGGGAACCCTGTCAGCTAGTACTTTGTAACTCCTCCTCGGGCAGCTATAACAGCTTGCAAACGCTTCCTGCAGCCGGCTGAGAGTCTTTCAATTCTTGTCTTTGGAGTTTTTCCCCATTC
Organism: Gymnothorax javanicus; assembly: GCA_029692085.1. Taxonomy (NCBI): domain Eukaryota; kingdom Metazoa; phylum Chordata; class Actinopteri; order Anguilliformes; family Muraenidae; genus Gymnothorax; species Gymnothorax javanicus. Next base: position 79,837,011 of record CM056202.1, read on the forward strand.
TTCCTGACAGAACACCTTTAGCTCAGAAATATTCTTCAGCCTTCTTGCATGCACAGCATGTTTGAGGTGTCTCCACAGATTTTCAATAATATCAATCAATCAATAACCTTTATTGCAGGGAAGTCCCACTGAGACAAAGGTCTCTTTTGCAGGGGAGCCCTGATTACAATAAAACAATTACAATGGAAGGTTAAAGACAAACAGCACACATAAAATACACAAAAGTCACAAACAACAATTTCAGATTAAAGAAATAAGTTTTAAACTGGAATAAAACATAATAAAAATTAATTTAAATTAAAAAATATATATATATATATACACATATACACACACACACATATATATATATATATATACATATATACATATACACACATACATACATATATATTATGTATACACATACACACACATATACATATAAATAAACCTATAAGACCATAGGACAGAGAAAAATAAATGAGCAAATCCTACCATAAACTAAAAGCAAATACATCTGGCCTCCAGAAGCAATATATCCAACACTAATTTCTTGAAAGACACGAAGGGGATAAGGCTGTCTAGCTTCAGGGTATCCTGGAAATTATTCCACATACAAGGAGCGAATGCACTAAAAGAGGTACCTCCCAAATTTGTTCTAGTCCTGGGAGCCTCTAACAAAAACCATTCTTGTGATCTGGTATGGTGACTTCTGATTTTAATGGATAAGAGCTTAGTAAGATATGAGGGAAGTCTGCCTAGCAAGGCTTTATAAATAAATAAAATACAATGTAGCTTCCTTCTAAAATGAAGGGAAAACCACCCCACAGAATTGTATAAAGCACAGTGATGGGTTCAGAAACCATCACCTGTGATGAAGCGCAATGCGCCATGATAGATTGCATCCAAGGATCTTAAAGTACTAATAGAGGCATGCCTGTAAAGGACATCTCCGTAATCAAGTATGGGTAATATCATTGCCTCTACAATCCTTTTCCTATTGTCCAAAGAAAAACAGGACCTGTTTCTGTAAAGAAACCCGATTTTTATTCTAAGTTTCTTGGACAGGTTGGACATATGCGTCTTAAAAGAAAAGTCATGATCCAACCAGATACCCAGATATTTGTAAGACTGAACCTGCTCAATTTGAGCACCAGTCACTGAGAAAATGGAGTCACCTGACATAATTGCATTCTGTGCTGAAAAGATCATGAACTTTGTTTTATCAGTATTTAAAACCAGTTTAAGATCAGCTAGAGCATGCTGAATAACGTTAAAAGCAGATTGTAAATATGTGAGGGCCTGTAAGCATGTTGGAGCAGAGGAATAAAGCACTGTGTCGTCAGCATAAAAATGAACCTTGCAATTAGTTACATTACGAGCAATGTCATTTATATAAATTGTGAATAAAATTGGACCAAGAATGGAACCTTGGGGTACACCTTTTGTCACCTTTAAAAATTGAGACTGCGCATCCCCAGAAATAATAGCTTGTGTTCTATTTGAGAGGTAGTCCTGGAACCATGAGCATGCTCTGTAACCAAGACCAATGGAGGACAACTTATTTAATAAGATATTATGGTCTACTGTGTCAAACGCTTTTGCTAAATCAATAAATAGGGCCGCACATTTTTGTTTACTATCCAAAGCTGTTACTAAATCATTTATAACTGATGAAGCTGCTGTAACGGTGCTATGTCCAGGCCTGAAACCAGATTGCTGTGACGTTAAAATGTTGTTGGAAGTTAAGAAATTGCAAAGTTGTTGTTTTACAAGAGATTCTAAAATCTTAGCCAGGCATGGCAATTTTGAGATGGGCCGATAGCTGTTTACTGAACTGGGATCACCCCCCTTAAATGAAGGAAAAACATGAGCCGCTTTCCATATACTGGGAATAGACCCGGTCGATAATGACAAGTTAAAAATATTAGTTATTGAATGTGCAATCAGTGGGGCTGCAAGACGCAAAAGACTCGGGACTAAGTGATCCTCTCCAGTGGAATTATTTACATCTATACGATTTAATTCTAGAAGGACCTCATTCACGTTTAATTCCCTGCAAGAAAACAATACTGTAGGATTTTGGGAATTTGTAAATGCACTAGAGCTAAGGTCAGACATATCTCCTATAGTGGATTGATTATTAAAATTTTCAAAAAGGTTTCCGGCTGCTGTAAAATGTTCGTTAAAAAAGTCACAAATTTTGTGCTTATCAGTAATAGGACCAGAATCCGTGTGGATAGAATGAGGTAATGAAGAAGAAGGACTATTATTCAGGGACTTGACAATTTTCCAAAATTTTGCCGGATTACCTTGACATTTAGCCAATGACGTAATGAAATAATCAGATTTTGCCTTTTTTTATCAGTAAGCAGCATTTATTTCTTAGTTTTCTGAAAACCTGCCAGTCTGTGAGTGTCTGAGTTTCCCTAGCTTTAACCCAAGCTTCATCCCTTACGCGAAGATCATTGGATAAAGCAACCGAAAACCAAGGATTTCTTCTGTTTTTTCTCGGAATCTCTTGACCAGAGCATGCTTATCAACAGCGCGATTAAACACAGAAGTAAAATGAGCTAACGCTAGGTCAGGGTCTGGAATAAAACCTGCAAAGCTTAAATCACTCCAGAAAATATCGTGGAGGAAGGCCTGTTCACAGAAATGTTTAAAATTTCTTTTAGTAATAAAACATGGGGGTGTCTTTGAAACTTTCATATCCCTAATACACGCTACTGGGCAGTGATCACTAACATCCAGGGGAAAGACGCCGCTCAGAGCGTACTTGTGCGGTCTATTTGTTAAAATTAGATCAATTAAAGTTGACCGGGATAAATCTTTAAAATTTGGTCGCGTAGGCTCTGAGATAAGTTGCGACAGAATCAGTTCATCACAGACTTCTTTGAAATGGTTTGAGGATGGCGATAGCCAGTCGATATTGAAATCGCCCGCAACAACTAATTCAGCGTGTGCATAAGCAGACAAGATTTTAGAGAGATTGATTATGGAGGAGGAAAGCGCGCTCGGTGGGTGATACACACCTGCTAGTATAATACTTTCACTAATCAAAGCTATTTTAAGAACAAGACACTCAAATTGCTCAGGCATAGAGGAGGTTAAAAAAAACATTAATATTCAAGTCTGGGGACTGATGGCCATTCCAAAACCTTCATCTGTCTTTCCTGAAGGTACTTCATGGTGGATTTTAAGGTATGCTTTGGGTCAATGTCTTGCTGGAATTCCCAACGTCTCTTCAACTTCAATTTCTGGACTGAGCTTTGAACATGAGCCTCTAGAATGTCTGGATATTTGGTGCACAATATTGCCTGTGCACCCATCTGCTACACAACCCAAAGCATTCTGGATCCACCTCCTCGCTTAACAGTTGGCAACATGTTCTTCTCTACAAATGATTCACCCTTTTTTCTCTTAACATACCTTCTTTGCTTGTGGCCAATAAGTTCAATTTTGGTTTCGTCCGTCCAAAGCACATTGTTCCAATATGCTTGAGTTATCTCAAGGTTTTCTTTTGCATACTTCAGACGCTTAATTTTGTGTTGAGGTTGTAGGAAAGGCTTCTTTCTCGCAACTCTGCCATGTAGGTCTTTGTTTTTTAAGGTACGCTGTATTATTGTCCTGTGAACAACTAGACCTGTGTCTGCTACTCTTTTTTGCAGCTCTTTTGCAGTGATGTGTGGGTGCTTCTGAGCATTTCTCACCAGATCTCAGGCCATTGTATCTGAAATTTTTCTTGGTCTTCCAGATCTTGCCTTGACTTCAATTGTTCCATTTATTTTCCATTTTCTTATGATTTTTCTGACAGTAGAAATGGGTAGTTTGAAATGTTGCAAGAGTTTTTTTTTTTTTGCAGGAGCCCTCTCCTTGTTGGTGGAAGTGAATTATCTTGATTTTGACATCCTTGGACAACTGTGTAGAGGAACACATGGTTTTTAACACCAGACACAACAGCGACCACAGTCAGATACTTTAAAAGGCATGGAGTTACTTCAGAATATATAGTTCAACCCTGGAATTATATTCACCGGACTCATTGAAGCCCTGATGAGTAAATCACCTGGGTTTGGGCCTTAGTAATCATCCTCTTAAAAGGTCACAAAGAATAATCCAAAAGAGTTCCTAAACTTTTGCACAGGGCCTTTGTTTCCTTTCTTATCATTTAAATACTGAGAAAAATTAAAATAAAAAGAACCCTTGCTTTTAAATTTGCAGAAAGGTGTCATGTTTAACTTCGTAGCATTTAGTGTTCAGGTTTGCTTTCAATCACTTGGAGATTAATTGTAACAGACATTTAAACCAGGGGTGCCCACATTTTTGCACCCCACTGTATACTGACGTCTACTGCTGCCAGAAGCTGTGCGGACAGACACCAAGGTAAACACATGAATATATGGCACCCAGCAAAATTCCATTCACCGTGGCCAGAACAAATTGTGGCCTGGTTCTCGTCGGTGCATGAACTTCACATAGACAACATTATTTTCATCACACTTCTTTTCAATACAAACAATACTATACCATTCCATATCAAACCTTTTCAATACAAACAATACTATACCATTCCATATCAAACTACAGCTGCATATTGTTGAGGTTTCAGATCAGAAATGTGGACTTCACCTCAGTGCCTGCTTTTTCCCATGAAATGCAAGTGAGCATTTCATCTGCTGATAGTCTGTACATCTTCAGACCTTCTGCAGTTGGAACAAAGTTGTGATGCTCCGTGTACCTGGAATTGTTTTTCCAGCTGCCAGTCTTTCACTGATGGCTTGCCCATGTTCGGCAATTTCTTCACTGCTAACATGTCTGAACTCAATGCCTGGTATATTATCTGTACACCATTGCAAGAATTTCTGAATTTAAAATCAGAACCTGTGTTGGTAGCTGGTAGGAGGCACAAGCAACCAACCGCTTGACAGTTCCTCCTATACCATCACACGGACCACACGGACTTTTACCGTGGCTTGTTGCACTTAGCATTTATACCAACAAAATCAGTATTGTTGTGATATTCAGTCGAGGACCTTACCAAGAGTACACCTCTCAAGTCTTTCTGCCATGACTTTCTTTGAAACAATGACCAGAGGAAGCCATTCAGTTTTTTTTCAGTTTTTGATTTATTGAAGAAAACGTGTTTTTAAAAAGTGGGCGGGGCGGGTCTTGAGGCGCGTCGGGCCAATTTTTAAATGACCGTCATTCGGTAATGAGTCGACACAAAAAAAAACTTGGGGTTTTCATCACCAACCATGCACCAACAAATAGCGAAAAAAATTGGCTAATTCTGTGACGGATTGATTCCACCCCTTGGCTCATTTGACATGGAATCACCCAAATGGCCCCCTGGAATTAGACAAATGAAGGATTTGAAGACAGATAGATGCTTCATACAAGTGCTTTAGTACCTACCTAACCAAAATACCTCAGATTTCTTCATCTGACAACCTTCTATTTGGTATATTAGTGGGTTTTTGCTTTGAAATGGTAGAGTGATGAGGCCTTTGCTCAGCCATCTTGTCATCCTGATCATGTGACCCTATATCCAGCCCTCTGATTTGACAAAGTGGACATAGAACTTTTTGAACTGAAGTGAACTGGAAATTTTGACAAAGTACTATGCATTTTCTGGATGTTTCTCCCACCTGCCCTCCATTATTGAAAAATGACATCAGGATCTAGTACCTGTTAATACTGAGATTATTTCTATGGTAGAACATAATTTTTGATGAAAAGTGGAGCCCCAGTTTATCCTCAGCCCACGATATATCGAAATGTACCAGCATTTCTGTGATATCATTTTGTACCCAGCTTGTCTTAATATGCATCCAGAATATGTTATTGTTCTTACTTTGCTCCACAAAATCTTTCTTGCAGTAGAGGAGAAAATTTAATATTTTGCATGAACCTTGTTACCCCATGTTATACTACCATGTGTCCCAATAAATTATTTTGTTTATGATTCTTATCAAATGAGATATAGCAAACGGTTAAAATAAGGGCCCAAGTATGTCTTAAGCGAGGATAGTGTCAATTCGCTGGAACTCAATCAGAATAAACTTACAAGGATTCCAAGTGATGCAAACGCGTGAGGAAGAAGCAACATGATGACGTCAACGTGAAATTCATGAAACGTGCCAACAATATCCTTTCTTGGCCATCTGACCAGGAACAAGTTCCATTTTGAATGCGATTCCAGCATATCATCTGTTGTATAGACACACCTAAAATTCATGAATGCAGTGCGTGCCAGTACTTACATAATATGACCGTCAATAAATCATGTTGCTTCCTCCTCAATTTGTAAGACAAAAGACCTAAATGATTCTGAATAAATGGTTTTCCTTTTTCCTGGTAACAAGAGAATACTACCACGTGTCCAAATAAATTATGTTGTGTGTGTGCTGAAACCACGTCTTGACCAATTGTTGACAGAATGTTGTAACCTGGTTTCCCACTACAGTATATGAGGTCATGGTCATGTTATGGTGTACAGGGGGTTAAAGTCCCTTTTTGCATAATTTTGGATGCTTACCTCAGGTTTTCATTGATGAAACCTGTATTTATGTAATTATAACTGATTTTAGACAGTTCAACTCTTTATATGTAATCCTGTTTGACCACGTTTCCGGACTTAGAAATTTCTGCCAAAAAAAAGAGTCTCAGAATGCCTTTTTTCATAAAGTACGTTCAATTGAGAGAGGTTGATAATGAAAGTTTTTATTTCATTAAATTAATGTTTAAATATGTATATTTGTCTGGTATGAATGCAAATAAAGTATTTTTGGACAAAGTTAGAGCAAAATCTGATAGGTGTCATGTGCATGGGTGGCTGAGTTGACATGGAATGACCCGTATGGCAACTGATTTTGAAACTGGAACAGGTTGTGGAGTTGATCTGTGCACCAGCCATTTCAACCAGCCAAATAGGACATTCAAGAATTCTTATTGATGAAAATCTGTATTTCAAACAGCACGTTTCCTGATCACCCAATGAAGCCCAAGCAGCTTTATATCTGTCATTATCCAGAGCTTATTGTGCTCTGCGGGTCACTCATTCAGCTGTGGACATTACAGTTTGAGAGCAAACATAAATACTTTTGACAGTGTGGAAGGAAGTTGCAGAACTCTGATGCAACTCTTGCTGCGAGGCATCAGCCTCTTTAAGCTTTTCTGAGTGCTGCCGGCAACTTCTTCCCGCCTGCTGTTATAGTAGAGAAGGGTACAGAGTTGTCTTGGGGGACTACAATGACAACATCAAAGAATCAGTGGCACATTAACACTTTAGAGCTGGGAAAACACTCTCATAGCCCATTAAGTCACTGCGAAGGGAACAAAATTCAAAAATAACGTGCATGTTGTGGTTGATGATGGTGAGGAGGAGCTTGTTTTGGGAAAAATTTAAGTAAAACTCATGCATAGAGAGTCAGCAGTACATTTTATTACTGAGAAATATCGGGCTGTGCGTCTCCCTGACATGGGTGTTTATTGCCTTTCACAAAGTCAGGAAAGCTACTACTGTGTTGGCCAAGAGAACCTGCTTGACTACTATCCCTTGCCTGAATACACTGTGGGTGACATGGAATTACTAGTTCTTCTCCATTCTTTCCTCTCACTGAAGGCAATGCCTACTTTAGATGAAGAAATCAAGGGCATCATCCTCAAGGCATTGCCAAATCTTTATGAAGAGACTGTATTGCAAGTAATTTCTAGGCTTCAATGCTCTGGCCTGGAGTCAAAGGAAGACCTGAAATTTGTACAACAGGAGGACATGGCTGACCTCTTCCCTGTGATTTGGCTCAGGAAGCTTTTGAATGCATTTAAATTAGGTAACACGATGTGACTCAATATGATATTCAAGCCCTAAAATGAACATGAATGTCATCGAATGACTATTAAATTTTGTTGTACGGTTTTAAAAATTTACAAACCACTATTTAAGATAACATCTTTAACTGTCATTCACTGTTGTTTTCTTTGTTTCGGAGACAAAGGTGTAGAGACTGTTAATCTCACAGTGATTCCAACCGCTGCATCCTTCTCTACCTCATCACTGGCAAGCAGTTCATTATTATCCAGCCCATCATCCCCAGCCACTTCATTGCCTGGCCTATCAGACCTGAGCAGCCCAAGAGGCAGAGTATTACCATTTTAGATATCCAGTACATGGCCAGACACATTCAAAGTGCCCTGGGATCGAATGCTACTGGGAAACCGTTCAGCCATTGCTGATGGAAAAAGACCATCCCCTGCAGTATGATGGCAAATGGTTAGAGTGCTGGTGGATGAAATGAGGAAATGTGAGGCTAACCCAACACGCTTCCAGTGTCTCACAGGTAGTCAAAATATTGTGAGGCAATTCTCCTAGAGTTTTGCTGATGGCTCACTTATGGTCAGTGGTCACACTTCCCTCCTTATTCAAGTGAAAACCAGCATTGAGAATGTAAACTGTGACAGCAGCTTTGCACGCCACCGAGCCTCACAGTGCTCTGGCTCCAGCTCTAGGCACGAGAGGGGGCCAACAGATACATCGGGATGTACAAGATTTCAACCAGAACTTCCACCAGGAGAGACGGATGATACTTTGGTGCAAAAGTGTCAAAGATTTGAGGAGATCAATTGACAGGAAGGTCGAGCTGGGGTTGAAAGAGCACAAGTCTGAGGTCTCTCGGAGACAACATTCTGTTTACTGCGGTGCCATATAAATGCAATTCCAGCCCCGGCCATTGAGGATATACAGTGCTGTGAAAAAGTATTTGCCCCCTTCCTGATTTCTTATTTTTTCGCGTATTTGTCACACTTAAACACACCAGGTTTTAACTTGAAGAAAGTTGAGAAAAATTGCCCAGAGAAACTAATGCTTGGAAGTTGTTCTATATGGCCCACTAGTATCAATCATGAAAACTGTTTAAAATTTCCAAAACAAATTTTTGAGAGATCTGTGTTTTTAGAAAATCATGAATTTTGAGATATATTTCATTTATTTTTGGAATGTAGGCATTCAGAGTTGTTACGTCCCTGGCAGGTCTGTGGTAACCACGCCCTCCTCCGCAGGTGTGCCTGTTTCTCGTTTTCTCCTGTTCCCAGGTGCCCCTAATTGGCCGGTCTACAAGACGCCCAGTCTGCCAGAGCACGGGGTTGCTCTCTCCTCCCGGGTTTTGGATTTGTTTGGTGTTTCGTGGTTTTTTCTCCTAGACTGATTGACATTGCATTTTTGGTTCTCTCAATACACTGATTTGCACTACACTTTTTATTCCTTATTTTTGCTATTCCTTAGTAAATTTACTTAACATTTGCAAACTGTGTGTGGCCTCCCCTTCTATGTTCACTGTTTGGAACATAATGGGGGCTCGTCGGCTCTTCGGATTTGGTATGTAAATTCCCACTGACTGTCTTTGTGTAGCAGTGGTAAAATCGTATTTTTTGGTGGTCAAGTTGGCAAATTGGCTTGTGTGCTGGCAGGTTTACATTGCCTGTTTAGCGAATGGTAGCCTTTTAGAAATTGGGGAGACCCGCGCAGATATGATTTGCTAATTTGGATGGTTAAATTGGATTATTTTCTTTTGCCATGGAGTGAGAGGAGTATACCATTGGCAGTGCGAATTTCTGCATGCTGATGCAGGCTTAGCGGTGGTGTTTTAAGCAACTGGGTACAGGTAATTTGTAGATGGGCGGAGGGTAGATTAGACTCTACCGAGCCACACGTGAACCCCCGCGCTAGGCGCGAGCGCTTAACGCTGTTTGTTGTTTTGCCTTTTTTACTTTAGTTTATTGTTTTTGGTGGGTTGAACGCGCTGGGGTTGCTTGAAACTCAATTGCATGAGGGCCCACTGAAGACTAGATTTGGAAATAGTCTAACTGTGTTTGAGTTAGATGCAGGGCAGCTCTGTCTATGGGTTAGTGGGGTTATTGGGGTGGTACACCTGTGCCTGATGATTGCTTGCATTACCGCGACATTTTGTTGTGTGGTTAGTTCCATTTTTTTGGCATTGTGCTCGGTAAAAGTAAAAATCCTTTTTGTGTTGTAAACATTATTTTGGTGACATGGTAGACGAATTTATTTTTGCCCCATCTGAAGCACGTTTGAAAGGTATGACCAAGGAACAATTGCGAAAAGTAGCGGAGCACTATCAGTTTGACACGGATCTGGCAAAAGATCTTAAAAAGGACGAGTTAAAAAACCAAGTAATTGATAAATTGAGTTGTCAGTGTTATCAGTAAGCCCTGTAGTCGATACTACTGCCCCTAGAATAGTACCATCTATACCTAGTCCTGTGGAAAGGCCGGCTCTAAATGTTGAACACCAGTTGGAATTCTTAAAACTTCAAATAGAGCAAAAACGTATTGAATCAGCGGAGCGTGAATTGGAGTTCAAACGCTTAGAAGTAGAACAAAAGAGTCGTCAACATGCAAAAGAGCAGGCTTTTGACAATGCCAAATTGTTGCTCAGCACCGCACCCATCCTGGCTGCTCTCCGGCTTGAACAGGCATTTAAAATCCAGGTGGATGCCGGCCAGGTAGGGTTTGGTGCTGTGCTGTTACAGGAGGATGAAAATGGCATAGCTCAACCGGTTTGTTTTTTCTCACGGAAATTTAACAGATTTCAGGCCAATTATTCTACCATTGAGAAAGAAGCTCTGGCTCTAATTTGGGCAGTACAGCATTTTGACGTTTATGTGGGTGGTGGTGGTTTCCCTGTGGTTGTGTTTTCTGACCACAATCCGTTAACATTTTTGCACTCACTCCAGAACCCGAATCAATGCCTTATGCGTTGGGCGTTGTTTTTGCAACCCTACAACTTACAAATTTGTCACATCAAGGGGGTTGACAATGTTATGGCAGATGCACTGTCCCGTGCCCCAGGTCTGACTGAGTAGCAGGTTAACCAGCTCCCTTCTGGCTATTGTTATGCCCCTGTCTGTGCATTCTTAAATTGCTTTTCCAGGCGCCAGGAATTGCTGAACGCCAGATGGACGGGGCAGGGAGTGGTGTCTGTTGTGTTTGAGTATGTGGGGGAAAAGGGGGTTTATCTTTCTTCCCCCAGAGTGAGTGTTGTGTGCATGTGCCGGAGATATAGTGGTGGGTTGGTGGAATATATATGGGTATGGTCTTTGCCTTGAAAAAAAAAAAAATTTGTTTTTTTTGTTTGGGTTATTTGGACTAGTGGCAGAAACCCACTTTAGTGGGCTTCTGTCTTAAAGGGGGGGAAATGTTACGTCCCTGGCAGGTCTGTGGTAACCATGCCCTCCTGCGCAGGTGTGCCTGTTTCTCGTTTTCTCCTGTGCCCAGGTGCCCCTAATTGGCCGGTCTACAAGACGCCCAGTCTGCCAGAGCACGGGGTTGCTCTCTCCTCCCGGGTGTTGGATTTGTTTGGTGTTTCGTGGTTTTTTCTCCTAGACTGATTGACATTGCATTTTTGGTTCTCTCAATACACTGATTTGCACTACACTTTTTATTCCTTATTTTTGCTATTCCTTAGTAAATTTACTTAACATTTGCAAACTGTGTGTGGCCTCCCCTTCTATGTTCACTGTTTGGAACATAATGGGGGCTCGTCGGCTCTTCGGATTTGGTATGTAAATTCCCACTGACTGTCTTTGTGTAGCAGTGGTAAAATCGTATTTTTTGGTGGTCAAGTTGGCAAATTGGCTTGTGCGCTGGCAGGTTTACATTGCCTGTTTAGCGAATGGTAGCCTTTTAGAAATTGGGGAGACCCGCGCAGATATGATTTGCTAATTTGGATGGTTAAATTGGATTATTTTCTTTTGCCATGGAGTGAGAGGAGTATACCATTGGCAGTGCGAATTTCTGCATGCTGATGCAGGCTTAGCGGTGGTGTTTTAAGCAACTGGGTACAGGTAATTTGTAGATGGGCGGAGGGTAGATTAGACTCTACCGAGCCACACGTGAACCCCCGCGCTAGGCGCGAGCGCTTAACGCTGTTTGTTGTTTTGCCTTTTTTACTTTAGTTTATTGTTTTTGGTGGGTTGAACGCGCTGGGGTTGCTTGAAACTCAGTTGCATGAGGGCCCACTGAAGACTAGATTTGGAAATAGTCTAAATGTGTTTGAGTTAGATGCGGGGCCGCTCTGTCTATGGGTTAGTGGGGTTATTGGGGTGGTACACGTGTGCCTGATGATTGCTTGCATTACCGCGACCTTTTGTTGTGTGGTTAGTTCCTTTTTTTGGCATTGTGCTCAGTAAAAGTAAAAATACTTTTTGTGTTGTAAACATTATTTTGGTGACATGGAAAGGGCCAATTCCATGTAAATGGGGAAATTGCACCTAAATTTTTAAGTCGATAGAAACCATTGTTTTCCTTGTTGTGGATTAAATATAGTATTTGGGCTATCAAAATGTAAAAGTAATTTTGAGATCATCCCCCTGGGAATGTTTGGGGGGACTTGGTCAAAATGATGTCGACTACAACCGAATTGTCTCTCTTCATAACCAAAAATGTCCATTTTGCAGCTGCCTGTTCTCAGGTTGATAAAAATGCAAAACTCAAACTTCTTCCTCAGTTGTCAGTACAGTAACTCTGTTAACCTTATTTTATGTCTGAATTTTAAGGTGCATGCCATGATTTCGAGAAAAAGTACAGATTTACTGTGATGGACTTTGAAACTTGAATTGTAACGCCCGTCACATTTTAACAAACAAGTTTTATTAGATGACACAAAAGTCAGCAGAAGTTTATGAAAGTCCACATACAAAGCTAGCTTGATGGTAGGTATAGATATAAAATGGTGTTTGTCGTTTTCATTTTGTGGTTATTATGTAACGCTGTGACGGGCGTTACAAATATTATGTGACGGGCGTTACATCACAAGTTTACATGACAGAATGACTGCTTTTAAAGCAATTTGGACAGTGAACTGACTTTCTGTTCAAACAGCAAATGCCAGGTGGCAGGTCAGTCTGGCTGAATGTCAGTCAGGTGCAAGTAAACACGGCCATATACCAGGTCAACTCGGTGCAGACAGCAAACATGGAAGAGTGAAGCAGTCAGAAGGAACAACAAATCAGTTATTTTTTTGATTTCCTCAATGTACCTTTGTATATGCTGAGAAAGGTAAGTTACAAGTGGTTTTATGTAAAAATATTTTTATCACAAAATAAGTATTGTAGGGAACGTCAGTTTTGATAATAGCCAGAGAATACCAAGTCTACAACAGTGGCAGCTGGTGAACTGGCGATAGGGAAGGCTGAAACCATCTGTCATGGTTATGGTTTTTTGTTCATGTTTATGTTCATGTTTGTTGTTTATGATTTTGTCTTTTATTTGTTCTTTTTGGTTATTGTTCTCAGGTTTTCAGTTTATGCCATTTTCAGTTCCACTGCACTTGTCTCCCCTGTCTCGTATCTAGTTGGTTCAGTCCGTCTCCCCGGTCTGTGTGCTCACATGCTTCGGGTGATTTCAATGGTTTCTGGTGTTTCATAATATTCCTTCAATTCTCGTTTACTTCCTTCGCCTTGCTGTTCTGATTACTGACAAAACTAACATTTGTATTTTGTATCATAGTCTACTAACCCAACTAATCCATGTATATATTACTAACTCACTAACGAGCACTCTAGTTAAATCTGTAAAGTTGCACCGCTACTAATTAGTACTAATTCTCTCTCAGCAATCGCCCTGTTCTAGTCTCCGCCTCTTGCTCAGCTTTACCTTTCTCCTCTCGTGCTTTCTCAGTAGATCTCTCGCACGTGCTTAATTGCTTTCCTGCACTCATTGTCTGTGCACTTAGAACTCCCTGACCGGAGCTGTTTAAATGTCATAGGCTGTGTGCGTGATTCCCATCCGTGTCTTGGCTTTCGCCAATTGTTGTGGTTAGGATTTCCCTCATGTGTTCCTCCCATTGTAATTAGTCTGATCCAGCTCACCTGTTCCCTGTATAGCATGTGACTTCCCTCCTGTCTATTTAGAGTCCTCACTGCTGTTCTGACTTTGTCAGAATGGTGATCAATATTTCTTTGTGCAGAGCTTCTCGTATGCCATTGATTATTGTTTTGCTTCGACTGTTTCGTCCGACCAAGATTCTTGCCATTGCCCTTTTTGTATTGTTTTTGTCTATCTGGATTTCGACCTATGTTTGTACGACCACGATTTCTGTGTTTGGATGCCCTGCGTATGACCCACTGCTTCGTTTATCAACTACGACTTTTTGCCTGCCGTCTATGTACCGTTGCTCCTCTGTTTTACTAGTTCTGACCCCGGCCTGTCTAGTCGACTCTGTTTTTGGATTTTGTTTTGTGGCTTGGCAATTCTTGTGTTTTTTTGGTACTGACCCAGAACTCATTAAAGGCATACTTTTTTTTTTTTTTTTTTTTTTTGGATTTTCCTCTCTTGCGTGTGGTTCCTGAACGCACCGTCACAGCATCCCTTAAAAATAATGATTGGTCATGACCTGTTTTCAATCATTCATTTAAATTACCACTACAGACACTCCAAAAAGTCTTAACATTATCAGGTGTGGTCAGTTTTCATTAATAACGCACACCTGTCAACTCTCATGCACAAGTTTCAGTGGTATATTTACCCTCCCCTGCTGTGGTCAGCAACTATTCAATCAACGCATGTGTAAGAGATTCTCGCACGGAATTGAAGTCCTTCTGCATGAAGGTTTATCTGTTTCACCTGCGTTATGACTCTGCACTTGTCACACTTTTCTTTACTCAGGGGTTGGAAGTAAGGCATGTGTTTCATGATCGGTTAAACTGTTTAAATCAGTGTTTCCCAATCCTGTTCCTGGAGTACCCCTGCCCTGCATATTTCAGATGTGTCCTTGATTTAACACACCCAGATCAGGTCATTAGGTACTCCACTAATGAGCTGATCAGCTGAATCAGGTGTGTTAAATTAGGGAGACCTATAAAATGTGCATGACAGGGGTACTGCAGGAGCAGGGTTGGGCCTCACTGATTTAACACACCTGATTCAGCTGATCAGCTCATTAGTGGAGTACCTAATGACCTGATCTGGGTGTATTAAATCAAGGAGACATCTGAAATATGCAGGGCAGGGGTACTCCAGAAACAGGGTTGGGAAACACTGGTTTAAATGAAATAAGATCATTGGAAGCAATGGAGTTGCATAAAGACATTTCAAATGTACTGTACAACAGATGTGTCTGAACTTAACATGTGCACTTTATTACTACTGTAACGTTTTAGAATTTTAATTATTTATTGATGAATGTGTACTGGTGGATGTGTTTTTTGCTGCTGGACCCCTGAATTTCTCCTACGGGGGATCAATAAAGTATTCTTCATCATCATCATCAAATGATTTCATTTAAATTAACACATGCCTTGCTTCCAACCCCTGAGTATAGAAAAGCGTGAGAAGTCCGGTGTCATAACGCAGGTGAAACTGTTAAACCTCCATGCACAAGGACTTCAATTCCGTGCGAGACTCTCTTACAGATGCGTTGATTGAATAGTTGCTGACTACAGCAGGGGAACGTAAATACGCCACCAAAACTCACGCGGACTGCGTAAGAGTTGACAGGTGTGCGTTAAATGAATTTAAATGAATGATTGAAAACTGGTCATGACTAATTGTTATTTTCAAGGGATCGGTTTGAGCTTCCCCCATCGCCGGTTCACCAGCCGCCACTGGTCTACAACTATTCACTGTCCTGATGTACACCACTGCTGGCATGGCTGGAGCGAAAACCAGCCGCCTACCTGCATGTGAAGTCATGCATTATGCTTGCTGTTCATTGAAGTTACCTGAGCTCAGTGGGATTATGGATTTGATAGGCCTACGTCCTTGTGCAAGTCACTTTACTCTCCACATGTAATGAGGGTATTTGGTGAAGCGCTGTGGATCATTTTCTTGTACAGGTGTGTTTCCAAGTTATTCTTTAAGTTCTCTTTTCTTTATTTCCGTAGATCTTCAGTATGGGGAAATCTGAAGCCCAGCGGCAGCGTGAACGTCGAGAACAGCGAAAACCAGATTCAGTATTGTTTTAGCAAAAATCTCAGCAAGCCCGAGTGTGCTATTTCAACTTTGTAGTAAAAGGCACAAAACCATCATTTTTCATCTCTAGAACTTAGATTTTAGAGTATTGAGGCAATTTTTTTCACTCGCCAAAATGTAAACAAACTACGAGCAAAGAGTCCCTGTAAGCGGCACAAAGACACAGGTATATCCCTGCTCATGTAGCAAACAGAAAGGATCATGACAGTGGGCCTTGGGGATTGCCGATGCCACATATAAGGAATGCTAGAGTGGTGAATGACAGGTACCAACCACAGAAACATTGTACATCACCTGATTATTTGCACACTGTAACGCCCATCACAAGTATGTAACGCCCATCACAGTGAATTAAGTGTTCATTTTACTCAAATAGTATGGTCAAACTGTCTTACTGCCTTAGCCTTGTGAATCCCACAGACATGCTCCACAATGCTATACATCATTTATATTTAAAGTAGATCACAGTTCACAGAGATAGCAGTAACATGTCTATGGGCTTCAACCCACTGTCTTTTAGCTGTAACGCCCGTCACAGCTAATTAACATATGATTAACAATGATTAAAACAGTATTTTTGGCATAGAGTTTGTAAATCTTGATAGAGCATGGGGTTGACTTGTAGTAGCACACACAGTCTAAACATTGCATTATTATGGTTGACAATGAAGTTGGTGCAAATTTAAAAAAATGTGCAAATGTAATGCCCGTCACGATGGAATTGGCCAAATGGTAGACGGATTTATTTTTGCCCCATCTGAGGCACGTTTGAAGGGTATGACCAAGGAACAATTGCGAAAAGTAGCGGAGCACTATCAGTTTGACACGGATCTGGCAAAAGATCTTAAAAAGAACGAGTTAAAAAACCGAGTCATTGATAAATTGAGTTGTCAGTGTTATCAGTAAGCCCTGTAGTCGATACTACTGCCCCTAAAATAGTACCATCTATGCCTAGTCCTGCGGAAAGGCCGGCTCTAAATGTTGAACACCAGTTGGAGTTCTTAAAACTTCAACTAGAGCAAAAACGTATTGAAGCAGCGGAGCGTGAATTGGAGTTCAAACGCTTAGAAGTAGAACAAAAGAGTCGTCAACATGCAAAAGAGCAGGCTTTTGACAATGCCAAATTGTTGCTCAGCACCGCACCCATCCTGGCTGCTCTCCGGCTTGAACAGGCATTTAAAATCCAGGTGGATGCCAGCCAGGTAGGGGTTAGTGCTGTGCTGTTACAGGAGGATGAAAATGGCATAGATCGACCGGTTTGTTTCTTCTCACGGAAATTTAACAGATTTCAGGCCAATTATTGTGAAGCTTAGCAAAAGTTCAGTCAGGAAGACTCTCTCTCGCGCACGTCAACTCCGTTTATTTTCTTTTCATTCACTCGCATGCTCGCCCATATACCTCTGCAGTCAATGTCTGGGGCTGTCAATTGAGCAGTCAGCTGGTGTAGCAGCTGATCTCTTCCACCCAACCGCGGCACACCTCAGTCGCATCGCTAGCCAATCATTATGTTGCTGTCTTTTTAAAAAATGTAATTTTTCTCTGCTCTAGTTCGTTCATGCTGCCGTTCGCTGACCCTCCTCCTCCCCAACGCCACCCTGCTCTATCAGACCTTCCGTGCTGCCGCTCCAGCTTTGTCAGCCTTCAACCACCACCGCCACCAGCGTCTGGACTCTTCGGGGGATTTTTCCAGCTGCTGCTCTGAGCCGTGCTCCTGCTCTACGAGTCTTTCCGAAGAGTCCAAGTGCCAAAGACTTGTCTGATTTTAAGCATGTTAATTCTGACTGCTGTCTTCCTGCCGTCCTGATCCTCTCATCCCTAATTTACCATCAATTTATTATTCAACCAGCGGAGGACGGGCTTCCCCAGAATAGCCAGGTTCCTCCTGAGATTTCTCCTCAATGAGGAGTTTTTTCTCACCACCGTTCGGGGCTTTTCTCCCTATGGGGAGTTTTTTGCCTGCTATTCGGGGATTAGGGATTAGTCTGGGCTCTGCCCTTTTCTCCATGTAAAGTGCTATATAAATAAAATTGAATTCAATTCAATTCTACTTATGCTCAACGCATATTAAAATTTTTCTTGATTTCACTCGAGTCTTTCATGATTGAACTACCATTGAGAAAGAAGCTCTGGCTCTAACTTGGGCACTACAGCATTTTGACGTTTATGTGGGTGGTGGTGGTTTCCCTGTGGTTTTGTTTTCAGACCACAATCCGTTAACATTTTCGCACTCACTCCAGAACCCGAATCAATGCCTTATGCGTTGGGCGTTGTTTTTGCAACCCTACAACTTACAAATTCGTCACATCAAGGGGGTTGACAATGTTATGGCAGATACACTGTCCCGTGCCCCAGGTCTGACTGAGTAGCAGGGTAACCAGCTCCCTTCTGGCTATTGTTACGCCCCTGTCTGTGCATTCTTAAATTGCTTTTCCAGGCGCCGGGAATTGCTGAACACCAGATGGCTGTGGGGTAGACGGGACAGGGTGTGGTGTCTGTTGTGTTTGAGTATGTGGGGAAAAGGGGTTTTATCTTTCTTCCCCCAGAGTGAGTGTTGTGTGCATGTGCCGGAGCTATAGTGGTGGGTTGGTGGAATATATATGGGTATGGTCTTTGCCTTAAAAAAATAAATATTTGTTGTTTTTGTTTGGGTTATCTGGACTAGTGGCAGAAACCCACTTTAGTGGGCTTCAGTCTTAAAGGGGGGGAAATGTTACGTCCCTGGCAGGTCTGTGGTAACCCCGCCCTCCTGCGCAGGTGTGCCTGTTTCTTGTTTTCTCCTGTGCCCAGGTGCCCCTAATTGGCCGGTCTACAAGACACCCAGTCTGCCAGAGCATGGGGTTGCTCTCTCCTCCCAGGTTTTGGATTTGTTTGGTGTTTCGTGGTTTTTCTCCTAGACTGATTGACATTACATTTTTGGTTCTCTCAATACACTGATTTGCACTAGACTTTTTACTTTTTATTCCTTATTTTTGCTATTCCTTAATAAATTTACTTAACATTTGCAAACTGCGTGTGGCCTCCCCTTCTATGTTCACTGTTTGGAGCCAACGGTGTACGAGTCCTTTTGCATGTTGAACATAATCCACATGGCAAACAAATATCATCGATATCGTAATCTGTCAAAATGTGCTCATGAATTTTATCAAGCAAATTTTCGGGGATCTTGAAATTTCCTTTTCGGAAGCAAACCAGGCAAACTTTCTCTCAGCATTCAACATGCAACATCTTTCAAGTAACTGGGCACTTGAAGTGGTTGACACCAAATTTTGTACAACTTTATTATGTAACATCATTACATCATGGTGCAATCTATTGATTCCATGTCCTTACCATTACCTAATGCTTATTATGCAATTCAAATAGGCCTTTTCAGATGAAATAAGTGTGGGTGGAATTTGTGGAATGCAGTTAGAACTTTCCTTGAAACCATTTATCCCAAACAGGTCACTGTCCTGCAATGAACTGTTATAGGTGTCAACCATTGGGTTCTTAGATAATTATTTGACCATACAAACAAATGGAGAAGGGTTTTGAATTGATAAATAGGCAATGCTTGGGGAAAATTGTTAGTTATATTCCAAAAATAAAAAATGTATCTCAGAATTCAAGATTTTCTAAAAACGCAGATTTCTCAAATTTGCTTTGGAAATTTTAAACGGTTTTCATGGTTGATACTGGTGGGCCATATAGAACAACTTCCAAGCATTAGTTTCTCTGGGCAATTTTTCTCAACTTTCTTCAAGTTACAACCTGGTGTGTAAATGTATCAGATCATCAGACAAATTTTAATATTAGACAAAGATAACCTGAGTAAATACAAAATGCAGTTTTTAAATAATGATTTCATTTATTAAGGGGAAAAAGCTATCCAAACCTACTTGGCCCTATGTGAAACAGTAAGGCCCCCCCCCCGGTTCCCCTTTGTTAAATCATTAATTAACTGTGATTAACCACATTTTTTAGTTCAATTTCAATAGCCACACCCAGGCCTGATTACTGGCAGACATGTTAAATCAAGAAATCACTTAAATAGAACCTGTCTGACAAAGAGAAATAGGCTAAAAGGTCTCAAAAAGCAACATATCATGACGCAATCTTAAACGAGAAACTAAGTCATTGCCATCCATCAGTCTGGAAAGGGTTACAAAGCCATTTCTAAGGCTTTGGGACTTCAGCGAACCACGGTGAGAGCCATTATCCACAAATAGAGAAAACTTGGAACAGCGGTGAACATTCCCAGGAGTGGCCGGCCTACCAAAATTACTCCAAGAGCGCATCAACGACTCATCCAGGAGGTCACAAAAGAACCCAGAACAACATTTAAAGAACTGCAGGCCTCACTTGCCTCACTTAAAGTCAGTGTTTATGATTCAACAATAAGAAAGAGACTGGGCAAAAATGGCATCCGTGGGAGAGTTCCAAGGCGAAAACCACTTCTGACCAAAAAGAACACAAAGGCTCATCTCACATTTGCCAAAAAACATCTTGATGATCCCCAAGACTTTTGGGAAAATATTCTGTGGACTGGTGAGACAAAAGCTTAACTTTTTGGAAGGTTTGCGTCCTGTCACATCTGGCGTAAAACTAACAAAGCATTTCATAAAAAGAAAATCATACCAACAGTCAAACATGATGGTGGTAGCGTGATGGTCTTGGGCAGCTTTGCTGCTTCAGGACCTGGAAGACATGCCGTAATTGATGGAACCATGAATTTTGCTCTCTACCAGAAAATCCTGAAGGAGAATGTCCGACCATCAGTTTGTGACCTCAAGCTCAAGCGGACTTGGGTTATGCAGCAAGACAATGATCTGAAACACGCCAGCAAGTCCACCTCTGACTGGGCCACTCCAAAACCTTCATTTCGTTTTTTTCAAGCCATTCAAAGTCCGGACTTAAATCCGATTGAGATGCTGTGGCATGACCTTAAACAGGCCGTTCATACTCAAAAACCTTCCAATGTGGCTGAATGAAAACAATTCTGTAAAGAAGAGTGGGCCAAAATTCCTCCACAGAGATGTGAAAGACTAATTGCCAGTTATAACTGAGGGTGGCACAACCAGTTATTAGGTTTGGGGGGCAATTACTTTTTCACATAGTGCCAGGTATGTTTGGATCGCTTTTTCCCTCACTAAATTAAATCATCATTTAAAGACTGCATTTTGTATTTTGTATTTACTCGGGTTATCTTTGTCTAATATTAACATTTGTTTTGATGATCTGAAAGATTGAAGTGTGAAAAATATGCAAAAAAAAAAAAAAAGAAATCAGGAAGGGGGAAAATACTTTCTCACAGCACTGTAAGAAGCAAATGGCCTCACTACTTCTGTCAGAGATGCATCTATGCTCATTTTGAGCTTCTCACAGATCTTGATGTACTGCGTCTGTTGGACCTTGCCAATCGTAGAATATTTCCGGAGCAAACCTACCAACAAAGATGTTCAGACTGTCCCCTCCCAGGGTGAGGATGCTGAGGTGGCACTTCATGTAGTCCAACTGCTGGTGCCCCACTCCACAGAAACCGCAAATGGGCTCATCCTTCTTGCGGACGTAATTTTGTTTCTCTCTATTTTAGTTATTATTATGTTGAATGTTTGACATCGTGAAATTCATCTTACGTAACTCAAATTCTCACTACAATAATATTGTCTGTTCTCTG
This sequence comes from Gymnothorax javanicus, assembly GCA_029692085.1. Lineage (NCBI taxonomy): Eukaryota > Metazoa > Chordata > Actinopteri > Anguilliformes > Muraenidae > Gymnothorax > Gymnothorax javanicus. Next base: position 79,858,639 of record CM056202.1, read on the forward strand.
GCTGGTGGATGACGTTTAGAGGATCCTCATGCTATCCCTGACTCCTTGCCTAATACTGCTCAGTATGTATTCATTAAAATTACCAACTTTATAGTACATAAGATGAGCTTTTAAAGTTATCTGTACCCCAGAAAAGCATGCATGTCCTTCCAAGAAGAGATATCTGCACTTCCTCATATGACTCTTTTATGTATCAGTTGGAACTGAGCATGTGACTGCTGGACACTGGATGATCAGCGAGAGATAATTAATATTTTACATGAACTTCGTGTGCCGTGTGTACGTTGGTCCATTTGCAAAACTGGGAAGAACATGAGAATGGACCGGCCTTTTGATCTGATAGATGAAGTGTTCATTTATGTTTGTACTGATGAATGGGAATCTTTTCTTGTGCAAAACCCGGTCACAAAACGCGGCCTCAATTGCAGTCATCGCAATGTGAAAACAAAGTTCACAACTGCTGTGGTTAACGATGACATGAAAGAAAATTTCACCTACAAAATGGAGAGGTCCCTGCATGGGTACATAACGATACTGCCTTAGTGGGCATGCTGTGCGAAACTGGTGTATGCTCAAAATATGGCCGGTCTTGATTGGAAAGGAAATAGGAAGTCCAGATCATAATGAAGTATGGCAACTGATTTTGAAACTGCAACAGGTTGTGGAGTTGATCTGTGCACCAGCCATTTTCACTGGCCAGATAGGATATTTAAGAATTCTTATTGATGAATATCTGTATTTCAAACAGGACATTTCCTGATCACCCAATGAAACCCAAGCAGCTTTATATCTGTCATTATCCAGAGCTTATTGTGCTCTGTGGGTCACTCATTTGGCTGTGGACATTATAGTTTGACAGCAAACATAAATACTTTTGACAGTATGGAAGGAAGTTGCAGAACTTGAAGAACCTTTCCTCAACAAATGGCCCAGTTCACAGACACTGCAGATGGGCTCAACCTTCCTGCAGGAAGTTTCTCTCTGTTTTAATAATTATTATGTTGGGTATTTAACAACATGAAATTTATTTCCGTGGCTCAGGAGGTAGAGCGGGTTGTCCAATAACTGAAGGGTTGGCGGTTCAAATCCCGCTCTGTCTGAGTCATGTGTTGTTGTGTCCTTGGGCAAGACACTTCACCCACCTTGCCTCCAGTGTCACTCACACTGGTGTATGGCTCTGTGCAAATGTTTGGTGGTGGTCGGAGGGGCCGTACGCTTTTGTCAGCCTGCCCCAGGGCAGCTGTGGCTACAAAAATGTAGTTTACCACCGTGAGTGAATGAATAATGTATCCACTGTGAAGCGTCTTTGAGTGTCCAGAAAAGCGCTATATGAAACTGATGCATTATTATTATTAATAATATTGTCTGTTCTCTGTAATCGTCTTTCACAGTGGCTGTTGTTGAGATGATCCTCATGCTACCCACAACTCCTTGTCTAATACTGCTCAGTACGTATTCATTAAAATTACCTACTTTAGATTAGATATCAGATATCAGGCAGAGGGACTACTGATGAAAATTAGCCTCTAGCTAACTCGGGTACATTTACATTTGTTTTTACAATGTTTTTATTTATGTACACTGTCCCTTTTCAAATAAACTAATAAATAAATTTTTAAAAATCAGATGAGCTTTTTAAGTTATCTGTATCCCAGCAAAGCATGCATGTCCTTCCAAGAAGAGATATCTGCACTTCCTGATATGACTCTTGCGTATCAGTTGGAACCGAGCGTGTTACTGCTGGTCACTGGATGATCGGCCTTGAGGATCATGTCCCATATTTGAGGGCATCCAGCCAACATTTGCGACGCGGGTTGCTGCTCTGTTATCAGTGTACTACATCATTCACCTACAGCACCAAGGAGGCTGCCTGTACACTTGAATTTGTTCAAAGGTACAACTAGTGTTGTCCAACAGGCATTCATGACATTCTGTTCCTCAGACCTTTTTCAAGATCAACAGAGCAAACACTGATATGTTATATACCATGGGCCAGACCCTACCAGTAACAAATCTGATGGTGATTCGACAATCAAATTCTGAGAACCGTAATGTCTTATATCACATATAGATTTCAATGTTGGTTAAGAACCGGTACATTAAAAGGCATGACAAATTTGGAGTGGATTTCCTTTCAATGGATTATCATTTTCCAATGATTACTACAATTCTTGTTTTTCTGTGAAGGGATGATTGGAGCATGTACTGCATTGTCACAAAAACATTCCTGAAGTTTGGTTCTTTAATTAATTTAGGCACTTTCATCAGTCATTCACAAGCTTCAGACAAGGATTAACTATGAAGTATCTATGACACCCTGAAGGGAGGGCAACTCCCAAACCAATAGGAGTGCAGAACACACCCCCAAACACTTGGAAGATATAAGAATGTATTCTTTCTTGAGCATGGAGTCAGGCCCCAAGTGCCCTCTGAGCCAATTTATCTCCTCTGAATCTAGCTTCTGTGTGTCATACTGCCTCCGTGGTTAGAGTAATAACTGGACTCCAGCTCATCAATCGGCCCTCGAATGAACTTGCCGATGCTCCAATTCCATGCTGTGAGGTTTACAACTGTCATCTGGGTCCTTCTTTTCTTCCTACCTCACCCTATAACTTTTTTACGTAAGTAATACAAGATAATATCTTATTCAATAATTCTCATTCTGTTTAAGTGTGCCTCTTTTTGGAAAGGTTTACTGGGGCTATCCACATGTTACCGAGGCCCAATGTTCCTTATCTTAATACTGCACATTAAGGGAACTGGACAATGTTTACATGTTCCACGGGTTCAATGCTCCCCATATTTATACTCTCTTAATGACACGTTGAGGGACCTTATCAAGTGCAAAATATTATTAAATGTCCCATTTTTAATTGATTACAGTGAAAATGTGCCATCATTGATGTTTTAACATTTTTAAAAACATGTTTGCATTTTTCACATTTGCCTTGATGTCACATACCATTTCATTTTTTTTGCACTTAATCCGGAGTTGATTTTTGAACACTTTTTCTCCTGTGATCAGAAGCTCATCATGCTGAAATGTCCATTTTCTTAATACACTGCCAAAATGGAGTAATGTAAAGTATACACATTTCTTAGTGGTAATTGGTGTAGATACGCAGATCTAGGCTGCATTTATATTGTATGTTCTATTTTGTTACTCAATTCTGATGTCTTTGTAGCAGTGGCGGCTGGTGAACTGGCAATAGGGGAGGCTCAATCCATCCCTTAAAAATGATGATTGGTCATGACTTGTTTTCAATCATTCATTTAAATTTCCATTACAGAAACTCCGAAAACTCTCAACATTATCAGGTGTGGTCAGTTTTCATTAATAACGCATACCTGTCAACTCTCACACATTCGGCATGAGTTTTAGTGGCATATTTACGTTCCCCTGCTGTAGTCAGCAATTATTCAATCAACACATATGTAAGAGATTCTCGCGCGGAATTGAAGTCCTTGTGCATGGAGGTTTATCAGTTTCACATGCGTTACAGTGATTATGACTCCGGGCTTCTTGTCTTTTCTCAGGGGTTGGAAGCAATGGAATTGCGTAAAGACGTTTCAAATGATCTTATTTCATTTAAACAATTTTAACGATAATGAAACATATGTATTGCTTCCAACTCCTGAGTAAAGAAAAGCGTGAGAGGTCCGGAGTCATAATGATAATGATCGGGCTCGTTGAAATCAGTTGAGAAGTGTAAATGTTGTATATTTAGAAAATTCACATCTCCCCCGTTTACTTGCATTTGTTTACATGCAGACCCTGCCCTCCCTGGCTGACGCTCTGACGTATCGGAGCAACGGGCCAAAGCAGCTAATGCGGCGCCTACGTATATATGTCTATGGCTTGACCCTTCCTTTCTCTCTCTGGAGAGGCGTGTCTTTGCCAGAACGTAGGCAGTCAGCAGCCTGCCAAGTTGACTAGAGGGCGCCCAGGTGCATATTCTAAATCCACTGGCTGTTTTTTAATTAATTTTTTTTTTTTTTTTTTGCGCTCCCGCCGGTGCCCCTTGTCAAGGTGCTGCCCTAGGCGACTGCCCATGTCGCCCACGTCTAAATCCGGCACTGCCGCCCAGGGATATATTTGAACAGTAATTGGTATCACTCTGCTTTACCCTTGTTTTAAGGGCTGCCCAGTCCCATTTTTGGTGACCTGCTGCCCTGTTGGTTATCAAACCTACCCAAACAAAGCACATTCCATTCAACTGCAACACTCTGCATCAAGCTGCTAATTAGTAGAGACAGGTGTGCCTAATTTGGGTTGGAATGAAAAACTACTGGATGGTAGATCTGCAAAAACAGGTTTGGGCAGTCCAGTTGGGCAGTTTTGTAAAAGTGCGAAGAAGGAAAAAAGCGGGGAGGGCCCTATATGAGGGAGCACAAGGGGCTGGATAGTGTGTGCTTATTACCTCTGCCTTTATGTGATCAGTGCCATTTGTTTGTTTGTTTGTCTGGTTTTTTTTTAACAATATAACTCAAAAAGTAATTAACGGATCTCTCTGAAATTTTATAGGTGGGTCACTATTACATCAGGGATGGACCCTATTGATTTTGACCACGGTCAGTCTAGCAATATGGCAGCCATCTTGAAATCCTATGACAATCGATAACTGAACTTTGCTCTCACTCACCAAGATTTGCACTGTGCTGCCTTGGCAGAGGTTTGCACTCGAGGGGTGCCACTAGTTTGTTGTGGTGTGTATAATGGCAGTTACGTGTGTATGAGTAATTGTGTGTTTATTTTGATTGGTGCACAGGCCGAAAGAGATGATGGGTGTGATTTGTTTGCAATGTGAAGAATTGAGGTTATGTAAGGTCGAATTCCAGATAATTTCAAGCTCAGCAGTTTGTTTCTTGAGGGAGCCAGATCATTTTTCCATTGACATGAATGCAATTACGTTTTTCCAAAGTGTAATGTTGATTTTTTTTTTTTTTTTTCTTAACTATCCTCATGAACTGGAATTCTTCTTGTCGATGGTCTGGACTATGGGGAGTATTCTTGCTGGATGTGATGTTCTGGTCGATGTTCTGCATGTCTCCTCGGTGGCAGAGTGTTGGTGATATTGGGATATGGCAGCTCAAAAGAAGTGAGAGGTGGTCTGTGATATCTTTCCAGAAATGCTTTATTGGTCTGCAGTCCCATGTGGCATGCAAATGGTTATCTCCTGTGTTTTGTGTGCAGTGCGAATATAGTTCAGAGTCAGCGAGCCCCACAATGCGAACATAGTTCAGAATCAGTGAATCCCATTTTAAACATCCTCCCCCTTGTGTAGTGGACTCTGTGAATAATCTTGTACTGTATGAGCTGTATGTTTGTGTTGGTTGACATAGAGACGATGTTGCATATTTTGGTCCAGAGGTTGGCACTGGATGTGATTTGGAGGTCTTTTTCCCATTTTGCAAATGGAACAGATATTGTTCAGACAGATTTGGAAATTATTTTGTACATTATATAAAGTAATTTTTTTCAGAGTGTTGATATTCATTAGATCTGAGGTCAGTGGGGGAAACTACGTTTGTAGGTCAAACAGGATTATATAGAAAGAGTTGACCAAACTGTCTAAAATCGGTTATAATTACATTAATGCAGGTGTTCATCAATGAAAACCTGAGGCAATCATCCAAAATTATGCAAAAAAAGAGACTTTAACCCCTTGTACACCATAACACAACTATGACCTAATGTAGTGGGAAACCAGGTTTCAGCTGACAACAAGGTGAAGGTTGATCACTCCATGCAAGATCAGACATACCAACAACATCCTCTCTCGGCCATCTGACCAGGAACAGGTTCCATGCTGGGAGCCATTCCAGCATATTATCTACTGTATAGACACACCCGAAATACGTGGAAGCAGTGCATGCCATTTCAAACTTGCAGAATATTACCATCAAAAAATAACGTTGCTTCTTCCTCAATTTGTAGGACAAAAGACTTGAAGCATTCTGCATTAATGTTATTCCTTTTTCCTGGTAACAATAAAATACTACCACGTGTTCTAATAAATTATGTTGTTTGTGTGTGTGATGAAACCACATTCCGGCGAATTGACACTATTCATGCTTAAGACATACTTGGGCCCTTATTTTTAACCCTTAGCTATATCTCATTGGGCAGGAATCATAAACAACATAATTTACCGAGGCACATGGTAGTATATCATGGGATGCCTGTTGACAACCTTGACCATGTTGACAGTACGTTGTAACCTGGTGTCATGTTATGGTGTACAAGGGGTTAAAGTCCCTTTTTTTACATAATTTTGGATGCTTACCTCAGGTTTTCATTGATGAGCACTTGTATTAATGTAATTATAACTGATTTTTGACAGTTTGGTCAACTGTTTCTATGTAATCATGTTTGACCTAGTTTCAAGACTTAGAAATTTCTGCTGAAAAAGGGTCTCAGAATTTTTTCATAATGTATGTTCATATAGAAGGAGGTTGATAAACAAAGTTTTTATGTCATTACATACATGTTTAAATATGTATATTTGTCTGGTATAAATGTCATTAGTCAGCATGAAATTCCATTTCAATCAATATTATTCACGTGCAGATTTTTGTTGCCAATTTTCACTTTCTTTGTTGTAATTAAACAATCATGAAACTAAGACTGATTGAGCATGCATTGATGTGCTTAACCCTCCTATTATATTCAAATGAATGAACCATTTTTGGTTTGAGGTCAGTTTGATCCCTGCAATGTAAAACTACATAGGATTTTTGTAAGTGAAAGTGATACCCAGTCTTCTCTCTGCTCATTTATGCTTTTGTACTGACCATTAATTGCCAAGTAAAAACACGACTCCATATCTTCCCCTCATACATCAAACACTGATTTTACATTATAGCAAAAAGATTGAAACCAAATGTTAAATAAATTAAATATTAATTTTGACAAGCTCTCAGTATTGGGCAGCACAACAACAACAAGATCAAAATGATAGTTTTAAATAATAATTGATCCTGGGGGCAAAATGACCCAAAGAACACCGATGTGTGTAGGGCCATAAATTTTTATATATATATATATATATATATATATATATATATATATTATATATATATATATATTAGCGAATGCGGATCTCATTATGTGCTCGGATTTGTAGTGAAAGATCACCTTGGCTTTATTTCTATGATACCGAATGCGGTGAAGTTAGCCGGGGTGTTCATAGTTAATCTGATAATGTGCTCGGATTTGTAAAGAAAGATCACCTTGGCTTTACTTCTATGATACTTGGGAATGTGCACGTATTCGTATTGTTATGCACAGATGAACGGTGGCATTATATAATTTGAGTGTAGCCGATGCAAGCATTTCGCTAGCGAATGCGGGATACGTAGCGAAAGATCACCTTGGCTTTTGAGTTCGCTCCAGACTGACTGAAGCCAGCCCTGCAAACTTGGGGTCCGGCTGTGTGAAACGAAGCGAGGCTGAATCGAGCCTGTGTGAAGCGAAGAGAAATGATAAGGCCAGCGTTCATCTCACAGTAACGTAATGACGTACGATGAGTGACGTACGTTGTGCGCTACGCACTGCTGACAGAGGGAGACAGACACAGACATCACTCAAATAGTAGTATATATATATATATATATATCAGTGGCGGCTGGTGAACTGGTGATAGGGGAGACTCAAAACAATCCCTTAAAATTAATGATTGGTCACAACCTGTTTTCGATCACTCATTTAAATTACCATTACAGAAACTCTCAACATGTGGCCAGTTTTCATTAATAACGCATATCGATTACGACTCCGGACTTCTCACACTTTTCTTTATTCAGGGATCGGAAGCAATGCATAGGTTTCATCGTTTAATCGTTTAAATGTAATAAGATCATCTGAAACGTCTTAAACGTCTTGATGCAACTCCATTGCTTCCAACCCCTCCAGTGCACAAGGACTTCAGTTCCGTGCGAGAATCTCTTACATACGCATTGATTGATTAAGTGCTGACTACAGCAGAGGAACATAAATATGCCTCTTAAACTCACACCGAATGCGTGAGAGTTGACAGGAATGTGTTATAAATGAAAACTGGCCACACCTGATAATGTTGAGAGTTTTCGGAGTTTCTGTAATGGTAATTTAAATTAATGATTGAAAACAGGTCGGGACCAATCATTAATTTAAAGAGATTGTTTTGAGCCTCCCCTATCGCCAGTTCACCAGCCGCCACTGAGATATATATACATATGTATATACACCAATGTTCAGTTCTAGGTCTGGGCGAATGCACAGGGTACTGCAGACAAGACTCAATTCCTGCGACTCTGCTGAGAGTATTGTCCTCCTAGAGTTGACGTCTCATGGATCATGTAATTGCACAGAGCGGTTTAGCAATTTTCTAATTTAGTTTAGAAGTGGGATAGCAGATGTAACTGCTGTCTTATGAAAAAGAAACAACCCCCCCCCCAAAATGAATTTCTTTTTTAGATTTAATGAGCACCATAATTCATTGGGCCGTGATATATATATATATATATTTTTTTTTTTTACTCATTTTGCTTCTGTTGGCCAAGCCACTCACTGGATCTGAATTCAACAGAACAAACATGCATTTTACATGCTGAAGAGGAGACTGAGGGCGAAAGCTCCCCAAAACCTGCAGGAACTGAAGATGGCTGCAGTACTGGCCTGACAGCAGAACATCACCAGGGAAGATACCCAGCATCTGGTGTTGTCTATGTGCATCTGACAGTACTAGCAGTCATTGCAAAGAAAGAATGATTTTTTTTTTTTTTTTGAAACTAAGCCCTCTTTGCTTGGTTTTCAATGATCAAATATAGTGATTATCAAAGAATTGAAACATGGTCCAGCATTCAGAATGGAGGTGCAGCTGCATCACACTCAAACTGCTAGGAATGGGGGAGGGTGGGGCGTGTATGTAAACATTTAAAATGCTCATAAAACTTACTGGAAACTCACTGAGTTGTCATTAAGTCACAGTGGTTGTATGGCTCCATTTTTCACAGATGGAAAAGACCAATTACAATAGAACAAAAACAATGATTTTACAGGCCAGAAATATACCTTGCCTTCAGAATGCGACCTGCTCAGCTCAAAAATATGGTACCAGATGAAATGATAATTTTTAAAGCTGATGCTTCTTAAATTTCACAGCTTAATGGTCAATATATACATGATGCTCTCAAGACTTGGATCTTATCCCTGCAGGATATGTCGAGGTATTTCATGTATCAGTGCAGTGAGATGTTTGGGCTTTGGCCTGAAGGAATAAACGGCTCATTGAATGGCCTTGAAACTGAGAGGCTTTATTGCCATGTGTTGGAATACTCTTAGTTCAAAGAACAACCATCCTGATGACCAGAGCAAATGACAACAAAGCATTGAGACCTCTTGTTGGATAGGTGAGTTTTATTACAGCCCACTGTGAACCGGTCTTGTAACTTTGAAAATCTCGCAATATGCATGTGCGTTTATATAAACATTCAGGGACAGAAACTCATTCTGTCCTAGGGGATCAAAGCATTGACACCCACTATGTCAGAACCAAACTGAATTAAAAGGGCCTTTATTTGACCATTTGCTTTATTAGACCTATGTTGACGTCCGAAGTTGACGCTGGGCGTCATTAGAGCTGGAGCCTAGGAGCGTTATCACAGTTGGAGCTGGGGAGAAAGAGGGATTGTGTCTAGCAGTATATTAATACACTCAGCAACAAAAGTTCCTGTGACACTATATTGTAATGTGGTAAATAACCACTAGATGGCAGTATTGACTTTTTTTTTGTGAAGCCCAGTCTGAAGCTAGGTTGGGCATGTCAGGGCATGCCCAGAGGGAAAGTCCCAGAAATGGGAGGGGGCTGGACAAGAGTATATAAGGAGAAAAATCGAGAGTGTGTAGGAGTAGGAGAAATTGCAAGAAGGATACATTTGACCAGACCTGTCACTCTTTTCAAGACCTTTTAAGCTTTTTGTGGATTTTTGCCTGTGTTGGAGCATTTTCCTGTCCCAGGACATCACAACAGAGCAGCCCATCTCCATTACAGGGAACTGTAAATATCTTATTTTTTTTATTTTATTTCAATCTTGGTCAGTAGGGTAGAGAGTAGATTGGTTCTGTTTGTTTAATTAAATCTGTTGAACTTAAAGGATTTTGTCTGTCATCCCTTGCTGTCCGTGGACGCCATAACAAATCGCGCCATAACAAATTGGGGCCATAACAAATTGGGGGCTGGGTCCGGGGTAACCATTGTGCGAGTCATTTATTGAAAATCTAAAATTTCAAATAGTGAAATTGTTTTTTGAATTTTCCTAGATATATATTGGTAGATCAACAGCAATGGATGATTTCTTGGCATCACCAACCGTAGAAGTTTTAAAAGTCTTTTAAAAGACAGAACTGCTAGAAATATGCAGACAGTTAGAGCTGACAGATGTAAAACCAGCCATGCGAAAAGCAAGACTGGCTAGAGAGATTGTTGAATATTACATTGATGAAAATGTGTTTGCACCAGGAGATCTGGAACAGTTTCGATTGGAAAATCCAAATGTAGAATTGGAACTTAAATTAAAAATGCTAGAAATTGAAGAAAAAAAAAAAAAACAAAAGGCAGTTTGAGTTAGAAAAATTAGCAAGAGAAGAAGAAAAAAAAGGAAAGAGCAGAAAGAGAGAGACAAAGACAGAGAGATTTCGATTTAGAAAAAATTAGACAGGGAAGAAAGGCTCCAAATGGAGCTACTAAAAAATAAAAATTCAGGCTGAAAATAAATTTCACGCCAGCCAGGAGGTAAAGCTGGTGCCTCCATTTTCAGAGAAGGAGGTTGATAAGTATTTCCAGTGCTTTGAGAAGGTAGCTAAGAGTTGTCAGTGGCCAAAGGAACACTGGCCTCTGATGTTGCAAACTGTCCTCAAGGGTAAGCTCAACAAGCCTATTCGGCTTTGTCTGCAGATGATTCCTCTGATTATGAGGTTGTCAAAAGGTTATTTTGACAGCTTATGAGTTGGTTCCAGAGGCTTACCGACAGAAATTCAGAGGTCTGAAGAAATCTGACAATCAGACTTATGTTGAATTTGCTTAGCGAGAAGAAGGTTTGCTTTGGCGCTGGTGTACTTCTATGGAGGTCAAGGATGATTTCAACTCACTAAAAGAGATGGTGTTAGTTGAAGAATTCAAGAACTGTGTCAAGGATGATATTAAGACCTACCTTAATGAGAAGCAAGCACTGAATTTGCAATCAGCTGCCAAGTTTGCAGACGAATATGTTCTAACACATAAGTCCAAATTTCAGTCTAGCAGTAACAATAGATGGTCCCAATTTCAGAAAAAAAAGGTAACGGTGATACCCAAGATTCCTCACCCAAAGACAAAGACAAATCTGGTGATGGTGCTCAGAAATCCAGTAAAAGGTCTGATCAAAGTGTGAAAGCTGACAGTGACAAAAGTGGTCTAGTTTGCAATTATTGCAAGAAATCTGGTCATGTTACAACTAACTGTTGGTTCCTTAAAGCTAAGAAAAAGAACAAGAAAAGGATACCAAACCCAATGCCTTTGTGAAGACAAGGTTAGAAACCCCTGTAGTAGATGGCCGATCTGCTAAATTGCCTGCTCCTTGTGAGGCTAAGAAGCCTGATACTGCTGACTTTGTGAGGGAGGAATTCCTTCCATTTGTGTCAGAGGGATTTGTGGCTCTGAATGAGCATTCTCCTCCTGTCCCCATATATATCCTAAGGGATACCGGAGCTTCTCAGTCACTTTTTGTTGATGGACTCCTTGGAGTTACGTGATGAGACCGCTTCTGGGGATTTCATACTTGTACAAGGTATTGAAGGGAGGACTGTATCTGTACCCCTGCGCTCTGTATTCTTGAAGTCAGATTTAGTTACAGGACAGGTAAAGGTGGGACTTATGTCAAGTCTACCTATCAAGGGTGTTTCTCTGTTGCTAGGCAATGACCTGGCTGGGGGCAATGTAGTTCCCTTGTTCATCTTACTTGCAGCCGAGCACTGAAGATGGCGATGAAGACCCATCTCTGTATCCTTCCTGTGCAGTGACTCGTGCTATGGCCAAGAAGGCTCAAGAAGAAGACATGTGGTGCCGTCCAGCACCTTGAATAGTCATGACTCAGGTGGTTCGCCTCATGACTCTGTTCAGCCTACTATGGTTTCTCCGTTTGAGGACTTATCAGACACTTTTATCAGTTCTCTATTCAGCCAGCCAGATGGGTCTGGTGATTCTGATGTGTCTGGAGACTTGTCTCTGTCCAGAAAGCGGTTGATTCAGGAGCAAACTAATGATCCTGAAATTTGTGTACTAAAAAAAGAGAGCCCTTCCTGATGAAGAAATAGATGCAGTTCCAGCTGGGTATTATCTCAAGGATGGAGTGTTGATGCTTGAAGTGGCGCCCTCCTGATATCCCTGCCAATGCAGATTGGGCAGTGGTCAAGCAAATTGTTGTTCGAAGGTCTACAGGAATGAGATCTTAACAATAGCTCATAGTTTGCCTTTAGGAGGTCATCTTGGTGTTAACAAGACTGTTGACAAGATCATGAAACACTTCTTCTGGCCTGGACTTCGGAAAGATGTTTCCAACTTTTTGAAAACCTGTCACACTTGTCAGGTAGTTGGAAAACACCAGTTAGACCCACCTGTAGCTCCATTGCAGCCTATCCCAGCATTTGGGGAGCCCTTCTCCAAGGTCATTGTTGATTGTGTTGGTCCATTACCCAAGACTAGATCTGGAAATCAGTACTTGTTGACAATCATGTGTGCATCTACCAGATTCCTGAAGCCATACCTCTCACGTGGCAACTGCAATTTCGAAGGCTTTGATAAAGTTCTTCACGTTGTTTGGCCTTCCCAGGGAAATTCAGTCAGATCAAGGTAGCAATTTCACTTCTGGATTGTTTCAGCAGGTTGTGTATGAACTAGGTGCGAAGCAGATTCTTTCCAGTGCCTATCATCCAGAGAGTCAGGGTGCCTTAGAGCGGTTTCATTCCACTCTGAAGACAATGATGAGGACTTATTGTTATGACCATGAGAAAGACTGGGATGAAGGTGTTCATTTGCTGTTGTTTGCAGCTAGGGAAGCAGTGCAGGAGTCTACTGGATTCAGTCCATTTGAGCTAGTGTTTGGCCATGAAGTGAGAGGACCTTTGCTATTGTTGAGTGAACAATGGCAAGAGAGAGAGCCACATATCAGTCTGTTAGACTATGTTAGCAAGTTCAAGGAAAGACTGCGTGCAGCTTGTGACCTAGCCAAAGAGAGCTTGAAATCAAGTCAGGGAAAAATGAAAACTTGGTATGATCATAAGGCTAGAAGCCGTGAGTTTAAACCAGCAGACAAGGTCCTTGTGTTGTTTCCCTTGCAGTCCAATCCATTGCAGGCTAGATTTCATGGTCCTTATGAAATTCTGACAAAAAACTCAATGATCTCAATTACATTGTGAAGACTCCAGATAGGAGAAAGCCAAAACAGTTGTGTCACATTAACATGCTGAAGCCTTATCATGATAGGAATGCTAGGGTTGCAGCTGTCACTTCAGATCCTCCTATGGCGAGACTTGTGAAGATGAGGGAGAGTTTCAAGATGATGAACCTAGAATTAAAGCTGAAGTTCTTTCATGTAAATTGTCAAATTCTGAAGTGTTGCAAAATCTTGATGTAAAACTCCAGCACTTAGAACCCTCACAGAAAGATCAGTTTGAGAGGTTGATCAAGAAATATAAAGATCTATTTCCTGATGTTCCAAAGAGAGTTTCTATAGCCTCTCATGATGTAGATGTTGGTGATGCCAAACCAATAAAACAGCATCCATACCGGATGAATCCTGAAAAGAGAAAGATTGCTGAGAAAGAGGTTGAGTACATGTTAGAACATGATATTATCAGACCCTCTAACTCTGATTGGAGTTCACCCTGTGTTCTAGTTCCAAAACCTGATGGAAGTACTAGATTCTGTACAGATTATCACAAAGTCAATGCTGTAACTAGAACTGATGTGTTTCCAATACCTAGGATTGATGATTGTATCGATAGAGTAGGGCAAGCAAAGTTTCTGACCAAGATTGATTTATTGAAGGGTTATTGGTGTGTGCCACCCATAAATGCTAAAGTCCAAGCCATCATGGACTTTCCAGTTCCAGACAACAAAAAAGCTTTGCGCCGCTTCCTTGGAATGATCGGGTACTACCGCAAGTTCTGCAAGAACTTTGCTGAGATTGCTCTCAGTCTCACCAACCAACTGAAGAAAGGCGTAAAAGTTCACTTGGGATGAAGCATGCCAAAGAGCCTTCGATGCCTGAAGTCTCTGCTGTGTCACTTCCCCCGTGCTCAAATCTCCTGACTTCAACAAACCGTTCTCCATAGCGGTCGATGCTAGCGACCAAGCTTGTGGATCTGTGCTCCTACAGAGAAGTGACTCTGATGACATTGAGCATCCGTGGCATACTTCTCCAGGAAGTTCAATCGCCACCAAAAGAACTATTCCACAATTGAGAAGGAGCTGTTGGCTCTGGTTCTATCCTTACAACACTTTCAGGTTTATGTTTGTACAGGGCAAAAGCCAATGACTGTATATACTGACCACAATCCGTTAATGTTTTTTTGAGTAAGATGAAAAACAAGAATCGGAGATTGTTGAATTGGAGTTTGATTTTTACAGGAGTTTGACTTGGAAATCAAGCATGTAAAGGGTACTGACAATGTAATTGCTGATTGCTTATCCCGTGTTTGAGTATGTGTATATATATCACGTGTTTATTAGCATAGTGTATTATATGTATATATATATACAAGTGTCTACTTAACCATTTGTGTATTGAAAAGAAAAATTTTTGCCTTTATAAGTCAAAATTTTTCCCTTTGGAATGGAGGTGTAATGTGGTAAATAACCACTAGATGGCAGTATTGACTTTTTTTTTTTTTTGTGAAGCCCAGTCTGAAGCTAGGTTGGGCATGTCAGGGCATGCCCAGAGGGAAAGTCCCAGAAATGGGAGGGGCTGGACAAGAGTATATAAGGAGAAAAATCGAGAGTGTGTAGGAGTAGGAGAAATTGCAAGAAGGATACATTTGACCAGACCTGTCACTCTTTTCAAGACCTTTTTTTTTTTTTGTGGATTTTTGCCTGTGTTGGAGCATTTTCCTGTCCCAGGACATCACAACAGAGCAGCCCATCTCCATTACAGGGAACTGTAAATATCTTATTTTTTTTATTTTATTTCAATCTTGGTCAGTAGGGTAGAGAGTAGATTGGTTCTGTTTGTTTAATTAAATCTGTTGAACTTAAAGGATTTTGTCTGTCATCCCTTGCTGTCCGTGACGCCATAACAAATCGACGCCATAACAAATTGGGGCCATAACAATATAAAATTTTATCGTAAATAAGGTACATCCCTAAATCTAAAAATAATTTGTGGTTCCAATAGATAACAGACTGCTGTTACAAGTTCACAGGTTTAATAAGCCATATCAGTTACAGTTATGACGTCATGACATGGGAAATATGGACAAGCGTAAATGACAATTCACACATCAGTAACACGTGTCTCCCTCTGGCTTCGATGCGAGCAACACATCTTCTTCACATGGAATGAATCGGACATCTCAGTAAGTCCTGTGAGATACCATTCCATATCTGTATGAGCCTGTTACTAAGTTCCTGGAGTGTCTCTGGGGCACGTGGTAAACGTCGGAGACGTCGTTCCATCTCATCCCACATGTGCTCGATTGGAGAGAGATCTGGAGAGCGAGCAGGCCAAGGGATCACATTCACGTTGTTCTGTTGAAGTGTTTGTTGCACGACTCGAGCCGCATGTGGTTGGGTGTTGTCATATTGAAAGAGAACGCCAGGGCCATGTTGACACAAAAATGGGATGGATGATCTCGTCACAGTAACGCTGTCCACTGAGGTTGCCATTAACCACGAACAAATGGGTTCTCTGTCTAGCTTTGATCCCACCCCATGCCATAACGCTGTGCCTCTGAAACAGTCTTGCTCCATGACACAGTGCTCAGCGTAACATTCACCTTGACGTCGGTGAACAAGTCTGCGTCCATCATTGTGGCTGAGGTTGAAACGAGGCTCGTCAGTGAGCAGCACCTGTCTCCACTGAATTGCTGTCCAACATATACACTGCCTGCACCACTGTAGACGTAATCGTCAGTGATTGTGGGTCAAAATCTGACGTTTAGCGGATCTTCTGGTGACAATCCCGAAACGTCTGAGGTGGCGACATACAGTCTGTGCCGATATTTGCTGAAGTCCTGGGATGGTTCTGGCAGTGACTGTTGCAGGTTGGAACCGATTTCGCAGGTGTGTGGTTTGAATCCAACGATCCTGTTTGATGCTAGTAACGGATGGCGTGCCACATTGAGGACGGTCTCTGACAGCATTTGTTTGTTGCTAACGCTGCCATAAAGTCCAAATGGTGTTTATATGGACGTTGAATTGTCTTGTGACATCCCTTTGAGATGATCCAGCTTCAAGCATACCAATGGCTCTGAGACGTTCATTTTCAGATAGGCGTGGCATCTTCAAACTTCAAGTAAGGATGGAAATGTGTTGTTTTCCGGTGTGGCAGTTGTCAACACTAGCAGGAACAATGCATATCGAATCCCTGCGACATACATGCTTTTATACCCAAGTTTAGGTCATCAAATGCATGATGTTTGCATAAAAGTCACCTTTTGCATTCAAGGCATGCTTTTCTGCAGCGGGTATGTTTATGTGACTTATTTTCATACTTTCATAACAGATTTGAACCTCAGACATTTTTTTCTTCCGAACAACTCGTGAAAATTGGTGTCACAGGAACTTTTATCGCTGAGTATACACGTAGAACTTTTCCAAAAAAAAAGTTGGGGCACTGTGTAAAATGTAAATAAAAACAGAGTGCAATGATTTTTAAATCATTTGAACTTTATATTTCTTTGAAAATAGTACCAAGACAATATATCAGATTTCGAAAATAAGATATTTTATTGTTTTGTTTTTTTTTTTTTTTTTTGAAACTGTGCTCATTTTGAATTTGATGCCAACAACGCGTTTCAAAATAGTTGGCACGGGGGCATGTTTACCACTGTGTTGCATCACGTCTTCTTTAATCAACACTCTGTAAGCATTTGGGAACAAATGTATGTGTGGATTACTTGGGTTGTTACCGACATCTGGTGAAAATTCATGTCAGTAGCCCCATTAGAAATATATTTACTGAGAAATGTTGACATGTTCAATACTTATTTTTCTCGCTGTAGGTAGAGCTACACCCCTATGAATATGACTGTTCAAGAAGCTAGAGGTAGTGTGGGAGCAACAAGATTCACATCAAGCAATTTCATAATTTATTAATACATAGTAGGGGTTATTGGGATTTCTAGGTCAATTACAAAATAGTGATTGTGTTTAGGATGCAATAATTGACTGCAATGAAGATAACAGATACAGATAGATATTTTATTAGGCCAAAGGCCAAAACGGTGGCATGGAAAGGCTGATAGTGTTACATCATAAATAATATTATCTACATAAGGAAATAGAGATATCCATGTGGCCTAAGAATAAACATTAAGAAAGGTTAATTAACAAGCTTCATTACATGATAGATGCATTTTGACAAACTAACCTGTAGATTTTTATTATTAGCCTGAAACAATTCTTTAAATTTCAACATACTTGGATGCTTATAGTGGTAACTTGTTAAATACAAACAACGAATATGTTTATACGCTGGACAGACTAAAAGAACATGAAATTAGTCTTCTTTGTCCTTTTCACAATGTCGACAGAGATGCTGAGCAAATTCTAATCTATACTGGGACCATCTTCCCTTCTCAATCATCAAAGTATGAGAGCTTAACCTGAATCTAGTAAGAGCTATCCTATATTTCTTGACAGAAACAGAGTCTAAGTAACTTTCACACTGTAGACAATCTTTTAGAACAAAATACAACCTTGCATCACTTAAACTATGTATATTATTTGTCCACATTTGATTGTAAATATCATATAATCTTTTCTTAAATACAAGTAAAAAAGCGCAGTCCTGTTCCAATGATCTGTTTTCCAACTGGTGAATTTTGGCCAATAATTCTTCATAATGCGCATGCAACTTGTTCACTCCTTTGCTAGTTGCCCTAATTTCTTCTTTCATCTAAAGCAAACTGTCCATCTTCAGTTAAACACTATCGACTTTACTTGATGTAGAGTTCAACTTCAACTGTTGTTAGCTGTTCCTCATGTTTTGTCTACTTCTTCTCGATTCCAGTACTGCTATCATTCGTTTTTCATGACAATTTTGTTAAATAAAGTCAAAGTTGAGTTTACTTGCGCTAGTGACTCAGTTATTGCTGTCAGTTTGGTCCGGACTTGCATGAATTCCTCGTGCAGGCCACCATCCTGGAGCATACTTTTGTCGTCGGGCATCAAGCCGTCCCATTTCCTTTTCTTTTCTTGGTCTTCCATAACTTTAGCATTCTCTAATGTTACCATATCATTGTCTGACATGTTTCTTCAACAAATATTATTTATTTTTTAAATTTTTTTTAACCCTTATGTAACCAGGGAAGTCCCGTTGAGATTGAAATCTCTTTTATAAAAAAATATATATACTTGCACCTCAAATTTACCTCGATGAACCACCACAATTTCAGTTCAAACGAGAGCCGATGACATGAACTGCTCTAAAACAGAGCACCAAGATGCAGCCAATGTTGTGCATGTGCAGTACATGGAAATCCCGAAAATGTGGCCGGGGTGCATATTCGAATTTTCCACTTTAGAGAAAGGTCTTCTACTCCCTTTTGATCGAGACTTCTTTCATTCTGATAGCTTCTGACTGTAATCCTTTGTTGATTTTGTTTGTCTGAGGCTTCCTTTGATTATTTTTTTCGCAATGTGATGTCTCCAATGCTTTAAACCGCTCTTTATGCTGGAAACTGGCAGCCGTCAGTCTGAGGTTGCCAATTTTTTCAATGTTTCCCATTGACCTACCACCACATTGCCAATTGACACGAAAGATGCACACAACGCAGGAACTGGGGAAATCGTCGGTGGTCACATGTAATGTTCTCAGATGAGTCCCGGTACACTTTAGACGTCTTTGATAGGCGTGGTCGCATCTGGCGACGTTGTAATGAATGCCATGCCAATGTAAACCTGAGGCAGCATGACAGATCAGCATTTACTCCAGGGTTTGTAAACCCTGCCAGCGACCAGGGTTAAGGTGCTAACCTGGGGCAAGCTTGCCCCGGGTTTTGTGAAACTCCGGGTTAATGAGTAGTAATGGGAACACAACTTGGAATTAACGAGCCCCGGGGCAGGAAAAGCTTAATCCGGGGCGGCAAATCTCCGGGTTAAGCAATTTTTAGTGGAAAAGGGGTACAAAATATAAGTGCCTGTGGGCTAACCAGCTAACAGCCCAAGTAAGAGCTAGAGTCAAGACTGCATACTCCCCCTCAAAACAGATGATGTCTCCAGCATCCTAACCTCTGACCTCTAGAGCAAATAAGGGGCTAAAGTGAACACCATCAATACACACATAATGCACCCTCTTAGAGCTACTTCCATACTTTGCCTTATATAGTGCAATATCACAGACTGGAACTCTTCTCATATATTCTTTCATACATGAGTAAATACTCAGCAACCAATTTTTTTTCTCAGTCTCATTTGACTTCAAGTGTCCACTTTGTTCCATACAGTTTTAAAGCAGTTTATTCACCATCTAGTACTGCCTTATTAGCTGTTCTATTTGTATAGTGTGTCCAAATCAACTACTATTTCTTGCACTGAAGGTCCATCATTTTTTTCAACCTCTGTCGGTGTGGCGGTACACCCAGGATTCACTGTCTTAGGTGTGCATGATTCAGATTGCTGCTGAAGTGGCACTGGGTAATATTCATTATCATTGTCCACCTCTTCTGACTGTTCTGCTCCCTGAAGTTCCCGCACATTTCTTTTCCTTGTTCATAGCTGAGCTGCAGTTTCCAGTGGCAGGTGGCCACAGGGGAGAAATTGATTGTCATGTAAAATCCTGGATCTCCCTTTTCCTTTCTCAGGCCTGAGTGCATGCATATGAACATCTATACTGACTTGACGCACAACTGTGTGGATTGTATCCTCCCAGTGATTTCTCAGCTTGCCTGGACCACCCCAAGATGTTAGGTTTCTAACTAGAACACAATCACCAGACTGTAACACTGAGCTTTTCAATGCCTTGTGAGCATTTTCCCTTGTAATTTCATACGCTTCTTCCATGCCCTGTTTCCATTTTTCCATGTGATTGTGATGATTACCATTTCCATGTTCTTTGGTGAAGTTGATCAGCATGTCAATTGGCGACCATAGGGAGCGCCAATACAACAAATGGAAGGGTGAGGAACTGGTAACCTCACTACGAGTGCAATTATATCGGTAAATTGGTTTGTTTAGTGAATCTTTTTGCTTAGTCTGTTGTCTCTCTGTGAATGTCTTCCACATCTGGAGTAGCGTCCGGTTGAACCGCTCAACCTGCCTGTTCCCTTGGACATGGTAGGGGGTAGTTCTTGACCCAGCAACTCCTCAGTACTTTTTCAGTTGTGTGAACAGTTGGTATTCAAATTAATCACCCTGATCATCAGGGCTGCCAACTTTTCAGAATACCTTGGAGTAAGACCGGAAGAAAAAAAGTGTGTGTATCGGCAGGCAATAAACCATTTATGGGCGAGGCAGGCTTTCATTCCAGCCGGGTAATTACACATGTGATTCTACTAATCAAAGTCCTTATCAAAAATTCCAGAGGTTGATTACTGGAATCCGGTGTGTAGCTGCTTCGTTGGATTGAAAGCCTGCACCCACATCGGCCCTTTCGGGATAAGGTTCCCCACCCCTGGTCCAGATTAGAAGAAGGAAGTAGGAAGACATAGACTTTTCAACCCACTCTTGTGCCATCCAGTCCTGCAAGTAGTCTTTCATGTCGTTGCCCAAGGATTTTGGGACAGGGAGATATGAGCTTGACACTGGCTTGTTATCTTCTAGTCAAAGGTTCATTTGCAGGTTCTCTGTTATGATTCTAATCTGTTCTGTCATGATTCTGCCATGTTTGTTATGATTCTGCCACTCCCTGTTATGTTTATGATTATGTCTGTTAGGTTTTGCCATGTTCGGTTTCGTTTTTGTACTTTGCCATGTTTTCGTTTTTGCCATTCCCAGTCCACTATTCTGTTAGATTCCGGTCCATGTCTTTGTTCATGCCCTGCATTGCACTTTGTCTCCCCTGTCTGGTCTCTTGTTAAGTTACAGCTTCTCCCCAGTCCTGCGTGTCACATGCTTAGGTGATTTCATGGTTTCTGGGTTTCAAACATTCCTTCCAATCTCGTTTTGCTTCCTTCGCCTCTCTTTTCTATATTACTAACCAATACTAACAGTTTGTTGTTTTTCGTTAAAGTTACTAACCCAAACTAACATTGTATATAATACTAACTTACTAACGAGCACTAGGGATTGTATAGCTGCACTTACTAATTGATTAACAAGCTCTCAGCACTTGCCCTGTTCTAGTCTCCGCCTCTTGCCTGCACTTAGTCTTTGCTGCAATTCAGCAGATCCTCTGCACCTGCTCCACTCTGTCCTACCTCTCATTATCTGTGCACATTAGAACTCCCTAACCGGAGCTGTATGTTTTGTCATAGGTTGTCTCGTGTTCCCTGTCCGCGTTTTTGGCTTTTGCCAATTTCATGTGATTAGGTTCTCCTCATGTTCCCTCCTTTGTAATTAGTCTGATCCTCATCACCTGATCCTAATCATAGCATGTGACTTCCCTTGAGTGTATTTAAGCTGTCTTCTCACTGCAGTTCCCCGTCAGAACGTTTCCTCTTGCTTACCTGTGCTGCGATCTTTTGCCTTGTATTCATAGTGTTAATCTTCTGACTGGACCGCCCAACTTACGATTTTTGGCTCTGCTCTTTTGTACTTTTGTCTGCATCTGTTTTCGAACCCTTTTTTTGCCCGACTACGACTTTTGTGTTTGCTGCCCTGGTAACGGTTTGGATTTCGCCCTCTGGATTTTGGCTTTGCTTCTCTGACAAGCCTGTGTACCGAACCTATTTTTGCCTGACCACGAGTACTGTGTTTGCTGCCCTGGTTTTTGATTGTTTTTTTGCCCTCCTGGATTGTGATTTTTGGCTTGTGGACTCTGTACCTTTGCCTTCTGCCCTGCGGGGGTTACCCCCCTCATTCAATAAAGCCACTTTTACTGCAATCCTGTGTTCTCGCAACTGGTTCCAGAACGAAACCTCACATTCTCTCACACAAACTGTCGTCTTCAGACCTGGAGAATGGCTCTGACTCCTCGACATTTGGCTGACTATTTTTCTCTAGTGTTCAAGGCAAGTCAAATCAACGGGATGATCCCATTGTTTGTTGGCAGGGTTTTTTCCCTGGAGCTCTGTGCCTGGACATGGTGGATGGATGCAGTTGAGTGGCCTGTTTAAAATATGTTCGCAGAATACACTGACTTGACAAACTGTACAGCTCCAATAACAGTCCTTCCTGCCAGTGTGATGTCATGACTCATAGGGTTTTGCACACTTACTGTGATTTTTGGGGTCATGCCTGCCTTCAAGGACACAAGTGTATCACTAAACTCTAGTCCTTCAAGCCACCATAGGTTCACATGAGGCTCAAAAATCAGAAGATTATCCTCTCTGAAGGGTGCGGCCTGTATTCCACACACAATCTGCACGGAGCTACATTTAGGCACAATGATCCTCTCCCTCGATGTCCTCACATTGTTTTCACATCTGCCTAACACTTACTGAATTAATAAAGGTTTCTCTCAAGATATGGAAAAGCCATTTTTATTGCCTTCACCAGTTTCTCCTTATCCCCATATTCTTTCTTGTTCAGCAATCTATCCACTACAAGGCGTTCAATTCCATTAAAGCGTATAAAAAGACACCGTTGTTGGTCACCTTTCAGTACTAGTATGGGTATTATCAACTCACTGTCATGAGCCGTAAGCTTGAAGGATTCTTCTAGCCAATGTGCGGCATTTCTGTTCCATTGGCTACTTCACCTTGTAAACAATCAAGTGGGTAAATTAGCTCTGCAACATCTCTCAGCAGCACAGCAGGTAAGTGGCTTTCTTTCCACATGCCATCTATAGCACTAACTTGTGAACCTGCATCCCAAAATGCCTGAATCCTCTCTTTGTGTAGGTAACACCTGATGATGCACTTTTTTCCCAACTAACTCCCTTACTATGGGTGTTTTCTCTGAAAAACTACTAAGTTGGCTCTCAACTTGCTCACATGACTGTGTTGCCTGGCTCTTATCACCTGGACGAGTGTATGGCTTACAAAGTCATTCTTGCGCAGGACAGTGGGCTTCCTGGCATTCTTTTGAGCAGCACAGCACGGTTTTACAAACTGAACAACATTTATGTGTCTGTCTACATTTCTCTTCTTCACATGTGCAAAACCATGTGACTGGTTGGTCCGTGCCCCACGGGAGTAACCGGTCATAGTTTAAATGGTCCTTCCAAGCAAGTCCTACTGGTCTCTGTGCTTTATAACCTGTTCTGCAATGTTTGCTGCTCCCACATCTAAAGAAATGCTGTTAATACTCTTCCCCTGTCTGATCATCAGAGAAACACCTTAGGGGAGGGCATGGCACTGGGTGATACCGCTGTGGTGCAGTCCTTTGTTGAAACTGAGCCATTTCCCTTATCTATCCAGGACCAAAGGCTTGCTGATATTGCTGAGCTGCTGCTGATGACTGTGGGCAATAAAATGACAAGGCATTTAATTCAGTCTTATGAGGGGAGGTTTGCGGAGGTGAAAAAACTGAACGCTGGGCAAGAACAGTTACTGGTTCTCTGCTTGGTGGGGGATGCTGAGTGGATGCAGGTTTGGACTTTTGACTGATTTTCCTGATTTGGGAGACCTCAGCTTTCAAATCTTTCAGCATCGTATCAGAGCGCATTTTTTTGAATTGAGACAGCAAATCAGGGGACAGAATGGTTTTGTTTTACTGTGTGGAGCTTTTCTTTTCCACCGGAACTTCACTTGACTGAACTGCTCACATCAGCTACTCCTGATGTTGTAGCGTGTTTCTTTTTGTCCTGTTTTCCCTTTTCATTGGAGCAGGCAATGTTCAGTTTCTCCAGCAGTAGTTCATTGATGTGTTTGTCTGCTGGAGGTAGGGCTGCAAGTCACTTTTAATATCGCCGTTCTGTTTGTCAGTTAGGATAGTATGTAGGAATAGACTCTGGACAAGTGCTGGATCATATTTTAAACTTGAGTCGGATTCTTGGGAGGCAAACATAATTTTCAGGTCCATTGCTTGTATCAGAAAATTCTGAGGGGTTACTGCTCTGAACCTCAGAGGTGAGTTGTTTTGTATAACTCTGTGGCACGCCTCTCCTGGTAGTGACATCACAGAATCCTGTGAAGGGCAGGTAGCATCAGTGTTTCTTCTCCCTCAGGGCAACTCCTTAGCTGCAGGCAGGGTGTGATGGCGTGTATAACAGCATCAATGACGTATGACTGTGGATAGTCTTTGCTCATCTCACTATCAATTTTTCTAGACAGGCTAGAAAGGTTAGCCTATCATTTTGCCTCAGCTCACCCATTTAGCCCAATACTTTAAAGTCTTTGCGCCACATGTTGCCATTCGGAGGTGCTGGGGTGCTGGACTTTGCAGGGTCGTTGATGCGTTCACTAGTCCATGCATGGCGTTCTCTTTTTCTTGTAATGAATACCTGAGGGACTCTACCTCTTTCTGGAGATTTTCCTATTTGTCAATTTGACTCATGGTATCACATTCATTCAGGTTTGTTGTCCTCTGGACTTTGTCGACAATGTTTTGAACATTAAAGGATAAGAAAACCTATGGTGAACTTGCATCGCCAAATAAAGTACATAATCTCTGTTATCCAAAACTATAAGCAATTTTTATGGTGTAAAACACTGTGTAAAAATGTAAATAAAATAATGGATTATCATTTTGGACTGCAGACTTTATGCACTTTATTTGACAATGCAAGTTCACCATATGTTTTCTAATCCTTGAAGTGGGTCTGGCATGCCTTCATCCTCTAGATCTGAAGTGCATTGCTTACTGTAATCAGTTGTTCTACAGTTAGTTTGTACAGAACCCCTTTCACTTCCAGGAGCAGCTTCTCAAATTCAGACTGATATCCCAGTGATAATGATATCCCAGCACGACTGTACTGTCAATTTACAACACTTTGCTGTGGACAAATATACCCATTTTTTTTCTCAAAATGAAAAACTTGGATCACTCTTTGATTTTGTTGGAAAATCTCGATTTTCATAAATTGACCCAAGTGACCCCTTTTCCTAGTCCTGCACACATATCGAGGAGTTTGACTTTACTTGGCTTTTTGCTGCTCTCTAGTGGTCACTTTCGCTCTCTTCAGGTTACAAGTTACCAATATTTCGTGACCTTAGTATTATAAGGTTCTATCTGCCCCAGAAACACATACGTGATAGAACCTTATAAAACTGACGTCACGATTTGTCTGAAGAGCGCCTTGACCGCCTTGTTGGGTTCCTTTCTCTGATACCTGGGCAATTTGAGGGATTCGAACCTCAAGTATGAACGCATTCAGTAATTCTATCAGGACCACAGATACCATTACACATGCAGCATTTGAACTATCTCTAAATTATGTAACTTATCTTTTTAACTACATGCTGAATGAATAATGACATTTATTTTTAACCCGCAAACTTATTTCTACTATCATGTGGATTCTTCAGTGACAAACGCTTTTATCTTACAACAAGAACCTAATGTAACAGTGACAAGCTGAAATGGTGAGGATAAGCAAATAAACCGTCAGATACGTCAGTGCAGCTATGGGGTCTCCATGTGCTAGCTTACTTATCGCCTGATTCAATAATATAAATACAAAATGTAACTTTATCTTTAAGATAAGTTCACAGTAACAGTAACCCAGAGAAAACTATTGCTAACATGCATTCACGAGTTTACAGTGCTTTATGTATGGTAATTGCCTTAAACGGGGGAATAGCAATGGAGCGGGGAGAGGAATGAGCGAAACCCCACACGGCTATTGCACTGAATGAAGAAGCTGAGCGCAATTCCCCCGACAGGAACCCGAAGGCATTTCCAACAGATCACTGCACAATCAACCCACTCATATGAGTATTTACATTGCTCCTCTCTTTATCTCACTGGCTGCATGCCTTAAAAATAACCAAAACAACCAAAAACAAAATGACATTATGAGCAAATAATACTGCCATATCTTAATTTTTCCTTAATACCGTTAATTAAAAATTAAATATTTCACCAGGAGACGAACTTCCCTCATCTGTCCCACGATACCCGTCACATTTACTGTAAATTTATGATTATCTTAATCTAATGATAGCAACAAACTCAAAAACACTGGTGCAGGGACAATTTAAGACAAATGATGATGTGACAGGTTGCTATAACTAGGATATGTGAAGCAGATGATGTTAAACAGGTGAGCTAATCATTTTGTAGTACAGTGCTGTGAAAAATTATTCCCCTCTAAATGATTTCTGCTGTTTTTGCAACTTTGTCACGCTTATGTTTCAGATTATCAAATTAATTTAGTATTAGACAAACAGGAGTAAACATGAAATGTGGTATTTAAATGATGATTTCATTAGTTGAAGGAAAAGAGCTATCCAACTCTACCTGGCCCTGTGTGAAAAAGTAATTGCCCCCTTAGTTACCAAATAAATCAATTAAAAAAATGCAATTGATAATTGGGTTCAGTTTCATTAGACACACCTAGGGCTGATTACTGCCAGCCCTGTTGAATCTAAACTTCACTTAAATAGCCCCTGCCTAACAATGTGAAGTGGTTAAAAAAGCAGCACATGATGTAGTGATCTGAAGAAATTCAAGAACAGAGGAGAAACAAAGTTTTTGACATCTTTCAGTCTGGAAACGGTAACAAAGCCAGGGCTTCTGGTAGACCTTTAACTGCAAGGGTATTTTTCAGGGCAGAGGTTTTCCCAGGGTGAAGACATCCAAAGTCCTTTTTTATGCAGGGTGAACCATCAAGACGGCGAGTTAAGGATCTAGACATTGCCACAGTTCTAGTTTAAAGAAAAAAAAATATAGGAATTCGGCACCAGGTACCCCAGGAGCTATGATGGACTTGAAAGTGTAACCAGTTTCAACACTACATTGTAATCTGGCATCAGACCGGATTAGTGACAGCAATAGGGTGAAAAAAGGGTGTGACAAGTTGTTCAAATACCTCAAATTCTGATTACCTAAGAGAGGCATTCAAACTAAACTTACATAAAGACTGGGATCTGTCACTTGCAAGCTACATTGGATGATAACCAGTTAAAAGTGATAGATTACGCATTTTCAGAATGTTTTTCTCCCATCTAGTGTGTCTGGGGAGAATTGCAGTCAAGAATTGCTTGAAGCACACACTCTTTCAGCAGGTTGCCAATATCAAGGAGTATTTTGCTTGATTATTGTGCCTCTGCTAGGAGGTAATAAGTATTTACTAGCATTTGTCAGGTTGCTCGTTTGTTCATCAATCAGTGGAATGAGTCAAAACGTTCAGGACGGATGTCAATGATATTTTGTATATTGATACATACTGTTTTAAGGACTAAGTAGTTGCACTTTGGAGAAAATCCAACTCATATTATTGATTCAGGATCTAAAAGAATTTCTAGGTGCATGAAGATGGCACTGTCACTAAACACTCATATTCAATGTTAACACGACGGTGGAGGCAATGTGCTCTCCACGTCCCTTGTGGTTACTTACGGGCTTCACTGGATGGGGCTTATAGGCTATGCCATTGGCAATGGACATAAGCAAAATTTACAGTCAGATTTTCAAATCCTCCAACGGGGTCTTTTAGATCTTAAACTATTATTAAACTCAGAGAAGACTAAATGCATGCTATTCTCTCAGAAACCTGCTGCTATGTTTTATAATGGTAGCATTACTACAAGAAGTGGAATAGAATTTGAAAGAGTTCCTTGCTACAAATACCTGGGTATTTGGGTTGATGATAAACTTAAATTTAGGAAGCACGTTGATGAGCTAACTAAGAATTTGTCACTTAAATTGGCTATGCTTTATAGGAATAAAGCGTGTCTTCCAAGGAGTTGCAGAAGGCATATTGTTTAGGCAACTATTCTCTCTAGAATGGATTATGGTGATGTAATTTATATGCACTCTTCTCCCTCATCACTGAAGCCGTTTGACGCAGTATACCATGCTGCCTTAAGGTTCATAACAGGAGATGGCTTCAGAACGCATCACTGTAATCTTTATTTGAAGGTTGGTTGGTCTTTGCTGGCCATGAGAAGGGAACAGCATTGTCTTTTTATATACAAGGCATTGTTAGGTAAGCTACCTGGATATATTTCCAGTCTGCTTAATTTTAGAAGGGGGGAATACCATCTTTGTGCTGTTGAGTATTTGGTTTTAGACATCACGAGGGTTCATACTGAACTGGGTAAAACTGATTTTAGGAATTATGCCCCACAGAAATGGAATAGGCTTCAACAATTGCTGAAATTGGAAAAACTTACTTCATTTGATTGTTTTAAATGTCTGTTATTGGATGCCATGAAGGTGGAATGTACATGTGTACTGTAGTTCTTCTGTGTTGTGTTTTTTTTTTTAATTTATTTATTGTTGTATGACATGTTTTACTATAATTCACAACTGGGCTCTGTTGCAAAAGAGCTTCCTCTCAATCGGACTCCCAGTATAAATAAATAAAATAATAAAATAATAAGGATGCGCGAGGAATTAATAAAGCGTATCCTGTCTTGACATTTTGTAGAGAGTGTTAGCCTAGACCTCGGTCCTCAAATCACACCCTACGAGGTCCGAGGACTGCTGGTTTTCCACCCTCCCTTTACCTGGGAGTCAGGTGTTACCACAGTCTGGCCAATCAGAGGCAGTAACTGTTCATTTACTTGCCTGGGATAACAGAAAACCTGGGGTGGATTTGGATTCGAGGTCCAGATTTGAGGATCCCTGGCCTAGACTTATTCCACAATATCTTGCATTCATAACGTCCTTTCAGAAGCTTAGAAAGCTGTGCACCACGAAAACCATGAGGGTAATATTTTGGCACCCTCTATAGAGATGTACAGAAACAGCGCTGACGCGCGCATTCGGCATTGATTCAGTGAAATGAAGGAGCAGAAATGATCTCAACCGTGTTAAGTCAGAGTTGGCGACTTGTGTCCAGTGGTCACTTGCCAGGCCTAGTTAGAATATCTGTGAGTACTGATTTTTTATTTTTTTTTTTGTCCAAGAAGTCACTTGCTTTGATTAACTGCAGTCAAACCTTTGAAGCCTGTTTTACCCAAGCTCCTAGGTTAATGGTAGCTCTGAAAGCCATTTCTAAGGCTCTGGGTCTCCAGTGAACTATGAGGAGAGTCATTATCTACAAATGGATAAAAGCTAGGAACAGTGGTGAACCTTCCCAGGAGTTCCCAGCCTTCCAAAATTCCTTCAAGTGCGTATCGGCAATTCATCAAGGTTTCATAAAAGAACCCCGAATAACCCAGAATTGAAAGAATTGCAGGCCTCGCTTGCCTCTGCCATGGTTAGTGTTCACAATTCCAGAATAAGAAAAAAAACTGGGCAAAAATAGTATCCATGGGAGAGGTGCAGGGCGAAAACCACTGCTGATCAAAAAGAACACTGAGCCTCGTCTCATATTTTCCATAAACATCTTGATGACCCTGAAGACTTTTTGGATATTCTGTGGACTGAGGATTCAAAAGTTAAACTTTTTTTGGAAGATATCAGTCATGTTACATCTGCCAGAGAGCTAACAAAACATTCCACACTAAGAACAGCATACCAACAGTCAAGCACGGTGGTGGTAATGTGTGATGGTCTGTGGCTGCTTTGCTGCTTCAGGACCTGGGTGACTTGCCCTAATTGGTGGAACCGTGAATTCTGCTCTCTGCCAGAAAATCCTGATTGCTAATGTCCGACCATCAGTTTGTCTCTGTAAGCTGAAGTGCAGCGGGATAATAGGTCATGAGGCAGGACAATGATCTAAAGCAGACAAGTAAGTCCACAAGCAAATTCTTTTGAATGGCTCTAAAGAAACAAGGTTCTGGAGTGGTCTGGTCAAAGCCCAGACTCGAATCTGATTGAGATGCTGTGGCATGACCTTAACCAGGCAGATCATGCTAAAAAAAAAGCCCTGCCCCCATGCTCAGTGTGGCTGAATTACAACAATTCTACGAATAAGAGTGGGCCGCCTAGGGTGGTGTAACCAATTATTAGGTTTATTGGGGGCAATTACTTTGTTTTACATGGGTTATATAGGTTTCAAACTACTCTTTACCTTCAATAAAGGAAATGATCTTTTAAAACGTTCATTTAAAAAAAAAAAGCTTAATTTTGTGTTTCTGTCCCTTGACAGAAATTAAGGGTCAAGGTTCAACAATTTGCCAAAAGGTGTATAAGTTTATAATCCATCACATTGAGAACAACATTCTTCAAAGACAAATCTGTTGGATTTGAGGAACTTCATCATCTACAATGCAGAATTTAATTAAAAGCTGGAAGGAATCAGTTCTATCTTTGGTCATGAAGGACAAAGCCAACAATCACTTCTGATTGTTCGTATTCTCCAATCCCTCAGGAGTCAGTCGTGAGATCTGTCATGCAACTGTAATGAATATCACAATATGGGCCCGGAAATACTTTGGTCAACCTTTTGTCAGTCGCTTTACTTCGCCAGTGCATTCACAGATTCAAGTTTGTCTGTCCAAATGCACTGTCAACGTCTCTGGTTTTGGTGTCATCAGAGATGGGCAGCAGCACTGTGGAAATGTTTTGTGGTCTGATGAGACAACAGTTCAAGTAGTTTTTGGCTGTTTTTTTTTTTTTCTTAAATAGGACAAGCAAGCTCTTATCAGCATTTGGTTAAAAGAATATGGTATGTCATGGTGTGGTTGTGTCAGTGCACATGGCATGGGTGAACTGCTCATTTGCAAGGACAACATTAATGCAGAAAGATGTGTATACATTTTGGAGCAATATATGCTGCCATCTAAATGTCATCTTCCAGGGATATCCTTGCATTTTTCTGTGAGACAGCGCCAAATCATATTCTGCAAGGATTACATGTGCATGACCAAAACCTTAAAATTTATCTTGCACCAGTACCTCTACGGGCACCACCTATCTCTGTAACTAGTTAAACCAGCCAACTGCCAAAGCAAAATCAGTGTTTTCGCTATGTATACATTGCACATATTTCATTTCAAGAGATTTCTCTGTGGCACGTCTGGTTTTGCGAGATCTAAATAAGGTGGTACGGCGGGGCGCCACCTATTGGCATTACTAGTTAAACCAACATGGTGCCAAAACAAAATCAGTGTTTTCACAATGTACATAAGACACGTATTCCATTTCAAGAAACTTCTCCATGGCACGTCTGGTTTTGTAAGATCTGACATCTTGGTAGCAGCACCCCCCATACTGATATATTTTTGAACATTTGTTGCATTATAACCAGATATTGGCAAAGAGTGCCATAAAACTTCCTTTGGCATGTTAAAATATCCTGAAAGGGCTGGAGATTCAGCTAATTTCAAGGCTCTATCTTCTTGGTTAACATTTTTATGGGCCCCTGAACATCACTGCAAATCATAAAAAATGGCGAATTGGAGATTTTGTCAAAATGTCTGTAGCCACAGCACCAAGATGGAGCATAGTGCCAAAGATGTCCTGGCGTCCTTTGTTTAGCCCATCTACCCATCCGCACAGGTGCCTGGTTATTAATGTTAATCCACTGTACAAACAGGAAAAATTAGCCCGCACCCAACTTCAGGAGCAAATATCTCGAAAACCAAAAAAGTGCCAGACTAAATACCTCAAAAATTTTCTCACCTTTAATGTCTGAAAAGGAAACAGGTAAGATGAATTTGGCACTGTTCTGGATTAAAAATTAAAATAAGCCTGAATTTGTAAAAATATTTTTCCCATTGTACACAGATTTCTTGTCATTGCACATGTAACCAACATGACCACCAGGTGGCACTTTCACATTTAAAAAATTTGGGTATCCCAGTATCAGATATATCAGATTGAAGCAGTTATCCACAATATTCCTTCAAAAATGGGTATTTTTCCTCAAAAATGCTCAATTTGGTACCTGACTTGTCTACTTCTTGGTGGCACTTTCGCCATATCGATAAAAGTTGTGCGCTCAAACTCCAGGATTTTCCGTTACACATATATGGGCACCATTCTGCCAGATTTCTTGCAATTCTGAGATGTCAACTCCACTAAGTATCTCAACAGAGCCATTCTCTCAGAGTATGGCTCTTAAATTCACATGTTAGTAGTACACCTACTCATTATTTGTACTACTGTGTTTGTACTTTTTGTTTTCTATATTGTAGAGGATAAATAGACTTTTCAAATCAGTCCTTTTTTGCTTTAATTTGCATTTTCCATGACATGCCAATCTTCTGGAATTTGCAGTTTTACGTTTTGTCTCTTTTTCTGATTTCTTTCAGGCTGAGGATTGCAAAAAGGAAAAAGTGGAAGTGGTAGAAGACAGAAAAACTAAGTGAAAAAGAGGAGGCTGAAGATGTTGTTGCTTTTGAGTTTTGCGAGGGTACGCAACTGGCTATCTATGGTCACAGGATTCATAGAGTGCTTGTTCTTTTGTGGTGTCATTACTGGATGGCCCTTATTGGTGTTTGTCCTGAAGAACAGTGGGTACTTCAGTGACCAATGTGTGAATGCCACAGGTCCTAATGCCACACAATACACAGGTTTGTACTGTTTACTTATGCAATTGACAGTGATTAATTCAATGTTTTGAAACTTAATCAGAACACATGGGTAGTAACATCATTTTGCATGACATTTTGCAGCACCAAATGCAGAAAACAAGGCCATATTTTTGACCCAGGGTTTCAGGGGTCTGGGTTTGCAGTACATTCCTTATTGCCTTGACCAGTTCTACTAATTATTTCTTTCTTCTTTCAAGGTTATTTGCCGTTTGAAATGAAATTCTACTAATTAGCTGCTCAATGAGTTATTTGGTGTTAATCGATGTGTTCTTTATTGGGGTTGGAATGAAGAGAGTACTGTTTTTAGTTTTCAACTTAATTGATTTATTTTTGGAAATATACACACACATTATGAATTTGATGCCTGCAACAACTTCCATAAAGTTGGGACAGGGCCAATAGATGTAAGACCAAGGAAGTGGAGGAATGTCGGGTGAATAATGGGTAAACAGGTGTTGAGTAGGTAATGCTATCATGCTTTGGTAGACAAGGAGCATCCGCAAAAAGCCTACACAAGCAAACATTTGACGAGGCTTGCCACTTTAAAGCAAAAACTGCGTGATCTGATATTCCAAGCACTGAAAAACATTTTTCAGCACTCTGTTGGCATGCATATTTGGATCTTAGGTTGATGTAAACTCAGTTGGTAAAACATGCTGGCATCTGTGCCAATGCCAATCGCTGCAAACAGGGCCAGTCCTCTTCTCGGCTTGCTTCTAACAGAAAATTTTCAGAACTTATATGTTCCTGGACAGAGAAAAAGTAGAAACTAGCAGTACATTAATGACATCTCTGGCAATCTTACACCTGCTGTGTTGACGCTTCCAATAGATTTGCTGTCACCTCAAATTACTTGCGCAAAGATTTTGCACTGGAAGTATGCTCCAATCTCAATGAGGATAATGAGAACGCATTAAAAAACTGGGGTAAACGGATTGTTTATCATCCAGATAACGTGTCCAGATACAGATCGTATTTTAATACCAAATGTAAATGGGGTGTGTTTTTGATGATTTGATAAGATCAGGTGTGATGTCCAAAAATTGGAGACATGTATATGTGGGCAAATACCTTTCTGCAGCAGCATATGTGGTCCTCTGGGTTAGCGGTTCCCTAACTCCCGAGCTGCGTACCAGTGCTGGGTCGGAGAGGTGTCACTTCCAAGTCATGGAAATGTATCTATTTTAATATTGAGCACAGTGGTATTTCAGGCAGGCCGCAGAGTCACGCCTAGCTCGCAAGCCTGCCTTCATTTGGGCCAGGTCACGCAGTAATGGAGTTAAAAATTGATGTATTTTGTATCATAACTCCAAAACTAAGTAAGATATAGTTACAATTTAAATGGCTTTGTGTTGGTCTACCCTAGTACGTCACACAACAAAATAGCTCATTTTGTTCATTTGATTTATTTTGGGTGAAAACGGAAAAAACTGGTCGGTAACGGAATTACAAATTTGTGGGTAGTTATACTAAACATGATTTGAGTAAGTTTTTAACAGTTCACGACACTTTATAGCGCATTTTTCAATATTAAGAAACCTTTAGTGACTTTAGGAAGCATCTTCGCCTCACACAACATTGTGTTAAATGTGCCTAAAACTTTTCACAGTACTGTATATACTTTTTACATGCTTTTTCCAAAGGTGTTCACACCTATAGCAGTTGTCATTTCATCCTCAACACACAGACACACACACACACACACACACACACACACAAAAAATGATATTGGTATCTTTCCAACAGCTGAGCAATTGGTGGAGGTTTGAGTATCAATATATGGCAGGCCTGGCAGTTCATTACTATCAGTGCCTAACTGCACAGCACAGTACACACTACACAATACAGAGCACACAGGCAGCGATGAGTGGGCTTAACAAGCCACTGTGGACTGTTTCTTTGCGAGCTGCTCAGGCAGAAGAGAATGTGATTCAAAACTGGGCAATGTTACCAAAAAGAAAATCAAGCTTCAGTCGCAAATGTGATGCCTTGTAAAATATGGATTTTTGCAACTGGCAATTAATTTGCAGTTGCCAAAGGCATTATGCATTTTATGTGCTGAAATGCTGTCCAGCAAAACAATGAGGCAAGTTTTTAAACTGAGGGACATTCTAAAATGCTTAGTGTGAAAAATGCCAGCAATAATAATTACATTTTTCTCTGACATCTCTTGACAGAAACACCTCCAGCTATCAAAACCAAAATTACGGGAGTTTGATTGTTATCTCACGTTAAGAGTTCTCCTCTGCATTGATGCCCATTATATGTCATCGCTTTTAATGTACTGTCCAGCATTTAAAATAAACCACCTTCATTTCATGGCCAAGATACAAATGATGTATGTTTATGTAAGGGTTATAAAAGTATCTGATACCTCCTGACAAGAGGGTCTAATGCAATATTAGGTCTTTAACAGGCGTTTATGCCATTGTAGGCTGAAAAATATAAAATCAAGATTTTTGTCACCATTAAAAAAGGTTGTGCATATGATGCGTAAAATACAGCACTGAAGTCCCTTGCATTTTTACAGCTGAAGAGAACTACCGAGACAGAGTAGAAGGGAATTCTGAATTCAGAACTAGAATAATTGGTGTCCTCACTTCCCAACTGATGACTAAGTACACTTAAAAGGAAAAGTGATGTAACGCTGTGGTTAACACACCTTGGTCCTACTTTCTGTCACCTTGCTGAAAAATAGCTTTTTAGCAAATTTTATTGGTTGGAATAAAATACTGGGGAGGAGTTATACTTCCAACTTTTTACACTACTGCTTTTCTTTTCAAATGTGTTGCAGGCCTGAAATTTGGAATCAGTGAGTGCAAATATGCACTTAAATTTCCTGAATACCATTAAATTCTTCTCTGACTTGAATGGGCTTTGACCATATGCGTTCTGAGCATGCCAGGCTTGAGATGTAAAATAATAATGTAAAAAGTTAACTTATAAACGAAGCAAAGAAAGACAAGTTAAAGGGAAAATTATTCATAAAATGGTAAATAATGAAAAGTTAACATGGAAAAAATGATTGGTAAGTTTGCCATGAAAACTATGGACAAGAAGAAATGAAAGTAATGACACGGAGTTGCCGCAAATTAACAGAATGTTTTCCCAATTGTATGCGATGCTAACATCTCTCTTCTCTCCATCTCTCTTAGACTGCCACAGACAGGACGAGCTCTTCTCCCTAGATTTCACTATAGCCACATTCTTACAGTTCTTTGTTGGCCTACTGAATGGATTTTTCTTTGACCGCTTTGGTACCATGGCATCCAGACTGGTGGCATTGTGAGTTTTAAACTATTTTATTTTGTGTAGTATCAGACATTTTAGGCAGTTCACTGTATGTGTGGCATTGTGCATCAGTGTGCTAACAGTGCTGGAGCTCAGGGGGTATTCTAGACAAATGTGATGGAGGTTCTGCCCAAAACCAAATGCACATCTGTGGATGGACTAAAATGGATATAAGTTGTCACTGTGAACCCAAGTGACAAGAGTTCTGTGGGCAAGCGGATTCATGGAGCTTTGTTGTTTTTGGGACAGCTAAAGGTTGGCCCAGAAGTATTTACACCATTATACAATTTTCAATATTTTGCGTCCGTACACCACTACAATGGATCTGAAACAAATCACTCAAGATGTGATTATGTGGACTTTCACCTTTGATTCTAGGGGGTTTCACAAAAATCTTGCGTTCATCCATCCATCCATTAACTATACCGCTTCTTCCTCACTAGGGTCGCGGGGGAGCTGAACCTATCCAAGCTTACTATGGGCAAAAGGCAGGGGCACATGCCAGACAGTTTGCTCATCCATCACAGGGCGCACACACCATTCACTTGCAAACTCAATGTTGCATTCACTGTTTAGGAATTATAGCCATTTTACCACATATTTTTCTATTTTGAGAGGCTCAAATGTGATTGGACAATTGAATGACAGTCAGTTTCATCGTCAGGTGTGGCCTGTTCCCTCAATGTTTAATGACATATTAAACTGACAAAGGTGTGGAGGTTATTCCAAGTGTTGAATTTACATTTGGTAGCTGTTCATGGGAACTCTTAATATGTGAGCCAAAGAGGTGTCAATGCACATGAAGGAGGCCATCATTAGGCTGAACAAAACAAACCTATCAGACTGATGGCAAAAACTGGAGGTGAGGCCAAATCAACTATTTGGTATATTCATAAAAAGAAGGAATACACTTGCAAGTTCGGCAACAGCAAAAGGCTGTGGAGGACCACAGAAGACAACAAAAGTAAATGAACGCAGAATTCTTTCCTTGGTGTAGAAACATCCATGTACAAAATCTAGCCTGCTCAAGAGGAAGTGGGCGTATCTTTGTCAAACAAACCCTCTTGAATGTAAATACTGGGTTCACTCTATGGTGTAAACTGCTCCTAACCTTAATGAACAGAAAGGCCAGATGAGACTTTGCCAGAAAACATCTAGAAAAGCCTTACCAACTCTGGAAAAAGATTCTTTTTAACAGATGGACCCAAGATCAACTTGTGCCAGAATATTTGGAAGATAGGAGTATGGAGAAGGAAAGGACTGGCTCATGACCCAAAGATTACCACATCATATGTTGGACATGATGGAGGCAGTGTTATGGCATGGGCATGCATGATTATCAATGCAACTGGGTCACTGGGGTTTAAAGATGATGTGACTGCTGATGGAGGAAGCGGGATGAATTCTGAAGCATACAGAGCTATACTATCTTCCCAGATTCAGCCAATTGTTGCAAAACTGGAAGGACAGTGCTTCACAGTACGAATGGATGACGATTTAAAACCTACTGCAAAAGCAACACAGGGCAAAGAGATGAAATATTCTCCATTGGCCGAGTCAGTCACCTGTCCTCAACCCAACCGAGCTGCTTTTCACTTACCATATACAAAACTGGGCAGAGAGACCCACAAGAAATCAACAAAAGAAGGCAGCTGTCGTAAGGCCTGACAAAGTATCTCAAAGAACGAAATTATGCATTTTTTGGTGTCTGTGGGTTACACACTTCAGGCAGTCATTAACTGCAAAGAATTTTTGTCCACATTTTAAAGGTAGTCCTTATATTTGTTATTATGTGTGTTTGTCCAATTACTTTTGAGCCTCAGAAAATAGAGGCGTATGTATAAAAATGGCTGTAATTCCTAAACGGTTTTTGGAAATGTTTTTTGCAAATCCCAAACCCCCTCGATTTAAAGCTGAAAGTCTACACTTCAGTCACATCTTGATAGATTCATTTCAAATTCATTATGGTAGTGTACAGAGGCAAAATGATGGAAATTGTGCCACTGTCCAAATACTTCCGGATCTAAATGCAAACATTTTTGATAATGTTATATTTTTAACTCAAATTTAACATTTAAAGAATTTCTAGGTAGATTTGATACAGATGTCCAGCCTTTCTTTATTGTGAAATGCAGAACAGAACTATCAGGCAAGAGAGGATGCACAAGTTTAATTCCTTATCTAAGATACATAACAGGAGGCAAAGTCTCAACCAAAATAAGCGTTTGGTTCTTTATGGGACGGATTACAGTAGTGTGCAGTGATGACTATACCGCACCACTTTCATCCAAAAGGGGTCGTAATATGTTACTTCTCTATAATTTTTTTGATCAAAATGTATTGGAAAATACTATTCTAGACAATGAGAAAAATAATCATTCCCATAAGTATACTGAGGTAAAAATATGGGTTACAAACAAAAACACTGAAAACATACATTTTTCATTGCAATTGAAATGTGTTGCAAATTTTATTTATTTGACTCTTGCATAGTCTGAATGCATTTTTGAAGGCTCATTCCATGATTATTGATGCTTAAAAAATTTGTTCAAACTAATTTTAGCCAACAGTATTCTGCAAAATTATGTCTGATGGCGAGTTATTCCAGTACATAAGGTGACATGAACTTTGAGCAGTGTCAATGTGTTAAGCACAATGACATGACGGACGGAGCTCTCTGAGATTGTTGGCAGCCGTATTGTGGCCTTACATGATGCTGAAGATGATACATGCTGCCATGGCACTGAAAGAAACACCTAGCATTTCCAAGAGACCAGTTCTCGGAAAACTATTGGCAACAGAGGTGCAAAATGGAAGTTAAGTGCCTCTGATGTTCATTGTCTGTGTATGGCAAGTAAAAGATTATTGCTGGTTGACAGCACGACAACTCCGTGATGATATTAATAGCACCAGAAGTGAAGAGATGAAAGTATCAACATCAACTATTTCCAGCCACCTGTGTGAAAATGATCTGATTGGTTGCGTTGCTGCCAAGAGCTGACAACATCAAAAAAAGACTTGTTTGCCAAGAAATTCAAGGATCAGACGCCAATGGACTGGGGACCTTTGGACCAATGAATCAAAAATTGAAATTTCTCACCCAAACACAGAACTTTTGTGCACCTTAGAGTTGGAGAAGGTTTCAAAAAAGGGTGCCTTTCACTCTGTAAGTCACTGACCCTGGATCCAGCAAAACAGCCCCAGACCATCACGCTTCCTCCTCCATGTTTAACAGTTGATGTCACACACTGAGAAACCATCCTTTCACCTACTCGACAGCGTACAAAAAACCTGGGTAACCTTACCTTTTGTTTAAAACTTCTGACAGTTGACCATTTACCCTTGTACCATTTCAAGCTATTCATTGGACTGGAACTGCATAATTTTCAATAAAAAAACTGGAAAAATTGGGGTGTTCAAAAACTTTTGACCGGTAGTGTATGACTGTTTTCATTGATGATTAACACTCAAGATTAGAGATGCTACCAGCCTTCATAATAAAGGAGTTGTTTCCACTCTGATTCATGCGTTCTTTTTTTTTTTTTTGACAGCGCAAAACTCAAGGGCGCATTTCTTGAAAGCTAGCATTGTTGCTAATTTAAAGCTACAACCCACTCACACCTGTTTCTTGAAAGAGCCGGTTGCTCGGTTGCAGTTCAGCACGTCCGTTGTTGGAACTACCTTGTTTTAACTGGATGCCACATCATCGTAGCTGATGCAATCACTTGTAGCGTGCTTACTGGAAATATTTATCTTCTTTTCCTACCTTAACCTACTCCACTAAAACAGCCTTCATCACATTTCGCAGCAAAACAAACTGATCGATAGCGAAGTGAAGGAGCAGTGGTCAGAACACTTTGGCTAGTTGTATTTGTCGTTTTGCCTGACTCAGTTCTGTTTGTCATTGCCTTACACAAAAATAATTGTTTCCAAATCTGCGACTGTATTCCTTCAACTGGAAATGAATGCATATAACAATAATTAGTTCACATTTCTTATTTATTAACATAGATTTGTTTGCCTAACAAGAAGAAATACACCAATAAAATGTTGTTGTAACCCCTTTAAAATCTAGACGTGTAGATGGAGAAATGGTAATGTTCAAGCAGCGACAATGTGACAAGCAAGGTTCACTTCCTGTCATCTTTGATTTTTCTTTGGTAATTTTGGCATTGCTATCTTTGCCATAGAAGAGAACAAGAGAACAACAGGAACCACCCAGCAACAACCCTGTAACTACTAATATCAAGCAGTCGTTGACTTTACGGCCAAGCTTGCGACTAAGGCCTCGTCCAGACAGAGACGGAGATTTTCAAAAATGGTCTTTTTTTTTTTTTGTTTAAAAATCTAAAAATCTCCCATCCACACAGCATCGTTTCTAAAGACACCTGAAACGACCCAAAACGCTGTAGTAAATATTTCAGGCCTGTGTGTGAAGCTGTATGGCGCTGTAGCATTTCTGTGGAAATAGACCAAAAACTGAGAAGAAGGCGCATGCTCGCGGCCACAGAGATATAAGAAAACTAGAGTGGACGACGTGTGGGCTGGACCAAAGCGGAACGCAGAATAAACTTCGCCATCTTGTGTATGTATAAATGTCCAATGAGGCACATGTAAACAGTAAGCTAAACATAGGTGTCGACAAATTAGAGACTTGTTTTCCGTGTTCTTTTTTATCCTTTCATACTTAAAATGGACACGAATAAGGAATTGTAATCAAACAACAATATTTATTAAAAAATATTTTTTAAAATCCGGTATATTCGATGTTTATTTCATCGGAAGACATTACAGAAAAATCGGAACTTCAGCTGTTGTCCCGTATGAGCGAGTTTTAGTTATTTCTGTGACGAGCACAGTTTAGGCCAGTTATACTGCATTTTCCATTGAACGTCTGCCCGATATACATACACAAGATGGCGGCGCGTGCTTCCACTCTAGTTTTTTTATATCTCTGTGCTCGCAGCCTTCTTCTCCGTGCCTTCTTCTCCGTTTTTGGTCTATTTCCGTGAAAACATTACAGCGCCACACACAGGCCTGGGGGCTGTGATGGGGGTTATCATGTCATCGTTTTAAAAAAAAAACCCGTTTTGGTTGTCCACACGAAAATGCTGAGGTGGCCTTTTCAGATTTTTTCACTCTGGAACCCGTTCTCAAAAAATACCGTTTTCGGCGCGTTTTCACCGTCTCCGTGTGGACACGAGGGCGAAACGATAAAATATTTATGCGTTTTCAAAAGAATCGTCGTCGTATGGATGGGCCCCAAGCTTTGTAATAACGCTTTCTAGAAACATTTCAACCGAGTTTACGACGGAAGTTAAGCAATGACAGTTTCTTGAAACATTCCAAGTCAGTCAGTGAAGTGTGGAATGTTTATCATACACCGTAGTTAGACATGCCTGGAATGCTCATCTAATAGACAGTCAAGCAATTCCAGAGCCATTTGTCAAGAAATAATCAAACAGTTAAATAGATTACATCAGCCTAATGTAGGTACGTGACAAATCAACGTCTTCGCCTGACTGCTGCAAACCACTTTGGAGTGTGATCATTGCTGCTGTAGGCTATGTGGTAGTAAAAATATCCATGTGAAATTCGGCTTCTCTCCTGTTATTTTTAGCTCGAACACGTAATTTACATCGGACACTTCTGCTTGAATTTTTCCTATTGTTTGTCTACAACGCTCTAATTCAAATTCAAATTCGATTGAAAAGAGGCCAGAAGTTTGTCCTCATGGCGTCTGCAGAAAGGAAGTACATTGTAAAAAATGTCCAAATCGATGTAATGTTGATCGTGCATCTGAGCGCAATGGGACAAAGTTTTATTCAAATTGGATATTTCAAAAGGAACAAAGTTCCAAAAAAAAAAAAAAAAAAAGGTAGCGGGAGCATCTGTTCCGAATCAATTTATTATCGTGAGCTAA
The DNA here is from genome assembly GCA_029692085.1 of Gymnothorax javanicus. NCBI lineage: Eukaryota > Metazoa > Chordata > Actinopteri > Anguilliformes > Muraenidae > Gymnothorax > Gymnothorax javanicus. The sequence goes on from CM056202.1 coordinate 79,900,665, forward strand.
AATAGAGCAGTAAGCAGTAGAGAGAGTAGCCTACACATCATTCCTTATTTCTTGAAATTTTCATCAATTTCCATGGAGGTTTAAGGAAGTTATAGTCATTTTAGATCATATCCATTGTTTTTCAATCGCATTTTGATCACGTTAAAAAAAAAAAAAAAATAGAAAGAATGGCCCAGGATTTGCCCCTTTTTTCATACTGGCAAATGCTCATAATTTCCTCAGTAATTCGGGTGAAGACAAAAAACATGTCGTTTTGCGGGGTTTTTGTGCTCTTACCAGTGGGATTTGAGGCTGGGTGATCTGAAATATATATTAATGTCACTGTGCTGCCCAATGCATCTTTCTTTTTATGACTCATTCGATTTCCCTGCCACTGGAATATTTACAGTGATTATCACTGTTTTAGAGCAATCTCCAGAGTTTATCTTTCAGAAGAGTCCATGAGTTTGAAGCGGTTCAAGAACGTTTGACAATGTTTATTTTGGATCAGTCAAAGTTCAAAAAAGGGGGCGCTGGTTTTAAAGCCTTGACTAATTGCAAGAGCATGTTTATTTATAGCGAAGAATGATTGGGTGAACGGAAACTGTCGAGTTATTATGGGGGTAGCTTTAGTAAAATGATAAATTACTGTACTCCGGTAGCTCATACTTTCAATCTATCACAAAGTCCAAGGAAACCTATCTTCCTTTGGATAAAATATCACCCATTCTTTAAACAGACATGGCTATTCCGCCAACCATTGGTGGTTCAGGAAGGAAAGTTGCTCTTATTCCCCCAACCCTTGGTGGAACAGTGGGCAGGTTTGCTCTTATTCCCTCAACTGTTGGTGGAACAGGAAGGAAAGTTGCTTTTATTCCCTAAACTGTTGGTGGAACGGGGGCAAGGTTGCTCTTATTCCCTCAATCGTTGGTGGAACAGGGGGAAAGTTTGCTCTTATTCCCCCAACGGTCTTTGTGATGCCGCGCTCCAGACGACACAATTAAAATGATGCCAAAAAGTTTCACCGAAAGATGTCGCTTGCGAAATATTCCACGCATGTCATTGACTGAGAATGGTTGGGTGAATAACAAATTTGACACTTAAAATTCACCCAACTGGTAGGAGAATAGCCTTTGCCTTCTTTCAAACTAAGCCTATCCACTATCCCCCTTAGCCAAGTCATTATTATCTCTGTTCTTTCAGTAATTTATTTTTGTGAATTTTCTTTTCTCATTTCCCAGAATACTGTTCACCTCGGGTGCCTTGATGATTGCTTTTTCCAAACCAGGTAAAGTGTTCTGCGTCGTCAAAGGAATATTCTGGCATATTTGAACTTGGGCTGTACAGGAGTGTGCAGTAATGGTTTTACACTTAACAAAATGAAGATAAATTAGAAACCAAGTACTAATGAAGTATTTTTTTCTTGTAATATTGGATCATATAGATGAAAATAAGTAAACAGATTACAATATATAGTGTAAACAAAAATAATGTCTTTTTGAGAGAAAAGGTCAATATCTAATGTGGCCACCCTTTGCTTTGACTACAGCATTTAACCTTTCAGGCATAGTTTTCATACGTATTTTTTTTTTTATTTCCTCGCTCACTAAACCATTCCATACTGTTTGAAGTTCTTTCCAAAGAAATTCTTATGATGTTAACAGAATTGCCTGATCGGATTAACATCTGGACTTTGAGCTGAATGATTAATTGGCACAAAAAACATTTTAAGTGGTTCAGTATTGAACAAGAACACTACAATCTTTCATTCACAAAATGGCTGCCATGTAATCCAACAGGGCATTTTTCTGTTTTTATGTAGGGCATATATTTCCTACAGTCAGGATCAGACTGTTATTTTATTCTCACTCATGACTCAATTGATACTTTGACCATCCCAAGGAAACTATGAAAGACTGAAGGGTTATGATGTCACTATGTAGCGCATGAAAGCACATTGGTGCCAGATAGGGAGACTTTCTGTGCGGCAGACATTGAGGGAAATGGGATTGTCATCTCCTCGTTTATGACCCATCATTTTATTAGGTTATTACGCCAGATGGCAGAATCATCGGTAATTTGCAGCTGTGTTTACTAGCTAACATTTGAGTTACATTTTCTAAGATAGCTATCTTATATATTTATATTTTATTGATTGTTTGGTTGATTGATTGATTTATTGATTGATTTTTGGATGTAGCCGCCCCTGAACCCAGGCTGAGAGGAGCTTTTACTCACTAATTCTGAAGTCAAGAAATGAACATTGTGTTGATATCATTAACTAGATAAATGTTTTCTAGTATGATGCACAAGGTTAATAGCTGTAGTTATGCTAGTTAATTAACATTACCTTTCTCTGTTAAAGCAAATTATTATAAGGAAAATAATGATGCTGTCTAAGTTTATAATGGCATGCATTACCAGTGTGCCTTACCAAACAAAGAAAAAAAAAATGTTAATGCTAACTAACATCCGGTGGAATCAATAGACACCCTAACTTTGCCAAACTTATAACACATTGCGATTATTGGCCAATGTATTTTTTAATTTGGAAAAATGTAGTTGATCATATAGTAATAAGAATGGTATCGATGACTGGAATAGTTGAGATTGTGCAGGTTAACAATTGATTATCAATAACTAACCATCAAACTGTTGATCATATACTCTTCAAAAAAAAGTCAGGGATATTGCAGTTTCAAGGTCAATAGCAACATAATGATTGTGTTTTGGATACAATAACCAACTGCAATGAAGGTAACATGAATTTCTCTAAAACAGAGCACCAAATCACAGCCAATGGTGCACGTGTGCAGCACGTGGAAATCCCGGACATTTTGCTGGGGTGCATATTCAAATTTGACACTTTAGAGGAAGGTCATTTACTCCCTTGTGATCGAGACTTCTTTCATTCTGATAGCTTCTGACTGTAATCCTTTGTTGATTTTGTTTATCTGAGACATCTTTCGATTGTTTTTTTCGAAATGTGACGTCTCCAACGTGCTGAACATCTAAGAGCAATTGGTATGCTTGAAACTGGCAGCCGTCAGTCTGAGGTTGCCAATTTCTTCAATGTTTCCCAGTCTGTAATTAGCAGATTATGGAGCAGGTATCAGCAAACCCATAATGTTGATGATCGACGCCGTTCAGGGCGTCCACAGACAATAGAGCCCAGGATAGGTTGATTTGTACACAGGCTCTGAGAAATCACACTCAAACAGCAAATCAGATCGCTGCAAACCTACACCAGACTACTGGTGTCCGAGTGACTGGTCAGACAATTAGAAATCGTCTACACAATGCCCATCTTCACGCTGGCCTCATATAGTGCCGCCATTGACCTACCACCACATTGCCAATTTAGGTGAATGGTGCACACAACGCAGGAACTGGGAAAATTGTCGGTGGTCACGTGTTACGTTCTCAGATGAGTCCCAGTGCACTTTAGACTTCCTTGATAGACGTGGTTGCATCTGGCGACATTGTAACGGACGCCATGCCAATATTACCCTGAGGCAGCATGACCGATTTGGTGGTGAGTCTGTTATGGCGTGGGGTGGCATCACTATCACTAACCGAACCCCACTCCATATCCTGCAAGGAAGAGTCACTGGCCAGTACTATCAGGACAACATGTTGACACCCTTTGTTGTCCCGTTTGCACGACGTGAGGGGCAGCGTTTTGCCTTTCAGAAAACGACAATGCCCGTGCTCACCGTGCAAGAATAGTCAATAACCACCTTCAACGCCACAATTTCCATAGGATGCCCTGGCCCGCAATGAGCCCTTACCTTTCCCCCATTGAAAATGTCTGGGACATCTTGGGCCGACGTGTGCATCAACGTTAAAGGCCACCAGCCATACAAGATAAACTTGGCCAGGCTTTGGTGGAAGAATGGGACAGACTGCATCAAATCACCATAGGTAGACTCATACGAATGATGCTTTGAGGAATCAATGAGTGTTTGGCCAATAACAGCGGCATTATGCACTATTGACGCAAAAATGTTCACCTTCCATTTTATACCCATTCCATGACTGTGAGAGAAACTGTTTAGGTAAGTAAATATCAGGTGAATTGTTTACTCAATTCCTTTTTTGTTAAGATACAATTAGTTTGGGACCAATTATTCCATATCATTAGTTTGTTATTGACCTTGCAATTTCAATCTCCCCAACTATTTTTTTTTTGAAGCGAATATGTAAAAATATTCTGGAGGACTAATATTAGCCAACTCACTGGACAGTGTTTCCTGTTATTGTCAGAAGGTGGCCCTAATCGTAAAAGTTTATTTTGCCTCTATAAATCTAGACCTTTTATTTATTTATTTATTTATACTGGGAGTCCAATTGAGAGCACGCTCTCTTTTGCAACGGAGCCCAGTTTCGAACAATAGAAAACAATCAATTACGATAAATAAAAACAATGACTACCTTACACATGTACATTCCTGCTTTGTGGCAGCCAATAAAATACATTTAAAACAATCAATTGAAATAAGACTTTCCAACTTTAAAAACTGTTGAAGTCTATTTCATTTCTGTGGAGCATAATACATAAAAGCAGTTTTACCCAGTTCAGTACGCACCCTTGGGACATCGAAAAAAACCAAAAAGTCAAGAGTGCGCAGACCGTATTCCCCCTTTCTCAGGTTAAGCAAACTGGTCAAATATCCAGGAAGTTTACCTAACAATGCCTTGTTTATGAAAAGGCAACAATGTTGATCCCTTCTCATGGCCAGCGAAGACCAACCAACCTTAAAATAAAGAGTAAGTGATGTGTTCAGAGGCCATCTCCAGTTATGAACCTTAAAGCAGCGTGGTATACTGCGTCAAGTGACTTCCGCAAAGAGGGAGCAGAGAACATAAAAATTACATCTACATAATCTATTCTAGAGAGAATACTTGCCTGAACAATATGTCTTCTTCAACTCCTTGGAAAGCAGGCTTTATTCCTGTACAACATAGCCAATTTAGGTTTCAAATTCTTGATTAGCTCATCTGTATGCTTCCTAAAATTAAGATTGTCATCCACCCAAATGCCAAGGTATTTGTAGCCAGGAACTCTTTCAATTTAAATTCCATTTGCTGTCGTGATGCTACCATTATAGAACCTAGCAGCAGGTTTCTGAGAAAATAGCATGAATTTAGTTTTCTCAGAGTTTAAAATTATTTTAAGGTCTAAAAGAGCCTTCTGGAAGATTTGGAAATCTGACTGCAAATTTTGAAGAGCCATTTCAGCAGAAGGGGCAGCTCAGTAGATTACTGTGTCATCTGCATACAGGTGGATTGTACAGTTGACAAAATTAGCACCGAAATCATTAATAAAAAGTGGAAACAGCAAGGGCCCCAAAATTGAACCCTGTGGAACCCCCTTGCTAAGATAAATAAAATTTGATTGATAGCCATCAGCCACAACAGCTTGACACCTACCAGTTAGATAATCTTTAAACCAATTCAGAGAATTATTATCAAACCCAATGACACTTAGCCGGTCTATGAGTATAAAACGGTCAACTGTGTCAAACTCCTTTGATAGGTCGATAAAAAGGGCAGCGCAGTCTTGCTTATTGTCCAAGGCAGAAACAGTATCATTTAATACCCTGGCTGCAGCTGACACAGTGCTATGATTTGGTCTGAAGCCTGACTGAAACACATTCAAGATAGCATGGTCTGATAGAAATGCTCTAACTTGATTATTGACCAGTCTCTTTAAAACCTTAGCCAAGCATGGCAGTTTTGAAATTGGTCGATAGTTATTCAGAACATCTGAAGAGCCACTTTTATGTAAAGGAAGAACAAAAGCCGTTTTCCACAAGACAGGAATCGAACCGGTCAGCAGGGTCAAGTTAAAAATGTGTGCCAGGATAATAGCAATCAAAGATGAAGCCAGCAATAAAAGGCCTGGGTCCAATTTATCCGTCCCAGTGGATTGCTTAGATTCAATGCTACAAAGTGCTTCAAGCACTTCCTCTTCAGAAAAGGGACGCAAGAAAAAACAACCGGAGTTATTAGGTACAGGTACAAAAGGCCTGCTATCACAGCTAGGAATAGCTGGCAATAACCCTAAATTTTCAAAGAGGTGGCCTGCATTAACAAAATGCTCATTGAAAATATCACAAAGTTTCCCTTTATCTGAAAATAATAACAGAATCCTTGGTAATCCAACTCGGTAAAGCCGAGGAGGGGGCCTGAGACAAGGACTTAAAAGTTCTCCAAAATTTTACAGGATTGCTGCCAGAGTCTGATAAGTTAGAGAGATAATATGATGACTTGGCTTTCCTAATCGCTGTAAGGGTTCTATTGCGAAGGTAACGAAAATGTTGCCAGTCAGAACGCAACCCAGAAACACATGCTTTTTTCCATGCGAAATCCCAAGCTTTTAACAACTCCGAGATATCAGGGGGAAACCAGGGATTCGCCCTGTTCTTAACTCTCAACTTTTTAAAGGGGGCATGCTCATCCACCACAGTATTAAAAGACGTGATAAAATGGCTTAACGCTAAATGAGGGTTAGGAATAACAGCAGAGTAATGCATGTCACTCAGATATAAGTCATGCAAAAAGGCTTGTTCCGTGAAGTGTTTAAACTTTCTTTTGACTATGACCCTGGATTCTGATTTTGAGTTACTATTATACCTGACACAAGCTACAGGACAGTGGTCACTAAAATCCAGAGGGAAAATGCCATTAGCTTTCAAATTATGAGGCCCGTTACTTAAAATAAGATCTAAGAGAGTAGCTCTATTAGGATCCTTAGGGTCTGGCCGAGTAGTATAGCGTTGTCGCGTAATATTGGATATGCCTCCTACCCCAATTATTACAGTTTCAATCCGTGCTAAATAAATCGTCTCTTTTCTTTTCTCTGGCAGAAATATCCTATATACTCTTTCCAGGGCTGGCCTTCATGGGATCTGGAGGCATAATGTTACTCGTCACGAACATACAGGTGTGTCCCCGTTCTAATTGCGGAACTGCTGAATCATTCAGAAGGGAAATGTTTGCTATAACTTACGACAGATAATAAAATGGAGATTTTATTGGTACACCACAGTCATCATGAAATTTTCTGTGTTTACAAGCTTTTGAAATGAATCCAGAGAAAACCTTTAATAATCTTTGAGTGCAGTGGTAATGACAAATAGAACATTTTTTATATATCATTCATGTATTGGTCACTAAAGCCCAAGCAAGGTTTGTCAATAGAAAGAGGAGACAGGTCACAGAAGTGACAGTAAGATTAATCATAGATGGGTTTTGGGGGGCTGAGAAAGAAAGCAAATTTATCATCGTCCATATAAAATTATACATTTGTAAAGCTGTGATTTAGGGATTTCACCATCAACAGTCCCCCATAAACCTAATAACATCTCGTGCCATCCTTAGTGGCACCAAATCCATTCAAACGTTTGTGATAACTGGCAATGAGTCGTCATTGTCGATGTGGAGGCATTGTGGCCCACTCCTCTTTCCAGAATTGTTTTAATTCAGCTACATTGGAGGGTTTTTGAGCATGTGCTGGCTGTTGAAGGTCATGCCACGGCATCTCAATTCGATTCAAGTCAGGACTTTCTCCTTCAATAAATTTCCTTAGAGCCACTCAGAGGTGGACTTGCTTGTGTGCTTCAGATCCTGCTGCATAACCCAACTGTGCTTGAGCAATAGGTTATGAACTGATGGCAGGACATTCTCCTTCAGGATTTTCTGGTAGAGAGCAGAATTCATGGTTCCATCAATTGCAGCAATTTTTCCAGGTCCTCAGGCAGCAAAGCAGCCCCAGACCATCATGCTACCACAGCAGTGTTTGACTGTTGGTATGATTTTCTTATTGAGGGTTGCTGTGTTTGCTTTACAACACATGTAACAGGGTGCATGTCTCGCAAAAAGTTTCACATTTGACTCATAAGTCCCCAGAATAGAGGTCATCTTGGAGGTAATCAAGATGTTTTTGGCAAATGTGAGACAAGCCTTTGTATTCTTTTTGGTCAGCAATGGTTTTTGCCTTGCAGCTTTCCAATGGATTTTTGCCCAGTCACTTTCTTATCATGGAATAGTGAGCACTGACCTTAAGTGAGGCAAGTGAGGCATGCAGTTCTTTAGATGTTAGTCCGGGTTCTTTTGTGACCTCGTGGCCTTTCCTAAAAAGGTTTATCAGTGTTCAAAGTTTTCTCCATTTGTAGATAATGGGTCTCACTATGGTTTTCTGGAGTCCCAGAACATTAACCCCTCTTCGCAGATGTAGACGCCAGTGGACATGGTACTGCTCTATTTATGCACACAGTTGCACTATTCTATCAATAGATGGCACACCCGAACCATTTATTGAATATTCCTTAGAAGGCCCAGCCTGTTTCCAGTTTAGAATAAGGACAAGATAAATCCCATCCCTGTTTCCCAGGAATTGTATGACTTAAACTCCTAAGCCAAGTCTGATGTGCAAACTGCCTAATATATTTGCCCATAGTATCTATCTAGCAGTTAATAAAAATGATCTCTTGTGGCAGAAAAAAATCATTGATCTTTGTTGCAACCCGTTCAGCGATAATATGCCAAAGTATCTCAACTCAGTAGTGAAAAAAAATCAATTTTCTGAAAGAAAAATTCAGCAAGGTATTTACTATATTATTCTACAATCAATTATAGTCATCAGATATTAGAAATGTGTCATTTCCTACCATTGAATTACCCGTAGATTCACCCTGCAACAAATTGAGTTGTTCCTCAGAACCTTATACTGTACCTCATTGACATCCAGTCTCTCTAACTTTTGTTACAAGCCTGCGTTTCACTTGGATGATTGGAATTGTAAACAGCAAGTTTTCCGTCTGAGTGAACGTTCTGACCGAAAAATAAATAGTTTCTTTAATGAGTATGTGTGCTTGCTGATGCAGCTTTGTAGAAAAATGGGCGAAACTCAGAGCGTGATAATGCAGAAAAGGTATGTTTTTGGTTTGGAGAGGTTACTGGTGACCATTGATGTCCAGCTGCGCTATATTGATAAACTCATGCTAAATTCAACCAGAAAATCATTCATTCATATTGAATTTCGTAAGTCAAAAGTTGATTTGTGTCAGTGCACCATTTTGAGGGCTGTGAGTGTTTGGGAAGCCACCTGGAGAGCTGTCTTATTTGGCTTCCTCTTTCGAAGCCAAATAAGATTTAATGCTCAGATTAAGAACACTTGTGGTTTAGGAGTTTATGATCCCAGAAATGTATTGTTTGAACCCCCAGCCATTTTTCAATCCTCAGTATTTTTTTTTAATAATTTCAATGCAAAATTTTCATGAAGATTTTTTCCGTTTGCAGCTCCTATTCTCTGCCAAAACCATGAAAATAAACTGAAATATGATGGAATACTAAATGCTGCAAGTGTATTGTCTCAGTTGAGCTGTATTCCCTCTCTCTTGAATTGAATCTTGAATTATAAAGCATTAAATAGGGTAACGCATATATAGCCATATTTGGCTTCTGCGCAATTGGGTTAATCAGGTAAGTTGGATAGCTTTTTTCCTTCAATAAATGAAATCATTATTTAAAAACTGCATCTGGTTATCTTTTTCAGATATTAAAAATAGTTTGGTATTGTTAGCCTCATAGCATTATTGCCTAATTCATTTTCTGAGGGTTTTTTATTATTATTTTATTATTTCAAAGAATGGATTTTTGTTATTTTTCAAGGTTTTGACAAAAAAGGAAAAAATGCATTTTTTCGCCATCACGAAAGAACAGGCAGCTGATATCTCAATTTGGCAAAAATATGACTGGGACAATTATGCTATGAATCTAACAATATAAAACATTTAAGTCTGACAAATGTGCAAAAGCAGAGGAAATTGGCAATGAGGCAAATTTTTTTTTCACAGCACTGTAAGTACAGCCCCAATTCCAAAATAGTTTGGACAAAGTGTAAATTGTGAATAAAATCAAAATGCAATGACTTTCAAATCACACCAGCCAGTATTTTATTCACAATAGAAGAACGATGACAGCAAATGTTGAAACTGAGAAATTTTACAATTTTATCCACAAAATGAGCTCATTTCAAATTTGATGGCTGCTGCAGGTTTCAAAAAAGTTGGGACAGGGGCCTATTTACCATGGTGTAGCATCCCTCTTCTTTTTAACACAGAGTGGAGGCGTCTGGGCATTGAGGAGACAACTTTCTTGAGTTTAGCCATTGGAATTTGATCCCACTCTTGTTTAATACAGGCTTCCAGCTGCTGGAGAGTTTTGGGTCTCCTTTGACAGACTTTTCATTTAATTACGTGCCAAATGTTCTCAATCGGTGAAAGATCAGGACTGCAGGCAGGCCAGTTCAGCACACGGACTCTTCTACTACGAAGACATGCTGTTGTAATAGCTGCAGTATGTAGTTTTGCATTGTCCTGCTGAAATACACAAGGCCTTCCCTGCAATAGATGTCATCTGGAGGGGAGCATATGTTGCTCTAAAACCATTATATACCTTTCAGCATTCATGGTGCTTTTTAAAACATGCAAGTGTCCCACACCATATGCACTAATGCATCCCCATACCATCAGAGATGCTGGCTTTTGAACTGAACGCTGATAACAGGAGGGGTGGTCTTTCTCCTCTTTAGCCCAGAGGACACAACGCCCATGATTTCCGACAAGAATGTCAAATTTGGACTCGTCTCACCACAGGACGCTTTGCCACTTTGCTACAGTCCATTTTAAATGAGCCTTGGCCCACAGAACACAGCGGCGCTTCTGGATCATGCTTAACAATGGCTTCCTTTTTGCATGATAGAGTTTTAGGTGGCATCTGTGGATGGCACGGCAGACTGTGTTTACAGACAGTGGTTTCTTGAAGTATTCCTGGGCCCATTTAGTAATGTCAATGACAGAATCATGCCGGTGAGTGATGCAGTGGTGTCTGAGGGCCCGAAGATCACAGGCATACAGTAAAAGTCTTCGGCCTTGTCCCTTACGCACAGAGATTTTTCCAGTTTCTCTGAATTTTTAATGATGTTATGCACTGTCGATGATGAGACCTTCAAAGCCTTTGAATTTGACATTGAGGAACATTGTTTAAAGTATTCCACAATTTTTTTTACGCAAGCCTTCACAGGTTGGAGAGCCTCTGGCCATCTGACCAGAGATTCAGCCTCTCTAAGACATCCGTTTTATAGCCAATCATGTTACACACCTGATGCTAGTTAACTTAACTACTGGCTAAATGTTCTTTCAGCTTATTCTCTTATATATTAATTGCTTTTCCAGCCCTTTTTTTCCTGTGCCCAAACTTTTTAGAGACCTGTTGCAGCCAGAAAATTTAAAATAAGCTCATTTTATAGATGAAAATGTAAAATGTCTCAGTTTAAACATTTGAAATGTTATCTATGTTCTATTGTAAATAACATATTGGCTCATGTGATCTGAAAGTCATTGCATTTTGATTTTATTCACAATTTACACTTTGTCCCAACTATTTCAGAATTGGGGTTGTATAAATATGTATGTGACATCGTGCTACAATATGAAAAAAAAAGCTTTTTCTGACTTCGAACCTACTTAAGGGAAAACTGAAAAGTTAGTTACAGTATAGGGGGTTAAAAAGTGCCCTAAATTGAACTCCGGAGACATCTTGCTCTTAAGGTCATGGACATCAGTGATCGGAGCGATCCAAATTCCCTCCCAGTTGCAATCAAAATAACAATTACTCTATTTGTATATGCCCATTGTTAAAGGAATACCACAACATTTTAAAGGTAACCAATCTGTTCTTTTTTTAATATAATTTAATAGATATGACCAAAACAAATGGGAATAAATAAATGTTTTCTCCGAGAACGCTTGCAATCCCCCGAATATTGAATGTGAAAATAGTTTTTGCGACCCGCAAAAACTACCTGCGCCATTTGAAATATCTAACAAGTGGTGCCAGGCACAACAAACCCTGCCCCTCGCACATACTTTCACCTACTTCTCCGAAATTCAATAGGCATCTATTCTGGGTCAGTGGCAATCCCTAAACCCAATTTGGGGTGAATCTGGCCATTAGTTTTGCTGCTGAAGTGTTAACAAACAAACAAACACAGAAACACACAAACAAACAAACTGAACCAAAAACAATACCCCTTGCCCTCCCCCTTCGGGCGGGGTGGGGTAATTAGTATTTATGAGTATGCAAAAATGATGTCATGCAAAACCGGATGTGCGCGGTGGACGCGGAAATGAAGAGAAGTTGGCCAACTGCAAAATGCCGCAGCCAAAGAAATATCTGACTGATTCTACCCGTAAAAGTGCTAGAAAAAGCCAGGAAGAAGATCGATTGAAGAACAGGATAAATATTAAAGGACAAAGTGATCGCTGGCAAACTTTTAAAGCCAGGTTTGGAGATATTTTCGATGAAGATGTGGCCAAACTTTTGCTGGATACGTAAGTAAACTTGATGCCTGGTGCAAATTGCCCAATTTCCCTGTTTCCTAGCACTTTCTGATCCGTAATGTACTTGAAATTGTCCCATATTTGTAACTGAACATATTAATAGTAATGAATTTCTAATGCACAAATGTAATTTATTTACTAGCAATCGAATCTGATGACTGATCTGACGTGACTTTTCACGCAAATCGCTCTTGCATATTAGGTAGTAGGCGCATTGAAATGGCCGCGGTCCAGCAGCCGCAATGGCTGATCGTAACGGTCGAGTGATTGCTTTCCTTCGGAGTTTATCCTTTTTAGGGGTTGAGGATGACATTAAAACTTACACACAAATCTTTTTATTGGAACAGCCTGGCAAATTATGCAAAAAAAAAAAGTTGAGGATACGGAACAAATTGGTTACCTTTAAGGAAAATATCCTTTTTTCAACTTACCCAGACTGAGAACAGATGTTTGATTCCATTTTCACCTAGTTAGCCCGCTTGGCCAACAGGTCCAATCGGCTTATGCTGTGCTTAGGGTCGTGCGTGCGTGCGTCCACAATTGTCGTTTCAGCGAGATACAGCTTTCAGTTTTCCACGGATCCTTTTCATATTTTATATGCATGTATATAGGCCCAAGATCTTGGCCGAGTTCGATTTTGGGCATGCTGCGATTCTCAGTTTGGCCACCAGGCAGCTTTTTATGCAAAACTTCAAACAGCTCTAGCTCCCTTACTCTACGAGCTAAGATGCTCAAATTTTTACTGTAGGTTGTTCTGCCAAGGGTTCATCATATATATAATGGGTTTTTGATTTGACCTGAATTTAAAGGTTATGTAGGTCAAAGGTCGTAAAATGCACAGATTTTGTTTCAGTGCAATAGTGCCTTCAGTTTTCAATGGATCCTTTCCATATTTTATGTGCATGTATATGGGCCCAAGATCTAGCCCAAGTTCGATTTTGGGCATGCTGCGATTCTCGGTTAGGCCACCAGGGGGCTTTTTCTCTATGAGCTGAGATGCTCAAATTTTTAGCCCGCTTGGCCAAAAGGCCCAAGGGGGCTTATGCTATGCTCGGGGTCTTTAGTGGTGGTCTGTCGTGCGTGCGTGCGTAAACTTTTGGCTTGTCTGTGCTCTAGCGTCTTCAGTTTGCCACTGATCCTTTTCATATTTCATATGTGTATATAGGGTCATAAGATCTAGACCGAGTTCGATTTTGAGCCCAATCAGACCGATACTTTGGCCAATAGGGGGCGTTCCATTTTTGCCACGTTTGGCCAAGTGGGCGCAGTGGCTTTGCCTCTATTTTTTTTATCCAAAGGTTTGGTTCCTGAGTGTTGCATTTTGTGGTAGCTTAGAGTAAAGAGTCTTTAGGAGTCATTAGCCTAGCTCCATCAAGGTGAAAAAAATAAACCTTACAGTCTTATTTGCACAATGTATCGCGAATTTGAAATTTAGGTCTTTGAATTTTTTTTAAAAGGCTTTTTTTAGGAGAAGTTAGATGGTTGGAACTATAACCACTGAACGCATGCATTCCTTCCATCTAGTGCAGTGATTCGCTCACCACTAAAGGTATAGGTGCATCCAGCACAAAAAGAGCACAATATAAAGTGTGTTGTATACATGAGTAAACCTGCATTTGCTGTAGATGCTCTGTGGTTTCACAAATAGATAAGTTACCTTTGCAGAGTAGCATTCTTTCCCACTACTTGGCAAATTCGCCATTATACTAGTAATCCACCAAGCTGCAAGAATGCCTAGATTTTAAATGGAATGGGAGATGGCTACTCAAAATTTATTTATTTAATTTTAAGTACAAAACACACCTATGGTTAATTATGAGATTAAATGCAACCTCTTTGGACCATGCGCCCTTATTTTGTTTTCCAGTTATCAGCAGTTTTCCTGGCAATGGTAGATTTTGACACATCTCTAATGCTCTTGCGCCATGTGTTTTACACTGTGCAGTTAAATTGTTTAATTATAGCCCTATGACTTAACCACTTTTTGAAGACTGAATACTTCTAGTGCCCAGTATTTGGTGACTTGGGTAGATCAAGATTTTTTAGTTCATACCAGACAGTTGGCTGAAGTTGCTGGCTTGAAGTTTGCCCATGACATTAAATTTTGTCAAACTACACACTAAATTGTTTGATTTTTTTAACATATAGGCTATGGGCGGCACAGTGGATCAGTGATTTGCACTGTTGCCTTGCGATAAGGAAGTTCTTGGTTTGAGTTCTGACCGGCCAGGACCTCTGTGCATGGAGTCTGCATGTTCTCCCCGTGTGTGCGTAGGTTTTCCCTGGGTACTCCAGTTTCCCCCACCCTCCAAAACATGCACTATAGGACACTCCCACGGTCCCACCAGTGCCCCTGACCAAGGCTTTGGCTTTAGAACTGGAAATGGTCCCTCGATGCTGCACTGTGACTGCCTCCTACCACTCCTAAGTACCTCAGAGGGGTCAAATTCTGAAGACCAATTACATCACTGGGTTCAATAAAGTACATAGTCGATAAGGTTGCCATTTTCTGAAATGCTTGTGGTATAACGCCTAAACTGGCAATATCTTGCCCAATCTTCAGTGAAATGGTATTAAAATTTTTGACTCTCTTAACCATTCAGGTGGGAAACCTCTTTAATACCGGTCGTTCCACCATCGTAACTTTGTACAATGGCGCCTACAGCTCCGGTGCAATCACCTTCCTCCTCGTTAAGGTAAGAAAACCTACTCAGGAAATCTTAAATCAATGCAAGAAGGTCTGTATGCACTGGTCTCCTGGGGAGACAAGGGTAATGGCAGCAGCTTTAGTACCTGCACAAGTTCGTGTACAAATGATTTTATGTGGAGAACTTACAGTGCAGATAATGGGTTTGAGGTGGATTGCCACCTTCATGTGCTCAGACATATCTTCAATGACCCCTGGGTTATCTTACCAGACTTGTAATGCTTATTTCTAAGTGGACTTTGCTTTGTATTTTCTGCTGAACATAAGGTCTGTGGTCCACGTACGTAAGTTACTTAACATCCCAGCATTAGAACTGAAGCCAAATTGAAGGCGATGTATTAAAACTACTCCACATTCAAAAAGCTGGTAGATGGACAGAAGTGAATATTTGTTGATGCCCCTCATGCGAGTGGGCAAACAGTGCAGTCTGTCTGTATTTGGACTGTGACAGAGAATAAAAATGGTTCAAATCCAGTATGGTTCACTCAAAAATGGATGCAATACCCACAAATGTAAGCTGGCAGACTGTACTTCAAACTGTGTTGCGCTAAAATGCCTACAGGCTTCACGATGTGAGAATAATAATTCCATTAGTACAAACCCCAATTCCAATGAAGTTGGGACGTTGTGTAAAACATGAATAAAAGCAGAATACAACGATTTGCAAATCATTTTCAACCTATATTCAATTGAGTACGCTACAAAGACAAGATATTTAATATTCAAACTGATAAACTTTATTGTTTTTTTGGAAATATTCAAAATCTTTGAGAATTCAGAGAAACCCATGCAATTTGAACATAAAAGAAGAGGCTGAATAAAAATGTTGGATGCTTGTGACCTTGGAGTCCTCTAGCCTTGGGCTGGGCTTTAGTTTGCTAATGTTAGCTTGCACTCCATTCAGTGATAGAATATTAGCTAATGTTGCCTTGTGTGTAACAGCTGCAAAGTGGGTTGTTAATTTGCTTGCTAAATAAGCTAGTTAATGCTGAAGAATTAAAATTTATAAAACTGCCATGCTAACCAATATCGTGGCTAAGACGTAAAATGTTTGCTTTTCGTTTCACGTCATCTGGTGGACAATTTTGGGTCCATGGGCAGTTGATTGAATTGCAGATTGTACTTCTGCATTTTGTGGATACCCACCTCCATGGATCGAGAAAAGCCAGCCCGTCAGATCCATAGTCAAAACATTCTGTCTGCCATGTTTTCACGAATCACTGGAATACCGTAGCAGAAGGCAATGTTTCTATGGTTATGGAAGAACAAGATTTTAATAGTTTAATGTTGGACTTAGACATTTGGGACTACGTTCGAGCCAGGGACAACTGATGCTGTCACTGCGGTAAATGTGGCTTTCTCTGATGGGGAAAAAGTGGAGTCAATGTCCAGCAGAAAATTTCACTGAGGAAAGTTTCTTTTGGATGAAGTTGCTAATTCTGCAGAGGAAGGGGTACAAAGCATGTGGACTGCTACACCAAAGCTTTGGGCCCCACGTAGACAGGGGAGCACTGGACACATATTTCAGGATCCCGAAAAGAGAATGGGAAGAACAACCAAAGCCCGCCGGGTGAAACTGATGTCTCTACTGGAGTAACCGCAGTTACGGCGTTTTGTTGCCAACACGGCAGTTTTATAGTATGAAGTCATGCAATACACATTTTTATTTACGGGACCTGAACTATCTCAGTACATGCACAATGTAAGCTTCAAATGCTGTCAAACTCAAAACATACTGGAAGAAAGTAGCCTGTCAGGGGCTATTCTTAAAGTGACGTCACGGACCGAGAGACTCTCTTTTGAATCTCAAATATGCATAATCATCTCAGGCAAAGTGTGTGGTCTAGAGATACAGGCTGCTTAATTGCTGTTAGTGGGATTTGTAAGGTTTAGCGCCCCGACTCACACTATTTAAATGCTTTGTTGGCACCAATCCTTTAACACCATCGACTGGAACTTTTTGATGACTAAGAAATTAGATGCTTAGACCACTGAGTTGCTTACTTTCGGTAAATGCACCGCCTTAAACACCATTTGGGCCGACTTTACCTTCCTAGGATGGAAGGTGGATGAGGGCTTATCCTGCTGAAATGGTCTCCTTTGCCTAATTCAGCAACACAAAAACAAGATAAAAGCTGTACGCTATTCAAAAAGAATCTACAAAGTACATACTAGAGATAGACCCTCCACCTGAAGGTAACAAGGCAACAGTATTGTATGCAGAGAGAGTCAAAATGACTGCAAAATATCAGGACCTGCAAAAAAAAAAAAAAAAAAAAAGTAAACCAGTTGGTTGGAGAAAGCACTCCATGGAAGGTACCCTCAACAAATAAGACAATTGAAAATGACAGACTCACAGCTCAAATCCACCAAACTCAGGGTGGAAACTAATTGACCCATTATATCTGTACAAAACCAAGCCCTCCCAAATAGAGTATATTGTCAT
Source organism: Gymnothorax javanicus (assembly GCA_029692085.1). NCBI lineage: Eukaryota > Metazoa > Chordata > Actinopteri > Anguilliformes > Muraenidae > Gymnothorax > Gymnothorax javanicus. Next base: position 79,918,207 of record CM056202.1, read on the forward strand.
CACATGATGAAGGATGGGACAGATCCACATTGATACTTTTACAACAAATTCCAAGAAATTATGGATCATGACCACATTGTCTCAGGAAGCTCAGAACTCTCCAGAACAGAACCATTACACTAGCACCAGGTGGCAGCCTATGTACTGTACATTGGAAGGTCTGCAAGGAGTATGACAGGAACACAGCTGACAAATGGAGTACAAATGATCTAAAAACAGCTGAGGAAATGTACAGCAACAGTGTCCTCTCGGATACACCCATACATACAGACTAAGAAATACCTGCAAAGTGGCCTGACATTGTCATCAAGAACAAACAAAATAAGAAAGGCACCTCATTGATGTGGCTATACCTTCTGATGAAAAGCACTTCTATCAAGGTGTCAGAAAAATAATCCAAGTTTGAAGATCTAGGAATAGAAATGTCTAAGACAAGGACAAAAACAATCCCAATGGTCATGAGAGGTTCATTAAATATCCCCAACAGTATCAATCTCCTGGAGATTCAAAAGATGGCATTGCTAAGAACAGCACACATTTTCCAAAGTCTGATCCCTTAATTGATAAGAATTAAGAATATAATGAAGTGAAGCGTACAATATGTTTGACTTGCCACTGCAAGCATCCTAATCATAATTTCTGATTTTTGGAAATGCTTTGATTTGTGATGAAAACCCAGATTTATCGTACCTAACTTCATATTGGTGAACTATACACTGCCTGTAAATTAACAGATCTTTTGGCTTGGTCCTTGCAACTTGTAAAAATAATGATTATGTTAATATTTCAAATAATGACAACAATATTGCTGGCAAAGATGATGATGATGATGATGATGATGATGAAGACAATGTTTATGAGAATTTTAATTCTAATGACAGAATTGATGCAGTTAAATATGATGGTTTTAACTATGACCTTCTTTGTTTTTTTGTTATAGGTGGCATCTGAAGGAGGGATCTCTCTGCAGTACTCTTTCTTCTTCATTTCGGCATGCACTGCAATCCACCTCATGAGAACCTTCTTCCTCTTGCCTAAAATGCACATCCCCTTCCCCCTCCCTGCAGACTTCACTTACGGGTATGAACCACCTACAGGTTATGGGGGGCAGAGATCCGCGAGGGTAGAGTTAGCAATTCAACTGACTAATAATGGTGCTGCTGGCATTGACTACCACAAAAAAGTAACCCTTCTTGTTGTGTGTTACAGGTTGAGTTGTGAACAGCTCCAGTGTGATGACTATTGTCTCTCCAAAAAAGCACCAGAAGAAGACACTGTGCAGAGAGAAGACACTGTGCAGAGAGAAGGCACTGTGCAGAGAGAAGACACTGTGCAGAAAGAAAACACTGTGCATAAAGAAGACACTGTGCAGAAAGAAAATGCTGTGCAGAAAGAAGACACTGTGCATAAAGAAGACACTGTGCAGAAAGAAAACACTGTGCATAAAGAAGACACTGTGCAGAAAGAAAACACTGTGCAGAGAGAAGACACTGTGCAGAAAGAAAATGCTGTGCAGAAAGAAAACACTGTGCATAAAGAAGACACTGTGCAGAAAGAAAACACAGAGTCTGTGCCGGGAGAGATAGCATTAGAGAGAGTACCGGTAACTTCTGAACAAGGTGAACCACAACAGACTGCGCAGACGGGTAAGTTCTCGGGCCCTAATTTGACAACCTAAACACAGTTGGCAAACGCAAGAGCTAACTGTATCTCAGATGAAAACTGGTGATATTTTACTCTATTCCAGTAATTTTGTGACTCAAGACAATAGGGCAACTGTAGTGCTGTTGACATTAGGATTCATCTTGGACAAATAAATTACCTAAGGGTGTAGTGGGGGTTTTGCTCTATTAATGGTAGGGTAGGCAACTTTGAATGAGACAGAAAACACGGGGCATATTTTGAATATCGTGAGCAGAAAAACACTCCCCCTCTATTTAGTCATCGCTCTTTAGCCACTCCCTCAAAAGATGCGAACATGCACTTCTATTGCGTACTGTCAATAGAAGGACAGAGAATGAGGAGAGCGGAGCCACCCAGCAATGGACGGCAAACCTGTACCTGAAGATCTCTCATATCAATCCTAATTTAGCGTGTGTGTGTGTGTGTGTGTGTGTGTGTGTGTGTGTGTGTGTGTGTGTGTGTGTGTGTGTGTGTGTGTGTGTGTGTGTGTGTGTGTGCGCGCGCATGTGTGTGCGTTTGTGTATCCAGAAATTAAAATGTAACTTTAATTTGAAGGTAATGATATTCATATGGGTCAAGTTATGGACAGTAATGTGAATCTTGCTTGATTTCTATGTGCATACACTGCATAGTTATGCATAGTTTTTATGCAGTTTATCCATTTTATTTTTGCAGTACATGTAACAATATGAGTATTAAAATCAAATTGTCTCCCTTTGTACCCTACTCTGCCCCTCATGATCTTTGTCCTCCCTTTTCTCTTTCCCAATCTCTCTCCTTGCCCTCTCCATATAGTCACTTTTAAGAAGTGCATGCTGAGCTGGTTTTTTCTGTGGCATGTAATCTGGGTGACGGTCACTGTGCTGCGACACTACCTGTTCATTGGCACACTGAACCCCATGCTAACCCTCCTGGCTCAAGGAGATAAAGCCGTAGGTATGAGTTCCTCGTCCTCCTGTCTGCTGCTATGGGTTACTTCAAGCACGGTAATGCTGAGGACAAGTCATTATATGGATCCTTACTCCATCAATTTTCAGATTTGAAATTGGGCAAACTTTAAACAGAAAATGAGGTCCTTTCATGTAAAAATGTTGGAATTTGCAATGGTGGAGGGTTGGGGCGGTTGGGGTTTGGTAAAGTGATAATATTTCTTGAGTCCTAATTAATAGAAATGTGAAAAAACCTGGCTGCTTTTTTATCTTTACAAACAAGTGCCTTGATTTAAAAAAAAAAAAAAAAAAAACAAAGAAGCTCCTCTTGATTATGGATTATCCTTTTGCCTACATCCCATGCTTGCTCAAGCAGAAGGACCCAGGGTTGGCGATGTAAAGCAAAATGAGAGAGCTAGTTATTCAATCTAGGATGCCTTCATTTTCTTAGAAACAAAAAATGTAGGAAATTGCAGGTCTCCCTGCATGCTGTCTATGAATGGCCATTAGTGTTTTTGGGCTTCCCATCCTAGGAAAAACAATATGTGTGGAGTAATGTTACTGTATGCTAATCCTTTGCTCTCCCCTCCATCTTTCTAAGTGAGCCACTACACAAATGTCTTCGCCTACATCCAGTTAGGGGGGGTACTTTGCGCCCCCTGGAATGGCATGATCATTGACAGATTCAAGAAAAAGCAACTGGCACCAGGTAGGTACCTGAACTATGAGCCCAGTGGTTTCCGCATCTGGCCATCGCAGTGATATTAGTTGGCACAATGGCAATATGGGATGGTGTGAGCTTTCACATACTTTGTCATCCAGCTGAAAGAATCCATTTAAAACAGTTAGACTGTGGCCAAAAAGAGATGCACACACTCAGCAACACTAAGTATTTATCGCGTGACACGGTTGAATTACAGATCCTATTGTGTTACAAAAAAACACTGCCCACACAATTACAGCAGCAGGATTCCCCATTGACACAAGGCAGGATTGATTGGGGATTCATGGCACTTGCACTGTATGGTTAACATTTTGCTGTATAAATGAAGATTCCTTAACCAATATGCTGAACACTTGGCAACAGATATTGTGGATCAAATTTCCTCTTTGGCTTTTTCTAAACATAAACCCGTCTAGATGTATTAAAATACAACCCCAATTCCGAAATAGTTGGGACAAAGTGTAAATTGTGAATAAAATCGAAACGCAATGACTTTCAAATAACACCAGCCAGTATTTTATTCACAATAGAACAGACATAACATAGCAAATGTTGAAACTGAAAAATTTTACAATTTTATCCACAAAATGGGCTCATTTCAAATTTGATGGCTGCTACAGGCCTCAAAAAAGTTGGGACAGGGGCCTGTTTACCATGGTGTACCATCCCCTCTTCTTTTTAACAAAGAGTGGAAGCGTCTGGACATTGAGGAGACAAGTTTCTTGCATTTAACCATTGGAATTTGATCCCACTCTTGTTTAATACAGGCTTCCAGCTGCTGGAGAGTTTTGGGTCTCCTTTGACAGACCTTTTGTTTAATTATGCCCCAAATGTTGTCAATTGGTGAAAGATCAGGGCTGCAGGCAGGCCAGTTCAGCACACGGACTCTTCTACTACGAAGCCATGCTGTTGCAATAGCTGCAGTATGTGGTTTTGCATTGTCCTGCTGAAACACACAAGGCCTTCCCTGGAATAGATGTCATCTGGAGGGGAGCATATGTTGCTCTAAAACCTTTATATACCTTTCAGCATTCATGGTGCTTTTTAAAACATGCAAGTGTCCAACACCATATGCACTAATGCATTCACAGGTTGGAGAGCCTCTGGCCATCTTTACTTCTGAGAGACTCAGCCTCTCCAAGACATCCCTTTCATAGCCCATCATGTTACAAACCTGATGCCAGTTAACTTAATTACTTGCTAAATGTTCTTTCAGCTGATTCACTGATATATTAATTGCTTTTTCAGCCCTTTTTTTTGCCTGTGTCCCTACTTTTCTGAGACATGTTGCAGACAGAAAATTTGAAATAAGCTCATTTTGTGGATAAAAATGTAAAATGTCTCAGTTTCAACAATTGAAATGTTATCTATGTTCTATTGTAAATAACATATTGGCTCATGTGATCTGAAAGTCATTGCATTTTGATTTTATTCACAATTTACACTTTGTCCCAACTATTTCGGAACCGGGGTTGTAATAGAAGATGACTCATCAAACCATATTGTATCTCTCCGTTTTACAGGGGTTCAGTGTTCATGTTCCTATCACCCTCTTATGTGCGTTAGACTAGCAGAAATGACAGTTATGTAGGACCCTTTGAAGGTGGGATGAGTTTTACACACTTTGGATTGGAATGCCTTTCAATATGGCTTCAGTGGGCGTGGCCCTCTTTATGTTCACTTCGAAGTGAACAACCCTAGCTGGGATGAAATCTCATTCTACTGTGTGATAATCTCAAAATTCTTGGTGAAAATGGCCCAAAAATGGCAATTTTGGGCAATTTTTTAACTTTGGGGTTCAATAACTCGCGAAATTATTGGCTGACATATGCAAATTTGCCCTTCTTTTGAAGCCCTGGATGTTTTCTTTCAAATGAGACTAGAAACAGAAGAATGGTGCATTATTTTTTTTCCTATAGCTCTCTGAAGTCAAAACGACCCTAAAATAGGCCCAAACATCATTTCTTGGATTGACCCAATTTCTCAGTTTCAACACCTGTTATGTTGTCTTTTTGCTCCATTCAATCAAATATAGAGTTTAAATAATTTACAAATCATTGCATTCTGTTTTTATTTACACTTTACACAGCATCTCAACCTTTTTTTGAAAATGGGCTTATAGTAACAATTCATCTACGACTAAGCACTAATGATGGAATAGAACATAAAATGGCCTCCCATTTTCAAGCAAGACAGTACAAAGGATGGAAAGGCCACAGGGGATCTATCTAATTATTTGGTCCAAGAATTATTGTGCAGAATATGGGCCTGTGTCTGTGACCTTGAAAGGAGAATGATATGGACTGTTCAGCATACAGGTTAAGTGTTGGACGACAGCCTGTAACCCTTGTAACCTCCGCCTGTACCACAGGAGCGACAGAGGAGGAGAGGAAGCTGCAGTCATTGGTGCTGTCCCTCTTCCTCACTTCCCTGCTGTGCCTCTTGTTTGCCGTCTGCGTCACCATACCAGTGCTCCCGCTTCAGTACCTGACTTTCATCCTTCAAGTTCTGAACCGCTCCTTTTTGCTCGGAGGCAATGCAGCCTTCCTCAGCATTGTGTGAGTTTTTTTCAAATTCAATCATTTCAGGTGGTTTTATCCAAAGAAAAGCAAGCATCACTTACTGCCCATGCAGGGTGTGTTCCCAGCATGGAGGCGCTTTCACAATAAGGTGAACATAAGGCCTTATGCATATCTAGTAATTTAGGAAATGTTGTTATCCAGTGAATGTAATCTAAATTATTCTTGTTTTGTCTGCAACCCCAGTTATAAAACAGCTGGCACAAAATGGAAATGCACATAAAATTAGAAATGGGATATTTGATAAGTCCGCTCGCCCTCTACTATATTAAAAAAAAACAAGAACAACACATTACTTAGTGCTTTAACTTTTAAGTAACTTAATTATTTATTGAATATAAATGCTTATTTCAAAACTGATGAATGCAACACTCCAAAAAAAAAAATTGCAGGGGCAATTAGGACTAGAAGTAACGGGAAAAGTTGCAGTAATAAGGTGATGTGCAGCAGGTAATATTAAAGGTAACATATTATGAAAAACTCACTTTTACTGTTCTTGGGCATGTGCAGTTTTGTTCTTTGGTCTGCCTTCCAACCCATTAACTGTTAAATTAGACAACCCAGTCCTGTGGTGCCCCAGTGGTTCATCGGTCTAAGTGCGCGTACTGTAAAGGCTGTGTCCTTCCCGCAGTGACGTGGGTTCGAATCCGGCTCGGGTCATTTGCTGCATATCTTCCCCAACTTTCCTGTCTCTCTACACTGTGTAACTATTGAATAAAGGAAAAATTCCCAAAAAAATAATCTTTTAAAAAAAAAAGACAACCCAGTCCGTTTTAGTGGGCTACCTTTTTCATAAAACATGGCTTCCGGTATTCCATTCAGATTTTGCTCCCCTTCCAATATCACATGCAGGCTGGCGAGGATTGTGCCGCTCATATGAATATCTCCACCCATGGCGTATTTTTTTATGGCAACATCCCAGCTTCATTTGGCAAAGGCATGTATATGTGTGTGCTATCCACTTTTTGTCTAAGTGCTTTATACTACTAATCTGGATCAGTACAATGTAGGACTTGCAACAGAATTTATATTATAGGTGACCTATTATGCTTTTTGGAATTTATAAAAGAAGCAGTCGTTTCAATTTATTTTCAAGGAGAGTCTGTAGCTAGCTATCTAGGCAAGTGTTTCTAACTTCTGTTAACAGTTAATATTTAAACTGAATTCCAGGTATAAGCCAAGTTAAATTTTTATGGCTGGGTTGTTGATGTAGCAAGCCAGCTAGCTAGCTAGGTGTTACTCTCAAAACTAATTTAGTTCGTTCTAATCTCAATAATCTTCTCATTTGAAATAATACGAAATTACAGCAATGTCTTGCTAGCTGCAAGCAGCAGGAGGGTGTGGTGGAGGGCAAATAATTTGGCTTTGTTGGCGCAAACAGACTGCCATATTGGGGTGGAGCATAGCTGCAGTTGACCTGAGCAATACAAGTTGATGCTGGCAGCCGATTCAAATGGGATGCCTGAACTACCTCAGAAGGTTGCTTCATAACTGCATGTTCAAATTTTGGAGCAACATATCCTGCCATCTGTACGGCATCTGTGCCATGGGTTTCCAGGAATTTTCCCGCAAAAGAATGGTTTACCACATTCTGCTCAGATAAGGAGTGCATGGTTACGTAAGCAGTGAGTGCTTGTGCTAGATTGGCATGCCTGCAGTCCTGATCTGTCCCCGAATGAGTGTGTATGGTGCATTATGAAACAAAATGTATAGCAATAAAGGCCCGATACAATTTCACAGCTTAAGATCTGCATTATTGGGGAATGTGGGAAAATTGTACGAGCAGTTTACCTGCTGGTGTTATGTTCCTGACCCAGGAATCAAGTGCAGAGGCAGAGTACAATCCAATAGGTAGTTTTATTGACAGCAATATGGATAAATTGGGGTTGGAACCCCAGAGAAAGAAGTGGGGACATGTCCCCAGACAAGGATAGCACAGTTCAGTACAGATGTTATAGGTGAAGTTGAGCTGTCAGTCGCCGGCCAGTGGCTGCCAGGTTGAGTGAACACTTTGCCAGCGCTGTTCCATAGGAGGATGGAGTAGCTTGAGGAGAATGTTGTTCCAATCCTGATGACCATAGATGGATTAGGAGCTTGTTCCTAACAAACTGGATAGATGAAGAGACTTGGAAGGGATAACAAGATCTCGGTCCCTATCCTAGACCCTGCTTAGGCTTGGGAACTTGTTCCGATTAAACTTGACAGAGGAACTGATTTGAGCTGAGTTTACTTGAACACGGTCCCAACCCTAGACACTGAGTAGGCTTGTTCAAGTTAACGGAGTAAAGAGGGAAGCTTCTGGGAGTTGCTGTTATTAAAATACTGGTTACACTTAAGAAAGAAGGAGAGTTTCTACTAGGAATACTGACTGGTTCTATGCACAAATAGCAAAGCAAATCACAATCCAGCAACTTGCAACAGGAAGCAACAGACTTAAATACACGTTGTTGGAACATTAGAAAGTAACCATGAAACATGGTACAACTGGGGAGGGTATTGGACGCGAGATGCAAACCAATCAAATGAGACATACTTCTAATAGACATGCAAATTGCTGAATAGGAAGAGAAACTAATAGCATTCACAGGAGGGTTGTGACAAGCTGGTGTCCTCAGTGCCCAAACGCTTAATGAGTGTGATTGAAAGACATGATGTTACACAGCAGTACATTGACAACTGTGCCTACTTTTTTGGACTCAGTTGTGGTAATTAAATAATGTCTTTTCAATATGGGACTAAATTTATGTGAGATTATCAAATAATGTGTTGTACTGTATTCAATATAGAAGCAGGGGAATAGATTTTTCAAATTGGTTCTTTTTGATTTTATTTGCAATCTCTTTGCAACATCTTGTCTCCTCAGTTTTCCAGTTCGTTACTTCGGCAAGCTGTTCGGTTTTGTGAGTGCAATGTTGAGTGTAGCATTGCTCTTACAAATCCCTTGCGTCATCCTGGTGAATGAGGTGCTGAATGGGGACCCCTTATATGTAAGTACTGCACCCCTGCTTTCCAAACCACACTCGATATATTCAGATGTATGTCACATTAATTATCCACTCTGCAAAAACACAGGACACAACAGCCATCTGTGTCCTGCAGCAGCAGTTTCTGATTTCCCCAGTGAAATATCTATATCTGGATATCTCTTGATTGATTTAGCACCCATTACATCTGATTAATGTAGCTTTTTATATGTCGGGGGTATATAGTCATGGGTGTGGTTGTCTGTCCGTCTGTACGTCTGTCTGTGAACATTTTGTTTCTGGAGCATAACTTGTAAACTGTTCAATGTTTTTTCACTGAACTTGGAGTGCACATTAATCATGACCTGAGGAGGTGCCTTTTGCTAATCCGAAGTTGATGACGTGGGGGGCGGGGATATGCCATCTCCTGATGGCTCTTGTTATAAGATCTTTGCCAAATAATTGGTTAATGTTCTTGCTGTCTTTCAGTGAGAGATGTTTTTACCAGAAACTGACATGCTAGTTCGAAAAAAAAAAAAAAAATTTCATAAATGCACATGAAACATTTCAGGTTAAACCTGTTTTCTGATGGGCCACCGTGTGGCTCACAGCCAAGACTTTCGTCTATGAGCCCTGTAGTCGGGTATTTGAATCCCAGGTGCACCATTACCGGCTATGGCCGGAGGCCCACACGGGCGAGGCAACAATTGGTGCTGCCGTGCCAGGGATAATGCGGGTTAAGTTGGTTAAAATTCATTAGTTCATTGCTCTGTAGCGACCACTTCTGCTTGGCCAGGCCCATGTAGCTATATAAACTAAATTGTACACTGAGTATGTGACGGTATAGGCAGTGTGTAATTAGTGGTGTGACTGCATAGTGTAAAGAAGTGAGGGCTAAGGGTCACGTGAGTTGGAGGAATCAAGTGCCACGACACCTGAGTCAATGGGAGTAGGTTGCTTTGTGGTGAGCTAAACAGTTGAACTGTGTTCAGGGTGGGGAAAAGTTTAAAAAAAAATTGTTTTTAGGATGATCCTGCTTTTCAGTTGTTTAGTTTTGCGACAACTGTGTTCACGGTCTCTTTTGTTCTTCCTTCTGCAGTTAAACATAGCCCTATGTTTCCTGTGCCTGACCACATTAATTCACCCGGTCTATGTTTACATCCGCTGGCGCAGATTGGTCAATATGAGGTTACGCTCTGCCCAGCTACCCACCACTGATGTGTACACGATCACTGATGGCAGAGGAGGCCCACACCAGGATGCCATTGACTCTTAGATGCCCTCGTAAAGCACATTCACAGTGCCTGCTGTTTCTTAGCAGGTCCTGCCCTTGCAAGTGCACTCTGGTTCATCACAGGCCATATTTGTTCATGAAAGTATTTTTTGGAGGTTCTGGTGAAGTTCAATGGACTGGGAGAGAGGGGGAAGAGATAAGGAAGAAGGTGCTTTTAGGGGGAGAGGTTAGAAATGTACAATTCCATTGGTTTTTATTTACATTGTTACCATGGAACTGATGTTAATAAGCAAAATCACGGTCCGTAATTGTGGGAAGCCTTACTCCCAAACCACCCAACCAAATCACGTAATTCTTTTTTTCCATGTTAGGTACAGGTCATATCTTTGCAATCACTTGAGGATTTGTCTATATATTGTGTATTTATTTTTTATAGTGGTTTTAGTTTAATTATGGCACATTGTCTCCAAACAAAATTAAAAAGGACAATGTTCATCAGGTTTGAATAAGCCAAAGATTGGTATGGTCTTTTCTTTGTGGATTAAAACTGCAATCAGCTGAACGATGTCTAGTTTCTTCCTAAATGTCTGTAACATCAATGAGGGGTGGCTGGGTTGGGATGGGGACAATTGTTTTTTTGCCTTAAAAACACTCTCTTGTTTCTGTATTAGTTTATCTGGGCTTGTATAAGTTTCATTATGCACTATATTGAAACAAAATTGTTATTTTTTATCGTAAACTTGAATTAATACTTATGTAAAAACTGTGCGCAATTTGTGTGTGAAGATAAGTGAGTGTGATCGGAGATCATGGGTCACTACTGCAACTTCAGGCCTCTGGAATGCTACTGCCGTCATTGATTGCATTTTAAAATCTAAAATAGCGTATATAGAAAAGTTACATTTAGCGAATAAACAGGAAAATGAAGCAGGTTGAATAAAGAAAAGTTGGACTTCATCCCTGGGTGAGAGCAATGTAGAGAAAACCCGCTTTTAGGAGGCATGAGGTCACTGCCGTCATTAGAATTGGTCCGAGAAGTAAAAATGGCTGGAATATTTTATGACTCGACATGTATTCAACTCCAATTGTCATCTCTTCTCACAGTTTGTGTACAATTACTTTAGTTTACCAATTTAAGGGATTGTCCTTGCAGATGGGGTGTTGACTGTCTAAAACAGGTGAGCAGTCTGGTGTCATTTATACAATCAAATGTGACTGTGCGTTCAGGAACCACACATGAGAGCAGGAAATCCAAAAATCGTATGCCTTTGAGCAGGGTCAGGACCAGAAGACACAATTGCCAAGCCAAAAACGAAATCCAAAAAGCAAAGTCGACTAGACAGGCCGGGGTCAAAACCAGTAAGGCAGAAGTGTGACGGTACATGGACAGCAGGCCAAAATCGAAGTCAAAATCCAGAGCAGAGGGTCATACACAGGGCATCCAAAACAATAAACGTGGTCGTACAGAAAATAGGTCAAAAAACCAAAAAGACAAAAACAGGAACAGAAGGGCTTAGGCAAAATCAAGGTCGGGCGAAACAGTCGTGGAGAAACAATAATCAATTGGCATACAAGGAGCTCTGCACAAAGGAAAATTGATCAATGTTCTGACAAGGGCTGAACAGCAGTGAAGACTCTAAATAGACACAAGGGAAGTCACATGCTATGCGGGGAACAGGTGAATTGGATAAGAACTAATTACAGAGGAAGGCACACATGGGGAAGTCCTAAACGCACAACAATTGGCAAAAGCCAAGACACGGACGGGATCCACGCAGACAACTTATGACAGATAAACAGGTCCGGTCAAGGAGTTCTAAGTGCACAGACAAAGAGTGCAGGATAGCAATTAAGCACGTGCGAGATATCTCGTGGAAACGTAGGGAGAGGCAGGGAAAGCAAAGCAAGGGGCGGAGGCTAGAACAGGGCGATTGCTGAGATTGAATTAGTAACAACTAGTAGAGGTGCAGCTTACAAATTAACTGAAGTGTTCATTAGTAAGTTAGTAATATATACATGGATTAGTTGAGTTAGTAGACTATGATACACAATATAATTGTTAGTATTATTAGTAATCTAGGAAAGCAAGGCGAAGGAAGTAAATGAGAATTGAAGTAATAATATGAAACACCAGAAACCATTGAAATCACCCGAAGCAGGTAGGCACACAGACTGGGAAGACGGACTGAACCAACTGATCACAAGACAGGGGAGAACAAGTGCAATGAAACCTAGAATGGCAGGAACAGAAAACCGGAATATACAATAACCAAAAAGAATAAAGAAAAGACATAACCATAACATAAGGCATGACATCAAAACACATGACCATGACATCAAAATGGAATCAATATGCTTACTGTACCTATTGTTATATCAAATATGCAAACAACATGTTGCAAAAAAAGCTACTAATTATTTTAGCATGAAAAAAAAATAATTGAATGACATTGTGGTACTGGAACATTTCATTCATAGGATTATGATCTGATGAATATTCATGCATGATTAAATCCTACTTTGAAATTTGATGTGACTATTTGACACAAAGGCTCAGATATGTGCATTATGTTTCTTGTTTATTGTTATAAACCATGTTAAGGAATGAGCTATTATACATTTGGCCTCACCCAGCATCACCATGCCACACTCCATGTGAAACCATGGTAATTTCTCAGATATTTGACTCATACACTCCTCTTGAGTTAAATTAAATTTTAATGGATTTCATGGGCCAGATTAAGACATTCAGTTTCTCTGTTTATAGCGCCACCCAAGCCAACAAAGACCAAATTTAACAAACATATGTCAAGCATTTTTTGCAAAGCTTAGACACAGCTAAGGTCAAAAATGTCAGAGCCACACCTGCTTTCAGCTTCATCCTGTAACAGCACGCCTCCAACGCTCTAAATCACCAGCCTATTAAGACCCGGCTCGCATTCCACAATCCACTGTGATCACCCGCTTCTGTTACTCATTGTATCATTGCCAAAGCCTTGGCTATATACAAATCCCAATTCCAGTGAAATTGGGACATTGTGTGAAACATGAATAATGACAAAATGCAATGATTTGCAAATCTCATAAACTCACATTTTATTCACAATAGAACATAGACAACATATCAGATGTTGAAAGTGAGACATTTTACCATTTCAAGAAAAATTTTAGCTCATTTTGAATTTGATGGCAGCAACACATCTCAAAAAAGCTGGGACAGGGCTATGTTTACCATTGTGTAGCAGCATCTTTTAACAACAGTCTGTAAACGTCTGGGAAGTGAGGAGACCAGTTGCTGGAGTTTTGGAAGAGGGATGTTGTCCCACTCTTGTCTGATGTAGGATTCTCGCTGTTCAACAGTCCTGGTTCCTCTAAGCCAGATTTCTCATTTTATGATGCGCCAAATGTGTTCTATCGGTGAAAGTTCTGGACTGCAGGCAGACTATTTCAGCACTTGGACTCTCTACAGCGAAGCCATGCTCTTGTGATGGATGCAGTATGTGGGTTAGCATTGTCTTACTGAAATATGCAAGGCCTTCCCTGAAAGAAATGTCGATGTAAAACCTCTATGTACTTTTCAGCATTAATAATGCCTATCCAGATGTGTATGCTGCCCATGCCATAGGCACTAATGCAACCCCATACCAGAGATGTAGGCTTTTGAACTGAGCACTGATAACAAGCTGGATGGTCCCTCTCCTCTTTAGTCCGCACGACACGGCTTACGTGGTTTCCAAAAAGAATTTAAAATTTTGATTTATCTGACCACAGAACAGTTTTCCATTTTGCCTCAGTCCATTTTAAATGAGCTTTGGCCCAGAGAAGACGGCGACATTTCTGGATCGTGTTCACACTTGGGTTCTTCTTTACATGATACAGCTTTAGCTTGCATTTGTCGATTGCATGGCAAACTGTGTTCACAGACAATGATTTCTTGAAGTGTTCCTGACCCCTTGCAGTGAATTCCTGTGCAGAATTATGCCTGTTTTTAATGCAGTGCTGCCTGAGGGCCTGAAGATCACAAGCATCCAATACTGACCTTCAGCCTTGTCCCTTGCGCACAGAGATTTCTCCAGATTCTCTGAATCTTTTGATGATATTATGAACCATAGATGGTGGGAAATTCCATATCTTCGCAATTTTACATTGAGGAACATTTTTTTTTAATTGTTTCACAATTTTTAGACTTAAGATTTTTAGTTTTTCGCAGATTGGTGAGCCTCTGCCCATCTTTACTTCTTAGAGACTCTGCCTCTCTAAAATGCTCTTTTATACCCAGTCATGTTACTAGCCTGTTGCCAATTAACCTAATAAGTTTTAAAATGCTCCTCCAGCTGTATTTTTATCAGTAGCTTTTACTTTTCCAGCCTTTTGTTGCCCCTGTCTCAAATTTTTTGAGATGTGTTGCTGCCATCAAATTCAAAATGAGCTAATATTTTTCATGAAATGGTAAAATGTCTCACTTTCAACATCAGATATGTTGTCTATGTTCTATTGTGAATAAAATGTAGGTTTATGAGATTTGCAGATCATTGCATTCTGTTTTTATTCATGTTTTACAAAACATCCCAACTTCACTGGAATTAGGGTTTGTAAAAGGAAGCTTCGCACTCATTTGGTTGGAAGTCTTGTAAGCTAACAAGCCTGTTATTCAGCTGTAGTCTTGTATATATCCCATGTATTCCTGTGTATTGTATAAATGTAAACTCTAGCGCTGCACTTATTATTTATGTTCAGCACAGCATTGTTGTAATTATTTTGTTTCTTTATTTTGTAATACTGAAGCACTGTTACTATTGTCTTAGTACAGCGCATTACTAATATTATTCTTTCAGGAACCTTGTTTCTTTGTATCTTTGTATTTTGCCTTCGCGGCCTTCCTGGATTATAGTGAAGGCATAATAAATCCTGATTCATCTTCACATCTGAATCCAATTCCACGATTCTTGTTTTTCAGTACATTCTCAACAGTGCTCAGAAAAAGCACTTACACATCCATTCATACTGACCAATCTTTTTATCAAATTGGTCAGAAAAATGTTTACAAACGGAAAAAGCCTTTGGGGAAAAGGCTGCTTTCAAAAAACTCAAAATGATGAAAAGTTTTTTTTTTACTCAACAGAGGTGGATGGTTCAGTTTCTAAAGTGGCAAGGAATTAATGCTGTAATGAGGAAAAAAAATTATGTCAATCAGATTGATGGTGTTGAAGTTAAGGCCCTATTTATATATTGTGTACCTGCAGCCCTACCCATTGGCTGATTTGGATCAAATTTTAACTAATTTCAACAAATATTTTGCAAAGATAGGACAAACAGCTGAGCAGTCATGAAAATGTCTGGCCACATTCACTTTATAATTAATCTGATGGTGGGGATCACATCATTTTTCAAATTGTTCTAAACATAAAGCATAAACCATACGAACACCAACTATAATGCTTAATGAATGGACTGACTACTTTAAGGGAATCTTCAATATTTCATATACACCATTCCATTTTTCTTTGTTGGAAGAAGCTCACCATATGAGCAGAGATCTTGATGCTATTGTTTGTGATCATTGTGAATGTGAAGAGTTAAATCATTTATTGAACAGAGGAGGAAATTGAAGCCACCATAAAAGTACTGAAAACTGGTAAAGCTGCTGGACTTGATGGTGTAAAAGCTGAAATGATTGATGCTCTTGTGACTTATTATTACCCAACTTGTCCCATTTTATTCAGTAGTATTCCATCAACAGGATATTTCCCTTCCGAGTGGGCTGAAGGAATAATGGTTCTTCTACATACGACAGGTAATATCAACCATGTGGATAATTATAGAGGAATATCTTTGATGGATATTCTTGGAAAACTATGCTGTTCCATTCTAAATGATCGTTAACAGCAGTTTGCTGACATATGAAAAGATATCAGAAGCTCAAGCAGGATTCAGAGAGAGATATAGTACAGCAGATAACATTGTGTCTTATCCAAAAATATCTATCGAAATGTGGTGGTCGATTTTACTATCTCTTTGTTGACTTTTGTAAGACTATTGACTCTATAAACAGAAACTTTTATTGCATGTATTGATGAAAAATGGTGTACATGGAAGATTATTAACTGCATTTAGTAATATGTATTCAGAAATATAATCTGCAGTGAGTGTATCAAACAATTCTATCAGCCATTGTTTTGAATGTTTTAGCAGAGTTTAACAGGGTTGTGTCTTAAGCCCTCTCCTCTTTTCAATGTTTGTATTTGAACTACAAATACAGAAGATGCAAAGTTAAGGAAAGGCTTAAGATGGTTTAGTGCATTTGAACAATGACCTATCAAATCCAAATTTCTGTCACACTTCATTCTTTGCAGACACTATAAATACACAGAAGAACAAAATAAAAATATGAAAACAAAATGATAAATTTTATGTCAGCATTTCCCATCTCATAGAAGCCCATTATTGGGAAATGAATAATTGTGGCTTAATCTACTCGAACAATAACACTTCAACACCAACTTTCTCTCGCCACTCACTCGTTAAAGGCACTGTCCATTGCCAGGAGTAGCACCCCTGCTGCAAAGAGGTGGAATACATTTCAACATTCAACTTTTTCACATTTTAGTAACCACCAGTGTTTCATGTGAACCATGCTGAGGTACCACACACCACCACTATTGTCTAATATATTAATTTTTTGGTCAAAAATGTATTAAAAAATACTATTGTAGACATTGAGCACAAACAAACAAAAAATAATTCCCTCAAGTCTTTTGAGGTAAAAAATATGGGTAGTAAACAAAAATGCTGAAAATATATATTTTTTTTAATAACAATTGAAAGTTGTCAGAAATTTTCTTTTTTTGACTCTTGCAGTCTGAATGAATGTTTGAGGGCTCATTCCATGATTATTGATGCTAAAAAAAAAATTGTTTAAACTGGTTTGAGGCAACATTATTCTGCAAAATTACCTCTGATGGTCAGTTGTTTCAGTAAAAAAGTGACATGAACTTTGAACAGTGTCACAGTGTTAAACACAATGGCATTACAGAAGGAGCTCTCTAAGATTGTTTGTAGCCACACTGTGGCCTAACATGATGCTGAAGGCATTAAATGCTGCCATTGCACTGTAAGAAACACCATAAAGTAGTTCAAAGAGATCAGTTCGCTGAAAACTAGTGGCAATTGAGGTGCAAAACAGAAGTTAAGCGCTTCAGAGGTTGACAGCATGACAACTCCGTGATGACATTAATAGCACCAGAAGTAATGAGATGAAAGTATCAAGATCTACTGTTTCCAAACATTGCGTGAAAATGGTCTGATTGGTTGTGTTGCTGCCAAGAGCTGGCAACATCAAAAAAGACTAAAAAAAAGGAAATTCAAAGATTGGGGACACCAGTGGACTGGGAACAGTTCTTTGGACCAATCAAAGTTCAAAATTTTCTCACCCAAACGCAGAACTTATGTGCGCTGTAGAGTTGAAGAACGTTTCAAAAATGACTGTTTAACCCCTTCAGTAAAACATGGAGGTGGTAATATTATGGTTTGGGATAAATAAAAATCAACGGAATCATGGATCAAAAGAAGTATCACAGCATCCTTGTGAGGCACGCATTGCTGTCTGGAAAGAGACTGATTTGTCAGGGGTTTTATTTTCAACAAGATAATGACCGTAAACACGCCCCTAAATTATGCAAGAATGATCTCAGTCAGAAAGAAACACCTGGTGTAATGAAAGTTATGACACGACCTGCTCAAAGTCCAGACCTTAACCCTCGTCCAACCAAGGGGGGGGTGGCCCCCAACAGATTTTTTCCTGTCGCACAAAAACGTTAACAGATATGATCTAATGCTTCTAGGCAATTGTTTATTCATCCTTTGCGCTCATTTTCATGAAAAAACAATGAGGGTACCTCACCCCCCGGGGGTAGGGTAGGCCGTCAAAGTCGAAGGGTGGGGTGGGGTGGGGGGGGTTGCCACCAGCATCAATTTTTGCCTGTTTTTGATACAAAATATGCTTACAAATTAATTGCAAATAGTATGCTATTATTATGTTTCATGCTCAATGAACTTTATAGACCACACTGATGGTCATCCTTATTGATTTATTGATGAAGCTTGTCCGTGTATTCGTAAATCTTGGAATTACAATGACCAGCAGTGACCAGTAACCTTGAAGTGATCTTCACCTAATAATATTAGAAGTGCATGACCGACATACTTTCACTTGTGTGTTTGACTGGTTACTGTACTGTATACTATTTTTATACTGTGCTATAGGCCTACCATTATACAAGTTCATAGAATTGTTCATAAAGTTGTTCTCATAATACATAGATAAACCTTTTATGCAAGTGTGTTCTATCATAGGGAAAAACAAAGTAAAGAAAATGTGAAAAATGTTCAGAAAACTACAACCCCAATTCCAAAATAGTTGGGACAGAATCAGAATAATAGTAATTGTCGAGTCCATTTACAACCTCAATTCCGAAACAGTTGGGATGAAGTGTAAATTGTGAATAAAATCAAAATGCAATGACTTTCAGATCACATGAGCCAATATGTTATTTACAATAGAACACAGATAACATTTCAAATGTTGAAACTGAGAAATTTGACATTTTTTTCCGACAAAATGATCATGATCTTCGGGCCCTCAGACGCCACTGCATCACTCACCGGCATGATTCTGTCATTGACGTTACAAAATGGGCCCAGGAATACTTCAAGAAACCACTGTCTGTAAACACAGTCCCCCGTGCCATCCACAGATGCCACCTAAAACTCTATCATACAAAAAGGAAGCCATTGTTGAGCATGATCCAGAAGCGCCGCCATGTTCTGTGGGCCAAGGCTCATTTAAAATGGACTGTAGCAAAGTGGCAAAGTGTCCTGTGGTCAGACAAGTCCAAATTTGACATTCTTGTTGGAAATCATGGGCGTCATGTCCTCCGGTCTAAAGAGGAGAAAGACCACCCCTCCTGTTATCAGCGTTCAATTCAAAAGCCAGCATCTCTGATGGTATAGGGATGCATTAGTGCATATGGTGTGGGACACTTGCATGTTTTAAAAAAAAATAGGACCAAGGGTCCTGTAGCTTACCGGCAAGCAGTCTTACAGCGATGATACAAGTTATGAAAATTTCATGTGAAGTTTGACATTTGGATCATTGAAAATCAATGTCAAGGTCATTAAATAAAAGTTCACATACATTTATAAGACCTTCTATAATACAGTCCTAAGCTCTGAAGCAGTTTTGGTGATACAAGTCATTAAAATATGTCAATATGTATTCAATGTGTCAGTTGTGAACTTTAAAGGTCACAGAATGTCAAGTTGTGGTCAGCAAATGGACTTCATATATGACTTTCTAAATGTCTCTATACAAACCTTGGCTCAATCTGTGACCATTTTGGTGATACAAGTCATTGTAATTTCACTGTGGAGTTTGACCTTCAGAAGGTCACTGACAGTCAAGTTGAATGTCACCAAATGAAAGTTCATATGTGACTTCCTAGATGTCAATAACACAAACTCAGGTTCAATCTGTGACCGTTTTATTGATACAAGTCATTGAATTTTCACTAGGTCACATTTCTCCTTTGAAGGTCAATACAAAGGTCACCAAATGAAAGTTCATAAATGACTTCCTATATGTCTGTAATACAAACCTAGACTCCATCTGTGACCGTTTTGACAGTCATTGTAATTGTATTATGTCAAGTTTGACCTTCAAATGTCATCAACAGTCAAGCTGAATGTCACCAAATGAAAGTTTGTATGTGACTTCCTATGTCAGTAACACAAACCTAGGCTCCATCTGTGACCTTTTCAGTAATAGAAGTCATTGAATTTTCTCTAGGTCAAGTTAGACCTCCGAAGGTCAATATGAAGGTCACCAAATGAAAGTTCATACATGACTTCCTATACTTCTCCAATACAAACCTGCACTCAATCTGTAACAATTTTGCTGATATAAGTCATTGAAATTTCACGTATAGTTTGGCCGTTCAAGGTCACTGAAGGTCATGTTCAAGGTCACCCAATGAAACTTCATACATGACTTCCTATATGGCCCAAATACAAACCTAAGCTCTATCTGTAATAGTTTTGGTGATAGAAGTCATTGAAATTTTACTATGTGAAGTTTGACCTTTGAAGGTTGCCGAAGGTCAAGTTCAAGGCCACTAAATGAAAGTTCATACATGACTTCCTATAAGTGTTCAATGCACATATGTTCCCAATCTTCAATATTTTCAAGCCTAGAAACCTTTGAAAACTGTAACATTTTGCTTGACCTCAAGTTTGACCTTTCAAGGTCATCTGAGGTCAACTTTAACACAGCCAAAATATAGGTCATATATTACTTCCTATATGTCAGTAACACAAACTTAATCTCTATCTGCAACCATTTAGCTTTTTTGAAATTTCAAGTCATATCTTTTAACATTCTTAATACATTCCCTGACCTCGAGTTTGACCTTTCAAAGTCATCTGAGGTCAATTTTAACATAGCCAATGTATAGGTCATATATGACTTCCTATATGTCAATAATACAAATTAATCTCTATCTGCAGCCATTTGGCCTCCACAGGCCATCTTGCATATTCATAAAGTACAGCGCCCCCAATCGACCCACTTCCGCCCATTCAATCAAAATGGCACTCGCACTGTACATTGATGGTACCAAGGTAAGTTGATTGCCTAATTTAGAAAAATATTTATCACGCAGTTTTCGAGAAATAATTTTTAAATTTCTCAGTCCCATCTTTAACATTGGAGCCAAAATTTCAAGGGCCCATAAAACGGACAAAAATGATTAAATCAAAAATCTGAGAAGAACGTCTGGAGATATGGTCTAGTAGTATGTTATTGCAAATTTACACGAAAATTCATCAGGCCACAAAAAATGATAAAAAATGTTCCGGACGCCGGATGCCGGACGACGGACGCCACACCACGACAATAGCTTATCAGCCCATAGGGCCGGTAAGCTAAAAAGCACCATGAATGCTGAAAGGTATATAAAGGTTTTAGAGCAACATATGCTCCCCTCCAGACGACATCTATTCCAGGGAAGGCCTTGTGTATTTCAGCAGGACAATGCAAAACCACATACTGCAGTTATTACAACAGCATGTCTTTGTAGTAGAAGAGTCCGTGTGCTGAACTGGCCTGGCTGCAGTCCTGATCTTTCACCAATTGAGAACATTTGGCACATAATTAAACGAAAGTCCGTCAAAGGAGACCCAAAACTCTCCAGCAGCTGGAAGCCTGTATTAAACAAGAGTGGGATCAAATTCCAATGGCTAAACTCAAGAAACTTGTCTCCTCAATGCCCAGACGCCTCCACTCTGTGTTAAAAAGAAGAGGGGATACTACACCATGGTAAACAGGCCCCTGTCCCAACTTTTTTGAGACCTGTAGCAGCCATCAAATTTGAAATGAGCTCATTTTGTGGATAAAATTGTAAAATTTCTCGGTTTTAACATTTGCTATGTTATCTCTGTTCTATTGTGAAAAAATACTGGCTGGAGTGATTTGAAAGTCATTGCATTTTGATTTTATTCACAATTTCCACTTTGTCCCGACTATTTCGGAATTGGGGTTGTATTTGTTTTCCTTTTGTGTGTGTTTTTCCCAAAATGAGTAATTTATGACATCATAGTAATGTCGAATTTATTTTACTCATGAGTTTAGAACATTCATAATAATACTAAAATATTAATTGTAGTATCAGTAGTTCTAGAGGTTACAGAAAGTTACATATTTTCAGCTAAAACTAATAAAAATATAAAAAAACATGGATTTTTGTCATTTTGATGTTTTTTCCTAATATGGTGTTAGTTATGACGTCACTATGACGTCATAATGTTGAAATGTGTTTTATTTGTACTTGATTTGAAGAGAGGACATCTGTAGCTGTACACTGATATCAAACAAGATGATGTTTACCGCTAAATTTCGAAATAATCGGGGGGGTGATGGGGTTGTAGTAGAAAAACCCTTGGTTGGACGAGGGTTAATCCAATGGAGCAAATCTGTTGTTACATTGAAAGAATCTCTTTGGAATCAACTTCAAACCATATGGAATGGTATAGTGAGTGAGGAAATAAAAAACATGTGAAAACTATGCCTGAAAGATTAAATGCTGCAATAAAAGCAAAGAGTGGTAGCACTAAATATTGACTTTTCTCTGTAAAAAAAAAAAAAAATTTTGTTTTTACTATGCATAGTTATTCATTTACTTTTTCCTCATATGATCCAATGTTACATGAAATAAATACTTAAATAGTACTTGCTGATTTATTATCATTATTTATTATTTTCTGATTTATCATCATTTTGTTAAGTGTATAAACATCACTGCACACTACCGTATTTTCCTCAGAAATTGTGCAAAATAAACCACTCTGGGGCTTAGAAACCCAAAAAATTGTCTGAGCAAAGTTTTCTTGGATTTCAGCTAAAATGAATCAGAGATAATTTAGATATTATTGTGCGTCAATAAAAGAGCAGGGAAATGATTTGAAGCCAAGAAATATTTTCCTGAAAAATCACGCGAAATTGACCACTCCGTGGCTTAGGAGCCCAAAAAAATGACCAGAAAAAGTTTTTTGGATTATGGCTTCAGTTAATCAGAAATGACTTAAAGGTATACTAAGTTAGGGAAAAAAAAAAAAAAAACACTGTAGACATGTATTATTGCCTGTAATTCACGAATCCAGCATTTAACTTTCATAATTGTATGTCATACTGGCAAAAAGATGAAGAAACTATACACTTTGAGACCTCTCCTTAAAACTGGCGAGCGATTGGCTAATCGGCTGTGACGTATGAGAAGTAAGATGAACCGGAGCTTCTACACAAAATGATATGTTTGACTCCTCATTTCAACAGCCAATTTGTGAAAGAAAGAAAAGTTACAGTTATCTTATTTGGGACGAATATTCTCATCGATACATTTTCTACATACTCAATGAAATGATTTGACACAAAATGTCCAGATTTTGTGGGATTTTAACTTTTCCGTGAACAAAGCTCTGATCTCATCTGGGATTGCAAAACGAAAAGTTTGCATTGGTCGTAAACGCGTGTACAGTCGTTTTACGCGTTCTTGCATTCTATACTACACAAAATGAGTGCAAATTTTGGACTTCGAACTTAGAAGTGACTGAGAAACACGGCAACTTCATACTCGCATGGACCAGTCGCTTGTATTTATGTTTGGGTTTTGCTTTCGGATATGTGCCGTACCGAAGTCCTAGTAGTTTCCGGTGACTAGGATCACGATATGGCCAGTGTTTCAGAGACAAACACAAATGCAAAATTAGAATGTCATCATCAACAACAATGATCAACGATACTAAGTTACTAACAACAACAAAGCAATGTAAACACAAGCTCACTTGTCAGCTCGTCTTCACAGCACTCTTACATAGACATTTACACCGAAGCCGTACAGCGGGGCTGGACCGTGGGCTACCCACGCCGAGCCCAGCGGGGTAGCAGCTGAGCAAGTGGGGAGTAAGCATGAGAACGGATCTCAGAGATGCCAAGTTTCACGCATTTGACGTAGGTCCTATGCATTTTTTTAGGCTTATTCACCGTAGTCCGCAATTATTCAATGAAAGCTTATTAATGATATTCTCACACGGAATTAAAATCCTTGTGCACTGAAGTTTCAGTTTCACTTGCGTTAAGGTGGACCTCATCACAAGTAACATGGAAAGCGATTATGACTCCGGACTTCTCGTGCTTCTCTTTACTCAGGGATTGGAAACAATGCATGTGTTTCATGATCGTTTAAATTGTTTAAATGAAACAAGACCATTTGAAATGTCTTTATGCAATTCCATTGCTTTCAATCCCTCAGTAAAGACAAGCGTGAGAATTCCCGAGTCATGATCGATTTCCGTGTCACTAATGGGGAAATCCGCCGTAATGGTGAAACTGATTAACTTAATGCACAATGACTTCAATTCCACAAGTGAATTTCTCCACTGCGCGTAGATTGAAAAATTGCTGACTATGGCGCAGGAAGGTGAATGCCACTAAGAGGCGAGAGACTCCACCGAATGCGTGAGACTTGGCATCTTTTTTGGGAAGTGATGTAAACTCACACCATCGTTTTGGAGTCTTGTTACAGCCTGCCACTACACACCTATTTGGCATGTTGATGAATGTTATCTCAAAATCAACGAAATCAAGGATTGATCAAGGCGAAATCAATTATCAGTATAGACCAAACCACTGGTCGATCAGCTGGGAATGTTTGCAACTTACTTCTCACACGTCACAGGTCACATGACTACAAAGTTCGTGCAACGACTTTTTGAGGGCGGGGCTTAGGACCGCATAAAACCAGCCAAATTTTAGTTTTCAAATAATGATAAAAAGTTACAGAAAGCATTTACAAATGTGTGATGCATATTAATTTGCTACATATGACCCATTTCTTCAAAAAATAGCTAAAATTTTTTCTAATTGAGTAAACCTTTAAATATTATGGAAGCATCAATCAAAGGGCAGGGAGATTATTTTAAGCCACAAAATACATTTCAAAGAAATCATGCAACCACTCCACAGCTTAGGAATCCAAAAAACTGACCAAACAAAATTTTGTTGTATTTAGGCTGAAATTAATTAGAATTTGCCTAAGCATTATGAAAACATCAATTAAAGAGCAAGGAAATGATTTTAAGCCACACAACTCTTTCCTTGGAAATTAAGCAAAATCGATTGCTCTGGGGCTTCGAAACCCAAAAGAACTGACTAGAAAATTTTTTTTGATTTTGCCTTATATCAATCAGGAATCATCAAATATTATGGAAACATCAATAAAAGAGCAGGAAAATGATTTTAAGCCAGGAAATATTTTCATCAGGAATCATGCAAAGTTCATCACTCTGGGGCTTAGAAACCCCTAAAAATTGTCTGAACAAACTTTTCTTGGATTTTAGCAGACATAAATCAGAGATGACTGATATCATGATAACATCAATAAAAGAGCAGGGAAATTATTTTAAGCCAAGAAACATTCCTCAGAAATCATGCAAAATGGACCACTCCACGGCATAGGAAACCAAAAAATTGACCGAACAAAATTTTCGTACATGTTGGCTGAAATTAATGTGATTTTTAGGTTTTTTATTTTTGATAAATTTGCAAAAATTCTAAAGTTCTGTTTTTGCTTTATTAATATGGTGTATTGAGTGTAGATTGATGAGGCAAAAAATGACTTTAAATGAGTTCTAGCATAAGGCTGCAATATAACAAATGTGAAAAAATGATGGGGTCTGAATACTTCCTGAATGCACTGTATGTTTTTTATGAAGTGTTATTAGTAGAAGAAAATGAGTGTTTGGATGTTTTTGTTTTGAGATCATCTTTGCTAACATGAAAAAATTGCTGTCAAAGCTGAACAAATAATTTTGAGGTTAACTATGACAGAAAATTAGACCCATTTAAATAAGCATAATAAACAAATAGGGCATACTACAAAAGATTTACAAAATGCAATATTGTAATAGGGTGAGCGCACTAATTTTTTTCTATGTTACCATGACTCTTCAAGTTATTTGACTAAGAATATTTTAGTGTTTTAGTTTAGTTGTGAATAGAGCATCAAAGAGTGCAAAATACAAAATATGTTTCTGACTGGGACTATTTTTCTTGGTCCGCGTGAGGTCTCTGCTCTGCTGAGGGAAATTGATGCCAGCAGCATACAGCGACATTCCCAATGATATTGGGCCTCCAACTGTTGTGGAAACACCCTTTTGTGATTCAGCACATACACTCACTCATAGAGCGATACTTATACCCATACTTAGAAGCCAGAAAAGCAAAAGGGCTGGCTTTTATCAGCAGAAAGCAAATTTTTCAAAAAATCTGACAATGTGCAATGACGTATTGAATCCTTATCAAACCGTAAAGAAAATCAGCATAATACAGGATAACCAAATTTGTCGACCTCTGACCTTCAGATATTTGCTCAATATGATTAACGTTTTATTTTTAACAGTTGTTTGAAGGCTCTGCAGTGTGATTTTTTTTTTTTTTTAACATCGGATGTGATTTGATATTGACTGTGTTGCAGTCGAGAAGAAAAGGCGACCTGTCCTGAATTATTAACAAGTAAGCTAACTGTTGAGATGGTCAGTTGAATTACTGGTAGCTTTGTAAGTCTCAAGAGACTACTGAGGAGAAAGAGAATGCTACTGCTTGCCTGCAACTGTGATCACATTTTACAATTTAGCTTACAGTTTAGCTCAAGCCACAGGCGTTTTGCTTTCGTAATCGGCAAGTGTCTTGAAACATAAGGCAGCGTGAATGAGAGAATTTGAACTCGACTAGTCTGAGTGAACATAAATCATATCACATTAGGTTATGCATTATCAATGAAGTCTGAGAAGGGAACATGGAGAGCAGCTGAGCCAAAAAACAAGCCATCTGACATTAGGTCCCAATAATATACCACCATTTTGAATACTGTGCAGAAAGAATGGGCCATCTATACTCCAAAGAGCGTTCATAAGAATCCAAATATTAAATACTGCTGGTGCTCCAGGATTCTGTTCAGGCTGACTTTGGAAAGCCACCAGGAACACACAGACAGACATCAGTCAACCACTGTTTGTAATTGCCTGTACGTTTGTATCATTGTGAGATTTTAAATATTTTTTTCTTTCTCAAGTTGAAAATGTTAGCATTTTAGAGTAGTGTGATTGACAAGTAAACATAATCTGGAAATCTCAACCCATTAGCAGTTTTTGTCCATCCATCCATCTATCAATCCATCCATTCATCCTTTCAATCATTATTGAAACTTCTTCCTCCTCAGGGGTTGTGGGGGATCTGGGGCATATCACAGCTGACTATTGGACAAAAGAAAGAGACAACATCATACCCTGGAGAGCTCAGCAAACTATTGCATGGCTCACACACCACTCACTCACACATACTGTACCTATGAGCAATTTTGAGTCTACAATATGCCTAGCATGTATGTTCTTTGGCTGTGGGAGTAAACTAGAGCACTCAGAGTAAACTCACTGAGGGAGAAAACTATCCTCAGTCTGGGCCAGTGGACTAAGCGGCCCTCTCACACTTGTAAATCTATCCTCAAAGAATGAACACATTCCCCAGAGTCTGATGCAATTGAGTTTATTGTAAGTAGCTCAAAGTGAAATACAAAAACCCAGGCTGGTCTGCGCAAACCAAGTAGCATTCATTCTTCAACAATCCCCCAACACAGACTGACCACTGATCGTCAGAACTCCCATTTATGGCTTATTTCAGGGAGTGGATAAACCTGACACTTACCACCTTATCAGATATCATTAGCTCCTGATTGGTTCCTTGTCTTAAACGAAATTTTACACCCTTAGTTACAAGTTTGCCAGAGCTGCCTTTTATAAAAAGTGTAAATGCAATTTAGGCCTCTAGGGTCGCTCGTGCACTGCACCTGTCTTCCTAAGACTTGGGGTTTTCTTCAGGATTCAGCTACCCTTAGGTAACCCCTCTGGGTTTCCATCATTTTTGACATGACTTTGCAGGACCCTCCGTTTTGTCCAGAATATACCACTTCTTTATACTGAGGCCTCTCATTAGCTGCTACTAATATGGTCATTCCGGAAAACTTGTTACACACTTTGAAGGCCGCTGGAGTCTCCTTATCTGGTCTATTGACAGATTTATGGGTTTTCAGTCCCCTCACAGATCTGTAAGCTTTTTTCAGTGATCAAAAGGGCCGTGTGAACCTGCCTCAGTTCTCTCAGTTGAACAATAATACTTTGATTTTGGAATATTTAAGAATATTTTACCACCGCACCACACAAACACCGGAAGAACTCGCACACTCCACAAAAATAAGTCAGATTCAAACCCGCATCTCTCTTGCTATGAGACATCAGTGTGACTGACTGCACCACTGTACCGCCTGCAGCTTTTGCTATTTTGACTGGAAAAGTATTAGGTGTAAGATTTCAAAGGTGCATTCAGCGATTCTCTGCAAATTTGCATGTGTTGCACAACAACCAAAATGGGTGATGTCTTGAGTTTAGGAAATACGTATAAATAGCATCTGTCCTGCCTTCATCAGAACAGGAATATAGCTTAAGTTGTCCCTGAATATACTGTCGTTCAGTGAGGATGGTCTGTCTACAGCTGAGAAGTAGCCTATGACAGAGATTAATTTCAGGAAACCGTTGCAGTGCGGTTTTGGCTAGCCTATACAACTCTTAACTTGAAAAAAGTTGGGACAGTGTGAAGAAAGCTCATGAAAACAGAAAGCGACGGTTTCTAAAATTACTTTGTATTTTAAATCAATTTGTATTTAATTGCAGAAAGTATGAAGATTAGATTTTAAATGTTTTATCTTATCAACTACATGTTATTTTTAAATACACACTCACTGCTGCCATTCAGGCCTTCAATGCATTCCAAAAAAAGTTAGGATGCAGGCAATTTAAGACGAATAGTAAGATTAATTTTTAAATAATGATGTGAAAAAAATTCTTTTTTGAAAAAAGAAAATTGGATGGGCGTATGCTAAAGCCCCCAGACTAGAGTCAGTGATATACAGAACCATCAAAGTCATGACAACTCAAGTTTTGATGCCATTTTCTCTTTGTTGTGCAAAACAGAGTGGTTTTTCCACAATTGGCATTAAAGGAAGCCTTGTTCTATTTACAGTATGCACAAGTAATTTCATTAATTTTTCTTACATTACATTGTGACGGGCTATCATACGGTGGAAAGGTGTATTGTGGTCTGAAAATTAATAATCCAGGTTTTTGAAATTGAAATCCCCAGACTAGAGTTATACAGAGAAAGTCACACAAAATTTTCTGGCCAAAACAGAGTTTTTTCCACAATTGGCATGGACCTATTTCCAGAAACACATTAATTTCAAGGGATAAACAAATCCACATTTTAAGCAGTTGCTGGGAAAACTGGCCAATTTTTTAGGTGGACCTTTTAAGGTGGCTGCAATACATTTTGCTGCTGGCCCGTCCACAGCAATACATTGCGTAGCTTCCGTGCTGGTACTCCTGTCTCCTTCTCCAAAATGGGGGGCGCTTCCTGCAGTTCCCATTTACTGTAGGTAATGAAGGTAATGACTCTGGATATGTATCAAATGCAACTGCTCCTGAAAAAATCCACACTGACCCTTTTATGGGCTATGTTGCCGAAGTAAATGCTTGCTAGTTTTAGTACGCCTACTTTTTTGGGGAAAATGATGCGACAATGAGGGGGGCAAACCATGGAAGTGGATTAATTGCTGCCTATTGCTTTAAGTGTGAGTCTCTGTTACTGAGGCTTACTGTGACAGATTGATGGATCATAAAATGCATTTTGTGATTCCCTCTTTTTAGGACAACCCAAAACATTTTTCTGATATCACCAATCCTGGCGAATATCATAGCACCATCTACCATCTACAAATTAACAGGATGCACTTGCCACACAAAGAAATGATAATGTGATTGTTTTTCATTCTCATGACAGAATGAAGAGCCTACATTTTAGTTCTTTCTAGATCAGCAGGGAACTGGTTCATTTTGTGGCCTTTCTCCGACCTATTTCTGAACCCACTGGCAGAGCAACCCATCATATTTTAATATTTTTAAGATGAATGTAAAATGATGAACTTATTCATGCATGAACTCTATCACTTTGAAAAAGCACCCAATAATGCAGTGGAAGCAAAGTAGCTCCATATAGCACATGACCACATTTTTCTGGGATCCTAATGTCGCCACTGTCTCTATAAAGGGACTCGACTCTGGACCGAAGGATAAAAGGACCATCCAGACTCTTACCAGCAGGAAGTCCAAAAGTCGTGCTCTGTCATGATATGGGGTTAAGGTAACTTGTGCTTCTCAGAGGGCAACATTAATGCTGAAAAGTACTCTGAGGTTTTGGAGCGACATACATTGCATCCAAGATTACATCTTTTCTAGGGACACATGCATATTTCCTCAAGAAAAAGCAATGTCGTATTCTACGCACATTACAAAGGCATGGCTGAGTAAGAAGAGGGGGAAGCTGCTGGAATGGCCTGCCTGCAGTCCCACCTTGTCCCCTATAGAGAACAAGTGGCACATTTTGAAGCATAAATGCAACAATCCAGACTTTGTACTGTTGAGGACCCTAAAGAGCATGTGAACCCTGTTTCACAGTCAGATTTTACCTCTGGACTGATTAAATGGTCTTCCAAAGTAATGTTTGTGATAAAAAATTCATTGATAAAGCACCACATCCTTGTAAAAGCACTTTCAATTTAGAGCATTTTCCTCTCTGCTCCAGAAATGGCTGTGACATCATTTTTGGCTCCTTTACCTTCAGAAAATCATATCAAAATAATTGATGATTAAATAAAAAATTCAAATGGTTTTTCTTGGGGCCCAATTGCTTGACAATGTTCTGAAACCAAGTTTTATGGATTATCATGATCCTGGACCACTTATTCAGGGCATTTATTGCCCTCTATGTATTATATGGATATGCAGCGAATTTCGGTAAATAGCGAGTGAACACCACGATTAAAACATTTTGATTAAGGCTATAACTTTATATTTTGACTGGGTATAAGGACTTGTTTATCAGTAATGGATGTCTTGAAATAATTCTGTATGATAAATTTGATGTGTTTTGCTAATTATATATTAATAAATTATGAAGTTTATTGACTTCTGTGAATCCCCTTGCACCCACACTACCTCTAGCTTCTTGAAGGTTCATATTGATTGGGCTTTAGCCATACGTATACTTTCGCCTCACTAAGACCGAAGTTTTCGCTTCCTTCACAATAACCTGATGCGACATCACTCCAGTCTTCCAAATTGAAATAAAAACTCTCACTCTTTACTCCTCTGTTTACCATACTTGATATACTGGCACGTGTCTGTGTGTTCCATTGCCGATGTAAAAGGATACTCTTTACGGCTCGTGCTGTGGTCGGCAGTTCCCGTTCCAAGCAGTCAATAATATTGATTATCTTTGATTAGTGATTGATTTCAGCAGAAAAAATGTGCGTGTGTTTTCTCTGATACATTTCAGCTTTTTAAAATGTTGGCCATGTTGTTGGGTTTACATGCCCTTTAAGACTTGTTTGGTGAAAGAATGGGACAAAATTATTCCTGAAGCTCCTAATCACTGTGTGTTTTCAGACTCTTATCATTAATTAAATTTTGTGGAAAGGAATGGCAACATTACAAATACACAAATACTTAACAGTACCAACTTTTTTGAAATATTTTGTAAGAATCAAACTTGAGATTAGTGTCCATTTTGAAAAATCAATAAAATCCACGTGGTTACATATTAAATAAGGAGTTCCTTTATTGACTTTAATGGAATATAAAGATCATTTTCAATTCACTGCTTTTAGTTTTCATTTTAATTTAACATACTGCCCCAACTTTTTCTCATTTTGGCTATATTTTTGAAAGTCATTATTTTGTGCTGGATGAAAACTACTGTGCTGAAATAATTTAGGGTAATCAACCCTTAAAGGTCTCCTTTTATGTCACCAGGTGCACAGCCAATTGGTTATTTCAAGCCATTTCAAAATCTTTCCCCTCTTTGACATCACATGGGGAAGTAACCAACCAGAGGCAAGAAGAAATTGATCAACTTCAGCCAAGCAGTCAATCAGATTTCATTATTCTGGGTGGTCACTCCCCCTTGTGATGTCAGGAGGGGGAGATTTTGAACTGGCTCATAATGGCTAATTAGCTGCGTACCTGGTAGCATAAGGGACCTTTAAACTCTATTTTTTACTTAAGTTTCCCGTAAGTGCATTCATAGTCGAAAAACAAAAAACTTTTTTTTCATATTGCAGTACAATGGGCGTCGTGCAAGAAGTGATATAAAAACAAATTTTCTCTTATATTTGTTCCTATCCACGATTTTCTCTTATTTTTTCAGTACCCATTGATTTCTAGGATTCAACAATATTTTCTTACTTTTTCCGTTCTCTAAGGTAAGAGAGAATTTTGCGAGTGGTCAAGAGCACTCTTACCAAGATAAGAGAAAAACATTCCGTTCATTCAATCAACAAATTGCATGTCCAATGCATGGAAACATATGTTTAACATTTTAGGAACATTAAAAAATGCATAGTAGCCCTCAGGGAAACCCAGATAAGCAAAGTACAACCAACGGAGGACTGGGGCGAGTCATTGCCCATTTCCCTGGTGGAAGTCCCTGAGGTGGTCGTAAAGCTCCACAGTGGCAAGTCACCAGGGATGGACAAGATTCGTCCTGAGATGCTGAAGGCCCTGGATGTTGTTGGGCTATCATGGTTGACACGCCTGTTCAACATCGCGTGGATGTTGGGTACAGTACCCTTGGACTGGCAAACAGGTGGGGGTAGTGTACTTAAGAGGTTTTCCAGGCATGTCCAACTGGGAGGAGGCCCCGAGGCAGACCCAGGACACACTGGAGGGATTATATCTCCCGGCTGGCCTGGGAACGGCTTGGGGTCCCCCAGGTAGAGTTGGAGGAAGTGGCTGGGGAGGGCGGCACCTGGGCCTCTCTGCTTAGTCTGTTACCCCCGCCATCCGGCGCCGGATAAGTGGCGGAAAATGGATGGATGGCATCTGTAATGATTATGTCTTAACATTTAAAGAGATAAAATTCATAAGTTGAATAGTGCCTCTGTTAATCTCTCTTTATTTCATGAGTAATGATGCCAAATAGGATCTCTGTGGGATCTCAAATGCTCTAAAATGCAGGAGGATATAAAAGTCAAGTTTTGTGAGTCAATGTTGGAGAAAGTGCACCAGAAGCCATCTCAGAACCCCAAATTTTCAAATTTTCCCAGGGGAGGTCCCTGGATCCCCCAATAACAGGGGGTTACCTCCTCCTTTACTCCCCCAGTGAGCACTGAACACCCATTGCCCCCAAATGGTCACAATTTATTTATGACTGAGTCACACTACTGCCTCACAATAACTTTACTGGCCATTTTCATTTTATAAGTGTAATGTAGCTTCAGTGAAATGCTGCAACCAGCAGATACAGAATATGTATGTGACATTGTCCCACAATATGAAAAAAAATGCTTTTTCTGATTTTGAACCAACTTAAGGGAAAGCCCGAGCAAAAAATTTGAGTTTAAGGGGTTAAAGATGGAAGGGTCACGGCAATTCAATGCAAGTAATTTTGTGTGATCACCTTTATATCCTATGATGAAGTATTCCTACCATGATGGGAGTGGTCTCTGTCGGGATGACAATGGCCTAAGCCCCACAGGGCACAAGGGGTCACTGAATGGTTTAATGAAAATGAAAATGATCCTTAGCCTGTGCCACCGCCTTCACAGTCACCAGATCTCAAACCAACCTAGCTCATATTGGAGATTTTGAATGTGTTAGTGCCCTCTGTCACTATCTTCAAAACAGCAAATTCCAGGATATCCCTTTGATAAAAAATGTTTTGCTTGTAGACTCTATGCCAAGGCATGTGGGAGTTGATCTGGCAGCTTGCGGAGGCCGAACACCTTACTACTATTGTTTATATTCATTTTCCATGAATTTTTCACCTATCTGTACCTTTGCAGAATTGCAGTGGATTGGTGGTGTTTTTACGCATTTCAACCTTGGAAACATTATGGGACACGGGCGGTACAAAAGGCTCCCTTTTTTCACTGAATCTTAATTAAATGTGAGCATAATAGCATTTTTGCAGGCTTTGGGGAGGTCCACAGGAAAGCTTGACCATAGAAACCTGATCTTTGATCTCCTGGGAATTAGTCCAACCGGAAAAGGGACGTTGAGAAATTGTTTGCCGCATCCCTCAGTTTTCTTTACATCAAGACATGGGACACAACAAGCAAGAGAGAGAGAGAACTAGATACTGACAGAAAGAATGAAAAAATAGCAACTGTGGGTTGATAGGATTATGCTGTCATGCCAACACGGAAGAAATTCATTAACAAGAGTGCCAGATGCAACCAGCAGTTGAGTCTGGAGTGTACTGTTGCCCGGGCAGCATAATTAAATGTAGGCAAAGAGAAAGAGGTGGAATTAAACAGAGCATGAGTCAGATGTTTACATGCATATGACACAGACATACACACATACACATACACATACACGGCAAGCACTCTGAAGCACCTTCAAACCATTCCTGATTCAAAAGAGAGGTTGCAGTTTTTCTCCTTTGTATTGCGGCAGTCTTCACCTCCAGCTATGCGGCTGGCATGTGGAAGCATGCTCTCGCCCCTCCCCCTGAATCCCCATGCTCATAGGTGCTGACTGAGCACTACTGCACATTGATGTGTGGAGTGGGATGGGGGGGTATTGCAGAGCCACTGCGGACCCTGTATAGCACACAGTACACACTGCCACGAGCACAAAATACATCAGCATTTCTCAACCACCATACTCTACCTGTATGAGAGCCTCCGAGCCCCCCTTCTCCTCGCCCAGGGCACAGCAATGACCACAATATGGGGTATACAGCGGGATACAATGCGCAATCAATTGGGTATTAAAATATGGTCGGAGTGAATCAAAGAATTCAACAGGCTGGCACAGTTGGGTACAGTTTGGTGAAGTAACTAGGTTTTTCAGCATTTCTGTAAATAAGTATTCCCTCGTGGAATTAAAGCTTTCCCATCCCTAACCTTGCGGCAATGATGTACCAAAATCAGGAGCACATGATTAGGAAGAGAATGCTTTAAGCTCCTTTCACAATGCAGAAAGACATCTTTCTGCATTGTAAAAGGAGCTTACAGTCATAGCACTGTAACTGACAACACTAAGATTTACAATCTGCAGATGAAACCTCTTCTTTGTAATTGGTCAAGAGGTATGCAAATGTCGGCACGCTACTGCCTCTGAACTGTCCTCCAGCGTGCTTACAGTGGGGTATCTATCCTGCTCTCGATGCCTCTATGGATTTCAGGATTCATCTCAATCCCGGGCCCTGTGCCTCTCCAAAACATATTTGGTCCCCTCATCCTGTCATTTGTGGTTCCCTGTGCTGAACGGTAGATGTTCCCCAGACTTGTCCCGGTTGACATCATTTGCAAACCTGACAGACATCTGTGCACTAAGAAGCACATGTGCTCTCAGATTAAAATTCAAACTCTTACTTCGAGGACCGCAGTAGAATATTGGCGTGTGTACTCAATGCATGGTAACAGTTCTTTATGGAAATGACACAAGGTTACGATAATTACATTTTTTAAGTTACCGTGAAAGGTAGTTTGATACTGATAACTGAATATGTTTTTCTTTTAATTTATTGTTTACATCTTAGGACTGCACGAAACATTCTGCATTAACAATCTGATTGGAAGTTGTCAAATGCAAATCATTTTGATTCACACACATCTGGTTGCCCGTCTTAGGTGTCATTTTGTCTGCTCAGTCTCATTTCACTAATATGTGTTCAAGAGAACAAGGCAAGAATAGCTAACAACAAATAAACTGGTTTAGTGTCAAAAATTGAAAAATAGTTTTGTCTGTATGTCATAAATCATGTCTCTTTTCGGGAAGGGAGTTGAATGCGAATAAATTGTCAATTTGATTAGATTAGTTTGTTCCTGTCACGATGAATCCAACCGCAAAGCTGGCTGATAGAGTTTGCACAAATGCTCGTTGAGAAAATGTGTGGTAAAGCACTGAGTTTGGGTGTTTATTTTAGCGCACGTGAGCGCATTCACAGAGTAGCCTGCAGTGCAGTTGCAGGGTTTGTGGGAAGCTAATGTTCTTTCGTGTGCCCAGCCCTTACGCAGGGGATTAAATGACTGCTCAGTGCCATGCATCATGAGTGGAATTATGCTGTAAAATTGCACAGTCATGCCCCGCATGCAGTCCACCATGCGGAACATCAATACGAAGTTTCTGTTATTGGCCGAATAAAATGAATGGTAAAAGTGGGATAGACTGTTAAAAAATAATCAAATAAAAAAAAACTTCCGCCCAATTTTATTGGACTGATAAATTAGTAAACAAACAAGCCTTTCTGGTAAAACCATTATTTATTTTCTATTTGGCCTGAAAGGTATTTTATTATTTAATAATGGCATTTTCAGTTAAGAGTTCTGCTGCATGAAATGTATCCAGTCTATTGCATGTTGAACTGATGATGCAAAGAAATTTTTTGACTGAAGGTAAGTGATTCAAAATCCTTTGGACGTTTTTGATAAAACATTTGGTACGGGCATCTCAAATGAACAAAACCTGGTCATGGCACTGATATGTGTGATTAAGAGTGTAGGTGAGTGAGGGAGCTTTCTTGATCAAAATATGACCACAATAATCAACTGCTGTCAATCTGAGATAAGAAAGAGAGATAGTTGGAAAAGAGTTGAAAAAGAAAAGGAAAAGGGGATGTGGTGCAGGTGGCTGAAGTGAATGAATGTGGCTGAGAAAATAAAGACGCATGGAGTCAGATAGAGAGATCTTGAGAGACAATACATTGATCTGGGCGGTGGTCTTGGGAAGGATGGGAGGGGCGTGTGGGATGAACGAAAGAGGGGGAGGGATGGAGGGAGCGGAGGATGGGCTTAGGAGACTCTGCATTAAGCGATGATGGATGCGAGAAGAAGCTGGCTGTGATGTTAGAGTTGGGGAGGGCAGGGGTGGGGAGCGGGGGGTGAGCATTCTCTGCTCTATAAAAGCCCATCGCCTCACAGCCAGCCAGATTGTCGCTTTCCTCCGAGCCTGGAGTTCCTGTGACCTCGCTGACCGAACGCGCCCGAGCGAAAGAGTCCCGGACACGAGAGGGAAAGGAGAAAAGAGAGAACCATCATGAGCCACTCCTCGATCCGCAACACCACCACCACCAATACCTCCTACCGCCGAGCCTTCGGGGGCCCTGGCCACATGTCCTCCTCCTACACTCCCATCTCCTCCAGGATGTCCTACGGCGGGGGACGCTACGTCAACTCCATGCCCCCGTCCCTGGCCTCCCGCTCGTCCTCCGGTTACCGGCTGCGCTCCAGCGGTTCGCCAGCCCCCCGCCTGTCCTACGACAAGGTGGACTTCACCCTGGCCGAGGCTGTCAACCAGGAGTTTCTCAACACTCGCAGCAACGAGAAGGCCGAGTTGCAGGAGCTCAATGACCGCTTCGCCAGCTTCATTGAGAAGGTGCGCTACCTGGAGCAGCAGAACTCCGGGCTCCAGGTGGAGCTGAGCCACTACAAGGGCAACAAGCAGGAACCCAGCCGCGCCGACGAGCTCTTCCAGCGTGAGTTACGTGAGCTCCGCCAGCAAATCGAGATCCTGGGCAAGGAGAGGGATGCCATGCAGGTGGAGAGAGACAACATGGCGGAAGACCTGGCCCAGGTCAAGCAGCGGTGAGTACTGATTGGTTGGGGGGTGGTGGGTGGGATTGGAAGAATGCTGAACTGAGAGGGTAAAAAAACAATAGCAAAGCTGGGTATGCAGTGACATGTTTTGTGTTGAATGAATTTCTCAAAATTAATTCAGATTGTTTGATCCTGCCCAGACTCGTATAACTCTGTTGTAGGTTACATTTGTGGACAGAAGGGTCCTATTTATCTGTGAAATAAGAGTGTAGCAGTCAGAGTTATTGCGGAATGAGAGTCTAGATTCACCAGGTTTCTGGGTGGCTGATTGGAGCAGATATTTGCCATTCAGATCAACCCCAACAAACACAGGAGAGAGAGTGAGCAGGAGTGTTAAAGCTGAGTTGTGGTTTGTACTTGTAGACTGGCTTCGTCCTGATCAGGGACGAAGTTGTTTCTCCCTCTGTGCCACACCCATCCCATCCTGACAGCAGTGGAGTGGGGCGTGGCACACTTCAGGAGCAGAGATGCTAGAGGCTCCATTATAACACTATACTGAGTGTGCAGTACATTCAGTGCACAAAATTTTGAAAAGTTTTGTGTTTAAAAGTTTTGTGATTGCTTGTTTCTAGTTTCTTTATGACTAAGTAACAATTTGCCATTCAAGTACCATGTTGGGGCTTTATAAATATACCAAGCTGGCCATTATTCAACTGTATACTTTTTATGTCATCAAATTTGATGACATTAACAAATTGTTAAAAGGACTCTCACATTGTTTTTAACTGTGTTCACTGAGAACAGCAGTCCTCTTCAAATGCTTTCAAAAGTTGCACTAATAACTGCATTTCTTCTGTAAGATGGATTTGTCACTAATTTAATCCTGAGACTAGTGCGTGAAGTCACGTCATTAGCGTTCTTACAAGATGTAAGTCAAAATAGGTGCAATACTTTTTCATCAAACGAATAATAAACCATTCGGCATCTCCTTTAGCAGGTGCATTTCACCCATTATCCCTCTAACATGCAGAGCGTTGCACCTGTTCACAGTGCTAAATCATAAATTGTCATAAAAATGTTCATAAGTGACATAAAAGATTAAACAGATATAACTGATACAACAAATGCTGATATATCAATCGTGAAAGGTGACTGAAAATAGTGCAATTCTAGAACACTAACTGACGCACACTCCAAAGAATATGTGCTTGTATGTGTTATCTGTGAGTGTTCAGGACACTTAGTTCTGCTTGCAGAAGGGCTGCTCAGCCGGGGAGGGGGAG
This sequence comes from Gymnothorax javanicus, assembly GCA_029692085.1. Lineage (NCBI taxonomy): Eukaryota > Metazoa > Chordata > Actinopteri > Anguilliformes > Muraenidae > Gymnothorax > Gymnothorax javanicus. The sequence goes on from CM056202.1 coordinate 79,956,859, forward strand.
GGAATGCTGCAGACCTATAACACGGGCTGCATGTGAAGGACACGCCCGCATCGTGCAAACTGTAGAGTCAGATGCTCCGCCCCTCCCCATAAAGGATGACAGGAGGAATGGATGGGTGGTGCAATAGGAGGAGCTGGAACAGTACGTGTGTATTTAGGGGGGTGTTATGCAGGGCTGGAGTGGGCTATCTTGGGGGCTTCATGCGCAAAACTGCATTCGGGAAAAAAAAAAAAAAATCAATGAAGTCCCATCATAGATTCTCCATTACAGTCTCATGGCTGAAAAGTGGGCAGCACTATTACAGAGGGGCTGCAGCACTGGTGCATGAATTAAAGATGAGCCTCGCTCCGGCCCGCCCACCTGGATATTGTGTCACTGGGGATGCTAAATGCCTGGGGGTGGAGTCGCAGCAGGTGACATATTGAGATCTGACCAATTACTGACCACATGAGCCTGACCCATGTGCTCCTCGTGTTACCGGATTCCCTTCAGGGCGGGCATGCATCAGTGCAGGCTAGCTCGGGTATCCAGGAGGGTCTCCTATTCAAAACAAACTAGACACCAAATTCAGCGCAGCTTGTTTTTGAGAACATTGTGCATGTTCAGTAGTTAATCAGTTGCTGTTTTATTGGAGCAACCGGGCAACACTTTTACATTGGTTTTGTTGCACAATATAATCCACGCCCCCAAGCCATTACAACACAGCCATTTTATCACATCTCACACCGTGAGATTACGCAACTTCTTGATCCACTACATTAGATGTCAGGAATTTATAAAGGTTTCACATAACCAGTGGTATAAATGCACACAATACAATCAGTGCCATATTTTTAAGAAAAAGAAGAAGAGGCTCCGCGAGGTTTGGGTAGCAGGGGGGTGGGAGTGCTTAAAGGAGCAGGACTTAAAAAGGCCAATCAATGACATTTATCATTGTGTAAGTGACCCCTCTCACTCGCCTCTTCTGATCCTTTAATATGATTTAAAGCAGGAGGATGGATCTTACAGCCATCTGCCAGCTGCTACCTCTTGTGAGGACAAATGGAATCTGGCCATAATTCATTCAACCTTCCTCTGTGAAGGCTATCATGTAACTAATGTAATTTATTTTCAATAGCTTTAAATACTCTGCAAAAATACTCTACAGTCCAAAGACTAAAGTGGAGTATTTAAATTTTATCCCCAACTGATCACATTTGCATGGGCTATATCTAATCAGCCCCTTTTTCTGCTTTATGTTCAGCGATATCCAGCAAGCCAGACAATCTGGCAGGGAAGCCAGTTTAGGGCTTAGATTTACTCCTCACTGAATGAATATCTGGCGTACCCTGTTGCCTCAGACATTGTTTACCATGTCCTCTGATGCGCAGTATGATCCAATATCTACAGTTACACACTGGTGGTAATGGAACGTAAAATTCTGAAAGTGAAAAAATAAGATTATACTGACATGTTATGCCTTAACAAAAAAAAGGTGATGCAGAATTGATTATAAACCAGGCATGTGTATAGGGTATGACAGTACAATTAAAGAAAAAAACTATGCTTTTTTGAGCATTATTCAAAAAAAAAACAAAAAAACGAAATATAAACATGTTTTTGTTGTAAGCAAAAACCTGTTTTGTTACCACCAAACCATTATTCTTGGATTGCAGATTAATTAGCTGTTCATATTATTATAAACCAATCTGATCAGTGCCTCAGGCGCAGAGTTCTGTTCAAACCCTATAAAAAATATGTTCGTATTGTGCATTTCACAAGCTATTCCCACAACAAGCTTTATAGAGAACCAAGGATTAAAACCCATGGAAGAAATTCAGGGGAAAGGGCGACAGGGAAAAACTCACTGATATTCAAAAATGGAAGACAAGGTGTTGAAGTTTTTTTGACTGATAAGAATATGTATTGTATAATGATATATGTAGGAACACAGAAACAGAGATGATCATCAGTTTGTCTGACTTTTTCTCCATTGTCTGCCACTTTGGCCCATCAGGCTGGAGGAGGAGACTCAGAAGCGAGCCGAAGCGGAGAACAACCTGGTCCTCTTCCGTAAGGTAAAATAACACAACAGAGAACAACCTGTTCCTCCTCCACAAGATAAAGTAACACAACAGAGAACAACCTGTTCCTCGTCCCTGAGATAAACTACCACAATAGAGAACAACCCGGTCCTCTTCCGTTCGGAAAATTAACACAATACAGAACAACCTGGTTCTTCTGCATGGTGAACTAACACAATACAGAACAACCTGTTCCTCTTCCACTGGATAAACTAACTCAACAGAGAACAACCTGTTCCTCGTCTGCAAGGTAAACTACCACAATAGAGAGCAACCCGGTCCTCTTCCGTTTGGAAAATTAACGCAATACAGAACAACCTGGTCCTCTTCTGCAAGGTAAACTGACTCAATACAAAACAACCCGATCCCCTTCGGCAAGGCAAGCTAGCCCAACAGATAAAAGGCTAATCCTCTCCCCCAAGATAAATTAACACAATAAGGAATAACCTGGTCCTCTTCTGCAAGGTCAATTTACACAATAGAGAACAATCTGTTCCTCTTCCGCATGGTAAACTAACACAATAGGAAACCATCTGATCCTCGTCCGCAAGGTAAACTAGCACAACAGATAAAAGACTGATCCTCCCCTGCAAGGTAAGCTAGCACAACAGATAAAAAACTGATCCTCGTCCGCAAGGTAAACCGTCACTCTAATGAACAACCTGGCCATCTTCCACAAGATAAACAAACACAATACAGAACAAACTGTTCTTCTTCTGTGGGGTAAAATAACACATTAAAGAACAATCTTTTCCTCTTCCGCATGCTAAACTAATTCAACAGATAAAAGACTGATACTCTTCTGCAAAATAAACTCACACTCTAGAAAACAACCTGGCCCTCTTCCACAAGGTAAACAAACACAATACAGAACAAACTGTTCCTCTTCTGTGGGGTAAAATAGCACGTTGAAGAACAATCTGTTCTTCTTCCGCATGGTAAACTAACTCAACAGATAAAAGACTGATCCTCCTCCGCAAGGTAAACAAACACAATACAGAAGAACCTGTTCCTCTTCCGCAGGGTAAACCAACAACAATAAAGAACAACCTGTTCCTCTGCCACACAGGAAACAAACACAATAGAAAACAACCTGTTCCTCTTCCGCACGGTAAACTACCACAATAGAGAGCAACCCGGTCCTCTTCCGTTTGGAAAATTAACGCAATACAAAACAACCAGGTCCTCTTCCGCAAGGTAAACTGACTCAATACAAAACAACCCGATCCCCTTCGGCAAGGCAAGCTAGCCCAACAGATAAAAGGCTAATCCTCTCCCCCAAGATAAATTAACACAATAAGGATAACCTGGTCCTCTTCTGCAAGGTCAATTTACACAATAGAGAACAATCTGTTCCTCTTCCGCATGGTAAACTAACACAATAGGAAACCACCTGATCCTCATCCGCAAGGTAAGCTAGCACAACAGATAAAAGACTGATCCTCCTCTGCAAGGTAAGCTAGCACAACAGATAAAAAACTGATCCTCGTCCGCAAGGTAAACCGTCACTCTAATGAACAACCTGGCCATCTTCCACAAGATAAACAAACACAACACAGAACAAACTGTTCTTCTTCTGTGGGGTAAAATAACACATTAAAGAACAATCTTTTCTTCTTCCGCATGCTAAACTAATTCAACAGATAAAAAGACTGATACTCTTCTGAAAATAAACTCACCTCTAGAAAACAACCTCCCTCTTCCACAAGGTAAACAAACACAATACAGAACAAAACCTGTTAAAATAGCACATTGAAGAACAATCTGTTCTTCTTCCACATGGTAAACTAACTCAACAGATAAAAGAAACCTCCTCCAAAGGTAAACAAACACAATACAAAGAACCTGTTCCTCTTCCGCAGGGTAAACCAACAACAATAAAGAACAACCTGTTCCTCTGCCACACAGTAAACAAACACAATAGAAAACAACCTGTTCCTCTTCCGCACGGTAAACTAACACAATAGATAAAAGACCGATCCTCTTCCGCAAGCTAAAACAACACTATAGAGAAAAAACATGGCCCTCTTCTGCAAGGTAAACTAACACAATAGAGAACAACCTGGTCCTCTTCCAAAAGGTAAACTAACTCGATAAAGAAGACTAGTCCTCTATTGCAAGGTAAACGAAAAAAAAATAAAGAAAAGAGACACGTACACAGCTCGTCAATTATTGCACTTTTGCCTTAGAAATTATTTATAACATACTTGGGCAAGTCAGTTGTGTAGAGGCACAGTTGTACGTCTGCTGCACAACCTAATACTTGATAAGAACATGAATTAGTGAGTTATTTTTACTTTTCTTACCCTTGGTATCTTCCTTGTACATGACTGACACCCTGTGGCCAGTTGTGATTCATTCACAACATTTTGGAAACCTGAGTGAAATAGATATGAATTACCCACTTGGCATGATATTAGATTGTGAGTGAGCCCACAACAGGAGCAGCTACAGTATACTGAGAGTAAAATGTCCTCCAGGATGTGGATGACGCTACTCTCTCTCGTTTGGAGCTGGAGAGGAAGATAGAGTCCCTGATGGATGAGATTGAGTTCCTGAAGAAACTGCATGATGAGGTGAGCGACGCCATCCCACTGTTCAACCCATGCCACCACTGAAACCACATCATGCAAAATCTTCTCAGTCAAAACCCATAGTACAATAAACCAACACATTTTGGCAATTAGCTGGAAGCAGTTCTGCTTCCATAATAAAAAACCAGCCTACATTTTTTGGACAATTATAGCAGAATGGCTTTATTTTACCAAAAGGAGTCTTTCTCCGTCAGCTTGACTGCATCAAAGATTCTGCTAGTGAGATATCCAACAACAGGAGCAGATACAATGGATGACAGGGTAACAGCGTGCAGTAATGCTAGCAGAACATAGCAGAAAACCAAAACATTGCTGTCCGCTGGCATGGATTGAATCAAGGCAGTTTATTTTACAGTGAATGGAATATTTTATAACTGTTGCTACCATTCGCTTCGACGAGAATTATCGCTCATGCTAACAGTTGATGTGCGTCCAACAAGTAGTGTCTGCCTGTATGAGTGAATGTTCCTCTGACTCTTTTACCCTCTGACCCTTGCCCTTCGCCCTCTCTTCCCACCACATCAGGAGATCCAGGATGTGCAGGTGAGCGTGCAAACCCACCAGCTGAAGATGGAAGTGGATGCCACCAGACCTGACCTGACCACTGCTCTGCGTGACATCAGGGCTCAGTATGAGAGCATCGCTGCCAAGAACATGCAGGAGTCTGAGGAATGGTACAAGTCCAAGGTAACACACCGGAACATTCTACGCAAATATGTGCTCATAATCACCTACCCACAAACATACTGTACGCGAACATACTACACTCTCAAGAAAATCTAAAACTAATATGTACATATTTAGACAAAGACAGACACATGCACAAACACAAACCACACATGCAGGAACATTCTGCACAAATGTACACACAGTGCAGATATACACATTCAGACAGATGCATTCATGCCACATACACACAAACACACACATGCACATGCATAATACACACAGGAGCATTCAACACAAAATTGTCCACACAACGTGCGTGCAAACGTAAAGATGTGCACAGTAAAAATGTATGAACACAAATACCCACACGTGAGAACAACCACAAGCACCCAGGTCTACCCACACGTGCGTGTGCTCATTCAAAAACAAATCAACAAACAAACACCGGCAGATATCTTGTTTGTGTGCATTTGTATGTTTGTGTGTAAAGTTCCTTTTTACGTTTGTGTGCCCATGCAGTTCGCTGACCTTACTGACTCAGCTAAACGCAACAATGATGCTTTGCGTCAGGCCAAGCAGGAGTCCAATGAGTACAGGAGGCAAATTCAGACCCTGACCTGTGAGATTGATGCCCTGAAGAGCACGGTATGGACACATTCCCTCCAGACAGCGGGCCCAGGGACTCACCTGGAGGTTTATGCACAACATACCATCAGACACCTTCCTAGGACCATAAGAATAGACACACACAATTCAGCAAATCCTGGCTCATTGTTTCACTTGTAGTAAAGACGTCAAGTCAGAAATTAACTTCCAGCTCACAAAACGAAAGTACGCAGTACATACGTTCATCAATGAAAGAAATTTTGTTTGCTTTCATTTCAATCAATAATAGGCTTACAAGGTACCTTTTTCACAGAAGTGCGTCCACATTTTCCCATCTCCAATTTGTTTGAAAAGTTGCCACGCACATTTTATGTCTCCCTGCTGTGTCACACCCAGTTCAGCACATCAAATGCTCTACTACAAGCTGATCAGCTGAACCAGATGTCTCAAATCAGGAAGACATCCAAAATATGCAGGACCGAGATACTCCAGGAGCAGGGTTGAGAAACTGCGGCTTACAGTGCTGTCTCAAGCCGAATGTAAAATTGCCCCTGGATTTCCTGCATCCAGCAATGACATGAATTGGCATTTATTCACACAGATGTTTGTAGTCATCCAGCTTTGGGACATCTCTTGAGATTAACGGTTGGGGGGGGGTCTTTGCTTTCACTTGAGGGAGGGGAGGGGTGGATTGATCTGGCCTGTTCCCCCACAGCTATGGATGAATGAAACTAAAAATTTACCTTTGTTGGGGGGGGCTGAAAAACATTTTAGGAGGGCTAGAAGCCCCATGAAATGCGCCAAGCCATGCCTCTGATTCAGCTCAATTTTAGAATCCGAAACATCCAGTTCTCTACACGTTGTTTTGAGATGTTTGTCTGGCTCCTCACCCCCCTGTGCCTGGCAGAATGAGGCCCTGCTGAGGCAGATGAGGGACATGGAGGACCAGTTTGGCGTTGAGCTGAGCGGTTACCAGGACAACGTGGCTCGTCTGGAGGAGGAGATCCGCCACCTGAAGGACGAGATGTCCCGCCACCTGAGGGAGTATCAGGACCTGCTCAACGTCAAGATGGCACTGGACATTGAGATTGCCACCTATAGGAAGCTTCTGGAAGGCGAGGAGAGCAGGTGAAGGAGAGAACAGTGAAAGGGGCTAGAAGGAAGTATACTTCACTTTAAGGGCCTCATAAATTGGCATTAACTACAACCCAAAACCAGTGAAGTTGGCACGTTATGTAAATCGTAGATAAAAACAGAATACAATGATTTGCAAATCCTTTTCAACTTATATTCAATTGAATACACTGCAAAGACAAGATGTTTAATGTTCAAACTGAGAAACTTTATTTTTTTTTTGCAAATAATCATTAACTTAGAATTTAAAGGCAGCAACACATTGCAAAAAAAAGTTGGCACAGGGGGGCCTTTTTACCACTGTGTTACATCACCTTTCCTTTTAACGACACTCAGTAAACGTTTGGGGAACTGAGGAGACCAATTTTTGAAGCTTTTCAGGTGGAACTCTTTCCCATTCTTGCTTGATGTACAGCTTAAGTTGTTCAACAGTCCGGGGTCTCCGTTGTTGTATTTTACGTTTCATGTCGCCACACATTTTCAATGGGAGACAGGTCTGGACTACAGGCAGGCCAGTCTAGTACCCGCACTCTTTTTACTACGGAGCCATGCTGTTGTAACACGTGCAGAATGTGGCTTGGCATTGTCTTGCTGAAATAAGCAGGGCGTCCATGAAAAAAGACGTTGCTTGGATGGCAACATATGTTGCTCCAAAACCTGTATGTACCTTTCAGCATTAATGGTGCCTTCACATATGTGTAAGTTGCCCATGCCTTGGGCACTAATACACCCCCATACCATCACAGATGCTGGCTTTTGAACTTTGGCCTATAACAGTCCGGATGGTTCTTTTTCCTCTTTGGTCCGGAGGACACGACGTCCACAGTTTCCAAAAACAATTTGAAATGTGGACTCGTCAGACCACAGAACACTTTTCCACTTTGCATCAGTCCATCTTAGATGAGCTTGGGCCCAGCAGCCGGGCGGCGTTTCTGGGTGCTGTTGATAAATGGCTTTGAGAGTTTTAACTTGCACTTGCAGATGTAGCGGCGAACTGTAGTTACTGACAGTGGTTTTCTGAAGTGTTCCTGAGCCCATGTGGTGATGTCCTTTACACACTGATGTCGGTTTTTGATGCAGTACCGCCTGAGGGATCGAAGGTCACGGGCATTCAATGTTGGTTTTTCGCCTTGTCTTCGTGCAGTGATTTCTCCAGATTCTCTGAACCTTTTGACGATATACGGACCGTAGATGATGAAATCCCTAAATTTCTTGCAATAGCTCGTTGAGGAATGTTGTTTTTAAACTGTTCGACAATCAGCTCACGCATTTGTTCACTAAGTGGTGACCCTCGCCCCATCCTTGTTTGTGAATGACTGAGCATTTCAGGAAGCTGCTTTTATACCCAATCATGGCACCCACCTGTTCCCAATTAGCCCGTTCACCTGTGGGATGTTCCAAATAAGTGTTTGATGAGCATTCCTCAACTCTCTCAGTCTTTTTTGCCACTTGTGCCAGCTTTTTTGAAACATGTTGCAGGCATCAAATTCCAAATGAGCTAATATTTGCAAAAAATTACAAAGTTTACCTGTTCGAACATTAAGTAACTTGTCTTTGCAGTGTATTCAATTGAATATAGGTTGAAAAGGATTTGCAAATCATTGTATTCTGTTTTTATTTACGATTTACACAGCGTGCCAACTTCACTGGTTTTGGGTTTTGTAGTATAGTTGCTGACAACTAACTACTGAAAATTTGACTTTTTCGTTATTATTTTGTTTTACATACACATAAGTTAATGCCAATTAACATGCTTATTTTTAAAATGCCAATGTATTTGTAAATGGATGACTCATTGTAAATTAATCTTGTGCTTTGTTAATGTAAAAATAATTGCTAAATAGTATACTAAATATTTGCTAAAAACTTATGACAAGTTATTTTCAAGCTTTCGATGTTCATCTCATTGCCTGATTTTAATGACAAAATTTGTTAATATATCAGTTTATGACATTGTAAAGCGTTACAGAGGATGTATTCAGGAGAATCCTTGATACATGGGAGAAAGGCTGATGCTGCAATCTCCCTTTCACTTGATTAGTTAATGTAGTCGCTAACACAGTTCTTTCATTAATATATTCCTTGAGTACAATCAATGGCCATAAACTTAAACCAGAAGGGATTTCATTTTATAATTAAGCTTCCAATTGTAGCCTGTTCTGAATATGATTATGTCCATAATATCCTCCTGACACAATGACCCCATGGCCATTCTCTCTGCTTCCAGGATTACTATGCCAATCAATGTCTCATCTATGCATGCCCATCGTAATGCTGGTGAGTCTACCACACGCACACACACGTGCATATGGCCGCACAGAAAAACCTTACAGTATCACACACACAGAAAACCAATTATGCACACGTGCACAAATATGCGTAACTTTCGATCTCTTCCTTCTGTTCAGAAATCGAGGACAGCCCCAACACCTCAAACAAGAAAACCGTTGTGATAAAGACCGTTGAAACCCGTGATGGTGAGGTAAGTCTCTATGTGCACAGTATGTATGAGTATGTATAGGACAACTGATTGTGACTCAGTTTGAACTTTTCTTGGGTATGATTCTAGTTAAGCACCGCTCTGCAGCACCTAAGAAATATTGGCATTGATTTACACCTTCACTGTATTTCCTACCAGGTGGTGAAGGAGTCCAGGAAGGAGAGGGATGACCGAGATGATTAGACAGAGGACATGTCCACTTGTTCCAGCCCCAGAGAAGAAGAATCAATGCAAAGAAGAATTAGAAAAAAAAAATAGCCAAAAATAAATGTATAACTGAAGAGTAGACCGTGCCAATCTATCACACAATAACAACAAATCCCATACCTTTCCCTGTCTGAGTTGTGAAGGTCGTTGATTGTCCTCAGTACCAAAGCTCAGCCCTGAGACAGCTCTCTTTTCAGGACGATCTCCTCACTGGTTAAAACCTCGATTCCCAATCATTTTGGTTTTCAACGGTGCTGCCATTTAACCCATTTCTCACTGACAGCTACACTGCCACAGAGGTAAATGATTACCCCTGTTCCAACCCACCTGGTGCAGGAGATCCCATCACCCCACAATGTCCTGGCTTACTGAAATACAACACGTATCTCTTACATGTATGATATACTGTATAATACCTGTCTGGAAGTATCATCAGCCGTGTTGTGAATTCCCTCAGTTGAGCCGAATATCAGCATTAACATGGTGGAGGCATTCTTGATACCCACTCCTCCCAGCTCAGTCACACACTGCGCACACTCAGGCACCCTCAGTCCCAGTCAGTGGGGGGGCTTTGTGGTGGATTGACTGATCAGCAACACTCCTAAATGAATGTTCTGTATTGAACACACAATCAAAGCAGGACAACCTACTTTGCAAGGGTTTGATGGTGCGTGCTTTGGCAACCAAAGAATAATGAAAAAAATGAATGTAAAACAATGATGAATAAAAAACAAAATGAAAATTATGACTACTCATAAGCAATCATGAAATGTGCAAATAAAACCAGCTGGAACAAAAAGTATTCTGTTGACTTTTGTCATGCTTTGCTGTAGCTTGCTTGTCTCTGTATGCTAAGGGTCTATTGTCATGATGATATACATTTAAATACATGTATTATACAACCCATTTCAAAAAAAAAAAAAATTGGGACGCTGAATAAAATGTAAATAAAGACAGAATGCAATGATTTGCAAATCACTTAAATCCTACATTTGATTGAAAATATACTGATGCTTTAAAGAAACAACAAACAACAATGTAAAAAGTTTTGTGCAAACAATGTAATTATAAAAAATAAATACAAGGATATTTAAAGTAGAGTATTAGCTCACCAACGGTGAATTCTAACAAATGAGTAAGTCGACAGGCCACCTGCCGACAACAATAGTTTCATACTTGAGCCACTTCCCAAATGATCCACAGAAAGGAGAGTGAGCTATCCATTAGTCAAAATTAACCCTGGCAATAAAATCCTGGCTTAAAAACTCAACAATTGTGAAAAGTCACGATGCCACGATCGTCACATCAAAACAGGGATCAGGCGATTGGAATGCTGATGGCTGGAATGAGTGCAGCCAGCGTTACGGCACACTTTGGAGTGCACTGTGCGGCTGATTTACATCTACAAATATGACATAGGCTGACAGGAAGCACCTCAGATTGACTGCGGCCTGGGCAGCCACGTGAGCCCATGCGTGCGCAGGACCATAGCATTCATGCGATGCACCACAGAGACCACTTTTGTCCAGTATAACTGACCGCAGCCGAGGTTCCCAGAAGACACCATGACCATATCAGTTATATTATTTTTTTTAGATTATTTTTTGGGGAATTTTTCCCTTATTCGACAGCCGTACAGTGTAGAGAGACAGGAAAGCCGGGGAGAAGAATGGGGGAAGACATGCAGCAAATGACCCAAGCCGGAATTGAACCCAGGTCGCTGCGGCAAGGACACAGCCTCCACGGCGTGCATGCTCAGACCGACGAGCCACCGGGCCGTCCCAGTTATATTGTTTTTTTGAAAAATATCTGCTCATTTTGAATTTAATGCCAGCAACACATCTCTAAAAAGTTGGAAAGGGGCAACAACAGACTGGAAAAGTTGTTTGATGCTAAAAAAAACCCACACCTGGTGGATCTCACAGCTAATTAGGTTAAACCGCAACAGGCCAGTAACATGACTGGGTATGGAAAGTCTTACAGATGTAAAGATGGCAGGGGCATCACAATGAGAAAGACTGTAAGGCAAATACAAACCCCAATTCCAATGAAGTTGGGACAGAATACAATGATTTGCAAATCCTTTTTGACCTATAGTCAATTGAGTACACTATAAAGACAAGATATTTAGTGTTCAAACTAATAAACTTTGTTTTTTTGGAAATATTCTCTCATTTTGAATTTGGTGCCTGCAACACATTCCAAAAAAGCTGGGACAGGGGCAACAAAAGACTGGGAAAGTTGAGGAATGCCCAAAAAACACCTGTTTGGAACATTCCACAGGTGAACATGTTAATTGGAAACAGGTGAGTGTCATGATTAGGTATAAAAGGAGCATCCTCGAAAGGCTCAGTCGTTTATAAGCAAGGATGGGGCGAGGTTCACCACTTTGTGAACTGCTGTGTGAGCAAATAGTCCAACAGTTTAAGAACAACATTTCTCAATGTGCAATTGCAAATAATTTAGGGATTTCATCATCTACAGTCCCCAGACTGTTGAGCAACTGAAGTCGTATATCAAGCAAGAATCTAGGAAGGAATCCAGGGGTGCTCAGAGATTTTTTAAAAAATAAGGATATTCTACATGGTAGGATATAAAAATAAGGAAGTACTGACATCCGTTGGGCCATGCCTTTGTAAGGGGGTCCGAGGGCGTGCCCCCCCGGAAAATTTTTTATTTCTAGGCTTTAAATGGTGCATTCTGAGCACTAAGAGAAGAATTTATAATACATCACCATTTTGGAATTTTTCAAGCACAAAAGCCAACAAAATCACACAAACAACTTGAACTTGTGTACTAAGAAACTAGAAAATATTTATTTCAAGATAACATATACATGTATATATATCAAGTCATTCCCAAATTGAAACATTTTTTACTAATGATTGAAAACACTCTAACTATTAGAATTCAGCAAGACAAAACCAGTCACATTACAAAACAGAATACAACTGATCTGTAGTCCACCCTGAGGTTAATGTCTTAAAACTTAACACAAAATTTGAAAAAGTCTAACATTTTTTTTACATCTTTGAACCCTCTTGAACATATTTGAACATTTTTGAACCCTCGTTCATCCTCCAGTTTTCAAAATTGTTATTTGAAGTAATTTGGAACATGAAATCATTGCAAATTTCAACATTGTCAAAGACAATAAATGTTATGCAAAGGTTTAACAAACCCTGCAAATGACAAAACAGATTCTTACCCTTTAATATGTTAGGCATGTGCTGGATTCATCCATATCATGAATCAGTAAGTAACTAGGTAAGTAAGTAAGTAAGTATTTATTTCTTGCAACTGTTAAGTTGAACATTCCAAATAAACTGATAGTACATTAAAGGTCCACTAGGCACCTTTTTTGTTTGTTTGTTTGACATCACTTCTGTTGACATTCGAAGTCAAACAAAACAGAGGTAGCTCGCCCCTCCATCCCACAGTTCCCTCCCTCCCATGCTTCCGTAAATGTCAACTCTTGTCGGTGATTGGCCGGAACGGTTTGTTATTTTATGGGGCACAGCCTGTGCCCCTTGTGTTTATTTGCAGTTTGTGAGGCCTGTGCGGTCTCCAGAGCCCAGTTTTTTTTTTTTTTTTTTTTAACAGTGAATTCAGGGGCAGGCAGAAAGTGGATCGTGGGGAGATGTCGGCGAATTGAGACAAAAATATAATCGCGCAGAAAACAAACAAACTTGCATCGTGCAGCTTTAACAATGTGGCAGAATGTTAAGCTGAATATATACAATGATTCTGAAATGTAGTTAGTTATATTTACAATTTGTATTTAATTCACATTCATCCAGTCATCATAAACAAAGAAAACTGAACAATATTGAATGTTCAAACATTAATGTTCATACGCATCAATATAACACAAAACAAAAATCAATTGTATGTATACAAGTCTGTGCAATTGAAACCACATCAACAGACAGTCCTGACATCATTGTAATAAGGGCATCTATAACTCATCATCATCATCAGCTGCAACTTCCTGTACTACCAAGCGACGTAGGCTATATTATGTCCACAATCTGGTAAAGATATCCACAATCTGTTCCACAAGCAAGCTAGCTACATAAAAGCAATGCTCCCGGAAAACAATGGAGCCTTACTACCTACCTAGCTACGTTAAGCTGCTTTTCCACCGAACGCGAAATGCATTTTTCGCGAGACAGACTGTATTTAAAGTCAATGCAAAGACGCGAATACACGCAAACTCATGTGTATTCGCATCTTTGCATCCACTTTGAATGTAATCTGTCGCACGAAAAATTCGTTTCGCGTTCGGTGGAAAAGCAGCTTAGTCTAATTGCAGACTTCGGCACAATGTCATAACTTTACAGCAACTTGTCAGATAAGATCTAAAATGTTCGCTGAGTTGCTGTTATTTAGTATTTGCAGAGCAGCAAACAAGCATACAATATTTGCGGTTCACATTTTAAATGATCAGCCACAAATTTTGAATGGATAGGAAACCTTTAACCAGTTGAAATGTGTTGAGCGCGGTGTTCGGGGGCTGCATCTATGGTTCAAGGGAGTGATGCAGGGGAGAATCAATGATATGGCTCAACATCTGCATGAAATAAACATAACGCGTTGCTGAATACCCCTCGGCAGGACAAGATTTCCTGCCTCAAGGTCACAGCGCTAAGGTCAAAGGTCAAATCCAGCAAAAAACGTGACGTTGCACATCTATGTGTCACAGTGAGTTTCCATACCAAATTAGGTGAAGCTGCGATCAGTAGCCACTGAGTACCGACCCGTACAAGATTTCCTGCCTCAAGGTCACAGCGCTAAGGTGAAAGGTGATATCCAGCAAAAAATGTGACATTTCACATCCATGTGTCACAGTGAGTTACCATACCATATTTGGTGAAGCTGCGATCAGTAGTTGCTGAGTACTGACCCGTACAAGATTTCCTGCCTCAAGGTCACAGCGCTAAGGTCAAAGGTCAAATCCAGCAAAAAACGTGATGTTCCACATCCATGTGTCACAGTGAGTTACCATACCAAATTTGGTGAAGCTGCGATCAGTAGTTGCTGAGTACTGACCCGTGCAAGATTTCCTGCCTGAAGGTCACAGCGCAAAGGTCAAAGGCGAAATCCAGCAAAAAAACATGACGTTGCACATATATGTGTCACAGTGAGTCACCATACCAAATTTGGTGAAGCTGCGATAATTAGTTGCTGAGTACTGACCCGGACAACATTTCCAGGGTCAAGGTCACAGAGCTAAGGTCAAAGGTCAAATTCAGCAAAAAAACCTGACGTTGCACATGTATGGGTCATAGTGAGTTACCATACCAAATTTGCTGAAGCTGCGATAATTAGTTGTCGTTGACCCGGCAAGATTTCTGGTTACCTGATTACTGAATATATTCATACTGAGATACCATACCAAATTTGGCTGCTGAAAAGTTGCTGAGTACGACCTGATTGCAGGCTTGAAAACTGTCCGACTTGATTGCAGCTTGTTGTCACCGCCCCCCGCTGCAGCCGCCTGCTCTCGTCTACTTTCCAGGCAAGGCGCAGTTCATCTCGAATGAGCCTATTGGTTGAATCTTCTTAAGTTCAGAGCGAGGGCGGAGGATACCCGGACATGAACAGGCTTGGAATCTTCCTGATGAGTGCCCGTCTGGCCAACAGGAGGCGTTAGAGCACCAAACAAGGCAACTATTATTTTCCCTCCCCGGCAGTCCCTGTAGCGCAATAGCCAATTGTGTGCTACTCTGAAAAAACTGCCAACCACTGCCGGTTGGTGCGAGGCGGAGATCGAACCCGCGACGTGATAAGGCTCGTACAAGATGAACTGCACCTCGCCTGGAAAGTAGATGATAGCAGGCGGCTGCAGCGGGGGGCGGTGACAACAAGCTGCAATCAAGTCGGACAGTTTTCAGCAGCCTTGAGAGAATATACAGGAAGTCAAAGAAATACGTACATCCTATTCAACCGGGGTGTCCCCCCCTAAAAATCCTCACATCCCACTTACCAGAAATATTTGCGCTGCTAAATACTTCAATAATTAAAACAGTGCAGTGTTCATATACAATAGACTATATTCAGCTCATGATCTGTGACATGAATCCCAATTAAACGTCACCATCAGCCACACATTTTCTGTAACCGGACTAAACCTTCAAACCTGACAAATAAAATCAAACTCTCTCCCATTCAACAAAAGTAGAGAGAGTGTATATAAAACGTCATATTGTTGAGCCAACCTCTAAACCAATCAGCTGTTAGATCAGGTTAGAGCCAGGCAGTGCAGTCGGTGGAGAGCAACTGCAAAAACTGCGCCTGGCTTTTATCGTCGTCCAAAACTGGATGAAGTCGGACCAAAACTAACCGCATGCATTGGCGCTATCGCGATTTTATCGCCGTCACGTCTGCCACTTTTGTAATACGTCAGAGGAAGGCAGGATGAAGTTGGACACAAAAATATAAGTATTAATCTAACAGTATAGGGTTTTATGCATTGAGCGGACTGTTATGACCAACATTACTGTCACTGAAGTAATGGTCGAATCTGCGAAAAATAATGAGACCCATGGCTCATCTCTAACGAGCCTATAGTCACGCATTTTTCATTTTTTCGTGGTACCTGGTCAAGGTTGGGTCCCTCAACTCATTTTTTGAACGCCTTGATTTCTTTTCTAAAGCCTCATACAGTGAGCTATCTGGCAGCAGTGCGAAGGTATTTCTAATGGAAAAAATGTAAATTGCTATTGATTACCATGGCCCTATGTAAGCAATTGCTGAATTGTAAATGAAACATTATTACCAAGGTCCAAATATAAGTATTAATTGTCAGAACAGTATAGGGTTTTATGGTATCTGAGGAAGGACTGTTATGACCAACATTACTGTCACTGAAGTAATGCCAAGTAATGTCACTGCAAATACCTGAAAAATGTTATAAAAACTTATATCAAAAATACTCAAAAATCTTATAAAACCTATATCAAAACTCAAAAATGGCTTAAAAGTATGTAGCCTAGGCAATACCAAGCCAGAACAGGTGCCTATTGGCTCAAAATATCGGTATATCGGTCAGAAACCGAATCTAAGTCAGAAACTGCGACTAAGTCAGAAACCCGTCAAAGTGTACCAAACTCAACCCAATTGACTTGCTATTGCCATAATACTTAACTAATAGATAGAATAAGAGTCTCAAGTAGGTAATTGATCACTTACCAATGGAAGATGCCACTTGTAGGCTGGTGGACAGGCTGCTTGACAGTTCATTTTTTTTTAAATTTTTGGGTCCTAGGTTCCCTAGCCTGAGCCCCGGGAGTTTTTTATGATGATTGCATGTTTCTGTCTTTTAGTTATTGTTATTTTGTTGTAGGTGTTGTCTGGTGTCCCCGACCACCTGTGCATGTTATTTGAACAAGTTTATGACTGATTGGCCACCGATTGCAGCCACAGCGGCCGCCACGCCCCGCGTCAGTTTCTGCCTGAGATCCCGGTTTCTGACTGAGAGCATGGGCTGATGCCACGGAGATTTTTTGATTAAATCTTCAAAAATACAAGTCGACACGTTTAGAAAACACAATATATCATGTCCCCGACCACCCATGCATGTTATTTGACCAAGTTTATGACTGATTGGCCACCAATTGCGGCCGCCCACGCCCCGTGTCAGTTTCTGCCTGAGATCCCGGTTTCTGACTGAGAACGTGGGCCGATCGGTCCAATGTCGGGCCTCCGACCGACGCCATCGTTATACAAACCCAATTCCGAAATAGTTGGGACGAAGTGTAAATTGTGAATAAAATCAAAATGCAATGACTTTTAGATCACATGAGCCAATATGTTATTTACAATAGAACAGAGATAGCATTTGAAAAGTTGAAACTGAGACATTTTACATTTTATGTACAAAATGAGCTCATTTTGTGGATAAAATTGTAAAATTTATCAGTTTCAACATTTGCTATGTTATCTCTGTTCAATTGTGAATAAAATACTAGCTGGTGTGATTTGAAAGTCATTGCGTTTTGATTTTATTCACAATTTACTCTTTGTCTCAACTATTTTGGAATTGGGGTTGTATTTTCGATCAAATCGGATAAAATACATGTTAACATGTCAAACCAACATGGAATATCATGTCCCTGACCACCTGTGTAACGACTGGGGCCACATTTGAGCCCCTAAGAGCTGATTAGAAATCTAAGGCAAAAACCCTATGTTATGGAAAAATGCTTTGAGAAAAATGGGACTTCAAAAATTGCCAGCCTCCTGTGTCATTTAGAACAATCTGGGAACTAGAATGTTTTAAACTCAAGATAAATACAATTACGTAATGCACTTTCTTATGCAGGTTTGGATGCCCTTTTTTTTTTCATTTTTTGCTTCATGAAACCTTACCTCCTTCTGAAGAGGAACCATCATCTTCTGATTCATTTGGGACAAACTCTAGGTCTCCATTATCTTCCACTTCACCATCATCATCAATCATAGCAAGCAGTTCCTCATCAGTGAGATACCAGTACCATTGTGGACAATACATTGAATTATGGAAAAGTTGTAGGGATGGTCCACTATCAGCTAAGGCAGTGCAGTGTCATATGTACAGGGCAGAAAAAACGTTTGCTTGTATGAACAATCAAAAAAGTGGGCAGATTGTGTTGGCTCATTTAGTGCCATATAGATCTCAGTTTTCTGCACATGCTGACTACCTTAACTCAATTTGACAAAAGTGGGGATGGCCCAAGTTGGTTCTTAGGGCTCATTTTCATGCTGGTTCTGGAATGGTTTCTGCCTATAAGATGCCCAGGTTTCTGACTTTGGAAATCTAAGGCAGAAACCTAAGTCATGAAAAAAGGCCAAAATGCTTTTTTTTTTTGCTGTAGCTATGTTCGTTATTCAATAAATAATTGATCTAAACAGTGATTTATCATTTCACAAAAATGGCCAACTTTGAATTTAGGCCAACAACAATACCTGAATTGCATTTGGCTATATCTTTTACAGTTTTTTTTCAAAAAATACATCTAAGTCAGAAACTTTTTAGAAATTAAAAGGGTCATTTTTTTTATATAATCAAAAATCCCAACAGAATCCCTGTAGGTTGGAAATGTTTTTTTTTTTTTTTTTTCAAATATAACATGCCCTAATGCACCATTTATTTGGTTTCATCCTGAAGGATTATTAGGTGTAGGGACCTTTTTTATTTTTCTAGAGTGCTAAATGGGCCTAAAATCTAAGTCAGAAACCAGTACCTTGTGGACAATTTATTAAATGTCACCAAAAACACAAAATCGATTCCATAGGGATGAATGATGCCCACTGTCAGACATAGCCTATACATGTCTATTATGCACAGAAGGAAAAAAAAATAATAAAAAAGAACATACTTAAATATAAAAAACAAAAAGTGAACTATTTCACTTTTTCACAAATGGACATCAAAAAAGTGCCATTTTTGGCCACTTTTTCCAACTTTAAGGGCAAAAAAGACAGGGAAATATTTATCGTGACTGACAAAAGTGGGGTGTTCCAAGTTGCTCTTGGTGAGCTCTATCCATTCATGGTGGTTCTGGAATGATCTAAGAAAAATATAAGATTTGCTAGCCTGTGGACACATTGGGGGTCGCGATTTTTCCACTGAGCCTGGCCCATATATGAAAAAATAGCGGTAAAGCACAACATAGAATTGAAATTTTTTTTTTTTTTTTTTTTAGTGGGGGGGGGTGTTCCTGTGTTCTTTCTTAACATAAAATGATACACAAATGAAAGTACTTCACTGGCTTCATTGGGGGAGGAATAAAGAGCAATCGCATCATTGAGTAGGTTTTATGTGCAAATGAACGTGGTGTAAAAATTGTGCTCTTATGGAATAACAAACTTACTTTGAGCTATCATTTCACAAAAATGGCATTCATGAAAATCTTAAAAAATTTACATGTCACATGTAGAAATTCTATGTTGTTATCCTTCAGACAATCAGGTGTTTTTGATAAGCATGATATGGTAAAACAATGCTCTTGAAATCATAATTCCCTAAATTAGTTGAAGTAAGCCTGTTCGAGCCTAGTGGCCCATCGGCCGGTGCTTAACCCCCCCAAAGCAAATTCATGGCATGAACCGACTTGTAGGAATATTGCTACTCCCCCATGGATGGGATGCCAGTCCATCGAGGTAAAATCCTCTCAAATACTTAGACAAGTTTCCCTGCCTATTTGCTGGTATCCATTTATACACCTGGGTGGAGTGAGGCTGGAGATTGTGGGTTTAAAGTGTTTGCCCAAAACACAACTACCATTCCCATTCCCACACTTTGGCTGTGGCACTTTTAGGGCTTGAAAAGGAGCAAAGGACCTGAGTGACGATCTCAAGTCAAAAATTAGTTGGACATAAATAAATGAAGAGTTTGTTTCCTAAACACAAGTGCTAAATTACAAAAGTTGAGATAATATCGCAAAAGAGTTTATTTGTCTTGTGAACTTCTTACAAAAGATTTCTGTTACAAAAAATCCTAATTTTTAGAAATTTTTCTGGGTCAAAGTTTGTGTTTTTATAAAAAATGCATTAGGCGTCAACAGAGAAAAGGCTGATTTACTCGAAATGAGTTAAATGAATATATTGCGTTTTAAAGATAAACTCTTCAAATATAACATGCTACAAAACACGTCACACAATTTAATAACTACACTGGTTTCATGCGAAATTGCACATCCTGTAGGTAGGCCGATTTGGCATAGCAAACTGTGAAGAACTGTGTTATAATGGCTACATATAACTGACATTCATAAATGCTGGGCCTACCATCAGGCTTAAAATCAATCGTACTCGTCTCTTTTCAACTTTCGCATAAGAGGCCGCAACAGCCTCAGCATCGATTCCACGAGCCCGATGAATGAACCCCATCACCAAAACATGCGAGTAGATCCCCTGGTTAAACCACGTGTAGCCTGCTTGCGTCAGAAGTTGTCACGCAGACCAAGAATGTGACTGAGACGATACCATCAGCCGTACCGTACAACAGGGAAAGATTCCTCTTTCAAAAATGCTATCAAAATGTTCACGCTTGTTTTGGGAAGCGTAGCGTGTATTTCACAGCTTTTCAGATGTGTTTGGCAAATAGGCTTCCTATCTACCAAATGCATCAGTTTTGTCAATCTCGTTACGATTTTTGTGTACACTCAACACGTAAATGTCACCCCTGTCGCTGGCTCTCATTCTTTTAACGTCTGTGAGTATTCAGTACAGTCCCGATGGTGGCTTAACTGAACAAGCGTGAATGGATATGTTTTGCCTCTGGCAATACTCCGGCTAAAAGATACACGAAGAAAAGTGGTCGCGATTTATTCCACTTGCCATAACACATTGTATCAGGTATGTGATTTAGTGGCCGTATTAGGCAAAATACAGTCCCTGAGCTTCTATGACAAGTACATAGCTAGAACTTAGTGTTGCAAAATATCATCTGGTTTTCATAGTAATGTTGACCAAGAAGGTATCAGCAACCAAACTACTTAAACCATTTTGAGTAATGTATGAGTTGTAGAGCCGTTCGGGTTAATCAAAATTGCATTGCTATAAGGGTTGCTTGCAAGCCACCCTTGGGGAAAAAGCGAAAGACGATATAAATACTGAAAGATGAATCAATGTGATGAATTATGCTCTAATCGTAAATGGTATTTCATAATGTGAAAGGCCTACTTTTCACACGCAAATACATGATGTCGGACCTGTGATAAATACATGAGACGCTTGAAAATGAGCATATTTGTTGCTGCCGTTCGTATTGTGATAATATATTTTTCGAACCGGTTGCTTTAAACATGGGGTCCGCAATGAAAGTGTCCATGCCCCTTTAAGAGTAACTCTGACCTCTGTTGTGTTTAGGCGCGAGATGTGTGTTGCTAAGTCAGACTGAAAACCGTCCGCGGTGTAATTTTTTGGGGATGGAGTCTGAAGCAGTCGGAAATCATTTGTGGAAAAATGTCATTCTGTACCTAGCCAGCTTGATGTAATGCGTGGGCTTATCTCGCTAAAAGTTCACACCATTATCCCAACTGTTCACACATAAACTTAATCTGGTGAGTTCAAACAGTATACCGCATTTAGTAGAGGAATAGAGCCAGCTAACGCTATGATGTGCCGATTTGGGTAATTCAACTTGCTAGCTAACTGACAAAGTTGTTAGAACAAGTTGTCAATAAGTTGAATTTGGTTAACTTTTTTGCCAATTATGAGTAATTTCAACGGAATAGTCCACTAGCACATGTTTAAGGTATTTCTTGCGGACGAGATGCGTGTAATTTGTGTTGAAACTTTTGAGTAATTAGCAAACGAACATTATAGTTAGGTAGCTAAGACGAGTGCTTTGAACGATCCCATGATACGTGTGGTTAGCCAGCATGCTATAATGTTACTGATAACTTCCTTGCGTTAACTAACAACGGTCCCGTGAAACCAACAATGACTGTAACTAATTCAGCCAGTGACTGTAGTTAGTTAGCATTTCCCGGGCGCAATGTGGCGCACCGAAGTGGCGTGCTAACTGGCTAGCGACTGGATTATCGCATGGCACGGGGTTATTGTTGAAGCATTTTAAAAGTTTCCCTGCTGGCTGCTAAGGTAGCCAAACGAAGTTATAATTTATGAAGGAGGTGACGTTCAGGACCGAAAAGCAAATTTTGAATCGATAGTCTCATGTCTGCACTTCGGAATCACTGGTTCCAGGTGTCTGAAGGCGTGCTGTCGACAGTTCTCCGATTGGGCAGTGTCCCATGGCAGTTGGAAAAATGCAAGTTAACTGCTATCTACATGCGTCCTTAAATCAGATTTTGAAATGACATACTTTGGACAGATTTAGGATATTGTTTAAAAGAATAAATGTATACAGTCAGGTTTCTATGTAAACCAGCATGTCAAATTGAGTAGATTCTGGTGCATTGTTAAGGTGGCTCGTAACTGTTGATAATATCTTATCCCCTGATACGGGGTTCTGCATTATAGGTCAATATTTAGCTTTAGTTCTTGGAAGCTTGTCGTTTATTTTAGCCCCAGTTTATGTGTATATTGCTGAAGTTAACCTTCCTGGTGTTGTAACACATGAGCTATGCGCTTATTTTGTAATCCCCAGCCTTGCTTGATGCGATTAATGTGCAGATCTCCGTATCTCTGTATATTTGCTATTAATTTTGTGGACAACAGTAACCGAAATTAACTAGAGCTGGTTGTCCTGAAAATAAAATGTGAATAGTTAATCCTGGGTCAATGTGATGGCCAAATCTCATACTGGTATTCCCCTGCGTAACGAAATTAAGAAGTCTTGCTGATTTTTTTAAATTAATTTCTTAATTTAAATTCGTATGAAGTGCCCAGTTGTTCCTGGCTTTTGTACATCATTCCTTAACCCTCGGATGCATGGTTAATACCGGTTGTTCTTTGCTGAGTAAACTTTCGTCTCTTTTTATTCAAATGAAATGCTCCCTCCAAACGTTGAGTCCTGCCTCTTAAAGTGGTACTGCGCTGGTCAGACAATTAGTATTGCGATATAAATTCAACATGGGAGGAAACCTGTTTCTCTACCGCAGTGTTTCCTGTCCTCGACATACCCGTTTTAATAATCACTGATTGATACGATTTTCAGGATTACGCCTTTGTGCTGAAGTGGCGCAGATGTTCCTGTCTGTAAGCATGCTGTTGGTGTTGTTGGTGAGTGGCACACAAAGGGTTAAGCCTCCTTGGTTAACTAGGTTAGAGTCATAGGGCATTATGGGTAAGTATTTCAGTTGTATAACTGCGGATCCTGCGGTCTGAATCGACCCCCTTTTTGTGTGTTATCCTGCATTTTGAGGTGGAAAGAAGGTAATTACAGATAAGCAAAGGTTAATCCAAGGTGTTGAGCTGTCCTTTCTTTGGATACTAAGTACAGTGAGTGAGTATGAGTGTTTGTGTGCAAGAGTAGAGGGTGAGTGTTCATTCTGGGGGCAAAGCAGTGCCGGTGTATGCTGTAGTGTCACCATAAACCAGTGGGGGCTACAGCGAGTTTGAACGCCTTATGTGATATGTCTATAAATGATGAACTGATTAGTTCTTCAAGACACATTTATATTCTAGTTCTGTGTAATGCTCAGTTATCTTGTGAATGGATAGGGATTCTTAAATCCTGGAAATCTGTCCTCTGCCTTGCCTTTCATTCTATACATTCTTAACACTATTCTCGTGAGGGTCAGTTGAAATTCTTGTTATTCTGGGGTGTTTTTTTTCAGAGTAAGCTCTTGGGATGGGGGGGGAGGCATACCTCCATTTTGGAGTTGAGTGGATTGATAGTTTTAATGTGCTTGATGTGACCTTTTTCAAAGATTTCATTGTGTTGGACACCAGTTTTACTGAGCTGATGGACTAACATTAGCTGATTCAAAAGAGCTCTTTAGGGGCTCAGAGCTCACACTGTAACACAACACTTCAAGGGTACAGTGTACAGCCGAAGAGGTCACATTACTATTTGAACTGTTGGGCGGCTTTCTTGCTCAGGTTGTGAATAGTTTGTCCTATATCTCAAGTCGTTGTGCACAGACAACCAAACCTGAGGGTAAGTGAGGCCCAGATGGGGAGCACAAAGAAAAATGCTCTTGATTTATTAATTTAGGGTGTAGGGGTGGATAGTTCCATTTATTGTGGACCTGCTATTCCTTCAAGTTCTTTTTCGTCCAGTTACACGGAGTCAGGTCGCTGATTGTGTCTGAACAGCAGTGGCAGATAACTTGTGGATTTGGCCATGAATAGGGCTGGATGATAAATTTATCGTGATAATTTTAAGCGCAATAATGATAATTCCTGCCACGGGGCGGACAGATGAGCTTGCTCCTTTCGTTTTCCATGACTCATACCTGATGCTTTCTTGAACTAAGAGCTGCCACAAATCAAACGCCATATGAAATGCTTCCAGAAAAGAACTTTACTGACGCCTCTGTGATGTGCTTAATCAAGGTCTGCCAAATCATCACCTTTTAATCAGCAATCGCACTCTCTCCCGTTCCCATTTACTTTACTCAATTACCAATCAAACCCTTGAATCGCTTAGTTGCCGATTTGATTCTGTAGGCAGTCCAGTTTATTTTGATAGCATTTTTGTCTGTCGTATTTTGAAATTTAAATGACTGCAAAACAGCAGATTTGCCAGACTGCGCTTTGCCAGATTATTTATTGGCTCACATTCGACAATTTCATGCAAATGGGAAAATAAATCATAAGTCACGCTCAATACGCTTAACAGAATGTTTTCCACCTTCACTGTAGGCTAATTAGATGCTCAGAAGTAATGACTTATTTTTTTTTTTTTTCAATTATCAAATAAAATGCTCTAAATTTGTGGCAGAGATTGTCCTGAATGTGTTTGCTAGGTTTTTTGAACATTTGACCATTTTGTTCTATTTGAAAATAATTTATACCTCACACATTCGATAACTTAACAAAATGTTTTCCGCATTGCGTAGGCCTATATTCTTAGATGCTTGAAAACCAGTGCCATCTTAAAATGAATTTATTTTTGATGCATCCTCATGCAAACATTATGCAATGAGGAACTTCAGAGTAAGTTTTTTTTTTTTTTTTTTGCTAATTATTCACATTATTGGCACTCTTTCATACTAACATGGAAGCCTTTAAGTTTGTCCACTTCTCATTATCACTTCATAATTTTTATGGGCTGCTTATTGATTTTGATTAGTAGGTTGGCTGAATAAATTGTGTGATTCTCAAAGTACACAGGAATAGATGTAGGGCAGGCTAATTATGCCGAGGTGATGGAAGCTGTCTAACCTCATTGGTAATTATCTGACTTCAAAGCACAATTTTCTTCCTGGATGCATTTCAAATGGCCAATGATGTTTGATTGCCATTTGTTTAAGACTGCATCTATGAGTCATAGATAAGAGGAAAGCTTTTCCATTTGTCCCATGGTGGCAATTAGTTTTATTGTGCTTAAATTTATTGACCTGCCTGGCTGCCCCAGTCAGGAATGTGTTTCATAGTGGTACGTGAGAGTGGTTGGCGATTAGGGTTGTCAAATGATTGCTCAAAATTCAAATTCTAATTTTAAAGTGTGCATTCAGACACAAAAATATCCATTTGATTATTTAGAATAATTTTGCCCATTTATTGCTAGATTTACATTTGACATAAGTTGAATCTCCGTAAACCTAGGTTAGCTCCTGCCATCTCCGACATATTGCATAATTATTGCCAAAGCAAAATGCTCTGCAAGAGAAATAATACCATGTGTTTAATATAATTTATAATTAATTCTTGTGATGGGCTGGAGCCTGTTCTTTTCTCGTTAAAAGCAGCTAAAAAAATGTTCATCTCTTGCTTGGTGCAATAAGCCTCCCTCCCTCATGTAGGTCATCTGCTATCTGCACCTCTGCTTGACTTATTGATCCCTGTTGGTACTCACTACAACAACTGTCACCAGCCTCTCAGTCCCCTCCCCACATGTGACTGAAGGGCAGTTTTTAAAATTCACTATTGGTCAGACAAGAAACGGCCACAATCCCTCACAAAACTTGGATGACCAGTTTCCAAAAGTAATTTCTTTCAGACATGCGTGGATTAATTAGTGATACTTGTTGCATAAAGGACTGGTCAAAAGCAAATTTGCCCTCTTGTTTTGTTGGAAAAATTATTGAAATGTGAAAAAATACCCAAAATTAAATTCTCCGCCCGCTTTCCTTTAATGGCAGCATTAATGTCTGCTGCCTCTATCTAATGGCCTCTCTGGTTCCCGCAGGTTTTGAACGGCCTATGAACTGACGTCTTTGGACCTCAGCTCAGCTGTTGAGAATCAGGTAACTCTCTCATGCAGTCACAGAGAATGAAGTACTTTATGGTGGCACTGCAGCCTGCTGTTCTTAGCTTTCCTTCCAATATGGCTCATCTTGAATTTTACTCAGGAGTTGCTCAGGAACCAGTGTTAAAAAGAATTTGCATTTGCTGTTTGAAGCTAATCTGTCTGGTGTGGGTGTAATTGTGTTGCCATTTTAAGTGAATTACAGTTATAGAAATTCTTAAATCATACTTGTGATATTTCCTCAAATTCGCGGAATTCTGCTTTTTTATCTCCAAAAATAAAAAAAAATGAAAACTCCAATTTTTCAGTCATGAAAATCGATTTCGTATCTACAGCATTCCGACTTTTAGTTTCTCGCACGTCGTCGGCTTCTATGTTTCCATCCACTTGTCAATCGAATTATCTGAAGTTCGCCAAAAATATTCATGCGAATAAAGGTGGTGAAAATGCATTTCCATCTAACAGCATTAAAGCGAATAAAAACTTGTGCGTAATGACGTCACTTGCTGTTATGCCATTAAATCGGTGTATCAAATAGATTTACAACATTTTAAGCTGTTTCCATTCATTTTCGCACTGAATCGCAGAACCTTTGAGTGAACAAAAGTAATGTGATGGCCAACAAAATTAACTAGTTTGCCAAAATGGATCGCGTCTACTGACAAATGATGATAATTGCACAAGTTGTAATAGTGCTTATGTGCCAGCTATTGGCAACATGCAAACCATTATCAGAAGGCAACGACAGCATCAAAACACCGTCACGATGCAGTCGCAGATTTATTCGGCAAATAACGTTTCCATCAGCAGTCATTGTATAAGCCTTTTACCAATCAAGAAAAAATCCAATGAGACCAACCATATAAACTTTGTGTTTATCTTGAAATCAAGTCGAATTTCACCGTTTCCATAAGGCATTTTTAATTCGATCTGACTTAATTCGCATAAGAACGTGTGGATGGAAACATGGCTAGTACTCATGTGCTGCATGGAATCGTACCAGCCAGTTTACAGTCCAAACTTGATCTCATGGGATTACCTTTCACAGGTAAGACTGAAAAAATACTTGTGATTGTATTTGGCCATTATAACATAATTTTACGAACAGAATTTGCTGACTTTGTGGCTAACACTATGAAGTCCTGCGCATAATACTGTGGATTCCCGCGGTTAAACCAGCCTCCAAACAACAAAGAAGTCTTTCCTATTTAAATAAATTGGCCCGAAGTAACTACTCTGATTGTTGTTAGTTGCTTAGCTAACTTTTCACATACTATGTAGGTTTCCCAAAGATAAAGAGCTGAGAAAGCAGTGGGAAACAGCTGGCAGACGGGAGGGGTTTTCTGCTAGTCCGTCATCCATGCTCTGCAGTGAGCACTTCAGACCAGAGGATTTTGACAGGACAGGTCAGACAGTCAGGATAAGAGATGAAGCTGTTCCTTCAGTATTCAGTTTCCCAGCTCATCTCCACAGGGTAGGTGTATAGGCTGTAAGGATTAGATAATTCAATGTCACACTATGCTGAAAATGTTTTTTCCTTTCTGAATGTGAAGGATTCAGTGATGTATTTTGTTTTACACTGTGAGATAATTTTAAGCATTATTACACGCGAGGGTGTGCTTGACCGTCATTATTGTCACGACAGTGATGCGGCCAGGGACGAGGCGCTTGCGATTATACAACTATTACCAACAAAATAAAATGTATTAACAGAATGTATTCACACTGTGGGCATTTCGCTCTCAAAATATAAAAGTTTCTTTGCTAGTATTCTCCCCGTTTCAGTGGAAATACTTGATCTGACGTTAACTAGTCCTTGTCAGCCAGCCAACTTGGGTTTATGTTTTGTAGGCATTGTGATTTCCCAAAACTGAATAAATACCGCACATAGCAACACAAAACTGCTTTGCTAGCTCAATCGTGTTGTAACTAGAATATCCGCGGGAAAAAAATCATTTGTTCACGGACTGATAGTTAAACTTCTGCCGACATCTCAGTCATTATTAAGCTAACAGGTGCGTGACAACCACTCGCCAGCACAGCTGATCTTTATCTGCAGCGAACTTATATTAACGGTTATATTTAAATATAGGCAACGGCTGTTTCCCAAATATTATTTGTTCATTGTTGCTATTACACAGTACATTTAGGGAAGTCTAAATTCATAAATTCGTGTTCTCAGTACAGTATATTTATGATGTCTTTACATAGTAGCAGATGTGAAGCAGTTGTCACTTAATAGGCTTTCCATTGTCTCAGTATTTATCTGTACGGTCTGCTAGCTATTAACCATTTACCAAATTCATATGTGCATTTTTGAGATCATATGCATAAAATGTGTTTAGGAAACATTTCAGGCTTTAAAACTGAAGTGTTAGGTGAAGTCCATCATTCTCATGTGTGCCCGACAGGTTGAGGCCCTTTGCCTATTAGCTGGACTGTGATATATGGACTTGTACATGATGAATTGTGAACTCTTGGCAACGTGCAGTGCCCTCGGCTACTTGGAAGGAGACACCTACCACCGCGAGCCGGACTGTCTGGGTGAGTTCAGGGGGCAGCATTGAGTACTAACCTGGGGGAGTAGTGATAAGGGTGTGAATCCCACATGCTGCAGTCACTGGTGTATTTGTGAATTGAATGGCACTCATTGCTATATGTGCGAGTTTTATGACAGTCATTAGTATATTTGTGAGTTTAATAACTGTAATTATTATATTTATGAGTTTGATGGCAGTCATTACTGAATGTGTGAGTTTGATAGCAGTCATTGGTGTATTTGTGAATTTGTTAAGTCAATAGTCTATTTTTGAGCTTGTCAGCAGTCATTAGTGGATTTGTGAGTTTCATACTAGTCATTTGTCAGGCATGGGATTTTTCCACATTTGTCTGGATTTCAAGACTTTTTGAGGACCATTTCTGAGATTGATGCGAATCTGAGATGGGCATATTAGGCAATCTTGCAACACTCACGGATATCTGGTCAGGAGAGCATTTGCTGTTTTTAAAACCTCGTAGCTCGGCTCACAGCCAATGGATCTTCATGGGACAAAAACCACTAAAAAGCATGTTTTCTCAGCTTTAATTTGCTGTTTGCCTCCTTAAAATCCGTCTGGTAGCCGCTGAACCGCAGTGAGTATAAGTTGTAAACACCTTCCCATTTTCGGAGAAAATGTTTCAGAGAGCATCTGTTGTTCAACCTATCTCACTTCTGAATGGTTTCCAACCTGATTCCTCAATAATATTCATGAATTCTCCCTGTGGATGGTGATATTTAGCGACCACTGAATCTGTTGACGTTTTCAGCAAGTTTTTCAGTAAATGGGACCTCATTTTGACTTGCTTTTTGGAGCCATACTTGGCCACTTTATTACCCCTCGGCCGACTTCGGCCAGAGGGGTATTGTCGTCACCTGCGTGTCTGTCGTTTGTCGTCCGTCCATGACTTTGTCCGGGCCAGTACTCGGCAACTAATGACTGCAGCTTCACCAAATTTGGTATGTTAACTCACTATGACCCATAGATGTGCAACGTCAGGTTTTTTTGCTGGATTTGACCTTTGACTTTAGCGCTGTGACCTTGACCCTGGAAATCTTGTCCGGGTCAGTACTCGGCAACTAATGATCGCAGCTTCACCAAATTTGGTATGGCAACTCACTATGACCCATAGATGTGCAACGTCAGGTTTTTTGCTGGATTTGTCCTTTGACCTTAGTGCTGTGACCTTGACCCTGGAAATCATCTCCGGCCAAGTACAAAGCAACTATTGGTCGTAGCTTTCTCAAATTTGGTACGGTAACTCACCGTGACCCATACATGTGCAAAGTCTGGATTTTTACTGGATTTGACCTTTGACCTTAGCTCTGTGACCTTGACCCTGGAAATCTTGTCCGGCCAAGTACAAAGCAACTATTGGTTGTAGCTTCGTCAGATTTGGTATGGTAACTCACCGTGACCCATAGATGTGCAAGGCAGGCCGAGGGGTGTTCAGCAACGCGTTATGTTTTTTTTTTTTTTGGCAAAAGGTTTGCCTTCAGGCCGAAGCTGAATAAGAGCACTATTGCACGTTATAAGTAGGGCTGTGCCCGATTATAGAAATTTGCACTTCAGATGATCCAGACGTCACTCACTACCATGAACTGAAGTCACACAAGCGCTAATGACAGCTATCAAACCCAGAAATGCACTAATGCCTGCTGTCTCCTTCTCTCCCATTCCCTATTCCTCCTGTCATGTCACTCTTAACCATCATGTTCAGTGAAGTTCCGAACCCTAATAGTTTGTCTTAGTAGGAGTACTGTAGAGCACACTTAGCTGGCAGATGATCTACTCCTGCAGGAGCTGTACTGTTTTTGGTTGGGGCTTGTTTTCGGGACTCCTGTTTATTTTTCTGGGCTCTCCCCCGCCCTGTACAGAGAGCGTAAAGGACTTGATCCGGTACCTGCGACATGAAGATGACACACGGGACATCCGTCAGCAGCTTGGAGCAGGGCAGATCCTGCAGAACGACCTGCTGCCCATTATAACCCAGCACCACCAGGACAAGCCCCTGTTTGACGCCTGCATTCGGTACTGGGCTACAGCCCCTCACTTTCTAGAAGTTGTCATTTTAGCTGATGATTTTTATCCATTATAACTTAGGCTTCTCCTGCCATGTATAATCAACTAACTCAAGGGACCTTGATCTTATTGTGTCTTCACTGGGGATTCAATGATCAACCCTCTGAGTCCCAGTCAGACCCCTGAGTCTCCTGCTGTAACAGCACCTTGTTCCCAAGACTTTAATTGGCAGCCCTTCTGTAGCGAGTGACAAAGAACTCATGGACTCTGCGACCCCCCGGGAATTCATTTTGATTGTCTTGCTCTTAGGCAATATTATGGTTTTTTGCGTGATTTTTCTCCTGCTGGGGAATGCATTATGAATTATGTTTTGTGTTTCTGAGTATTTATACGTTTGGCATTGCACTGCAAGCTGGGGATGTTATTTTGAAGGGTAATGGTTGCGTTTCCTTTTGAACTCTCAGGCTGATGGTCAACCTTACCCAACCTGCGTTGCTATGCTTTGGGAAAGTGCCGGATGACCCAGCTTTCAGACATCATTTCCTACAGGTCGTGTCCTACCTGCAGGCCTACAAAGAGGTCAGTGAAAAATGCACTCTGGTTGCAACAGTATTTTTTAGAATATGACTGCTGGCAGCCTCTGGTCATAGTTAGGTGTTGTGTCTATCTGTGTTCATGAGAGAAGGTCTGAAGTCTAAACTCTCTCCCCACAGGCTTTTGCCAGTGAGAAAGTGTTTGGTGTGCTGAGCGAGACTCTGTATAACCTTCTGCAGCTGGTGAGTAAAGCTCAATGCTCCCGATATTCTCATTCTCTTTGACTTATGAAGTTTACTCAAGAAACGGCACACTTGGAAACATATCCCTGCTGAGTTCAAGTTGCACTTGAGTGGAGACTCCTCATATACAGAGATTCCAGACGCAAGATCAGAGTGTACATAACATCAGAGTTGTAAGAACAGACATTCCTGCTCAGAAAAAACACTAACAGGACCTAGTTCTGACTGAAAAGCTGCTGAAAATCTAGGTTGAGGCATTCCTAATACCGCTGGTGAGAGTTTGTCCAAATGAGTGAGTGTGGAGACTGAGTGCTTGCGTACCCCGGTGTTTACCAGGGTTTTCTTTTGTTACCATAGTTCTCTGTACTGGGAAATTTGAAAGCTTTAAATTTTCTATCGATACGAGTGTGTGTCAGTGGAGACCGAGTTAAGATGTATGCCTGCTTCATGCGTTTGCGTTCTGGGATGAGCTCCAGCCCTCGACCTTGAATCAATGACCATGAGTAAATGTGTTGGATAACCGTTGGGTGGGGGATGCGTTTGGGAGCATCTCTGTGCTGTTACAGTGTCTCTTGTTCTTTTTTTCAGGAATGGGAACAGAGACAGGAAGAGGATAACCTCCTCATTGAGCGGATTCTGCTGCTGGTCAGGAACGTGCTGCATGTTCCTGCTGACCCTTATGAGGAAAAGGTGTGCATCACGGGGCGGGAAGCCATCATGTTGCTCCTGCAGTTATCTAGTGTAATGAATACGACTATTTGAAGTGCTCTGCTTAGGCATCATCAGGGTTTCCAGAATAAATTCTCTGTCCATCCCATTTCTCTTTTAAATCTAAGTGCTTTTATTTGCTCATCTGGACCAAGGGTTCGATGGGTTTATGTCATGGCACGTTTGTCAATCGGTGTTGGTTGTCGTTCTTCTGTAAACATCTTCTCCAAAACCATCTAGTGGATCAACTTGAAACTTTAGCTACATCTTTTTATGGCATTCAAATGTTTATTCATGACGTTTCGAACCGCTCAAAATGCTCCTACCAATAGGTTGGGTCAAATGCAGAGGACAAATTACCCCACGGGGTTCAATAAAAGTGCATCTTATCTTATGAACCAATTTCAAGTATGGCCGTCAAGCAGCTATCTTTTAAATGCCTATTTCTGCTGTACCTAGGGCATTTTTCCACCGATCAGGCTGAAATTTGGCATATACCTGCTAAATGGCAAGACCCATAATATAAAGTACGGGTTTTGTCATGCAGCACATTTTGACCTTTGTCATTATGCCACACCTTCAAGTACTTCTAGCGTCTGTGAACATCTTTTCTAAAACTTGATGAAGCTGAAACTTGGCATAGATATTCCTACCTATGAGTACACCAAAGTTTGTTCACAGCCCTCTGAACCAATTTTCAGTATGGCTGCCAAGCAGCTTGAAACTGCCTATTTCTCATGCCTAGGCCTGCGACTAAAACCCGGGTACCCGGGTCCCGCCCGAAAGGTTTGGGTCCCGGGAAGAAAATTGCGATACCCATTTCCCGAAAATCAGTACATTGATTGTGCACACGATAAAATAATGGATAATCATTCATGGCATCACCCAGACATTCGCTAATAACGTGTACATTATTTATTCCTGTAGCTCACGACTGTCGTGCGCCAACAATTAGTTTAACAGCTTACTCGAATGGGAAACAGATGGAGAATCAATCAATGGCTATTCGGAGATTCTATATAAGGCGGTATTAATCCCTACCTCCTTGGTCTAGTCAGCTCGCGCTCGCTAGCTGCCTTTCGATCTCATCGGCGTCCATGGTTTTTTTTTTTTTTTCTTTTTTTTTTATTTCAACAGTTATGATGATGAATTTTCAATGATATTGATACAAATTACATGATATATTTATTGTCGCTGTGATTGATAGTCCCGGTTGATAGTAATAGTGATGATGAATATGGCGATTCAGTAACGATTGAAGTCGATGGAATAATTATCAAATGATGATGATAATGAGGAAATGAGAAATTCAGGGGTGCAGATATGATTCTGAGTTTTGACGATGGGATTGTTATGATGGTATAATGAAATACTTATTTATGATAATAATGACATCAGTCGGACATCTGCACACTTTGATATAGTAAGTGAATTTGGAAAATACATTTGGAAAGTAAAATATTGTGTTTGTTAAATACCTGATCAGTCCATCAGGGACCAGACACGCTCTGTGTGTGTGTAAGTACGCGTACTACTTTGAAGTGATATCGGACGGACGTTGACCTGCTTGAGCTGTGAAGTTTGTTTACAAATTAATTCCTCTAGCCTACACTGTTGATCACAATGTGATTTACAAGATTCGGACTTGGACGTTATTCATACTTGACAGTTGACAATGAAATACTTGTCACCTCGAATGAGGTTTTCGTTGTAAGTTATCGCTCTGTTTCTCGGTCTTTCTTTCTTTAGTGTACGTAAACATGTTTGAAACTTTGAGGTAAACAATGAACACGGTCATGCATGCCTCGTAGATGCAAGACACTGGCATATTTTCTTCACTCTCTATCTTGTCTCAACAATTTCCTCCACCTGTTTTTCTTTTCTGCCCATGGTTTATTTCAACTGTCAATCACGAAAGAAGTGTCCTATGGAGACTGCTTTTCATCTGGACTTTATTCTCGGGGCAGTGGGCTAGTAGAGGTCTAGATCAAAAATACCAGCTTTTTGTTCTTTTAAGCAGGGCGGGCGTTTGCCTTAAAAATTCGGAGGCAAAGATCCATCCCTTTATTGACAACAATTAGCCCTGGCTAGTTCTCAGTGGTTTTCCTTTATTACCACGTTTTCCAATTTAAGAATAATCAAATGACAATTGAAGATAGAGCTACTCTCCCCCATGCAAACTAACAGGGACAAAATAGTGGGCTACATTCAGTACAGAAAAACTTCAATTATAAATAGGTCTATGCACTGGCACTCAGCAAAGTAAATTTTTTTTCCAGTGAGAGCGGCATTTCAGAACTCTTTTGCGAATGAAAGTAATTACGGTGAAAAGTACATACGCCTGTTTTTGCAGCACAGTCACGCAACTTGCTGTAAAAAAATAGACAGCTGTCCGATTGGAAAATGTGAACGGACGAAACCACCTACTTGTCACCAGAATTACCTTCATTCACTGAAGAGTTCTGAAATGCCGCTCCCGCTGGAAAAAAGTTACCGTCGCTGAGTGCCAGTGCATAGACCTAATTATAATTAAATTATTTTTCTGTACTGGATATAGCCCATTATTTTGTCGCTGTTAGATCGCTTGGGGGTGAGAAGCTGTGTCTTCAATTGCCACTTGATTATTCTTAAATTGGAAAACGTGTTCATAAAGGAAAGCCATCTAGAACTAGCCAGGACTAATTGTTGTCAATGCAGGGATGGATATTTGCCCCAATTTTTCAGGTCTAGGACCACCCCTGAGTTAAAGTGATTTTCGGGTACCGCCCGAAAAAATCGTCAGGTTCCCATTTTGAAAAAAATTCCTGAAATTCCCAGGCCTACTCATGCCTCATATCTCCGCCTTTTTTGCTACGATTGAGCTAAAATTTAGTATTTTTACTAAGCTAAGCAGTATGACTCAGGACATGCACTGCCTGGCCAAAAAAAGTGACCACCTGGATTTATCAAAGCAAGTAGAGCCTTCCATTGGATAGTTACTGCAGTAATTCATATGTTTCAGCTGGAAACAAATTATTTAACCCTGACTGATGCTGTAAGCTGCTTCTCATTTCTTAAACAACAGTGTCAGAAGACATATCCTGTGGTTGTGGAAAAGATGTTACTCTGTTTCAGAAGGGTCAAGTTGTTGGCCTGCATCAAGCAAAGAAAACAACTAAGGAGATTGCTGAAACAACTAAAATTGCATTCAGAACTGTCCAACGCATTATTAAAATCTGGAAGGATAGTCGTGAACAATCCTCATCGGGGAAGAAATGCGGTCGGAAAAAAATCTTCAATGATCGTAATGGGAGATCACTTAAACATTTGGTGAAATCAAATTGTAGAAAATCAGCAGTAGAACTCATGGCTATGTTTCATAGGGTCAGTCCATATCTAAGCATCCAGACCCTCCCAGATGACCCCCTCAGAAATTTCTCAAAAAATTAATATGGGTACCTCTGGTGGACTTATGAAATAATACCAAGTATTAGACCAATATCCCTAATAGTTTTGAAGTGATGGCCTGTCACAATTTTAAGTATTTTTTTTTAATTTTGACGAAATTGTGTTTCGTCCAACTTTGGGCTTCCACTGCTCCTCTATTATTTAACCTACAGATCAGATTTTTGGTTTCCCTGGCCAACTTTTCCCCTAGAATCAGAATTTCTGGTCAGATTAGATGTATCCACCTTGGTTGCTCCACAATAGGGCTCCAAATTTGGCCGAAAAGACAAAAATTAATGAAGGAGTTAATGTAAGAAACTGTTGCTCTAAGTAAGCTGAAACTTTACGCGCATCTTCCTCCTGCCCATGAATACACAAACATAGTTTGAATTGTATCCATTTTATTTCAAACCTCTTGGAATTGCCACTTTTTTCGCAGCAATTTAGCAGATCGATTTTTGCTGTCCAAAGGGTCTAATTATGTTACAACAATTATGCACACCTATTGTCTAAATTATACTTGGTGTAATTTCAAACACGAAAGATTTTCACCTAAGTTGGCATCTTACTGACATAAATAATCTTTTGATCAGTTCGCAGTAAAAATTAGAATTATTTAAATGCTAAATTTCAGTTTTACAAATTTATGTTTCAGGATTGACTTAAGATCCAGATTTTAACCAAAGAATAATGGTAACATTTGCAGGCATGAGAATTTTCCGCGGATTCGCGGATTTCCGGGTTTTTCATATCGATCTGGGTAATTTTTGAGATCAGCCTAAATCTGCAATAAAAATTTTAGGGGGTGAGGTGTGTTTTTGTTGTCATTTGACTTGGACGAATATTTCACAGCGAGTGGCGAGTCTAAACTCTTCTCACTGCTTTTTACAACACTGCTTGTAACCATAAGCGGCCAAATCATCCGTGGTACGGAGTTTTCCCCAGTCAGTGAGGTAATGTTACTGTTATAGATAAAACTACTGTGACTGGTGTCCGTATAGTGTGGAACAAGGTAATCTTTCCCGTCAGTGAGGTACGGAAATGTAACTGTTATAGAAAACTACTGTGACTGATCTCCGGACAGTATAGAACGGGTAAACTTCCGTCTCATGGGAAAATGGCGAAGATCATTGAGTGAGATGAGTCGAACGAGCGTTTGAAAGAAATTGACAAGACAGTTAAGAATAAGTTTCGGCGGAATTGGCTAGAAAGATCAGTGAAAATTACTCATCGAAACAGCAAAGGTGCAATAGAAACCACACCATATTTGCTTGGACAGTTCATCCGAAAAGTCGTCAAACCCGGTGTTGCTTTATGCATCACATGTGACAAGACAATAAACTATGGCTCCAAAGGTGCAGCAGCGCTTGATGAGCATTGTGTTAACTCGCTCAAACACTCGGAGAAGATGTCAATTAATTTGAACAATGCGTCCCTCGACAGTTTTGTGTCTGTGAGTGGGAGTTCAAAACTCGATCGCAGTGGTTCCACTTCCTATGGAATTCACCCAGAACTGGCGAAACAGGCCACACAGCCGCCAGATCGACCATCTTTGGTGCCGATGTGTGATCAATTTCTAATGCTGAGGCACGCGTTTTACTAATACATGAATATCTACTCATATAATAAATTGATTTTCTCCAATTTGCCATATTTTTTTATTTTCTCCTATTTTCCAATATTTTTTAAAGATTTAATTTTATGGTAGATCTACCTTGTCTACAGTACAATGACGTGCCATAAATTATGTCATATATCTCTCATTTCAATAGACTTACATGATAATTTACCTTTGCTTAAAATTCTATAAATTACAATTTTTGAAGTATCATCATCAAATTTGGTCAGTAGTTAGGAAATCATCCTGGCTGTACACACATAATTTCCATTATTTTTTTCGATGCTTAGAAAAAAGTTTTGAATATTTCTTTGAAACATATAATGTTATTGACGCCACTTTTAACATGGCGGTCTATGGGGAACTGCTGAAAATTGCACCAAATGCAATGTAGAAATTGCAAAATTTTCTGGGGGGGCATGCCCCCAGACCCCTTATGTGGGCGATGTGCTACGCACATTGCATGACGTGCCTTCGGCACTCAATCAGTTTTCCTCCAAAAATTTTTTTTCTTGTTCTCATGCCTGCATTTGAAATTTTTTATGAGTAACTAGTGAGTAATGATCCCAGTATTACACTGTAGTTCAGGGTAATAAGATGACATTAATATATATAACAGATATTGATCGATGCGTTGCAGATCAAGTGATAAATACATGTAAAATTTTCACTTGTGGTCACTGGAGGTTTATTGTCCAGATTAATTGGTGCCCGTGGCACTATTTTTATCCCCCGCCACACGAAGTGGCCAGGGGATATTGATTTGACCTCCGTCCGTCCGTCCGTCCGGGATAAAGGGGAACAACTTTTCACAAGAAATATTCGAGATAGGATAACCAAATTTGGTGTGTAGCTTAAGACCATAAAGACCTTGATCAAGTTTGAAAATGAGACACACGTGATTATTTTTCCCGGAGTTATTGCCCTTGATTCACTTTTTTTAACTCTGTTCACGGTATATGTAAAGGGGAACAACTTTTCACGGGAAATATTCCAGATAGGATAACCAAATTTGGTGTGTACCTTAAGACCATAAAGACCTTGATCGAGTTAAAAAGAAAATGAGACACGCGCGATAATTTCTCCGGAGTTATTGCCCTTGATTCACTTTTTTCAACTCTGTTCACGGTATATGTAAAGGGGAACTACTTTTCACGGGAAATATTCCAGGTAGGATAACCAAATTTGGTGTGTAGCTTAAGACCATAAACACCCTGATGGAGTTCGAAAATAAGAAGCACACTATTATTTTTCCCACAGTTATTGCCCTTGTGGCACTTCTGGGAGCCTCTGTTCATAGTATCTTTAAAGAAGACCTTTTGGCGGGGGATGTTGTTGACCATGTCTACTTGTTTGAAATTTTTTTATCTGACCTCATTGGACTATTCCGGTTGCTTGCTGTAATTGCGGGTGTGTTTATGTGATTCTGACAGAATGTGGACGATGACGCAAGCGTCCATGACAAGCTGCTGTGGGCGATGCACATGAGTGGGCTGGATGACCTGTTGAAGTTCCTGGCCAGTGCTCAGAGTGAACAGCTGTGGAGCCTACATGTGCTGGAGGTCATCTCCTTAATGTTCAGGGATCAGGTCAGGAGCCCTGCGATTGCACTGCACTGGTTATCCAGTTAGACTGGGTGCACTGGGGGAAATGGCAGACCGGACAGCCAATGGGGAAAGTGAGGGTGAAACTTACTGCAATCGTTTAAAAGCAGGGTGACTTTATAATGACCTTCCTAAGCTTACTATAATGGTAATAGCGGGGAGTCTTACGATACGATGATGTAAAAACTAGTAGTGATTGTTGAGTTTATTGAGATGTGAGAATAGAGAAATATGCGTCCTGTTAAATGCTAAATATCTTGAGAGGAGTTTAAGATGATATTGCTCACCCTTGTGCATGCGTCTGTGCGTGTGGGTGTGTGTGTGTGTTTCGAAGGATTAGTGGCACACACCAGCAATTAATTGTCAATTACAGCTGGAGTCAGAAGCTCTAGGCCAGATTTAGGCCTGAGTATTGGGGTGTTGATGCTGTCCCTGGCCCTGTGCTGTTGGGCAGTGAGGTGCTGTGTGCACTGGTCTGAGTGCCTCTCCCCTGTGTGTGCTGCCAGACTCCCGAGCTGCTGGTGAGTGCGGGTCAGGCTCGCTCCGCACACGAGAAGCAGAAGGACAACCAGGAGCTGGAGGCGCTGAGACAGAAGGAGCAGGCAGCCAAGAAGACCCGCAACTTCCAGCGGGGAACCAGGTGGGCGACAGGGAGTCACCGTGTCTGTGTTTACACTTTGTGTCTGTTTGGCCTTCGTCGAAACTTAGTGTGCCGTTCTGTCGACTGATGTTGAATGGAGATGCATTTTGTGGACGAGTCTGGAGTATGCTAAGCTGCCCCAAGTAAAATGCTGAGTGGATGATTCTGACCTACTGGTTTGTGCTGACTTGGACTCCTGGTATTAATATCGCAGTGCGGCAGCAACGAAAAAGTGCTGTCATGTGCCTGTATGCTTTTCTCCTGTCCTGTGTCTGTGGGGGATGTCACAGTGACTTGATCTATATTTTTTATCCTCTGTCATTTTAATGGAGGAGTAATGAGCCCATCCTTTCATACTGACTGCAGTGACGCTGACACTATGGCTCTGAATACAAACTAACCTGACATTGCAGTTCTTACTACACTAGGGAGTCGTGAAGTTTTGCTTATGGGCTGCAGTGAGGCTCTGGTGGCCCGGCAGGGATGCTGGTACTGATGTTCAGTTATTTTGGCCCAGAGGGTTTCCTGAAAGGTGATCCCTGTGCAGACTACCCTCCGCAGTGGGCAGCTGTTCTTTAGTGGCAGATCATTTCATGGGGCTGCGTCTGTAAATGGCAATCTAGCACACTGGATCCCAAGCAAACTCACTTTTTCACCGAGTTTCTTGGCTTCGTGGATGGGGGATTTTTTTTCATTGGATTTTTTCATTTCTGAGTAAACAAATTGCATGCAAGGAATGCAGCCTGTGTACCATAGTGTGGTTTGTGTCCTCTGGCACAGAGGTGTCCATTGTTTAGGTGAGGTGTTAAGATCTACTACGATTGAACACTGGGCCTTGTTTTGATGATGAGGGTGAGTGTCACTGCTCTGCTTGTGCCTTTGGGAGATTATAGGGTGGTGTGGAGCTTGGAGAGCTTTGTTCATACATGGTATCTTGAGGGTACTCTGTTCGCATGACAGCGTTTTATTATTTTAAGTGCAGTTTTTTTTCTTTGCTTTTCCCATTATTGGTTTTTGATATCTGGTCATTATTTATTGCCTTCCGTCAGTATGATTTTTATTTTACCAAAAAGTGTTTTGTTTTTATATTTTCATTTTTTTTTCCCCTGCATCCTCAGACACTCTCGCTTTGGAGGCTCCTATGTGGTGCAGGGACTGAAGTCTATCGGGGATAATGATGTGATCTACCACAGAGGCCTTCACAACGTGAGTTAGATCATCTGCCCTCTCACACTGGCACTGCTGCCATCTGCAGATGTGCTTCTCTTTGTTTTCGGAAAGCCATACGATCACTCCAGTTAGACCTGCTGGCAAAGCTATGGAAAATGTAACCAGTGAAAAACTGCCTATGTTCAGTATGTAATAAAATGAAATGACATTACGGTTGAGAGGTGACAAGAACTGGCCTTTCAGCCCAACAAGACTCGCCATTTTTCTTCCTCGATGACAACCGTTAAGTAAATATATACAGTCGGGCCCAAAATTATTCATACCCCTACCAAATTTTGGTTTTTTTTTTGAGATATTTTTTGACAAATGAAATTTATTCTTTCACAAATGACGCAGTAAGTTGACATAAGGCTGTAAGGAGTACAGTAAACAGTTTTTGAAGAAATACACTACTTTTTGGCATTTTATTTGACAGATTTACAAAAAATGCCATGTCCAGAATTATTCATACCCTTTTCTCAAGAATTGATGGCAAAGGCTTTATTCACGATTACAGCCTCCAAACGCTTCCTGTGGTTGATCACAAGGTTTCTACACGTTTCCACTGGGATTTTGGCCCACTCCTCTTTGGCGAACTTCTCCAGGTCCTTAAGGTTTGAGGGTTTCCTTGCCTTGACCTTGGTCTTCAGTTCCCTCCACAGATTTTGGATAGGATTGAGGTCGGAGCTCTGGCTTGGCCACTCCAAAACGTTCACTTTGTTGTCCACTAACCATTTCTTGACAGATTTGGCCTTGTGTTTAGGATCATGATCCTGTTGGAAGATCCATTCCTGCCCAAGACCAAGTTTTTTGGCGGATTGCTTAATGTTTTCACTGAGGATCTGGATATACTGGTCCTATTTCATGATGCCATTAACTTTAACAAGGTGTCTGGGCCCATTTGCTGAAAAGCAACCCCAGAGAATGATACTCCCGCCACCTTGTTTGACCGTTGGGACCATGTTTTTCAGGTTGAACGCTTCACCTTTCTTATGCCAAACAAAAGCCCCATCTCTGTGCCTAAACAGCTTCATCTTTGTTTCATCCGTCCATAACATTTGCAGCCAGAAGCTTGTTTCTTCATTCAGGTGAGCTTTTGCAGGCTAGACGAGCTCTTGTGTGTCTGGGTTGGAGAAGTGTAAGTGGCGTGAGAAAGGTGAAGTGTTCAACCTGAAAAACACGGTTCCAACGGTCAAACACAGTGGCGGGAATATCATGCTCTGGGGTTGCTTTTCAGCAAATGGGCCCAGACACCTTGTTAAAGTTAATGGCATTATGAAACAGGACCAGTATATCCAGATCCTCAGTGAAAACATTAAGCAATCCGCTGAAAAACTTGGTCTTGGGCAGGAATGGATCTTCCAACAGGATAATGATCCTAAACACATGCCAAATTGGTCAAGAAAATGGTTAGTGGACAACAAAGTGAACGTTTTGGAGTGGCCAAGCCAGAGCACCGACCTCAATCCTATCGAGAATCCTGTGGAGGGAACTGAAGACCAAGGTCATGGCAAGGAAACCCTTAAACCTTAAGGATCTGGAGAAATTTGCCAAAGAGGAGGGGCCAAAATCCCCATGGAAACGTGTAGAAACCTTTGTGATCAAACACAGGACGACGCTTTTGGAGGCTGTAATCGTGAATAAAGGCTTGGCCATCAATTACTGAGAAAAGGGTATGAATAATTCTGGACATGGCATTTTTGTAAATCTGTCAAAAAAATAAAAAAGTATTGTATTTCTTGAAAAATTGTTTACTGTGCTTCTTACAGCCTTATGTCAACTTACTGTGACATTTGTGCAAGAATAAATTTGAGTAGTCAAAAAATATCTCAAAAAAAAACCAAAAATTGGTAGGGGTATGAATAATTTTGGGCGCGACTGTATTTAACAATGAATGTTACAATAACTTTGTTTGCATCATACTTCTCACATCATTTATGCAATCTGTGCATCTGGACTCTGCTGCAGAGTAAAATATTTTGTCTGTAGTGATGTGCATTAGAGACCGTTTCAGTTTGGACCATCTGGCTCTGAACAAATGAGTGTCCCCTAATCTGAGTTTTACTCTCATACTGGGACCCTGTTATGCAGAGACTCCTCAGCTATCATTGAGCAGTTTTCGAGTTCATTTGTTAACATTTGATAAGGTACTGGAATGTATTGAATTCAAGCTGAATTACCGTTCAGACTCTATGATGGGGTTGACTTGTCAAGAATTTCTTTTTCATATTTCTGTTTGAGGCGGACACGATTAAGTTCCCAGAGTTCGTTTGCTCACCACAGTCTTTTGTCTTCCGCAGTTTAAGAATTACACCCACGACGTAGGTAAGGCGGTGGGGCGGGTCCCCAAGCGAAAGATGCGGGCGCGAGACGGTGAGGTCCAGCGACGCTCCGCCCTCAACGTGCGCCTCTTCCTGCGGGAGTTCTGTATCGACTTCCTGGAGAATTGCTACAACCACCTCATGTACCTGGTCAAGGTGGGAGCAGATGCAGGCGGTCCAGGAATCCTTTAAACGCAAGCTCCTTAACTTACTACTCAACCTTTTTAAGGTGTCATATTACAGCTATATGATTAGCCTGCTGACGATTCTAGTGCCGGTGGAACATTCACTGCTGATAATTGTAAGCAAAGGAGGTTAAGAGCACTAGTGGTGGTGTTCTAAATGTGAAAACTTAGTTAAATCTGCTCTTCAAAGGATTCTGCCTCTTGACTCAGTAGTTGACTCATCATTGTGAGACAGAGGGCGTTTTTTGTGTGGTGCTGTGATTGGGAAGGGCTGCAGACCTTAAAGCATGAGTGGGTTCCAAATCCCTTTTGTTTCCATGGACACGCACAGGAAACGCTGGTCCGGGAGCAAGCACAGCAGCATGATGAGACCTACTACCTCTGGGCCCTGACCTTCTTCATGGCGTTTAACCGGGGCCACAACTTCCGACCCGACCTAGTGTCGGAAACCTTGTCTATCCGCGCCTTCCACTTCATCGAGCGCAACATTACCAATTACTACGAGATGATGCTAACCGACCGCAAGGAGGCCACCTCCTGGTCTCGTAGGTCAGTTGGGGGAAGGTGTTTTTTGGGTGCATTGATTTATGAATTTCAAGATATGTGCTCTGGCTCATGGTTGGTTTTGGTTCAGTGAGCATCAGGGGATTTGATATTTGAACATGTTAACTGCTCTGGGGATATGAAATGGTTGAAAGTGCGTTATGTCTTGCGGTTGGCCTGTGGGG
This sequence comes from Gymnothorax javanicus, assembly GCA_029692085.1. Lineage (NCBI taxonomy): Eukaryota > Metazoa > Chordata > Actinopteri > Anguilliformes > Muraenidae > Gymnothorax > Gymnothorax javanicus. The sequence goes on from CM056202.1 coordinate 80,001,216, forward strand.
GCTTTTGTAAAGCTATTCATTGTTTCCAGGATGCATCTGGCCCTGAAGGCCTATCAGGAGCTGCTGCTGACGGTGAATGAGATGGACTGCTCACGAGACGAGAACATTCGACAAAGCTCCAATGTCATCAAGAGTGAGCGACTGAACTTCCTGTTTCCTGTATCTGCCTCTTCCTGTCGAGAGCTCATTCCAGTCACTTATGTTTAACATCCTTCCTTCCTGTCAAGACCTGGAAATTGAGTGAGGTCTGCCATTATTTTGAATGAACAAATAGTAGCACTTTCTCAAAAGACCTCAAAGCACTTCTGCAGTGATGTAGGAGAATCTCACCTCAACATCACCAATGTGTAGCGTCTACCTGAGTGATGCTTAACAGCAATTTTACTCTAGAACGCTCACCATGCATCATTATTGGAGATTCAAATCTATAATATGAATTTGAGAAGTGCCTCCAATTTATTTTGAGCTAAGAAAGATGAGCCCAAGGTCTGTGGTTGGTTTTTTTTTTTTTTTTTTCCCAGAACTTTGTGATCTATAGATGATTGACCTGCGAGGCTACCTCATCCATCTGCCAAGCATCTGCAATTCCCGTGCTTGCTGATGCTTAAAGCTTAAGTTTGAAAGCCTAATAGCATTCCATTGGTCTAATTCCCATTTCTATCCTCATCGTCTCCTTTTTGCGGTCCTTTTTCTCATCTCCATGATGGTTGGAGCAAAGGGCATAAGGGGAAGGAAGGATGGAAATGTGATAAGCCGCCTGTACCGCGATCCCTGTTTGTTTGGCATGATAGATACTTTTTCAGCAGTTTTTACTGCGCTAATTTTTTTCTTTTCTTACATTTTCTCTCGTTTCTCTGACATGTCCATCTTTAGGTAATATATTTTATCTGATGGAGTACAGGGAGATCTTCCTCACCTTGCTGCGCAAGTTTGACGAAACCAAGCAGCCACGCTCCTTCCTGCGGGACCTGGTGGAGTCCACGCACCTCTTCCTGCGCATGCTGGAGCGCTTCTGCAAGGGCCGCAGAAACCTGGTGGTGCAGGTGAGGCCCATTGAGTTGAAGGGGCGGCAGGGAGTTCATTTAAACCATTTTTGTGATGGGTTTATGGAGTGCAGGGAGGTTCAGGAAGTCATGGGTCCCTCCCTGTGTTCAGTTTCTGATTGTTACAACTGATAACTCAGGTCAATGTATGAATAATACATTTTTCAAAGGGGGAAATGTTTTGCTCCCTTTGGGGAGAATTTGGGGGAATTTCGCTCAGTCATTCAACTGTCAGAGACAGCGTGGCTGGGCTACGAGCCACATTCACTATTATAGTGTGCCGTTTGTGTTGCAGCACATTAAATCACTTACAGGCACCCAAATGTTACTTAGAAAAGTTGCATATTTTTACCAATCACAGGCCTCTAGTTATGATCTGGAGCAATTATTTTCAGAAATCTAATATGGAGTGCAGGCCACATGTCTCTTTCAAAAAAAGTTTTACACAATCGATTTCACATACATTGCCTATTCCACTTTGAAATTTTCATGTGAATATGTCAAACCATTTTCACACCATTAACATTTTAAGATAAATTTCAGCACGTGACTTTTTTTGACATTTTGACCAATAGCTGCTTCTACAGTTTTCCATGGAAGTTATTAATATTTTCAAATTTGATAGACCAAATTTTAATTTGTTTGTGAAATTGCAGCTCAGTTTGTTGGTTCTGAAGAACATTGTCAATATTTTTGGCAAAATCCAATATGGTAGCCAAACCGCATGGCCAATTGAAATTTTGGCAATGATGCTCACAGGTCAAAATCTATTTGGCTATCAAATGCATCTTTAGCAGGGATGAAGTTATTGACAGTAGAAACTTTAAAAAGCCCAAATGGCTGCCAAATCACTTGAATCAACAAAAAGAATTTTTGAGTCCATGTTTCTATTGCACTTATCAAGGGCATGCAATTTTCGAATTTTTATTAGAATCAGTCAACTGAGCCTTTTGACTCAAAGCCCTATTAAAAGCAGATTTCAAAATAACATTTTGCCATTGTTGTTGTAATTTTGTATTTTTAAGAATATCAGGGCTCCACTTTCATGATGGCACTCATGGTAAATGCCGCCTTATATTACTGACTTTGCCGGTGAATACACATAAAAACCACGGCAACGTTTTGCGGCGGTGCCCTAATGCTTTAAATCACTCACACAATGTTAGGCAGGGCCCTGGACGGCTGGCTGCCCAGCTCGGCGAGCAGGCTGGGTGGTATCTGATCAGACTCGCAACCACAATTGATAATTTATGCTCCAAACTTCTTTTCCCCTGCAGTGGCTTGTGAATGGACAGGGATGTTTACACGGCCATGTTTAGAAATCGCACACTTTGTGATCACCCTCGTTTTCGCTTTATCGGCAATGTGGTCAACCTCATACCCACGTAACCTTTTTTACACTGCTGGATTAACTTGAAGCCGCAACGATGGCGCTTGTTTAGGGAGGTTGAAAGCAAACTGCCGAGACTGGTACCGGGAGGGGCTGAGGAAATCTGCACCATGATTGGTCGTTCTGATAACGTCACATCGCGGGGAATACCGACAAAACAAAGTCTTAGGTTATCGTTTCAAAAATAAACCTTCCAATAAAAGCCTGATATCGGTCAGCTTCTGATCGATTCATGTAACATTGATATAAAATCTGTATGAGAAGGAAATTAAGAAAGATTAAAGTAAACACACTACTAAGAGCTGAGTGCGCGCTGAGTGGACTCAGGAGAGGAACTAAGTGCAAACTAAGGAGAATGGTAGACAGGATTGCGCACCACCTCCAACATTAATGAAAAGATAACAGTAAGCAATATGCACACAAAATAGTGCTGCGGCAGTGCATGTACAATGTACAACAGGAACATGTATGCAAGATTAGCATTGTATGGACAGGAAAATTGCCATGGTTAGCAAAGGTCACCACTGCAGAATGTTGCTGTGGAGGCTTGAAAAATTGCTATGGAGAGCCCTAGGTCTCCATAGTAATTTTTGAAAAAACAGCTGTGGAGGCAAATTGTCAAATTCGAGGCCTGAATATGTTAACCTCTTCCACGAACTTCAGCCTGAGGTCGGGCCACTAGACATTATTGCATTTTTAATATTTCAAATATTGTGCTACGTTGGGGTACTAGATGTTGCTTCAAAGTGTGAAGGACTTGGCATTCTAACTGTGTGCACTATTTTATGATGCAAATACTATGGCAGAAAGTCTGTCACAAATTTTGTCATAACGATCCTCAGCTTGGCTATACAGTCCCATAGGTTTGATTGTATAGCATTGTACAGATCTCTCCAAATGTGCACATATCGACGTTCCTACCTTGGTAGTGGTACAACGATCAAAACCCATTGTAGTTTTTAATCCGAAAAACAAGCAATCTCGGACAAACATCCCTGTAACTACTTTGGCACAAAGAAAGCTGTTGTGTGTCGTGGTAAACTTCGCTATAATTAGCCTTTTTTTATTCACTCATGCAGTGCTGTGGATTGTACAGTAGCCCTTTAGGAACAAAATATCAGTTCTCACTGGCTATTATGTGCTGATCTAAAGGAACAGCAAGTATATTGTTAGCCTTATAGCATAATTACCTACCGCATTTTTTAAGGTTTTATGAAAAAGGGAAAAATGCATTTTTAACCAGCGCGAAAGAACAGGCAGTCGATATCTTAATTTGGCAGAAATATAACTTGGGCAATTATACTGAGGCTAACGATATTGCCCTGTGAGCTCTCCAATATATTAGAAAAATCGAGTCGTTCCCATGGACAGCCAGTGATCTGGAACGACTGAAATATGGATGCATATGCCAGCTAAGGGATTCATTTTTATCATGACGAATTGTTTCAATGGTTTCTGACTGGGGGGGGATTTTGTCAATGAAATAAAGGAGTTTTGGAAGCGACTTTGTTACGCATATACAATCGTGCACCAGTGCTGGGAATTGGAAGCGTATATTGGAGGGAAAATTTGTCTACATATTGGGAAAAAGACATGATAGAAGTTGTAAAACTATTGTAAATCTGAACATGACTGTGACTAGGAACACTGGGAAATTTGTAGTCTCAAATTGTATGTTGAAACGCACGCTGTCATTAATTTAAAAAAAAATCCGTAAAAGATGCATTTTTGGTTACAGTATCATAATATTAAACCTGAAGTTGTTTAGGCACACTTTTGCTGTGACTACTCTGTGACTTAAGACTGTTAATTCTCAGGCAAACCCCAAGCCATAGTCTGAATGGACATTGTTCTTTGAACAGCATCTAGTTTTATTAGTTTTTCTGATTAGGTCAGTGCACCTTAATGAATCTCGGTGAATGCTCTGGCAGTACCCCGGGAGGCTCATTGTCATTTCTTTAGGCTCATGTCCTGCCTATGTTATGGTGTTTTGCTGTAGAAGAAGAAGGCGAAGCGTAGGAGGTCTCGAGCCAAGAAGAAGCCTCAGAGTGAGCAAACTCCTGAGCTCCTGGAGGAAACCTGGCAGCTGGTCTCTCAAGAGCTCAGGGCTGCTGGCCTTCAGGTAGGTTTGCCAAAATGAGCTGACATTTTTTCCTCAACTTGGTCAATTCTGCATAACCATACGAAAATGATACTCACTGCCGTCTTGCGTGTGTAAAATTAAATACCTGGGCAGCACCTGTCAGTCATCCTTTAACTTCAGTTTGCATGTCTGAAAATGAGGAGACTCATTACAGACCCACACACATCGTTTGATCTCTCATTCAATTAATTCCTCATTAATTTTCGTTGTGAACCAACAACTATAATGTATGCTTGTTACAAAAATGATCTGCTTTCAGTATTGGTCACAGGAATTTTTTTCCACAGTAATTTTGCAGGTGTTCTAGTGTCTAAAAGGCTCATGAACACTGAGTGATGCACTCGAGGCCTGTCCAGAATAAACCTCCATTTGTAATGTCTGTGCTGCATTGGGATTGTAGCTGTCGGAGTCGCTGAGGGAAGGCATGGTGCCATTTGACGCCGCCTCGGAGACTCCGCTGGAGGAGCAGCGCACGGAGGCCATGGTGAGAGTGCAGGACGCGCTGCTCGCCCGCCTCGGGCCAGAGGCTTTGAGCCTGCTCCGAGCAGCCAGGTATGTGGAATTACAGATTTCCTGCAGACTTCTGCGATACAGAAAAGCACATACAGACTTTAACTTCATTTAAACATTGGGTTGATTTTTATGGTATATAGGTTGTTTCATACAGCTCCCGACTGGGAGAGTGTGAACACTTATACCCTGTTCTTTAAGAGGCCCAAGGAAACAAATGCTCATTGTCTATGAGAATCGCATTACATGAGGTAATGAGAACAATCAAGGTGTGGGGAACTTTCACTGTAGGGGTGTTAGAGAATGCAGCTCAAGGGTCGTGATCAAGGATATGAGCCCACTGCAAGGTGAGACAATTCAAAGTAGCTATCTGTTATTGGCTTTTTTGTTTTCAAACAAGGTAAATCACCTGCAAGGTCATCCAAATTGAGAGACAGAGTGCATATAATTATTCAGCTTCAATAGTGCAATGTCCTTTTTTTTTTGTACCATGATCAAACACTAAGGAAAAGTAACCTTTTGAATGTGTGGTAATCCAGTTGTCTGGATTTTGCAACGAGTCCAGCTGAATCTTGCTTTAATCTTTCTTGTACTCAAAGCATAGTACAGTGCTCACTTTCAGAGACTGATAAACAAGCTATATTGTTTTGTCCGGAATGTATTTTGTTAGGCAGCCCAAATATAGTTCATGTGTGGGTCATGTTGTCTGCATTGCCTTACAATGAATGTCACCGTGCGGTTTTTTTTTAATGCCCCATATTCGGGGGCATATTGCTTTGCACCTGTCCGGTTGTCTGTCTGTCTGTTTGTCTGCAGCAGCAAAAAAACTTTAACCTTGGCCATAACTTTTGATTGGTCAGAGATAGGCCTTTGATACTTGACATGTGTATCCCTTGTCACAAGACCTTTCGGATGAGTTCATCATTTTTGACCTTGACCTTGGCATAGGACGCATCTTCCAAAAACTTTAACCTTGGCTGTAACTTTTGATTGGTCAGAGATAGGCCTTTGATACTTGACATGTGTATCCCTTGTCACAAGACCTTTCGGATGAGTTCATCATTTTTGACCTTGACCTTGGCATAGGACGCATCTTCCAAAAACTTTAACCTTGGCTGTAACTTTTGATTGGTCAGAGATAGGCCTTTGATACTTGACATGTGTATCCCTTGTCACGAGACCTTTCGGATGAGGTCACCATTTTTGACCTTGACCTTGGCGTAAGACGCATTTTCCGAAAACGTTAACCTTGGCCATAACTTGTCATTGGACAGAGATAGGCCTTTGATACTTGTAATGTGTATCCTTTGTCACGAGACCTTTTGGATGAGGTCATCATTTTTGACCTTGTGACCTTGACCTTGGTGTAGGACATTTTACGAAAACGTTAACTTATCATTGGTCAGAGATAGGCCTTTGATACTTGTAATGTGTATCCCTTGTCACAAGACCTTTTGGATGAGGTCATCATTTTTGACCTTGTGACCTTGACCTTGGCGTAGGACGCATTTTCCATAAACCTTAACCTTGGCCATAACTTTCGATTGGTCAGAGATAGGCCTTTGATATTTGACATGTATATCCCTTGTCATGAGACCTTTCGGATGAGTTCATCATTTTTGGCTTTGTGACCTTGACCTTGGCGTAGGATGCATTTTCCAAAAATTTTAACCTTGGCCGTAACTTTTGTTTGGTCAGAGATAGGCCTTTGATACTTGACACGTGTATCCCTTGTCACAAGGCCTTTCGGATGAGGTCATCATTTTTGACCTTGTGACCTTGGCGTAGGACTCATTTTCCATAAACTTTAACCTTGGCCATAACTTTTGATTGGTCAGAGATAGGCCTTTGATACTTGACATGTGTATCCCTTGTCACGAGACCTTTCGGATGAGTTCATCATTTTTCACCTTGTGACCTTGATCTTGGTGTACGACGCATTTTCCAAAAATTTAACCTTGGCCGTAACTTTTGATTGGTCAGAGATACGCCTTTGATACTTGACATGTGTATCCCTTGTCAAGAGACCTTTAGGGTGAGGTCATCATTTTTCACCTTGTGACCTTGACCTTGGCGTAGGACGAATTTTCCGAAAACGTTAACCTTGCCCATAACTTATCATTGGTCAGAGATAGGCCTTTGATACTTGACATGTGTATCCCTTGTCACGAGACCTTTCGGATGAGGTCATCATTTTTCACCTTGTGACCTTGACCTTGGCGTGGGGCTAATTTTTTCCGAAAAACGTTAACCTTGCCCATAACTTATCATTGGTCAGAGATAGGCCTTTGATACTTGACATGTGTATCCCTTGTCACGAGACCTTTCGGACGAGGTCATCATTTTTGACCTTGACCTTGGTGTAGGACGCATTTTCCGAAAACGTTAACCTTGTCCATAACTTACCATTGGTCAGTGATAGACCTTTGATACTTGATGTGTATCCCTTGACACGAGACCTTTCGGATGAGGTCATAATTTTTCACCTTGTGACCTTCACCTTGGCATCATTTTGATTTCACAATAGTTTCTTGGAAAAGTTTTACAAATTTTATTCATTAATAAACCCTTTGCAAGTCCAAGCAATTCCATCTGGTCCTTTTCCATATTATGAATCCAAACTATGCTTATATCTGGGGGCATCAGTGTTTCACAAACACATCTTGTTTTGTTTTGTTTTTGGGAGTTACAGCTGTTAAGTTTGAAAATTTAAATATGTGTTTGCCTGTGTAAATGTAAGTATGGACACTCATGGCATGAGTAAACCTCAGCCTAGTGCTGACAGTGTTGGTCTCCCTGCTAAACTGGATATGGGGCTCCTAATGCTCCTGGAACCATAAAATAGCTGCAGGATGGCAGTAGCTAAAATTGATGCTGATGTGAGTGTATAAAAGTAGAGGTTTGAGCAGATGGAAGTTTTTGCATTCGGAGACTGGATGTTGTCTCTGGTCTTTTTCCTTGGGACAGGGAGGTGTGGCCAGAGGGGGACGTGTTTGGGTCTGCTGACGTGGAGCCAGAGGAAGAGCTGGAGCTGCTGAGGCAGATTCTATATGCCAACCTCCCCAGTAAGCCCCGCCCTACCTGGTCCTGCCCTTCTGAAACGCAGCTTGTAATCCCTACAGCCTGAACCAGTCTTGAAAACAGACACATAAAGCCGTGATGTTGATAGGTTTTCAATTTAGTGAGTCCCCGGGACCCACAGGTGGTGATTTGAGTGGGTCCCTGGGAAATTCAATGGGTCCCCAATGAAAAAAAATTATTTCTTTCTATTTCTTATATTCTTCTATTTCTTAAATTGTAGTGTTAAACTCCTTTGATGGTGGTATGGTATGATATGGTTATAATTAATGGATATATTCATGTATGTTCAAAATTTATCTGAAATTAAACAAATAAAATTCCAAATCTGAAAAGTTTATTGCAAAACACTGTCACAGTGGCATGACATACAAAATTCAAATAAAATTACAGGGCCGTGATTCTTCCTGAATAAGCAGGAATTCCTGATTTTCTGAGTATGTGACCAGTTTTATTTTCTGACCAATCACTGTGCGTGTGGCCATTCCTTTACCTGAATTCATGACAATTCACAAGGCTGCATCCACAGCCCATGTATTTTCCTGCTTTTTTATGCTTAGCCAATCACAGCTCTGAAAATAGCATTTTTGTAGAAACATAAATAGCACCAAAATAAAATACTAAAATAAAATACTAAAAATCCAATGAAAACAAAATGGTGTCTATAGTACCAAAATAAATTATCAAAATAAGTGCTGATTTTAACACAGTGCATGCCGGTTTAACAGCCAGTCAGGAGCTGGAGTCACACCACCTCGTTGATATTTTTCGCGGTAATGATGTCGGAGAGTTCGATTTCTCAAGAAAGCTCTGGTTCAGAAACAGTGGCACATCCTGGTGGCTAAGCGGTCTAGCACCATAAAGGCTGTGGCCTTACTGTGGCAACCCGGTTCAATTCAGGCTCGGGTCATTTGCCGCATGTCTTCCCCATTCTTCTCCCCAAACTTTCCTGTCTCTCTCTACTGTGTGACTGTCTAATTAAAAAAAAAGGACAAAATCCCCAAAAAAATTATCTTCAAAAAAAAAAAAAAAAGTACAGTTGCGGCTTGTGAACTGGCAATAGGGGAGGCTCAAACCCATCCCTTAAAACTAATGATTGGTCATGACCTGTTTTCAATCATTCATTTAAATTACCATTACAAAAGCTCCAAAAACTCAACATTATCAGGTGTGGTCAGTTTTCATTAATAACGCATACCTGTCAACTCTTACGCATTCGGTGTCAGTTTTCAGTGGCATATTCACGTTCCTCTGCTGTAGTCAGCAATTATTCAATCAACGCATATGTAAGAGATTCTAGCGCGGAATTTAAGTCCTTGTGCATGGAGGTTTATCAGTTTCACCTGCGTTTCGGTGATTATGACTCCGGACTTCTTACGCTTTTCTATACTTGGGTTGGAAGAAATGGAATTGCATAAAAACGCTTCAGATGATCTTATTTAATTTAAACAATAATGAAACACATACATTGCTTCTAACTCCTGAGTAAAGAAAAGCCTGAGAAGTCATAATCACCATAACGCATGTGAAACTGATAAACCTCCACACACAAGGACTTCAGTTCCGGGCAAGAATCTCTTACATATGCGTTGATGGAAGCAGGGGAACGTAAATATGCCACTCAAAACTCACAGCGAATGTGTGAGAGTTGACAGGTATGTGTTATTAATGAAAACTGACCACACCTGATAATGAGAGTTTTCGGAGTTTCTGAAATGGTAATTTAAATGAATGATTGAAAACAGGTCATGACCAATCATTATTTTTAAGGGATGGTTTGAGCTTCCCCTATCGCCAGTTCACCAGCCGCCACTGTTTCTGAACCAGAGCTTCCTTGTGAAATCGAACTCTCCACCATCATTACCGCGTAAAATATCAACGAGGTGGTGTGACTCCAGCTCCTGACTGGCTGTTAAGCCGACATGCACTGTGCACGCCCGGCACAAAGATGTAACAGTTTCAAGACAGTGAGCCATCTCTGCAGTATAGTGCGTTGGTAGCCACTCGCTATATACACTGCAGGCACTGACAGTGGGTTAATTATCTTGACGTGACTTTTTTAATATTCGATAATTAATTTTCACGTTCGGTTGTTCGTTTTATTGACAGAAAATCGATATGTATTCGAATATGGAATATTCATGACAGCCCTACTTGTTACTGTGAATTTAAAAACGAGTTGTTGTTCACAATGTATCTTTTTTCATGGGGAAAAATGAGGTGTGTCCCTGGGACGCATGGATAGTGAGTTTACTGTGTCCTTTCAGATTTTAATGCATCAGGGACGCAGGACATGTACCTAGCAACATCACTGCATAAAGTGCTCCAGGCAAATCATCAGGTTGCTTGTTTTAGCAAATAAGTCTGGTCTATAGGTACTTGGAAAGTGGTAAAATTTTACTCATTTTGGCTGTAAATCACTACAGTTGATAAAAATGATGTGCTCTGTTTTTGTGCATATCCCTCCCAAATGTAATTGGACCGACTTGGATGATCCTAAATTTGAGTTATTTTTAATACTTGGTTGCAAATTTTTTGCATTCAGTGACTCATTGGACTTGATATTGAATGATAATGCATGTTTTAAATCCATGCAGTCTTTTTTCTTTGAGGTTGAGAACACTAACGGTTTGCTATTTCTGGTCATCGCATTGTTTTAATTTGTATCTTGCCAGACCAGCACCTGGTGATGTCACTCTGTGCCTAAGGCTCTCTTTATATTCTAATATTTCATTGGATGTTAGTTCTGGTGAATTGAAGCAACGCTTGTAATCAATAATTTGCACCTGATGGAGCTAAACTAGTTACAGATGATGGACAAATCTTGTGGCTAATTGATTTTGGCCACAAATGCATTTCTTTTTTCTGTACCAATGGAAGGCTTGATGCGTGGATGCGGGATGGCGGATTGTTATGGGTATCTCTTTTGATTGACAGGACCTGCTCTCGCCGATCCTGCTGATGAGGAGGAGGAGGCAGGTGGTGCTGAAATGGAGGAGGAGGAAGAGGTGGAGTCAGTGCGTGTGTCGGAGACAGAGTTCAACTTCTTGGATTACATCAAAAGGTTTGTTGTGACAGATGCTCTGTATCAGTGGCCCTCATCTGCTCATCTTTCATGCAGTCAAACTTGTAGTTTCAGTCCCATAGCTATGCCATTCACGCCTGGCTATTATCCATGACCGAAGTTCTTCTTCATGAAGAACGGCTCTGTATGGTATAAATTAAAATATCAAAATTACTGTTTTAATTTTGGTCAAATATCCTTAAACTTAAAACGTCCTGAACCGACCCAGGTTTGCCAACCCGAACATCGTGCAGCCATACCTGGTCCTGCTGAAGTCGTACTCTCAGAACACGCCCCACACCAATCACTGCATCGCCCGCATGCTCCATCGCCTGGCTGTCGACCTCAAGATGGAGGCTCTGCTGTACCAGCTCTCTGTTTTCTGGCTCTTCAACAAGATCATGGGGGACCCAGCGGCTGCAGCGTATCGGGTACAGACCCAGACCAGGGGCGTAAAACACACACTCTCACCCCTGTGCTCTTTCTGAGGGAACATTAGGGAAATACATGTGTAAATCCTCTTATGTTGCATGATGTAGGTGTGCGGCATGTATGACATATTACTTTACCAGAACTCAAGGCTCTGAAAGTGTGTGAAATTGTTTGATTTTTATTTCTGCACTGTCCCAAAGCCTACCTCTGCCCTTATTTGATTAACCTGAGCTGATTCCCATTTCAAAATGTACCGTGCATTGCAAATAAAGCACCTCCCATAATATCTGGACACATTACACTTGCGTCATTTTTATGTAAGCTCTGAAATGATGGTATTATTTTACTTTTTCCTATTTAGTTGTATAGGCGGGTGTAGTATAACACAATGTGCATTTTTCGTTTAATTGCTTAATGATCATTCATAGCATTTATGACCCCTTTGTCTGGTATAGAGGGGCAGTAAAATTTCATACTAACACTGTTAATGAAACCTTATTTAGCAATGAAATTTGTGGTTTTCTGTGAGTTGACATATTCCTGGCCAAGCCACCTGATTTGTCTTTTTCAGTCAAAAATGTGAAAAGGTGTAAAAATGTTATGTGAAATGTGCTGAAGAGTGTCTCTCAGGAACTCAGAGAGCAGGACATTCGGCATTTGAGACTCAAATAGCCCCCCTTTCTCCTTTGCCTGCCCTCAGGAGCTGGTGACCTTCGCCAAGTATGTGCTGAACCGCTTCTTTGCTGTGGCAGCACGCAACGACAAGGCCTTTGTGGAGCTGCTCTTCTGGAAGAACGTGGGAGCCGTTCGCGAGATGACCGAGGGGTACACGAAACCTGGAGAAGGGTCAGTGGAGCTCCCTGTGTGTGCTTGAAATGCACGTCTGTGAAAACATGTTACTTTTTAAAAAATAATTAATTAATTAATTGGACATTGCCATTGAGCATTTTAATTAAATGGGTTTTAAACGTGGACTTGCTGATATGGTTCTTCCAACTGCTGCTTGAACGTTAAGCCCTGGTAAATGTGTTACTTTGACCTACTTCTCTCTGTCTAAGCAGTGGAGGAAAGAGGGCGATTTGGTCTCCAGAAGAAGAGGAGGAACTGCGGGCCGTTTACGAGGAACACAAAGACTCTGGAGGTGAGTGTCCCTGCCGCTCTCCTGTTTGCCTGCTCTCCCTCCTCTGATTCCCTCTCTTTCCAGCTCACCGCCTCTGTTTTTCCCGCACCCTCATTGCCATCTCTTTCACAGTGCCTGACATTGTGGAGACCATCTTGCCGCTGCTTAGAAACACCAGCCGGACGCGTAGGCAGGTCGTGGCTCAGATGGTGCACATGGGTCTCGTGGACAGTGTGAAGGACCTCAAGAAAGAGAAGTCAGCATTTAATTCAGCATTTAAATTCCTTCATTCCTGACCTTCATTGGATGGTTTAAGTAGTACTTGAGTAGTTGCTCTGTACTGTGGGGTTACAGATCCTCTGAAGATTAATGGTAGAATTCGTGTTTGAGATTCAAGACAAGGGTTGTGCTGAAAGGTTCAGTGTGCATTTGAAAGTTAAGTGTTATACAAGAAGCTTTGCACCATACGCAGTGGTTAAAGTCACACAGTAGGCTTGTTACAACTAGTAATGCAGCAACGACGCATAATATAACAGGTGTTACACTATGTGTTTTTGTTACATTATGTGTAGGATAGTTGATGCATAATGTAACAATATGATGCATTGTGTAACAATTTTACGAACACAAAATGTTACAATTTTTGACGCATAGTGTAACAACATTTTCTAACGCATAATGTTACAACCCCTTCAACGCATAATGTAACAACACCATACCAAACCACTAATCGGACCAAAAAGAAACGCATCAACAACTCAGTAAAACAGGAATAGGTATTCAATTTTACATTTTGTCGGGCTCATGAATACTTAAACATATGTAAACCATCACCAGGGGCTGATCTTTAAATCCAGGAAAAAAGGTGTCATTTTCCATATAGACCTGGACCCAATTTTGAGTCCTTCCACAGTGAACTCTATCCGCTCGGGGTACACCCTGTTCCTGAAAGTCTACTTCACCCCATATTCCATCTTATAATGACGCTTGAATGACCTGAACGCCATCACCCAACGTCTGCTTGGCTGAGGACTCCGAATCGTGGACGTCTGAAAACCACAATGTCTACAGGTTTTCTAAATCGGGTCCATGTCTATGGAAAATCATGAATGAACGTATTGTTTTGTGAACGTCTACTTTTTGTGGATATAACCGCCCATGCCCAGAGAAATGGATTTGGGGATATTCCCAGGGATGCAGAAAAACAACCATGTGCCATGGACTTACATTGTTTCAACTCAAAATACACTGTTGACTACCCACATGCATCATCGATGATTTTGTACCCATTGCCTCATGATTTTGATGCCAAAGCCAACAGGATATCCAAAGAGCAAAGCAACTAATCAGTCAGATCATTCTTGTCTATTTCTAACCCCTATTCTCTCAGCTACCCGTATCTCATGCCCCTATTGCCATTTTACAGTAGGAACGTACGGAACACGTGCATAGGTAGCCACGTGTCCCAAGAATTCCTCTGATTGGCTGTGTCAAGTTCAGAAATCGGCAGTTCGCGACTGCTCATTAATATTTAATGAGCCTCACCAATCAGCATACAAATAGCATTACCCAGAGATGTTAGACCCCACGAACTGACTTGGCCTATGGTGGAAACTAGTGCCAAAATCAAATATTCTATTGGTATTACACTGTTCAATGGGACCAAGTTTGCAGGCATAGGCCTACTTAGTCAGGTTGGGATACAAAGGGGTTGACCTGGCCGCCCCTCTATTGGTTAAAAATTCTTTGAATTTGACCAGGTGCCTCTTCAAATTTTTTGAAATTGAAAATCCAAAAGCCGGGTCGGCACCCTCTTTGTCTGGATCCCTGACCAGGTGCAGGAATTCAGCCTTGAACATTGAACTTGAAATTGACCAAGAAGCATTTCCAATCCAAAAAGGTATACTAGTCGATTTCCAGAATTCTTGTCTGGATTCAAAGTGTCCTAAGTAGGCTGTTTGTGTTCCTTACCAATACAGCATAAAAATACATTGAACTTAGGACTAAACCGCTCCTGAAAAGTAAGAAGACAACAAGAGTAAGTTGATGACTACAGATGCAAATATATGAATATACTGGTTAATATGACTATTTGTACGAAAGGTGGCACTTACCAGAGTTCTGTGAATGGTATGGTGGGAAGACATGTTGTTCTGTCCTGAGTGTTCAAATTTAGCTCTGCATACATTATGTTTCAGTGTTTGCCACAGAATTTTTTGGAGACTATAGGGGCACATGTGTGACATGTCTGGCTTATTCTAATTTGAAAGCGGGGGAGGGGGAGAGATGATTATCATTTGATTGAGCGGAGGGGGGATGATGTATTCTCATTTTGTTGCATGAATTATTCATTTTGTTGAGCGGCAGATGACTCATTTTGATTATTTTGGGGGGGCAAAGGTTCCGGCCTTTCCTATTTTTCCGTTTTTTTTTTTTTTTAAATGGCATCCAAAATCTCAACACGCGCATTTGAATGGACTATGGAGGGAAATTAGAATTGTTCCGTTGGCGGGCCTGAATCATCAATGTATGCAAACATTATTTTTGAATCTGCGTGTCTTGCCCTTTAATTTGGAACTATTTTCAAAGCCTTAGTACTTAAGGGGTGTTATTCCAAGCGTTCTGTTGATTTTTGGTCTTGGAGCATGAATTGGGTGAAAAAATAAGCCCACACCCGCCCTCCTCATTTTGATTAAAAGATTTTTGGGGGATGTGAGTAGCTTTAAATGAATCTCAAAGACATGCGCGTTCCAAAAATGTAAGGCCCGGTTAGGTAGAAGTCGCAGCGGTATTACGACTCCATCTTATTGCACCTTACCTACAAACTCGAGCCTATACAAACTAGTCTTTTGGCATCAAGATCAGTCAAATTAATAATGGTCCACGGACCATGTGCTTGTCTCAGATGATTTTGTGTCACTGGAACTGTGACGGATGGCAAGTCATGCAGATCCATCTACTCTGAGCTTGAGCTGGCTATGAAAGATGACAGCATAAAATTGTGTAGTGTATGCCTACACAGAGCAAATTACATGTACAGCCTGATATTGACCAGAAAAGAAGAGACTGGTATGCCTTGATGCACTCAGATAGGTTTACGTTTATCACATTGTGCCCCCTGGTGGCAAGAAAACACATCAAACCGGGTTGATTTTTGGTATTATGTACGCTTAGATGCCCCGCAAGCCAAATATCAAAAGTATACTTCAAAGAATAAGGGTCCTAGAGCCGCTTGATTTCTGGTATTTCTCCTTTTGCCTAGACCCATACACACGCCAAAAATCAGAAGTCTAGGTCCAAAGCAAGGGTCCAAAGGATAACAAAACGTGTCGCTTTGCAATGTTGACCATGTCAACGGACGATGGACGCCACACCACGACATAAGCTCAACGAGGTGATCTAAAAAGTAGTGTTAAAATCCATGCAGCAGAGTCGGCTATCGGCGACAGCGCTAGTTCTGAACTGGGTTATTTTTGGGACGACCTGACCATGTTGATTTTTTGTAAGAAAAATCCTGTAGGATAAGTGTTCAGGACTTGTTACATTATGCGTTGAAGGGGTTGTAACATTATGCATTAGAAAATGTTGTTACACTATGCGTCAAAAATTGTTACATGCGTTAGTAAAAATGTTACACAATGCATCATATTGTTAGACTATGCGTAGGATAGTTAATGCATAATGTAACAAAAACACAGTGTAACACCAGTTACATTATGCGTTGTTGTTACATTACTAGTTGTAACAAGGCTTAGGGGTGTTATACTTGACGGTTATGGTTGTACTGCAGGTTTCATGCTGTTGGCTTATCCCTGGTCTCTGTGCAGGAAGGGAACTCGCATTGTGCTCTGGACAGAGGAACAGGAGCTGGAGCTGGAGACTCTGTTTGAAGAGTACAGGAACTCTGACGGTGAGCTCTCTCCTCGACTCCCCCTACAGGCAAAGCTTTAAAAAGGCAGCTGCTGGTCACCTTACACCATCTACTGCAGGAGCTCTCTGTTCTCCTCAGAAAGGGCTGGGGTGGGGGCAGGATTTTAGTCCAATCAACAGGTGCACACCTGAATAAAGGTCTTAAATAAGAGACTGAGTGGATTAGTGGAAGTAGGTGTGCAACTGCATGGCTGCAACAGAAGGGTGCACCTGTTTTTTTTTTTTGCTTAGTGGCTCTATTTGATTAGCAGTTTTGGTGCTATGTGTAAAAACCCCTGATCTACTATGTCATATTCCATAAAAGTGCTGCTTTTGCTAGTTAATTTTAAAATTGATGGCAGAATTTACTGTGGTTCATCATGAAAGAACTGGATGTGCGTTTTATACATAAAATGGCCGAATAATGAATTCAGCTGTGATGCATGGGTTTAGCAGCTGGAGGAAAGCCAGATTGGCAGCCGACAGGTGGTTGGCAGTTTTGAGTGGGACCTTGTCATGAGCGGTGGTAGTGGTCTCTCCACAGATGTGCTGGGCAACATTTTGAAGAGGCTGACCATTACGGAAGCATTTTTTTTTTTTTTAAAGGCAGTTGTCAACACATGGGTTTACAGCTGCACGGGTGGTGGACAAGATGCTCAGCATGGGCCTGGTGTCTGACAGGAAGGAGCTGTACAAGAAGAGGCGCACAAATCGATAGTGCTCCAAAACCGCCGAATCCACTGGCATGGTGAGCTGCAAATAGCGAAGGATGCACGAAATCTACACCTCCCACACTGCTTTGCAATGACAATATCATTATTCTTCAGTGTTATTATACAATATTATTCCACCCATTTCTTCTAGCTGCTGCTTTTCCTAC
This sequence comes from Gymnothorax javanicus, assembly GCA_029692085.1. Classification (NCBI taxonomy): domain Eukaryota; kingdom Metazoa; phylum Chordata; class Actinopteri; order Anguilliformes; family Muraenidae; genus Gymnothorax; species Gymnothorax javanicus. The sequence goes on from CM056202.1 coordinate 80,018,785, forward strand.
AGTTTTTGAATTGTCAACACAAAACATGTCTGGGATCCATGTTAAGGTCATGAGCTTCAGGAATCTCTCATTATTGATTTAATTTGACTGAGGTTCCACTACATTTTTCTCACAGTGGCCGGAACTACCGGGAAAAATTGTTATGGACTTGTAAAATTAGGAGCTTACTTATCTCTCTATAATCAATACGCATATTACAACCCTAATAATTACCTTCATGGGCCGTGTTGTTTGTTGAGGGTGCACTGTGGAATCAGAGTTAATAGATTCTGAAGGTCTCATCTTGTCATCATGTATGTAGGCTGTCTATTTTCAGACACTGTTCCTTGTCATGGCCGAATAAAACTCTCAGTAAGTAGTTTCAGTGCACCTTACCTACGGACTGATTGTCACATTGTTCCTTTTCCCCCTCTCGTGAAAAATATTTGTTTTCATCAATTTATGGAAATAATAATCTTGGACGACATCTTGTTTTCCTATTGTTTTCAGCTTGACTTCCATATTTGGAACACTTCCTGTTATGCCACATCCACTAATTAGCAAAATTGAGTCAATCTTCATTTTGTTTTTCGGAAGTCTCCGCTCGGACCTCAAAAAAAAAAAGGTTCATTATCGAGCGAAAGCGTCAAATTTGGGGCATTTGATCAGCAGGATACTGTTCATGAACTGTTATGTGAAACTGACACCAGGCAGTGTTCTCGCAGTCAATTTGGGCCGCTACGATGTGACTGGGGCCGCTACGCTCTTTCAATGAACGTAGCGGCCCAAAAATGCAAAGTCATGCGCCAGACACGCGCCTTGGCTGTACATGAGCCAACCCTTGATAACTTTTCGAAATACAGTGTTCAAAATTAATTTCTAACATCATACATATTAAAATTAATGAATTTATTGACACAACGTTTACATTTTTTGACGGAGAAACACTGGAAGTTGGTTTCCACAAGACTCGTTTCAACCATGGTTTCAATCACCTTTTAATTTATCTTTGGCGGATAAACACCCGATAATTTTATTGTTATTCGGTTTAGGAACGTCTTTTCTACCATTGAAAATGAATGTAGACGATAACATCAAAGCGCACCATTGTAAAGACAATCATTGTATGGCAGAAGAGTTGGGAGGATTTCTCCATGGATTACGTCGCATCACCTCGGAAATGTCAGAAATAATTTCTGACGTAATAATCTATAATCTATAACTTTTACAGACGAACGTCTTGTGAAGCTAACCAGCCTAGTTTGAAAACATGTCAGCCACCTCTGTCAATATTAGAGATATTGGTTAGATTTTTTTCACAGAATATTCCTTATGTGATATACAATGACTTTGTTTTAAAAAAAAACTAAAAAACTGGGCATCGCCAAAAACAGACTCTCCCCGGGTTTTCACAGGCGGGGTCACATTTGATCTATGCTGTTCAGTCAGTCAACGGCAAACTATCTGCAGAGAGATTTGATTATGTTTTCGAACTTTGCCATAACATTGCATGGGTACAGAAAGGTTAGAGTTTGAACTTTTTTTTTTCACAATCCGCTGCCTGCAGAAGGCATAGGGCAGCAGCTAAGTGTATTTTATTGGCGACTTTTTTGGAAACATGTCAGCATCCAAGCGATGTAATATTGCAGCATATTTTGCCCTGGCGCCTGAATGCGAGACTTAAGCAAAATGTTACAATAGGTAATGATGTAAAGTAAAGATAAAAGGGCATTAGTGCAGTTGTACATTTGTCACAATTTGTAATAGTAATACTTTGGGTTCACCATTTGATTTGGTGAATAGTCAGTCAGACATAATTTCCTTATGCTCTGTACATTGTAATGGTGAGAACTTGTTTGTATTCTGAAGAATAAAGTTCAGTGGGCTTTCTGCAACTCTGTCTTGCATTCAATATTATTGGTCGCACTTGCAGGCCTTCAGACCAGATCACACTTAGAATAGGTTCCTTGTTTCCAAAAAATAACTTGGGAGGCAAAGAAAAAGATGGGAGGACAATATCTCAGAATGGACTTGCCTGACTCTAGAAACAGTAAGAAGAACAGAGGATGGGGGAAGGGTAGAGAAAACTGATTGCCAGATCATCCTTGGTGTTGAACAGTCATACAGAAGAGGTTTGTGAAAAGTTCTCTCGCTGTGAGTTTCCTTGAACTTGAATATTGTGTCAAGGCCCTGTGCAAAAGGTTATTAACTGCCAAGATATCATTAATCGACACTCAAAATTGAAAAATAACACCTCCAAATGTGCTAAAATGCCAGAGCTTCCGGGGGGCTTTGCTCCCCTGGTCCCCACGGGGGCACTACCCCTGGACCCCACAGGGGGCCTGGGCAGTCCCCGGACCCCTGGCCAGTCATTACCCCTACGCTGCAAAAAAATCCTGGTGAGAACACTGGATCAGTTTTTATTTGAGAAAATTCAGTAAATTTGCGCTTAAATGTAATGACCTAATTCCCAGAAATGAGCTAAATTATGACTACACTGCCCCTCGTAGGCTTCTGGTAATGACCTATAAAAAGGGAAATGGCTTTTATTAAGACATTATTGATATGTATGATGATTTGCAAGAATCAATTATAATTTTTTTAAAAATTTCATGCAAAAAATGCACTGTTTCATTTTTTTATTATGGTCTTATTATGTCACACATGAAAACATAAGCTACACTGAACAAAAAATATAAACGCACAAACTAAAAATGCTGAGCTAAATTTACCTCTAATGAAATACGCCCGCAAATAGTGTTTATTGGTGTACTGAATGATTTGTTTTGCTCAATTCTGGTGACCCACATCTCATTGACCACTCCCTGTGAGATTACTCACTCATTGAGTTATTCCGCCCCTGAGCTGCATAGAGCATAATATTGAGTTGGTCAGTCAGTATGACCAATACACAGGCACTCCTTTGACCAGGGTCAATAAAAGGCCACTGCAAAATGTGCACTTTTGTCACAAGTCACAATGCCACAGATGTCACAAGTCATGAGGGAGCGTGCCATTGGCATGCTGAATGCTGGGATATCTGTGACAGCGGTGTCAACACACTTGAATGTGTGCCATTCCACCATCAGCCAGTTGAGAAGTCGATTCAAAGAGACTGGCAGCACTGTGAATCATCCACATGCCCCACGACCACGTGTGACCACGCCCACACAGGATCGGCACATGCGGCTTCAGCACCTCCGCGATTGGTTCCGATCAGCCATCAGGACAGCTGACGAGACTGTCGAACTGCACAACAGGCGGATATCAGCTCAGACTGTCCTAAACCGCCTGAGGGAGGCAGACCTCCGAGCCCGCCGACCACAGCAAGTCTCAACCTGACCGCCATCCGTCATCAGTACAGACTCGACTGGGCCAACCATAACCTTCGCTGGTCGCTTGCATGGTGGAGGACGGTGTTATTCAGCGATGAATCGCGATTCCAACTGTACCGCGCTGATGGCAGACACCGCGTATGGTGACGTGTGGGTGAGCGTTACGCTGATGCCAGCTCCGAATTGCACTGCAGGAGGTATGGGACAACATTCCACAGGCCACTATTGGCAACCTCGTGAACTCCATGAGCCGGAGGTGTACCGCTTTACATGATGCCGATGGTGGACACACTTTCGTTAGTGAGTGCTGTGAAGTCTGCCCGCTGACCCCTGTTGGGTTCAGGCTGTGATAACTCATGAATTGTGTACTGTAAATTGTTAGTCATGTTTCTGTTGCTTGAATATTAAGGCAAGAATAGAAAAATAATTGTTTCGTTTAAATATTTCCCGATTGATAAAAAATAATAAAAAAAAATCATTGTGCGTTTATATTTTTGTTCAGTGTAGATTAAAATCAAAGGAAAGGTACATGCGAAGGACATAAGCTACCTAGAAATAACTGTGTTTTTTCCCTCCACCACAGAGTGAAGAGGATTTCTTCTCAGACCTGGCAGCGGGAGCACAGGAAGAGGCCTCAGACATAGAGGAAGAAGATGAAGTGGAGGATGAAGAGGAAGAAGACTCGGGGAGGAGTGAGGATGAAGGAGTGGAGGAGGAGGAGGAGGAGAAGGGGAGAGGGCCCGCAGAAGGGGAGTCGTAGCAGAGAAACGCCAGTGGAGCTGAATGCCAGCGTGGCAGCCATGGTGCACACTCTACGAGAGGAAGGTCTGCTCTGCTCGATTTCAGCACCTTAAACCTTCCTGCTCACCAGACCTCAGCCCCTGACCCTCATGCACTTCTGTTCAGATTCAACCCTCATACATTTCAATCTTAGTCCCTCTGTTCAGGTCCAGTCCTTATACACTTCAGCCTGAGTCCCTCTGTTCATATTCAACCCTGATACACCTCAGTTTTAGTCCCTCTGTTCAGATCCAATCCTCACACTTCTGTTATTGTCCCCCTGTTCAGATCCAGCTCTCATACACTTCAAACTAAGTTATTCTGTTCAGATGCAACCCTCACATTCAACCCTTATACACTTTTAATCTCCGTCCCCCGGTTCAGATTCAACCCTCATACACTTCAAAGTTAGTCCCCCTGTTCAAATCCAAACCTTATACACTTCAGCTTTATTCCCTCGGTTAAACTGTCGCACTTGGTCCCTCTGTGCAGTTCCAACTCTAATACACTTCAGTCTTGATCTCCCAGTTCAGATCCATTCCTTGTCTGCCTCAACCCCACCTTACAGCTTATCATCCCCAGTGGTCATCACTCCCTTCCTTTACCTAATATAATATCCCCCCAACTATACTTTGCTAGTAGTCAGCCCTTCACCTATTCTTCTGTTTGTGTGTTTCCAGGAATGGCAGGGCCACTGTTATGGCTGCAGAATTGCCTGAACAGAACTGCAGATGACCGTGAAGAGGAAGGTGAGGAAGTGTGTGGGCCTGTAAGTCTGTCTGTGTACTTCAACGGCGCCCTACTCCTCAGCGATTAAAAAAATGTAATGTCCTAAAACCTCGGTATTGTGAGGCTGTCCCATCTTGCTGCCTCCCGATCACTGAATGGGTGCCCTACCCGTCTCCAGGCTTGTCCCAGGCTGTGCCACTCGTCCCACTGGTAGAGGAGAACGAGGACGCCATGGAGATAGCTGGCTTCCAGCGACTCCTGCGGAAACTGGGTGTCCGAGCGCCTGCCAATGAGCAGGTAGGTCCACCTGCTGCTTTTCAAACAATTTTATGTTCAGCTAATCATGGAGAAAGAGTTACAGTTGAAGGGCATGGAATAATTTTGTTTAATGCAGATCCTAAATATACTTCTGCGGTTCAAATGTAAGCATGTTGTAGAGCAGGGGTGGCTAACCCAGGTCCTGGAGAGCCACAGTGTCTGCTGGTTTTTAGTGTTACTCAGCACTCGATTGATGAATTAAAGCAGTTGATTACACACTTCACTTATCTCACTTGGTGTCTTAGGTTTAAATCGGGCGGAGAAAACCAAACTCAGCACACCCTCTGGCTCTACAGGACCAGTGTTATCCACCCCTGCTCTATAAACTTTCATCTGTACGCTGTACTTCTATTTTGTCTGCATTACAACTACGCAAAATATCCAACCACATCAACAAATCTTGGGTAACACGTAGATTGCTGTCACAACCTGCAAGTCTGCTTAATTGGTTCTTGGAGTCTTGTGGGTTGTTCCTGCTAATTGCTTGATTGGCTCATTATTACCAAATTAAACCTGAGACACCAGGTGAGATCAGTTAAGTGAGTAATCAACTACTTTAATCCATCAATCGAGTGCTGAGTAACACCAAAAATCAGCAGACACTGTGGCTCTCCAGGACCAGGGTTGGCCACCCCTGTTCTAGAGTCTTCCACAGTGTCAGAAATGGGCATATTGGTATGGGACATTGATTTTCCGTAGTGCTACTGTGTAATTTTAGAATAATGTGACACTCTGCCCTTTCTTGTACTCTGTAACTATGAACTCAATGTCTGTGTCCAAGATTGGTAATGGAAACAATTTCAAGGCTTTGTTTATGTAGTATATAAATAAAAGAACCCCCCCCCCCTTGCATGGCCTGTCCAACCCTGTTTTTCTAATGTCTGTCACCCATTAGGTTTTCATTACCAACCCTAACAAAGTACACCTCCCTCACGGACTACAGATGTCATTGACTACGTTTACATGCAGTCAATAACCCTTTCATAACCGGAATATTAGCAATAACCCTGTTGCACACGGCCATGTAAACACCAATAACCCTTTTGAAAAACTGGAATATGCTCATATTCCGGTTTTTAAAAACCTGAAAATGACCCCTGGGTTACTCCTTTTCTAACCCGAATATTTGGTCATGTATACACCTATCGGGATATCCCCATCGAAAGGAACATTAATTTGTTTTCTGCACATGTTCTATTCACAAGGAATCTTGGTCTTTTCAGTACAGGAACTACTTGTTGTAAACATGGCGGAAACGCAAGACAACACCACACTTTTGAGAGCGATCGGGATATCCCAATTGATTACAATTACCATGTATACAGGAATAACCCTGTTTGCTCACGCATGTAAACGGGTTATTCCGAATGTTTCAGAAACTGAATATTGACCTTAATCCAAATATTGACTGCATGTAAACGATTCATTGAACTTCTGATTAGTAGAATTAGATTAATGCCCATGCATAGTTAAACAAGACAATGCAAAACTGTATTCTGAACCCATTACAAGGGCATGGCCGTGTGTGGATGCTGGACTGGTCTGACAGCAGTCCTGACTTGTCCAGAAAAAAAGAATGTGTGGCACATTTTGAAATGCAAAATGCTACGACAATGACCTGCGTACTGTTGCACGCATAAAAACATATTTGCAGAAAATTAGACACAATTACACCTGAAACACTTAATCACTTGGTGTCATCAGTTCATTAACATTCATTAAGTGTAGTGAAAAGGAATGGCAACGTTACAAAGTGGTAAATGCTTTACTGTTATAACTTTTTTTGAAGTATGTCGTAAGAATCAAAATTAAGTTTATTCTGAGAAATCAATATAAGTCGTGTGATGAAGCATTATGTAATGTGCTGATTTATTGTTTTTAGAATAATGCATGTCAAAGATAAAATAGAATGTTTTCAATTCAATATTAATTTAAAATACCGTCCCAACATTTTTTTTTTTTTTTTTGATTTGGGTTCCATATAGTGCAAAGAACTCCCTTCCCTTGCACAATATAGAGCCTGAATATTTGGGAAAAATGTATCAGTGATGAATGTGTATTGAGTACGATGTTCTTTTGCCTGGTGCTCAGGAGTCGTTCTGGAGAATTCCAGCGAAGCTGAGCCCGTCCCAGCTGCGGGCAGCTGCCTCGTGGCTGTCACAGGAGGAGGGGGTGGGGGACAGGGGGGCTCAGGAGGGGCAGGAGAGTCCCGCTGTGGAGCAGGAGGTGGGGAGTGATGACGTGGAGCAGAGGGCGCAGGCCCTCAGGGCCCTGCTGCTGGCCCGCAAGAGGAAACGACCCACTGCCAGAGACAGCGGTGAGTGCCAGCACTGCTATTGCACACAAACACGCCGCCTCGGTTTTACTATAATCATGGGGATTGAAACATTACGTATTGTTGTAACCCAAAATCTGTAAAATCAGGCCTAATATTTACCTTCACCCTATCCTGCGAACAGGCTTTTGGCTGGTCTTTTAGCAGTGTTTATTCTTGAATTTGGAGTTCCTGTGATGTGCGGTCATGAAGTAGGGGATTGGGGAAAGCAAGGAAAAGGAGAGCCTGCAATGGTCCTTTTAAGATTTGAGTATCTCCGTTCAGATCTGAACGTAAAATACTGATTGGTCAATTTAGAGCACCGGACCGTGAGACGTGTATAAAAAAACGAAAGAAGAAACAGCCCCGTGTATTCTGTTCAACATAACGCCGCCTGAGAATATATATCACACGGATCCTCTCAAAAAAGCTGTAAAAACGATATCTCCCAGGTGCTCACGAGTCCTAGAATTGAAGGCAAAGCAAGGGCTTGCAATTTAGAGTTTAATGAATGGCAGAGATGTTCTGGCCTTGCTGCCTACTGGCTTCGGAAAAAGCCTCGTACTCAAGCGGAAAGGTTTCCTAACTCAAACAATATAAAGATCATTGCAGGCGCTAGCCTCGCAAGCTTGGCAAAATTTCCTTCAGCGACTACTAACGCCTTTTTGCAGGCTACCATCACCATAACCTACAATTCCTGAACCAAATGAACTACTTTTTAACCTTAAAGAGGTTATATTATGTTTTTTGTGGGTTTTCCCTTCCCTTTGGTATGTTCTATAGCTTTTTGATAGATGGAAAATCACACTTGACTATGCTCATGGGGTCTTATAGCTCCCACAAGACACTTAAGTCCCTGGTATTATAGTAAGATAAGCGCACACACACAGGCACACCACTCACGTACAGCCATACTTCTGCTGGACACACTTGTGAGTGCAGCTACTGATATCACATGCATGCACTTTCACTCTAACACGCACATGTAAATGCACTCCACAGCAGGTTTTACTGGATAGCTTAGCCTGTGGTATAGCACAGATGCACACACTGCAGCAGGACTCAGTATCGACACTGGAACTGCATGCTCTCACTGCATGTGTGCATTTGTGCAATACCGGTAGTTGTACTGAACATCTGCACTGAACTACTATGACATGCATATCCACTGCAGCAGGAAGTACTGCTAAGAACAGACAGTGCTATCCCACATGCACTCTCACTCGCACTCTGGTTAGACATGCTGATCAAAACCACCACTGGGACTGTACTTAAGCAAACATGCACACATATTGACCGGACAAACTGGTCATTACAACCACCAGAAAAAAAAAAAACACGCATGCACATACCCACCTAACTTGTTGTCGGTGTCCCATTGCTCACACAGTCAATTACAGAAAAAGGAATGCATGCATACACATGCATACACGCAAACACACATTCATATACTTGCTCAAACTCTGTCACACATTTTCACCAACGTACAAGCAATTGCACAGATATGCTTTTCCTTATGTAACACAGTTTTTGCTGTCCCTTAGAAAACCACTCCTCTCAGGATGATATGGAAACTACCTCTGATGGAGACAACCCAAGGTATGGTGAGGCCAACCTTTAGAAATGTATGTATGGTGAATAATTTGGGCAAAGCACATTTATTTCTTATTTGTTTTTTATTTTTAGGTCACCTGAGATGAAGTCTTAAAGTGACCTATTCTAATTGCCTTTTGTCTGTTGTGGTCTGTAAACAATTTACATTTTCGACGACTTCTCAGAAACCGCTGATCCGATCTCAATAAAATTTTGCAGGAACCTTCCTTGGTCAAATATGCACCAAAATTGTGAATTATATGGTGCTCACCCCCAGGGGCTCTGAGGGGCGGGGCTAAAACTGGCCAATACATTTTCAATTTCTTCTCAGAACCCGCTGATCCGATTTCAATAAAATTTTGCAGGACCTTTCCTTGTTCAAATATGCACCAAAATTGTGAATTATATGGTGCCCACCCCCAGGGGCTGTGAGGGGCAGGGCTAAAACTGGTCAATACATCTTCGACTTCTTCTCAGAAACTGCTGATCCGATTTCAATAAAATTTTGCAGGAACCTTCCTTGGTCAAATATGCACTAAAATTGTGAATTATATGGTGCCCACCCCCAGGTGCTTTGAGGGGCGGGGCAAAAAGTGGTCAAATTGGCTGAAATTTTCAAAATCTTCTTCTCCAGACCCAGATATACTGGAAAACAATACTCTTCATAGATGGAAGGGTCTTCAGGGGCTTTATCAAAATAGTTAATTTCATTGCCCCCAGGCTCCATGTTTGCCCCTGGGGAGGGGGTGAAGTTAACTATACTTTATAGAGGAAAATGATACTTTTGGATATATTTGGTTCATTCACATCAGTAACATCAGTTTTTATACAACTCAGGTGACCGTTAAGGCCCATGGGCCTCTTGTTTTGTTTTGTTTTTTAGCCTTAAAAAGTAATGCTCTGGCCACATCTATGGAAACGCATGCAAATGGCTTGCTGAGTAGCATTTTCCTAGTGTTTGTGTGCTGCATGGTCTGTTATTGTATCTTCACTGTTAGTGCTGACTGACAGTATTTCTGAAATGTTTTTTGTTGTTGTTGTTGTTGATTTAATCAAAGTTTAATCCTTCCTGTCTGGACACTCACTTTAGTGAATTCAACCTTTTTTTTTTTTTTTTTTATCCCCCCGGCATGTAGAGGGGGGATATAGTCGTCAGTGCAGTCATCTGTCTGTCCATGGACATTTCGTTTTAGGGACAGAACTCGAAAACTAAGCGGAATTTTTTTCCTGAAACTTGCTGTGCGTATTATTCTGCTTCTGCACCGGTGCCTTTTCATATTTTGGGATTTCTCAAATCTGATTGCGGGGGCCGGTGGGATATGCCATCTTCTGATGACTCAGGGTTTTTTTTTTTTTGGAATGTATACATCTTGCACATAGGATTGTGTGATAATGAATTGAAATATTTTTTAAAGGATAATTTGATTAAGTGCCGCCATGGGCCATAAAAGTAATCTCGGGCTTTCAGTTTTCTTGAACCGTACCTTTGTACCTGATGCAGCTGTAAATGTACAGCAACCAAACGCCAGAGAAAACATGAAAAATGCTTCCAGGAACAAAAATGAGCTGAGAAGTTTGCAAATCACCATCAAGGTTGTACAGCCTCTATCACCTTTACGCATTATTTTCAAAGTTTGCCTGGATAATGGGAAAGCTATTTATTGGCTAATCAAAACTAATTTAAATTATTCATGATGTGATCATGAGAAGCAGGTAGGCCAAATTAGGCTTCTACTTGAGATTGTAAAAGTAGTAAAATCAGAAATTTTTAAATTTCCCATTGAAGCATTTTTTCAGCAGGGTACAAATGTGCCATTTAAAATGGATATTTTTGCACTGGATTTAGTTTAAAGCATTAAGGAATGTATATTTGTTGTGAAAAACATTTTAAGTGTTTTGAACCATCATGGAATGTTTTCTAAATAATTTTCATTATTTTTAGCCAACTAAGGCAAGCAAACACATTCATGCAAACCTGTGCAGGTTCATAGCCATTTAAAGAATGCAACTAGTGTTAATGCTATCTAAAAATAAATTGACCAGTCTAATGCTCAGACTTTGTAATTGAGCAAATCAATTGTTTGCTAATCAAGCAAAGTTAATGGAAAGGGGTTGAGAAGAATCGCTGGGTAACATGAGGGTTCTGCCTCCCCTGACATATTACATCCAGTATGCACATCACTGAAAGCTACTAATATTGGTGCAGTCTTTTTTTTTTTTTTTTTTTTTTTTTTTTTGAACCCCTGGACACATTTCATATATATTTTTTGATGTTTCGTTGCCGTTTGTTCAGGACCGCATTAGGCATGAAGCCATGGTTCAGGAAAAAGAGACTGTATGATCGCGGAGGTCCTATGGCGGTAGTTAGTCTTATGCTTAAGGAATTCTCTCAATTCAGTACTGCACAGCCTTACTTGCATGTTTTCTTCATTCTCTTTTGACTAAATGAATTACCGTGAACCATATTATTTGGTGGGTTTTGTCCTTTCAGCTACATACAGTTCTCCCGTTTTTTTTTTTTTTTTTTTTTTAAGGGGTCCCTATGTTTTTAGTTTGATGGGATGTGGACTGTCAGGCTCTCTGGTGACCAAAGTGCACGATGCTGCAGTGTTTTGTCTTCTGATTACTGGCTTTTGTTCCCCACTGGCTTTTGTTTCCCAAGAGCTGAAGACATGACCAAATCATTATGAACTTAAAAAGAGAAAGTCAGAGTACTGACAGCGAAGTGTAGTGATTTTCCCAAAGGTTTATTCCTTGACAGTTTAGAAATGGCTTTTATGAACTTGAAAAGTGTTTTTAGTGTGAAAGTTAGTCCCTTGATAAACACATCGCTTCTGCCGCAAGTCCGTAGTGATTTTTAGTAGCCAAATTGTCTTTATTCAGTGGCAGTTTAGGTCTAAGATGGCTACTAGGCTTTTAAGAGACTTCTGCTGATGAAGGTATCATTTATATTGTTTGGAGTGCAGCTTTCATCTTCCTCTGTTCTTGTACTGTATTGAAAGTGGTTTAGGACAGGGCACGTAGGATTTTCTCTGGCTTTCTTTTTGCTGGTAATTGTGGACTCTTACAGCTGCTAAATAATTGCTTAATGTTAGCTAGCTACATATCTTGCTTGACATTCCATTCATGGCTAAAGGAACGAGAAGCCTACAAAGGATTAATAATGACCTGACATCACCTTGGCATATATCTAGCTTAGCATACCATTCATAACTCAGACCCAAACAATTACCTAACTTTAGCTAGTTACGACTAGATAAACATCCTGACCTAAAAATAATGAAATATTCATTCAGTTACTCATGTTTGGTTGCATGCTTGCATGCTGAAAAAAATTCTAGCACTGAATTGCTGAGTTGTCCAAATCATGGACCACCAGCTACTAAACTAGGCAACAGAGAAGAAATGTTCATTTGGAGCTACATGTTCAGAAATATACCGCATTTAGTCATTTAAATCTCCCACCCAGTTTTAAGACTTTAATAATGCTTTTCATTGATTTGCAGTTTAGCTAGCATTAGCCTATTATCACTCACCAGAAATCTTAATTGTTTCATGAGCACCTGAGAGTGTTGTTCTGTCCCAGATGAAGACACAGCTGCTGAGGTCACGGGATGTAACGTGGACCCAGGTTCGGATGAAGAAGCGCAGTCAGCCCCCGCCAAGCGCCGTCGCCAGAGAGCGCTCATAGATGAGGATGAGGATGAAGACTAGACTTCTGTGGTTCCGCAGAGATGAGGCAGGCCAGAACCAAAACTGCCTGGGGATGACCCTGAACTTGCATGGTCTCTTAACAGAATTTGCCCGCTCATTATCCCAGGGCTGACAGAGAATTAAGCAGCCTGTATCAACCCTTGGTCTGTCTTGGCTCACCTCTCATAACGGGGTGCGATTGGGACAAGGGTTTGAAGAGTTGATCCAGGGAACAGTGGCCAAATACATAAAGAGGTGGGAACACAATTAGCTGCTGATCGAAGGGCCAGAAGCGACAGCTTGTCAGCAGTATGTCTTGAGTCAAAATAAGCATTTATTTTTTATTTTTGGAGTTGCTTTGTAATTGTGCATTTTCTGTTTTTGTCTCAGCTCTTGTTTCTTACTTGTTTTTTTTTTAATATTCTTGACATTGAGATAGTCGAAAGCCACATATACAAGCAGACATTTTTTTATGTTGAAGGTTTCAAATTTGACTGCCGGCAGCCAGTTGTTGCCAAGTTTTCCCTCCACTGACTCCATAAGGGCATCTGCAGTACTGTATTAAAATCTCAGGAGATGGCCTAAGTGGGCATTCCTCCACTCTCATGTACAAAGTATGATGTTTCATTGCTGTTTTAAACTGTCTTAAAAAGATAAGTGAACAGTTAAGTTTTTATTCAGTTTGATTCAAAGGACCATATACACGAAAGTGTGAATGTTTTCAACTGTATTTCTTATGCTTGACCAATCTTGAGGAGGAAACTTCCAGGTGTTAATGGACGAGTAATATTTCATGAAGCTTATTATGGGTGGAGTTAAAATGAGCTGTCACTCACTGACAAACTAATGACAATGCACAATGCTGCACCAACACAATAATTGGCTTGTTTTAAGTGACTACTGTGAAAGGCCTATCGGTTTTTGTTTTTTTTTTTTTCTTTTTCTCAATGTATCGAATTCTGCCATTGCTGCTGTTAATAATGTCCCTATTAGTAGTGATGTTATTTAGACCCAGTGGTGAGTGGAAATGCATTCTAGTTTCTTTAGTTTTGAATTGATCCATTGTCGGTTGTTAGGGTCAGTAAACTGAATTATGTATTTAATAAAATTTTGACATCAGCTTCTGTGTTTGTTTTTTTTTAGGTTTTTAGTTGTGATATAACTGGGACAGTGATGTATCAAATATTGTTTTGGTACAGTGGGCTCCAGAACGATTGGCACCCCTGAATGGAAATGCCATATTAATTATATTTTTAAAAAATGGAAACTCAAAATGGGAAATTGATTTTGAAGTAAATGAATTAATATTATTGGTTGGTTCCATTGAAACCTTAAAATTCAGTATTCCTGTCATGCTGCGCTAATATAATTTATTTTTTATTGCATTTAGTGGATTTTCAGTCATGGATGCCAGTATTTCAGGAGCCCACAGCAATTGTGTCAGTTCTATTCTTTAGTGTAATTGGGCTGACAGAAGGTCTAATTTTAACACTTTATTTTTTTGCGTAAAGAGAAAGAATTGATATGGGAACATGAAATATGGCCCAGAATAAGGAAAAATGAATGCATTAAATGTAATGTTTTCTAGTCAAACAATACAAAAATGACATTAACTAGTGTTTGAATAGATATTTGAAGCAAGAAGGTTCAGTAATTGAAGGCCTTCTGCAGGAAACTTGAGGTGATAAAATATAGGCCCGTATTTCCAGGGCTGTTCCAGCCCTTTCATGTATTAAGAGTGTTAGGTTTTGTTTTTTACTTGACTGTGTTTTGCTTTCTGTAAGAAAGCAACGACAAAGCAGTGGAATGCTTAGAAAGAGTGAAATGAAGCCACAAGCCAGGCAATGCATTTGCCCTCAACAGCCACTAGAGGGAGCCTGTACGTCTTTGTGCCACTATAAATGCATAATTCAAAGAAATCCGTTCTCGGAGCTAATGCACATTCCCACGTTACTGCATTTTCTGTTCTTTACAGTCCTGCAGATGTTTTAATGAATCAGCAATTCTTCCAACCAAAGTGTAATGAGACTAGATCTGAACTGGTGACATTGCTTCATGAATTGAAGGATGATATATTGACAAGAAGAAGAATGTGTCCAAGTCCTCTCTAATGCACCATCCCCTATAAAACAAAGAAAAAAAGTATCTCAACATACATTTTTCCCCGTAGTTTTACAGTAGACTGTGGTTGACAAGGTTTTCTGTTGATTGTAATGACTGTGGCTGTGGAGACTGAGATAACACTACACTCTTGTGGCACTTCCTCCTCTCTGTTAGAGGCAGAAATCAGTGAGAGTCCCTGCCTTTGCAAGAACAGAGGCCCCCTCCAGAGATACTTCCTGTGTTCACTGTAGCCTTTGAAGCTGCCTTCTCAATATGCTTTCAATTAACTTCATTAAACCAAGCTTATAAACAAACCTGCATCCACGGTTACTGGTGATATCATGGATGGTGCAGCCCACACCCCGACCCCACAACTCCCCTCTTTAAACTCGCTGGATGTAAAGGGCTTCCTCTCCCCTTGTCCCCCTTGACCCAGTTCAGACTCTATCACTGTTTACAAGGGGGGCTGGTGCAATTCCCACCTAAGTGGCTTCTACCTCTCCCCGCTACATCTGGACTGTGTTAGCCACTTCCTGTTAGCGGCATCCGGTCAGATCCCAGACTCCTACGGGCCCCTGGGAAGGGGATTTGAGAGGAAGATGCGGGGTTGTGAGGGTAAACAATGTGTGCAGCCATCTTTATGCAAACACTCAAGTGTGCCCAATCAGAAAACAGCAGCAATAAACCCAGATGTGGAAACGCAAACACAGACAACTAAAACAACAAATCCAGCAACAATCAAAATGGTGACAGTGAAAAGCTTTGAATCACAAGTATGCTGAACAGTTTACACTCAAGAAGAATACATCACAATTTACGTGTGTAATGGTTACAGACCATAACACACTATATAGAGATTTAGCCCCTTACGGTCTCAGATCTTAGGGTGGCATTGTAGTGTAACATCTGAAGCAATGAGCTTTTCACTGAAAATTGATGTTTGATCCTCTGTCTAGCCTCCTGCTCTAGGGCCCTTCTGCATTTACAGTACCATGCTTCAATACAATACCCAGCTGTAGAATTGTATTTGTCAGTATAAGTGAAGTGAGTCACTGATTAAATGTAGTATTTGCCAGAATGAACCTCCCGAATCGCCTCTTCAATTTCCGACCAAAATCATTTTTCCAGCGTTGGTGATGCATAAATGGAGAGCTTTTGGAAATTACAGCAATACATCTATGAAAACCGTAAACCTATAAATGCAGCGTCTTGTAGCAACGTGTTGTCTCAGTACTGTTCCTTGGGGCCCCATGTGGGTGTATATCCGGCTCACTCTGTCAAACACCTCAGGCGTCAACGGCCGATGGATCAGCCTGCTCATATGACGAAACTGCAGCAAAATGCAAGTATGCTTCCACCAATCCAGAGAATGTGACTTTAGAAGTCCAAGTAGGACATCAACTTTATAATAAAACTCAGAATAAAAAATGATGGAACGTTGCGCGCACATTGGGCTGCATGACATAACATGAATAGGTCTGTATCCTGTTTCAGATAATATACTCGCTGCTGAAATTAGTTTTGTTCTCTTGACCTGACCAGCACCTAACATCATTCTGCTGGAGGAAGAAAGCTCACGGTGTAGAAGATGTGCGTTGCTGTATGAGACGTTAACTCAGGATTTAAACAGTTTTCAAACATGGACTACATACTAATACAACTTATTGAAAACAATTCATATTTCCTATTTTTTTTAGCGTGTGAATTCAGGGAGAATGCAGCATGTTTTGTCAGAATGAACTCAGAGTTGGGTGAGTGCCAGCTTCTCTAATATGCGGTCCCACCCCCGCCAACTCTACTCTCTCATAATTCTCATGTTTTGCCTAAGTCCGTTGTATCGTCTTCAGACCTCTCTAACCCGAGACAGACTCGAGGGTACACAGATCAGTTAAAGACTGAAAAGAGCCATCTTTATTCTGGGAACACTGACAAGCTTGTATTAGTACGTGAAATCATGCCTATACTCAATTTAAATCAGTTTTTTTTTTCTTTACCTCTAACGGCAGCCCGATATGGACCACAAAAACTCTAACGAGATAGATACTTCGTAGTTGGAACCAAATTGCACTTGGCCTATATGTTCAAGCCTACTAACATTCGGTGAAATTTTAGTCACCAAAAATGGAATACATTGGATTTTTGCTTTCTTAACGAAACAAAGAAAATTTAGTTATCAGTTGGAAAAGATTGGCAATACGATTTTGTTTTCAGGCATGCCACTGACATGCTGTGACAGTAACGGCATAGCAGGAGGCAAATAAAATAAATAAATGTTGGATGTATTTCCCATTAGGCCGACCATTTGTACAAACGGCTTGGTGACTCGTCTAATTTGCATGCAGCAAAATATGCAACTGTAATACAAATCTGAGAGGGGTATCCCTGCCCCCCTCAAAACAGAAGACAAAGGCTAACCTCGAGTCACCTCCAACGTCCTGGCGTGAGGTTTTTCTGTCTTTCCTGCCTCCCACCTCCTCGCTTAACCGTTAGTAACAGATGGTCTCATGCCTATGATGATGTTCAACATTTTCTACCGCTTGTTGTTAGGGAAACACTCCCCTTCCACCCAGCCCCCATTTTTTTCCGAGCGTTGGAGTTTGTGTTTGAAAAACCTTGAAACCTTTGGGCATCAATTTACAGTGGAGAGAGAGGGGAGGGAAAGGGAGGTGGACAGTTGGGGGAGGAGACCATTTGGTCTCCACTTTTTTCGAAAGAGGCTAGACTGCCAGCTGAGCTAACTGGCTAATGTAAGTTCGTTATAAGTGTAGCTAGAGGTGAAGTTAGCATAAATGAAGATACATGCATGACAGATAAATTAACGGAAGCAGTAAATTCAAGGTAGGTGTCTACAACATTTCTAGTTAACTCATTTTCCTCAACCGAGAAAGAAACAGTGGCAATTAATTCAGAAGCACTTTAATGTAATGAATTCCCTGTCGTCTATCGCGTGTTCTCAGCAGGAAGAAAGTGAGGTTGGGGTATTTCTCTGGCAAGTGAAGTTATTTGGGAAGCAGAAGTCGGTACTTTCCCTGGAGTACATGTTGATGATGTCGCTTGGTATCTTGTTTGTCGTGATGTGCTGTCACGTCTGCGGCGTGGGTTCCCCTGGTCTCTGGAGGAAATTATTGTCCAAGTGGTGAAATGAGAAGGGGAAGTTTTAACGGCTTATGAATATCTGATTATTAACCATTCGCGCGAGTGGCTTGTCCCGTGATGTTTACTGGAGAAGTTACGTCTGTCACTTTTTAACTGTCCGTTCAACTTGGTCGTTCACGCGGTTTCCGCTTGAACGAATGGCAAGTTTGCTGCTATTCTGAAGTTGAAGTCAAACATATTTTTGGTTATTACTTCTCAGTTGGAGTGCCCTTGTTTTAAATTCAGTGGACTCGATGAAATTACTGTTCTGTCATTACTCTATTTATTTATTTATTTATTTACCTCTTGTTTTGAACACATCTTATGTAGTCGTAAATGTGCATAAACAATAGCACATTTGTTCAAAAGTAACAGTGACTGTACAGAAATCGTACGTTTTAAATAGGCATTTTCGTCTTAACACCTTAACTTTGGACCATTTTTGGTTTCAAGTTTGCGAGCTCGTTTGCTGATGGTAGAAGCTTAATGCTGAGGAAAAACTCCGATTCCTCAAGTTAATTTGAAATTTTAATACCGTTCATGTGGTCAAAAATAAAGTTTCCTCAAAACAAATTATTCGAATTCCTTAATTTAAGACTTAAAGTTTTACCTGTACATGTCCATCTTTCCCATCAGTGAATAAACCAGTTTCTGTCAAAAAAGAAAAGACTCAAAATAATAAGAAGCACTTTAGAGTTGGCTCAACTTCAATTTCCGAGTTCTTTCAAGAAGAGTTTGAGTTTATACATACTCAAAAGTTCAAGTTGAGTAAACTTAAAAATGCTGTGTAGCTAGCTGGTTGCCTGACTTTTTTTAAACTTTTATTTTTTACAATGCAGTCAGTTTTTGTATATTGGTAGGTTTGTAGAGTTGACCATTACAAAGCTGGTTTATGCACTTTTTATCCCCTGCCAGGCGAAAGCCCAAAAGGGGATTATGTTGTGGCGCAGTCCATCTGTCTTTCTGTCCATCTGTATTGGAAGGTACTCGACTGGTGAAATTAAATCCTCCTGCAGTTTTCATTGGACATCCCTGAAACTTAGCGCGAATGTTGCAGATAGACTGGTGCATATCGCAGTAGGGACTCTGGCGGGGCTGTTGTGCTTTCAGAGCAGTGTTGTTTGCTACAATATGGTGGATGGTAGGTCTTGCTACTTGTTGAGCTGTTCTTTATGTGCATTATTTCTCATCTTAACAGGAACCACTAAGTATTTTTTGTAATTTCATAGAATAGTTTGGGTGTTTCCCATGGAGGGTACTGTAGCACTTGCTTACTCTTTGTGTGGTAGCTATTTTTAGGAATAGGCTGTTTTTTTCCCCCAGTCAGTCAGGTCTGATGCATATTATGTTGTGTTCACTGTTTCTACAGCACTGAAATACTGATGTCTGCTCTCTTAATGTAGACTCACTCTTCCAGTATTGTGCATGTATTTGAAAAAAACATAGTCAAGTTGAGCATTTATGCTGAACATATACAATAAGGCCTGGACTGCTGGCAGTGCACCTTTGATAAAAACAGAAAACAGGCTACATATAAAAACCATCACTCTCACATCATCAGTTCATCAGGTCACTGATGTGTTGGCCTTGTTATGCTGCCAGGCATCTGGGGGGTCCTAGTTAGGTTCAGTGCCATGATGGATTCCTCCAAGCACTGGTCAACATTGGAGCAAAATTTAGCTCGAGGCAGAACTGGATGTCAGTGGATTTTCATTTATCATAAAGTTACATCAGAATTCACACTGAAATGATTATAGCAAAAGTAACATCTATGTTCTGCAGTGGCCATTTCAGTTTGTGGCATTGTAACTGGAGAGGGCAGTCCATAAGTGCAAACCCACTGATCTTTGAAATCTGAGGAATGGTATGAAATCCCTGTAAGTGTGTTCTTTACCTAATCACAAATTTTAGATTGACTCAGGCTCACAATTTTCAGTCATCTTTGCCTGGGGAGTTTTCCCAAATTAATGAACCAGGGATGTCAATAATTTTGACCCCTGTGGTTGTCATGGATTGTGAGACTGGTTAATGGAACAGATTGAAACATGAAAATAAATCAATTCAAATAACAGTATATATTTTTCCCATATGCGTGAACTTATAATTGATTTTGCTGTTTATTAA
Source organism: Gymnothorax javanicus (assembly GCA_029692085.1). Taxonomy (NCBI): domain Eukaryota; kingdom Metazoa; phylum Chordata; class Actinopteri; order Anguilliformes; family Muraenidae; genus Gymnothorax; species Gymnothorax javanicus. Next base: position 80,038,888 of record CM056202.1, read on the forward strand.
ATGCAGTGCTTTTTTTCATTATTGTTAAGGGCATCAGATCTCTCAATAATTCTGGACCTGACTGCAACATGCTTTACCTGCATTTGATTTGGGTGCTGAAAGTCTGTGCATATGCACGTGAGGATGTGTTTGTCTGCGTGTTTGTGGTCTTGTATAGCAATGCTTATGAGAAACAACTCTCGAGAAACTACAGATGTATTGTGGACATTTGGGATTGTGAGGACATTTTGGGTGGTCCTCGGAGTGGATTACACAGGATTACAGCTAACTGGTTAAAGTTAGGGTTATAGTTACACTTAGGGTCAGGTTAAGGTCAGGGATAGGGTTAGGTTTAGGCATAATTTGGTTATGGTTAGGGTTCGGAAGAGGTTGTTTGAAATGAATACAAGTCAATACAATGCCCTCACAAGGATAGCAATACAAACGTGTGTATGCATGAGATTATGCGTGTGTGGGTGTGTATGCATATGTGAGATTATTTGTGTGCGGGTGTGTATATGTGAGATTGTGAGTGTGTGGGTGTGTATGTATTTGGGAGATTATGTGTGTGCGGGTGTGTATATGTGTGAGATTGTACTTGTGTGGATGTGTATGTATGTGTGAGATTACAACCCCAATTCCGAAATAGTTGGGACGAAGTGTAAATTGTGAATAAAATCAAAATGCAATGACTTTCAGATCACATGAGCCAATATGTTATTTACAATAGAACACAGATAACATTTCAAATGTTGAAACTGAGACATTTTACATTTTTATCCACAAAATGACCTTATTTCAAATTTTCTGGCTGCAACATGTCTCAAAAAAGTTGGGACACAGGCAACAAAGGGCTGAAAAAGCAATTAATATAAAAGAGAATCAGCTGAAAGAACATTTAGCAAGTACTTAAGTTAACTGGCATCAGGTGTGTAACATGATTGGCTATAAAAGGGATGTCTTAGAGAGGCTGAGTCTCTCAGAAGTAAAGATGGCCAGAGGCTCTCCAACCCGTGAAGGCCTGTGTAAAAAAATTGTGGAATACTTTAAAAACAATGTTCCTCACGTCAAATAGCAAAGGCTTTGAAGGTCTCATCATCGACAGTGCATAACATCATCAAAAGATTCAGAGAAACTGGAGAAATCTCTGTGCATTGGGGACAAGGCCGAAGACCTTTACTGGATGCCCGTGATCTTCGGGCCCTCAGACGCCACTGCATCCGGCATGATTCTGTCATTGACATTACTACATGGGCCCAGGAATACTTCAAGAAACCACTGTCTGTAAACACAGTCCGCCGTGCCATCCACAGATGCCACCTAAAACTCAATCATGCAAAAAGGAAGCCATTGTTGAGCATGATCCAGAAGCGCTGCCGTATTCTGTGGCCAAGGCTCATTTAAAATGGACTGTAGCAAAGTGGCAAAGTGTCCTGTGGTCAGACGAGTCCAAATTTGACATTCTCGTTGGAAATCATGGGCGTCGTGTCCTCCGGGCTAAAGAGGAGAAAGACCACCCCTCCTGTTAGCAGCGTTCAGTTCAAAAGCCAGCATCTCTGATGGTATGGGGATGCATTAGTGCATATGGTGTGGGACACTTGCATGTTTTAAAAAGCACCATGAATGCTGAAAGGTTTTAGAGCAACATATGCTCCCCTCCAGACGACATCTATTCCAGGGAAGGCCTTGTGTATTTCAGCAGGACAATGCAAAACTGCATACTGCAGCTATTACAACAGCATGGCTTCGTAGTAGAAAAGTCTGTATGCTGAACTGGCCTGCCTGCAGTCCTGATCTTTCACCGATTGAGATCATTTGGCGCATAATTAAACGAAAAGTCCATCAAAGGAGACCCAAAACTCTCCAGCAGCTGGAAGCCTGTATTAAACAAGAGTGGGATCAAATTCCAATGGCTAAACTCAAGAAACTTGTCTCCTCAATGCCCAGACGCCTCCACTCCGTGTTAAAAAGAAGAGGGGATGCTACACCATGGTAAACAGGCCCCTGTCCCAACTTCTTTGAGACCTGTAGCAGCCATCAAATTTGAAATGAGCTCATTTTGTGTATAAAATTGTAAAATTTCTCAATTTCAATATTTTCTATGTTATCTCTGTTCTGTTGTGAATAAAATACTGGCTGGTGTGATTTGAAAGTCATTGCATTTGGATTTTATTCACAATTTACACTTTGTCCCAACTATTTCGGAATTGGGGTTGTATGTGTGTATGGGTGTGTATGTATGTGTAAGATATGCCTACACTGTGAGGTCATGAGAGGTCAGGTCCTGAGCCTCCTGGTGGCTCCACACATGCCCCTTTAAGAGAGGATCAGATGGCTTCTGTGAGTCTGCCTCAGACTGTTATCACCTCCCCCTCCTCCCTCTTCTTCTCTTACTGAAATTACTCTTTCACCCTCCTGTGGCCCAGGATATTGAAAAACTGGTGTCAGAATATTTTTGGGGGTATGATGGTGAGTGGCATTGGGTGGAATGTTGCACACATTCGGCTCACAGTTTACTAATATGCTGTCATAGAGAGGCAGTGAAGAAACTGTGCTGTCAGAGATAGGCAGTGATGAAACAGTGTGCTGTCACAGAGAGGCAGTGATGAAACAGTGTGCTGTCACAGAGAGGCAGTGATGAAACAGTGTGCTGTCACAGAGAGGCAGTGATGAAACAGTGTGCTGTCAGAGATAGGCAGTGATGAAACAGTGTGCTGTCACAGAGGGGCAGTGATGAAACAGTGTGCTGTCAGAGATAGGCAGTGATGAAACAGTGTGCTGTCACAGAGAGGCAGTGATGAAACAGTGTGCTGTCACAGGGAGGCAGTGATGAAACAGTGTGCTGTCACAGAGAGGCAGTGATGAAACAGTGTGCTGTCACAGAGAGGCAGTGATGAAACAGTGTGCTGTCACAGGGAGGCAGTGATGAAACAGTGTGCTGTCACAGAGAGGCAGTGATGAAACAGTGTGCTGTCACAGGGAGGCAGTGATGAAACTGTGCTGTCAGAGATAGGCAGTGATGAAACAGTGTGCTGTCACAGAGAGGCAGTGATGAAACAGTGTGCTGTCACAGGGAGGCAGTGATGAAACAGTGTGCTGTCACAGAGAGGCAGTGATGAAACAGTGTGCTGTCACAGAGAGGCAGTGATGAAACAGTGTGCTGTCACAGGGAGGCAGTGATGAAACAGTGTGCTGTCACAGAGAGGCAGTGATGAAACAGTGTGCTGTCACAGAGAGGCAGTGATGAAACAGTGTGCTGTCACAGGGAGGCAGTGATGAAACAGTGTGCTGTCACAGAGAGGCAGTGATGAAACAGTGTGCTGTCACAGAGAGGCAGTGATGAAACAGTGTGCTGTCACAGAGAGGCAGTGATGAAACAGTGTGAAACAGTGATGAAAAACAGTCACAGAGAGGCAGTGATGAAACAGTGTGCTGTCACAGAGAGGCAGTGATGAAACAGTGTGCTGTCACAGAAAGGCAGTGATGAAACAGTGTGCTGTCACAGAGAGGCAGTGATGAAACAGCATGCTGTCACAGAGAGGCAGTGATGAAACAGCGTGCTGTCACAGAGAGGCAGTGATGAAACAGCGTGCTGTCACAGAGAGGCAGTGATGAAACAGTATGCTGTCACAGAGAGGCAGTGATGAAACAGTATGCTGTCACAGAGAGGCAGTGATGAAACAGTGTGCTGTCACAGAGAGGCAGTGATGAAACAGTGTGCTGTCACAGAGAGGCAGTGATGAAAGAGAGGCAGTGATGAAACAGTGCTGTCTCAGGGAGGCAGTGATGAAACAGCATGCTGTCACTGAGAGGCAGTGATGAAACAGCGTACTGTCACAGAGAGGCAGTGATGAAACAGCGTGCTGTCACAGAGAGGCAGTGATGAAACAGTATGCTGTCACAGAGAGGCAGTGATAAAACAGTATGCTGTCACAGAGAGGCAGTGATGAAACCATGTGCTGTCACAGGGAGGCAGTGATGAAACCGTGTACTGTCACAGAGAGGCAGTGATGAAACAGCGTGCTGTCTCAGGGAGGCAGTGATGAAACAGTGTGCTGTCACAGAGGGGCAGTGATGAAACAGTGTGCTGTCACAGAGAGGCAGTGATGAAACAGTGTGCTGTCACAGAGAGGCAGTGATGAAACAGTGTGCTGTCACAGAGAGGCAGTGATGAAACAGTGTGCTGTCACAGAGAGGCAGTGATGAAGCAGTGTGCTGTCACAGAGAGGCAGTGATGAAACAGTGTGCTGTCACAGAGGGGCAGTGATGAAACAGTGTGCTGTCACAGAGGGGCAGTGATGAAACAGTGTGCTGTCACAGAGGGGCAGTGATGAAACAGTGTGCTGTCACAGAGGGGCAGTGATGAAACAGTGTGCTATCACAGAGGGGCAGTGATGAAACAGTGTGCTGTCACAGAGGGGCGGTGATGAAACAGTGTGCTGTCACAGAGGGGCAGTGATGAAACAGCTGGGCCTTAACACTCCTTAGTTCAGCACAGGGGCAAGGCCAGAGCAGCGGCACCGCATCACGGCAGGATGACTGCATTTCTCACCCGACTCGATCCTATGCTGCTTGCGCATGATTAGCATCAAAGTGTTCAGTGACTCAGTTCCTATGGACGGGCTATTCACAGTTTGCCATGATGCACCTGGGACGCTGTACTGCATGAAATTAATGTCCGAGAGTCGAGACTCTCAAGGATAAAATATCTTGAACTTTGACCTTGTTCATCTTAGTGTAGTCAGTGTGACTTTACAGCTTTGTATATATGATTCAGCCAGATATAAACATGGAAGAACATCTTGTTCTGTGTGACTCTTAGTTTCCCATTTTCTGGGTAGGACGATCTTAGGTTTCAGCTGCTGGCGGCACTCCACTCTTCTCTTGACTGGTCACCGCCTTGTTTGGCGTCGAACGCTTCGTTTGATTCTCGTCACGCAGGAGAGACTTTAAACCACCACTTGAGTTAAAGTAGTGGCTCTCAAATATAGTTCTGTGGACTCCTGTTTATTGTTACAGTCAATCGCAGTCTGAGGCAAGGTGGTGGCGATCTGCGAATATTCCAGAGAGTATGCCCTGCCCTCCGATTCATTGGAACACTTTTGTTGATGTTTGGGGACGCGGGTAGGTCCCCACGAGTTTATGTACATCTTTTTCAGTGTCTACCTGGCTGTAGGTGGCCTACAGAGACCGGAGTTTTTCACCGCCCACTCATGAGAGGAGCTGCTAACAGTTCGTGAGGAAAAATCTCCTTTACGTGACAAATTATGTTTTGGCTCAGAATCGCGGATACAACCTTTAACACTATGCAGGTTTTAGTTGCTAGCATTTGCTTTCTGCATGGATTCTTCATTGTATGCTAATTTGTTAGTTTTTGTGGGCTAGGTGTTCAAACTTTCATTTGATCAGTGTATTTATTTATTTGTTATTTTAATGTAATCTCTTGCTACATTGCAATAATATGGATTGCAGTGCAGCTCACTGAACAGAACTGCTGAATGACTGAGCGCCATTCCTGGACTTAGTCTGACCCCTGCCATTTCTGATTGTTGGTGTGCTGTTAACTTTCTGTGACCCATGAAAGATAGACAGAGAGGGAGTATGCCTGTTCTGAGTCTAGTGACTCATCAGGCCAGAGCTTAACCCTGGTTTCTGTAGCATGGAGAGACTAAGAGTATGGCTGCTCCCCCTGGGTGGGATGCTACTCACAGGTTACCCTCCCAGCTCTTAGTCAGGTTTCCCTGACAATTTACTGGTACCCAAATACACCTGGGTGGAGTGGGGCAGTGTTGGAGTGAAGTATTTTGTGGAAAGAACACATTGGGCAAGGTGTGGCTGGGACTTGAACTCAAGACCTTTCAGTCTCAAGTCAAGCACACTTAACCACTGTATTTGGGCAGATTGGTCAATTTGCGTATTGCGGAAATTTCTTCTGCGGATGCGAAAGGGTTAAAGAAAATTAGCTACTTTTTCAAATTCTGTGAAAGCAGTTGTGGTCAGAGCAGAAACCGGCTCACAGAGGGGTCCCAACAAATAGCCTGAAGTACCACTGCTTTAGCTGCTGACGGATTTGTGATCTGGAATGGGATGTGCATGATAATAGCCAGGATAGGACTGGTTTACTGACACATTGATGTAAAACATGGTGTTTACATGGACCTGCAGTTCTAGTTTAGCACCACCATTGAGTACATGCCTCACTGTCTGTACTAAGTGGCATTTTGTTTCTCTGCCCAAATATTCACTTGTAGCTCACTGCCTCTTTGGCCTGACATTTTGTGCTCTTAAATGGTCTAACTGATGATTGTGTGATGTGCTGATGACATTAGCAATGGGGAATTGAATTGGTGAATTCAATAAGCACCCAACTCCATGTTGAAAATGTGTAGAGTTGAGCCCTCATGGAATTCACCAATTCAATTATTATATTTTTGTACTCACAGCTCTTGTCATTTTCCTCTGATGATGACAAACCTTTAGTTCTTGCTGTGTCAGTCTTGATCTGCTCCATTCTCAAAAATACTGTCAGGTCCTGAAGTATTTATTATTGAATTTATCTGCTTACTTGTAAATTAATCAGGTTTATTAGGAAATAACACACACCTGGCCATGAAACAGCCGAGCGGCCAATGGTCCAATTACTTCACCGAATTCGGATGTAAATACCCTCAAATGAAAGATAAAAGCAATTACAGCCCATATTGATTTAATTTTCAATTACAGTATGCTCTATTAAAGAGCTAAAATAACTCTAATTTTGTTACTATCCAAAAATGTATTGACCTGACAACAGATACTTTTGTTTCTTGTCCCCCGCAGTGGCACTGCCCAGTTTTATTTGTGTGCCCATCTCTCTTTTGTGACGTCCTAATGCTAGGTTCCCACTATCACGATTCGCGTCACGATTGAAATCGCGGTCTTAATCGTGGAGTAATCATGGTGATCCTATCAGATCTTATCAGATCTTGAGGTCAATCGTGGCAATCGTGTTGATCGTAGAAAAGTTTTGGATGGTTCAAAAATTTCCTACGATCGACACGATTAATTGTCAATTATGACCATCGCATCACCTCGTATCCAAACCTGAAATTGTTAAGCTGCTTTCACACTGGACGCGAAACGAATTTTTCTCACGACAGATTACATTCAAAGTCAATGCAAAGATGCAAATACACGGTCTTTGCATTGACTTGAATGTTATCTGTCGTGTGAAAAATTGGTTTCGCGTCCGGTGTGAAAGCAGCTTCAGAGAAGTTCCACGGTCAGCTACGAATGGCCAATCGTGGCCTTTGTAACGGGGCGCACGACAGTGGGAACTAAGCATAAATCAGTTCGGGGGAGCAGTGAGCATTCCACGTACTCTCTGGAATATTCGCAGATCGCCACCACCTTGCCTCAGTCTGCAGTCCCAGAGCTAGATAGCAGAGCTGGATCACACTGTGCTACTCTGGCCGTTCATTCGCCACACTGCCTAAATTCAAATCCTGTCTTCCCTAAGAGACGGCCTTGAACACTTCCTCTTTGTCTGTGTAACGCAGAGCTCTATCAACATTTTGCTCTTTTCACATCAGCCATAAAGGGTTAAATGAAGAACTTGATGTGGTTCCCTGTGGGGACGAGTCAGAGATCCTTTGTGCAGTTTCACTCTGCTCTGCTCTGATCGAGCGCTGTGGTTCGGCCGTCCCATCCAGCACTCGGCACACCAGCCTGTTTCTTGTCTTTCGTTTGGTCATTCTTTCCTGCAGGTTTTCAGCTGTCCTCCTGAGAGCCTCTCGGCCCGGAGCTGAGCTGCTCCTCTCTGTGTGACCTCACTGCTCCTGGAGGCGTGGCTCTGCGGCCGGCTCGCAGGATTCGGCTCCCTGGTTCACATCCAGGTTTCCATTTTCCTCATTATTTGCTCTAAATCACCTCGTTCGCCAGAGGTGTAAAATCCAGGGGTCAGAAAGTAAAAGTCCTGCCAAGTTTTTCTCCCTCCCACAGAATGAGCTGATCACTCATATTGGCTCTATCTCCTGTCCAAAGTAAATCCAGGTGGTTGGAATAATGTTCTGGGGAGGATTTTTACTGTCTGAACCCGGACTTTACACCCCTGCCGTTCGCTCAGATTTATGAAGGGCCCTTTTGTTGGCTGGTCTGATTCTCTCAGAGCACTGGGTAAATTTTTTGGTGATCCAGTCGTTTTTCTTTTACAAACTTCGCAAACTGCGAACTTAGAATGACAGCAACAACCAGAATCACTGAACCGGAAGCAAAAAATGCAGAACTCTAAGAGGGGTGTGTGTGTGGGGGGCCATTAGTGTGTGTGTGAGCCATTTGGCTGTCTCTTGCAAACATGGATGAGGACTCCACTGTGGACGTCCGCATTTCGGCGGCCCCCACAGTTGGCCTGGCTGCTCTCTGCCCTTGGTTTGTGTCCAGTTCTCACACACACTCGTCGGCCTGCAGTACACAGAGCAGCTCTGTACCCTCGGCCACGTCCCCATTGTATCAGAGGACCTTTCCCCCCCTATTTTCCTCAGGACTGCCCTCCCCATGGGTTTCCCCCTCCTCTCTCCGCGTCTGTTCAGAATTTTCCGCCCTTTGTGATTCGATTGCTCAGATATCTCTGTTGCGAAGCCCTTTCAGCATCCTTCTGCAGAATTGGCTCGGTTCAAAAAGGCGATCTTGTGCTGTCATGGTCCACTGTATTTCCTCAATGTGATTACAACTCTGATCTCTTGGCTGTTGGACCTTTGTACGCATATGGCCCGCTAGTGCTTTTGTTGCCGTGTAGAGCCAGTACTTTGCTGCTGAGGATGGACATGTTAGTGCTCGTGTTTATCTTCCTCTCTGCATTCAGCTCATTTTGGAGCCGCCTCAATCGGGCAAACATGTGGAAAGGAAAATTGGAGTTTCCTGCAGTCCTGTTGTTGCCAGATTTAATCAGTGTTGCGTAGCCGCCAGCAGTTGGAGGCTCGCCTCTGTGGCCATCCAGAGCGCCTTACAGTTGGTTTATTTGCATTGTTGGGGAATTAAAATAGCTCATCAGTGTTCCCCAAATCACAGTCCTTGTAGGCTGAGACCTGCTGGTTTTCCACCCTCCCTTTACCTGGTAGTCAGGTGTAAAGACAGTGCAGCCAATCAGAGACAATAATTGTTCAATATTTGTCAGGAGGGAAAGGAAACCAGGGCTGGATTTGGATTTGAGGGCCAGATTTGGGGAGCCCTGGCTTATATGATTGTAGTGCACAATAATTTTATTCACAGATACGACTGCAAAAGCCCAGTCTATCAATTCCAGCAGTGAATTTCATTGGCAGGTGTGGAAGTTTTTCCTGAGTGGTCCCTTGTGTTTTTTTTTTTTTTTTTTTGCCATCCTAATTATCACCTAATAACTAAGGTCACCGATGACATATTTTCTTAATAACTATTTCTATATTGGTTTCCGTGTTTCTGTTGTGTTTCTGTATTTTATGTATTTATGAAGTTTTTTGTTGGGTGGATGTGATTAAGTTAAGCTTTCTCACTAAACCCTAAAATCCAGATCACTGGTCTGGTTCTCGCGCTCATGGTCGTCACGCTTACATTGGACAAAAGCAGCAGGAGCCAAGCAGCTGAGATTACTGCTAATGCTCACATAAACCCCTCCTTTGTTGGCTAACTCTTTGGGGCAGATTACAGTAAATGAAGTTGTGCCTTCATGGTTGTTTGTATCATGTGTGGAGAATTGTACTGAGTTTTGTGGTTGACACTTGGAAACACAGTGTGTATTTTTGAATTGTGCTTAAATTTGTGTGCATCTTTAAGCAAATGTGTGAATGTGCGTGCTGCGTGTTTGTTTCTGTGGATGCGCACCTATGTTAACCCAACTGCTGTGTGAATTTAAGTATCCTTGTGTGTGCTTTCACCTGTGTGTGTGAACACCCTGGCACTTGTGTAAGTATGTCTGTGTGTGTGTGTGTGTGTGTGTGTGTGTGTGTTTGTGTGTGTGTGCACGTGAGGGACTGGGAGAGTGAAAGATATCAGTTAAGTTAACAGTCCCACAGTGACAGAATGGAACATGTTCAGACTCGCCTCCCACTGTTATCCATGTTCTTTTATTACGCGGGGAGGCTGTGGCCTTGCCTAATGTGATGGTGTATTTCTGTACTGGCCGCTGTGGGGTGGCAGTAAGTACAGGCTCAGAATCTCCGCTGGAGCCGTCAGTGTGCCGGCACGCACAAGTGCACTGTGGGCCGTGAGATGGGGACTCTGGAGGACCCAGGGAAGAGCCTGTGGCGGAGCCTGGTTAAACATGGATGGCCACCAGCAGCCTGCTGAAGACAGGGATCGGGTCCAGTGGGGCTGCCTCTCCTACAGCACTTAACTGCCACCTCCACCACCATGAAGTTAGCATCTATACTACTGAAGGAACGGACTTCGCCAGAAATCTCAACAAGCACACAGCATACACACATGCAACTTGGTACACGCTTCAGATATTGTACTGTATCTAAAACCTCCCCTTGCCAATTCACAATGATCATGAGAGACTGCATTTTACAGCCGTTTTTTGATCTGGAAATCCATGATCTATGTATTGAACTGATACTGAACCCGCATCACGCACAGAACAGTGCTGGGAAAACCCGATTAGCCCATTGCTGTGACCGACATGAAGATTATACAAATTGCTACCCAGCACTGCAAATGCTCTTATGCAGTTTCACCTTCTGATCAAGAGATTTCAACAAGATCATCACTACACTGTTGTGAACCGACTGAATTTATCAGTTAAATTAACGCATTGTTTCCTGGTTATTTTAATAGTAAGTGGAGTCCTGCGCGCCTTTAACTGTGGTTTGCACTTAACATACTGCACCTCTGTTATAAACTGATTGTAAAATTACAGTTAAATTAACTGGCAAAAAGGGTGCAAGTTTATAACAGTGTACCAATATGCTAGTAAAATTTTAAAATAAAAAGGTCTTCATTAGGTCTTGCTTTTTGTGGCATAGCATCCCTCAAATTTCCAGTTTATTTTTTAAACTTATCAAAAAGTAATTATGGAGGTGTACATCTACAATAGCATAGCCTTCTGAAATGCAGTTTCCAAATATGTGACTTGTTTAGAGGCGGCACAGAGTCGCTCAGACGAGAGATAGCTTAAGCTAAGTTTGGCCAGTCCAGGGTAGGTTTGGTTCAGGGGACGGATGCCTGTGGCAGCACACAATTAGCTAACCAATGTAATGTTTTTACTGCAGGCCTTATTTGCAGGGGGTTAACGCTGAAATGGATCCGTCGCACCCACAGTTACTTAAGGACGCTTAATAATAGGCCTCTGTGAACACAGCTTATTACTCGATTGCTTTGAGATGGGCGTGGAGGCCTCCTCTGGGATGCTTTGTTTGGGTTGTCACATTGGCGTGACTCATGCGGAGTCTTGGCCCCCACTGGCGAATGGGGGTGTACTGGCTGCTATCTACGTGTGTTTCACAGACTGTCACACACGTGACTTCAAATGCTTCTCGCTGTACTGCAGTGGTCATTCTACTTTTTTTTCCCACTCCAAACTCTCTGGAAGTGGAAAAGGCCTCTTTTGTCTGGATCTTTGTGAAAGAGCACTGAAGAAAAGCAGCGTGTCTGTAGGCCTTCGAATGGAATTAAAGCTCTTTCTTTGTGAGAGATTAATAATCAGGAAAATCCTCACGCAAGAAAAAAGATTCGCTTTATTTAGATTTTGCTTCACCTTTTCAAGAGGATTAATACTGGAGTAGACAAGGAAATAATTACTCCGTGGCCTTCATTAATTCTCACGAAAATTAAATGATTCTTCGTGCAGCACTGATAGTTAATGTTTTCTTTTTGTTTTAGTTAAATGTTCTTTTTGTCTAAGCTAAATATAGCAAATGGAAGTAATTTAATGCATGAAGATAGAATTACAGAACTTATTTTTTTTGTTGAAGTTACAGCCTAGTGCATTATTATTTAGTCACACTACTTTTGTTTTTATTGTCATTCATTTCTGTATATATGAGCTCACATTTGTATATTCAAAGACCTCAGAAGTAATGGAGATATTTGGTTTAAGGGATAGTTCACCCAAAAATGAAAATTCACTCATCATCTACTCACCCCAAGGCTAATCGAAGGGTCGGCAAATTATTTTCGTCCTCAAAACACTTTTGGAGTTACAAAGAAAAACAGCATTGAGGACAAATCCAAATCAACTGAAGTCATTGGTGACCACTCTTTCAAGCGTAAAAAACAACATTTAAAAAACACAAAATGTCTCCATACTGCTGGTGCGGCGTAATCCAAGTGTCTACAAGCCCTGACATTCAAATTTGACTCAAAAAGACGTCTTTTCACCATGTTTTTAGCCTACATGTCCAATGTAGCCACTTGGCTAGGAGCCCTGTTTATTTTCATGGAAGAAGTTGACCTCACTACGGTGGCCAAAGAGGGTAAATAAGCTCCTCAGTCAGTGAATACTAACATTCCAAACTGCAGTTCATTTCTCCAGTTGGAGCTGTTTAGGGCCGTTGCAGCGTTATTTTTAAACATCTTTTAAAACATCTTTTCCGATGCTATTAATGTAATTTGATTTTTATATTGCATTTACAAACATAGTTGCATGTCCTTAATCCTTAATTTACCTTAGAGGGTTTGACTCAATAATATTGCCTCCGGCTTTATTTTTAAATGATTCCTGGACACAATCAGCACCATCAACATAGATGGTAGCTTTGGTGCTGTGGTTTTGGTGGAGAACCTCATCCGTTTTTACTGATGTAACTGCATGATCAGCACTTAAGCAAGCCTCCCTTAGATTATGCTTGACTATGTATTTAAATGCATTTCCATGTGAGCATTCTAGACAATTTGAGTGGTCGGTTCCAGATCAGATCCTTCCCTGTTGGTATGGGAGAACCAATCTCATAAGGCCTTAGTTTGGGAAAACAAGATGGTTCTACTTGCTGCAGTTGTCTGTTCGTACTGAAAACCTCCTATTGGGTCAAATACAAGCGATCAGAAAAGGGGAGATGAGAGTCTGACTTCCTGTCGTGTCTGTGCAGATCACATAGGCGATGAACAGAGCACAGGCTTGCTGGGCTTCCTTCAAACAAGTCATTGCCCCTGAGGATCTCTGCATCTTTCAAGCAAGTTTTCTGTCTTCTGTTGTGTCCTGCTTTTGATCATGTGTGCAGACTGAACTCCACAGAGTAAACATAAGTCCTTTTTAAGATGAGGCAGGTTTTCTTGTTTATTGCGGAGCTGAAAAATGCATTTACATAATGTCTGTGAAATCTGCTCAAGACCTGTCTCCCAGTCTCCACCCTTCACTCCGGATCTCTCTGCTGTTGTTACAACACAACTTGAAAACCCCAGACTGCGCAGTACTTGAGGTCCTAACATCGGGTGTTTTTGTGCGTTACGGGCCATCTCGTCGAACTGGTTTTCCGATTGGGAAGATTAGTGAAGCGCTTGAGACTGCAGTCCCTGTTTCTGCCATTTTCCTTCTCTGCTTCCTGCATTTATGTCTGGATCATCAAACTACACTCTCTTGTGACACTGCAGGGAAACTTCCTGTCATTTGTCAGGAGTTATACACAGTGGTTGGTATTTGTCTAAATAAAAGCTGAGTGGAACATTTTCAATTTCCAGGAAGTTTTCGTGCCGCTTGCTGATTGGATGCTTAGATGTGCCCCACCCCCCCCCACACACACACACACACACACACACTCGTGACTGGGATAAGCAGGGGTGGATGTGACATTCTGTGTGGGTGACAGTAATTTCAATGCAGTTGATTCATAATAACAAGTGCTTTTTTGAAGTTGCTTGCTGTATAATCTTGTTTCAGGGCAAAATATAACTGAACTCCAGCCTGCGGTTTTGGATGGTGGAGTTTACGGAATGGATAGTTTATGACATGAAATAGATTGGACATATGGTGAAGGCCGGCCTGCTCTGGAAAGTGCATTGCTACTCAGTGTGTGGTAATCGGAGCCTCGTTTGGGCCGGAGCTGGGAGTATGCACCCCTGACTCCTGACTTCTTACTCGGTTTCCTGTCTGTGAGGAAAGGTCAAGGAAGAAAATGCTGACCCTGAGCAGGTCTCGCATCCCTTCTTTAAAACTGTGTTTTCTAAGGAGGAGCCCAGACCAGATATCAGCTCTCAAAACCTGTCACTCTTCTGATTTGTTTGCTTATCATAACAATTTTTATCTGGGGTGTCCAATCTAATCCACGAAGGGCCGGTGTGGGTGCTGGTTTTTGTCACAGCCCAACATTAATACACCTGATTCTACTCAACAAGGTCCTGATTAAACCTCCTGATCAGTTAATTAGTGGGATCAGGTGTTGTAGCACTGGGCTAAAACAAAGACCTGCACCCACACTGGCCCTTTATGGATAAGATTGGACACCCCTGTTTTATATGAACAGCAGTATATGCTATATGCTTTATGCTATATGCTTTTGTAATCAACAAGAAAGCCTATAGCATCCTGAGCATGGCAATTCAAAGGACAGGTATGAATAGAGAGGTGACTATGTCTGGTTTGCAAATTGAAGTGTAATCATTTCACCAGTGGGGACATGGGTCAGTGGCTGGAGGTCAAGGTTCAGGAAGTGTAGCCTGTCTGTTACTAAGAGGTTCAATGCATGGGATTATTGATAGCTGTGAGAAGCAGGAAGTGCTCATGCGTGGAGCAAAGAGAAAAGCCATTCAGGCATGCATCTGGTTTCTGCACATCGCAAGTCCAGGGATCCTGGAAGTATTTCCATTGTTTTTGGTTGAAGAGATACTCAGAGTGTGGTATCTGATCTCTGTGGGTCACATGAGTTGAGTTGAGTATTCATTAAATGTGTAGGATTTGTGACCACGTAAAATACATCAGGACTTCGTTCAAGATAATGTTTGCATACACAGATTTTGCATCTAAAATGTGGTGCGGAAAATGGCTCCAATTCCTGAATGGATTCAATCGGGATATAAATAAAATACACTGCCTGGCTAAAAAAAAAAGTTAAAATATTCTCTATACCTGCTTATTCCTCACTAGGGTCGCAGGGGGAGCTGGAGCCTATCCCAGCTGATCACGGGAGAAGGCAGGAACCCACCCTGTACAGCTCGCCAATCCATCGCAGGGCAAGCACACCATTCACTCTCATACCTATGGGCAATTTAGTGTCTCCAATTAACCTGATATGCATATCTTTGGACTGTGGGAGGAAACCGGAGTACCCGGAGAAAACCCACGCGAACACGGAGAGAACATGCAAACTCCACACAGAAAGGCCCCAGGCCGGAATCGAACCCGCGATGTTAGTGCTGTGAGGCAACAGTGCTAACCACTATGTCACCGTGCCGCCTAAAATAAAATAAAGAAAAAAAGAGTTTCGATTTTTATTTAAATAAGAAAATACTATAATAGAATATTTGTCGCAGTGATTAATATGTTTCAGGTGGCAGCAATTCTTTTTTCCTTGACTGATGCCGTATGTAGCTTCTCATTTCTTAAACGACCATATCGGAAGATGTATCCTGTGGTCATGGAAAAGATGTTACTGTGTTTCATTTGGGGTAAATTATTTTTCAGCAAAGAAAACAACTAAGGACGGAGATTACTGAAATCTCTGGAATTGGGTTGAGAACTGTGTAATGCATTATTAAAACCTGTGAGAATAGTGGTGAATTGTAAACTTTCTGAAGGAAATGGGTCGATAACAAATCATGAATGATCGTTATCATCAGAGATCACTAAAATGCTGGGCGTGGTCTCATTGTAAAAAAAAAAAAAAAATCTACAGTAGAAGTCATTGACAGGGATTGGACTCAGGCCTCAGGCACAGACAGAAAGTCAGTCTCACTGATTTATTAGGAATGGGGGCACAGGCTGGGTCAGAACCAATCAGCCGTATTTGAGCATGGATACAGCAATCCAATCCAAATTGTAGTCGGTGGACAGTCCACAGGTCAAAAGCCAAACAGGAAGACAAAGGGGAGCAGAATCATAAATCCAATGACAATTAAGAAATCCAAACCAGTAATCAACAACACACAGAAGGCTAGACAGACTCAAAAAACCAGAGACAAAGAAAATTAAAACCAGAAATACAGAACTCGGGAATCAAACAACTCGTGGTGCTAAAGAAAAACAAACTCACATGGAAGCACCAAATGCTGCAGATATATAAAGAGAGACTTATGGGGAGGTGAAGTGATTACTGGTGTGCGGATGAGGGTGTGGCTACAAACAAGGGAATGAGAGAGCAATTCACTTAACAAGGAGAACGGGGAGTGCAGGGGAAACAGAGAAACGTGAGAACTGAACTCGGGCATGAGAAAGCCAAAAGGGAGAAACCATAAATCGCTAATAAATACAATTGATACATTTACACATGAAAAATAACAAAACGTAAGAAAACTAAAGAAAATAACGAACACAGTTCTTAGGCATTGACACTCATGGCTATGTTTAATAGTGAAGGCAAAGGCATTTCCATACACACAATGAGAAAAGAATTTGCAGGATTGAGACTAAATAGCTACATGGCCACAAGAAAGCCACTTGTTAGTGAAGCTAATGAGAAATAAAACAAGTTCAGTTTGTTAGGGAGGGAGCGTATAAATTGGACTGAGGAGTAACAGAAAAAGGTCATGTAATCTGATGAGCCCAGGTTTGCTCTGTTGTAGAGTGATGGGTGCTACAGGGTAAGAAAGGAAGCCCATGAAGTGATGCACCCGTCATGCATAGTGCCCTTGTCGTACTCCTCGAGAAGCAGTGTTATAATATGTGGTTGCTTTAATTCATCAGACCTTGGCTCAGCAGAATTATGCAGCAATTAAATTATGTCAGCAGACTACCTGAATGCACTAAATGACCAGGTTATCCCATCAATGGATTTTTTAAATCACTGATGGCACAAGCATATTCCAGGATGACAATCCCAAGATATGGGACTCAGAATGTGAAAGTGTGGTTCAGCAATCATGAGGAATTGTTTTCGCACATGAATTGGCCTTCAGAGTTCTGACAATAACCAATCAAAAGTCTTTGAGATGTGTTGAAGAAGGCTTAAACGAGTGTTATGACTCTCCTGTCATCAGTACAAGACGGTGGCCAAAAATTCATGCAAATCTGGTTGGAAGTAGATTTTACATATTGCATAAATTGTTGAAAGAATGCTTCAACGAACGGGCATCGTGATCAAAGCTAAAGGCAATCCAACAAGATACTAAGGTGCACAACTTTTTTTTGGCCTGGCAGTGTTGAACTAACAGTGTGCACTTTTCCCTAATATTTATTTATAAAATTCTAAACCTATGTGTTTGGAGAACCAAAGCACAAAAAGCACGTTTGATGAGCACAAAATGTATGCAAATATATGCAACACTTGGCATGTGCATAGAACAATAGAAGACTGTTGGTATAAATGAAGTAGTTTATATTTGTGTGACTTTGCCTTGGCACACTGGTGGCTATTGGCTTGAGATACGGTATTCAGTGTGATGGAGAAGGAGTTCAGCAGGGAGTCCTGAAGTTGAAGGAGTGAGGTGGGATGGGATGGGGTGGGGGGGGGGGGGGGGGGGGACGCAGTCCTCCGGCTGTAGCTGTCGAGGGCTGGACTCCGCTCCATCTGGGGACACATGCCTGCCAATGTTCACTCATTTGCTTCAGGGGAGTATATTACGAAGTTAGATCGCTGGGTTAGCGGTGTAAGTTCACTGAGTAAAACCTGGGACCCTTCGAAATCTGGAACATTAGCTGTAGTAGAAACAGCTGTTCCAGGTTTTATTGAGTGAACTTATCCAAATGACTTTGGAGGGAAATTTTTCCCCAGTCCTGGGTCTGTGTTCTAGAGCTCTCCTGCGTCAGTGCTCATGGTCATGTCGGTACTGGAATTTTCAGTTCAGAACATTGAAACCACATGTGTGTGATCTTGCACCTTAACAAGTCAATGAAACCTGGAGGATTTCAGGTCCTGTGTTCATATGCAGACTGGCACACTGTCCTTCTATACTGTGTTCTGTCAAATATTATGTAACGTTCTCTTTCCTCAGCAGGTGTGTGAGCCTCAGCTAGGCTTTCCTGGGCTGGTACTGTACAAACAAATGATTGCCTGTGTGTGGTCCACACATCAGTCCAGTTCCTTAATATTGTGTCACTGAAAATGCAAAATAAAGCAGTCTGAAGCCGTCAGTATAATCCAGCTCTGCCTGCCTCCTGTGCACCATGCTCCATGTGAAGTAGGCTTTTGTCTCGTGAGGTCTGATGATTTGGTGAGAAGCAGTTTGGTTGGTTCAAAGAAATTCAGAGCCTCACTTTCCCGTCAACTGTTTTTTTTTTATTCACTTGCTTTGAATTTCAGCTCCTCTCACAACTCATTTAGTCTTTGGTTTCAGGGTGTAAATGAGGCGGTTGTGTTGGTATCATGGCGACAGGACTGTGTCGCTGTGGCCCGTGAGCTCAGTGGCCTGTCGGCGGAGATGAATGGAGACGGAATGAGGCTGAACCCAGTAAACCCTTCAGGGGCGAAGCAGCTCCCCGTGCACTTTCACAGCTGGGGGTCTCGTGCCCGTACCCCTCCCAACATGGAGCTCACTCCTCCCCGCGGCTTCAGGGGCGTCGGTGTCCGTATTTCAAACAGCCCTCTTCCCGACTCCTCCTTCTCTCCCTCTTTCCATGGGTTTCCCAGCATGCAGTGCAGGTTCTGCCAGTGGAGGTCACGGTCAGGCTTTTGTGAGCCGTAATGGCTCCATTCTCCCCTGAGCTGATCCGATCGCACCCCAGCCCACTGCGCCCAGGCTCCCAGTGGGGGAAGGGGGAGGGGGAGAGGGGAGGGCAAGGAATGGACAAGGGTGTGTGTGTGTGTGTGTGTGTGTGTGTTTATGGCCCTGTGTGCATGAGCACATGTGTGCACCCAGTTTAGGGTCACACATGGACCAGAGAATCAAAGGACATTGTGCCATTCTCCATTTGAACGCAGGAGCTTAAACACTGGGAGTTTTGTTGACCCGTTAAGGTGCAAGAGCACAAACGTGGTTCCAATCCTTGATGAGATGATAAAATGAATTTGGGGAAGTGGGTGATGTTATTGGGAAAACTGCCAAAAAACAGCAGATTTGTGAGGCTCAGAACTTGCTGTTTTCATTGAAATTAGGTCATTTATGAATTTATTCAATTCTGTTGTGATTTTTGGACCTATTATTTTATGGTTATATGTTATCATCCCACCAAGTGTCCGTCTGTCCCTGTCAGAGACGTGCAGTTCTTTATTGCAGTCGCTGTTTTTTTGTTGTTGGGCGTATATTTTCTGACACAGTTTTCCTTACCACCTTGCATAACTTTTATTTTTTTGACTGACGCATCTCAGATTTTTACACCTACTAGTTTTCCCTTTTAGAACCCTGTTAGTATCCTGCTATCTGTTTCGGAGACTTGCCCATCAAAGTGCTCCTACTTGGAGATCATTTATGGGCACACAACCAAGCAAGTTTAGAAAAATGCATAAAATAAATAATATTAATACATTATCAATGGTTAAGGCCCAGTCTTATAATCATTCTATAGATCATGTGTTGAGTAATTTTTTGAAATGTCGTGTGAGCATTGTCATGAGTATCAAACTGAGCAATTTTGGTGATAATTTGGTGGTAATATCAGTTATTAGTTATGCACATTAGAGGTCCCCTATCATGTCACATGGCACAGCCATTAAACCATTACAAGCCATATCAGAATCTGTTCCTTTGTGACATCACATAGGGAAGTGATTGAAGGAAGGACAGATCAACTTCAGCCAACCAGTCAGTCAGTTACTTCATTATTCTGGGTGATCCCTTCCTCTTTTGATGTCACAAGGGACAGATATTGAAATGGCTTGTGATTGTTAATTAGCTGTGCCCCTGGTAACATGAAAGGGGAATACTAATTTTTTTGATAAATTTATTATGTATGTGACAAAAATTAGTTACTGTGCAAAACCTTCATTAATGACAGTCCCCTCCAAAAGTATTGAAACAGCAAGGTCAACTTCATTTTCAACATTGAAGACAATTCAGTTTGAGGTCAAAAGATGCAAGTAAACATGGGACGACAGATCTAAACTTCAGCTTTTAATTTCTGGCATTTTTATTTCGATTTGTGCAACTACAGAACATACTACCTTCTCTATCAGATTTGCTCTCCTAAAAATGGGACAAAGTATTGGAACATGTGACTGAGAGATGTTTCATGTTGTCCAGATGCGTCCTGTTAGATTGACTGGTTAAACTACTGGTTAAACAACAATGTTCTGAAGGTCTACTCTTGGTATTAGTCTTGCTTATGGCCTTTGAAGACTGCATTTGTGTTAGAGAAGATAAACCAACATGAAGACCAGGGAACTGTCTTTGGTAGAAAAGCGAGCCATTTTGAAGCTTAGAAAAGAGGCTAAAAATCTAAATGGTTTTCAAATCCACAAGCGTTTTAGTCTCATGTTTTGTGTCTGTCTCTATTGCTTTTATGCTCTGAAAAAAAAAAATCACATAGCCCAGTTTTACTCATTTTAAGGTTTGCCACTGTGGTTATAATTTCACTTCTCAAGCAACCTGTAACTTTAAAGATGCTAGTATTTTCTGCATGAGTGAAAAGAGATGGTTTCACGTCTCATTAGAGGAGTAAAACTCTTGTTTAAGACTTGTTGTGCAGCGTAGGGCCTGGCCGATGACGGCGGAACACGTGGACTCTTCACTCGCCAGCTCATTATGGAGCGGAGCGGCGCATCTGGTTTCCCCATCCTCTCTCCCTCAGGCACAGGCAGTGCTATGGAGTGTGAGGCCAGCCGCCTTGTGTACGTCTTCAGAGGAGGATGATCGAGTGAAGGAGAGCGTTCCAAACAGCCCTCATTCTTTCCGTGTATAGTCACTGAAGGGAGAGGCAGAGAGGGAGCTGCACAGGACTCCCTCATTACAATCACAATCCTAATACTCTCCGAGAGCATGGAGACTGAAAAACTAAAAAACCACCACAGTTTCAGCACGTATCGTAATCTTACATCTAGGTATTTCATCCAAAAAACATTATTTTCATAATTTTTGTGCTAAATAAGTCTTCGGAAATACTGCCTATGAGGTGAAATATTTCAATTATTGCAAGATTTACCACAGGAGTAAGAAAATGTACAGTAACTATTGACTAAAAATGAGTTGGTATTTTCCACTCAAGGGGGCAAAAAATAAATAAATAAAAAGTTTCACTATGAGACTGAAACACGATGTAAGACAGACTTTTTGCACTGGGAGGCCGAAGTTCTGGCTGTTTTTTTTCCTGTCCCGAAAACGTGAGTGCTCTGTAATCAGATCATAGCTCTGGTGAGATCATAGCCAAGTGGCTTTCCAGAGGAGAGGGGCAGCCCACTCCTTTACCTCCGCCCAGAGTCATTTGGAGACCACTGTGTTAACCCCTCATGCTCTTGCACTCTCGGGAACCACCGTTTTACGCTATATTTGCACAAGCTCGATGGTAATACACCAGTGTGCAGGCACGCATGGATTTCTAGTGGAACCCTCCACAGAATAGTATTACCTCTGCATATGACCATTCAATGGTCCCAGGTGGTTGCAGCTATAGTGACAGAAATTAAGTCCAGGATTCAATTCATCTGTTTTTAATTTGTCTCGGACTCATGAATAAATTTTAATTTTATTTATTCCTTCAGAAACAGTTTCTCAAGTTCAGAAAATGGGAGGATGTCATTGCCAGACCATTTTTGAAGAAAAGGGGCTTGGACTCTTGAACATTGGACTTAATTTTCAATGTTAAGGACAAATGTTTGTTGAATTCTGGGTATAATCTTAGTCAGGCCTGATGGCAGACTGGTCTGTGCAGCAATGTTCTTGCATCTTATGGAAAGTCGTCCCATAAGAGAGTAAGCTGTTTAAGCAGTAAAGGGGGGACCAACTTCATTTTAATGCCAATGATTTGGGAGATGTTGGATGAGAAGGTTCCCACTTTTTTGTTATGTTGTGTACCGTAATCAAACCCCTTCCCTTAATTTTGTTACTATGTTCCAGCAGCTGTTGCACATTTTGTTTTGTTCAGAGAGACTGATTGGTTCCTGCAGTTCATTCAGGGATAAGCTCTTGATTCGCCTTTGTTGGCAGAGACTTGTTTCATTTCATTTCAGGCCTTTCACCATTATTTCATATGACTGAATCTGGACAGTCAGCTCTCTCAGCTATTACTCGAAACATACGGGCATAATTATTGTCACTGATGGTAACAGCTAGTTTTTATTAACCCTTATTGTTGTGTTTGGTGTCCTGCAGACTCCAGAGCCTCTACAACACACTGTAAATCCAGATAGTGTGGTGCGCTCAATTGTTTTGTGGAAACGGATTACCTCAAAAGAAATATGTAAGCCAACTTAGTGATCTTTTGTTCACAGCACTTAAAAACCTGGTAAGAATAACTTTTTAAAGTTTTTGTTCTTCAGGTACTGTCCACACAATGCAATTAAGTTGGCCTACATAATTTTTTTGAAATAATAGCTTTACACAAAACACTTGAGTTTGCCGCACTATCGGGGTTTACAGAGCAGGTGAAAAAACATTGGCTTGAAATTTTATGTGTTCATAAGCAGAGGTTTAAAATCCAGGGTCAGAAAGTGAAGGACCTCCACAGAATTTAACTCCAGTGGCATGGATTTGGCTTTTAGCAGAATTCCTCTGCCTGGAAGTAGAACTAATGGTGAAATCAGCTGGGTGAGTTCATGGGTTAAAGATAAATATGGCAGGAGTTCTACTTTCTGGCCCTGGGATTTTCCACCTCTGGTCATAATGAATGAGGAATACAGGCAGGCGACAAATTGAAGGAAAAAACCAGAATAAATGTGTGGACAAACACAACAAATACGGATGCTTCTGTTCATTTTCCTGGCATGGCTTGAGTCCACTCATCCCATTGTAGGCAGATGGGTCTCGGCAAATCAATGTAGAGTTATTCTGGGTGATTGCTTTTATATCCTGTGATGAAGTATTCCCACCATGATGGGAACAGTCTCGTCTATGATGAAAATGGCTCAAGCCCCCAAGGCATTAAGAGTCGTGTCATGGTTTTATGAGTATGAGTATGACATTAAGCATATGCTACTGCCTTCACAGTCATCAAATTTTCAACCAACTGAACTAAATCGGGGGGATTTTGGAACAATATGTTGGACAACTCTCTCCATCGCCATTATCAAAACACCAAATGAGGGATTCTCTTAGAGGAAAGGTACTTCATTCCTCCAGTAAAGCTCTACACTTGTAGACTCTATGCCAGGGTCTGTAGAAGGTGATCTGGCAGCATGTGGGAGCCCCAACACTTTACTAAGCCTCTTAATCTTGATTTTTCCATAATTTTTCACCCGTCTGTACTTCTAAGCATGGTTTTTACCTGATAACACGTTTCAGAAGAACTGTTCCAAAATCATGCGCTACTTTAGTTAGTTGACCCAATTAAAGCCGATTTCATCAGAACTTGAGTGTTAAGATGAACTGAGCGTGAATTGATTGTGGATCACATACACTATATGATTAAAGGTATCTCAACATTTTTTTGTTTTGGACTGTTTTTCATTGTTTTGGCAAGGCCCCTTCATTTCAGTGAAGGCAAATTGTGATAATACTGCATACGAGTTATTGCTTCCCCTGCAGTTTTGGGATGGTCCTCGCCTGTTTCAGAGCGAAGTAGTATTGTTGATGACTGTTTTGAAGAACTTGACTGGACTGCACAGAGTCCTGTCCTCAGCCTTGTCCAACACCTTGGGGATCAATTGGAAAGCCGACTGTGAGCCGAGCCTTATACGTGACACGATTGTCTGACCTCACTAATGCCCTTGAGGCTAAAAGTCTGCAAACCTCAGCTGCAATGCTTCAAAACCTAGTGTAAAGTCTTCCCAGAATAGTGAAGGCTGTTATAGCTACACTACAGGCCAAAATATTATGAACACCCTGCATTTTTCAGAATTCGGCTGATTTTTGTCATTTTAAAGTAAATTTTGAGCAACACAGGCGCACAAAATGCCAAAGGAACACTTGTAATGACTAAAAATGTTGCTTGCCAACAACTGTTCATCTTAAAAGTCAACTTGAGTTGCTGTGGCATGAACTTGACCGGGCAGTCAGAGAAGTGCACCTATCAAGTTCAAAAGAGCTCATGAAGAAACTCTTGAAAGCCCGGAATGAGTTATCAGGAAGTTCTCGCCTTAAACTGCTGGAAAGAGTGCCTAAGATATGTCAGGCTGTAATCAAGGTTGGGAGGGTACTTTGTAGAAAACCAAATTTGAATATTAGCAAATAATTTTGCACATTTCTGGTTATGTGTTTCTATGCTATTCTCTTTTTTTGTTGTTGCTGAAAACATACTTTAAGTTACGAAAAACTAGCCGAATTCTGAAAAAAATGGAGGGTGTTTTTAATATTCTGGCCTGTACTGTACCAGTGGGTCAATTCCATATTAGAGCCTATCATTTTTGAGATGTTGGATGTTAGAGGTCAACTTGCTTTTGGCTGTGTAGTGTATGTCATTGTTGTAAATATGTGCTGTTTTGAGTGAAATGTGTTCTACAAATACGATCAACATGTTTTATGCCGCAGGATGAATCCCTTACAAAGTATATATGTTCCCTATTAGTCTGTTCAGCTTCTGACTGAAGAGGTTCTCAGCATATTGGTCTGCAACGCTGGGGCATTGTCACATGAACAATACCTAATGAGTAATCTGTCACCTATGGAGGACTTCTCTGAGTTACAGCGACCATTTTTGTTTCTAAACTGTGAATGCGAGCGGTCGCATTCGCTTGTCCATCATCGACACAGTCTCATTCACATGAACTCTTACCCAACTGTAAGATTTCACAGCAAGCGCACAGTCTGGTGGTGGATGATGTAATGCTAATTCCATTATCCTAAGTCTAGTTAGGGTCAGCCTCTTTCCTCAGCAAATCACTGTTGAATATCATTGCGGGGGAGGGTCAGTCCAGGCTCTGCAGGTGCTTGTTGCACTTCGTAGATTCAAGATTTTATTGAGATGCTTGATCAAGGTCCTTTAGTTTGTTTTGTTGGTTCTGCGCCAAAATTAATTTGGTTATCTTGGAAATGTTTTTTTGCATGTCTTCATTTGTGTTCGCATTTTATTATCCCCTTGTGCAATGGTAGGAAACTGTGCTTAGATCCTGTGGCACTATACGTCCATCTTGTCCTTCCATTTGTTATGACAGTAATGACAGTAAACTTATCCATAAGCCTAAATATCTGGTAAACCACATTTTCCTCCTCATTCACAGATGAAACCGTCACTGATTGGCTCTGAATAGCTCCTGCCCTTGATTGGGTCCCGGAACTTCGTCCCTCCATCCTCCATTGACTCAGGATGACTGATCCGTTTCAGCTGGCCCTTGATGGGCTCGGGCCAGGCGAGACCCCGGTGGATGTATGTGAGCTGGAGATCGAGAGGAAATACGAGGTCATCCCCGCCATCATCTGCTCTATGTGCTGCCTGTTCGGCATCATCTACTGCTTCTTTGGTGAGCCCTCTCTTCAGTCTGATGTAGCATACAAATCTCCCCACAGTAATTTTACATCTCTGCTGACAAATAATCACTCCAGCTCAGCTACTATTGGGATGTTCAGCAATGTCCAGTCAGATTCATGTTTTTACGAAACTGTAGCAGGGCTGTCAATAATATGATCAAAAATACATTTGTATGTTATAATCTAACAAATAAAGAGATTGTAATATATTCAAATTGGCCTTATCAAAATTGACATGATAATATCGGCATAGCATAATCCATGCATTGCCATAAAATACTCTTGGACATTGAAAATTTGAAACTATCGTGTCGTCAGGCACAGAGTGTTAATATGTCTCGTAAGTATATTGCGTGGAGTATCACTTTCGCTTTTATTCCTTGATATTTTGCACCTAAATAAAAAAAACTTCAACTTAATAAATTGTGACATCATTTCATGAACCTTCTGTGTCTATAAAGTAGCTTGCACAAGGAAGCGGATTACATCATGCATGTAATTTATGGCTGGCTGCAGTGAGAATGGTTCTCTATTTTTTGCCATTTTTGTTTACATGAGAGAATTTGCGGCTGTCTTTCTGGAATTCCTAAACATTTACCTGCCAAATTCTTTCATATGTAATTAAAACTGGGGGAGAAAACCAGTACTCCTGTTTCTTAAGAATAGATTTTACAGAGGAATAGGCCATCATTCCATTGTATTTGTAAGAAATGCTGCAAGTTTTGCGGGCTGTGAACTCTTACAGAAAGAAGTTTAGAAAAGTGGGCCAGCTGAGAAGTGTACCCTCGACCGTAATCGTAATATTGAACGCTATGTTGGACATTGTGTCATGATCTCTCCATTGATCTCGTAAGGATAGGTGCTATCATTGAAGATTTCTTACAGGAGCCCGCCTCATCTCCACACTGTTCAAGTAAATATATATTGGCGAGGAAAAATAATGGTTGAGCCTCCAATTTTCTTAATTTTAAATTATTTAATAATTAATTTAAATGAGTTAATATGACTATTCGATGTTAAAAATATTTAAATGAATATTACAGTTAAGCAAATTTTAAACACCACCATCAGACTGTGATGGAGAAGATGACGATCATTCATTTTTCCATTGAGAAATATGCTTTGATTTGGAAGTTCGAGTATTTTTTGCCTAACTGCTATTAGGTAGGTGGTTTAGTTGCACTTAAACGCTTATTGGAAAATCTTGAACAAAGTCTAATTATCTATTGTGATAGTGTCAATATAGTAGGAGAATGCGGGCTATTAAGTGGCAGTAGAAGACTAGCTTACAGTCAGCCATGCCCTCAGTGAGTCAGTCCTGTACAGCAGAGGTATTGTCTTGAGATTGTGTTCTCAGTCTCAAAGCCGAATTTGCCCTCTTGTATACAGATGGCTGGTGGACCATTCAAAGCCTTCTCTACCAGATATCTGCTCTAAAGCTGATCTTTAGGCCTCATGCAAGCAGACACAGTTTAACAACAAAAATTTCAGGGACCAACCATAGCCTGAAATTAGGCCTCTGATTTCACCTGGTGGGCTTCAAGTGTATTGCACCCACTGAGTGAACTTGATAAATTGCTGCTCTGATACCCATGCTTACCAGTATTCAAGTATTCCTGGATCTTGTGTAATGTAAATTTAAACTGATGTATTACTTATAGCAGTTTGTCCGTATTTGAGACTCGGAATGAAAATTCTCATGGTTTTCATAGACTTGGCTGTTGGGGTAGCTGAAGCAGCTGCTCTGCTTTTTTGGGGAGTATTTTAACTATATTTGGTTACTCCAACACTGATCGTGTCTCATAGTCAGCTGTGGATCCCCCAGCCTCTACAGTGCTCTTTTCAGAAAATCTGGAGCTACAGACAGTTCTGCCCATTATTTGTTCCAATCACTTAGTTTTGCTGATTAACACACTAATTTAACCTGGAGATGAGCCAGTTTAGTCATCTTTTTAAATTTCAGCATTCAACTCTGATCTTTCAGCAACTCCACCTTTGTCCTTACAGTCAGATGTGAATCATAATACCCTGCCCACTCCTATGTTCTCATTGATTCAACACAAATCGTTATGTCCTCTAATTCCCCCAAATTTCCTTATTTTCATTCTGGGTGCAGGGGGAGTCCTGTATTCTAGCAGCTGATTGGGACTCAGAGGGTCGGTGGTTGAAGCCCTAGATCAGCCACAGTAAGATCAGTATAGCTGTTGGGCCCCTGAGTGAGGCTCAGGGGGCAGATTGGCCCCTGTTTTGTCTATCTAACCGAAATATAATGCCTGTTCTATCCCCCCAGGCTATCGCTGCTTCAAGGCGGTGATGTTCCTGTCGGGCCTGATGTTTGGCTCAGTCATCATCTTCCTGCTGTGCCACAAAGAGCCAGTGCTGGACACGCAGCTGAGCGTGGAGGCCAGCGCGGGCATTGGGCTGGGCATCGGCGTGCTGTGCGGCCTGGTCACCATGCTGGTGCGCAGCGTGGGGCTCTTCATGACCGGCCTGCTGCTGGGCCTGCTGCTGGCCCTGGCCGCCCTGCTGGTGGCGGGACACTTCTACAGCGCAGGCACGGTGTGGGTGCCGCTGGGGGCGCTGCTGGGCACGGGCATGCTGTGCGCCGTGCTGACGCTGCAGTGGCAGCGCCTCTTCACCGTGCTGTCTACCGCCGTCTTCGGCGCCGCCATCATGACCGTGTGCGCCGACTACTTCGTGGAGATGCTGGCGCTCGCCACCTATGTCTACGACTGCCTGCGGCTGCAGCCGGCCCCGCCCCTCTGCTGGTACAGCTGGGTCATCCTGGCCATATGGCCCACGCTGAGCATGATGGGAGTGCTGGTGCAGTGGAAGCTGACGGCTGAGGGCTACTCGCACACGGAAGGTGAGCGTCACATGAACCCTGTTATTGGCTCAGACACCAGTGTGAGAGGGGTACCTGCTGTAGAGGTGTTTGCATAGAGCAGGGGTCTCCAGCCCTGTTCCTGGACTCGCGTTTCGCGAGTATTCGCGTCTTTGCATTGACTTTGAATGTAATCTTTCGTGCGAAAAATTTGTTTCGCATCCGGTGTGAAAGCGACTTTTGGATGTTAAATACATTGGCATGCTAGCTATAACATTATAGATATCGGTGTCTCTTTATCTTGCTAGCTAGGCAGCCAAATAGCTCGCTCGCGAGTATTCCATTGTAAGCGGACTGTAGCCTTTTTAGCTCGCTAGCCAGTTAGCCATGTAGCTAAATACATTGGCGTGCTAGCTACGACACACAGTTCGATATCACTTTGGCTTGCTAGCTAGGAAGCCAACTAGCTCGCTAACGAGTATGACAGTGTACGCATTGAAAGCAAACTGCAGCCTTTTTAGCTCGCTAGCAAGTTGACTATGTAGCTAAATACATTGGCGCGCTAGCTATAGTATTGCTAGCTTGGTAGCCAACTAGCTCGCTAGTGAGTAAGACTGTACGCAAACTATAGCCTTATTTTGTCGGCGTAATCATGACGCAAATTGACGCGCGTTAAGGCCTGCAAGTTGAGAGCCAAAAACATCTGCTAGTCAGTGGGCGTGGTTTTTGATTCGTCATTTGGGCGGAAGTAACAAAAATTGCTTGCTGGAAATGATAAATGTCAGTTGGGTGTGAGCGGAAGTAACAAAAATTGCTTGCTGTAAACCATAAATGTCAGTTAGGTGTGGTAAATGATGAATAGTAGAATGAAGTTTATCAAATCAATTGACAATATATCACTCTATTTTTCAATTCACTTGATAATTTATGACTCTTTTTCAAATCACATGCATTTTCATCACCTCCATTGTTTTCATCACCTCCATTTTTATCAATTAATTTTTGTTACTTCCACCCCTCATGATCTTTGCTGCGCCATTTGAACGCCTTGTTCTGAGGCAAGAGTAGGCGACAGCAAGTGAGGAGCCACTAGCGACCAGAGCAACCAGCGTCAATCTGACACTTTCAGTATGAATGCAGGGTGAGTTAGGTGCGTCTCCACAAGCTGCCAGATCAGTTTTAGCATGGTTTACAAGAGTAAAACTTTACTGGAGGAATCGAGCACCTTTTTTTCCAAGGGATGTTCCCTCAATTGGCGTCTTGTGGGTGGTGAGAGAGCGCTGTCTAACACATACCAAAATCCCCCATAAGAGTTCAGTTGATCTGAGATGTAGTGACTGTGAAGGCAGTGGTATATGCTAAGGATCGTTTTCATACTCATAAAACCATTTGATGAGCTCTTGGGCTTGGGCCACTGCTATACTGGAGGAGATTGCGCTCAACATAATAGGACTGCCTCATCACAGGATAGAAAGTTATTCACACTGAAAAACTCCACACCAATTTGTTGTGACAATTCCACCTTTAGAGGGACAAGTGGACCCAAACCATGCCAGGAAAATGAACAGAAGCATCTGCATCTGTTAAGTTTGTCCAAACATCTATTCTGGTTTTTTTTCCCTGTAATTTTGTAACATAGGGTGATGACTCCGAAGTCAAGGTGACTGATCTTTTCTCATGTGCATGTGTTTCTGCTTGTGTCTGTGTGTGCATGTGCGTGTGTGTGTGTGTGTGTGCGCGTGCTGGTGTGTGCTTGCGCTTCTCTCCTCAGTCATCATCAGCGGGCGGCAGAAGCGGGTGCAGCTGATGCGGATTCGGCAGCAGGAGAACCGAAAGCGGCAGCAGAGCCCGGGGCAGGAGGGCACTTACCGTCGCAAGCCACTGCCCGTGAAGCGCTACGCTGGGGACCTGCTGGCGCCGGTCAGCCTCCACCCGCCACACCTCAAACACCACTCTTCTACTGATTTATGCGGCCTGAGTTTTACTGTCACAGCCCAGAAAAACTGTGTGCTAGGACCTCAACAAAACATAATTCAGTTTCTGCAATTATTTTTTTCCTTTTTACTCTCATCTATTTTGTTTTTTTTTTGCTAAATTGACAAAAATATTGCCAATGAGGTGAGGCAGTTTTGTTTTACGGACTTATTTCAAGATTTCATGATTTATCTGGGTATGAAAATTTATCTATTAATCTATTATTGGTCTTGACCTGGCACCGTAGCGGGTAAAGGCAATCATTATCCATCAGAACAATAATCAGTGACCAGAAAAGAAAACTATTGTTTAGCCCATTATCGGAAGAACTGGCTCTGTGGCCTGCTGGGTATGCAATAAACAAGAAAATACTGGCCATTATACAGAAATAATTACACCCTAAGTGATGTGGTATGGCCCAACATGAAGCAGAGGGCAATTAATCACTTATGTGTGCAATTATTTTCATATGTTTACTGATATGGAGTAGTTTATTGTGTTTATACCATGGCTAGCATGCACATATGCTTACCGAAAGGCATGATTTTTGTGAATTCGTCCAAAGATTGCATTTATATGCAGACTATTTGCGTCCACCACTATTAACTTGTGTTGCTTTAAGATAGCCGTTACTTCCATTACTGTGTGTCGTTGTTAGAGCTGTGGTTACGTTTTCCACAGGGTCATTATAGTTCCATTGGCGCTGTCGTTCTCAAAATTTGTAACAATCACTTTACTTGTCAAAGATATTGGAAAAATGAAACATGTTGTTACTGTCTGTTTTAGCCTTCATTTCTGATGTTTGCAATGTCCTAATACACAGTGGGCCTCATGCTGCAACATTCTCTCAAATTTTCTCGAATTTTTTTGTTAAAGGGCATCTAAAGTTGATTCCCATTGTTGTTGTTTATCGGCCAATCAGCGAGCCGCACCTGTGCAAACGAACCGAAATAGAAGGATTATCTACGCATGTACACAAAACATTCGTTTGAATTAAATTGGTCATCTGACAATGCAAGATGTCAACAAAAGCAAGTGATTTGTTTGTAAACATTGGACATTCAACGTCCCGTCTGAGAATCGACTTTAGATGCCCTTTAAGACAAAAAAATAAGAGAAGTCAACTCCAGATGCACCAAATGTTGTTACCATCCAAAGCTGCTCTTACTTATATGTGCTAAATGATGAATCCCATTTGATTGTAAATTGGAGGCACATGGCTGATTGTTTGTAATTAGCATAGGTTATGCCCACTAAACACCATACAAGGACAGTTGTTGTGCTGTGTGCAAATAGCCCACTTCAGCACAACAATTGGGGATATGCCACCGAAGAACGGTTGTAAGACAAAGAACTTCAGCAGCAGCCATTTTATAGTCTTAATTTGGATCAATTGACCCAATAGTATTTTTTAACCACAAAGTAAATAATCCAATAATTAAAAATTCCTTTAAAACATACTGTATAACAATCTAAATTTGATTCTGTGACATACATGTCAACTTATACAGATTGTTATACATATTTTCGTAAGTTATACATA
Source organism: Gymnothorax javanicus (assembly GCA_029692085.1). Taxonomy (NCBI): domain Eukaryota; kingdom Metazoa; phylum Chordata; class Actinopteri; order Anguilliformes; family Muraenidae; genus Gymnothorax; species Gymnothorax javanicus. Next base: position 80,070,735 of record CM056202.1, read on the forward strand.
TTTTCCATAAATTACACAGCTTACGGACGTACAAATAATGTTATAAAGATTTTTAATTCCTGCCGCAAAGCATAGCTGGTATTGGGATGATAAGTTAGTAAGTCATCCTAAGCCTGTCAGTCTGTGTTTACACTATAATATTGGAACCATTTTAGATTCAACCTTAAGACATTGCATGTCACTAGCTGGGATAAAAAGAAACTTTGAGTTTGAAGATGAGTATGATAGGTGTGATAGATTATGTTTATCATCATTATACATGTTCAAATCGAGCCCTGCCTCAGGCAATTGCCCTGCTGTCATTGCGGCTGGTTTGATTCCAGATGGTCTGTAGTTATAAAAAAAAAACTTTGATCAAAATACTCATTATTGGAAGCTATTCATTTTGACAACGATGAAAGAGCACACAAACACACACCATGGTAAACCAACAACAACCGGATCCTTTTTTTCGTGGCACCGCACAATCTGCCATTGGCCATATGGACCACTTTTTGGAGCTTCTGCTAATCATGCATAAGGACTACATAGACTGTATTAAACAAGGGGTGGTCTGCACAGTCGCTGAAAGTATCAGCTGCGTATGTACAAACAGAAGAGCTTGGTTCCGGACAGTGCACTGCATTGGCTGTTACTGGACGTCACCTTTCTCCCTCGTGATATACGCATGGAATGAAAAGAATAGTGGCGAGATAAGAGATTGGCGATTTTGGTCAAGATTTTCACTGAGTGGAGCTCAATCGAGGATCCCTGACATGCCTGTGTGTAAAATCGGCATGAGCGTGGCAATTTGCACTGTCTTGGATGAGGCTTTGAGGTTTTTTATTTTCATACCTGAATAGAAAACTTTTTAAGCTTTTAAAAATATTTAAATGAAATTTTCACACTCCATTTATAATTTCATTTATGAAGAAATAGTTACATTAAAAAATTTTTTTTAAGAATCATACGTATTTTTAACGGATTTTACGAATCTTTACTGGAGGTGCAGGGGGGAACTCAAAGAAGTTGAAAACATGTATGCTATTATGCATGTTTTATGTTCCTAAAATTTAAGACATGTTTATCTGCAATGGACATACAATTTGTGGCTTGTACGAACAAGATATTTTTCTCTTATCTTGGTAAGAGTGCTCAGGACCACTCTTACAAACTGAGAAAACATTGGTGAATCCCAGAAATCAATAGGAAAATCGCCAGTCCGAACAAAAATAAGAGAAAATTTGTTTGTATGTTGCTTCTTACATGAGGCCCAGTATTAGTTAATTTTAGTCTGGAATTCCAACGCGGCAAATTGATACAAAATGTCAAGAGGCTGTCAACCTTTGAACTACTTCATGGATGTGCAGACAGTGCAGTTATAAAAAAAAAAATGCAGTGTCATAGAGCCAATCGCGATTAAGTATTCAATGGAGCTATGGTGTAAACTACATTTATTACCAGAGCATCTGGCCTCTCCCAGTGCTCTTTGCAAATTTTTGTGAAGTTCATCTGATCTGTCCTCATGGGTATTTTCGCCAGACAAGCAGAAAAAAAAAATTGTCAGTTGAAGGTTATTTGTAATTATGCAGCACCGTACAATTCCCTCTGATTTGTGTCTCATTTTCAGTGACTTAAAAAACACTTTCAAACAGATTATTAGAAATATTATAAGAGGTTTAGTGGCCATTTTGCTAACACTCTTATCTATTGGCCTAGGCTATTGTAAGTTTGACCGAGAGCTAGTAGATGATGGCCTTGTGTGCGGATGGGACTCCCGGGATGACCGGCTCCCTTGCTGTGCTTATTTTACATACCCAGGCACCACCTCAGTGTTTGTACTTTGTACATTGAGATGAACAGTTGCCGGAGGTTGGACACTGATTCTGCCTCAGTCCATCTTTCTCGCTTTCACCTGTAGCATCCCACATTCACTTCTTCTCCCCTTTCCATCTGTCTGTGCCTTTGTCTTTGTCCTCTCTCTTTCTAACTCTCTTGCATGCTGTCCACTGTTTGCAATTCACTACGCTTCATTGGCTCTACAAATTGGTGCACTCTTACTGCCCAAGTATTTCTGCTTTGAAGTGAAATAGAAACATGGATAGATGAAAAAGCAAAAATGATGATAATAAGCCTCTCTCTCTCTCTCTCTCTCTCTCTCTCTCCCTGTCTCTCTCTTTCTCTTAATCTCACTTTCAGAGCTACCTGCAGAGTCTTCGCGATCGTCAGATGGGCACAGGAAACTCCCTCAGCAGCCTGGGTGCCTCCAGCCACACCATGATTGACTTCGACTACGACACCACGGGCTCCACCGTGCCCCTCACTACCACCAACCCCGTCATCAGGGTCTAAGAGAGGAGGAGCTCCTTTCTGAGCCTACCCCAATCCAGACTGGCAGTCAGGGGTCAAGGGTCAATAGTTATCCTTGACAGCCAATGGGCAGGCACAGTCTTCTATGTTTGAGCCGCCTATCCCCTGAAGGAGGTGTTTACTTACACAAGACTGCCCCATCCACTGGTGGCCATGCTGGACCAGCCGCGACTGCATGTCTATGTCTGGACATCTCATATTTAGCCATGTCCTATCATTCACCTGTCTTGCGGGCAGCAGGTGTGTGTGGAGCCGCCATTTGCTGACTGTGTGGAGGTGGAGTTGTAAAGCCTGGCAGTACCACAGTGTAAATGACTTTGATTATAGTTAGCAGTTATGATCAGGACAGATCTCAGTGCAACTGGTCAGGACATAGTGTACTGGGACCAGAAGAGGCCCTAAGCTTTTTTTTTCTTTTTTTTTTTAATACAGAAACTCGTGGTTTTTTTCCTCCTCACAGCTGAATGCCTTCTCTGTAATTTGTAGATCTGACATTGGCGTTTTGGATCCGGGACATGCTTTTTGAATTTGACAACAAAACTGAATTAAGAGCTCGAATCCAGTCCCACTGTGCATTCTGTTCTGGGGATGTTGTTTTAAATGAAAATACAACAAGCAAATTGCCATGGACCACACAGATAACTGTACCGTTTGGGGAGGACATAGTGTCTGGTCCCACAAACAGACTTGCTGGAGAATTTTGGTCCTTTATGTGGACCTACTGTCTGCTAGATCCATTGTATTAACAATTTTGGTGGTGAACTGAGGAATTCAAAACTAGGTTTTGAGGTTTGCAGAGTACTACCATGGATATACATGTCCTGAAATACTGTCTCAAATCAGCTGGGGTGTTGTCATTTCAAGTAATTTGGCGTTAAACTTTTTTTTGAAATCGAAGGTTACCTATGGCCAACTTGTGGATATTGTGAAAACTAGAATGTTCTCGTCATAGCGACTTCGAGCTCAGTTGCGGTAGCATGCAAGATAATGTTCAGATAGATATCGATAGTTGAGTGAGTGAGTGATGAGTGACTCATTTGCATATTTAAGTCCTCACAATAACTCTTTCCTACGCTTCATGTATCCACAAGTTTAAAAAGAGGCCCCTTTTGCGATTTACTGAACAAGTGTAGCAGAACACAGTATTAATGCACTGTCATTGCTCTTTATTAGGACAAATTTGCATTTTCTGTGCAGATCACAGGTTTAATATTGGAACGAATGTGAAATATCTTTATCAGTTTTGAATACTAATTTCCAGTTGGAAAAATAAATATTCCTTTGTTTTATGGGAAATTTCAGTAGCCCTCTGCTGTGTCTTTATTTATATGTGTCTAATCTTATCGGAAAATGCTGAGTTTGGGTGCAGGCTTTGGCATAAGGCCAACATATTTGATTTGACTTTCGGATTCAATGTCTGCAAGTCATTTTCAGAAGCAAAAGTTGATTGTTTAATGGTTACCTAGCTACAACATCAGCTATAGTCTAGTGGCTTAGAGTCCATTTTGAAGAGGATTGTTACAGATTGGATAAAAGTGTGAAAATTGGACCAAGTCATTGTTTTGAGATGAGAATTCGATTTATAATAGGAGCCCTTGTGAAAAATGCATTTTCCCCCATATTTTCACAGGATATCCAATATGGCCACCATTTTATGCAGTTTGTTGCAGCGAGGCATATTGCATATCAAAAGAAAGAACTTTTAGTGGATAATTAATTTATGTTACTGTCGATGTAATTGGAGCACCCCCGAATGATGTATTTATTTTAAAAACTTAATTCAATACCACAAATGCCATGAATATTAGCTATAAACAGCTTATTTTATTGCTTAAAATCATCATCAAATTTATTTACTGGAAGAGCTCTGATAAAATATTTAACATGCATAAATAACATATTTAAAAATTTTGTATTTCTGCCATCTGAAGACTGCTTGTTGTAATTTGTTATCGCGGAGGTAGAACCGTAAATACAGTGACAGTGCAGAAACAAGCTTAGAAGTGGGACAGAACTCATGAAATTTTGCGCAATTTTGTGCATTTTGGTGAGTATGCATTTGAGCATATATTTGTGCCAATTTTGGTACTTTTATCCAACTTGTAACAATAATTTCCCTTAGCCACTAGACTACTAGATGCGGCTCCAGAAAAGAGCCCTAGATTTCAGCATTATTTTTCCTTGGTCAATGCAACAGTGTTTCTATGGCAAATGAAGGTTCTTCTTTATATAGTAAATGCTTTGTTTGATTGAGGCCTTGATTCAGCACATCTAAACATATAAGGAAGATTCCAACTCAACAGGGAATACCCCTACCTGTACTCAAAAGATCGCAGAATGGAATATCTGAAGTAGACAAATACAGCAGTTTGAATAATTTGTTGCATTGTTTTGGTGTCTACTCTATATAGCTTGATTTTTAAAAATTTGAGCGGATAACCCTTAAAACTAGAAGTCAACACTGTAAACCCTGATAGTATGGTGAATGTTTTGTGGAAACCGATTACCTCAAAAAAATTGTGTAGGCCAACTTAATTGCATTGTGTGGAAGGAACTTAAAGAAAATAAGGTAAAGGGTTTTTTTTCATGTTTTTTAGTGCTGTGAACACAAGATCATTAAGTTGGCATACTCAATTTTTTTGAGGTAATCTGTTTCCACAAAACATTTGAGTTCACCACACTTGTCAGGTTTTACAGTGCAATTGTATTTGAATTCCCTCTCGAAACATTCTGAAGGGATTTTTTTATTTTTTGCTCCTTACGAAAAACTGTTCCATCTGGCATTTTCTCCAGAGAATCCTTGAAAAAGAAAAACAGCATTACACTAACTCCACCTTGCTTCTCAGATGAAGTGGTACGCTTCAAATCATGAGCGGGGGTTTTATTTTTGGATATTTTCTCAATCAAAATAAAACATTGTGTACGTGCAACAGAAAAAAAGGAAAAATGGCATATAGTAAAAAAATCCTAATTTATGTTTATGTTTATGTTTATTTTATTTAAGAAGGGACAATGCACATTAATTAACATGATCACTTAAGTCACGTAAATGTGCCAGATTTAGCCATACTAGCTAATTTTCATCTGCAGTCCGTGGCAGGTTGATGGTATATACATACATATGAACAGACATTAAAATTGCATACGGAAATACAAAAGCACAGATAAAAGCAAAATGATGGCATGTCCATAGAAAGGCACTTAAACATATATAGAGAGCACGTAAGCTCAGAGCAAGTACATAACCACAGACAAAAACACATAAGGCACATAGCAGAACAGCAAAATCTGAAGCCAATTAATAAAGTTACCTCACCATATAACAAAAAACATTAAAAACATACTATACAAAAGTAGAACATAAACATAACAGACCAAAAGACACAGCCAAAAGGAGACACACAAATACATAAACAAATCGCATAAACAAAAGCCACAACATATGAGCAATTAACAAGACAGTGAGAGAATGTACTATACAGAGCACATAAGTCCTAAATATATTATGAAATATGAGGACATAGCCACTAATTCAAATCATGATAGCAAGTTTGATTGTCCAGTAACCACTGTTTTATTGATCTGGAGAACGAGTTAAGAGATGTGATGTTCCTGAGTTCTGTGGGTACAGTGTTCCAGGTATGTGCTGCTCGATAGGAAAAAGCTGACTACCCAAAGGCACTCTTTCTATATGGTATTTTACAATCCCCCCTGGAGGTGGATCTGGTAGATGAGTTTTGAATTTGTTTAATAAATTCATTGAGCGGAGGAGGTGCCAGGCCATGAAGACTCTTATATACGAGTAAAATATCGGCAAATTTGATCATATTTTCCCAACTTAAAAATTTATATTTTGTTAAAATTTTGCAATGATGATATGAATTTGACTTCTTATCCAATGTTTTCAAAGCCTGTTTGTAAAGCCTTTCTACCGGTTTTAATGTAGTTCTGCCTGCCCGAGTCCAACTGGTCAAACAGTAATTCATATGTGAAAGAATCATTGCATTGAAGTACAACTTTGAGGCCTCTATCGTTAGGTTGCTCCTAATATGTCTGAAATTTGCCAAATTAAATTTGAGTCTGTTCACAACTTTTTTAACTTGTGTTTTAAATGTGAGCAGGGAATCTAGTACTATGCCCAGATATTTAAACTCGTATACTACCGAAACCATGTGTAAGCCAAACTCCATGCAAATTTTATTTAACTAATCAGGACGAACTTTGTATTTTTCATAGTTTACAATTTTATTAATTTCATGTTTTTTGATGTTTTAAAGTCTGTTTTTAAACTTGAAATTTGGAAAGAAATTGGAGTATGTATTATTTCTGTGCCTTTCCACCATTTATAAATGAGACCCTTGAACCTTTACCCAGTATTTACTCTGGTTAGGTCTTATGTTGATTGTTGACTTCTTTACTTCTTTTTTCCATTTATTCGCACAAGGGTACTTTAAAGGTACGCAATGAAACAACGCATCTCAGATGTACGCATGTGAGGAAGGGAACCCTAAAAGGCTTTTAACGAAGTCTGAACTCACAAAAAAACATAACTAAGTGATATAAACATAATCTTACTTCAGACACAAAACAAGACAATAAGTAGATGTGTGAGTGTGTGTGGGGGAGTGTGCGAGTATGTGCACATGAGTAAGTGGGACAGAGAGTTTGAAATTAGTTGGTGAAAACATGAATGAGTTTGAAAGTGAGTGCATGTGTGTATGTGTGTGTGGGCGTATGGCTACATTACGGTGGAAGCAAGTTGGCTCATCAGACTGGCCTACAATCTATATTTGCTATTAATGAGAGAAGATTATGAGTTGGCAATATGCACTGTATGTGTGTATTCAAGTGTGGGGAACCCCAGTGTCTAATGGAAAACTGAGTATGAGAGGTACGGCTGAGCAGGGATGATGATTATTGGATTGTTTATGTGCATGGAATTGGGAGTTTGTTTCACAGATACGCCTACCTCCTCAGCGGCATGCCGTCAGGTGTTCAGGGGGCCTTCAGTAACCTCACCCTTTACCGCTCAATTGCCTTCAAGCTGTTCTCATTTCAGTTCACCTGATTAACAATCAGACCAATACATGACCAATAATAAGAAATCATAATGAAAAAGTGAATGCCTATTACCCACATTTATATGATTGATATGGCACTGTAAGGATGGCAGTATAAATGCAAAAAAATCCAAAACTTTGCCTGACTTTGCAGCATTTATTTTCACCATCCTTACAATTGTCACTCAGCTGTGCATCGTGCCTAACAACGCCCTTTAGCCATGACTACATTCAGAATGTAGAATGGATTTTCGTGGCTTCTTGCTTATTCAGCCTCGTTTATAATTTACGCAAATCTGTGCTGTTTCGCAAGCTACACAAGCGCAAAAATTATAAAGACATAAATATTTTACGTCCTCATTTATGTGCAGAAGCAAACACCTTATAATTTTGTGGCGCAATGTAAAACAATGTTATCAAAAATAAATGAGACTGTCGTCGGTACTACCAATTAGTCTGAGCAACTGTTGCTAATCAGTAAAAGTAAACTGCGAGAGGTTTAGGTTACTAAGAATTAAAAGGTGAGGTTTCCGAAGGCCTTTGTTACTGCGGACGGACCGCTACTGTCCTGGTCTGGCTAAATGTTAGCTATGAAGAGGTTGAATTCACCAGGGAAATCTTTTTTTTATCCACCGCAACTGTTATTGGTGGACCTCTGGGCCTTTTTTTGTTCCTGTGCTCACTTGTGCTTTCCCTCATTACCTCCGAAACGAAGTGCTGTGATCACTTGCATTTGTGTGTGTAAGTCTGTCGACAGGATTACTCAAAAGCTTTTCAGTGGATCACCATAAAATTTTATGGGAAGTTGGACTGTATGAATGGGAAGAAGTGATTAAATTTCCAGATTAATCCAGATACAGCTACAGATTCTGCTGCCAATTTTAAGTGCTAGTGGATCAAAACCACCAGGGTATATAAAGATGGACGGTCTAATAGCTCCCCCACATTGAGGCCAAAATATCTTGAATGCCATTTAGTGGCTGGCTGCAGTACAAGTCATAAGCCCGCCCTCTCAATATAAGTGGATGGGACTTGGACCTCGCAAAAAAATTAAAGTATGCTACATGTCAAGTAATTTTTCACGAAAATGGCTTCTGTTATTTGAAGTAGTTCTTACCATGCTGATGTATGTTTAAGTTCATTTTATGATAAGTTTGGTTTTATTTGGTTATTTGATACTATAAAAAGTGGGTATAAATTCATGACTGACTGCTGTGACCGTCAGTAACTCTGAGAGAAGTAGTCACCTACTGATTTATTTCTGGCCATTATAGGGAGCTGGAGTGCGACCGTCGAAAAAAGATATAACGTTAGCATTGCACATGCATTACTTGCTTGGTCTCAGTGTGCCTGAATATAAGTCATAGTTATTTTGAAATGCAATAAAAATTGAATGAAGAAAGGTCTCTGTGTACTGTTAGCAGTCGTGCTACTGCTGAAAAATAAAACCAGTTGGCTTGCTAGCCAGCAAGTTTCTATAAAGTTTCTTTCTTTGAAAATAGCATAATGCACTCTTAACAGCAATGCTATGCTCAAAGCAAATAGCTTTTTACTGAGTCTTACAAGCTATCAAAAAACAGTTTGCTAGCTAGCTAACTAACATTAGTACAAGTTTCAGCCACAGGTCACTTAGTTAGCTAGCTAGCTGGCTCAGTAGCTGACTAACGTTAACGTCCTAAAGCCCAATGTCCCCCAAGCGGTGAGGCTGGCGTTACAAGATTTTCAATGGCATGCCATGAGCCTCTGACCCTTAAATGAATTATTGCTTTCAAGCTGTTCCTGTTTTAGATCGCTTGATTATTTATAAGACAATTTATTTACAAATAATTACTCCAATATAATCTCTGAATTCGATCTCCTGTTTCTGCAATTTTTTCTTCAGAAGAGCAACTTAATTTATTTTAAGATTGCACTTAATCAAAATGTTTTAAGCGTTCAAAAGAATAGGCTACAATTGCGGGGAAGCGCAGCTGCACACTGGTTGCCGCGATGCGATAATAATCAATTTATTAAATTAGCAACACTTCTCAGGTTGAAGAATTGGTCATTGAATAATTTAGTAATTCGGTTATTAGTGCATCATGAAAATCATTTTGAATGCATGCCATGCGTCAAACATTCATGGCAGCAAAATCATTGATGAGGTCTTTATAGTCCAGCTTCTGGGAAAGTTGTCGGAGGGCTACAATATGATATTGTATGAACGGAAATGATCCAATCAGACACGAAATTGAAATACCATCTTCAGCAGCATTTACTACATCACGTTCTACTTCAAGATGGGATTTTGTGAAATTTCAGTTAATTTTTGTCCATGCATTCTCATATTGTAGCCTTCATCTTTGACCCAAAGCTGTAGATGATGTCTTAAATATTAATGGCAATGCAGTGTTTTGGCAGACAATTTGCTTAATAAATTAGTCCAATTAACTGTCCGATTCTTAATCGGAAACAGATTGAGAATAAACTTGCAAAATGGTAATGTCACCTGTTGTAGAAAGAGTTTTATTTTTACATAAGCGAACTTAAAAAGCAGACCTGAGTTGGCAAAACCGCATTTTTAGAAACATTTTCTTAGGCATATCTAGTTGATTGGACGCTGACGCAGAAAAAAAAAAACCGTTTGTGAGCTACTGGAATTCAGAAGCTTTGAGAGACATTGACGTTTTATGTCACAATTAATGTGGATAGGAAAATGCTTGATAACCATTGGAATGAAGAACAATGCAAGCTAAGGGGAAATGGCCAGTAATTTTAACAACTGATCCTTGCGACTGAACGAATTAACACTTACTTGCTAATAAGGACACATAAACGGGAATGGGTTTTGAGACATAATGCGCTTAAAAGTGAGGCGAGAGCCGGACTTTCATCCTTCCAATGGCAAGTCCAGGATGGAAGAGGTTAAAATGCACGATAGTAGGGAGTCTATTTACCCCATAGACTGTATTTAACTACCTTATTTTGATGGGCTGAGTTGGATTTTTTGAAGTGGTGTTGTATGAGGTACTTGGTCAATGTATTAGCTACCGAGCTAGCAGATAGCAGTCGACGTGAGTTGAGGCAGGCAGGAGCACCGGACATCGGCATGGGAGCAAAGCAATACATTGTTTGGGATGAGCAAGGCAGCAAACGTGTTTTAGCTTCATTCAACTCTACTTGGACAAGCTCCAAACTAGCAAACCATTTAACAAGAGGCTCCTCAGAGCCTGTGCTCGGGCCGGGTTTAGGCCTGGGCCAATCGCGAAACCGCGCGCGCGCATGAGCAGGACAATGGCGACCCCCAAAAAAAAAAAGAAGAAGAACGGAGCCGAAACTTTAGACTCGTGGCCTGTGGACTACTGGCCCGAGCAACAAGCTTTCAGTCATAGCGGAACTGACCTCTTGTCTGCGTACCACACGCGGCATTTACCGGTAACAGTGAAGCAGCCAGTTATACTTCGTAAAAAATTCAGGGCATCTGATTGCGACTGAGGAGGGCGGGAATATGGGAGGGACCTCGAGACCGGGGCTTAAACCCACAATCCCCATGCTCTGACTCGCTCCTGATGTGCAAGATGGCAGCGCCCATTTTATTTTGATTCCATTATTTTTTTTTTGTTACAGCATTAGGAAGTGGTGACGCGTCATCCTTCTTTATATACCGTCTATGATCAAAATCGGCTAGCGAAGGTCTGCACTCTCTGAGTGCCCTCTAGTTTAAGAATGTACCCAGTGGTTGATTTGGCCTCATTCCCTCTGTTTGCTTTCTCTCTGAAAAGGTTATTTTTGCTTCGTGAATGAAGGTAATTCCAGCGACAAGTATGTACACCTGTTTCTGCAGCACGGTCACCGCAACTTGCTGTAAAAAAATAGACAGCTGTCCAATTGCAAAATGTAAACGGCAAACACCACTTAGGCCCACTTGCTGCCAAAATTACCTTCATTCACTGAAGAGATCTGAAATGCCGCTCTCGCTGGAAAAAAATTACCGTCGCTGAGTGCCGTTGCATAGACCGAATAATAATTAAATTATTTTGCTGTTCTGAATGTAGCCCATTATTTTGTCACTGTTAGATCGCATGAGGAAGAGAAACCGTGACCTCAATTGCCACTTGATTATTCCGATAATTAGAACACGTGGGGCTGCCGGATAACTCACTCGGTAAAGCATCCCGTTGCGAAGCAGAAGGGACTTTCACGATGCTGGTTCGATCCTAGCTTCGTACCAGCTGGCAGTGGTCGGTAGCATTCTCAGAGTTGCGCACCGTTGGCTATTGCGCTACAGGGTCGTAAATTAGCCTATTTCACAAGATGGCCACGCCTACCGGAAAGCAGGTAAAATCACTTCCTGTGGCTAACACGACAGAAGCTTAGAGGCATATATTGATAATTTGTCTTCTCGCAATCTCATCTTTCTTTAAGAGATTATTACAGTTGTGGTCCGTATTTTGGAATTACAGGGGAGCGTGAGGAGGTATAAATTTGTTTAAGGTTATTTCTTTTAATTCGTTTTTGATTGTATAGGTATGGCTTATGATAGCTGGGATTTCAGATAATCTGGCAAGCTTGCATGTAAAAATGTTAGCTAGCATAGGACTTTATGACTTAATAAATGCCTGTGTTTGTAAAATTCGCTGTTTGTATGTTTTTTGTTTTTTTTTTTTTTTACTTAGCTATGTCTACTCTCAGACATTGCATTGTGGTCACTAGGTTTGGATGTTATATCGTTCAGTCACTGAGGAAGCTTGAGAAGCTAGCTAATTGTACCAAGGTTGTAGCTCCAGCGAGGCGAGATTGGGGGTGCGCTAGCTAGGTGAGTTGTGTTGGGCTTGAAGCCATATTTTATTTTTTGTCACGAACAGAGCTTGGTTTTATCCAGGCTAGAACGCTTAGCAATGGTATCAGATAGGGAGCTTGAGGTTTGTCCCGCCAGCTTATGCAAAGAAAGTCTGGCTAAATGTAACTTGCTTCGCAGTAGATGGCTATCTAGCTAGCTAGTAAATTAAGATATTGCAAATGCATGCTGGCTAATGACCACCATTACCTGACGTTTCTTTTTGATGACTGTAGCTGCTGCGACTTGCGTTTTCAACAGACACGTGGCATTCCGTCTGGGGCAGCCAGTGAGAGCCCAGTAACCTTCGCCAACTCAGCGCTTTATTCTCCTGAAGCAGTGTTCCCAAAAAGGCGAAAATGCAGTTTTCCGTCAAGGCACCGATTATCAACAAAATTAATACAGACCATACCTGCGCAGAGTTGGTTAAGGTGTAGCCTTGAACCAAAAAAATATATATATATATTTACCCGTACTGTTCTGAATATAAAACGATGTTTCTTCCCGGGAAATCCCTTTTGTAAAAGCGGGTTCGTCGTATTTTCGGGGACTCGGCTTTTTAGTCAAAATCAGTGATTCTGTCTATTTTAGAGTCTATTGTCAATATGCGTTGACAACAATAGATGGCGCCGAATTACAGTCTGCCTTGTTTTATACTGGTTTTTCTCAAGGTTTTATCAGTATTTTCAAATATGTACATATTCGTGATTAAAACAAGATGTCATGAAAACCCCCTTTTTTCCAAAAATTTGTCTTGAGAAAGGGGGGTCGTCTTACATCCAAAATCCTTATATTTGGAACAACACGGTGATGATTTTTATTGCTTCCTTGGTAAATGTGTAATTGATGTACGTTGTAATGTGGACTACAGAGATACTGCAAAAATGAAAAGCAAAATTACGTTTTACTACCGTTTATGTGTTAGAAATGTCGATCAAGAGTAAATCATATTTTGCTCATGTGATGTGTTTTTTTTTTTATAATCAGGTAACATATGTGGGACATACTGAAATAAATGCCCCATCAAGGAAATTGAACACCCATGGGTTTTTCTCATCCAGACATCTAACAGCAGTGAATGATTGAAATCGTAACTATAATATTATTGTTGGTAAAATCCATGAGCAAGCTAAGCAAGCCCAACTGGGTGGCATGCATAAGCTGCCAGGTGTCCCAGTCTGAGACTTGAGAAGTCTGGCCACCTTATTTATTAAATTTACCCCGGGTGTACTCAATGAATCTCCAGGACTTGTGAAATTAAGATGTCAAACAAAGTTTACATCATATAGCCCGTTACAGCACCCTTGGTTCCAAATACGTCCCTGCTGCTGCTTACACGAGCGTACAACAGATTTGGCACAGGCCCCATGCTCATGTAAAAAGGGAGAAACTCAAGTCATTACCGGACAAACTTTAATAAAACCAATTTTATTTGAAAAAATATATTTTGTTAGGGCACTGCTTCAGAGCCAGCTGATGCTCTTGTAGTGCTCAATTCTAAAGCCTCAGGTACAAATTCTGTGCAGTCAACACTACCGTGCATACAGAAGTAACTATCCCAAATCTGCATATTTGCAAAACTATAAACTTCACACACAAATGTTTCTGGACCACTGCCTAACAAGGATAACTTGACTGCAACAGCATCAATAATTGGCCTTCAACCACAGCTGCTTACAGCAAAGATTAGTGATGGCATGTCAGCGCTGAACTGACTTTCCAAAAAGGAGTCCTGAGTGGATAAGATGCAACATCATGGGTACATCTCAATTTGTTATGATTCTGCCATGACCCGTTCTGTTTTTACCATGCTCTGTTCTGTTTTTGTCATGTTCTGTTTGTTCTAGTTCATTGCCATGTTTTTATTTTTGCCATGTTTTGTATTCCCTTCCAGATCCATTATTCTGTTAGATTCCGGTCCATGTCTTTGTTCATGCCCTTCATTGCACTTTGTCTCCCCTGTCTGGTCTTTTGTTCAGCTACAGCTTCTCCCCAGTCCTGCGTGTCACATGCTTAGGTGATTTCATGGTTTCTGGGTTTCCAACCATTCCTTCTAGTCTCGTTTGCTTCCTTCGCCTTGCTTTTCTATTTTACTAACCAGTACTAACAGTTTGTTGTTTTTGTTAAAGTACTAACCCAAACTAACAGTGTATATTGTACTAACTTACTAACGAGCACTAGGGATTGTATAGCTGCACTTACTAATTGATTAACAAGCTCTCAGCATTCGCCCTATTCTAGTCTCCGCCTCTTGTCTCTCCCTAATCTTCTTTGCTGTGTTTCAGTGGATCCTCCACACCTGTTCACACTGTCCTTTCTCTTAGTATCTATGCACGTTAGAACTCCTTGACTGGAGCTGTATATTTGTCTGTAGGATTGTCTCGTGATCCCTGTCCGCGTTTTGGCAGTTGCCTATTTCATGTGATTAGGTTCTCCCTCATGTTCCCTCCTTTGTAATCAGTCTGACTTCTTGCACTTGTGTCTTGTTAAGCATGTGACTTCCCATGAGTGTATATTAGGAGTCTTCTCTCAGCACTTCCTTGTCAGAACGTTCTCCTTTTGCCATGCTTTTTTCGCCTTGTTTTCATTGTGATTACCTTTCTGACTGGACCATCCTTGATTTACGATTTTTGCCTGTTCCCTGTACTTTGCCACATCCTCTGTTACTGAACCCATTTTGTACGACCCTGATTTTTGTGATTGGTGCCCTGTTTACGGTTCTGGATTTCGCCCTTTGGATTCTGTGTTTTTTTTTTTTTTTAAATATATTCACTGGTTCTCGTTTGTGGTTCCTCACGTAATCCTCACACAATTCTCTTAAATAGCATCCACGTTTCCCCTCACCAGTCTTTTCCAAGCGTCTCAGTCCTTCCCACCATGGAGAGATGCAAGAAAACTATGCGAGGAGGTAAGACAAAAGGAATCCTTCCCTCTGAAGAATCACATGAATCCACATCCATTTCTGATGATGGCACACAGCTGGATCTGCTGCCAGTGTCTGTCATTATGGACTGACCGCATGGTTTTCAACTGAAGTCTTCCAGGAAGGCTGCCCTTGTGAATACTCGCTCATGGCTGCTCAGAGCTCTCTCCTTGCAGCAGAAAGAGCTTTGATATGACCTGCAAGATGGCTGATACATGAGAACTTCTGCTTCAAGTGAGGAGCAAGGAAGTATCAAATAAGAGATTTAAGATGTACCCCATGTCCTCCAGTTCTCAGATCCCTTCCAAAGGTGAGCAAGTGCTCCTGATGAAATAAAAACAAAAGGCAAAGCAATTTATGTATAGAATGTCATACAATAAAAACATAACTTCTTAATAAGAAATATGGCACAAAGACGGCGTAAAAACCCACGGAGATTAGATGATAAAAGAGCAATAGTAAATGAGTAGTTGTACTATCCGAAGGACTGTATATTACAAGCTAATAGTGCAAAGGACCACTAAACACTAATAAAACAGCTTGGTAAATTTGCAAAGATTGAAGCAAGTAGTACCAATAAGTCATAATTAAGCAGCTAAAGGTTGTCACTGTGTCTTCATGAAATCACAAAAGAAGTTGAACAAATTGATCCCTTACATCTACATAAGCGTTGGCTAATGGACTGAAAATATTAAGCGCCAGTTAGTTAGCCTGCATTGCAGGATGTGCCTAAAGCGAGCACATAAGTTCAGAGTAGTGTAATTTTTTATTTCACTTTTTTATTTACGCAATTAAAACAATGTTCTTAGTTGAATTTACCACGTTGCAGCATTGCAGAAAGAAGAACGACGAGTGTTAAACTGCCAAAGGATTATTCTAATCATTGGAAAACTTTAAGCATAATTGTCAAACACTGGTCAGTACAAATGCGTTACCCACATAAGCCATTTTCGATCACAGCTTACTGACGTTTACTAAACCGGTAATAAGCAACTTTGGAGATGTGATATCTAGAAAACAAATTCATAGACGTATGTTCGCCAGCTAAATGGTGCAAGCTATCTTTGATACTAACGTAGTTCGAGCGAACACAGAAGACTAGCAAACTAGCCACGGATTACAGCATGAACGATAGGTAGCAAGCTAATGCTAGTATTTTTATGTTCCATTAAGTTAATTGTTGGTGCCATAATATTGTGTCAATTGGCCAATAACTCTAAAATTTTCCGGTTTAACTGGCTTTGCAAATCCTATTTTTTGCCTCAATTTTTAAACACATGGTTAAAGTTAGCTGCGTGATTTGCAAGAAGCAGCAAGATAGCTAGTTACCTGCAGGAGGACAGCAATCATAGTCAATGCTCCAAAAGTTCTGCACCAAGTCAATCCGTTTTCTTATCGGTTTTTCAACCCAACTCCATCGCAGACCCCTTTCATCGCTGTTGCCGTCACTCGTATTTTTCATGCCCCAGTCCACATGGATCTGAATGGTACAGCTTAGTGAGCATTGCACACTCAGGTGCCTAGCTAGCTACATCTCATAATCGTAAATCTTCCTCCGTCATCTCTTCTTACGGACAAAATCCATCTCCTCACGTCATCTTCGATGGGCAAACCAAGAAAAGAGAGGTCGGCTTGCCTCTTCGAGTTACAGTTTGAACAGTCAGGGCCGGAAACACCCGACTACTAACACTCTGCCATTGTTGATTCACGGAGCATCAAGCTAGCATAAACTGCCGGAAGTCAGTTTACCTGCTATCCGGTTTGTATACTCGGAAATGTGAAATAGGCCTATTGGGAAGGGACTGCCGGGAAGGGAAAATAATAGTTGCCTTGTTCGTTGCTCAAGCGCCTCCTGTTGGCCAGATGGGCGCTCGTCAGGAAGATTTTAAGTCTGTTCATGTCCGGGTATCCTCTGCCCTCGTTCTGAACTTGCGAAGATTCAACCAATGAGTGTATAAGAAGCGGTGGCTGACAGGCGCGTGCTTCGGAGGAGAGCCGCGAACTGTCTTCACTCTCCTGAATTGGCAGCAAGGGGTCGCATACGAGCAAGCCTTGTACATAGTTCACCAATTGGGCATTCCAGATTCGGGTGGGATTGGAGATGCCAAATTTTTAAATAAAAAAAATAATAATTGGAAAACGTGTTAATAAAGGAAAATGACAGAACTAGCTCGGACTAATTGTTGTTATAAAGGGATGCATCTTTGCACCCCAATTTTCAGTTCTGGCGGCGGCTCTGATTCCAAGGCGTTGGTCACATACTAAAACCAAGATCACAGACAGCTGATCAGCTTATGACAAATCCTTACGCTTGCTCGGTCAGTAATGGTGCCCAGTTAAAAAGGACATGTTTTGAGTTTATGATTGGTGAATCTTTCGTGAAGTCGAGAAGACGTTTTGCTATTACCATCCCCCGATGTATGCTGTGATCAGAAATAAATGTCTAAACATACAGTAAACAGCTATTTCATTTCTAGGGTATTTGTGTGAGTTCACTGACGAATAATTTGCCAAGGAGCTTATTTATTCAAACATTTTAGACATAATCTCCATGATTTGGCTGCTTTTAAAATTCAAGCAATATCACTGCATACCTCAATATTTTACGGTGTCAATCAAGGGTGAACAATGCCACTAGCTGTACATTCAGCAGGTTAGCAGTTATGAGGCAGGAATTCAAGTAACCCTGGTCAACAGCATCTTTAACATTGTGAAAAATCCCTTCTACCTCTACTGCTACCCAGAGCAAAAAAAAAAAAAAAAATTTCCCGAGGGCACTAGGTGGCAGTATTGTGTCACAAGTCATGAAGCCGCAGTCGCCAGAGCCTTATGCAGGGACGCACAAAGAGTAGGAGCTCCCGACTCATTTTTTAAAGACCTTGTCTCCTCAGTATAACAGCCAAAATTCAACACGTATCTCCAGCATAAAATACAGAGTTAATAGTGTTGCTCATTTCATATCGAGGTGCATAAGAGGAGGAGAGAGAAATTGAGAAAAAGAAAGATGTAAAGAAAAAAATAGACCAGAGACAAGGAAAAATATGTTGGGAGAGAGCTGGAAGAAGTGACTGAGGGAGAGGGGGAGGGAGAGGAAGAGGTTGTGCAAGAGATTGCAGAAAAGAGAGACAGTGAGAACAAAGAGAAATCATGTATCGTCATTAAAGAAAATTTGGCTTTTTTTTTGGAATTTAACATGAAGCAGACGTCACCTGTAAAATGACGGAAAAGTACCATGCTGACTTTCAGGACTCTGACTGTGTTTCCTGTTTGGATGTTTGATGAGCAATGATATTTTGAGACAAATGACTCATAAATGTCAGTTGCTTTTCAGTATTGTTTCCAGCAGCCCCGAGAGCACCAGTGCTGCGCCTGAACTCCTCCACTCTGGTAATGGGGAAATCCTGCTGAACAATGAAATGGCTCAGCGTCAGAATCAGTTTCAATAACAAGCACCTTACCAACCTCCAGAGAGAACATCTGACAAGGCCAGGATGTTAAAGAATATATGGAAACAGCTTGAAATTGGGGTTTTCAAGGTCAAAATTGATCCCTAAGCTAAGCAAAATGCCACTTTTGGTTAAAAAGTTTAGTTTTGAGGTAAGAACATGAAGTGGTCCTTCAAATAGTCCGTAATATGGAGTCGTGTTCCAAAGGAAACATTTGTCACGAACACTGTCTTCACGGCTGGAACAGCTATGATGAGTGTGGTGGCTTTCAATGATGGCCAACGAGGAATTGCCTCCATTCTTATGAAACGTGGCGTAAAGGCAGGGGCACACTCAATGAAAGGCTATCACGAAATGGACAGAAAACGGGTGAAACGGAGTGAAAAACGCGCACTAGAACAAAGAAAAAGAAACGAATAGACGCTCGACAAGCACGGAAAACTAGGGAAGAACACAGATCGAAGAAGAGGGAATTACTTATGAGGCTGGTGCCTTTTAAGGAGGTAAAAAAAATCCTAAAAACAAAATGATAAATGTATTCCTCCTGAGAACGTTATTGTCAAACTTCGATCACATTATTACTGCCAAACTAAAATCACGTTTTTCTAAAAATACAGATTTTCAACAAGAAAATACAGATTTCTCAGCAACTGTACATCCAATTAACTTTACATTTGGCAATTTTCTTCATTTTGTGATGATCTATGTCTGTACCAAGCTCTTGTTGCAATATGTACCTCTGAATATGAGTAAATCAAAATATGCTTATTTAATTAGCTGTTTCTCGCCGAAATTGATTTAGGGGGGTCAAAATCAATACTAGAACATAGAAACCTGAAAAAAAGCGCTGTAGTGATATTAGGATGTTCTTTCCTTCACATTACAGCTGAAATTATAACCAAACACTGTTTAGTTATCTCAGTAACTGTGTTTCTCTAAGTATCTATATATTCATTAAAACAGCCGTTGCCATGGCAACCACTGATGCAATGCTTCAGAAACTCAGTGTTTTAAGTTGCAATTTCTACTAGAATTATTTTGATA
This sequence comes from Gymnothorax javanicus, assembly GCA_029692085.1. Lineage (NCBI taxonomy): Eukaryota > Metazoa > Chordata > Actinopteri > Anguilliformes > Muraenidae > Gymnothorax > Gymnothorax javanicus. Next base: position 80,090,373 of record CM056202.1, read on the forward strand.
ATTCTAAGCTGAAAAAGTGAATATCTTGGAAAAATGTTTGCTTAAATGAAGCTTAGCGAAAGTTCAGTCAGAAACTCTCTCTCTCTCTCTCTCGTGCGCACGTCAACTCCGTTTATTTTCTTTTCATTCACTCGCATGCTCGCCCATAAACCTCTGCAGTCAATGTCTGGGGCTGTCAATTGAGCAGTCAGCTGGTGTAGCAGCTGATCTCTTCCATCCAACCGTGGCACACCTCAGTCGCATCGCTAGCCAATCGTTATGTTGCTGTCTTTTTAAAAAATGTCATTTTTCTCTGCTCTAGTTCGTTCATGCTGCCGTTCGCTGACCCTCCTCCTCCCCAACGCCACCCTGCTCCATCAGACCTTCTGTACTGCCGCTCCAGCTTTGTCAGCCTTCAGCCACCACCGCCACCAGCGTCTGGACTCTTCGGGGGATTTTTCCAGCTGCTGCTCTGAGCCGTGCTCCTGCTCTATGAGTCTTCCCGAAGAGTCCGAGCGCCAAAGACTTGTCTGATTTTAAGCATGTTAATTCTGACTGCTGTCTTCCTGCCGTCCTGATCCTCTCATTCCTAATTTACCATCAATTTATTATTTAGCCAGCGGTGGATGGGCTTCCTCAGAATAGCCAGGTTCCTCCTGAGATTTCTTCTCAATGAGTTTTTTCTCACCACCATTCGAGGCTTTTTCTCCCTACAGGGAGTTTTTTGCCTGCTATTTGGGGATTAGGGATTAGTCTGGGCTCTGCCCTTTTCTCTATGTAAAGTGCTCTATAAATAAAATTGAATTGAATTGAATTCTACTTATGCTCAACGCATATTAAAATTTTTCTTGATTTCACTCGAGTCTCTCCTGATTGAACTATAAGTCCCCTTAAATTGCAAGTATGCTTCAAAATATGTGCGAAATGTTAGATTTTACTGAGATAAGGAAAAGCCACATCAAAACCCAACATAATTTCCATCTGGAAATGTTTTCAATATGGCGGTCATGTTTAGTAAAGCTTGCAGACAATTTTTCTTTTCTTCAATCAGTCAAATCAGCCAAAGGCAATGTACATTTGGATTTTCATGCAATTTCATGCAATTCAAATGTGACATTCAGTTATGAAAGATGCATGTTCTTTAGGAATTGCCAAGGTTAAGTCAGAGTGGGTTTAGAATTGTGCGCGTAATTCCTGCGTGATAAGTCCCATGAGAATGATTTGGAAAATAAATATTTTTACAGCTCAATGTAAGTGTAATGCTCAATGTAAGTGCACATGGGTATTATGTACTCTGACATAGGATTGTCTCAATCAAAGGGACAAGCCAACTTAGAATGAGTTCACCTCGTGAAAGACATGGGAGAGCAGCTATTGTGCTGCAAAGGAAAAAAAGCCATTGCTGGGATGTGCTGGAAAAGTTTTGAGTATTATCAGTCAAGGTTATATTGTCAGTAACATAGCTAACATAAACATCTTACATCAGCTTTCAAAAATCAGCTAGCAAGAGTTTAGCGTTAATTATTTAATTCAAATTCAAAACATGAACACAAATATAAACAACATTTATTTGTCATACAAAGATATAACCATGTACAGTTAGTCGCAAATAATTACTGGGGTTGAACATGTGACATTTTCAGTGGGTACCACTGGCACCAGCATAATCAGATAAACAGACGGAGCATTCAGAAACCTGGGTCAAGTGGCATCACCGAGGCAGGTGAGCCAACTGATACGCTGGGTTTGACCCCACTCAGGACCCCCTCACTATGGCGACTCCATCCCCCATTCAGCAGCAAGTTTTTTCTCAGACAGTCAACAATCACCCGGCAGCAGTAAATTCATATAACTCCAGCAAGTAATAATAATAATAATAATAATAATAATATGTAATGTAATGTCTTTCTCAGACCCAAGATTGCTTTAGAGGAAAATTATAATGCAGAAATATACAAAAATGAATGGACTTTAAACCAACAAGCCAGTCAGAGACCCCAAAAGTCCCCCGCCAGTGATTGGACACATGCAGGCAGGCATGCACAGACCGAGACACAGCCTAAACCAGGGCTGCCCAACCCTGTTCCTGGAGGGCAACCATCCTGTAGGTTTCTACTCCAACCCTAATTCAACATACCTGATTCAGTTCATTAGCAGCTCGTCAAGATCTCTAACTGGGAAAGCAGGTGTGGTTTGCTTTGGTGTGAGTGATAACCTTCAGGATGGTAGCTCTCCAGGAACAGGGTTGGGCAGCCCTGGCCTAAATGAATAGTTCCCTGTCTTACCCTTTAGGTGGCTTGGAACTGAAATCAACTGGCGAAACCATCAGACACAAGAGCAGACGATACAAGTTGTTTATATTATTATTATTATTATTATTATTATTATTATTATTATTATTATTATTGTTGTTGTTGTTTTCGTCATGTCGGAATTTTTGTAAATGAGAGCTGCCAGAATGACTGTGCCAGGTATAAACTCTTCACTAAAGCAAACTCAGCTAATCAGCCATAATTTTCAAATGACATTTTAGCACAGATGAAGGAACTTTACTTACAAGGTAAAACGTACATTGATTCCAAATCAGGACAATTATATGCTCTCTGGGAGGAAGCATTTCCTCTCTTGATGCACCTTTTGTTCTAAGTCTCATCTCCAGGGCAGGTACCCAAACATTTAAAGCTCTTGGTTTAAAAAAAACAGGTATTGAAAAATCTCAATCTGATTAGTTCCATCCAGCTTTATCTGATATTCAGTTCACTGATGAGCATTGCTCAAGGTACCTCTCCTTGTCACTCAGAAAAGACCTTGCTCCCACAATGCTGCTGCTATTACGTGGTGAATCTAGATATATTTTAGGCTACGTCCACACTAATACATTTTAATTTTAAAATAACTTGTGCTACATTTCCACTTAGCGTCCACACTACTGCAGCATTTTCAAACCCTAAAACAGACACTTGTGAAAACGCTGCCAACCCCTTTTCAGTTTGTAAACTTTGGGATTGCATTTTAGTGTGGATGAAGATTGTTTTAATTTTAAAATACCATTTTAAAATGAAATCATATTAGTGGGAACATAGCCTTTTGTGTCTGTTACAGTTCATTCAGCTGTGGTCATTTTATTTGATGCATTTACCTGCCTAAACAGGGGAAATGGGAAATACTTCAATCAAGCTTGGCCCACAAAACACAGATTGTTTTTGATAACTTTTTTTTAGATAACAATTCTCTATATATAATGCATGCCAGTAACATAGGTGATTCAGCAACATAGTACCAGAAATAGATTACTTACTGACATCTGGCAAGATTTTTTGGTCAAAAAATAAAATGGGCAGACTTAGGCTGTACCAAGTATGTATTGTAGGTTATAAACCCAAAATGTACTAATATTCTTGTCTAACATTGTGTGCATTCAAAATGCAACATTTCGTAACAGATCTTGTTTCATTTGATGAAAATCTGCATTATAAAAGCTGTCTTTTGCACTGCAAAACCTTGACTTACTATGCATTGTGTGACCACAATAATCAACATAATCTGCATTTGGAGAAAATGTACAAGGTCTGGAAAACACTTTGTGTCATGAATTATAGCTGCAAATCATCAAGTATAAAATGCTGTAAAGTCCTGCAACAAGCAGAATATTCTCCATGACTTGCACAAAGACAAAGGAATAGAAAACAAAAAAGATAATAAATCTTTAAAAAAAAAAGCAATTTAACAATTTCACAGTCATATGAAATAATTCCCTCAAATACAGTAGTCAGCTAGAACTTAACCACCCATCACATTTTTTTTTTTTTCCTACATAACTGGCATAATCATGCCTGGGCTCTTCATAGGGGTTTATTTTTGTATCATAATTTTCAAAGTGTCAATTTATTCCTCACATTGTTATTTATTTATGCTATTTGTTCATTTTTCTTTTTAAGTTGTGATAAATTCACCCACCCATGGCCAGGTCTGGTAACACAGACAGAGAAGTGCTGAGAGTTCTCCATTGGGACTTAAGCAATGTGAGAAGATTGTGAAACATCAGGGCTGACCCTGACACGATTTGACCAGCGAGGAACGGCTGCTTTCTCCACTCTCTTCTATGGGTTTGCGACAGGGGGTGTCTGGAAGGAGAAAGGTAGGGAGGACACAGACTGAAAAGGCTGTAGTCATATAACATAACCTCACAGAGCCAATGGTTTCACATTATCATCCAAGTCAAAATCTGCGGTAAAAAAATTAGAGGTTTATATTTTGGCACATTTTTGCCTGAAATGGCATTGAATCCACTCATTTTAGTAATAAATTTGCAAACCAAAAAAAAAAACCATACTGTTGTCGTCACTCTATTGATTCAGTTATGAAGCGTCTCTCCAGCTAGTGTTAACTGCGGGGAGCCAGCAAGAAGAGTTTAAATAAACTGTTGGAATAACTTTTAAAAATTACGAAAGAGAACACCAAAAATAAAGGAAATAATCAAGATGAGAAAAGGCTAAGTTTTCTGAAGCTTGAAAGTTTGAAACAGTTGAATTTGAAGTTGTTTTAAAAGTTGAAAAATTATGTATGATAGTAGTAATAGTTACTGAAACAGTGGCGCAGTTTAAATTTCTAGACTAGTTAAACGTTTAAAGCGTTGAACGGGCAGCAATGACATTATTTTAATGATTTGATTGAGTGGTTTTGATTGACATTGCTGACAAAGAGGACAGAAACATTTGCTGAAGCATGAGCATATGAAGTTGCATATTTTAAAAGTATAAAAGATTTTGAAATTGAATTTTACAAATAATGTGCCTACTAACCTGAACATTTTAAAATGAGTAGACTTTATAGATGAAAGTATGGAAGAAAGGTCAGAGTTGAAAAATCTGCGGAATCAGCTGAAAATATCTGAACATGAATGAAGCTAAAAGGGCCAAGAATACTTTTAAATGTTAATAGTGGAAAAAAAAAACTATAAATAAAAAAATGTTTCAAAGTAACTTAATCTATATCATGCAGTTTTTTTTTTTTTGTTTTGTTTGAACACCGTTGAAAGTTTTAACAATGCAAAACCACAGGGCAGAATTCGGAGGAGAAGAAGTAGTTGAATGTAAAAACGAAGCATGGAAGCCTGCATACTGCTTCACTGAAGCAAGGACACACTGCTCTGCTGGAGCTGAAGCATGCACACTACAAGGGTGTTATTTACAAATGTACAAAGTAGAATAATTAGTAATATTTAAATCAACCAGGTAACATCTATTTGCAATACAAGGCAATGTACAAAAATGTCTCATATCATAAAACCTTCACAAAAGTCTATGCTCACAACTCATATCTGACCATGTGACATGCATTTCACCTGTGGTACCATCACAGTTGTGTAGCAACCATGAATAGACTTTGAGATCTGTGCTACCCTTTAGTTTACTGACAGTATCGAAAAATGCATAAAATATCACACAACAGTCATATATGTACCTGCCTTCTTCTTATAGTTCCGCATGAAAGGTGAGATTATTTTCTTGCAGATGATAGGACATAGAAGGATAAGAATGATCAGTGGTGGTATTGCAATGGCAAAACCTAGAAAACCTGCCGGAGACAGAGGTGCTCAATAATTTCTGGTTCAGCAGAGCAGCATAACACATCTATTACATTAGGGGAATAAATTAACTTAAAGAAAAAATGTTGAAAATTAATCAGTTATTCATGTTAAAAAAATTAAAAACTTTTCCCCTTTCCTCCTTCTAATAATCCATGCATAAACATGCATGTATATTTCATGATATTATATTATATTATATAATGATAGCATGAGGGATTCAAGAAGAGATACTCACCAGAGCTCTCGACTGGTGGTATGGTTGTTGATAGGGAAAGGGAGGGGGAGATAGAGGTGGAGGTTGTTGGAGTGATAGAGGGAGAGGGAAAGGTGGTGACTGGAGGCGTTGTGGCCACAGTGACAGGCATGGACACAGGATCTTTGGTTGCGTATGGCCGGTTTGTCTCTGAATCGTCATGACATACAACGTCAGATTCATGGGAGCCATCAATTCTCACTCCCCGGGTCCCACAGCTGAATAAAAGATATCACAAACTTAACTTAAAACTTTAACATATCATCCGGTCCACTGTCTCATGGAGCGAACCGTCTCTCATTCTGCCCAAAATTAAAATGTCAATGATGTACAATAGAGAGTAAATTACTGACTTGAAATAAAGAAGTAGGACGAGAGCCATTAAAATAGCCACTCTCTGTTTTTGCACTTAAGATGTGCGTCAATATTTAGATGTTGCAAAAGTTATTCTGCTCTGATTGACTTTCACTTTTCTCTTAACTATTACTATAAGTGTGAGCATTTTTCTCCTTAGACTTCCCTGACACATAAACTGTATGTAGTTTTTGATTTCATGATGGTTAAGTTACGTTCCAAATGTTTTTTTTTTTTTTTTGCCCAAAACCAACAACAACACCTTCAGAGCTTAGAAGTTAAAAAAATAAATTAAAAAATTGGTCACAAATGTGACCAGTGGGATTACACAGGTTAAACCTATTCTATACATACTCTGTCCATGGTCTGCATTCCTTTCCAGCCTCAGGGTTGAAATATCCGTTCGGACATCTAAGGCATTTCTTTTCTGTTACAGAAAAAAAAAAAGGAAAAATGCCCCTCAATAATTAGAAGAAAGAAATACATCAGTCTCTACCTATATGAAGAAGCTAAAGGTATTACATGACATTGGAGGGCAGCTTGGGACCTATTGGGCAGATTAAGGTGTTAGTATTGTTTTCCTTGGCCTCGAGAAGTGTTTCTGCTTTTTTCCGGAGACCCAGAAGGTTTTTGGTCCAACCTCCAGTGCTGTCATGAGCACAGCCTCATTTCCCAACAAAAATCAAGTGAATACCCCTGAAGGGGCTCTCTACACATGGTGTTTTGAAAGTTCTTCGTTCTGTCCTTGTGTCTCCGAAAACAGCAGTTAGAACAGGATCATGTGTATGGCTTATCTTAACTTATGCTTAGTTCCCACTGTCGTGCGCTCCGTTACGAACGCCACAATTGGTCATTCGTAGCTGATCGTGGAACTTCTCTGAAGCTGCTTTCACACCGGACACAAAACGAATTTTTTGCACAACAGATTACATTCAAAGTCGATGCAAAGACTTTGCATGTAATCTGTCATGCAAAAAATTTGTTTCACGTCCAGTGTGAAAGCGGCTTAAAATTTCAGGTTTGGATACGAGGTGATGCGATGATCACGACTGACAATTAATCGCGTTGATTGTAGGAAATTTTTGAACCGTCCAAAACTTTTCTACGATCAGCACAATTGCCACGACTGACCTCAAGATCTGATAAGATCTGATAGGATCACCATGATTACTCCACGATTAAGACCACGATTTCAATCGTGCCACGAATCGTGATAGTGGGAACCTGGCATTAGCTGTGGCGCTGTCCACTTGAATGGTGCTGAGAGGTTTGATAAGCTGATTTTAGGCTATAGTCACCGATTTAACTGTCGGTCGATGCGATTATTCAAAATACTTCAAAAACTAAGCATAAATGTAACATGTTACACACATGCAGTGGCACCGCTCTGGTTAAAACATGGAAAGCAAAAAAAATCCCTTCACTTTAAACCTGTGATTAGTCTTAACCAGTTTTTGATAGTTTTCCTTTATTAAAAAACTTTCCGATTATTAGACTAATCAATGAGCAGGTAAACTCACGTCTTCTCTCTGAATGTAGTATTAGGGTAATTACAAAATAGATGCAATTCAGAAAAATGTTTTATTCAAGGGGGATGAAAGAAAATTGGCAATTTTGCTGTCTTCTGTGATAACTCACGGAATATCCCACAATGTAGGTTACCTGCACTTGATTGCTTAAATTACAACGATTGTCTACACGTATCCTCCATTTTGAATTACGGGTATATTGTGCCAAATTTCACATGCAAATTAAGAGTTTTATGTCATGTCTTAGCATAACGTGGACTGAAAAATTGGCTATACATGTTTTTGGACAGTGAATGCATTGTTAATAAAGGAAATTATTGAAAATGGCCAAAGACTAATCAGCAGTTCAAAGGGATTGTTTGCTCAGCTGCTGTTACTGATATAAAGTGAAGTAAGTGTGCTTTTCATCACCCGGAAAGGATAATTCCTGGATTTCTGAACCTGGGCCCCACTTTTCCATCTATTTGTGGCTAAATGATTAATAGGGACAAAAAAATTTTTTAATCGGTCCAGCATCAGATGAGAACAACTATGATCTAGAATCTGTGAAACAGTGGGAGGTTCAGAAATACTGGAATTGCCATTTAAGCACAAAATAAGAACCAGCCTCAAATCTAACATGGTTCATCCAATTAAATATTTTAGCTTTTTTAAATATGTGTATAGGCTATAACCTATATTTGTTCATTTATTTATTAATTGCAATAACATTTTATTTCACACCGTATACTTTATTATTATTATTATTATTATTATCATTTATAAGAAAATATTAATATAACTTACACACACATACACTAAAACTAACTCAAACAGTTTGCAATGACTTCTGCAGGCTATCCTGCAGTTTTAATGTAGATAATACTATCATGAAAATATTTTATTCCTGTTCTATTGAATCAATTCTCACATTCTCATTTGTCAGATGTTATGGGTCACTTACTCTGCAGGATAGGAACAGACTGCGGGCAAGTTTCAATGCATGCAGAAACATTTCAGGCTCAACATTAAATATCCATCCAGATCTGTTCAAAGTTAGGACTTTCAAGGAGGTCCCATTAATCCCGGCTGATTCTAGCCACCCTCTGTCTAAGGAGTTTACTTTGCTTCCTTCTGGCCATAAATTCAGTTTATCAAGGTGCAGAACAAATGGACAAAAGAACTTATTTGTTTCTGTTACCTTTTAAATAACTTTCTATTGTTTATTTATTGTTGTTTGTGATGTTTATGTGGTTACCGCTGTCTGTAAATCAAATTGTCCTTCGGGGATAATAAAGATAACCTTTTCTTTTTCTTTTTCTTTTTTTTTTTTAATTTGGCATCTCCAATCCTACCTGAATCTGGAATGCCCAATTTGAAAACTATGTACAAGGCTTGCTCGTATGCAACCCATGTTGCCAACTCGGGAGAGCGAAGACAGTTCGCGGCTCTCCTCCAAAGCACGCGCCTGCCACCCACTGCTTCTTTACACTCATTGGTCAAAACTGCGCAAGTTCAGAACGAGGGCGGAGGATACCCGAACATGAGCAAGCTTAGAATCTTACTGACGAGCGCCTGACTGACCGACAGAAGGCGCTTGAGCAACGAACAAAGCAACCATTTTTTGTATCCCATCCCAGCTGTCCCTTCCCAATTTGCATCCTTGCTGCGCTTAGCCAATCATGCGCTGCACTGAAAAAGCTGCCGACCACTGCCGGTTGGAATGACAGGGCGCCGTGGTAGTCACAACTGCTCCGCAAATGCGGCACCTTAACCGAGTGAGCTAACCCGGCAACTCATAAAGATAACCTCTAACCATGGCCTTGAGGCACACATAGCTTCTATGAGTGGTATTCATCACTCTTCGATCCACAATCATGTTAGAGAGCGTCTTTAGTTACAATGCTTTTTGGAAACACTCCTACAATCATCTTAGCCTTAATATGCTTTTGGGAAACAAGGCCCAGATTAGTGTCGTTGTTCGGCCACTGAGAAAGTAGCCTGACTCCGCCAGCCTTTGTACTTCCGCTTAATTTCATTTCGCTTCATTACTCAGTCTGGTCACTCGGACCTCTGCCTCGTTTACCTTGGCAGAAATTACGCCGGACCAACCAACGAACAGAAGGCGTGGCCGAGAGCCATGATGTAGCAGCTGCGCTGAGTTTGAAATTGTAGTCTCTGAAATCAACAATGGCCACGGACATAGATACACGGGAGGACATAGATTCGCTCTGTCGTGGAGAAAATCCCCAGTATCAGCGACTTAAAGGCACAACAAGAGGAATGTTTGGTTAGTTTTTTGAATAGAATTGATATTGTAGTGCTACTCCCTACAGGTTTCGAGAAAAGTTGTCATATCTACTTAATATCCATCATGAAACATATGAAATAGGCACCCTGTTCATCTCTGTGAGAGACAGCTGAACGACCTCAGCTAGCTTGTAGCTTCTAGTGTTACATTGCCCGCGAATTTCACACTATTTAAGTTAGCAGCGAACTTTTTAAAAGTCGTGTCTTTGTTCATGTCACAAGACTTATTTGCTGTCTCAGTGTTATGTTGTCATTATCCATGAATGAAATGGCTGTCTGAGTCAGCCAAACGCTTAGAGCCAAACTATGTTACTATAAAGTTACATAGCGAGCTTGGTATGATGTCAGCGCAAGTATGGTTAACGGTTCAGTTTTCGTGTCAATGCAGATTTCGTCCTGATGTAAATAATGCATTATTCTCACCGATTGTGCCATTGGTTTCGGGTCTCTTAGTTTTTTTTTAATAGCAGCAGTATCTGCAGGATAAACGATAGCTCAACAGTTTGTTTCTTGTAAGGAGAACAGAAAGAGCACCTTTGGTTCTTTTAAGTGAATGAGTGAAGGCTAAAATGAGGTAGATGGGCATATGTATAAATACAGCATTAACTTTAATGTACTGATCAGTTTGTTTTCACTGCATTACTGGTATGAAGGACTGTGTTTACAGCGGAAGTATTAGGCAGCTGAGCCGGCGCATAACATACGTCATCGCCAAACGTTAGTGATTAGTTTACAGGTACACCAATGATTTTAAACTTCAGACAAGCGCCCACCCACCAGGAAGTAAATACTTGTCAGTGACGACTGTCCAGACTCTGTGTATGAAGCAAAGCGAAGTAGCAGAGTCTGGTTTTACCAGGCTACTGAGAAAGGGCCTAAACTACACATTGTGCAAGGGAAGATTGTGCACTGCTAAGTCTAATCAACAGGTAACCATTTTGGATAAATGCATAAGCCAAATAAATATAACTGAACCCAGACTTTGTGTCTTGAGGCATACATTCTTAAAAGCCAGCTGAACAAAAATACTAGCGTCAGCAAGAGCCTTTGAACACTTTTGCAGTTACAGTGAGGTCTCTAGAGACTTGGACAGTGTACAGTTTTAAAGGGCTGTAATTCCAATGTAATTCATTCTATATTATGAATATTCATATTGTAAATTGAAGGGCAGATTGTTGTCTTTAATTTGACCATCTTATCCACTCTAATCTTATTTAATCTGACTTTTCATCCACATTGAGAGAGCTTTGTAAGAACAACTGCCTTTTAAAATGGTCACTGTCCAAATACAGATATCCCTGGAAACAAAATACATCAGGAAGCAACTCAATTTCCAGTGACTCAAGTTCTCCAAGCTGAAAATCTTGCAAGGCATTACATACAGAGGAGGGGAAACTTACTTTAAAAAAAAGTAACATACATTACACAAGAGGCCCATGGGCCTTAACAGTCACCTGAGTTGTATAAAAACTGATGTTATTGATGTCAATGAACCAAGTATACCCAAAAGTATCATTTTCCTATATAAAGTATAGTAAACTTCACCCCCTCCCCAGGGGCAAACATGGAGGCTGGGGGCCATGAAATTAACAATTTTGATAAAGCACCTCAAGACCCCTCCATCTATGAAGAGTATTGGTTTCCAGCCTATCTTGGACTGGAGAAGAAGATTGTTAAAATTTTTGGCAATATGACCCCATTTGGGCCCCACCCCTCAGCCCCTGGGGAAGAGACAGGGTCAAAAATGTCATAGTATCAAACTATCATCTCATGGTTGTAATGCCAATCAAGTTTGAATGATTTGCAGTAGAAAATGAACAAAATATACCCAAGAGTATCATTTTCCTATATTTACCATAGTAAATTTCACCCCCTCCCCAGGGGCAAACATGGAGCTCGAGGGTCATGAAGTTCACAATTTTGATAAAGCACCTCAAGAGCCTTCCATCCATGAAGAGTATTGTTTTCCAGCATATCTTGGTCTGGAGAAGAAGATTCTTAAAATTTCAGCCAATCTGACCACTTTTAGCCCCACCCCTCAGAGCACCTGAGGGTGGGCACCATATAACTCACAATTTTGGTGCATATTTAACCAAGGAAGGTTCCAGCAAAATTGTATTGAAATCGGATCAGCGGTTTCTGAGAAGAAGTGGAAAATGTATTGACCAGTTTTAGCCCCACCCCTCAGAGCCCCTGGGGGTGGGCACCATATAATTCACAATTTTGGTGCATATTTGATCAAGGAAGGTTCCTGCAAAATTGTATTGAAATTGGATCAGCGGTTTCTGAGAGGAAGTGGAAAATGTTTTGACCACTTTTAGCCCCGCCCCTCAGAGCCCCTGGGGGTGGGCACCATATGATTCACAATTTTGGTGCATATTTGACCAAGGAAGGTTCCTGCGAAATTTTACTGAAATCGGATCAGCAGTTTCTGAGAAGAAGTGGAAAAAATATTGACCAGTTTTAGCCCCGCCCCTCAGAGCCCCTGGGGGTGGGCACCATATGATTCACAATTTTGGTGCATATTTGACCAAGGAAGGTTTAAGCAAAATTTGATTGAAATCGGATCAGTGGTTTCTGAGAAGAAGTGGAAAAAATATTGACCACTTTTAGCCCCACCCCTCAGAGCCCCTGGGGGTGGGCACCATAATATTCACAAGTTTGGTACATATTTGACCAAGGAAGGATCCTGCAAAATTTTATTGAAATCGGATCAGCGGTTTCTGAGAAGAAATAGAAAATGTATTGACCAGTTTTAGCCCTGCCCCTCAGAGCCCCTGGGGGTGGGCACCAAATAATTCACAATTTTGGTGCATATTTGACCAAGGAAGGTTCCTGCAAAATTTTATTGAAATCGGATCTGCAGTTTCTGAGAAGAAGTGTAAAATGTATTGACCACTTTTAGCCCCGCCCACCCCTCAGAGCCCCTGGGGGTGGGCACAATATAATTCACAATTTTGGTGCATATTTGGCCAAGGAAGGTTCCTGCAAAATTTTACTGAAATCAGATCAGCGGTTTCTGAGAATAAGTGGAAAATGTATTGACCAGTTTTAGCCCCGCCCCTCAGAGCCCCTGGGGGTGGGCACCATATAATTCACAATTTGGTGCATATTTGACCAAGGAAGGATCCTGCAAAATTTAATTGAAATCGGATCAGCGGTTTCTGAGAAGAAGTCGAAAATGTAAATTGTTTACGGACGCACGACACACAACGCACGACAACGGACAAAAGGCAATGAGAATAGGTCACTTTTAGACTTAGTCTCAGGTGACCGAATAACACATCACACAGGTAATAGGTTATGTGACAAGATTACTTTCTATTGCAATGAATAATTAAATTTTGCATTAATTTTCAGATGCTTTTAAATGAATTACCAATCTAGTCCACACATGCGTGCCTTACTGATTAGATGAAGCTTTTATATAGCCTATAATTAGACCACTTTCATTTATGGTGCAGAATTATTTTGGCCCATTATTATCTTAAATCTTTAACTTTTATCTTAAGATAAGACCTCATGAAATCCATTGTGTAACAGAAGATCACAGTGTGGCCATATGGGTCAATAAACTGCATAAGCAGGATTAGCCATAGTAATGGGGAACTTACTTTAAAGTGACAATATCGCCATCAAATAAATCTAATAAGTTACTAATAAAATATTATGTTCTGTAATATTTATAAAGTATTGTTACATTACTTTGAGAAACTGTTTAGCTACCTTTTCAGAACAGCCTCAAATACCGGTAAAACACATTGGCACCAGGATGTTGGGGCTTGACAGCTACCATGTATCAATAACGGGAACATTTTTTTGCGATAGTTTTGTTTAATATCTTGACAGAAAAATGTTGTCAAGAGTGAACACAAAAACTTTTGCATATAACGGATCATTCACTAACGCCCGATAAGAGCAGTGATGTCATAAAATAACCCAACGTTACTGTGTACTTCCTCAAGAATGTTTTTTTTTTTTTTTGTGGCTAGAAAAGAGTTTCTGGCTATGAACAACAATGTTCTAGCCATTGTCATTGACAAAATTAAGAAGCATATTTCCACAAATGAAACATTTTCTCCCATTTCTCTGATTTGATAACCAGAAATGATTGTTCTCTGATGTATTTTCTTTTCCCGGTGTGTGCATCTGGTGGTGCACCAACACTGATTAAATACATTAGAAAAAATGAGGAGTTACTTAAGGCAGAGTAATATATAACTTGATGTAGAAATTGTTATAATTTTTATCTCAATTATAATTGTCAGTGGTTATATACATACTTTGCTATTTATAACAGTAATAATAGTACTTAAAGCTGTAGTTGGTAAGTCTTATAAAAGTAACTTTTTGTCATTTTTGCTAAAACTGTCACTGTGTACAGACAGTATTACATAAAACTAGTACTCTGTAATTAAAAAAAAAGGCTCCTTTAAACCCACCTACTGCTCCTACTGCAATTTAAAAGAATTGTTCGGTCCGACCAAAAAGAACCAACTAGAGCCAGTATGGTGTCTGACAGCCGTCAAACAGTGCACATGCACGCGCTGCAGACAGCCTCCTCCCCCTCCCTCCTCAGTTCACACCAGTGCTCAGTCAAGCTCAAATCTCCGAGAGAGGGTTCAGGAGCTTAGAGAAACTAATGGTGCAACAGCCATCAGCGAGGAAAAAAATACCGATGTCTCCGTTACCGACAACAGCACACACGGCTAAGACAAGTAAGAAGAGGAAACCAGAAGAAAAAAAAGCACAAAAGAAAGAATTAGACAAAGCCCGGGATGAAACAAGAGTGAACATCGGAGTGGCTTTTCAGAGGTGGAGGGAACTCCTGGATCTGGAAGGATTTAAAAACTGACGCAGAGTTGGCGACTTTTCTGCTTGACAGGAAAACCCCTGCTTCATTCGTTGGTCCATTTTTGCTGGTACTAACCCCAGCCCTAACCGGCATCAATTCAGTTTCGCTCTGCAAATAAGTGAGTGAATGTTGCTTACAAGCACAGTTGCTGTTCGAATAGCCAGCGTCTTGTAATTGTTACAGTACTCCGTAGTGCATGTGATGTTACTGTGATGTTGCAGTCGAGCTAACGTTAGCTTGTTTCCGATGCTAGGGCTAACGTTACTGGCGTCGTTTTATTAGAAAGTAGCAGAAAATATCTTTATGAAGTGACCTGGCAGTCTTATCGGTTGTGTTGTTGTCCTCATAAATATGTGTAACGTTTCTGTGCTCTCACAGCTAAATGCTGTCATACATGGTTTACTGACCATTCAGCAGGATTCACGACAGTTTCTGTACTCAAAAAAATGGGTAACTTACTGAAATAAGCATGTGCTGGGTTTTTACTGAATACATACTGCTGTAGATTACTTTTCATGTCGACATGATTTATTTCTGCTCGTTTGTTGGCCAGCAGTGTTGACTGTTCACAACAGTAATGTCTAGCCTCGGCTACTTGATCGCATGCATTACAGCTCGCGTGCACGCGGCAGCCTTCTGGGGGAGGGTCTTAGGGGAGGAGTGCAGTGGAGAGGGGAGGGGGAGGGATCTGAAAGCTGTATTTTTTCACATTTTTATGCCAAGTCCTCTCTCTCCTCAAAGTTACCAACTGCAGCTTTAAGCAATATATCACCCTCAACATTGCTTATATATAAAAAAAATATCACTGCATTCACGTGTAAAATCTTCATGCTGGTGCAGGAGAGAACAGACAGAGCAGGTAAAGAGTACTGAGGCTGGACACTTCATGAAAAACCCCAGAATAACCAAAATGAAAAAAAAAGGTTTTTCAGGTAATAATATCTGGGATTATTTCTGGTCTTTATCAATATCACTTAAACTAAACTTGTTTATGTATACTGTATACACACTGTAACATACACACACACTCTCACACACATGCATGCACGCACGCATGCACACACGTACGCACGCCGGCACGCACACACACACACACACACACACACACACAGTTGAAGTCAGAGGTTCACATAAACCTTTATATATTCAAACTCTGTTTTTCACGATTCCTGACATATTTAAACCAAGACAATATTTCTTGTCTTTGGTCAGTCAGGATCACTGTTTTAAGAACGTGAGATGTCAGAATAGTGGTTGAGACAATGATTCATTTAAGCTTTCAATGCTTTCATCACATTCCTAGAAGGTCAGAAATTTACATATGCGTAGTTAGTATTTGGTAGTATATTGCCGTTAATTGTTTAACTTGGGTCAAACATATCTGGTAGCCTTCCACAAGCTTCTCACAAAAAGTTGCTGGAATTTCACCCCTTTTCTCTCATCAGAGCTGATATAACTGATGGAGTCAGGTTTTTAGGCCCCCTTGCTTGCGCATGCTTTTTCAGTTTTGTTCACAAATTTTATGTTGGATTGAGGTCAGGGCTTTTTAATGGCAACTCCCATTCCTTGGCTTTGTTGTCTTTGAGCCACTTTGCCACAACTTTTGAAATACCTAGCAGGCCATTGTCCATTGTTCAGGTTATTTTGATATTGGAGTTATGGTGGATATAGATACTTTCGGAGCTTTTTCTTCCAGCAGCTTCACAGGGTCCTTTGCTGCTGTTCTAGGATTGATTTGCACTTTTCATGCAAAGGTAAGTTCATCTGGGACACAAAATGCCTGTCCTTCCTGAGCAGTATGAGGGCTGTGTGGGCCCATGATGTTTATGCTTTCGTACTATTTTTAGCGCAGATGAACAAGCTATTTTTAGACATTTGGAAACTACCTCCAAGCGTGAACCAGACTTGTGGGGGCACGGAACCTTTGTTTATGAGTTTGTGGCAAATTTTTTTTTCTCACGATGCACTGAGTTTGAAAGTAGACCTTGGAAGGGGACCCCAGGTCAAACCTCAAGTGGATTTGCCCAAATAGAGCACACTTTAATTTGATATTTCATTGATTTATGAAGCCCTCCCCAATTCCTCAGAAGAGTTGTGGAAGTAGAATCCATATAGCGCAAGCAGAAGCGTCACCTGCTCCGCATGGGGGCGGATGTTTCCCCTTTGAACACCGACTCCCAGCGTCGTTGTGACGGTTCTGTGGATAACTTGTTCCAGATGCTGCAGGACCTGTACGCTATCCCCTACATACAGCCTGCAGGAAAATGGTGTTTTTCTAAGCTTGTGGCTACTCGACCCGGGGTGAAACATGCCCTGGGAAGACTTTTCATCCCCTACCGAACTCGGACGAAAATCCTGAATTCTTTCAGAAATGTACAGAGCCCAGGAAGTGCAATGACATGAACAAAATATATTTTGTGCCCACGAGATATGACTCGTTCCTTTAGTTGAAGTTAATAAAATTGTGGGAACAAGTTCATTAAATTGAGGGAACAAGTTATTTCTTGTGGCCACAAGTTTGAATTCTGGGAACAACTTATATCTCATGGTCATGAAATATACTTTTTTTCATGTCACTGCACTTCCCGGGCTTCATAGAAATGGGTAGCAAGTATCAAGATCAAAGAATTCCAACCAAAAAACTACGCAAATCAATCAACCAACAAATATGCAGTCCACAAAAACGTCACTAACTCAGCAACTGTGATTCAATGGCGGCATTCAGTTTCACAAAGAATGGTTGCATTTTTTTTGCAGTTTTCCTCCAACGCAGCTATCACTTCAGAGAAATTTGTGTGGCAGATAGGAGCTCAAAAAGTGCTCTTTTTGGTCAAATCTATTTGAGGTTTGACCTGGGTTCCCCTTTAAAATAAGTCCACAGGTACACCTGCAATTGGCTCCAATGGTGTCATTGAATCAGATGCTTCCACATCCATGACATAATTTTCTGGAATTTTCCGAGCTGTCTTAAGGTACATTCAACTTAGTGTATGTAAACTTCTGACCCACTGGAATTGTAATATAGTGAACTATAAGTGAAATAATTGATCTGTAATCAATTGTCGAAAAAAAATTACTCCAGTCATGCACAAAGTAGATGTCCTACTTGCTAGAACTAGTTTGTTCACATGAAGTCTGTGGTGTAGTTAAAATTTAGTTTTAATAATTAACCTAATTGTATATAAACTTTTGACTATTTAGGAGGTTATTTACTTTGAGCAGTTAATGGGGAGAGATGTGAGAGTGAAAAAATGCAGTGAAAAGGGTTTAAATTAACATTACACATAATGATGAAGCTCCCAATAGCGCATTTGATTAACAAAAAATGTACAAAGCATTTCGGTTCTCTAAAAACATCGGCCATCATCGCACTGGTTCCTACCTGTCGCATTCAACGCAGAGCCCCTATCACACCTGCAGGAGCTGTTGTCCTCTTCTCTAGCGACAAAGCCCTCACGACATTTGCACTTTGCATTAGAAGTCGTTGTGCACTTCGAAAGAAGCATGCTTCCCGTCTCTACAAACAAATGAATGAGAGGTTTTTATTCATTGGGTGATAGATGTGATACTGATCACAGAGACGGTCGTATCTGTAAAACCGGAATACCCAGTCCATTTGAGTTTCTGTGGTTTGACACATGGCGAGAGCCCCCCATCTCCACTGCAGTAGTGTAATACTTTTCAGAGGTACCGAGTCAACTCAATTCAAATCCTTGAATTAGTGAGCTTGTTTAATCCATACGTTTCTACCATGCATACTGTAAACATTAGGGAAAGCAAAGTAAAAATACAGATGAACAAAGAGAAGTGCCATTCTGATTCAGCTCAGGAAAATGCGAGTGAAAAGCATCAAATGTAAAGAGATCTCTTACCTTCATCACAGGTCCGACAGTGTTCACAAAACGTCTCAGGATTGGGTTTTGTTTGGAACCCGTAAGATGGGCAGGGTACACATTTCTGACTGTTGTATTCTATCATCTGACCTAGAAAGTTTTTAATTTTTCATTATCATCCCCATTGCTAATAGCGAAATATGAGTGTACAAATTCAAAGGTATAAATACAAACACATTGTATGGTTGGGTGCACTACGCTTGCTTATGAGAGAGGAACGATGCAGAATGAAAAGGTGATTGTACTGTACCTGCTGGACACGTGCGAGGAGCACAATTCCCAATAGACTTCTGGCAAATGAAGAAGCACATGAGGCAGCTCAGTAGCTGTACTTGGAGTAAATACATAATTGTGCAAGTAGCTGTAGAGTGTATTTGCACTAAAACCTGAATTGTCTATACCTGCAGTAAACAATGCAAAACAATACATTCAAGCCCTGTTACTTTCTTTATCTTGGATTTTTACCCTCAAATAATTATACACAGTAATCTCCGAGTGTCAGGCATCTGAAGTCACGCAGTGCCTCTGAGCCTTTCTGAGATAATGCTGCATGACACTTGTATAGTGTACATGTAGGCCACACCCTCAGCCGAAACATAAATATAACTGCTCAGTTTGATCTGGTTTCATTTTATACCTTGCAGGAACTGAGTACAAGAAGATCACAGAACAGAAGCAAACACACACTTTCCCATGCTACTAGAAGAAAACCGTTGTGCTTTTATTTCAACAAACACATTTCCATACTGCGATACTGAGTGGAGAGAGAGACAGAAATGTCAAAGAGAGATTGAGAGACATGGAAATAGACAGTGAGAGAATTCTAACCATCATACTTTTGTAACTTTGATTATAAATGTTTCCCCAAGTGACTGAAATAAACCTCCCATGAAAAAATAGTTGTAGTGAGGTGGACCCCGAGAAACAATGGCATGTAGGTTCTCTCTGTGTAAAAATGAAAATGGTGGGATGCAGCAGGGTTAATTTCAAACATAAAAATATTCACTAAGATCCCAGGCTGTACCCTCCACTCCACCTCTGATAGTGCACCGTGCAGAAAACTTCATAAAAGTCCACTGGTGCCCCATCGATCCCTGGAACCTTCTCACTCTCCATGTCCTGCAAGGCTTTGTAGCTCCTGAGAGAATGAAAAACTCAAAACTTAAAGAAGGTGCTGATTCAGTGTCTAATTTGTGGATAGAGTTCTGACTAAAAAGGGTTTTGGTCACAAAGAGGACTCCGCTGACATCCACTGGCTTTCACCAAAAACTTTTACCCTTCCAAATACTAAGTGTGTACATTTCATTATTTCTCATCCAGTAAATATCTAATTCTTGTTATTTTTCACTGGAGAAAAAAAATGAAGTCATATCATCCTTTGATGACAAGTATTGCATACACAGACAAAACAGCTGGGGGTCGCACTCGGCTTGTCCACAGTTTACAGAGAACATGCCCCAATGGCACAGTTCTCACTGCGGTGTAAATTTAAGTATATTAGAGAGTGTTTAGTGCCCCAGAATTACAAACTCGTATACATATGACGATTCATGAAACTTTAATTGAAGAGTTGGAATGCAAAACCCACAAAGTACACTCAACCTCTTTTGTTTTAAATTGAGTTTTTTATACTCAGAAAACTCAATTTAAAACAAAAGAGGTTCAGTGGACTTTATGGGTTTTGCATTCCGACTCTTCAATTTATAACCCCAAACCAGAAAGGTTGGGACAGTTGGGAGATTTTTACACAGGAAAAGCCATCGGGCAGCACTGAAATATAGTTTCAGTCTCTGTAACTCCACACAGTTTCTATTCTTCAACCCAACATCAAGAAAAGCTGGGAAAGTATGTTAAATTATAATTAAAACCGAACATGGTTATTTGTAAATTATCTTTGACCTGTATTACGTTGAAAACAATACAAAAGCGCATTATTTGATGTTTCACTGCATTAATTTTATTGACTTTTCAAAATAAGCACTTTCTACAGTTTTGACTCTTGCAACATATTTCAAAAAAGTAGGGTCAGTAAACTATTGAGCACCTTATCGCGGTATCGCCGACATTACAGGATTTTCAATGGCTTGCTGTGAGCCTCTGACCCTTAAACACATAATTACTTTCGCGCTGTTCCTGTTTAAGATCAGTTGATTAATAATCACACAGTTTATTCACTGAATAATTAAGACCGATATATAAGCCTGTAATTATTATGAAATTATAAAGAAATGACAGAGATCACTGATGGGCTACATTGACAATGCTCTTAAAAGCGATATTGCAGGGATGGAAAAATAATAATAATTAATCCAATACTTTCTCTGAATTCCATCTCTCGTTTTAGCAGTTTTTTTCAGCGGTGCTACCTAATTTATTTTAAGATTGCACTTAATCAAAATGGTTTCAGTGTTCAAAAGAATAGGCTACATTTGTGGGGAAGAGCAGTTGTACACTTCTTGCTGCAATGTCATAATAATTAATTTATTAAATGATGAAGACTTGTTTTGTCGAAGTGTCGGTAATTGAATAATTTAGTAAATTGGTCGCGAAAGCTCAATGCATGGCATGCATTTAAAATTATTTACAAAACCCAAAACCAGTGAAGTTGGCACGTTGTGTAAATCGTAAATAAAAACAGAATACAATGATTTGCAAATCCTTTTCAACCTATATTCAATTGAATACACTGCAAAGACAAGTTACTTAATGTTCGAACAGGTAAACTTTGTAATTTTTTGCAAATATTAGCTCATTTGGAATTTGATGCCTGCAACATGTTTCAAAAAAGCTGGCACAAGTGGCAAAAAAGACTGAGAGAGTTGAGGAATGCTCATCAAACACTTATTTGGAACATCCCACAGGTGAACGGGCTAATTGGGAACAGGTGGGTGCCATGATTGGGTATAAAAGCAGCTTCCTGAAATGCTCAGTCATTCACAAACAAGGATGGGGCGAGGGTCACCACTTAGTGAACAAATGCGTGAGCTGATTGTCGAACAGTTTAAAAACAACATTCCTCAACGAGCTATTGCAAGAAATTTAGGGATTTCATCATCTACGGTCCGTAATATCGTCAAAAGGTTCAGAGAATCTGGAGAAATCACTGCACGTAGCGACAAGGCGAAAACCAACATTGAATGCCCGTGACCTTCGATCCCTCAGGCGGTACTGCATCAAAAACCGACATCAGTGTGTAAAGGACATCACCACATGGGCTCAGGAACACTTCAGAAAACCACTGTCAGTAACTACAGTTCGTCGCTACATCTGCAAGTGCAAGTTAAAACTCTACAATGCAAAGCGAAAGCCATTTATCAACAGCACCCAGAAACGCCGCCCGGCCGCTGGGCCCAAGCTCATCTAAGATGGACTGATGCAAAGTGGAAAAGTGTTCTGTGGTCTGACGAGTCCACATTTCAAATTGTTTTTGGAAACTGTGGACGTCGTGTCCTCCGGACCAAAGAGGAAAAGAACCATCCGGACTGTTATAGGCGCAAAGTTCAAAAGCCAGCATCTGTGATGGTATGGGGGTGTATTAGTGCCCAAGGCATGGGCAACCTACACATATGTGAAGGCACCATTAATGCTGAAAGGTACATACAGGTTTTGGAGCAACATATGTTGCCATCCAAGCAACGTCTTTTTTCATGGACGCCCCTGCTTATTTCAGCAAGACAATGCCAAGCCACATTCTGCACGTGTTACAACAGCATGGCTCCGTAGTAAAAGAGTGCGGGTACTAGACTGGCCTGCCTGTAGTCCAGACCTGTCTCCCATTGAAAATGTGTGGCGCATTATGAAGCGTAAAATACGACAGCGGAGACCCCGGACTGTTGAACAACTTAAGCTGTACATCAAGCAAGAATGGGAAAGAGTTCCACCTGAAAAGCTTCAAAAATTGGTCTCCTCAGTTCCCAAACGTTTACTGAGTGTCGTTAAAAGGAAAGGTGATGTAACACAGTGGTAAAAGGCCCCTGTGCCAACTTTTTTGCAATGTGTTGCTGCCTTTAAATTCTAAGTTAATGATTATTTGCAAAAAAAAAAAAAAATAAAGTTTCTCAGTTTGAACATTAAACATCTTGTCTTTGCAGTGTATTCAATTGAATATAAGTTGAAAAGGATTTGCAAATCATTGTATTCTGTTTTTATCTACGATTTACATAACGTGCCATACATGTCATGCATCAAACTTTCATGGTCGCAAAACAATTGATGAGGTCTTTATTGTCTAGCTTCAGGGACAGTTGTAGGAAGGCTACAATATGAGATTGTAAGTACGGCAATCATCTAATTCATTAATAAAAAAATTAATTCTAAAACTTATCTAAATACCATCTTCAGCGGAATTTACTACTTTACATTGTATTTCAAGATGGAATTTCCAGAAATTTCAGTTATTGCCATCCATGCAATCTCATATTGTAGCCTTCCTCTTTGACGCAAAGCTATATGTCCTAATAATTAATGGCAATGTTGCTTATTGGCTGCCTATTTGCCCAGTAAACTAATTCAGTTAGTTGTCAGATTCTTTATCGGAACCAGGTTGAGAGTCAACCTGCATTATGGTAATGTCACTGGTGGTATTTTGGTATTTGGTATTTTCACACAAGCAAACTTAACACATGGACATAAGTCGGCAAAACCGCATTTTTAAAAACATTTTCTTAGGCTTATCAAGCCGATTGGATACTGACACAGAAAATGTACCATTTCATGTGCTACAGGAATTCAGAAGCTTCAAAAGACATTAGGGTTTTACCTCATCATTAATGTGGATAGAAAAATGCTTGATTGCCATTGCAATGAACAATAAAGTAAGCTGAGGGGAAAGGGACAGTAATTCCACTGATTGATCCTAGCTACTGAACAAACTTTAACTTCCTAAAGCCCAACGTACCCCTGGCGGTAACACTGGTGTTACGGGATGTGCCGTGAGCCTCTGACCATTAAACGCATTATTGCTTTCAAGCTGTTCCAGTTTAAGATTGCGCAATTAATTAAAACTTCTTCCATTCCAGAGTTGCCATCGGAGGGATCCTGGCACTGTTCTCACCTCTCCTTAAAGTGAATTACATCTCCAAACCCGTTCCCGTGTAGGTTTCCTAACTACCAACTAAACGTTAATTTGTTCTGTTGCAAGAATCAATCCGTATCCATTTCCCCTCATCTCGCATTATTGTTCACTGCAACAATTATAAAGCATTTTCCTATTCACATTAATAGTACACCAAACATAAAACGTTGATGTGTTACGTGGGCTGCGTCCGAATAGTCTTTTTTGACGAGGGGAGTTCCCATCTCCTAAAAAATGATCCGGAAATAATTACGTGGCAGCCATGATAAGTGTATCCGAATTCTTTAAATGTTAAGGAAAGGTGTCTCAGTGCTTCCTAATTTACTTCCTTTAGCATAGGGTACACAGAACCATCCTTTTTGAAAAGAAAGGTGGTAACGCTGTCCCACAATTCTGCGCAGCAGCAATGGCTGTCTTCGAATCCCTGTTCTTGACTGCTCCCGAACAGCTCGGGAACGAGTCGGGATTCAAATTTGCCGGAACAGTCGGGAACGGTAACCATGGGTACGCGTCTGCAATCATATGTGCAGACCCACGCTACTGAATGCTTGGCAGAGGTACCGAGGTTGTCGGGGGCAGCGCGGTTCTCGCAAATAGTCTATTCAAGATCACGAAGCAAATTGTGAACATTTAAGTGATTTTTTCAATCCGGAATTGGGTCAACGTCAAGGCCTAATGGATCAGTGAATAGATGGAATTGTTCCGAAATCTACAAGTTATGTAAAATAGACCATCCAGGGATAACATCAGCTTACATTTCATCAGTTTTGCCAGTGGCCGCCATGTTTGTTCCCCGTCGTTCTTGACCACACCACCTCGGGAGGTGGTGTGGTCAAGAACGAGAGAACGCATTCGCGAACACGTTCTCGGGTGTTTGATTCAAGATGAACAGTGTTCTCTGTTCGAGAACAAGGATTCGAATACAGCCAATATGTCAAGCGGCGACCATTCATCCGGCCAATCGCGGAAATTAATGTATCCGATGGGCAGGGGACTCATGATCACATTGCCTAGCATAAGTGCATTGATTCAGATTCTCTAATTAGCGCGGTTGTGTTCCTAAGCCATTAGGAATTCCCTTTCACACCTTTCCTTCACCTTAAGACGTTTTCCACAAAGTTTAAAGAAAAGTGGTTAGGAATTAGTGGATGGGCCGTAATTTTTTGACTATTCTGACGCAGCCAAAGCTTCTGAATTCCTGCAGCCCACAAAACGTTTTTTTCTTCTTCCTGCGTTCCTGTCCGATTGGCTTGAGAAGCCTTATAAGAAAATCTTCCTAAAAATGCGGTTATGCAGACTCAGGTCCGTGTTACATCTGCTCATGTAAAAATAAAACTCTGCCTACAGCCAGTGACATTACCATAATGCAGGTTAACACTCAACCTATTTCCGAGTAAGAATCGGGTAATAGATTGAATTAATTTACAGAACAAATGGGCTTTGAATAAGTTGCGTTGGCGTTGCCATTATCAATTAAGTCATTTAGCTTTGCGTCCAAGAGGAAGGCTACAATATGAGATTGCATGGATGGTAGTTAACTGAAGTTTCTCGAAATTCCATCTTGAAGTAGAATGTAATGTAGTAAATGCTGCTGAAAGTGATATTTAGATAGGGTTTAGATTTTGTTTAATGATATAATTGTTGTTTCAGAAGACTGCAAAGACCTCATGAATGACTTGAAAGTTCAACGCATGGCATGCATATTAAATTATTTTAAATATGTGCCATGCATTAAAGTTTCAGGATGCACTGATAATCAATTTATGATTACCAGCGCTTCGACATAAGAAGTGTTGGTAATTTAATAAACTAATTATTATCACTTGTTGCGGCAACTAGTGTGCAACTATTCTTCCCTGCAAATGCAATCTATTCTTCTCTTTGGAATGCTGATAACATTAGGATTAAGGGCAATCATAAAATAAATTAGGTTGCACTGCTGAAAAGAAATCCTAGAACGGGAGATGGATTTCAGAGAAAGCACTGGGTTAATTATTACAGGGGCGTTAGCAAGGGGGGGCAGGGGGTGGGCAGTGCCCACCCTGAGAAAAGCTCTGCCCACCCAATGAAAACTCAAGATAAAAAACTGATTTACTACTATTTGACAGCAAACACGCAATATCCCACGTGATTCACAGTCGGAGGTAGACAGCCATTAAGAGAGAGCTTTACATATGCTTCATCTATCTATCACTATGTGTGATTGGTGGATTCCTTTGCCAGTCTATTCTGATGTGAAACTAACCAATGGGCACTCTCGAATAACTAGGGACCCTCAAACTCTCTTAGACTGCCATCTTCACTCAGTCTGAAGTCACGTCTACGCTGCTCATATCCACCTTCATCCCTGAACGTTCTATCTCCCCTGATTCATAGTGGTTCAACGGACTCGCCGGTCTCCTCCTTCTTGTCGAACTGTTGCTTACATCTGTTTTCATCGAACCGAGTAGTAGCTTGCGGCTAGCGTCTGCGGTACAGCGGGATGTGTACATACACATACATACAGTGTATATTCAAATATGGAGGCTAGCTAACCTATTTTTTATTCAGCCAAAACATTCTTTAGCTTGACGAAGATGTGATGTTTATTTGGGTGGCTACACATGTTCCTACAGCCAAAGTAAAAAAAAAAAAAGCGTGACAAGACGGCGAGTTGCAATTCATATGCAGGAACTGATTAGGTAGCAAACTGCGCATCAAAATGCTTTTGATTCAGCAAATAGTCTGGCGAGCAGTTTCTTTGTTTTGCACAAGGGTGAAAACCCAGCCGTCACCCGCTCCACTACTGAATGATATCACATTAGCTGTGGGCAACAATCATAATTCAGAGCACGGAAGTACAGTCCCCAAGCTTCACTTCGCATGCTGGAAATCAACAAAGCACGGAACGAAATAAAGATCTCAGTCCAATCCTTCACAACTGCTGTAGCTGACAAGCCAAATATTTGCCACAAGAATATAGTCGACTAAAGCTGAGGTTTTTACAAAGCCAGGATTACGATTATGCACCTTTCAATTTTCACTATCACTACTGTTAAGACCCTCCACTGCTCAAAGTCAACTTGTTCAAAAGTGCTAACGTTAGCCTGTATAACTGCTAAATGTGTGGGTTTCAGTATGCATCCCACGTGTGACCGTAGATGGCCACTAATTACATGGCAAACACTGGTTACTTCACTGGAAAACTAAACTGACCGCTGGCTGACAATACTGCTTTTTGTTCGAAAAAAGGATACTTGTTGGATGGATCTTTAAATTGACATATCAGGGGACTGTATAATGTATAATACAGTGGGATCGGGATGATCATCCCGTTCATCCATCGGGCGCTTTTTAACGAAATGGTGTGAGCATATGTATATCCTCTTGGGTGGATACTTCAGTCTTAGCGCGGCTAGCCACTCCAAGCGCCTACTCGCTGGCATGGAGTGTAGACTGTAAGGTGCTGGGTAAGGGCAGTCTTTCCTAATCACCTTGTAAATAAGGCATTCTGTTTCCATACAAACGTTTTATGTTTTTTGAGTTATTGGTACAACCAACAACAGAACAAGTGGAGCCTGAACGCATTCAGCCTGCCGATCTCTCTTCAGTACAGCGAGCAATGACCGGAAGTAGGAGACCGTCAGGGCTCTCATGGCGGCGCGCATCGTTAGAACAAGAATTAGGTGGTTCGAATGAAATAAGATGATTTGAAATGTCTCTATGCAATTTCATTGTTCCCAATGATCTTATTTATTTAAACAGTTTAAACGATCATGAAACACATGCATTGCTTCCAACCCCTGAGTAAAGAAAAGCGTGAGAAGTCCGGAGTCATATCGCAGGTGAAACTGATAAACCTCCATGCACAAGGACTTCAATTCCGTGCGAGAATCTCTCACACATGCTTTGATTTAATAATTGCTGACTACAGCAGAGTAATGTAAATATACCACTAAAACTCACGCGGAATGCATGAGAGTTGACAGGTGTGCGTTATTAATGAAAACTGACCACACGTCCACACCTGTTAATGTTGAGAGTTTTCTGAGCTTTTGTAATGGTAATTTAAATGAATGATTGAAAAAAGGTCATGACCAATCATTATTTTCAAGGGATGGATTTCAGCCTCCCCTATCGCCAGTTCACCAGCCGCCACTGATATATAAGTTTCAAGATGTTGTGCATGTTGTATTTTACACATGCATGATTTAGAGGTTCTTTTTTGCCCCCCCAAAGAGGACAAATGCCCACCCAAGCTTGGCATCCTGGCAACGCCTCTATTAATTAATTAATTAATTAACTATTTATGTATTTATTTATTCATAGCATCCATATAATATCACTATGAAGTACTTTGTCAATGTAGCCCTTCAGCGATCTGTCATTTCTTAATACTTTCTTAATAATCACATGCTTATATATTGGTCTTGAATATTCAGTAAATAAATTGAGTGAGCTCAAGCGATATTGAACAGCAACCACATGAAAACAATTATGCGTTTAAGGGTCAGAGGCTCATGGCAAGTGATTTGAATATCCCGTAACGCCGGCCTCACCGCCAGGGGGACGCTGGGCTTGAGGAAGTTAATAATCACACAATTTGTTTACTGAATTATCAAGACCAATACATACACCTGTAACTGTAATTATTAAGAAAGCATGAAGAAATTAAGAAATGATCGTTCACTGAAGGGCTACATTGACAACATACCTAATAGTGATATTGTATGGAGGAGGGAAAAGAAACAAACAAATAATAATTAAAAAAAAATACTGCAGTGCTTACGCTGAATTCAATCTCCCATTCTAGGATTTTTTTTTCAACAGTGCTACCTAATTTATTTTAAGATTGCATTTAATCAAAATGTTTTTGGCATTCAAAAGAATAGGCTGCATTTGTTTGGAAGCGTATTTGCACACTGGTTGCCACGCAAAGCTGTAATTAATAATAATTATATAATAAAATAATTAATTAAATAATTAAATTATTAAGTTACCAGCGTTTTTTATGTCGAAGCGTTGGTACTTGAATAATTGTGCAAATTGGTTATGAGTGCAACATTAAAGTTTGATAGATGGCTTGCATTTAAAATAACTTAAAATGCATGTCATGAGTTTTTGACGTAGCAAAGTCATTCATGAGGTCATTACTGTCTGGCTTCTGGGGAAGTTGCAGGAAGGCTGTAATATTGTAGGAATGGCAATTGTCTCAGAAACAAAATCTAAATCTCGACTGAACACCATCTAACAGCAGCATTTACTCCATCACATTCTAATTCAAAATGGAATTTCGGGAAATTTCAGTTAATTGCTGTCTATGCAATCTCATATTGTAGCTTACCTAATTAATGTAAAGTTATATGTCTTAATCCGTGACCTCTGTATTATAAGGTCCTATCACTTATGTGTTTCTGGGGCAAATAGAACCTTGAAATACTAAAGTCACGAATCGTTAACGGCTAAGCAGCTTATTGGAAGCCTATTTGCTCAGTAAATTAATTCAATTAATTTCTGATTCTTGCTCGGAAACAGGTTGAGTTTTAACCTTCATTATGGTAATGTCACTGGTTGCAGACATAGTTTTATTAGCAAATAAACACGCGCACCAGAGTTGGCAAAACTGCATTTTTAGAAACGTTTTCCATGGCATATCAAATTGATTGGATCCGGACACAGAAAAAAATAAGCCGTTTTTTTGAGCTGCAGGAATTCAAAAGCTCCATAAGACATAGACATTTTATGTTACCATTAATTTCGATAGGAAAATGCTTGATCATTTTTGCAATGAACAATAATGCAAGCTGAGGGGAAATGGATCGCAACCGAACAAACTAACACTTATTAATACTTATTACACTGCTAATTAGGATCCCTAAATGGTTTTGGGTTTGGAGATGTAATGCGCTATAAGGCGAGGTGAGAGCAGTACCAAAATCCCTCCGATGGCAAGGCCGGAGTGGAAGAGGTTAAGGCAAGATGAGAGCCGGGCAATAATCTCTCCAGTGGCAAGTCCCGAGTGGAAGAGGTTTAAGGTGCCTTCACAAATGCGCATGTTTCTCTTCCCTGAGGTACTGACACAAGCCAATACCGTTACAGAGCGTGGGTTTTTGACTGTTGCTGGTAACAGTCTGAATGGTCATTTTCTTTTTCAATTCAGAGCAGACGGCATCCTTCCATAGAAGACCTAAAATACTGCATCCTCTGACCAATATACGCATTTTGATGGTCCGTTGATGCCCCCAAGGCCAGACAAGTCAGCAGCGCATATTGACACTGTTAATGTTAGGATTTATTTTTGCACTGTAAAGTTTTAACTTACGTTTGCATATGTAATGATGTATTGAAGCTTTTGTCAAAGCTTCGTCAAAGTTTAACAGAGCCCATCTGGCGACATCATTCATAGATAAATGAAAGTTCTTGATGCAGTACTGTCTGAGTGCGCAGAGATCATGTGTATTCAGCTTTGGCTTGCATCTAGCCCTTTATGCACAGACATTTTCCCAGATTCCTTGAATATTTTAATTATGTTATGCTCTGTGGAGGATGAAATATGCAAAACCCTTCTTATTGTTCTTTGAGTAACATAGTTTTTAAACATCTCAATGGTTTGGGCAAATTGGCTTCCCTCAGCCCATCACTGCTCCTGAGGAACTGTGCCTTTCCTGGATGTAGCTTTTGTACAAAATCATGATTACATCACCTGCTAACATGAGCTGTTTCAAATCGCATCATTATATATATATTTTTTCACTATTTTATGAGTTCGTAATTGCCTCCCAACTTTTTTTGGAATGCATTGCAGACCTGATTGGTAGGAATGGATGTTAATTTACAAATAAAATGAAGTCGACTGGACAAAACATTAAATATCTTGCCTTCATATTGTCAAAGATGAAATACGAGTCAAAGTAAGTTTTTCTGCACATTGTCCATACCATCCCAACTTTTTTTGATTTGGGTGCTGTAGTTAAAGATTATTAATAAGTGAATTCTATGTGAGGTACTCTCATGTCTGGACTGGGTTTCCCTATTTAAGTCACCAGTCCACACTCAGTCTTTGTCTGGCTTTTGTCTCTGTGGCCTCTGTTTAGTAGACCTCAGGTCTCCTTGCGTCTCCCAAATTCTGTATTCTGATGTCTGTAACATTATTCCTGTGTTTGTTACCTTGTAATTCCAGCCCTGGTTCCCAGTCAGTGTTTTCTTGTTCAGTCTTCCAATTAAACATTCATTTACATTCCCTCCTCAATCTGTTCTCTGACAGGTACAGTGTTGAAAGGTTTACCCCAAATGAAATTGGGCATGCAATGAGATAATTTAGAAAATAGGGACAAACAGAACAAGCAACAGCACAGTATGATCCCCTTATTTTATTCTTTGTCCCCTGCGGCCTGTTAGTTGGCCTTGACATTCGCTTAATGTTAACATTATCACTACTGATTAAAAATGAGGTTCTACCAAAAAAATGCAAAATGCAGTTTATCCATATTAGGAAATGCAATACCACAAGTTCACCGATGTATGAGTGAAATATCTGCCGGATGTTTTGTCATGTTGATTCGGAAATTAAAACCATCTTTCGACAGAAATGGATGGCAAGTCACAATCTACTCTAGACTACTTTGAAACATTGAGTACAGGGAATTCCCAAGTTGCCTCCACAGTTTTTTTTTTTTTTTTTTTTTTGAAAACACAGCAATTTCATTTGAAATATCGATTACGGTGAGAAAGGCGGAGACAGTGAGTCATGGTAAAAATGAATCTCATCAGAACTTTAATGCATATCAATGTTTTTCATGACTTGAGAGCATCTCTAAATGAGATTTATCATTAAATATCCTCACTTTTTGACGCAAGGTAAAGCAGACTTGTTCGTTGATGGTCTTGTTGGTGTGAGAAATAAAAACTCCATTCCTTAGATTAAATACATCTTACTCGCAGCAGTTTTTCTTCAAGTAACCGCTAATTCTTTATTACCTTTTGCAAGACTGCCAGTGAGATGGCTTGTTCAGTTATTGAACCAACAGAAGCCATGACTCTACCTTTGATGCATGGAAACTCCACTGGGGGAAGAAATGGTTCACAGACGCATAATCTGACCCTTAACCTTTCGTCTTGGCAGTCAAGTGTACCAAAACTCATTATTTGAACCCCTTGACATAATGCTGATGTACACTTTCATATACAAAAGACCTGCCACAATAAGATGTGGCAGATTGTGTCAAATAATGTCAAACAACAGTGAATGTAGTTTTCAGTGAATGTTACAGAAGAAACATCTGCCATAACGTATCGAAAATGACAACACTATGACATCAAAAAGCAATTCAGCATCAGCCAGAGGTATGACAGCACTATTTGCCATCTGATCCAGCGGAGGTGACTCTTGCCCATATTAAGGGTGCAAAAGCACAGGGTTTTTGAAGCTAAAACAATTTTCATAAAAATAAGCAAAGTTTTTGCAAAGAGGAGCAATCATGGTTACTCCTCTGCAGAACATGATACATGGGGAAAAACGATGGATCAAAGCAATGACATGAGGCTGTTTCCGGCAAGTCGGTGTAACTTCCTTCCTGATCTACTATAAGCTCAGAGCATGTTTCCAGAAGTTGAACGGCGACAGATGCTATCTTAAAAAAAGCATAAAGGGGAAAGTCTAACCAATGTTCCGGTAACAAATACCTCCATCTCCATCAAAACAGATGATAGCAGAAGGTGCATGTAAACCCCTTGTATGAGAATATGACTGTTCTTGACATAAAAATAGGACCACACCTCCACTAAAATACAAAGTATATTTGGAAAACATAACTGATGCCCAATTTGATGTTTTTCAAAAAAAAACAAAAAAAAAACAAAAAAACACCATAACACATTTTTTGCAGTACATAATACTTTCAGACCTTTTGTTTAAAAAATGACGTTTCTTACTTTTCTGATAGTAAATATCATCTGCCATCTTAGTTTTGGGGACAGAGCATACACAAAAATTGAACAAGAGCAAAACATTTAAGGGCATAGGTGAGACAATATTCTTTACAGAACATGAAAAATCAAACAGGAAATCCGTACCGTGCTGTAATTTTAAATCTTTTCTGCATTTCATGTGCTGTTGAGCAGGCTGCCAGAGGGAGAAAAAAAACATACCATTGTTTTGAACCATCCGTGGTTGTGCAGGCCATTTTATCGCATTTTCTGCCTGTCATTTTTTTCTGAAGATTGCCGCCTCTGATCACTTCAGGAGTTCCTCATTCCCGAGCATGAAGCTTTTAGAATCATCTTTGTTTCACATTGCCTAAATTATATCTGTACAACACTACTTTGACCAAAGAGGTCTTCCTGAAGTGATCAGTCGATATCTCAGTCCTTTGTCAAATAATACTGTGGTGATGAGTGATTTGCAATATAGGCTGAGCATCATGGTTTAGAGGGTATAAATCGTAAGTGATGTCTTACTTGGGATGAAACCCTGAATTTAAAATTTGAGATGCTCAGAATTAGAGAGCATCTTTCTTCCTACTGTACATGTACACAACAGGGCAAAAGTTAGGCACAATCCAATTCTTACAATAAGTTCCACTTCAAAGGACTACACCAATAACATCAACAAACATTGTCCAATTCTTAGAAATATGGCTTGCACATATCTTTCCTGTTAAAAATAAAAACAGTCAGAAAAGAATTTGCTATTTTCTTCAAAGGACATGTTTTCAATAAATTAAAGGATGTTAAAAGTATGGGCTACAGCCCTTTTAAGATCGCATAAAGACCTGTGTTTGGAGGGAGAAAAAAAACTGTGCCCTAAGGTCTGAATTTTAATTGAAAGAAACAGATTCAAATATCTGACTAAGATGAAGCCAAGGCTTTCAAAAGTGCCACCCAACTGCTAACATTCAGCATGCACAATTAATCACGATTCACTACAAAGAGTTTTGAATGTGCTAAAACCGTCATGCAAATGTATGGAGTTCAGGACTTGTCAATTTTAAGAAAATTTCATTTTGAACTTGGTGGTGCTTAACTTTTTTCCAGTTGTATTCATAAAATTGGACACTGTGCCATTTATAGTGTCCCATTGTATTTAGCTCTTTATACTAACTAAAAAAGGAACCGTAACACAAAGAACAGTATTTAGCTCTTTATACTAACTAAAAAAGGAACTGTAACACAAAGAACAAAGAGCAGATACATGGAACATATAGTGACATTAGCTTTCGATTAGGACTTTTAAGAAGACCGCTCTGGTTGGCTATAAGAAAGAGTTTTCTTCAAAAAACCACTCAGTCAGCATCATTTCTCATAACGAAGATAATGAGAGCGAAAGAGGGCAGGACTCAGAGAGAGCAAACGAGATCCTCCAGGCCCAGGTCCGTCTGCACAGAGACACAGGGAGGATGTGTGGCTTTACTGGTTTGGAAAGTACACATTTTGCACCAAGACTATGCAACCATGCAAAGTCTGGTATCTTCCAGGAGGAAGTCAGATCGAGCAGCCACTACCTTAAATGAACATTTTCACAGATTTTAATGCATCTCAGCACTGTAATAGAGCTGTAAAGGGTAGACACTCTGGAAAAGAATCAGCTGTTACAACATTAGATGGAAAGAACACATTATTGGAGTAATTTAAAATCTAATCCATTAAAATCAATTAGCATTTGGCACAGAACACCAGCAGAGTTACTCGGTGCGTCAGATGGAGCCCACGCTAAATAGTGATATTAGTCATACCTTCACGGTAGCAGTATGTGACATTTTTTTTTTTTTTTTTCATTTTCAATATGGCTGTCATGACAGAAACATCACCTATGTAGCAACTGTTTGGCAAGCAGAGACATTTTTCTTACATGACGACAACTACATTGATATAGATCCGTCAAGAATTTCAGAACAAAAGCTAGACACAGGTCACAGATAAAGCCGACATGGCCTCTTTTATTAGCAGAAGAAGAATAACTCAAAGGCACTTTCGAAGAGCGTTGTCAGCAGACAGTCCGAAGTCAGGCGGGAGCAAGCAGGATTACTGGGGGTCAGGCAAGGCATAGTCAAAGGGACTGATCCGAGGTCACTAACTGGGATGGCAAGCCGAATGAGCCGGGGCATACTGGGCAGATGCACACCTTTGAACTGGGGTGTAGGAGAGACTGGCAGAAGCCACTCGCTAGGACTGCAAACACTCGGAAGAGATTCCCTATTAAATAGTAACTTGCTTTTCTTTTCAGTGATAACACTGAGAACAGGAGAGAACAATCCAGCAAGGGGGAGACGTAGACCGAAACACAGAAGACAACAGTTAACAAGGAACAGGTGAGAGAGAGAGAGAGAGAAAAGAGAGAGAGAGAGAGCACAAAGGGAGAGGCAAAGCATGAGACAATTAAATAGTGTGAACTAACAAGGGAAAAATTAAGAGAAAACTGTCAAGGATGGCCGGATTGTTGGGGAAAACAAATAAGAAAAGACACAGGACATTACAAATATCAATTATATTGTCAGCTTTACATTTAATTCATGAGAGCATACCAATATCTATTATATTTTCAGCTTTACACTGAATTCATGAGAGCATTCACTGTGATCTGATAGGACAGAATGTAATATGGATAGGGTCCTGCAATGGTTTCTATTCTGCTGAAGAATCAAAATAATGGAGGACATTACAGTAACTGGGGTCAGGAATAATCCTTCTAAATTGGAGGAGGGCTAGAGAAGACAGACATTTTTTTTTTTTTTACAATAAATATGGATATACTCAGCAATTTATTCAACATGTTAATACTAGCCAAATTAAACTTGCATTCACATAGCCTGCTAGCTGTCAGTTAAATGCTTTCTCCAAAATCTGAATTGAAGGTTGAAGAAGACGAGAACAAGTTTTTAATTCACAGGTGATAATGGAGATACAAACTGATGCAGTAAAGTAAACCCAGTCAATATAGTAGCAGGAGGGTTGTGCTAAAGAGAAAAAAAAACAGTGTGGTTTCCTGTTTTGGCGGATTGAAGGTATTTGCTTTTTGATTTATTAAAGGAAGACTGAACAGAAGGAAAAACACTTTAAATGACTCCTTCATTTGCCACATGTTCTTGCCTCAAAAACATGCAAACACGAAGTCAAAATCACTCTCTTTGCATTTAGCACCAGCTCTCGCAGTCATTTCAGACCACAGAGTAATGCCATGTTTATAGGCCTTCAACCCAGCAGTATGTAGCTGACATTTATAAGAGGGAAACAAATTTTATTAAGAAAAATTAGGCCCATACATGTCCAGCTCATAGCTTTAACATACATGAGATGTTTTGTAAAAAATTATCCACGGTTGGTGAGAACAACAGAAAAGATGGCAAAAAGTTTTGCAGATCATTTTAAAAACAATCCATTCAGGAAATGATTTGAATCATCAGAATTAATTTTTAGAGGGGAAGCAAATTTTAATATACTACTCAAAATTTGATAGGGATCATAGGAATTTTTTTGTGAAATGACATGCAAATTTGGTAACTGCCACTGATGAACAATATATTGGATAAATGACATGCAGTCAGACACAAAACACATTTGCAAGTACATTTAATGACATTAAATGAGCGTGCAGCCTCACACTTTTGGCTTTCACGAACACTTCATGGTTTCACCTCTGACATGTAAAGTGAAAACAGACAGTGTTCGTTTGATGTTTCATTACCACAGTTAATGTCAATAACGGTATGGCCTCCCCTAGCTTGAATGACGGCTTGACAACGCCGGGTCATACTGTCAATCAGAACCCGGATGCTTGCAATTGGAATGTTGTTCCATTCTTCAACAAGGGCATTTCCGAGCTCTTCTAGAGTTGTGGGTTGTGCCCTACGACTGGAAATGGCGACCTGCAGCATGTTCCACACATGCTCGATAGGGTTTAGGTCCGGCGAACGCGCGGGCCAGTCCATGCGGACATTTGTCTCCTGCTCTAGGAATTGATTCACCACCCTAGCACGATGGGGACGGGCGTTATCATCCATCAAGATGAAATCAGGACCAACAGCACCAGCGTATGGTCTTACGTACACATTGAGGATCTCATCCCTGTACCGCACCCCCTGTCATCGCCCTCTCCCCATGACATGCAGGTACGTTCTGCCATTCCTGCTTATTCCTCCCCAGACCATAATTGATCCGCCACCATAACGGTCGTGTTCGTTGATGTAGGCATCATTAAATCGCTCACGTTGTCTTCGCCACACCCGTTGCCTCCTGTCAGTAAAGTCCAAGCAATATCGGGACTTATCAGTAAAGAGAACTGGAGCCCAATCGTTGTGTGTCCATGTGACATGATCGTGAGCCCAATCCAAACGGTCACGCCTATGACGCACGGTCAGTGGGATTCGAACACATGGCCTTCTTGAGTTGAGGCCGGCAGTATGAAGACGATTCCGTATCGTCTGAGTGGATACCCTGACCCCCGAGGCGTTATGAAGGTCATTTCGTAGGGTGGCGGCTGTCCAGAAAGGATGATGTCGTGCCTGAAGTGTGAGAAAGTGGTCTTGTCGTTGTGTAGTCAATCTCTGACGACCACCCCCCCATGATGGTGTGCTGCTGTACCAAACGTTTGATGCGGTTCCACGCTCTGTTCACAATGCTTTGGCTGACGTTAAGTGCATTAGCAACGTGATGTTGTGAGAAGCCAGAGTCAAGCATTCCGATGCATCTTCCCAATTGCTCTGAAGTCAATCGACGTCTAAGACGTTGAGGAGACATTGTTATTGCTAAATGTAATGCAAAAAATTTGGGAACTTCCAAATTTTCACCAACAAGCAACACACACATCTGAGTTGAAATGGTGAAGTGTTAGTCAAAGCCAAAATGTGAGGCTGCACGCTCATTTAATGTCATGAAATGCACATGCAAATGTGTTTTGTGTCTGACTGCATGTCATTTATCCAATATATTGTTCATCAGTGGCAGTTACCAAATTTGCATGTCATTTCACAAAAAAATTCCTATGATCCCAATCAAATTTTGAGTATAGTTTGCGCTAAGTCAAAAGAGAACTAGCCATAGCCAAAGGATCTTTGAATAAAACATGCAACCATATTTATATTGTCAAATTTGTCTCATGTATTGCCCCTTGAATAATTAATAGCTGTGCTTCAAGCATCATTTTAGCTTAAATATATTTATTGAAAGAAGAGGGAAATTTTTATGAGAACCAGGAATTTTGCTTTGAACTGCACTTTAACTTAAAAGACATTACTTTTATGCCAATTTACATAATGGGATATATACAAGGGAAACAACTAATTTTAGAGGAATGCACAACTGTGGATCATTTAAAAATGATCATAAACTACAGTTGTTTCGACAGATTTGCGAGAGAAGACAAAGTTTCTAGCAGCTTCTGAGTAGTTCAGTTCTTTGATGCAATCCTCTTGAACCATGTGCATAAAACTGTGGAATTGGGCGAGGCCACAATCAAGGAAAGATAAGTGCTGAGATCTGGGAGAGGATTAAATGCTCAACATGGGGATTGAAGTCAAAGTGTGCAGGTCAGTCTTCCAACTCCGCCCATGCAGACCCAACACCTACAGAGGAAACCAACTGGAGATGCAGTCATGCAAAAAGCTTGTGGTTTACGCCTGGTGAAAGGCAGGTGCACAGTCGTACTGTACTGATGCTCAGCTGTACAGTTCAGTGTCCCCACGTCTTTACGGGACCATCATCTACAGGAGCTCGTCCTCCAGCTTCTGGGTGGCACACTTGATACGGTTGTTCTCCTGAAGGTTTCGCAGTCGAGCGCTGCGACTCGTGATCTCCTCCACGTAGGATTTGGGGAACCAGCCCCTCTCTCCATCGAATAACCGGATTCCCTCCACCCAACCTACAGGAAGGCGGGCATTATGGTGTAAGACAGCGGCAACTAACCCAATTTCAGAAGATCTTTCAACCTATTAGCCATGATCTCAACTATAATTTGGCACACCTGACCCCACTAATTAGCTACATAATACTATTTCAGGCTGCTGAATGGGTTTGAAAGGTAACCAGGGGCCTCATCTATAGGAGTTTGCATATATTTTATATTATAACACCGCATATGCACAAAAAAATGAAAATGGCATCGGTATCAAAAATAGACTACATTATTAAATTATGGGTAAATTCTTTGTCATTTTTACTCAATAAATGACGATCAATATTTAAGCTGAAATTCTGCATATGAGCGCAATCCTATAAATTTGGCATGGTTTTTAATGTCAGTAGAATGTCATGCCTACACACCGTTTATAAATGAGGCCCCAGGTTTGGCTATCACTGCTGGCAAATCAAAAGCCTTTGTGCCAGAAACACAACAAAAAGACTGAAAGTTTTAGACTACCAGAATTTTTCTTCAAAGAAACAAATTCTCATGCTAGTCATACAATGACGGTCATGCAAATAAATATAAAAACAGATACTGTGCACCCTACTTTAAGATATAGGAGCCGCTGTGAGACATGGTTTTTTTTCCTGGGGCCTCCAGGCTGTGGGTTATGCTGTTTCAGGCGCAGCACTGCCCAGTTCAGTAAAACAGTCCCAGTGACTTACCATCGGTTGTGATGGTCTTAACCTGAAGGATGTCTGCCTTCTCCAGGGTCAGCTCATCGTGTTCCACGGCCTGGTAGCTCTTGATGCACTGAACCTGAGAGAAATCTGCAGGTAGAAAAACAGCAAGGGACTAAGTGCCATGTGTTTATGAACATTTTTAATGAAATCCACAGAGGAACAGGCTCCAGTAGAGAACCTAACACGTTTTAATCATATCACTGGTTTCAGATGAAAACACAGATTTTTCAGGTTTTTTAAGTGATAAAGAAAACTTAATTACTTGAACTTATTTGGGGTATCTTTCATTATATGTAAACTATATGAAAGAAAGGTTGTCAATTTTTGGAAAACTTTATTTTCATTCTTTTCATTTACAAATAACACGATATCACATGCAAGGTTTTCTGCAAAAAAAAAAAAAAAAAAAAGCCCTCATCCAGATCTGATCTTATATCATATGACACTTTCCTCTCCTCCCATTGGTCCATTTGTCACAAGGTTTTCACAATAGTTGCAGGGCTTACTTCTGCAACGACTGATATGAAAATCTAAAAATGGCCAAAATGTCAAATAGGTTGTCATCCGACACTCGAGATACATAGCTAAGATGCTGCAGGCCTGTGATACCTTCACGGCAGTAGAAAGCTGCAGTTTATGGAGCACAGTTAGCAAGCACTCAATGCCCTTAAAATATGAAGGTATAAATTGTAAATCCGTCTCTAGCTGAGACACTCACCATCGATCTCCCTGATCTGCTCTCCACTGCCCTCCACATCTGGGGGAAACATAGCAGAGATCCAGCGCTGCTTCTCGCTCCTGAACAAATGGCAAATGTGACCATAAATGCTCACAGAAGAACCAGCAGGTGGTCCCAACAAAGAATCATCACTTTGAGTTGCTTCCCATCCTGGCTAATAGAGCCCTTGTTTGCATATTCACAAAATAAGAATGCAGCTCAAAGCCAACAGAGTATGTATAGGAGCATAAGCAGAATTCTTCACACTGAGCTCATTATTGGTCCTAACATGAAATCACAAGTCTTCTGCAAACATTTTGCATCAATACTAAGCA
The DNA here is from genome assembly GCA_029692085.1 of Gymnothorax javanicus. Lineage (NCBI taxonomy): Eukaryota > Metazoa > Chordata > Actinopteri > Anguilliformes > Muraenidae > Gymnothorax > Gymnothorax javanicus. The sequence goes on from CM056202.1 coordinate 80,130,797, forward strand.
CCATGGAATCTCAAAGACATTTCATGACTCAATCCCTTCAAAAAGTGGGAGCTTTACAGTAGACAGAGCCATGGGAGGTCAGGTGTTATGAGTTCTACTAAACAATTAGAGACTAGGGGCCGAACAATACGCTGTGCGGGATGGTGCACTCGCTCGCTCACTCACTCAGTGCGGAATAGTGCACTCGCTCACTCACTAACTCAGTGAGGAATGGTGCACTCGCTCGCTCACTCACTCAGTGCGGAATAGTGCACTCGCTCACTCACTAACTCACTGAGGAATGGTGCAATCGCTCGCTCACTCACTCACTCTGTGAGAAATGGTGCACTCGCTCGCTCACTCACTCAGGAATGGTGCACTCGCTCGCTCACTCACTCTGTGAGAAATGGTGCACTCGCTCGTTCACTCACTCTGTGAGGAATAGTGCACTCGCTCGCTCACTAACTCTATGAGGAATAGTGCACTCGCTCGCTCACTCACTCAGTGAGAAATGGTGCACTTGCTCGCTCGCTCACTCTGTGAGGAATGGTGCACTCGCTCACTTACTCACTCACTCTGTGAAGAATGGTGCACTCGCTCGCTCACTCACTCTGTGAGGAATAGTGCACTCGCTAACTCGCTCTATGAGGAATGGTGCACTCGCTTACTCACTCACTCTATGAGGAACGGTGCACTCGCTCACTCACTCACTCTGTAAGGAATAGTGCACTCGCTCGCTTGCTCACTCTCTGAGGAATAGTGCACTCGCTCGCTCACTCACTCTCTGAGGAATAGTGCACTCGCTCGCTCACTCACTCAGTGCAGAATAGTGCGCTCGCTCGCTCACTCACTCAGTGCGGAATAGTGCACTCGCTTGCTCACTCACTCAGTGCGGAATAGTGTACTCGCTTGCTCACTCACTCAGTGCGGAATAGTGCACCCGCTTGTTCACTCACTCTCTAAGGAATAGTGTATTCGCTCGCTCACTCACTCTCTGAGGAATAGTGTACTCGCTCGCTCACTCACTCTCTGAGGAATAGTGCACTCGCTCGCTCACTCACTCTCTGAGGAATAGTGCACTCGCTTGCTCACTCACTCTCTGAGAAATAGTGCACTCGCTCGCTCACTCACTGTCTGAGGAATAGTGCAATCGCTCGCTCACTCACTCAGTGCGGGCCTTCAGTAGGATCTGGTGCTTGAGCTGAGGCCCATCGCAGAGCTGCAGGTGGAAGATGAAGCCAGGGATGCCTTGTAGCTTCAGGCTAAGGTCCTTCACCTTCAGCTGCCCGATCCTTGCATGCACAAACACCACAAACTTCCACGTGCTGCAACAGAGGACAGAGGAAACGCAACTGTATGGTATACACACACTATACACTGAGGTCCACAATGTCTGGCGCAAATCAATATTTTGGCCCCCATCTTACACCCAGCACAGAAGGACACTATACATAATGCAAGTGTCACTGCTACTTTACGACTGACGCAGATACCGATTTCCAGTCCAACGTCCCGCTGCATAAATAGCAAATGCATTTGCGCAAAATTGAGCACCCATGAGTGTGTTGGTCGTAAATTCAGGTGTGGTCAAGCGCTCTGCTGGCATGTTGCTATCTTGAGGTAGCATGAAACTCTTGTGCAATTGACTAACAAAAGCCTGGTCTAAAGCCAACAGTCAGTTTTTAACTGCTATTTTTAGGGTGCGTTAATGAACTTTGGACCACTGCCAAAGTGGAGGAGAGTATTCGGTGGAACGATGGATAGGAGATCGGGGCGATGGTGATGTTGTATGGACTTGGTCTGTGATTGTGCGAACATTGGGAGCCCCAAGTGGCAAGACTCAAGGTGGGGCTTGCGTCTCTCGTCGGAGTCCATGTAGACTCCTAAGCCCCCCCGGGGTCCCAGGTGGTGGCTGTTTCTTACTTCCTTTTTGGAGAGGGGAAGGGTGGGAGGGATGTAAAAACGAGACAAGTAGGGATTGTGGGAATGTAGGTGGTATATATAGGCGTAAGGACGAATAGGAAGGCGCATTGGAAGTGGTCCTGTTCATTAACCTATGTTATCGGGAACTCCCTTTAATGAATTCTGGACCACTCCCAAAGTGGAGGAGAGTATTCGGTGGAACGATGGATAGGAGATCGGGCGATGTTGTATGGACTTGGTCTGTGATTGTGCGAACATTGGGAGCCCCAGGTGGTGAGACTCAGGGTGGGGCTCGCGTCTCTCGTCAGAGTTCCTGTAGGCTCCTAAGCCCCCAAAAAGTGTTAATGAATCAGCGAGAGTTGGGCTCTACGTACATCGCGAATATTATTGCGAATGTAGCTCGCGTAAGAGTTTGATGTCCAGCGGCTGAGGATTTTAATTAGGTGGTCTGGAACTCCTTGCTTGGATGCTGTAGGCGGCGCCGATGCAAAAGGCATGCCCGGAGGAGTATTTGGGCGGAATATTGGATCTAATTAGAACATGACGGAAATGGTAGAGGAACCTGTGGCAAGTGGCGACGGCCCCATGTCGGTCGTACAGAATGGGTCTTAGGGAGAAGCGTGGTTATTGTACCTTGAGGTGGCGTAGTTTGATATTGGCTCGAACGGACTGACAGCGGAGTCTAGGCGAAATATGAAATAGGCTGAGAAATGCCGAACTGACCCATTTTACCTCTCTTTATCTTGAATATAAGTACAATGAGATGTCATTCAGGCTGGCGTGACGAGAAGAATTGTAATTAGCGGAGAGCGGAGTGAACTCGGAACATCTCGAGAAACCTAAGAAGGCGAATAGGAACACGGCTTCTAGAGTGGAATCCATGGGTGGAGAATGGTACCCTAAGCTCAGCGTCGGGACGCAGCGAGAGAGGAGGTCTGCAGTCAGAGGTAAACGTTTGGTCAGAGCGGGACGTTCTTGTTTGCGTAAACCTTTCAGTAGTGTTTGCACGTATGAATGGGAAATCGACGAGCACGGATATTTAGTGGCCAGTTTGACGAAGAGGTTGATGCTGCTGAGGTAGACTTGTATCGAGGCTGGTGGAACATAGTGTACGGAGTGGATGTATGAAATAAAGCTTGTGGTGGAAACGACGTCGAGGGCCGGGAATGGCAGTAGGAGCAGGGCTGAGTGGAATTTCTTGAATTGCTTCCGTCCTGCGAGGGATGAGGAAAGCGGGCGTGGAGCGAACCGGTTTAGAATGGCCTCTCGGGATAAAGCGGTGGATGGCTCGAGTTGCGGAGTCAGGGGTAGACAGTCACAGAAAATGGAGGAACTGGAGTGGGGTGCATGATCAAGTGCGGTGCCAAGCGTCTGAATCTCTGCCAGGAGAAACGAGAAAGGGCGTTGGTGATGGCATTTTATGGTCGGGAATATGTGCAGCTTTGATCATGAACTGGTGTTTTGCGAAAATTAGGGTTAGTTTCCTGAGGAATGGCGTGAACAAGAGGGAGCGGGAACGGCCTTTGTTTACGATGTCTACCGTGGTCGAGTTGTCATAATGTACGGTTATACAATTTCCAGCCCGTTCGTGACCCCAAATGAGGGAGGAAACGATGATGGGGTACGGTGAGGTGAACAGCGAAGTAATAGCGCCCCTTTCAGGAAACGCCAAAGGAACCCCCAAAAAACGTGGGTCGAGTGGGACAACCTTAAGCGTTTGTGATATCGGCTTTAGCCAACCAGGCGCCGCGACTGGCGAGGCGGACGAGTGGTGAGACGAAGGACAGTCAACAAAGGGTTAACCACTGTTAGGCAAGCAGCCAATCGAATTGCACGGAGTGATGTTCTTGAGCGTGGAGACGACAGATGGACGGTGTGCAGGCGAGGCGGAATGGTGGATTGCGAGACTGAAAGTCGGCCGAGAGCGTGAACCTTGCCACTGCGAATGGCCGTGAGGTGGATACGCGTAGTGTCCGTGAATGTTTGCTGGCGAGGCAAAATGCACCAATAACCGGAGCGCTAGCGAAGCGCTAGTGGGCTGCGCCACTGCGAGTGGCCGTGGGGTGGATACGCGTAGTGTCCGAGAATGTTTGCCGGCGAGGCAAAGTGCACCAATCACCGAAGCGCTAGTGAGCTGCGGCACTGCGAGTGGCCTTGAGGTGGATACATGTGGTATCCGTGAATGTTTGCTGGCAAGGCAAAGTGCACCTATAGTTAAGCACTAAAGATACGCCGTGTATCCGTGAATGTTTGCCGGCGAGGCAAAGTGCACCGATAACCGAAGTGCTTAGTGGGCTGCGCCACAGCGAGTGGCCGTGAGGTGGATACGCGTGCAGTATCTGTGAATGTTTGCCGTCGAGGCAAAGTGCATTAGCATTTGTAATGATTTGACAACTTTGGAATAAACATCGCAATCATTCAATGGCACCATAATTGTATGACATTTAATTTGCGAAGAACACGACGTGCATATATAGCAAGAGTTGCTCAAACTAATTGGTAGAACCGACGAAAGTCTAATTTATTTTTGAAAGCCTTGTTATATATTGCCCTACAAAATTATATGGCGTTTTCTTCCGCACATCGATGACTACGAAAAATATCAATATGTCTTTATAATTTCTGTGCTCATGTAGCTCGTGAAACAAAACGGATTTGCATAGATTATCGCTCATAGAGCAATAAGCCATGAGATTCCGTTCTTCAGTCTGAATGAAGTGACAGCTAAATGACATTGTTAGGTATGATGCACAGCTGAGTGATGGCGAAAATAATTGCTGCGAAGTCAGCAAAAGTTTCGGATTGTTTGCAGACTGTCATCCTTGCGGAGTCACATTAATTACATCGACGTAGCCAACAGGCAATCGCTTACGATACTGCCGAAACATAAAGCGAAATCGAGAACGAGTGTAAGGTAAATGTCCAGTTCTTGCCTCTGATGAGGAAGAGACTGGCGGATTGTGTCTGTGGCTCGTGAAACAACACAGATTTGCGTAAATTAGTTGCGAGGCTCATAGAGCAATAAGCCATGAGAATCCGTTCTACAGTCTGAATGAAGTGACAGCTAAATGGCGTTGTGAGGTACGACGCACAGCTGAGTGATTGCGAAAATAATTGCTGTGAAGTCAGCGAAAGTTTCGGATTTTTTGCAGATTGTCATCCAGCTGAGTCACATCAATTACATCAACATAGCCAACAGGCAATCGCTTACCATACCGCCGAAGCATAAAGTGAGATCAAGAACGAGTGTAAAGTAAACGTCCAGTTCTTGCCTCCAATGTGGAAAGGACTGGCGGATTGTGTCCCGGTAGAGTGAAAGGGCGAATGCGAACTTAGGTGTAGTGAGCTCCCTGGAACGAGCGAGGGTTGGATGTTTGAGCTGGGCGGGGCCGAGGATGGTTTGGATTTCGCGACTGAAATATGAATGCGGGAAGGATGGTTGAAAGAGCTGGGCCAGATCGACGTACATACCGGATAAAATCTGTTGTCTAAGAACGGGGGATAATGGCGAAGGGTTTGGAATAGGCTGCGAGGGGCGTATAGGAGGTAGGGCGGTTGCTAGAGTGTATTGAAAGTGTGGTAGGGGAAACTGTGTGAGGACGGGCAAAGTTGTGGGAGGTGGGAGGGGCGGACCTGTAGAAGGAAACAGAGAATTAATAACATTGGGAAACGGGGAAGGGGAGGGGGGTGGGGAGAGATAGTGCAGCGGGAAAGAGATGAGCAGATGAAGCAATGGTGGGTGCTTCTCCGGGTATAGGTGGGTTAACAATGGAACTGCTGGAGCCTTGGAGAATTCAGTTGTGGGCTGAAGGAGCCGCAGAAGCCGGATTTCGTCCGGCGGAAAGGATGGGGGGAGGGGGGGGGGGACTGGATGCATGTGCGCGGGGCAAAAGTGCAGCCTGCGAACACAGGGATAAAAGAAAGGGGACGAAAAGAGATCGAAGGGGTTGTGAGCAGAGGTAGCAGGCACAGGGGGAACTGGCTGGTTTGCGGAAGGAATGGCTTCCGCCGAATCTGGAGTGGAGAGGACATCGCCGAGCGTGGGGACGTTCCCGCTGGGGGTGCTGATGGCGGAACCCGGAAGAGCTGTGTATTCTGCTGAAGGCAGACGGGGATTATCAGTTGCATTGCCGAGGGAGTCGGTGTATAACTTTTTTGCAGTCTGGCATTGTTGTCAGAGTAGTGGAGGGGAATTTTTCTTCTGCTTGAGTGCCCGATGGAATTTGGTAACGCCCCAATGTGGAGCTTCGAGTGAGCCTGAAGTGCCAACCATGGTAAGCCTTGCTAGGAAGCCGCAGGCTCTGGCCTCTGGGCGCTGCGGATGACGAAAGGAGTTGCTGCTACGAAATGGTGCTGAAAACCAACGGCTGGACCTCTTGTGATTCGGAGCTCGAACGGGAGAACGGCCTCGGTGCTCACCGCGGGGGGAGCATCGGAGTCTTGGAAAAATTCTGTGTCCGAGGGACTCAGAAGGATTTCGGATTCCATGCTTCGGGTAAGCGAAGTCTTGCTGAGTGTTTCGGCTGTCTGGTTATGAGTAAACCACGTAGAAACGAGATGAGAGAGGAGTCTGGGAATGTAGATGGTATATATAGGCGTAAGGACGAATAGGAAGGTGCATTGGGAGTGGTCCTGTTCATTAACCTATGTTATCGGGAACTCCCTTTATTATGATAGTATTATGTGCCTTTGTAGGCATGTGCTCAACGCGCGTACCCTCTGCTTGTTACACACAGGGATGAGCAGCATCGCACAGACATGCAAGCAATTAAAAATAAAAAGATTACAATGTAAAAGATTATTATACACAAGATCTTTAAAAAATAGATGTTCTAATGGCCAGTGCGATCTTTTGCACGCCTGTGCCTCTGTGTGCCCGATTACTGAATGCTCTGATTTATTTAAATCGTAAAGGAACGCAGTCCATCAACATCCAGGTGATTCGCGATTCAACATGCATGACTACATATTTAGGTATTTGCTAATTATTCAGGATAAACCATGACTCTTTTACACTGGCAAACCCTGCCATTCCCCTAGTCTCCTTGGTGATCCCCCTGGAGGGATAGCTCTTAGAAGATTATGGCATGCTGTGAATTTCCATACGATCAAAAATAGGAAATGCAAGTTAGTTAATGTACTCATATGGTCACCAAGTAGAGGTGACTGCAAAACAAAGAAGTGTTTGAAGAGTTAAGTGTAAATGTGCATGTCCAAACAATAAATGAGATTTTTATAATAATTACACACATTTTTTGTATCTGGTCAGTCTTTTATTAATTTCTGTTTCCTTTGTTGCTCATGTTTGGAGTGCTTCAGAAATCTGGGTAAGTCCGGCACGGATCCACTCGTTACTCACAATAATCTCTGAATCAATTTTGAACCAAACTGACCCATGAAAACAATACCTGCAACCCGTCTATCTCGCTTTTGTTATCGAATACACAACACCACATTTCGTGTGAAATGTGCTTATTATAATTGCAGTTTGGCTGAAAAACGAAGCAACCTTCAAATGCAAAACTTCATAGGCATGAAAGCAATGGATGAAATTGTGGTCACAGTCTATAATTAATCCAAATTCCATCCATTCATCTGACTTGGCCTTCAATGATGAGATGTCAATAATCTGGTATTCATCAACAGTTATTTTTGTTCTATGTCATCCAGCTTGATCCATTTCTTTCCCAGCCTCACTGTCTATGAAGCAGAAGCAAGTTCATCTCACTCCTGCTGGATATTGTTCAAGGGGTTACAGTAACCTCATCAAAATAACATTATTTCAAGCTGTTTTTCATTGCTCATATTAATTTCTCTCGGTCATTGCCCCACTCGCACATGATTATGTTAATATGACCCTGAATTAAAAGTTTTTTTATTTTATTTTGTTTCCTTGTTTTATGCACACGGTCAATGTGACTCCAGGATTCACGGTGTATGGTGACTTTTTTCATTGGAATACTATAATTAAAACAATTTTTAACAATATTTAAAAGATACGTCTCTTATTAGCTAACATTTTTGGACATTGCAGAGTTCAAGTTTGAGCAGTGGTTTGCTCACGCCTTCACTTTGAACACAAGTAGTCCCATCTCTGCAGAGAAGTGTTTTTTCTATTATTTGGAAAATCCGCCCTAACAATAGCAATTTGTCTAGATGCAAGGGCATCTGGCATTTAAAGAAAAAATTCGGATTTTTTGACATGAAATTGTATGAAATGCTCTATAGCAGTGTAGTACATGAGACATGATTTTTTTGTCAATGAGTCCCGTGAACGGAGTTTCGGCCTCCTGAAGTTTTGAAGTAAATAGTTCCAGCTATTTTGCTGGAGTCACAAAAATAAAAAGTTTTGTTTCTCAAAACAACACGTGTTTTAAAGAGTAATATATTTCTGTCACAAAACCATGGTCAGCGAATAACTCACACTTCACAATCACTTTGCACTATATTTCTCTCCCTCAGTATTACTGCACACATACCATCACCTACTTCAAAGGTAATACGCTTGGAGTTCGACTGCCATGACCACAGCGAGGTACACACAGAGAGAGAAGTTTATTGTCAGACAAGAATATTCAAAAAAAAATGGTGCGGACTTGTGTTTCTCCCGGCTGTAATAACAAAAACGTGATTTGGCTTCTTGCCGTAGGTTTGAGCATTGAAACCAAAACTTTGTGCGTGCAGTGCGCACTTCGGCAAGGACAATTATGTCCTTACATGACCAGGACACAGGACACAACTTGTTTTAAAGAGCATTGACTGGCTCCTATAATTGACGAAAACATGTCTGAAAGTGGCGATGACATTCCCTTTACCACAGAGCCAAAGGGATATCTTTATGAGCCCGAGTTTACCGATGCAGAAATTTGTCAGATAGAGATAGATGCGGCAGAGAGAGAGAGAGAAAGAGAGAGAAGCTGTCCGAGCTGAAGATGGGCCCACGAGGGCAGGTAGGAGAGACAGAGTCAACGAAAAGGGGAGGGGCACATGTTCAAACTGTCAGATAATGCCGACGGAAACCGGTGAAGTACATAAGCAAATCAGACAGAGTTTTATTATTACAGCCAGGGAAATCACAACTCCGCACCATTTTTATGTGTATTGTCTTGTCTGAAAATAAACTTGTCTCTTTGTGTATAGCTCTCTCAGGTCGCGGCAGTCGAGATCCAAGCGTGTTACCTTTGATAGGTGATGGCATGTGCGCAGTGATAGCGAGGGAGAGAAAAATTGTGAAAAATAGGGAGAAAAAAGTGATTAGGAAGTGTGAGTTATTCACTGACCATGCTTTTGTGACAGAAATATATTACTCATTAAAATACATGTTGTTTTGGGAGACAAAACTTTCTATTTTTGTGACCCCAGCAAACTAGCCGGAACTACTTACTTCAAAACTTCGGGAAGCTAGAACTCCGCTTACGGGACACATTAACAAAAAAAAAATCACATCTCTGTCACAGTCTGCCCTCCTGCTGCCATCTCTCCCTCTGCCTGGCCACACCCCTTCCACTGCAATTGTTCTCAGCTGAGTCTCATTACCAGCCAGCATATAAGCAGCTCTGTTTCACTCACTCTTTGCCAGATTGTCATTGCAGCATGCACTACTCTCCAGCCTTTGTCTTTGGTCTGACTTCCTGGAATCGACTCTGCCTACCTCTGACTACGTCCTCTCGTTCCTGCCCCGGTAAATCTGAAAGCCTTCTGCCTCTGACTCCGAGTTCTGCCTGTGTGTTTCTTGGTTCCCGTCTGCCATCTTCCAAGCCCCTGTCCAAGCCACCCGTCTTGCCGCTCTGCCGTCTGCCTGCGCGGACACGGTCCTGTCTGCCGAGCCTCAAACCAGCCTGCCCCAGTGGCCCAGTGGTAACTCTCCCGTCTGCCGTGTGGACAACCCGCGTTCGAATCCCGCCATCAGCACCTGCTCCCTCGAGTACCCAGCAGAGCTCCACTCACGATCCATGAGTTCCTTATCCGCACCAAGCTACCCTGCTCTGCATTCTGTTTACCCCTGCTCAGAGATCATTAAAAACCAGTAAAACTACACTCGTGTTGATTGTGTTGTATTTGGGTCCCGCCACTCCCCATGACAGTCTCATGTACTACACTGCTAAAGAGTATTTCATAAAACTTCATGTCAAAATATCCGAACTACCCCTTTAAAGGGCATGGAAGATGACTCTCTGATTGTTTTATTTCATGTTACACCCAAGATCAATTAAGAAATTAAGGACAACCCCTTTGAACCTTTCGCCTTACTTCTCGCTCTGATAACCCGTCGTTAAACTACAGAAAATGGATTTGGACACGCCCTAAATGCACTTACGCCACACCCTTCAGACTGTGCGTTTAGCTCATTAAAATAGGGCCCTTTATCTTGATTTGGATATAGACACCGCAAGTTCAGATTTTTTTTTGAAGAAACAATTCACGTGTTATACAGTTTATTTAAAAATTTACTCACTCCTTCTTCCGTGACAGCAGAAGGCGATCATTGAAAAGATGTAGATAGACAGGCCGAGTGGGAAACTTCAACTTTGAACCGGAAATACTCATGGTCTGTGTGTCCACCTCCAGCAGTTCTCCATGTTTTACCAGCCACCGAGACTGGGAAATCAGGGGGAAAATCTGATGATGGAAAATAATTCTTAATACATGTATTTTTTTCTTTTTGGCAGTCAATCATAAGGTAAAAAAGACATGAAAGGTTGAATTTTCATTTTGACTTCAAAAAGAGACTGGCTTAAGGCAAAGAATAGTCACATTGAGCACAAACTAATCATGGGTGTCTGGTGGGTAGTGTGCAGGCATGCTGGATATTTCCTCTGACATATGAAGAAGTGGTTTTATATCAGCTGGTGGCAATATTCACTTCTGTACTATGGGAAATTTAAAAAATGAAGAACAGAACATGTCCTGTCATGAATTGCTCACGTTGGCTAACCAGCCTCACCTGATATATTAGAAGGCTATCAAGCCCTACTTACCTTGCCCTCAAAGTGGATTTTCTTATTCAAGTGGATGAGTTCTTCAGTTCTCTTCATAGACTGAACACTGGAATTACATTCCTTTATAATCTGTGAAACAAAAAGAAATTAGAGAGTCGGCTAAGAAATATCCTCCCTGTTGAGCAACTTGCATGAGAATTTCGCTGGATCTTGGAAAGGAGTCCATACAATCAAGGATATTACTTTGAAATTGACAATCAGTCAAATAAATGTACCCCAATGTCTACAGTTGGTAAGGCAGGGAAAGTATTAAGCTTGACACCTTTTTCAGCTCGTTGAAAGCTTTCGTGGCAGTGTCTTCGTCCCGAGATCCCGGAGTTGTCCTCTTCAGGATATTCTGAAATATTGTAGAAATTGTCAAACCCCCAACAATCTGAGGCTTTGAATGCAAAAAAAAATTGCATAACCTCAAGCACTGTACTGCACTTAAAGAGGAACTGTGATGGTCAATAATCAGTTTTCAAAAAGAGAAATGCAAGGCCACTGCTTATATTTATTGCCTTTTTTCTCAGAAAATATCCAAACATAGCAGATATGTAACTTTGAATAGCTGTATTTCACAATCATGGATACCCGTGATAGCAGCACCAAATGTGACGTCAGATCGTTGATGTTGCTTGGCATAATTCCACACGTTGGTATACAGCCCCTATCCAGAAGGACGGGATCATTGATCATTGATCATTGGTTACCTTTATCTGACTACCTAAGTAGCAGCGGCGCATCTCACAACAGACACCATGCAGGGCAGAGCATGATCACCATGTAGCAACACAGTCATATTAGATACCCACTTAAATTGCTTCCATAAATGATATATAAATACATATATAAATATACATACATTTTCACTGATAATAGGTCAGGTGAATGAACTCTGGTTCTGGTTTTCATTGCAAGCTTAGACATTGAGGAAAAGATGAAAGTTGGAACACAGAGGCTGAAAGGTCTACTTTTGTAGGAGTGTACTGCCCATTAGATAGACAACGAATGATCACAAAAAGAATGGAGGTCAGTAATGGAGTTTTCTCGTGAAAGACAAAAAATAGCCTGGTCATATTTCTCCAAAATTACACATGCTTGGGTTGTCAACACCCAGCACAAATGGCCATATTTCCAAGTGATTTTGAATATATGACAAAAAATGACTTCTAAACTAGCTGTGCAAGTAAAATGCAGCCACTCAACATAGCGTAATATTCTCAAACATTAATTTTACTAGTGAGGCTTCATTTAGTTCGGTAGTTTGCCTAAAACTAACATCATAACATATGAAAGCAATTACTTTGCCAATAAGTACTTTATTTATTTCATTGACATTTTTATTTAAAAATGTTTCGTAACATTTTGCATAAATTAGAACTTGGTCTATGCTGCATCTTTTACTTTGTTTACTGTATATAGCTGATAGCTACGTATTTTCAGTTTATTATTGACCAGTATTTGTAGAAGAATCCACTGCCTTCATTTTCAAGTTGGCAATAAATAAAGATAGCCTAAAGAAAATCTGATTTGCTTTTTTTTACTGGTGAGATGTGGGAAAAAGAGAGTAATGCGAGTTGGAGCAGGACAAAATATTATTTATTTTTGTGGGAATGGGCAGGTGTGGGATAAATCCTTGTGTGAGCGGGTGGCTGTGCAACTGAAAGATCAATCACGTGCAAACCTCTACTGAGAAGAACCAGTCTATTGGATAAGACATTTGACCAAGGTCCTGACTGTCTGTGGTCATTAAAGATCCGGTAATACTCATCAAAAAGAGCAGAGGGTTGACACAGTGCCCGGCTAAATTCCCAACGTGACTCTTTCGCCCTGCCTCCTAATCATCCCGATTTAAGTCGGCTATTATGATCATTTTCTCCCTCTCTACTTCAGATGATGAGTAACGAGTGTTCTGGCACAAAATGGCTGCCAAACATGACCCAGCTGGGTGTGAAGCATTGGTGGCAGTTGAGGCGAGCCAAGTCCACCTGATCACTGTAAAAGTGATTTGATTATGAGAAAAGCTCCATATTCAAAGTAAATTCAACAACAACAACAACAACAACAATAATGTGATTAGTATTATTATTACTGTGATAAGTAAATCAAGTACCATTTTTTATACATAGACAGCTTGCTAAATTAGAAAAGTTTTATCTGCAAGGTGCCTCGGGTAGGCTGCCGCTTCCAAACAAAATACTTACATAGAGAATGAAATATAATTTCTCACAATGACAGTCTTTACCTTGGACAAACTTTCATGCACGCAGCAAGTTAGCAGGGATTTAGGACTTGGTTCTGACAATGCTGCTTGTTACTTACTCATTTTTCTGATGATATTAATCACAAGGCACATACCATAAGATAATACCACAAATACTGTACCTTAAGAATGCCACAGATACCACAAATACTACAGTCACAAGACGATACCGACACTTCCCAGCAGGCGAGTTGGTTGTCTGTACCCTGACAGCCAGTGATTGTTTTTAACTATTGTATTGTACCTCAACACGGGCAACACTTGACATGTAATAAGCAACATAGAATCTCCAGAATGCAATTTTGTTACAATAACCTCACATCTAGAAAGATGGCACTTAAACAAGCTTAAAACTTACACATTACCACTTCAACTACATACAGAGTGGGCTCCAGAATTTGTTCCACCCCTGGCTGTAAATGGACTGAAAAGCTATTTTAGAAAGTATATACAACCCCAATTCTGAAATAGTTGGGACAAAGTGTAAATTGTGAATAAAATCAAAACGCAATGACTCTCATATCACACCAGCCAGTTTTTTATTCACAACAGAACAGAGATAACATAGCAAATGTTGAAATGGAAATTTTACAATTTTATCCACAAAATGAGCTCATTTCAAATTTGATGGCTGCTACAGGTCTCGAAAAAGTTGGGACAGGGGCCTGTTTACCATGGTGAAGCATCCCTTCTTCTTTTTAACACAGAGTGGAGGCGTCTGGGTATTGAGGAGACAAGCTTCTTGAGTTTAGCCATTGGAATTTGATCCCACTCTTGTTTAATACAGGCTTCCAGTTGCTGGAGTTTTGGGTCTCCTTTGACGGACTTTTCGTTTAATTATGCGGCAAATGTTCTCAATCGGTGAAAGATCTGAACTGCAGGCAGGCCAGTTCAGCACACGGACTCTTCTACTACGAAGCCATGCTGTTGTAATAGCTGCAGAATGTGGTTTTGCATTGTCCTGCTGAAATACACAAGGCCTTCCCTGGAATAGATGTCGTCTAGAGGGGAGCATATGTTGCTTTAAAACCTTTATATACCTTTCAGCATTCATGGTGCTTTTTAAAACATGCAAGTGTCCCACACCATATGCACTAATGCATCCCCATACCATCAGAGATGCTGGCTTTTGAACTGAACGCTGATAACAGGAGGGGTGGTCTTTCTCCTCTTTAGCCCGGAGGACACAACGCCCATGATTTCCAACAAGAATGTCAAATGTGGACTCGTCTGACCACAGGACACTTTGCCACTTTGTTAAAGTCTATTTTAAATGAGCCCTGGCCCACATACCATGGCGGCGCTTCTGGATCATACTCAACAATGCATGATTGCATGATGGAGTTTTAGGTGGCATCTGTGGATGGCACGGTGGACTGTGTTTACAGACAGTGGTTTCTTGAAGTATTCCCATTTAGTAATGTCAATGTCAGGATCATACCGGTGAGCGATGCAGTGGCGCCTGAGGGCCCAAAGATCACGGGCATCCAGTAAAGGTCTTCAGCCTTGTCCCTGACGCACAGAGATTTTTCCAGTTTCTCTGAATCTTTTGATGATGTTATGCACTGTCGATGATGACACCTTCAAAGCCTTTGCAATTTGACAATGAGGAACATTGTTTTTAACGTGTTCCACAATTTTTTTACGCAAGCCTTCACAGGTTGGAGAGCCTCTGGCCATCTTTGCTTCTGAAAGACTCAGCCTCTCTAAGACATCCCTTTTATAGCCAATCATGTTACACACCTGATGCCAGTTAACTTAATTACTTGCTAAATGTTCTTTCAGCTGATTCTCTTACATATTAATTGCTTTTTCAGCCCTTTTTTGCCTGTGTCCCAACTTTTTTGAGACCTGTTGCAGCCAAAAAATTTGAAATTAGCTCATTTTGTGGATAAAAATGTAAAATGTCTCAGTTTCAACATTTGAAATGTTATCTATGTTCTATTGTAAATATATTGGCTCATGTGATCTGAAAGTCATTGCATTTTGATTTTATTCACAATTTACACTTTGTCCCAACTATTTCAGAATTGGGGTTGTAATATTATAGAGATAAACTCAAAATGGCTACATGGGGGTAATTCTTAAAACTGAGATTCAATGTAAATGGCACATTGCTGAAAGTGGTCTCCGTTCCAGCTGGGTTATCATTTATTCCAGCTGAATCTGGCTGGTTTTTGGCAGAATCTTATCTAGTTAACATTAGCCACTACCTCCACCAGCATCTTTAGCCTTGTTATCCTCTGGAAAGGGAGGATGAGGAAGGAGGTGAGAGGAAGACGCTGGCAAATGGGGTCTTCCTCCAGGCGAGCCAGAATTCCGGGAAACCTTGGATTCTCCTGTCTGTGAGGTGGGGAAAGGAGGAATCAGCTGTGAGGTCAGCAAAGTTAAACGCCGTTTCGACAGGATCAATAGAATAGACATTTTCCGAGCTGTAAAGCCAGCACTGCATGCTAAGTAAAGGTTCTCACAGAAGCCGCTGGTAGGTCTGCTCCTGGTAGGCCTGGTTGGTGACGTAGGGAAGGTAGACTCGGCGCAGGGCAGGGCAGTGAGCCAGGACAATATCACACACATCAAAGCGCAGTATGTCTTCCTCTAAGCGCTGCTCCAGGTCCTGTAGGAACCTGTAACAGGAAGGAGGGAAAGGAGGAATGGAGAGAGAGGGAGGCAGGGAGAGATGAGGATAGAACATGTACAGAGAAAACGAGGTATTCTGTTGGTGCTTGTCTGCATGACCTAAGAAATCCTTATCTAAAATATAGGTTTTATCAGATGAAGGTCAAACTAAACATCATAAGGTTGTGTCAAACTGCATAAGGTCATGTGCTTGTCCGTAAATGATCTGTCTAAATGCTCTATGTGTCATGCTGCTGAGAGGAGCAGGTATGTTTTATTTTGAAGGAATGTGACATATCTCATTGAGATAGCACCGTTAAATTTAATTTTTAGGTCAGAGATTTGGCTTTCTACTCCTTGTTCAAACCATAGACTGTATAAAACAATGGACATAGTCTCCGTGATGTCACCCGTGGAGATCTGAAAAGCCTAAATGAAGCTCAGTTGGTGCTCCCTGCTGCTCCCAGCCATTGCCATCTTGGCAGAGCCAGAATCCACCTAACTACTGGTTAATCCAAAAAATAGGACCAAGGGTCTTGTAGTTCAAAGATGGAGAATTTAGAAGAACTTTGGAAATTTTGGCAACAAAATGGCACTTTCAGGGTCAAAGGTCATGGTACCAACCATATTGTCAATACTTTCAATGATAATAGGAAATAATATCAATATGTGTAAGCATTTTCACGAGATAAATTACAGAGGCTTTTTGATGGCATGCCACCATTTCACAATTGAAAGACTAGAAAGGGCAAAGAGGTGGAGCATTGGAGCCCTATCAAAGCAGCTAAGGGATTGATCCTGTGAGTGTTGGTCGATTGAGCACTGTTCAGAGCAGGGAAGCGCAGTTGCTCCATAAGCAGTGATGGTTAGCTTACACATTTAACATTCACTGAAGCAGTCTTCTGTCACTGTGTGTTTTTGAGGGGTTTTGCCTTCTGCAAGTGAACTGTGAGCTCAATTAGAGTCAGGTGATAGATTTGGCATTGTAGAACATTCAACTTTCTTTGCCTTAAAAGGTTTAGCGGTTGTTTTTGCTGTATGCATTGGGTCCTTTCGCACTCTGAGGCACTGTCCAATGAGTGGAATCTGAACATATAAAATAGCCATAAATGATTCAGAATTCCTCCCTTAGCCTTTCTGCAGATTTCATGAGCAGTCACATCATCTCTAAATTCAAGGGAACAAGATCCATTTGCAGCTATACATGCCCAAGGAAATACACAACCTCCACTGTGTCTCACAGATGAGGTTGCATTCTTTCGCATCATGGCAATTCCTTCCCAGCTCCATACGTTTTTCTTATGCCCATTCAATTGCAAGTGAATATTTGTCTCAGCGGTCCATAAAATGTTGTTCCAGAACTGTACAGGATTTTTAGATGATTTACGCAAACTTTAATTTGGTTGACTTGTTTTGAGGCTTACCAATGGTTTACATCGTGTTGAAAATCCTCTACATTTACTCTGGTGAAGTCTTTTGTAGATTGTTGACTTAAACACATACAGACAGAGGACAAATTAAAGGAAAAAAACCAGAATGAATGCATGGTTCCATTCATTTTCCTGGCATGGTCTGGATCCACTCGTTCCCTAAATGGCAGAACGGTCGCTGCAAATCAATATAGAGTTATTCTGTGTGATCACCTTTATATCCTATGATGAAGCATTCCTACCATGATGGAGTAGTCTTTCCCAGGATGACAATGACCTAGGCCCGACAGGGAACAAGGGGTCACTGAATGGTTTTAAGTGTATAAAAAATGATCCTAAATGCATACAAACCCGCGCAGAATCACCATACGTCAAACCGACTAAACTCATATGGGAGATTATGAACAACCAATTACTACCTCCATCACCATCATCAAAACATCAAATAAGGAAATATCTTTAACCCCTCTGCACAAATGCAGATGCCAGCGGACATGGATCTGATCTATTTATGCACACAGCTACACTATTCTATCACTAGATGGCACACCTAAATTAGTTATTGATTATTCACTTGCAAGCTAAGCTCGAACACGGTTTAGAATATGGACTATTTCAGTCCCATCCCTTTTTCCCAGGAGTTGCTTGAATTAAATTCCTCAGCTAGCCCAAAGCATCTGTCCAGCAGTTCAAAAAAATGATCTCTTGCAAAAGAAGAAATTGTCATCCTTTGTAGCAACCACTACAGTTATAATAAGCCAATGGTATCCCAATTAAGTAGCAAAGAAAAGTCAGTTTACTGAAGCAAAAATTCGACAGGGTATTGATGCTGTGTCACTCTACTATCAATTGTAGTCATCACATCTCAAAAACGCGTAATTCCCTACCGTGGATTTATGTGTAAATTCCTCCATTGACGAATTCAGCGCTCCCTTATATCCTATTATGTACTCTCATTGATAAGCCAGTCAGTCAATTGCTTACATAGGCTGATCTGCTGGTTTATGCCCACGTGAAACTCCCCCAGTAATGATCTATTGACTGACAAGTTTTTATCCAATTCCAGAGAGTATAAACTATCCACAGTAACTGAAAGACATTGATTGGACCATCAGAAAAGTATTTAAACCTTTGCGTAACAGCAGTTTGACCATATTCTCTTAATGTTGTGCAAATGAAAATGACGCGATTGCACAGAAAAAAAAAAAAAGACTTTCTAAACCAGCTAGAAGTGCTCATTTACATTTACGGGATGTAAATGAGATAATGACTTGGTCAATGGGAATTATTCCAGATGCAAATCAAATATAGGGCTGGAGGGTTCCTTCTACCAAATAGATCTATAGAGGAGGAAAACAATGAAGATAGGTTTTTGTTCATTTTATGAGTTAGTACAATTTCATATTTTTTGACTTATGGCTAACTGGCTAGCTGTTTTTTATTCTTGGTTTACCAAAGCCATGACGATCACAGGGCTTGTTTGCCACATTGGTTAGTAAGAGTAGCTGTTAGTCTTTGCTAATACTGCTTATGGTGGAATTTTGCTCAATGTGACTCTTTGTTTTAGAATTTATACCATATTCAACAAAATCGAATGCTGAGGTTTTGGCTCGTATAAAATGAGCACAGCTCAAGCACTTCGGTAGGCTCCCTGCTAACGTTCGTTGCACCTTTCTGTTCAATCTAGGGTACCATATTGCCTGCTTTTTCCTGATATTGGAATGTCTGTTCTGTTATAGTAAGGTATATTTCAGATATTACTGAGTTAAACTTGTTCCTTCTAAGGCGTGGAAAGTGTTTATATTAGGTTGTGAGCTTGGAACCGGGAACTGCTAGCTTCTCATTGCAGGGTGAATGTTCTGACCATTAAAGCAGTTCCTTTCATGATTATGTGTGCTGGCTTGTGGGACTCTGAAGAAAAATGGAGAAAATTCTAAAATTTATCATGGAGAAAAAGCATGTTTTGGTTTTGAGAGCTTGAGAGCTGGTAACCGTTGATGTCCAACTGCATCTATATATTGATAAACTCACGCTAAATTCAACCAGAAAATCATTCATTCATATTGAATTTCATGCATAAAAAGTTGATTTGTGTTAAATATGTGATTATTTTATGATTTGACACTGCGCCATTTTGAGGGATTTGAGAGTTTGGGGAGCCACCTGGAGAGCTGTCTTATTTGGCTCCGAAAGAGTCGATAATTTATAATTTCATGCTCAGATGAAGAGGACTTGAGGTCAAGGAGTTTATGATCCCAGAAATGTATAGTTTCAGCCCCCAGCCATTTTTCAAGTCTCAGTATTATTTTTTTTACAATTTCAATGCAGAATTTTCATGACATTTTTTATGTTTGCAGCCCTTTTTCTCTATCAAAATCATGAAAATAAACAGAAATACGATGGAATTCTAAATCCTACTAGTGCCTTGACTCAGTTGAGCCATTCCCTTCCTCTCTGTAAAGCTGCAATCTTGAATCATAAAGCCTTAAATAAGGAAACGCATAAATAGCCAGATTTGACTTCTGTGCAAAGGGGTTAAATAAAAGGGACTCCATCCCTCCAGTAAAGTTTTACATTTGTAGACTTTATGTTAAGTGTTTTGAAGCTGATCTGGCAGCTTGTGTAGGTCCAACGCCTTACTAAAACAGTTTATGTTGACTTTTCCATTATTTTCTCACCTGGCTATGTATGCCCACCAGCTATATATTTTGCTTCACAAAGTGCCATACATCCTCCGTCGGAGAAATATCAGGACTTTAGGCAGGCAAATCTAGCAATCGGCTTAGACAACCATACATTTGTAATCCTTGCAGCATGTGGTTTGGCATCATCTTGCAAGAAAATGCTGTGGTGTCCCTGGAAGAGACTTAGTGTACATGGCAGCACATGTCGTTAGAAAATGTGCAAAATCTTTCAGCATTAATGGTGCCCTCACAATGAGCAAATAACCCATGCCATCTGCATTGACACACCCCCATATCATGACATATGCTGGCTTTTAGACCTGATGATGAAGCAGTTTGAGTTGTCCTTGTCGTCTTTAGGCCAAAGCGCGCAGTGGCTGTTTTCCCCAAAAACCACTTAAAATGTTCACTCATCAGACCAAAAAAATATGCCTATACTTTGCTCCTGTCCAGCCTGATATACTATAACATGATTAGCTCACCTATTTTGCATCACATATTTTACATCACTTTAGAATTTCAATTGGTCACATTATAATTAGCCCTAAATTGCCTAAAAACCAACTTGTTTGGAGTCTGTTGCAGTCCAGAGATATTTTCAATACACAAATTGATGCACAACTTAAAGCATCAAATAATGAGTTGTTGTAGCGTTTGAAATATTGTAGTGGCTGAAGGTATTTTCCAATCAATCCTTTTTGATTTTATTTTAATTTTCCATAATGTGCCCACTTAATTGGGGTTTTTAACAATGAGGGTATAACGCACACTAGACAATGGAACGGCTGAGCAGCCAACTGTCCAATTACTTTTGTGCAACCAATTGATCATTTCAAGGGCTGGGGGGGTCGCATAAAAGATGCTGTAATTGTTACACTGTTCTCCCAGTTTGGATGCAAATACCCTCAAATTAAAGCAGAAAGTCTGTACGTCGAGCTCATGTTGATTATTTACTTTCAACTCCAACATACAGTCGTGCTCTGTGAAGCCTGCCCGCCAACCATACCTCTCACTGACATCCTTGACGTCAGGCAGCTTGGAGAACAGCCACTGTCTCTCCTGGGCCCCCAGGCATTCCCCCAGCTCTCGCGACTGCATGAAGTGCTCCACTGCGATGGCCAGGCTGCGTATGTATGAGGCCTCTGATGTCACCAGCTCAAATTTGGCCTGAAACCAGGACATGACCACACAGGAAGTATGTACAGAGACCCCCCCCCCCCCACCCCCGTGTTCTCAATATTTCACTTGTGTCTCATCCTGCTATTCACTTTCACCCCTTTTCCTCCAACATTCACGTGTAAAATGAGTAATGCTCAGTCTGATTTCTTATTTAACCCCTTCGCGCAGAATACAAAAAAGTCAATTTTCCTGTTGTGCATGAGCCAATTTAAGGCTTTATAACTCAGTATCTGTATCACAGAGACTGTGGACAACAATTCCAGTGAAGCAAGACTTTTGGAAATTCAATTACAGAATTATTTAGCAATTAACTTTTGGAATTTATGGACGCCGGAGTCTATATCTGCACAAATTAACAAAAAGTCAGAGAAAGATTGCAATTCTCAGCACAGGACTAGAGTCCAAGTTCAGACAGACTTTTCCTGCAGTGAGCTTCTTCCCATGCCCCCAGCCCCCCACAGACTTTGTTTACTTCCCCCTCCATGTCTGTTTGACCCTCCCTCCTCCTGTTCAAGGTTGTGGGAGGATGGGGCCAGGGGGCTCCCAGGGCCGTAGCACCCCCTAGTGGCAAGTGGCTGCTTAGCAACTTGGATGCATAAGTAGGCCCAACATAAAAAAGAAATGATGGGAAAATCATTCATTAATGCAAAATTGAGGGCTAATATGGATTAAAACAGTAGGGTAAAGTTGCGGGGAATACTATTTTGAATTTTTTATTGAGTCAACATTTGTTGACCAGATATATTATCTGAGCAATAGATGAGCCAGTAAATGACTATTCCTTCAAAGCACAGACATAGGACTCCAATCATCCAACATAAGTCCTATACAGGGTGTATCAAAAAAAAAGTTTACACTTTGAAAAATGTCTCCAAAATTGATAGAATATAATTTTCCAAAAATTTGTTATGATGTATTGATGGACCACACACTCATGCTCCTATTGACACCTTGTTGATCGCCTGCTGTTCCGCATGAGTGAACACGGGTTGTTTATTTTCACCTGATTTTAGACTGGCTTGCGCACAGAGTTGAGAGGGTTAAAAACGAAACAAACATGATGGTTGGCAAGTTCAGACATTTAATTTCTTTCTCACCAATTTTCATGAAAAAATAGATTAACCCTTTTTCCGCTACCAGCCCGCCAACTTCAGACTCGGATTGCCGAGGTTGCCATTTTGAGGCAGGATCATGCAATGATCCGACGGTCTGTTTATGACATGCTGAGGAGAGCAGAGGTCTGTGTACAAAGGAATGGAACGGACAAAGGGTTAATCCACTTTCATGAAAATTTGTGAGGAAAAAATTAAATGTCTAAACCTGCCAACCATTGTGTTTGTTTCATTTGTAACCCTCTCATTTCTGTGCGCAAGCCAGTTTAAATCGGATGAAAATAAACAATCCGTGTTCACTCATGCGGAACAGCAGGCGATTAACGAGGTGTCAAATGGAGCATGAGGGCATGGTCCATCAATACATCATAATAGATTTTTGGAAAATGACATTATATCAATTTTGGAGACATTTTTCAAAGTGTACACTTTTTTTGATACACTCTGTATAGTTTATTCTACCATTCACTCCAGCGAATTCTGCATTTTGATTGGTTAACATCAGGTATCTATTCACCGGTAAACTACCTCGCACTGGGTCAAGACCTCGCGCTGCGTGAAGAGCCCTCGCTTGATTATCGAGCCGCTTCAATAGAAAATGTAATTTGCTATAAAAAATATTTTGGTAGGGGTGTTGACAAGAGTCATGGTAGAATGGAGATAAACCTACCGGTTTTTTTTTGAGCACTCGGTATTTATCGTATGCTAGATACCTGGAAATTTACATTTGAAACCTTACGCAAGCGCTCGGTTTCAAATGCAATTTCCAGGTATCTATCTTACGATAAATATCTCGTGTTTGAAAAAAAACTGTAGGTTTATCTCCTAAATGAACATCACACATTTGGAAGGAAAAAATGGCAAACATGAAAACTAAAATTTTGGTGCCACATATGCTGAGGACAAGGATAAAAACCACAAAAATTCTGACATTGACATGTTAACATTGTAGACAGGCAGCGGTATGGCAATCTATGCTGCGCAAAAAAAAAAAAAAAAAAATGACATTGCACTTGTCCTTTACCTGATAAATATGCCAGATGATTTACACAATATTCAGAGGAGGGCAGGAACATGGCAAATGATATTCAACATTTCCAAATGTAAAGTTCTACATGTTAGACATAAAAACATTAGACGGGATTCCATTTTTGGAGGTTTAAAACTGCAATGTGCTCTAAGATCTGGGAGTGATTGTTGATCAAACCTTTATAGGTCCGAGCCACTGTGCCATAGCAGTTAAAAAGCTAATAGGATGCTGGGATATATAACCAAAAGTATTGAGTATGACTCTAACCCCTCTCTGGAGATTGTAGACACAAGTGGGCAAGAGCTGCTCTATTTATGCAGGCAGGTACACTATCCTATTAATAGGTTGTACATTTGAAATTGTTATTGAATATTCACGAGAAAGTGGTGCCTGTAAACGATTTAGAATATGGATGAGTTAAGTCCCATCATTGTTTCCGAGGAATTGTATGAATTAAAGTCCTCAGCCAAGCCTGATGAGCAAACTGTCCAATATACTTGCCCATAGTATCTATCCAGCAGTTAATAAAAATTATCTCCTGCGACAGAAAAAAAATCATTTTCTTTTGCTGCAACCATTTCTGCTATAATAGCCCAAAGGTATTCCAATTAAGTATTGAAAAAAATCAGCTTTCTGAAGCAAAAATTCAACATGGTATTGATACCATGTCCTTCTACTGTCAATTATTGTCATCAGATATTAAAAACACATGATACCCTTATTATTGATTTATATGTACATTCGTCCCTCGTAGAATTCAGTGCTCACTTGAAGCCTTAAAGGATATCTCACTGAAATGCAGTCATTTTAGTGATTGCTCAGGTTTATCCGTGGAAGGCACAGTTATAGTTCACGACCACGTGAAACTTTCATGGTAATTATGTATTGATTGACAAGTTCTTTTATCCAATTCCAGACAGTATAAACTTGCCACAGTAATTGAAAGACATTAATTGGACCCTCAGAAAAGTATGTCCCTGTGTAACAGCAAGTAAGGTTGCATCCTCTCAACTTCGCGCATCGGTATAACACAAACGCATTGAAAAAAACATGGCCAGAAGTAACCCAGAAATGCTCAGGTTACGTTTACAAGATGGAAATGTGATTCAGACATGGACACTGGGAGTAATTCAGAATGTCACTGAACTGGATGGTTCCTTGAGCATGATAGCATTGATTCTCTGAAGGAGGAAGTCAGTGATGGAGAGTCTGTCTTTATGATGTGTAAGAAGACCTATTGTTGTATGGAGTATATATTACTAATAGCTAGCAAGCTATTTTTTATTTCCAGTTTACCACCGTAGTCATAGTGATCACAGAGCTAGTTTGCCACATTGGTTAGTATGATTAACTGTTAGCCTTTGCGAATAATACTGTATATGGTGGCGTTTTCCTCAATGTGGTGATCTGTTGTAGAATTTATAGAATGCCTAGGTTTTTGCTTGTTTAAAGTGAGACTTGGCTTCTGGGCAAAGGGGCGAAGGATGTTAAATATGATAAAGAGATTAACATTGTTAACTAAGTGGCATTCATTTGGCCAAGTTCTGTTAATAGTACTCAGGGGTCACAGATGGAAGTTAGCCGCGGGTAAATTTAGCACTGATATGAAGAAACATTTTTTCACGAAGAGAATGATATCAGTGTGGAATAGCTTGCCTGGCCATATTGTAGAGGCAGAAACTTTGGGAGTTTTCAAGTCCTGGCTTGATATAGAGCTAGATGCCATCTAGTCCTTGAGTACCTAAAGTGTTAGGTTCACTTTAGTGATAGGAAAATGGCAAGCCTAGTTGAGCCGACTGGCCTGTTCTCGCCTTTCACGTTGTTATGTTACGATATGTTATGTTACGTTACGGTATGTGTTATATATTATGTTATATTAATTTAATCCCCCCGTGTGCCTGTCCTTCCTCTAATTCTCCCTCCTTCCCTCTCACCTCCTGCAGTTTCCTCTCCTCATTGCTGAACGAGTCCAGTGTGCCGCTACTGTGCACGTCGGGGATGTCCTGCCACAGTGAGAAGGCGGAGCCCCGCGATGAGCGGAAGGAGCTGGTTGGAGATAGGTTTTCGGGGGGAGTGGTTTCTCCCACCTCCCCGTCCCCGATCCCCTCATCTTCGGTGCCCGGATCCACTCCCTGCTGCCTCTGGATTTCCCTGTTGATCGCCACATCGCTGTACTCCTGATACAGAATCACTGAGATGCAGGAGGCAGGACAGAAAACACAGAAGAAGAAAGAAAAACACTCTGCTTTATACTTCTACTTCTATGGTCCTTATGACTGAATCCCCTTTTATGTTTAACTGCACAGCTTTTTAACTTGGGCTTTCCTTCCAGACAGTATCACCTCAACCAACCCTTTAATGCCCTAACTAAAAAAAAAGAAACAAAGAAGATGGAAAAGCATTGGTTTGCTCGACCAAATGGTTGAACAGAACATTGAAGGGTTAAGCCTCATGTGCTCTTTCGGGTCCCACAGGTCCAAGAGCCTCCTTAACAGCTCAAAAACATATTATCCATTGTTTAATCAGCTACATATTTCACATGAGAACTACTGACAAACATGCGCCTCTGTAACACATATGTACTGAACAAATAAATCATATGCAACTTTTAAATCAAATTCCAAGAGAACATGAGGATTAAAGCAGTGGATTTACAGTCCATATCATTTTACGAAACAATTCTTGGAGGCATAAGTGTACACCGATGTGTAACATTCCTGCCTGCTGGTGAAAGAGCACATTTGATTAGAGCATCTCAAGCACTAGGGGTAAATGGCAGGGACTAAAGAGAAGGGATTAATGAGAGTGAATGGTGAGCAGCTCATGCATTAGAGGGGAAGGGAGGGTGATGGAGAGTCTTACAGCTTGGTAAAAACCGGGACAAGCGTTTGCCAGAGCCGAGAGCCGTACTGGTGCAGGTATCCTCCTCTGTGGATTCCTTCCTTGAGCTGAGGGAAGGGGAAACAGACAGACAGTGTCACAGCCCACTTCACCCGACAAAACAACCCAACGTTCGCTTATTGTCGCTGTGACGGGTCTCACCTCAGCCTTGCGCTCGCCTTGTGTGGTGGCGCTGAGCCATCAGTAGGGGGCAACAGCAGGCCAGGTGGACTGGGCCCCATGGGGCTGTGAGGAGTACTGTCGCTCAAACCTCCTGAAGTGCGGTCTCTGGAGCAAAATTTATCTGTGTGTGCGTGTGTGTGTGTGTGAGAGAAAGAAGAAGAGATAGATGGGGGGACAGAGGGAGAGAGAGAGCAGGGGGGAGATAGATTCATGCCTTACATCCTGTTGCAGGAGTACAAATTTGCCATAAGAAAATAACAAATGAACAAATCAAAAATATGAGGGTCACATCTCATGTATATATATTTAACACTGTCCATATTTCCTAACAGTATGAAAGTTACACTTGGAAAGATTTATGTTTGGTATGCACATCCATGCAAAAACTGTTTAAGTTACTGAATAAACACATTGTCCAGGATTCTAAGCTCATGTCCCTAAATATCACAGCTGAATCCACCAGCAATCCAGCCTGCATTTCATTTATTACTGTTAAACTGGTCCAAAAACAAACAAAAAAAGTGATTAGAGTACTTGTTTCTGCCAGATACCACACCTACCACATCGTCCAATGAAAAAACAAATAGCTAAAGTCAGACTGAACTGTCTATAAAATGATGTTAGATTAAAGAACCGAATGCATGGATGGGAAAAAAGCATTTACGTTAACCTGCACTAAGCAATGCTGCCCCGCATATACTAAGGGTGAGAGAGAACTTAAACCAAAGGCGCCCACATTAACGTTTCGTTTTCCAGACTGCGGTGTAAATAGTGTAAATAGACTGCAGTGTAAAAGTGTCATAGCTCATTGGAAAGACGGCGAGGGAAGAAGCCGTCTGATTGGCGGAGCTCCGCTTTGGCCCTTGCAGAGACTCACTGCTGGGGCTGTGGCTGTGGGGCGGCTGGCGGTCCCTGGAGGCCACGCGGGCGGACAGAGACTTGCCCAGCTTCAACGCGAAGGAGCTTTTCCTCTGGGAAAGCTGCAGTCTGGAGATCAGCTCTGACGCTGAGAACCGTCTCCTCTCTTGGTCCCCGGGGCGAGCCGAGACACCCCCCAGTGAGAAGACCTCGCCGGTCAGGCCGGCCCCACACTCCGACCCTTCCCGCCACCTGTGGCCTCCGGAGGAAGCCTCGACGGTCAGCAGGGGATCGGGGAGAGGTTCTCTGGGGCCCTCTGCTGGAGGGGTAGGGGAGCGTGCCGTGGGCAGTGTGGGGGACTCCAGGCCCTCTTCCAGAAAGGGCCCTGGGAATATATACTCACACTCTGGACTGGGGCTGCTGAGAGAGTCATCACTCAGACTGTCAGGGGAATACACCCGCATCTTACGCCCTGTAACACACACACACACACACACACAACACACCCCGTTAACTCATCACACTTCAACAGTCTGTCCAGTGTTGGCACCAGAACTGGAATTTGGGGGGGGCACAGACACATCCCTTTTTAACAAAAATAAGTCCAGGCTAGTTTTCAATCATTTTCCTTTATTGACACGTTTTCCGATCATAGTAATAATCCATTGGCAATTGAAGGCACAGCTTCTCTCCCCATCCAATCTAACACCGACGAAATAATGGGCTAAATTCAGAACAGAAAAATAATTTACTTATAAACAAGCCAATGCTTTACGAAACACAAACTGCTCTGGAACTTCTGCGCTACTTTATCGGCACATCAGACCATCTAACCTGCGCTTCATGATTGTTTAAATTATTGAAATGAAATAAAAGACCACTTGAAATGCCTTTGTGCAATTAACACTGATTTAAATGCACAAAGGTACGCGTCCGAATGAATGGTAGTTGCCTTACTTTAACAGGGAAAACTAGCAACGCCTGATAGTGTGGAGTGTTTTCGGAGTGAATGTATTGTTAATTTAGAGAATGATCGAGAACAAGTCAGGACGAATAATTGTTTAAAAGGGATGTGTCTCTGCCCCCCCAATTCCAGTTCTGGCGCCGACACGGAGTCTGTCTCAACATTACGTTTAGACACAATGAGACCATAAATCGTCCATCATCGATTGACTATTGCTATTGCTGGTCGGGGGTTTTCACTCTCAGAACAACATTCAGTCTTGGTTTCTGAATTGATGCTGACCTGGATTCAAGCCATTTTGCCGGATCATTACACTGATGTACTGATCTCAGTGATAACTGAGCAAGCTTTCTGTGGTTTGTGACTTCCTAAATAATTCTGAGGAAGCCAGTAGCTGAGGGAGTGGTTTGCTTAAGCAGAAGCTTACTGATAGACTTCTCTTTGATGTCTCCGTAGGACGTGCGCCTCTGTGGGCGGCAGGCTTCGGGACTGTGTACCCCCAAATCCAGTGAGCAGGACCTGTGGGAGTGAGGGTGGACCCCGCTGTCTGGGGACGAGGACAGGGGGAGGAAGAGCGGGAGAGACAGAGGGGGGCGGGGCACAACTGAGACGGACAAGACGCCGGACCTGTCTTCGATTTCGGGACTTGACCCGCTGGGGTCAGGGACGCTTGACCCCTCACTCTGTTCTGTAGTCCTGAGTATATCCAGGGTTGCATGAGGGTCGAGACCGGCCCCCCTCTCAGAGTTAGGCAGGGGGGTCACGGAGCGTTCATTTGGGGAAGGGCAGGGACAGAGCCCATTGGAGGTCGGCTGCTGCAGCTCGGCGAAGGTCAGAGACTCCTGCTTGCACACAGCCACGTGGTGATGGGGCTGCCGCGGCAAGGCCCGGTCTTTCAGGGCCTCGCTCAAAGCCTGGGACTCAGGTGAGCCCGGGATCCACATGTCGGGGCCCTCCCCTTGGCAGTGGAGGGCTTGGAGGTGGGGCTGGAAGTCAGGGAGTGGGGGAAATCCATATCCTGGGAGCATGACAAGGAGGATGCATTGGGGCTGGGAAAAGGAACAAAAAATAGGCACTGTAAGTTGAGGAAAGTTTCATTTAATCTCTGTAATAGATCACAAAACTAAAAACAAATTCCCCTATATTTGCTATTTTCCATCAATTGTTGATACGTGAAATATAGGCAACCACTTCAGGCTAATCTACTAAACTGCTGATCCAGGAAATTGAACCAATCCTTAAATGCTACTAAATATACAGACAATCAAGACTTTCTTTAAAATTCCGCATTCCCAATACTTCTCATTCCTTCTGCCAAAGTTGATAACATGATAGCTCGTTATGCAAGCCAAGTATCGTAATCTTCGTAATTAATTAAGCATGAACTGAAGAAACATACTGACCGAACAAGGTGTCATAACAAATGAAACATGGTAACTGCATATGAAAACCAATGTTCACCTTTTTGCAAACATCAGGTCTAAGGTATATCAGTTCTGACTGTGCAGCAAGATTGAAATCATACTTTTGGTGAATGCGTATGCTGAGAGACATTTGCAATATGTCCCAGACCCCAGATGGACCAGAGAAAGAGAGCGAGTGATTCAATCTGTCGAACAGTCCACTTATTAATTTTACTTGCATACCTCTATAAACGCTTGTCACTTAGTCAAATAAGCATTTTCAATTCTTTAACTGCTTAGCTGCCAGCAAAAACAGAAGCCAATCAATCTTGTAGTGACAATTGGTGGGGATATAACCATTGACCGCAATTCTACGCATCTAAATGGGTTAGACTATTAACAGTAAATATGTTATCACTATTCATGACTTACACACACACACACACACACAGTACATACATACAGTATGTATAGTCATACTTATGTTTTAGCCATACAGCATAAACATGTATTCAGCTGCATTTGAATTTAACATGTGCCTATGAATGTAAATCTGAGTGAGCATTTCTGAATACATGCATGATGCATATACTAGCAAATAATGTTGTCTGAAGGCCTTTAAGCCTGTGCGGGTCGGGTCCGGTCGGTGCGCGCTGGGCTGGCACAGCTCCGGGGTTCTGTCCTAATTAGAGGGCGCAGCGCACAGCCCTCTCTGCCTCTGTACTTATCCTCCCCTTCATCCTCAGATGGCCCTCAGCTCACCTGCGGCTCAAAAACCCTGCTCTGCCGAAGCGGCCCAGGACGGAGCCGCACAGACACAAAGGAGGCTTTCATGTCCACACCGCACACCTTTTAAACATGACGGGGGAAATCCCTGACCCATTACTCTTTCACCTGAACGTCTGAGTTCCTCCATCCCCGTCTACCGAGGCCATGCCTCTGTCCTGCCCACGTACTCACAGGTCACCTTGTGTAACCTCTTTGCTCTTATAGTTTATTAGCTGGTTTGTAATTGCAAAGAAACAAACAAAGAAAAAAATTTTAGGGACCATTTGCGGCATTGTAAGATTAAAACGCAGGTAGATATAAATCTCTCATGGAAAATGAGCACAGGAAACAGAAGCTTTAGCAAAACAGACGGCGATCTCTTGCATGCAGTTTTACCTTAATCTGTTCAACTCTCACTTCTCACTTAAGTTTTCCCTTAAGTAGGATCAAAGCCAGAAAAAGCTTCTTTTTTTAATTTCGTAGGACAATGTCACGCACATATTCTGTGTCTGCTGGTTGTGGCACTTCACTAAAGCTACATCACACTTAAATTGAGAGAAATATTCAAACCCAGGACATCATGTTTTCATAGCCACAGCATTATATCAAATGGAAAATATCTAGATTTTGTACATCATTTTATATACATTTCCCTGTAATTCAGCAGGACGTATTTGTGATCATTGGAAACCATGGGATCTCCAACAGAATTCAAAATAGGCCTGAAGTTCCGCAGGTTTGAGTGCAGCAGCTGAATTTGACAAGCCCTTATAAGGGTCCACAGGTTTATGGGGTTTCAAAACCCCCAACACCCAATCAAACACAAGTTTTATGCAAAATAGCTCTATACCTGTCAAACATAATTACCTGGAAACAGAGCCCTACATTTTTTTAAGCAATTAGCCCTGTCTTGGGATCTGAAGAATCATTACAAGGTCAAAGGTCGAGTGGAAGTGAGTGTCACACAATCATCGTGTGAGGCACCTGCTGGCATAGCATGTACAAATATTCACTTGGGAAGACTTCATATGCATAGCATTACAATATTCACCGTAATAAAGCACCATTTTCCCAAACTAAATTATTCATACTGACAATGGCACTAAGCTTGTTGGTGCGGAAAAAGAACTAAGAAGGGCTTTGTCTAGTTTCTGCAACAGTAGAAGTCCAGAATGCCATGATGGAGAAGAGAATAAGCTGGATCTTTCACCCACCAGGGGCATCTCACCATGGTGGAGTGTGGGAGAGATTGATCGGATCAGTGAGGTAGGTCTTAAATTCTCTGATGAAACAACAAACATTTTGATGATGAAGTTCTCCGGAAGCTATTCTGCGAATCGCCCAATCACTACCACATCCTCTGACCCTTTTGATCTTGAACCCCTCACCCCAAACCACATCCTTCTGCTTAACTCTCAACCTGTTCTTCCACTTGGCGAGTTTTTTAGAGCTGAATCCTACAGCAGGTGCCGGTGGAGACAAGTACAGTACCTGACAGACTTGTTCTGGAGGAGATGGACGGAGGAATATTTGACACTAATGCAGGAGAGACAGAAATGGTCCAAGGTCAAAAGCAACGTCAAGTCTGGAGACATTGTGGTGATAGTTGACCCTACCTCTCCAAGATCTTCATGGCTTCTGGGGAAAATCTTGGAGACAAGACCCGATTCCAATGGACTGGTCCGATCAGTTAAACTCAGGACAATAACGGGCATCATAGAACAGTCAAAAACAAAGCTCTGTCTGCTTTTAGATGGAAACTGAAATTGAAATGGTGTGCTCGTCTTTTCTTTCAGAAGTTTATAGTGGCTCCTTTAATATTGAAATATAGGGCACTGGCGGCCCCAGAAGCTCCCACTGTTAAAATAAACAAAATGTCAAAGTTTTTGTTGACGGACACACGCATGGACGGACGCACGCACGGATAGAGCCCGATACCATAGCTCCCGTGCCACTCGGGCGGCGGGAGCTAATTAGGAGCCTGTAACTGAAAATGTTGATAAAATAAAGCAAATAGTTGAAGTTTTTGGTGATATTTTTAGGCCAGTGACCTTGAAAAAATAGGCCAAGGTCACCTTTAGGCACGTGATTTGTAGGACTTTAAGAGATGCATGTCCAGTAAAAATGAGGAGCCTGTAACTGAAATAGTTGATGAGATAAAGCAAAATATGGAAGTTTTTGGTGATATTTTTAGGCCAGTAACCTTGAAAAATAGGGCAAGGTCACCTTCAGGCACATTTGTAGGCCTTAATGAGATGCATGTCCAGTGAAAATGAGGAGCCTGTAACTAAAATAGTTGATGAGATAAAGCAAAATGTAAAAATTTTTGGTGATATTTTTAGGCCAGTGACCTTGAAAAAAAATAGGCCAAGGTCACCTTTAGGCCGTCATTTGTAGGCCTTTATGAGATGCATTCAGTAAATTAGATTTTAACTGCATGTCCAAAGCAAAATTTTTTAACCTGAAAAAATAGGCCTTTATTTGAGATAAATCACCAAAAAATTAAGGTCACTGTCCACATTTTAAACGTCAACACATTTATCTCATGAACTTTTTCAGGCCAGTCTCCTAATTTTTACTGCATGCATCTCATAAAGGCCTACAAATGACGTGCCTAAAGGTGACCTTGGCCTATTTTTCAAAGGTCACTGGCCCAAACATATCACCATAAAAAACACATTTTGCTTTATCTCATCAACTATTTCAGTTACAGGCTCCTAATTTTCTACTGACATGCATCTCATAAAGTCCTACAAATGAAACGTATCCTAAAGGTGACCTTTTGCTATTTTTTTCAAGGTCACTCACGTAAAAATATCACCAAAAACTTTGACAATTTGGTATATCTTATCAACATTTTCAGTTACAGGCTCCTAATTAGCTCCCGCCGCCCGAGTGGCACGGGAGCTATGTTATCGGGCTCCATCCGCGCGTGTGTCCGTCCATGCATGCGTCCGTCAACAAAAACTTCGACATTTTATCTTAAGGTAGAATACTGCTATTCAGCATGAAAATCTTTATTTCATCACTTACATCAAATTGCTTTGTTGATATGAGAAGCAAACATTCAAATTAGCAGGGATGGAGGTGATTTGCATAAATTATGCAAATTAGGTGTCCAAGATGGCTGCCGCAAAGGGGCATATCATGACAATTTCAAAACACCGTGCCTCAGTAACTAATAGACATATCAACTTCTTATTTTGCACACAGGTTGCCTGATCCAGGATCTATGGGCTAAACCTCTTAAAGCTGAAGTCCGTAAGATTGCTCGATCGAGAGGACTTAGTCAGATTTTTGAATGAGTACAACTTTCAAGCCCCTCCCCTATTTGCGCTGAATCCAACCAGTCTGTCCCTCGATTTTTTTGTGCACATCCGAAGGCGCGTGCTCATGATCTGATTGATTGATTGAGCCGGGAGCAGTAGAATTTCGCAGAACGCAATACAGGCTGTGGGTGGAGATAAATTCGCGGATTTTTTTCTAAAATCACCTGATTCATATTCGCATGTCGAAGCACAGTTACTGTTTCAGTAAATACGACCAAAAAAATCTTATTGACTTCAGCTTTAAAGTTGGATACTTTAACAAAATGCAAAGGTTTTTTGAAATTTTGCCCTTGACTTGAAAATTCTCTACCTCATTATTTATTCAGCACCCCCTGAAATTAAAAGAGTACCAAAAGGGCCATATTTTTTAGGTTCAGGACAACCATCATGTTGTAAACTATTTATGTTCCAAACTTCATTAAAATCGGACTAGCGGTTTTTGAGAAATGGCGCGTGAAAAATGTGGAAATGTTAAAGGGATAGTTCACTTTTTTTGAAGTGGGGTTGTATGAGCTACAAATTGCCACTACTTACATTAGATGCAATAGAAAGCTCTCTGATCTCCTCCAGGTAGCCGCACCAGGGCATAGTGCTGGGTGGAAATTTAGGCGATACACGGTTGTGAACGGAAACACAGAAACAGCGTATTTTCGCGGCCTAAAAGAGGTCCTACCTGAAAATAATTCAACAGTTCAATTGTACGCTATATTTTAAAAAATTACAGCACTTTAGCTGCTCTGAAAAAAACACAGTTGCTCTTGAACTAACCAACTGACGTATTCCTGCGCGAGGCACATTGTAGTTCACTGCGCGCTGTAGCGATCAGCTGTTTGGGTCACAGTAAAGCTGCTTGCACAAACGCGTGTATTCACGTCTTCACATTGACTTTGAATTTAATCTGTGTGCGAAAAACTCGTTTCGCGTCCAGTGTGCAAGCGGCTTAACTGCGGTTGCGAGGTCGGACGGCCGTTTAACTTGTGCAAATATTTAGAAAATGGTCCGTGTGTGTTGCTTTCTTGGACGTGAAAGCAAAGCTGTATCCTGGTGCACTTACAGCTTCCACTGCATTCCTCGGCGGAACATTGGACTTGTAGCTGTGGCTAGTCGCCTGAACACGGACATTGATACGCCACCCGTATCCCTAAAAGAACTCCGTGTTTGCAGTATTCATTTTTCCAAAGAGGATTTCGTTTGGCTACATTCAGGGAAATCTCAACGGTGCACGCTGAAGAGCACTGCTGTACCCAAGCATCACGTCTGAGAGTGAAACCCCTGTGAAAAAGTCTAATGTAACATTGCAGCACAAATTGATATCACATAGGGTCTACGCAGCCACATACTGTGTATCTGCTGTGCTGCTTATTGTAGGGATTTTTTTTTTATTATTTGAGACGTGATATATGCCATTGAAAATCCGGCTCTGCCGCAAATCGCTCGGAATCTGACCCAAACAGCTGATCGCTACAGCGCTCAGTGAACTACGATGCGCCTCGCGCAGGAATACCTCAGTTGGTTAGTTCAAGAGCAACTGTGTTTTTTTCCGAGCAGCTAAAGTGTTGTAATTTTTTAAAATATAGCGTACAATTGAACTGTTGTATTATTTTCAGGTAGGACCTCTTTTAGGCCGCGAAAATACTCTGTTTCTGTGTTTCCGTTCACAACAGTGTATCGCCTAAATTTCCACCCAGCACTATGCCCTGGTGCGGCTACCTGGAGGAGATCAGAGAGCTTTCTATTGCATCTAATGTAAGTAGTGGCAATTTGTAGCTCATACAACCCCACTTCAAAAAAAGTGAACTATCCCTTTAATGGCGGGAGCTTCTGGGGCCGCCAGTGCCCATATTTTATCCTTACATTTTTGTCTTCTGAGTTTTGTAATCATTTTTCCTTAGATTGAGCACTGCTGAATTTTTTTAGACAATCTTCTGTGGACATTGGATATATTTGGAGATGTTGTGTCAGGACAAACTTTTGCTCAGCCACCACAGTGGTTAAACAGGATCAGGAATAACCACTACAATGCTCATAACAGCAGCACAGCCAGAGCTGAAAACAAGGTGGGCAACAAACTGTTTCCCTTCAAACTGATTTTGAGTCCTGACTCGTTCTCAATCATATTTCTTTATTAACATTTTTGCCAATTATAAGAACAAAATCATGGTAATTTAAGTTTGTTTTAAATCATAGGCTAAATTGACTATGGAAAAATAATTTACTCACAAAGTACTGAACGTGTTGCAGAAGAAGGTAAACTACTCAGGAACTTCCACACAATCTTCTCACACATACTGCAATGCAGGCAACCTAGCCTGCACTTCACAATGAATTAAATTAAATTAGAAAAAAAAACAATTTAATAATGATAATGTGGAGTTTTACTGACGTGTATTGTTCATAGACCGGTTCGGCTTAAGGGAGATTTGGGTCGCATGCATGCTCTTTGCAGACTACATATGGCAGAAGATGCACAAAATGCATTGAAATAGGGGGGAATATCAAGTTCTTTCACTTTCCCCACGGTAAAAAGCAGCAAATAGCACAGATTCAGGCGATTAACAGGAATAATTTTATTCCTAACGAACATTTTAGGGTGTGCAGTGTACATTTTGTGTCCGGATGGCCTGATTTCGTACACCCTGACGAGGAAAGAATTCTGTATTCAACCTCCACCAGTATCAAATGAAATAAGTACTTTTTTGGTTTACCTTGATGTTTGGGTACCCAGAGAAATATTCGGGTGAGTACAAACATCAAGTGTACATCCAGTGCGGAAAATTTGGAGTTTAATTTCTATTGTCGCTATAAATGGTGTTAGCTTAATGGCGGCAGCCATGTTACTGATGGCACACCGGGTTGCTAGGGCATGCACAGCCTATGCATTAGCGATAATGAATATTGATATTAAATTTTAAACCCCCTTCTCACCAATAAAACCACCCAAAATATAATAGCACCCCCTTTTAAAATCATTCTAGCAAAAAAAAAAAAAAGCCCGAAAAAAGGTAGAAGTTGGATAAGGAATTCTTTCCCCTGACGATGAGGACTAAGCGGCATCAGTCTTCTCCTTCAAACTTTGACTCCTTTGGCACAGCGTAGACTTGAAAGGCTATATCAGCAAAATTTTGTCAAGGTAAGTTGTCGACGTTGTTGTTTTCAGCAAAAATGAGAATCTGAAATCAAATCTGTTGTGTTCAGTTAAAGCAGTAACGATACTGTTGTTTTGGTAGGTCTTGGCCTTGTATTTTGCATGTGTACCTGTGCACTTATCCATGTAAAGAAGAGGTTAGGATCATGTGTGCTTGCCGGTTGTTTTGAACAGTGAGAATTTGTCGCAGGAACACTGTAGCTATTAGCTGACTTACGGCGTGGGACCATGGACTGTTTACAGTGGGACCCAATCATCGTGGTATTAATGACATTAATTCACGTCAACAAAACTAACTGGCAAGCTAATTCAACTTTGTTGACTATATATAGCAAGTAATTATGTAATCAAAATCACAAAGAAACCAAATGAATAGTGCAAGAAATCTGTGCTGCAACAGCTGAAATGGAAGCCATATCAACCTATTTTTTGGACATTTTAAGTGACCCAATTGTCGTGGTAGTTGAGAAAAAGCGGGCTGTAAATGGGGATGGTAAACCTGTCATGTGCAAATGTTTGTTTAGACAGCAGATGTTTTTCAATTATTGCTTTGACCAATTCTCCATTGTTGACCTTTGAGTGTGGTACATCCAAATCTTAGCATATTGGTCTCAATTCATGAACCCTGAGCTGAGAGATTGCTCACCTCTGGCCGAATGCAGGTTTATTAACTGTCTACAGTTTTTCTTCTTCCATACAAAATGTCCAGTAGTCATGCGCTCTCCAAATCTCACTTTTTTATGCCCTTAAACTGAAAGGGTCTATTAAGAAAAATGATTGAGAACAAGTCAAGACTAATAATTGGTTTAAAGGGACGTGATGTACCAAACCAATTTTCAACTCTGTCTATGTCACTAGTCCATAGATCATTCCAATTTGTGGGCACTGAATCATTGGTACAAGCACACTGGTCTATTTCTCAGGACCATTACCCACATCTATTTCTGTGCTCAGTACTGGAGATCCTGGCTTTAAGGTCAGTCCCAGATGAGGGCAAATATAAGACCACTGCTCCAGTCCTAGAGAAGTACCCACAACTGAGACTGTACAAACTAGCATTTCTGAGATTTCCCCTCTCCAAAGCTTCATCCCATCCTTCCAAATCTTTTGTTTTTCTAAATACCAAACACCAAGCTTCAGCAAAGTGCTTATTTGGCAAAGGAGTGGCATTTCCACTGCTCTATACCACATGTAAACTGTCTTTATGCACAGTCTGAGGTGCCTTTTTTGCAGCGAAAAGAAACAAGTAGCACTGTTTCCTGAAAAAAATCAACATCCCTCTTTGTCTTGATCTAAATGCATCCCCCTCCCCCCAAATCCAGACGGTAGGTATGTAACCAAGTAATCCCCTGCTTTTAGCTCGCACTTCCATCTCACTTCCCTCTTAATCTAAACCGCATCACGATGATGGTAATCTTTCCGAAAACACACCGAAACTGCAATGAAAGCTCAGAAATACACAGGATACAGGAGTCACTGGGAAACACACAGGATTTATTTGTTCCAAATGCCCTGCTGGCTGCAAATTATAATGCCCTACAACACAATCCACCGCACACAACAGATACACTGTCACACCCACAAACACATGGGCACGCAACCACAAGCACACAAACGCACATACAAGCACAAGCATTTTTCCACATACACACATGAACCCAGACGTACAGGTGCGTGCACACACACACACACACACACACACACACCAGTGTACATGCCAACAGGAACGCACACTGGCTCAGACACAAACGATTACCTGTTCCCGGCACCAAACAAAAGCCTCTTTATACTGTAGCTGCATTGGAGGAGCCAGCTGGGACAATCAGGGAAGGGAAAAGAGCACTGAAAGATTTTTTCTCCCTCATCCCTTAATCCACAAAAAAATGGCTTTCATAACACTTTATGCTCTTTTATGCACACTTCTGAATGTACAGCAGCGTACTCAAAATGACACATTAATAAATAAATAATAATGCGCACAGTGGTGTGCCAAATTTGCTTGGGGGGTGTTTACTTCAAATATAGAGCTGAATATCATTAGCCTGATTCATCAAATATGAGCTCAGATGACTGCCAGATATTAATATTTAAGCTTTCGTGATATCACACCTTGAACCTCTCTCTACAAAAGACGCCCCAACATGAACAGTTTACTGCTTTACCAAACAATACCCCCTCCGCTGCTACCTTTTGCTACCTTGAGTGTATTCCACTGGTTTCTTTAGAGAAAGCACTTAACCATGTTCTGACAAGCCTGACCTCAGATGCTCTCTAGCGCATCCAAAGCGTTTATCATCAGTGTAATCCCCAGTACCTCTTAGTCCAAAGCAGAATGTTGCTATTAGTGTAATACACATTTCGTATGTTGCCCAGGTCATATTAAGCCAGTCATGCTAGGCCACTATATATTCAAATCGCACACATTCAAAATTACTGATTTTTCTAAGACCACTTGTATTTAGTCTCTGTAGTCATAACCAAATCCATCCCTGGGAAATCAGACACCATCAGCCCATTTATGTCAAGCAGTCAATCATCTCTACAGAGACAGCTGAAAACAGAAAAATTTCTTGTGAATGCCCAAGCAGTTCTCTGCACATGAACAGAAGTGGGTCTGAAGAAGACAATTCTCAGTCTAATCATTTACTTAGCATTGCTGGGTGCCATTTTATTGGTATTGATTACAGCAACCACTTGTGAATTCAAGCCAAAAGTCAAAAGTTTATGAGAACTCTAGAGCAATTGAAATAATACTATTATTTTATTATTACTATAATAATAATAATAATAATAATAATAATAAGTTGAATGTCTCTAGAAAGATTTGATGGCTTTGATGTTGAAAATTCGCGACCTCAACTGAGTTTGAAAATCATGATCGGAAAGCTGATGCACCATCCTATCACCATAATTTATGTTATCTGTACGCAGTAGATTTGTAACAAACAGGTTTCTTTTGTAAGAACTTCAGCTTGAATATAGTGCTCTACACCACAAGAGCAGTGTCTTACCAAGAGCATAGAGCTACAACATTTGGCGCATACAACCCAAGGCCACTTCTTGAATTGTGGAGTTACACTGCCACCCTCAGTTTTAAACAGCACTGTTAAGTGAACAAATCCTTTTGAATAATCACCAGACCAAGAAGACAGCATCTCCAATGATCCAAATCCTGAGTTAAATATGATGTTATTTGGTATTTTCTCATTGCCGTGTAAGGCGTCATACAATATAGCAGCATGAATAAAATTCAGAAAGCTATCTACTGTTAGCTGAACTGTTTATTCACGGGATGATCTTACCACAGATGTGTGAATGCAAGTAATCCTAGTACTAAGTTCCAAAAAGTCATGACAAACTTGAACACTCCAGCTTGGCAGCACCATAGGAATAATGTTTCATAAGCCTGCACTTTGAGTGTTAAAAGATTTAAATGCTAAAATGCTACATTACATTTCTGGGTGGGGCAGTCCTTGCTACACCCTGTGTACACCTGTGTAAAGTACTGAACTTGAATTACCTCACTCCAGGTATAAAAATGAATGAAACAGAAGAAAAAGATAGATATCGGCCTGAATAGAAAAGGCACTTATACATGTAAATAAGATGATTATGAGGATCTCCTCCGTCAATAAGTTTATTTTACGATAAAAACTGTTTAGTCACAAGGAGACCAATTAATTATTGTATTATATTGTGTAGCTTAGATTATAGTGTCTCTAATGTTTTAGCAATATTAACTTTAAACTCAAGATGATGAGGTAAAAAATATGAGAAGACAAGTATCAATCATCTTTGAAATGTTTTTTTTTTTCTCCCTCCAAACTTTAGTAAAGACCGTATTTTTTTCCTTTGGATAACAGGAAGAACTGCCAAGCTGTGGTGTTCATTGCGGTGTCTGTCAAAGACTCATCTGTTCTACTTACATGCTCCACTCACTGGCCACACACAAAATCACAAGCACAATGAAAGATTGACATCACTGCTTATGGCCCCAATCACCCTCAGAGGCAATCATTCACAGGTCAATAGATCAAACAGCGTGATTTAGAGCAAACACTAGGAGCGACCTTCCTCCCATCATGCCCCCTTAAACCTTACGGTGCCTTATGGAGAAGAGGATTCCATTTAACCATGATGTCACTCTGCCTGTTGTAGTTTCATAATGAACTGTCACCAAACAAACATTCATAGCCAAAATTTCTCAAATCTATTCTCATTTCTCCCCCAGAGTGGAAAACGCCCAGTGAAAACATTTCTGACTTGCTCTTGAACAGGAATCTACATCGCTGTAAAAATTAAAAGTTGATGAAACTTAAAAAAGTAAGGCAACCAGCTGCAGAGCATTTTTGACTTTGCACAACTTTTAAGTCCCGGTGGTTGCAAAAACTCATTTTTGAAAGAACTTGGAACTTCAGATTGAACCAGCTCAAAAATGCATTGCAGCTAGTTTCCTTATTTATTTTTTTTTAGTCAGTTATATTTTTCACTGATCAGATGAAACAGCCATGGGACCATAGCTTCACACGCACCTCCTGCTGGTTCAGATTGTTAAATTGTGACAGGTCTCCAAGCTCTGATTTCCACTCCACTACAATGGAACTGGAAATATTTTCATGGAGCACAAGACAGCAGTGCTGTTCAAGGAATGAGCTTCAGAGGTCTTACAAGATTTGCAAGAGAAAGCATTGTGGTGGATGTCATCAGAAAAACTCCTCGCCTAAGACAGATTTTGAGCCTTTCTTTGGGATTTTTCAATAACAAATACCACAAACCTGACCACAGTGACCATAGGCCTGCTTAACGAACAAAACTTTAAATATTTAAAATACTTAGCATTACTTAAATAAAATAACTACGGTCAGTCAACTATACGAGTTAATGTAAGAAACGTTGCACATTATCCTAATACTAGAAAGCTTAGTTCATCAGATAGTTGCATTTTCATTTACTAATTTGAGTGCTTTGAAATAAGCCTGAAACATAACTGAACAATCTCCAGCAGGCATTTTGCAACATTTTATTAATGTCTTTCGGAGTTAAAGTGAGGTACAAAATTATTGGCACCCTAAATGAAAATGAAGAAAAAAGCTGCATACAAAACACAACACAGCTTCTGATCCACATGTTGAGTGAAAACACATGGAAGAAGTATATACAGTGAGCATCATAATTCAATGGAGACTGACAATTTTTTTGTCATTTCCTTGTTAAGGCAAAATGGATCACCTGGTCTGAATCCAACTGAACGTGAAGAGGAGGCTGACGGCAAAAAGGCCTCGAAACAAAGCAAGAACTGAAAATGGCTGCTGTACAGGCCTGGCAGAGCGTCACCATTCAGGGAAGATACCCAGTGTCCGTTGATGTCTATGCTTCACAGACTTCAAGCAGTCAGTGCATGCAAAGGATATGGGACCATATGATTAAATTGATGACCTTATTCTACATAATGTGAAATGGTCCAATATTTTTTCATGTGCTCAAAAATGGAGGGGACTCCACACCAAAGTGCTGTCACTTGTAAATGGCCCGTCTGAAAGGTATGAAAAGATCCACAAAATCAACATCGACAGTCCGGCCGTTAACCTAATTGTCATTGCTTCCTTTCAAACTCAAAGTGCAAGATTACACAACCAAAACACAGAAGGTGCCACTGATCAATTGAATCTGTGAATTCAAAAAAGGGCCCAACTCCACACCATTTTCATTTCAATTAAATATGGTGCTCTATTCCCATGTTTCAGTGTTCATTATTCAGTTATACCATTTTTTGTGTGAACCACAGGTGTCAAAATGATTGGCACCCCTAAAAATGATTGTAAACAGAATTATTTTAAATAAAAAATGAGTTTTGGGAATTTTTTTACTAAAACTATTTAATCACAGGATTAAGGAACTACTCTATATAGTGTCATTCAATCACTTTCCTTCACAAATGAGGTAACAGGTTCCAAACAATACATAAACAGTTAAAAATACCAGTTTGCATGGTAAGAGAAAAATTGAAAAAATTAAAATACAAGAAATAGAAGCAAATTGGCCAGAAAAAAAGGCTGAAAATCTCTTGGTTTCCCCAAGAACAGGGAGAAGGATGGGGAATGGGAGGTGATAAAGACCCCGGTTGCATCTTGGGGTCCCCAAGTCACCGTAACATGTCTCATCCATGGCAAGACATGCTTTGGAGAGGTTGCACAAAGCAAACGTATGAGAAACAAAATCAATCATTTTGAGTCTGCTCAACACTATTCAACCTATGACTAGAAGACAGGGCACCATTCAGATGAGACCAAAATGTACATTTCCGGTCACACACACCATTGGCAAGTTTGGTGGAAAAAAGTTAAGTGCATATGAGAATATGTACCTCATACT
This sequence comes from Gymnothorax javanicus, assembly GCA_029692085.1. NCBI lineage: Eukaryota > Metazoa > Chordata > Actinopteri > Anguilliformes > Muraenidae > Gymnothorax > Gymnothorax javanicus. Next base: position 80,173,896 of record CM056202.1, read on the forward strand.
TAAAAAAATATGGATCTACAGCAATGACAACCAAGATCCACACAGAGATGTTGTGCAGTAAAAACAACATCCAATTTTGCAATGGTCGTCATCGTCCTCAAACCTACAGTAAATCCCATCATGCAAGCACAAACACAATGATGTCAATGATCTGGAAAATCTATGCAAGAGGCCACGATCAAAAAATCCCTCTACTAGCCTAATCACAAACTGACACAACTAGTACCTGTGCTAGGTGTGTTCGCACAAAGAAACAAATCGGTAAATTCATTGCAATCCAATAATTTTGAATGTAAAGGTTTTCATAAAAAATGAGATCACGAAGAGAAGAACAACAAACCAATATTTTAAAATAAATAGATATCATCTATCAATTATCAAACCCAGTTATTCCCGGTTAGATTCAGCAAAATTAATCATTTTCACAAATTTTTGAATTTAACATATGGATTATTAACAGTTATGTGTTATCCACAAACTTCATTTTCATAAAGGGTGCCAATAATTGCAGACCAGACTGGATATAAAACTGCAGTCCTGGGATTAGCCTCTGGCACGAAAAACCCCGATGAGGCGAAGTGGAGTGAGGAGTTATGGAGAAGCTCATGATGTGCCAGTAGAAATTACGCAGCGGGCTGAAGTGTTCTTTCCTCAGCTGAACTAGACCATATAACCTGACCTGACAGCCGACTCAGCTATTTCTCCGCAAACTATTCAGCTGCTGACATCTCAGAGATAATTTCTTGAAATAAGAATAATAGTCCAAATGGATGAGACACTGCTGCCCTCAGATTACCCGATTCATCTGACAAGAGAACTTCAAACACTAAAGCACAGTCATGCAAAGAACTGAAAAACAGAAATGTGACAAATGCACAGGTGACAATGAGAAACTGTGTATTACTAAGGTACGCTAATGCTAACTTATTGTGGAACTTCACCAAAATGCTATTTTTGATGGCAAATGAATCAGTCCAATGATCTTGATGTTCAAATTCATAGTTAAACATAAGTAAATACAAAATGCATCTTTAAATAATTTGATTTATTGGAAATAAAGACATATTAAAACCTACATCACCCATGTGAAAGAAATAATTGCCCCCCAAAACTCAACCGGCCGTGCCACCCTTAGCAGCAAGAACTGCAATCAAACATTTGCAATAACCGATAATGAGTCCTTTACATTGCTGTGGAGCAGTCTAAGCCCACTCTAATGTGCAGAATTATTTTACTTAAGCCACATTGGAGGGTTTTCAAGCATGAACTGTCAGTTTAAGGTCATGCACAGCATCTCAAGTGGATTCATGTTAGGACTTTGGGTGAGCCAGTCCAAAACCTTCACTTTCTTTCTTTTGAGCTATTCAGAGGTGGTCTTTCTTGTGTGCCTCCGATTACTGTCCTACTGCATAACCCAACTGCGCTTTGGCTTTAGGTCACTTGCTGATGGCCAGACATTCGCCTATGAAAATTTCTAAAAGAATTCATGGTTCCATCAGTGATGGCAAGTCACCCAGGCCCGGGAGCAGCAACGCAGCCCCAGACTATCACGCTACCTCCACCGACTGTTGGTATGGTGTCTTTATTGTGGAATGTTCTGTTAGCTTTATGACAGATGTTATGGGACCCATGTCTTTCAAAAAGTCCCACTTTTGACTCGTCAGTCCACAGAATATTATCCCAAAAGTCTTGGGGGTCATCAAGATTTTTTTTTTTTTGGACATTGTGAGATGAGCGTTTTTGTTCTTTTTTGTCAGCAGTGGTTTTCGCATTGAGAGCTCCACAAGTTGAAAGCATTCAATCTTGTGGTCATGGACATTATCATAGGTCAATCACAAGAACAATCAAACACGAAGGTAGATATTTTGTGCCTCGCGGCCTTTCACGGTTCTAAACTCTGGCTGGAATGTCCTTGTCTTAGTAGATTCTGTTGAGAAAGGAGATACTTCTGGCTGTGCTATAAGTGAAGGAGCATTACATTAGAAAATGTATTTAAAAAAATTTTGCTCAATAACCACCAAAGAAGATAGCCTTCCACACACTGCCACAGCAACAACCATACTTACTGTCCCAATTAAAAGTACAGTTTTCTGTTGCAAGAGACATATGCGTACACCAATACGTTTAAAATCTACATGGATATTGTTACACTAACAGAAACACTAATGGAAAACTGGAACCAAAACATAATGAAACTCAACCTTCAGCCTTGTAAGCAGGAGTAGTCCAAGGCATCTGTATTTAGGTCTAGCCTAGATAGACATGGAGAGACAGAGAGACAAATAGATTGATACATCAATATATCTAGAGTTTAGGCATTTTGCACCTCACTAAAATAACACATTGTAGGCTGCAAACCCACTGCACTGAATTCATAGGTTTGAATGCTTCTAGTGTACCAATGTTGATCACAATAATATAAGAATTACATATCTAGAGCATGAAAGGCCAATTTAATGGATAACTGCCAGCATTAGCAACTTTAATCAACTTTTTTCTTTTAATTTAGCCAGTGTTCATCTTTTCTTTATGGCTCTTAAATAGAACTTGACAAGACTCTCAATTGTCAACCAGTTTGATAGTCAGTCTGATTGCGCAATTGGTTTTTCCTGACAGAGGTTATTTCAGTACCAAAGTGCGAGACTTAAGTTCTTCCTGTGCACCAGAACACGATTACCGGGTGTCTCCGAGAAAACAGACTTGAGCGGTTAACAATATCTATAAGGTGGCCTTGACTAGAAGAATATGACATATTGTCATGTGAAACTTGATATACACATATGTGATGTCAGTAATTTTAGCACCTGGGTCTTCAATAAAGAAACAGGCAGAAAATTGGGCTACAGCTTACTATAAATGCCATTACATGTCAGTGGAAACCAATTCTGTTCTTGGAGATCTACCACCTCCTATGCTGTAGGTATTCATTATAACCCTACGCTCAGGAAAATCTCTAATGTTCACTGGGATAAGCTTTATAGAGAAAGAATGAAAACTGACATGGGGATTGATCTCCGGGTACAGGGATCTCATAATGTTCCCTATTGTAATGCAGACTGATGGCTTTTACCAAAACTATTTAAATTTATTTTGTAAAAACTTTAATGGAATATATTGCAAAATGAGCTTTATCTGAATGTGAATACCTGAAAAGCTATTTCTGCGGCGCTCCATGTCTGCATATTCCTCTGTTCTCCTACATTTGAGAACACACCAAAGATTGATTTGCTCTCGAAAATGTATCAAGGTGTGGCACCAGTTGTGAGTGCTAAAGAGTGCTTCAGACGTCATATCATAATAATTAAATAATTATATAATTTGTCTGATATGCTTAAGCACAAAGGCCATTGTACAGTTTTTTCTGTGGCATTACCCTTTCCCGATGCCATGGATGTCCCATCTTGAAAAAAGTGAGAACTCCAAACACACGCAACAAACAACAACTTTGACAATCAAGCCCAGTCTGGCCTGTGTGAGGCTCAGTCATCAGAGAACTGAGGCCAAATCTGTTTACACAACTCTGACGGCCTGAGGCTGTCCTGTGCTATCGATTCCCGGACCCCGGCTCAGCCCATCTGACTTACAGAGGCTGACAGCCGCTTAACTGACAAACAGCCAACCAGACATATTTGAGCCAGGTAAATGATACAACTAGTCAAAACTCAAAATCGTTTTGAATATGACTCAGGGTATCACACCACATCCCAGTTTCCCTCCACAGCTGCATGTCTGAGCACCATGGGAAAACAGCTCCCCAATATCAACAATGACAGTCGTTTGGAGTCAAGGATTGCGCTCAAAAATGATCACTGATCTAATTTACAGACTGAGGGCTTTCAATGGTGATTTGAGTTTAACACAACCACTGCCAATTAAGTTTGGCATTGCATAATAGGGTTCAGGCAATGTCTTCAGCTGGCTTTGAGTGGAAGTCAAAGACCAGTAAAATGCAGATTAGGTAAGATTTTTCAGAAGCATTTTTTGTTATATTGGTTGGAATTCTCACAAAAATCAATTAATTAAATAGTTTAAAACAAAAACGAAGAAAATCAGGTGCCTACAGCAGCCCCAGGACAGTAATAAGTCCGTCTAATCATTTTATCGGCCCTAAGCCACCTGGAAGGCCAACCAGGCTGTATATCTAACCTGTCTACTTGTGTGCATCCCAACAGGTGAGCACCCTGCCCATCAACTCATCATGCATGCGTGGACAACGCCGGCAAAAGTTAGGGAGCTCCGTCGTACAAGAATGGCAGAGAATGTCCAGCCAAAATGAGCAGTTCTACATGTACTGACATCAGCTTACACTGGTAAACAAAGCAAGAAAAGACAGACAAAAGCAGAAAAGATGACGATTAAGAATAAGTTGGGTAGCTAAATAGCCCTGTCTGTCCTATGCCCTCCTTCTCTAACCTGTCCTCTTTGGTCAGACATGCTATATTCAGGATTGCAGCCAATTGTTTGCATCCTGGAAGCTCTAAAATGTGAGTCATTGCACAACACACAATGAAGTCGATGCAAAATTTTGGTGTAATGAGCTTTAGCAAAATCATCAGGTAGTTAGCATGCTTGTTACCAAGATAGCTGGGTGGCTACTTGGTTACAGTTGATACATGGGAAAAATTATCAGTGAAATGCACTGCAAATGAAAAATAAGCATTAAAAATATAGACTACTTGCGCTGTGCAGTATCCTAACCTTGTTGATTTTAGCTCTGCTAGTTATATAATGTTCCCCCTGCCAGGCATTACTTAGTTGCTGGCAAACTATTGCTGGCTATGAAGTCATGCTGTATTTTTTATCAACTTTGCTCGCAATTACTCGCATGTGAGCTAGTGTGACAGTTATAATAGGGTTAACTTCAGCTGTGTGAATTGCTTCGTTCACTGTATTCATGTTGTTTACGCTAATACTGTGTAATATATCGCTAACAATGTGATAGTTTAGTCTGGCAAGTGCCTGATACATCAAGTGGTTGGATAAGGTTTGCAATGTAAAGTAATGATGCGCTTGGGATTAGTCCTTTCCCTGTCCTTTGTTCTATTGGCAATATGCTGGGCACATGCGTGTCTGTTGGGAGAGTGGCTTTGGAGCAACGACTCAAACTAGGGAGTGTTTTTTTCTCGCCATTTTCAAAATCTGCCCTGTGCTCACTGGTTTATCCAAAAGTGCCTACCCTTCCTTTGAATACAACAATAGCGCATGCCCTCACAGGAGAGGCCAGGCTTTTCAAGTGACTTCTGTGGAAGTTCAGGCCAATGACACACTAAGTTGTCATCAGTGAATTGGATTTGCTTCCAATTCCTGGACGGTTGGCAGACATTAAGACAAAGACTTGAAATTCAAAACCGGTGATAGAAAGGTTGCGCAATTTTCTTAATCTGACAATTTATACGAAGGTGAAATTTCACTGTCAACTCAAGACATAATGAAACTGGGGAGGACAGATGGATTAAATGAGCTGTGTAATAATTGCAATTACTTACAGCATTAGTGAATGAAAGCAGGTCAGACATTTAAAGAAGGCTTGTGAAGAAGCACTGTCAGTTGCTGTCATTTCAGACCAAGACTGATAAATAATGAGGGAAACCTGGACTGTCTGTATGACAGAATCTCACATATAACACATAGGTATCAGCAGTGATGGCCCCTCCATCAGCACTGTACCAGAACATCTTTCTGCCCTCCCAACACACTCATAATGAACAGACAAATATATAGCGTAACAGACTATAACCCAGAACATCATCTTATGTCAAATATATCCATTTACATACAGCATACACAGACACAAAGATGTAACTGCTTAATAAAAACAGCAATAATTCATCGTAATGATAATTACAGCTCTTCATATCAACTCAAAGAACACAATAAACAAATTAGACTTATTAAATTCAATTTGACTTCAATATTGAGCTCACCCAGTGTTTCATTCCTAAAAATATAATTGCTTTATGCTATTCTTTAAAGATTATACACAAAATATCTCAACGCTTTGCTGAAGGGGAAAAATTTTTGGAATGGAATGCAGTTTTTGACTGTTGGGTGCACACTGTAACTGACCTACTTTCTACATTCTGCGTGTTCATCAATTATTCATCAAGACTCGCTTTCCCTTCCCTCTCTGTTAGGTGAGAGGAGGAAAAAGCAGAGTATTTTTAAAACACATTTAGCCTTTGCTACATGGACACGTTAAGGCAAGTCATTCACAGGCATTTGTTTTGAAATTTGATCTGAGACAGAGCACTCCCCGAAACTGACCAGGTTAGGTTAAAAAAAAAAAGAAATAAGTTGTACTTGACCTTTTTCTGTCAGCTCAGAAAAACAACGAACCTAACTATAGCTTCCAGCCTACCAGCCTATTCTCACCCTCACATCATTTAACATGCATTACACACAAGAAAGGCCAATAACCCCACATACAAATTAACCGTTGCTGTGTTTGCTTATTTTTGCATGGGTGGACCGTCAGAATAAAATCCTCGGGGCATAATTGTATTTGTAACCTCCTAACATTACACAGTTGTATGACTGCGTTCTTTCAATGCCTCTGACTGTTAAAGGAAGGCAAGCGCACCTGAAGGGGCAGAATTTGAACAGCAAAACAACAAATAAACCAAAATCCTTTTTCCCCACAAAAATAAGAGCCTGGCAGTGATGTACATCATCAGAGAGAGTCATCCAGCATTTTACATTACATTACTGATACTCAGCAGAGGTTCTTATCCAGTGCATTCAAAAGAACCAAAGTATTGAGAACTAGAGAACAAGGAAACATTCTTGGTACCAGACATGACTATGCACACTGTCTGTGGGACTCAGATCTGCAGAAAACCCGTGGAGCAAAATGCATCAATTCAGTTAACTGTAAAGAAGTAAAACAACGTTCAAATCTAATACCCTAGACTGTGTACCAATATCCATTAATTTAAGAATTAAGGATGAAGAAGATCAAACCATATCCCCTAGTATTAACATTTCCTTCCTATCAAGGGCTTAGTTTGAAAATAAGTGAAGTAGCAGCATAAACCAAAAACCCCCTTCTGTTTTAACAAAAAAAAAAAAAAAAAAAAAACCGCAATTATCAACTCCCACTTACTCAAGTGGTAGGAAGTTCAATCTCAGGTGGGTATCGCATTTGTTTTATCACACTTTGGGTATCATCGTAGATAAAATCAACGCAAATATGACCCATACAATCTATGCAAAAACAATAACAGTGAAACTCAACATTCCACCGCAGTGAATGTTCCGTCGAAGGTGCGCTAACTATGCTCTGATGGAAAAGCAGCAGCAAGACCATTCACAATTCCTAAAAAGTACGGTGATGGCAGATTTCCTGCGGGAACAGCGGTGGGAAGTCCTGTGTGGATTACACCCACAGCCCTGGCCGCGGTCAGGCTCTGGAGCCACCGAGCCGGCTCCTCTGAACACCTGGGCAGGTGTGTAGGCAGCTCAGAGATTAGCACACATTCCTGCAGGGCACAGCTTTCTCAGTCCTGTCAAGCATTCACACAGACACAGAGAGAAAGAGTGGAAGGGGGAGAGAGAAAGAACAGAGGGAGCCAGAGAGAGAGAAGAGGAGAAAAAAGGAGAGATAAATAAGTGGTGGAGAAAGGTAAAAAAAGGAGGCTTAAGTCAGAATAACTTAAGGAGGCATACCTTGAAGTGGATGTAAGCACATTAGAAATTCTGAGGTGAAGAGCAGATGTGGTGGAGGAGGAGGAGGAGGGGTCGAGGGTGCAGGTAAATTAGGGCAGTGTACATTAATGGAGTACAAAGGACTAACCGCCTACATTCCAGAAAGCGCACACAAATAACACTTCAGAGAGAGAAAACAGATTAAGTTTCCAGGACTGTAAAGAGAAACTAGAGATTAAGAGAGTTCATTAGATTGGAATTCGGTGAATGAGGGTGTACGGTATCACCATCTACAGTATAGTGCAGCTGAAGTCACAGTAGGGCCAGGCTGAGAGCAGCAAGTTCATTTTCACTGCCCTGCAGCCCCCGCCCCTCCCCCTCCGGACAGACCTCCTCTGACACACACAGACGCTGCACATTCCCCAAATAGCTGGCCACTTGTCATTCCACCGAAATTGCTTCAGAGGACACGGGGAGGAGATGGAGTTAGCTACCGGGAGAAACCTCTGGCTGTCTGAAGCCACCCTTTCAACACAGGCACGCAAACGGGTACAGGTAGTCAGCCACAAGCATTTCATGACCTATATAATTATTATTTTTTAATTTGGATGATTTGCCCTTGCTAATTTTCTTCTACCATTGTGCCTGCTTACCTTGCTACTTCAGTTGCTCTTACAACTTCTGCATAAACCTACCCTGTTCCAATGTACTGAGTGCGTTTACGCGACGTTAGAAAAAAATCGATTTATTGTGTTAGTCCCACTAAAACCAGACTTTTAAAATATATGCAAATATTCGCCGGACTGGAATCATACTTAATCGAATTTCTCAAAGTCGGACTAACACACCCAGATAATACGGTTGCAAGTCAAATTACTCCTCCATGTTTACGTTTGAATTGATCCGAACTGGACTATGTGCCAGTGACATGCCGGCGGAGGTCAGTTAGTTGAGGCAGAATCCTAATCATTAAAAATGATAATTTCCTACCACTTTGCTCAATTAGCAATCAAAGGATTGGTTAACTAATTTGCTAAGACTAATCGGCAGAATGACGGGCCAATTTCAGTTTCCACGGCATTACTGCTCAGTGCATCGCACTTGAAATGCTCACGAGAAAGCATATTCGCTCATATTTGCTTACAGGAAGCTAACGCAATGCAATTGACAAATATTACAATCTTACTTATACCGCGATAAATGCTTGGTTGATATGTTTATGATAATGTTTTCCCCCTTAAATACGTACTTTTTAATCCCATTAAAAAAAAATAGGAAATTTGTTTTCAGTCTTCTTTCATAATCCGATAAACAAAATGTTAAAACGATACACGGAATTACTGAGAGTTGAGATTTTTTTTTAATTAATTATTAAGATTTCCAATCTTGCAGTCTCAAATCAAAGCGTATATGCAAATGAATCTTTTTGTCACCATCACCTCTTAATTATTACAGGCTACAAATAGGCTAGGTCTTAATTGTTTGGTAAAAAAGTAAAAATTGATTGATTGTCAATCAGGCCTAGTTTGTGGAAACAGTTTGACAAAATCAGCGATAAAAGGTGAGGTCACTGCCCCCCTGACAGTACGTCTCTGCTATGCACTGAGAACAGGCTCCACAGTTAATCGCTTTGACTCAGAAGTCAAACAGCATAGATACAAGAAAAGGCCAATCACAACACTAACATAGGCACTAACAGTAACTAATAACCTGCACATCATCCAAAAATTTTCCCTCCACTCACCATCAGAAAACTCTTCCAAAACAACTCTCTCCCACCTGTCTTTGCTCCTGACCTGCATCCAACATGCACGGGAAGCTGGGGTAGTAGAGAGGGCACAAAGTGGAGCGTAATGGAGATCATATTGTTGGAGCGCTCCAGGAGCATGCAGCATTGCCGCCTGCCTTAAGCTAACACCAGGGATAGTGTGCATCTCAATTGTGCAAAAAGCATAGTGTATGGCACGTATGAAATGTACAGAGCTGTAAAGTTATCCATGTTTTCACCAGTCGACATGGTACCAGTTTGTCGCCAGCTAACTCGTTTGTCAATTGTTTAATCTGTGACGTAATTGGTCAAACGAAAAAAGGTCCAGCACAAACAAGTTTAAAGGGGGCATATCGTTACCTATTGTAAAGGAGATGGACATGCTTTTGTCAATAAATCGATTCCCCTCTCATGTATGTATACTTGGACAAGGACGTAGTCCGATTAAATGGCCAATTTAGCTATAACTGTAGCTTGACTTAACTGTGTATGTAAACGCACTGATTGTTCTGATCCTATCGCTGGCTCCTAGCCGCTGCTTGCATTCACCATTTGTATCAACCCAGCCTCTTGTCCCCTTGAGATATCACATTATCTCCTAAATCTTTAAGTCTCCAATGTCTAACCCTTCTAACCATTCCTGTCATCTCGCAGCCGGTATGGAATGAGCTGATGAGACAAATTCAAAGTAGCTGAATTTCACTTTTGCAACCCAAATGATTTTTTCCCTTAGGCCTTACCACTCCCTTGGCTGGTTTATAACAAGAATTGTTATTAAAGTGTGGTACAATGCTTGAACTGAGCAAGACAGAAAAAAATATTGAAGGCAGGGCAAAAGGTGAAGGTTGTCTCGGTGAATTATTAACTGAGAGTGGAGGTGTTTATACCCTAAAGACACCTAATGACAAGTAAACCAGCTTCAGCTACTTTCCTTTGAAGAATAGATCAAGTTCAACTAAGCCACTGAAAAACCTGCATGAACATTAAAGGTCCAATATGATGAAAATCAAACTTTGGCCTCAGCCTTACACACATACTTTTGTCCTCCACCTCCCTGAGCTGACAAAACACAAAACCACATTGTCTCAGTATTCTTGTTGTAGCTCTCTTCCAAAGAACTTTGTGCTTGAATGACCCATTTCGATTTTATGCCCCTATCAATGGACTGATTTGGATAAGGATTCTGCCACCAATGCTCACTTCACCCAGAAATGAGGCAAGGCAAGGCAAGGCAAATTAATTTGTATAGCACAAGTCATACTCACTGCAATTCAAAGTGCTTTACAAAGACATAAAAATACATTAAAATAAACAATAAAAAACAATGTAGTATAGATAGAACCAGCTAATAAATAAAAACCAATAAAACAAGATAAAAATATATCTTTTATATTTATATTTTATAATGCAACAAGCAATCAATCAGGGCTAAAACACTAAAAACAGTCAAGCAGGGCTAAAACACCAAAACAGTCAAGCAGGGCTAACGCACTACAACGGTCAATCAGGGCTAAAACAGTCATTCAGAAAATGCTGTAGAAAACAAAAGTGTTTTTAACCCTCATTTAAAAGAACTGACAGGCTGTGCAGACCTCGAGTGTGCAGGCAGTTTGTCCCACAAATGAGGTGTGTAGTAACTAAAAGCTGCTTCACTATGTTTTGTTCTTTTCCTTGGAACAGACAACAGGCCTGCCCCAGATGACCTGAGGGGTCTGGATGTTTCATAGGGAGCCAATAAATCTAAAATGTATTGTGGTCCAAGACCGTTCAGTGCTTTAAAAACCAGCAGCAAATTTTTAAAATCTATCCTCCTCCTCACAGGCAGCCAGTGCAGTGATTTCAGGACTGGTGTAATATGGTCCATTTTCCTGCTGTTGGTTAAGACCCTGGCTGCAGTGTTCTGGATTAACTGAAGTTGTCTAATTGATTTTTTGTTAAGGCCTGTTAAAACACCGTTGCAGTAATCCAGTTGACTGAAGATAAAAGCATGAATTAATTTTTCCCTGTCTTGACTAGATAGGAACCCCTTAATTCTATTGGTGTTTTTAAGGTGGTAATAGATGGATTTGGTGATTAGCTTTATGTGACTGTTAAAATTTAGATCAGAGTCAATAATCACTCCAAGGTTTCTGGCTTGCACACTTGTGGTCAAAGACATAGAATTGAGATGATCAATGATCTTTGACCTTTCATTTTTGGGACCAAACACAATAACCTCTGTCTTTTCAGCGTTCAGCTGGAGAAAGTTCTGGCACATTCATGCATTGATTTGATTGATACATTTAACCAAAGTAATGGGCTGTAGTCCTTTTCTGATACTGAAATATAAAGTTGTGTGTCATCAGCATAGGTGTGGTAGGAGACCTTATAATAGTCCATGAGCTAGCCAGTTATACCAGACCCTCATTTTCAGTGGCTCATTCCCACTCAAAACAGCGCACAGTTAATGAAGGAAGCGAATGAAAGGTGCGCTAGAAGGAGGCACTCCTCCCCTCCCCCTTCCCCATCATTCTGTGTCTGTACCTGGCTATTCCGCCAATCCAGTTCCATTGTAATTTTTTTGAATGTCCCACCAAACCCCCTCTGTAGATCATTGATTGGTTTTCCCTTCCATTTGTGTTTTGTATCCAATCAGTTTCAACTTTACTGTAAAGAATAGTCCACCTTGCTTCAGGATAAATCTCTGGGCCTCCATATTTAGGGCCTCTTGCCATGCTGATACCAGACAGAGCCACAGACTTTAGCAGTTGGTTTTCATTTGTATTGTTCACCACTTGTTCACAATTTTACCAGTACAATAAACTTGATGAAAGACTATTGACTTCAATCTCTCGGTTCTACGACAGAGGCGTAAGACTGGCAGCAAATGCTAAATGTGCACTGTAAAATGTGATGGCCCCATGAACCCATGTGAACTTATTTCTTCTCTTTAACTCCAGTTATCATGACAAGTTTTCAAATTCAAGCGTTTCAGTTTTCAAAAGTTAAACTTAAAGCTATCGATTGTCTCGATCAATAGTGAGCTGACAAAAAGCTTATCTCCCCATTTAGTTGAGTTAACTCACATTTTAAAGCAGTAGGTGAACTTTCGTCCAACACACTAATACATTTCAGGCTGATTAAACTTAGAAATGAAAGTTCACAGGCATCCTTAAAAAAATGCATGTTAACGCAACTAAATGTCAGTTAACTCAACTTTAAGTAGTTGTAAGTTGTTTCAACCTACAATTTCTCAAGACAGTAGACTACTAAGTTTAACCTTTGAAAACATATAAACTTGAGTTCAATAACTAAACGTTGTCATGACAAGTGGAGTTATAGAGAAGAAATAATTCAACTTAACAATTTTATCATGTTTTACTGTGATTGCACGTGTGTGTGCGTGCGTGTGTGTCTGTCTGTCTGTCTACTTTTTTTGACAAAAAAAAACTTGTTTTGGAAATGAGGGAATTGTCGTTAATTTTCAAAAATAGTAGTACGGGGCTCTTACTTAAAAAGCTTGAAATGGATGGAACTCGCGGTGAAGGTTCGACACTGGCCAACAACACATTCGTCCTACACCTTATATGTGATTTATAACAGTGGTTCCCAAAAGCCTTCTGGTTGTGGACTAGGAAAGTCTTTGGGGCTGTTACATGTTGTAGCTGACAACAAGACTCATTTCATTCTGACTGACATTAAACACTGGGGAGTGGCGGCTATGTTTCAAGGGACCTGTTCCAGTCGACAGACTGGTGTTTGGGAACTATGGGTTTATAGTGTGTCTGTTGGAGTGGGCAGATCAGTACCCTAAACCCCAAAAACCTGCACAAGCAGCACTTGCTTTTGCAGGGTGCAGTGAAGTCGAGTCGCGGAGGTGTTATGTGACAGCGCTGAAACTGGGCATTTCAGGCACAACACGGGCACCCTGGTAACCTGGGGATCCTATCGCATAATCACAGGGAGGGATACCACATTATTACACCTACATTATTGCAAAGACAAGCCCCCGCTGGAGCAGCCAAGCACTAGGATTGGCCAGCTGTTCAAGTGCTAGGATTCAATCCTAGAGCTGAATGGCTGGCCAGTCCTGGTGCTTGGATGACTGGCCAATCCTAGCACTTGAATCCTCCAAAGCGGCGGGTCTTTGCCATAACGTAGGTGGGTTCCAAATTAACACAGGGATACCTTCCCTCCCCAGGTGGCACACCAGTCAGCATCACCCAGCACAGGACTCCAACCACAGTGCGTATGGAGATATGGTGAGGCTCGGGATCAGAGCTGTGGTACACCGCTATATTGCTCTAGGGCATTACAGTGGCACCTGGCCAACGATTGCAGCCTCCTGGGGCGCCACATCCATCAAACCGCTGCACTACACAGCTGCCCAGTACCGAGAGATACTAGCATGTTGTTCCACTCGTGAAACCTGCAATCTTCATAGACAGGCATATTGCACTCTTATGAGAAAAAAAGGGACTAAGTAGTGGAGTTAGGTGACTAGAAACAGCAGACTGGCCTGATGTGTTAACAGAGGTGGGACAGGTACTGCAGTAAGCGTGTGCCGCTCTCTCTGACACACTCTATGTCTCCGCACGGTATTGGACTCCACTGATAACAGGGTTTGTCCCACTTCACAGTGTGTTCGATCAATGGCCACTGGAGACAGGAGAAGATGCAGAGAACAATGAGACAGAGGAGACTATCATAAAAACTTCACAGCACCTACCATCCACTGCCCACAAGTCTGTGCTTATTTATTATACTGAGCAAAATTACTTCTCAAGATTTCACAAAGATGTCGATGTAAGTAATCTGTTTTACAATCCAATAAATTACTTAGAAGATTAATTCACCAATTCCAGTTTAACCCGTATTTTTATCTGTTTGGATGCCAGGGCAAACTAAATGCCAGCCATAGCCTGATCATGACTCACATTTTCACCCAATAAACACAGTCTCTGTATAGTAGTTTGCTTTCAGTCCTCCATGCTCTTGATAAGGAAATTTTATCACAGGACACAAAGGCCAGGTTTTCCCCCGGAGAATAAATCATGGTGTGATACAGGAAAATGCACAAAGCAGCCGCTCCTCACGCTTATCTAGACTACTGGAGTGAGCCGCTCTGAGGCAGACAAAGGGGCCGAGCCGCTCTCACCTGCACACACGTGAGGGAGTGGGACAGAGCAGAGTCCCACTGCATTGCTGCAGGAGAGCTCTCCGGCACTCAGGTACACTTAATGAGCTCAGGTATTCAGAAGGGGGCCAATACTGAACCATGCGCACACACACCCACAGACATAAAGACACAAAGTACAAACACACACACACACACACACACATACAGTACATACATATATAAACACACACGTGCCAAAATACATACATACACACACGCAGACATACAAACACACATGTGCTCACACACACACACATACACACACAAACCACAAACAGAAACAAATACACAAAACACAAACGACAAACACACACACATATATACACACATACACATATGTATAAAAACTTACACAAAATAAACACATGCACACAAACTGCAAACACATACACAGAAACCACAAACACACAAGCACACACAAAAAATGCATAAACACACGCAAAAACACACGTTTGTATATCTATGCTTGTAAGGACATTGTACGACTTGCATTCATTTTGTACAGCCTTCTTCAGACCATAATCAAATTAAGCCTTACCCTAACCCTAACCTTAACCTCACCCTAACAGTAACTGTAACCCCTAACTTTGACCAATTAGCCGTAATCCTCCATAATCCTCTGTGAGGACCACCCAAAATGTCCTCACAACATGGCAGTTTCTGAAGAGTTGGTTCTCACAAGTATAACTATACAAGCCCAAACACACTCAAACGCGCATGCGTACATGCAGACACACACACACACACACACACACACACACACACACACACACACACAAGAGCATACACACACACATACACGCTGGTTGAGAGAGGCCTGAAATACGCAAGGGGCTGCTTCTGCACAGGGAGCCTGTGACAACTGACCCCCCTCACACTGGGGGTGACGTTACATCCAAATATCAGTCACCCCACCTCACTTCAACATGTATTCATGAGCTGAGAACATGACTATAATGTGCCACACTGGACTGACAACCTGCATTTTTTAATATAATAGCAGAGAGGTGAAAAATCACTCAGGTAATTAGAATGCAAATATATTACTCCCAATAAAACATTCAGGGAATTACACTGAAAATTAAATATTGGAATTGAGCGAAAAATAGAATGCAGAGCAATTATACTGTCCATGTATAGGAAAGTCTAATATTTGTGTCAGACTTTTCAGGTGCTTACCCTATGTAGATCTCTTCCTGCAGTTTAAATGACCATTTAGTGCAAGTGCCTCAAGCTCTAATCCTGAACTTTTAGCAGTTGTGTCTACTGGCTTGTGCTGTTTCCCAGCATTTAAGCACATAAATCAAGCTCTTAACTGACTGAAGGGCCTGCACATCTTGTTTATGTAGCCTAGATTCGGTCAAAAGTAAATCACGAAAACCAGCAGTTTTCTGCCCTCCAGGGCTGCAGTTTGAGACCCTTGACCTACAGAATGGTGAAAACCAAGATGGGCAGATGATGACAAAACTGAGGCCTAAAATCTGCCACCTCTGACAGCCTTGCTTCATAACCCCTGTCACATGATCCTTCAGGTGCCACCAAATGCGGGAACACAATAAAACGCTTTGTGGATGTACTGCCTCTATGAAAAAGACAGTAGATAATGTAGGGGGCTGGGAAAGAATGCACTGTCTGTTCTATGTATAAGAGAGACTATATTATCATTGAAGAAATCTGCAAATGGTGGGGCCCATTTAAAGCAGACTATTCAGTATCCTAAATGCATGCACATCAGCGAGCATGGGATCAGGGTATAGAGGAACCTTCTTCTGTAAGACCAACAAACACTGTCTAACTTACAATGCAATAAACCCCATATTCTCATTAATGTACTGCGCAGCTATTCTTGTTCTTTCACTATAATGGAAAATGCACATACCAAACACCATGCCACAAAAGTAAATATAAACCACCACAAGGGAGAATCTAATTGTATTACAGCTTGATGCATGATTGAGCATGAAAAACAAATGATTTTGTTCAATTATTAAAGCCACATCACTGACAACACACTCCTCTCTTGTATACTTGATACAGAATACATTCAATCAGCTGCCTGCGACCATGAGGTACTGTAAATGCAGTGTGTTGGACACGTGAGGTTTACGTGCACGTGCTCACAAACACACACACACACACACACACACACACACACGCACGCACACGGCTGCATATACTCAGCACCTCTCTCACCACCATGCACACTTGATCACACTCAGTGTATTGTATCTCTTAACTGCCCATTTTAAACAGAACTGAATATGCAAATGGTTGCAGTTCACTGCTTTATATTTCATCTGATCCAGCTCCCTACTCATCAAAGCCATTGACATCACACAATCCTTTCCAGCGCTTGATATCACTCACTCAGCTAGCATGATCAACACACAGCACTGTCTGTCTCTGAAAACATTCAAACAGACTTAAAAACAAAAGGACTGGAGCACTGCGACAACTACGAGAAAAGTGAAATTCCGCACAAAAACCAGTCCGATACAGACCAGCGTCTCCTCGCTATCACAAAAACTACTAGTATCAACATAGATCCGTGATTAGCCTCTGGAGCTAATAAAGCATGGCAGATCAAAAGAAATCTAATTCTGTTCCTGCTGCTGAGCACCAGTTTGCAGTGGTGTTCTGAAGGATAATTATCACACAGCGCTCAATACGCTTAGCAGTGTCTCCCCCCTTGGTCCATGCAGTCATGCGTAAAGTAAGAACAGTATAAGAGCGGTGAGTCTGAGTGCTGTACTGAACTGTACCTCATAGGGGGAAGCTTGCGCTGGGCTGGGCAGTAATGAGCAGCAGTGCGGGATCCCGGGACGTCAGGTGGACAGGCTGAGGTGCTGCGGTATCCATGACAGCCCTGTGGAGTCGGCTGCTCTTCCTCACTCCTCCTCTTCCTTTTTGTGTTGCCAGTGCACCGGCTCCCAAGCGGAGACACTGGAAAACCAAAAGAGGTAGTGCAGACTCCTGCTGCTCTGTCCTTGTCAGCCCTCCTTCCAAATTAAAAAAAGGACCAGGTACACAAGAACGCAAAAAAAATGTTGAAGTCACTTGTTCGGCTGCTCTCAAAGTGGATTCCTCATCTCTGTCCTTCAGTCTATTCTCTTCTCTCTTCTCACGGCTCTCCCAGTAAAAACCTCTCCCGAAGACCCCCCTCCCCAATGAGTTATTTATTGTTTTACCTGCCTTGCACCTGCCAATAGTCAGAGAGAGACAGGAAGAATAAATAGGGGTGAGGTAGGTGCACAGAACTGCAGTCAGAGCACTGTGTGCGAGAGAGTGAAGGTGTAGATTCTTGCGAGTCGTTTGCACTGAGTTGAAAGCATGCAATGAGCCGAAGAGGGGTGAAAAATTAGACAGTGAGTGCGAGGGAGAGAGAGAGAGAGAGAGAGTCTGAAAGCATCTGATTGGCAGAGCTAGTCACTGCTAAGACTTGCCCAGGCTCACTTACACCCCCCCACTCCTTATCTCCAATTTCCCCCCATCAAACACAAAAAAGGAGAAAACAGGTTAAGCCTGACCAACCTTGCCCACTTTCAGAGGAAGGTTGCAGGATTGCTGTATGTTAGCAGTGCCTGAGCTGAGCAGTCTGGTGATAGGATATGGAAACCAGATTGAAAGTCTGTCGAAATGAAAGTAAGTTCACTGTGTGGTGCACTACATACTCACTGCCCCATTGATATTGCTCCAAATGCCAAAAGTATGCTGAAACAAACAGAAAGGCCTGATATTCTGAAGAACCGTGTTTAACTCATTATGAAATCAGGCAAGTTGAAAATGATGCTCATCAAGATATAATTAAAAGATTTTTGAGGTATCTACAAATCCCCACATGGCCTTGTTTTGACACATTCTCTAAGAGAGATGTGTTGTTGGCCAGAAGTGACACAAATTTAATGGCATCAGCTTCACTTCAGAGGTCTCCGTCCCGTTTCCTGTTACCTACCCTCAGCTCCACCATCTCTGCCGTTACACGTAAACCGTGGCTACGCAGAGCCTCCGCCCATCGACCGCGTCATCGCAGGCGCAAACCGCTGTCAGCTTCACATACCTCTGCGCTCCGACATGTACTAACGCACACATCCTGCAGGCGGAACGAGAGAAGACACTCGCGCCAATCACAACAATCGCAAAAACCCAGCAGCGGCAGGACAGCAGGGAGCAGAAGTAACTGTAAAATAGCCGCAGGGAGCGAGAGAGAGGGAGAGAGGGGGAGATAAAATGAAAAGCATTAAAACGGAACACCTGCTTGCTCCTGACTCCTAATAAATCACATCTCCTTTTTATGGAATGTCTTTTTGCCTTTTATTCGTTTTTTTGGTGACAGTAAATTTAATTTCATATTATGTACAGTAAGGGGGTTCTATACTCTACATTGCCAGTTATTTCATTTGTAGCAGCAAATTAAACCAATCAGGTGAAAGAGTAATCGCACCAGTTACTTGTATTTATGAGTGAGCCATTCAAGGGATTATAATGGACTTCACATGATACAGTTCATTAAGTTTTGCATCACAAAACAAATCTATCTTTTGTCGGGTGGACCCTTAGATTCCATGAAGTTATAAAACAAGTCCATACACTCCTGTATATGAAATACCCCTCCCCCTGTCCTTTCAGTGTATACTTAAGGGAATTATTAGGGATCAGCTTTGGTCTAACATTCCTGGTCTGGAGAAGTCTCCAGACAGGTGGGGGCGGAGTATGGGTGATAGGGAGTGAGCTAATCTGACCACGCCCTCTTCCACAACTAATTCTCACAGCGTTGCAATTTACCAACTACCACTAAAAGAGTGACAAAGAAGAAACCCTGGTTGTTCACAATGCTCAAAAAAGTGTACGTGCTTACGCACAAACACACTGTACCACAGACACACAAGAAGACACAGATAAAAGAGCTCATTCTCATCCCAACTCGTCATATCGTGACGCTTATTGACCAAGTGTCGATATATGATGAAAAAGGAGGCATTTGGCGTCCTTATTTGACGCCAGTGTTAAAAAGACCCCTACCCCCTAACCCTATACATGAAATAATGATGCAGACAGCCTCCTCTTTTGTCGCATATTGACGCTTGCACCGGTAGCATCACTATATGACTAGTCGGGATGAGAATGAGTCAGATAAATGGGAGCCTGTCACTACTGCCGTAACCCATCTTTTTATTTCCATGTTATACTCTCAAAAAACTGTAAAGCCAAGTTACACCTTTCGTACATTTCCTTTCAATGCCAGTTAGTCTACTGCCTTGCTGCACAATAACCTCGACCATGTCTTCCAAGAAGGCTTTGCTCTTTAATAAGCAGCAGCACACACAAATGAATGTTTTTCACTCGTAAGATGGAGCAGGTAAAGCACCCATGTGATTCCTTTGAATTTTTTCCAAGCCCCACCCCCCCCACCCGAAAATAGGCTCTATTTGCGGCTCCTGTCAAATTACAGAGCGGCATAGCAACACAATCGCACACAGGGGGTAATTTCACTTAAATCACACATGCAAGCACACGCACGTGTACACATATATATGCACAGTCCTCTGATCTGGCCCATTCTTAGAAGGAAGGACTGAATTGCTATGTTACTGAGAGGAAGCAGTTCTACATAAACCAGCATTTCAGCATCATTCTGACACACAGAGTTATATTAAAGATGCATCACAAAAAAAAAAGTAACACGGCATGTCCTCACCAACTCAACCATTTGTCCAAAATGGGAAGAAAATAGGCATATAGTTTTTTCACTGTTCATGTAGTTACAATATGGAGTTCAATTAGAGCCAAAACCTTTCAAACAAAAATAAAATTTTTAACAAATGCATTTCTGTTTGCCAACAAGCACAACCCCAGTTCCAAAATAGTTGGGATAAAGTGTAAATGTGAATAAAATCAAAATGCAATGACTTTCAGATCACATGAGCCAATATGTTATTTACAATAGAACATACAGTGGTGCTTGAAAGTTTGTGAACCCTTTATAATTTTCTGTATTTCTGCATAAATATGACTTAAAACATCATCAGATTTTCACACAAATCCTGAAAGTAGATAAAGAGAACCCAGTTAAACAAATGAGACAAAAATATTATATTTGGTCATTTATTTATTGAGGAAAATGATCCAATATTACATAACTGTGAGTGGCAAAAGTATGTGAACCTTTGCTTTCAGTATCTGGTGTGACCATCTTGTGCAGCAATAACTGCAACTAAACATTTCCTGTAACTGTTGATCAGTCCTGCACATCGGCTTGGAGGAATTTTAGCCCATTCCTCCGTAAAGAACAGCTTCAACTCTGGGATGTTGGTGGGTTTCCTCACATGAACTGCTCGCTTCACGTCCTTCCACAACATTTCGATTGGATTAAGGTCAGGACTTTGACTTGGCCATTCCAAAACATTAACTTTATTCTTCTTTAACCATTCTTTGGTAGAACGACTTGTGTACTTAGGGTCGTTGTCTTGCTGCATGACCCACCTTCTCTTGAGATTCAGTTCATGGACAGATGTCCTGACATTTTCCTTTAGAATTCGCTGGTATAATTCAGAATTCATTGTTCCATCAATGATGGCAAGCCGTCCTGGCCCAGACACAGCAAAACAGGCCCAAACCATGATACTACTACCACCGTGTTTCACAGATGGGATAAGGTTCTTATGCTGGAATGCAGTGTTTTCCTTTCTCCAAACATAATGCTTCTCCTTTAAGCCAAAAAGTTCTATTTTGGTCTCATCCGTCCACAAAACATTTTTCCAATAGCTTTCTGGCTTGTCCATGTGATCTTTAGCAAACTGCAGACGAGCAGCAATGTTCTTTTTGGAGAGCAGTGGCTTTCTCCTTGCAACCCTGCCATGCACACCATTGTTGTTCAGTGTTCTCCTGATGGTAGACTCATGAACATTAACATTAGCCAATGTGAGAGAGGCCTTCAGTTGCTTAGAAGTTACCCTGGGGTCCTTTGTGACCTCGCCGACTATTACACGCCTTGCTCTTCGAGTGATCTTTGTTGGTCGACCACTCCTGGGGAGGGTAACAATGGTCTTGAATTTTCTCCATTTGTACACAATCTGTCTGACTGTGGATTGGTGGAGTCCAAACTCTTTAGAGATGGTTTTGTAACCTTTTCCAGCCTGATGAGCATCAACAACCCTTTTTCTGAGGTCCTCAGAAATCTCCTTTGTTTGTGCCATGATACACTTCCACAAACGTGTTGTGATGATCAGACTTTGATAGATCCCTGTTCTTTAAATAAAACAAGGTGCCCACTCACACCTGATTGTCATCCCATTGATTGAAAACGCCTGACTCTAGTTTTACCTTCAAATTAACTGCTAATCCTAGAGGTTCACATACTTTTGCCACTCACAGATATGTAATATTGGATAATTTTTCTCAATAAATAAATGACCAAGTATAATATTTTTGTCTCATTTGTTTAACTGGGTTCTCTTTATCTACTTTTAGGACTTGTGTGAAAATCTGATGATGTTTTAGGTCATATTTATGCAGAAATATAGAAAATTCTAAAGGGTTCACAAACTTTCAAGCACCACTGTAGATAACATTTCAAATGTTGAAACTAAGACATTTTACATTTTTATCCACAAAATGAGCTTATTTCAATTTTTCTGGCTGCAACAGGTCCCAAGAAAGTTGGGACACAGGGAAAAAAGGGCTGAAAAATCAATCAATATGTAAGAGAATCAGCTGAAAGAACATTTAGCAAGTAATTAAGTTAACTGGCATCAGGTGTGTAACATTATTGACTATAAAAGGGATGTCTTAGAGAGGCTGAGTCTCTCAGAAGTAAAGATGGCCAGAGGCTCTCCAACCTGTGAGGGCTTGTGTAAAAAAATTGTGGAACACTTTAAAAACAATGTTCCTCAATGTCAAATTGCAAAGGTTTTGAAGGTCTCATCATTGACAGTGCATAAAATCATCAAAGATTCAGAGAAACTGGAAAAATCTCTGCGTAAGGGACAAGGCCGAAGACCTTTACTGGATGCCTGTGATCTTCAGGCCCTCAGACGCCACTGCATCACTCACCGGCATGATTCTATCATTGACATTACTAAATGGGCCCAGGAATACTTCAAGAAACCACTGTCTGTAAACACAGTCTGCCGTGCCATCCACAGATGCCACCTAAAACTCTATCTGTGTGTCTATCTGTCCTGTGGTCAGACGAGTCCAAATTTGACATGCTTGTTGGAAATCATGGGCATCGTGTCCTCCGGGCAAAAGAGGAGAAAGACCACCCCTCCTGTTATCAGCATTCAGTTCAAAAGCCAGCATCTCTGATGGTATGAGGATGCATTATTGCATATGGTGTGGGACACTTGCATGTTTTAAAAAGAAGAGGGGATGCTACACCATGGTAAACAGGCCCCTGTCCCAACTTTTTTGAGACCTGTAGCAGCCATCAAATTTGAAATGAGTTCATTTTGTGGATAAAATTGTAAAATTTCTCAGTTTCAACATTTGCTATGTTATCTCTGTTCTATTGTGAATAAAACATTGGCTGGTGTAATTTGAAAGTCATTGCATTTTGATTTTATTCAAAATTTACACTTTGTCCCAACTATTTCGGAATTGGGGTTGTATAATATGCTTTGCAAAGACGAGACTGTTGAATAAACAAACATCGTCCCACAAATATAAAAGGCCATTTGTGAGGAAGTGCAAGATAACTACCTTATATATACGAATAGTTTAACTTTGTTCCATTTGCGAGAAAATCTGCACTGGAACATATGTGAGAAAATTTTGTTTGGTTTGTGAGAAGAACGGATTTGTCAGACAATCTTGTTCCAATCGTGAGAAAATCCAAAAAGTACCAAAATAATGCCAAAACTTCAACCTCCAAAACTGTAGATGGCGTTACAGCTATGTATCCCTCTCGCAGAACAAAAGAAGCGGCTCCACAGTGTGGTTGCCAGCTTTGCTGTTTTCATGTCTAATTGGGTAACGTTTCATGACATACATGAGTGAGGTGTGAATTACTGCAATCAATAATTTCAGGCATTAAGCATTCAGCTGCTGAGCCACTCTACTTAGGTGGTCTAAAATACTGCAGTTATTGGTATTTATGTTTTTTACAAGTATACTAATCTCCATGGCCAGTAACCTAGCAACATTATCTCTTGTTGAGGACCTGCTTACTTGACCATATAGCTCGCCTTCTAGCTACTGGCAATAAGAAAAAGGCTTTTTTTAAGCAGTATTTTCACCACTTTTAACCTCTTAAGCCCTGAGCCTCTGACTTGAAAGTGACATTCCCAAAAATGAAATGAGTGTATCTCTGCAACTACTTGGTCCATTTGAATAATCTTGTATCATAATAAAGGTAACACCTTGGGGATTTCTGTCATGGTGTAAAAATCAGTACATATGTTACAGAGTCAGAGTAAATCAAGACAGCATAAATGAAAGATCTCATTTCCGTCTTGTTACCAATATAAAGAGTCAGTCAAGAAAACACATCATGCGCCCCGATTTAGCATTTGCACTGCTGCGTGTCTTAGTGCTTGTGTGTAATGAAGCAACGATTCTCAGTCAGAAAACAACTTTGAAAACAACTAAACAACTGTTAAATATTTAATTGATAATTATACCGAAAATACTGCAGACAACCAGTTAAGCATTCATATTGTTGCACTCTTCGAGTGCATGTGCGTAGTGGCGCATGGTCTCTCATTTCGAAGCACCGGGAACGCAAGGCTCTATCTCAGGCTAGGTTTGTGCAATTAAGGTGGTTTAGGGCTCGTTGGAAACATTAGAGCCCATAGAATCAAATGGCTCCCCTTGAAGTCAAACTGACGACATTGCAAGCAGATCACAGGGCACAAAATACATTGTGTACAAGCTTAATGCTCAGCGCCTGATCGCACTGGAAGCAGTGACCCATAATAAAACATGCATGGAGACTTGCAGACCTAGTTTCAATGTAACAGGGATATATTGGGCTAACAATAGCCAGTGCAGATTTCCCCTCGAACACAGTTTTTTATTACAAAATATCAAAGGTAAGAAAAAGTTTTTGCTCATCGCTGTAGAATGTAAAGTGTATGCCCGCTGTTCTTTGAGTGTGGTGTCGGTTTAAAATGACGTAGCTTTATCTTTGGATTCCGTGGACTTTCCTTTTTCATTTAATATTTTGTTGCATGAATACCACAATTCAGTATAAACGCTAGCGATCGAGAACTGAAATTATTTTACCCTCTTTTACTACATGCTTATGTACTTGCTTGGTGCTTAAATAGTGTTTGGTTGAGGTAAAAACGGTCATTATGTGCTTTTTGCCGAGTTTCTTCCCTTTAAGTAGATATGCCACATGACGATGATGCGATGCTGTATTTATGATGTTTATTGATTGCCCCCGATACCGCGGGCATTTGGGTTTAAGAGGTTAATACAGGACTTTCTAGCATTTGCCAATGTGTACAATATATTTTGAGATTGATTTACCAAGATTCCATGCCTTTGTGACGAAGAAGAGGTGATTGAAATTTACCTGTTATATTATACAACCTCAAAAGTTGAGACAATCTGGAAAATGCAAGAAAGTTAAAAAAAAAAACACAGAAGAAAGGAGTGATTGCTAAACCATCATTGACCTGCATTAAATTTAAAATGGTGCAAGAAAATTACAACTATTCTATGCTTTTCCTTATCATTCATGTGTTTATTTCTGGAAATAAATGAATAAATGATGCTGCTACACATTACTTATAAACTTGCCACAGGAGCAATACAAGACTCTGAAAGTGTAGGAATGCAGAAAAAGAGAAAAGAAATGTTTGTTCAGGAGTTGAACAGGGGATGCTGTCATTCTTGGATATAAAGGAGCATCCATGAAAGGCCCAGCTGTTTACAAGCAACAGGTGGATTAAGGCTACCCACTTTGTGAAAAATGCTACAATTGAATAAATCTAACTGGTAAATTTCAAACACCTCCTCTTCATCACAGAGGCACAGAATCTTAGTCAATTTCAAAATGTATTGCACACATTGGTAACTGCATATTAAGCCTTACATTCAAACTCATGAAAATATTGCTTAAAAAGATAAAAGCCTTTGTCTCACTGTCAGTGGCTAGATAGCTAGCTATACAGTCATAAGAAAAAAAAAGTACTCCCTCTCTCAGTTCTATAGTTTTACGTATCAGTTCAGGACACTAAAAATCTGCTGGTCCTTATCAGATCATAAAATTAGGTTAATCTAACCTCAGGTGTAAAACAACGCACAGCAGATTCCACCGTGCCATTATTTATTAAAACAAAATTCTGTGAGCAAAATTCAAAGAGCAGAAGTCATCTGTGAAAAACTAAGTACACCCCATGATTCAATAGCTTGTAGAACAACCTTTAGCAGCAATAACTTGAACTAATCGGTTTTGAGATGATTTTATCAGTCTCTCACATCGAGATAGAGGAATTTTGGCCCACTCTTCTTCACAACATTGTTTCAGTTCATTGATGTTTGAGGGCATTTGTTTATGCATAGCTCTCTTAAGGTCCCGCCACAGCATTTCAATCGGGTTGAGGTCTGGACTTTGATTTGGCCATTGCAACACCTTGATTTTTTTTCTTTTCCTGCCATTCTGTCGAAGATTTACTGGTGTGCTTGGGATCACTGTCCTGTTGCATGACCTAATTGCGGCCAAGTTTTAGCAGTACAGATGGTTTCACATTTGACTCCAGAATACTTTGGTACTCTGAGGAGTGCATGGTCGACTCAATAACAGCAAGGTGCCCAGGTGTGGCTGCAAAAAAAGCCGAAATCACCCATCCACCACCATGCTTGACAGCTGGTATAAGGTGTTTGTGTTAATATGTTGTGTTTGGTTTGCGCCAAATGTGGCGCTGTGCATTATGACCAAACAACTCCACTTTGGTCTTGTCTGTCCAAAGGACATTGTTCCAGAGAGCGTGTGGTTTAATCAGATGCAACTTTGGAAACCTACGCCATCCTGCCATGTTCTTTTTGGAAAGAAGATGCTTTCTCCTGGCAACAAGCCATACTTGTTGAGTCTTTATCGAATTGTACTGTTTTGAACTTCAGCATGCTGATGAGGCCTGTAGAGTCCTAGATGTAGTTCTTGGGTTGCGTGCAATTTCTCTGAGCATTGCACGGTCTGACCATAGGGTGAATCTGTTGGGACGTCTACTCTTGGGAAGATCGGCAACTGTCCTGAATGTTTTCCTTAAGTGAATAATCTGCCTCACCGCGGAATGACGGACTTCAAATTGTTTGGAATGGTCTTATAACCTTTTCCTGATTGATGGGCAGCAACAATTGCTTCTGTAAGATGATTGCTGATGTCTTTCCCTCTTGGCATTGTGTTAACACACACCTAAATGCTCCAGACCAGCAAAGTGCAAAAACCCCTGCTTTTATAGAGGAGATCTCACTTGCTGATGATCAATTAATGAAGCGCATCTGATCAGCAACACTTGGTAGCTAATTACCTTCTTAATTCCTGTGGAAGCAGTCGGCATGTGCTTCGTTTTTCACGCAAGACTTCTGCATTTTGGCTGAATTTTTGTAAAATAAATCATGGCACGGTGGGATCTGTTGTGTGTCGTTTTACGCCTGATGTTAGATTTACATAATTTAGGACCTGATTAGGACCAGAGGGTGTACTAAAAGAGGGTGTACTTTTTTTTTTCTCAGGACTGTATGGTGAAGTTATCATATCCACACAAGTGATAATGTAGCTCGGTTACTGGCTACAGGAATCAGTAAACTTTTTGCAGATGATACAAATTACAATAACAATTTTAGACCACCTAAGGAGAGTAGCTCAGGACCTGAATGCTTAATGTCTGCAATCGCTGAGTGCAGTTAATTCACTCCACACTCATGTATGTCATGAAAATTAGTCAGGAAAACAGCAAAGCTGCCAACCACACTGCGGAGCCACCTCTTTTGTTCTGAGATAAGGAAAGCTGTACTGCCATCTACTGTTTTGTAAGTTGTCTTTCGGGCACTATTTTGGCACTTATCAGATTTTTTCACTAATGGAGCGAGAGTTTCTGACAAAAGTATTTTTCTCACAAACTGAACAACATTTTCTCACAAATGAGCCAATGCAGATTTTCTCATAAATGAAACAAACAAAATTATTTTGAAAATAGAAGATAGTTATCCTGCACTTCCTCACAAATGTCCTTTTGTCTTTGCAGAACGATTACTGTTTGTTTGACAGTCGGGTTTTATCTGGGCACAGTATTATCATATTTGTTTGCAAATAGAAATGTATTTGCTAAAAATGTTCAGTTTGTTTGCAAGGTTTTGGAAATAATTTAAATCTATCATTACAATGTATGAAGTATTAAATTATTAACTTTATTAGATATCTTTTAGTTAAGTGGGTAAGCGCAAAAAGTGCCTGATAATGCTTGGGGTCGATCAATTAGTTCCCTGTACTGGATACAAAAAATACTACAGCCACAGTTTATGGACTCTGTTCTGCTGCACAGTTAGGGATTTAAGAGTCCCGAGAGATGGTAACTAGAGAAGACAATACAGGATTATCTGGAACAACGAGGACTACATACACCCAAATTCAATCACAAATCACACGTGGCAGCCATTAAATAAACCTAGAACACTATACTCAGGACTAAAGAGGAGAGGGACCATCCAGCTTGTTATCAGTGCACAGTTCAAAAGCCCTCATCTCTGATGGTATCGGGTTGCATTGGTGCTTATAGCGCAGGGAGCTTACACATCTGGAAAGGCATGATCAATTCTGAAAAGTGTATAGAAGTTTTACAACAACATATGCTCCATCACAACAGCAAGACTTTGCAGTAGAAGAGTCTGAATGCTGAACTGGCCTACCTGCAGTCCAGACCAATCACTAATAAAAAACCTTTGGCACATCATAAAATGAAAAATCTGGCAAAGAGGACCCAGGACTGTTGAGCAGCTAGAATCCTACATCTGACAAGAGTGAGATAACATTCCTCTCCCAAAACTTCAACAATTTATTCTCCTCACTTCCCAGATGTGTACAGACTGTTGTTAAAAGAAGAGGGGATACTAAACAATTGTAAACATGGCCCTATCCAAACTTTTTTGAGATGTGTTGCTGCCATCAAATTCAAATAGAGCTAATATTTTTCATGAAATGGTAAAATGTCTCACTTTCAACATCTGATATGTTGTCTATGTTCTATCATGAATAAAATGTCATTTGATGAGATTTGCAAATCATTGCATTCTGTTATTATTTACATTTTACACAGCATGCCAACTTTTTTTTTTTTGTATTTGGGTAGTATAAAGTAGTACACAGAGAAATGAAGCTGAGGTGGTGAGTCAAAGCCTTACTTCAAGGATTGGACTATTATTTCCACTGCAAGACAGAGGAATTGAATTTTCCGAAGGGAATGAAGCTAAACAACCAATGTGGCCAAAGATGTAATATCCAGCAGTGTCAATGAGTATTCCATTAAAAATAGGGGGTTTTCCCAAAAATGTATTTTTTTCTTAACCTGCCTAGCTTTCACTACATTTAGCTCCACTCAATGGACAGACCAGAAGACAGGGAAGAAAAGGAAGAAAAGATGTAGGGTTAGAGGCAAAAAATGTAGGAAGGCTGTGAAAAAGTAGCTTTCAGCATCACTTCAAATGAATATAGTCACAGACTATTAACGGTATGGCAGATTTCAGTAATGGAGAGGGGGATTCATCAGTCAATCATCTTACTTTATGGACAAAATATTTCCATTAAGGATTGACTTGTTTTTCTTCAGCTGAAGTTACCTTAGAAGAACCTCAATTCCTTTTAACCAAATCATTTAATGACCTGGAGTTTCCTAAATGATGGTGGACCTTGATTGCTGGCCTAGGTCAAGAGCAAAAAAGCAAAAAAAAAAAAAAAAAAAAAGTTCAATAGAAGTGACCTTCTCTACACTATCTGATGCAAAAAAAAAAAAATTAAAACAAGTGGTGCCAGACACAACAAACCCCGCCCCTCGCACATACTTTCACCTACTGGTACGAACTTCAAGAGGGATCTATTCTGGGTCAGTGGCAATCCCTATACCAAATTTGGGGTGAATCAGGCCATTAGTTTTGCCACTAGAGTGTTAACAAACAAACACACAAATACACAAACACACAAACAAACCGAACCGAAAACAATACCCCTTGCCCTAACCCTTCGGGTGGGGCGGGGTAATAAGTAAACAAATTAATAAATAAATAAACTAAGCCCAATTAGCATATTTCCTCAGCAATATCATCCCATGATGCAAACATGTACAAAGCTCCATTAGCGCAATCGGTTAGCACGCAGTACTTATAAAGCAGTATGCGGTGAAGCAATGCCGAGGTTGTGAGTTCAAGCCTCACCTGGAGCACGAGCCTTTAATTCACCATACACAGCGCAGTGGAAGGGGGTTTTGCCACAAAACCTGATTTTTCTGCCTCCATTTGCAAATACTCTCTGAGGAAAAATGCCTCATACTGAGTATGTTTCAGAGATGGTAAGGTGTCCAACTCAAAAGACATAAATCACAGGAAAACAAACTACAGCCCATAAGGTGAGATCTTTTAGTACTTGGACAGGACTGCAATTTTGAATGGCAGCAATTCTCTCACAGTTCACTCCATATTAATACATCAATATCTTCATCCAAAAATGACAGTCAGCAGTTTAACTTGGGAGAATCTATATCCATATGGAGTGTAATTAAGGATACAGAACACCAAGCCAGCACCAGTAGTGCAATCTGTTAGACGCAAGGAGCTTATAAAGCAGCACACAGAATAATGAAGCAGGGGTGGTGGCCCTTGATTGCTGGCCTTAGTCAAGAGCAATAAAGCAAAGAAAAAAGTTCAACATAAGTGACCGTCCCCACACTATCTGAAGCAAAAAAAAAAAAAAATTAATAGCTCAATAGGCATATCGAAGGGTTGGAGCGCAATGGTTATATGTCCATTTTAGAGGTTTTGAGAAAAATTGATTTTTAGGTTTCCATGCGTTCCATGAAATCAGGTATTTTATATCTTTTTTTTTTTTTTTAACCAGTCACTCTTTTGCTGCATGGTTCAGAAGTAAACTGAACACCTAAGTTTTCATAGGAGTGTAACCGCAACATCATGGTCAAAATTGCCAAAAATGGACATGTCACCTCAGTGCTCCAACAATTCTAGCACATGATGTGACACAACACAATGGTGATTGGTTGAAGGTAAGTTCATTTGCAATGGAAGACAGACTATTCTGTATTAAAATTCATGTTTATTCATCAAAATGTCAATGTTTAATTAATTTAAGCAGATTCTGTTGGAAATATCACAAAATGAAAATCTGAATTCTGATTAAAAATGAATGAAGATGGACATCTAGTTATTGTGCTCCAAGGATTAGCGGATAGAAAGCTGTGACAGGGGGTAAGAATCTCAAAACCACAAAATTTGGACATACAGCCATTGTGCTCCAAACCCTCGATATTTCCTCAGCAATATCATCCCATGGCGCAAACATGTACAAAGCTCCATTAGCGCAATCAGTTAGTGCGCGGTACTTATAAAGCAGTATGCGGTGAAGCAATGCTGAGGTTGTGAGTTCAAGCCTCACCTGGAGCATGAGCCTTTACTACACATTGCACTGGAAGGGGTTTTGCCATAAAATATGTTATTTATAAGCCTCCATTATTAAATACAAAAACCCTTCGAGGAAAAAATGCCTCATATTGTGTATGTTTGGTTGAGAGATGGTAAGGTGCCCAACTCAAAACACATAAATCACAGCAAATTTGTACAAACTATAGCCCATAAGTGGAGATCTTTTAGTATTCGGACAGGACTGCAATTTTGAATGGCAGCTATTCTCTGACAGTTCACTGCATATGAATACATAAATATCTTCATCCAAAGGTGACAGTCCGCAGTGTAACTTGGGAGAATCTACATCCATATGGAGTGTAATTAAGAGTACAGAGCATCAAGCAAGCACCAGTAGTGCAATCAGTCAGATACACAGCACTTATAAAGCAGTAAACAGAATAATGAAGCAGAGGTGGAGGACCTTTATTGCTGGCCTAGGTCAAGAGCTATAAAGCAAAGAAGAAAAATTTACATATGTGACTTTCCCCACACTATCTGAAGCAAAAAAAAAAAAAACAAAATCAAAGCTCAATTGGCATATTTTCTCAGCAATATCGTCCTATGACATAAATGTGTTTGAAGCTCCAGTAGCGCAATCGGTTAGCGCGCGGTACTTATAAAGCAGTATGCAGTGAGGCAATGCCGAGGTTGTGAGTTCAAGCCTCACCTGGAGCACAAGCTTTTAATTCACCGCACACATCGTGCCTAAAGGGGGTTTTGCCACAAAATATGCGATTTACCTTCCTCCATGCCTAAATGTGGATTCCTTTTCATAGTGGGATGCCATAGAATTGGTTGTGAGATGGTAAGGTCGCCAACTAAAAAGACACAAACCTCAGCAAAATTTTACAAACTATAGTCCGTGTATTGAGGTCCTTCAGTATTTGGACAGGAATGCAATTTTGAATGTCAGCAATTCCCCACAGTTCATTCCATTTGTATAAATAAATAACCACTCAAAAGCAGTCAGAAATTTAACTTGGGAGAGTCTTTATTCATATGGAGTGAACACACCCCAACTCCAATGAAGTTGGGATGTTGTGTAAAATGTGAATAAAAACAGAATACAATGATTTGCAAATCCTTTTCGACCTGTATTCAATTGAGTACATTACAAAGACAAGATATCTAATGTTCAAACTGATAAACTTTACTGTTTTTTTTGGTCAGCCGACAGCCACGACCGCATGTGTGTAGCCCCCGCAAGCCCGCTTTTCCAGCCTGTACTGCAGCCACAAGGAAATCTCTATGTTTCAGTACAAATTTGCGCATAATTTGGCCAATACTGTCACCATGGCAACCAAAATTAATAGGTGTCATAACTTAAGTGTAACACATGTCCATACCAAATATGAAAGTAATTGGTCAAAATTAAAGCCTGTACAGCATCCACAAGGAAGTGTCTATGGACGCGGATGCAGCGGAGGCGGAGAGGACAAGCGTGAATCCAGAGTAGCGCCAGACTTCCTCCAGGAGCGACAATTTTTGATTATGTCAGTTTGTCCAATTACTTTTGAGCCCCTAAAACTGAGGGGGCTGTAATATATACATGTTTTGGACATTTTTTTTTTTGAAAAAACTCAAATTGAATTTGATATTCTGCACTTCTTGCACATTTCTGATTTTTTTCTTTTCAAATCCATCAAGGTGGCATAGAAAACAAAAACAATGAAAACTGTGTTAGGCACAACCACAAGTTTTTGTGTGGAAAACCCTTCATTTATTTTTGTACAGTAGACTTTCTTAAGTGGTACCTATCCTCTTTTACACAGATAACCAAGCAAGTTCCAGCAGGTTGGTGAGGTTGCTAGTCCACGCATCATTGGGAGGTGATCTTTATGTTACCACAGTAAAACAGAGGACAGTTTCCAAAGTTTTGAAATGAACCAAGACTCAGGGCTAAATATGTATTATTACCCAGTAAAATGTATGAAAAAGAAATGTGTCGTTCAAAGTAAGATCTACTATACTGACCATGATAGAAAGAAGGCGCATATACACTCTGCACCGTTCACAGCAAAGAACAAACATCATTAGCCCTCTGCACAGACATTAATGCAACACACTTTAAGGCCAAATTTAAGACTTTAAGGCCAAATAGCATTTGCATTAGTGCTAAGAAGTACAGTATGTTATAATAGTTCTCATTCTCCTCTATTTCTACCAAAAAGAACTGCTCAGTAAATTCATATTTCCAAGTCATCTTTCCAAAAGTTTCCTAGTTTACAAAGGGTAACCTTAAGTCTCTCATTTGAACAAGCAAATGTGCATTCTACAGAGAGGAAATGATATCCCAATGCATTATGAAAAAGAATTTTTTGAATGTCGCATTTCAAATTTTGAGCCCAAATTGCATTTTGCGCATTCACGGTATATTGTAGAATGTTCCAAATACATACAGCGCTTTAAGATGTATTACATTCAAATAATTATCAATCAAGCACTCGTGCAGCGGCAAAAATTTGCCCATTGTACGAATATTGTAAAGCTGAATTTGAGCCCCATAAGACATTTTAGAACAATGAAATTAAATTCCCATTCCTAAACCAGAAATATCCAACAGAATCAAGCTGATTGTTGCTGAGCCGTGCCCACGAGTCAAGGCACCACATTTCTGGTTTCGAAAGTTGGTTTGGTTTACTCAAAAGACTTCGTTTCACCTCCACCTAGTGGTGGTGGTGGTGTAGACGACGGCAGCAGTCCTTGATGAAGAGCAACAAGTACTCAGATGCAAAAGGAGTTTGAAACAGAACCGAAATCAACAAACTTTGGCATTTCTCAACAGAATTTCTGGGAAGTCCGTCAACTGACCAAGCTCAACATTACGGACAGTTCACATCAGCCAATCCCCTTATTTAGCTTTCACACAGGCTCTTCTGATTTCTGTATACAAAATCAGCTCAGGGACTGACTATTCCCCACATTTTAAAGCAGTATTTTCACAATTCTGAATACAGGGCTTAATATGCGGTTTCCAATGTCTACAATACATTTTCCAATAGACACACCAAGATTCCACGCCTCTGTGATAAAGAGGTGGCTTTTGAAATTTACCTCCTCATTCACTTGCATTGGGCCTATAAATAATACAGAATATACTATTTGAATACTTCAAAGAACCTATCCAATGCTATGCTAGGTGTTTGTTATGTGATTCTTTTCCTCGAAATGGACGGTTAAATTTTAACCAAAAGGTATTTTATTAGTTTGGTCCTATTTTTATTTCGCCATGCTGCTAAAAAAAGTTGTGCTAAAAAACTGCAGCAACAAACAATCTAATCCTATGACACTGCAGGGTTTGTTTACTCCGGAACAGACCCTCCCCCTCTAGGAGGTTGGACCAATGGGAGAATATCTAGTGGTGCATTGAGATCATGACTGAGATCAAAGGACTTCCTGTCTGAAAGACTAGATCCACTTGTGTTTAAAATGGTTTAAAAATTATAATTACACAAAAACCAAGCAGGGAAATGATTAACAGAAAGAGACCCCTTTATCACTGAGCGTATAAATACCATGGTATGTTGAAAACTTCAAATTTGAAACGCTTTGTTTATGTGAGTCTGTATTTTTTTCAGCGCAAGTGAAAGGGAGGTAAATTTCAACCAGCTCCTCTTCGTCACAGGAGCATGGGATAGTGGCATTGCGAAATGTACTGTACACATTGGTTACAATGTTGTGAAATATTTATTTAAGTAAGTAAATGTGAAATGCTATTTATCTAAACTGCAGCATTAGTCCCGTAAAACAGTAGATTTTATCATAAAGCATGCAAAAAATAATTTGAAATTAGTCACACACTGCAAAGGACTGTCAAAAAATGGAATGAAACCCTGCCTTAAATAGGGGTCACTATGGGCGCATTCCAACTGCTTATCAGTCACCTCCTTCCTTTTTTTTTGCTGTTATCCAGTGTAATGTGGGGGAAGCCACTAGATGGCAGTATTGACATTTTTTTTGTTAAGCAGTCTGGAGCTAGGTTTGGGGCATGTCCCGGGCATGCCTCAGAGGGGGCTGGAAAAGAGTATATAAGGAGAAAAATCGAGAGAGTGTAGTAGTAGTAGGAGAAATTGCAAGGAGAAATAGTGGAAGGATACATTTGACCAGACCTGTCACTCTTTTCAAGACCTGTGAAGCTTTTTGTGGATTTTTGCCTGTGTTGGAGCATTTTCCTGTCCCAAGACATCGCAACATAGCAGCGCCATCTCCATTACCGAGGGACTGTAAATATCTCATTTTTTTTATTTCAATCTTGGTCAGTAGATGTAGATTGTAGATTAGTTCAAAGTGTGTGTTTAATTAAATCTGTTGAAGTTCAAGAATTTTGTCTGTCATCCCTTGCTGTCCGTGACGCCATAACAAATTGGGGCCATAACACCAGCCACATTGAAGACATGAGTAATTAGAGCAGGAAAAATATGTTGACAGGTTAATCAGAGAAATAATGGATGCTTTTAGTTTTCTTGCTCAAGATACCATTAGAAAGTTTATAATTCTTACTTTTCAACATAAGGCAGATTAGAGTCTCCTCAGTAATGATCTTAATTGCTCTACAGGTCATGTGGAACATCTAAACCTCCAATGATGCATTAGTTTGTGTGTTAACTTACTACTCAGGGCAGTCTGCAGTAAAGCAATGCCAAGGATGTAAACAAGCCTGTGTAGGTAGATACAGAACCCAGCTTGGGAAAGGATAACCACAAAATTATTTATATTTGGTTGGGAGAAGGCAAGGTCCTTGAGTCAGAAGAAAATGATCTTCTGAAAGGCAACGATGAACATGAACAACATTGGACATTGGTAAAATTTCACGCTGAAATGATTTCATTTCATATGGATGCTGAAAGCCTGAAACTTAATTTTGGAGCAATGGCATGCATATGGAGTGAATGTCGCCTCAAATAGCATTACGACAGTTCCAGTAGCACAACTGGTTAATTCGCTGCACTCATAAAGCACTATGCAGTACAGCAAGTTCAGGAGAAACGCCATTTCAATTTGCCATTAGCATTATACCTCAGAAGATTTTGTCAAAAACTGAGATTCAATCATTGATATGGGTAAACACAGCACTCAGAGAAGAGATAACTACTCTCAATACATATGATGGGAGATGAACAGGTCCCTGCCTCAAAAAAAAAAAAAATACTATTCTGAGTGGCGAGGATGGACATTAATCGCAATAAATATTCACTTAGGATCAAATATAATCAGAGCAGTAAATATTTTGACATTGACGTCATTTTTGATTGTAATTGTAGCACCATTCCCTCCATTCATATGGATGTAGATGTCTGTCTTAAGGCTGACGATTTTCTACCTCAGTGTATTTAGATGCATATATTTAATGTTAGAATACAGAGAACCAAGCAATAGATTAGCACTCAGTACTTAAAAAGCAGTGAAGCAATGCCAAGTTGTGAGTTTAGGCCTCACCTGGAGCAAGTAAACTTTACTTTACCATGATGTCAAAGATGACTTGTTCCAAAAATGTGAGACTAATCACCCTACAGAGTGAAATATTTCGCATGGTCCACCTTTATAAACAGGCATTTTCAAACTTCAGCAGGAAACTCATGAAGCTTCATGTACCCACTGAGTTTTTATGCCCTCAAGTTTGGCAATTATTCATTATTTCTGGGGAAAAGTGTTTCTCGGCCAAAAAACAGTTTTGATCAATTTCAATATTTTAAAGTTTTTCGGGATATTTCAGCCATTTTCCGTTAATTTCAGCAGAATACACACAATCTTAAAACATTTGGCTTACAATTGTTTCATACGGCTCCCACATGCCTACACTGGCATGGTGGCAACAAGAAATGTTGAAGAGTCTGTCTGGTTGCACTAGCTTGGCCCAGAAACATTTTAAATTAGTGCAGAATGCTGCTGCTAGAGTTCCGACTAGGACTAAGAAATATGATCACATTAGCCCAGTGCTCAAAAATCTTCATTGGCTGCCTGTAAAATTTAGAACTGAGAACAAAGTACTACTGACTTAAAAAGCTTTAAATGACTTGGCCCCAGAATATCTTCGCAGTCTTCTCATTCCTTACTCCCCGCCAAGATTACTTCGTTCACAAGGTGCTGAATACTTGAAAATTCCAAACATATCCAGAGTTACAATTGGAGGCAGAGCATTCTCTTACAAAGCCCCAATTTTATGGAACAATCTCCCGAGACAAATTTGGATTTCAGACACAACTCTCAGTCTTCCAGAGCAGGCTGAAAACGTACCTTTTTAGTCAAGCCTATGATAAATTAATTTATCATTAGTAATGTATATTCATTTGGTTCTGGTGGGACTGACTGCAACCTAGTTTCATGGTAGGTTTACATGGTATTGGAAGCCAGTGATAAGTAAATCCATGTGGAACCGGTGGCACTGAGCATGCATTAACGGTGCCAGTGGAGTTTGCTACAGCCTTAGTCACTGGGGAGGTCCAGATGGTACTTCAGGTGGCTAGTGTTAAGAAAATCAAAGTGATCTTGCAGCCTGTGTAAGTGTAGAGGCTCTGTGCTGCAATAAGTGGATGGAGGGGTGCTGACTGTTTCCTGACCAATCGCTCCCAAATTCTTACTTGGCACCTGACACAGGACAGAATTTTTATTAATATGCAGTAGTTTTATCCCGTGCCTCAC
Organism: Gymnothorax javanicus; assembly: GCA_029692085.1. NCBI lineage: Eukaryota > Metazoa > Chordata > Actinopteri > Anguilliformes > Muraenidae > Gymnothorax > Gymnothorax javanicus. Next base: position 80,211,734 of record CM056202.1, read on the forward strand.
CTCCCTTGTTTTCCGCGTCTTTTTCCTGGGATCTTTCCCCTTTACAACCCTGAGTCCACGGACTGTCTGAGCCCTGTCCTTCATCAAGAGCGCTGCCTGCTGCTGTCCAGCTGTCCTGATCTGGTCCTGATGCAGTTCAGCTCCATCCTCGCCATGCCACATCCTGGAGCTACAGATGCCACAGCTTGGATGTTTTAATCAGTTTTATTGGACTTTAATGGAATTTATTACTTTATTTTATTATGATAAGCCAGCCAGCGGAGGACGGGCTTCCCCACTATAGCCGGGTCCCTCCTGAGATTTCTTCCCACTGGGAGTTTTTTCTCACCACTGTTTGAGGATTTTTCTCCTACTGGGAGTTTTTTTTTTTGCCTCATTTGCTGTTGTGGGGATTAGGCTGGGCACTGCCCTTTTATTCATTTATTTTCTCATTGTAAAGCGTCTTTGTGACAGTCTGTGAAAAATGCTATACAAATAAAATTGAATTGAACCGAAAATTGAAGTTAGTTTTTATGATGGAATATCACTTATTCTCCTTCTAATACATAACTTCAGGGGAATTTTTATCGCTGGCAGTCACCCATAGGGCAAATCCATACCCAAAGGCAAACTCGAAAGTAGGACAGCAGATTCACGTAACAACAGCATAAGTTTATGAGTTCAGTTTGGAAACGCATGGGTAATGGTCAGGTTCTGGTCATACTCCCAGTCTCTGTCCGAGTCCTACTGATCGGGCTGGACCCGGCAGCCCCAACCGTCACACAGTCCCGGTGCCACAGGCTCTCTGCCAGGGCATTGAGGAGGGGGGCCACTTCCACAAACCCCCCCACCACATCACCTCCCATGCGGAACACAGGCAGCCCCGACGCATCCTGGAACTTTTGGACATCCTGATCAGTTACATCAGTGTGCATGAACTGGTCAAATCTGGCAAAGCAGATAAGGAAAACTAATACTCTGGGTGTTTTTAAAACAACCTGGCACCTTAATTCACTGAAGTATTCACACAAAGCAATGAAAAGTGATAAGTGAGCAAGTTAAATATAAAAAAAGGCCAGAGTAATACTCAGGGATTTCCAGAAAATTCTGACAATTAAATCCTCTAACGGATCCAAGCCGATTTTTGGAGTAAGCTTTGTCAAGGAATTTTTAACCCGACTAAGTCCATCAGACCTATTTTTCTCGTTGGCTGCAACTTACCCTGCCAACTGTTGAAACATCTTAACAGTACGGTAAGCATTTTAAAAGCTTACATAATATCATCACTAAGTGATTGAATATGGCTCATGTGAAAGTTTTAGACTGGTACAGCTGGTAAAACACGAAAAAATTTTAGGACCTCAACATGCAAATATGGACACAGTTAAACACGTTGACTGCCGACTATGAGATAACTCTTAATGGCGGGTCAGGGCCGGTGCTAGACCTGAAAATTTGGGGGCAAATATCCATCCCTTTATTGACAACAAATAGTCCTGGCTAATTTTAGATGGTTTTCCTTTATTAACATGTTTTCCAATTCAAGAATAATCAAGTGGCAATTGAAGACACAGCTTCTCTCCCCCATGCGATCTAACAGCGAAAAATAATGGGCTACATTCAGTACAGAAAAATAATTTATTTATAAATAGGTCTATGCACTGGCACTCAGCAATGGTAATTTTTTTTCCAGCTAGAGCGGCATTTCAGAACTCTTTTGCAAATGAAGGTAATTTCGGCAACAAGTACGTGCACCTGTTTTTGCAGCACGGTCATGCAACTTGCTGTAAAAAACAGACAGCTGTCCGACTGGAAAATGTAAACGGATGAAACCACGTACTAGCCACCAAAATTACCTTAATTCGCTGAAGAGTTCTGAAATGCCGTCGCCGAGTGCCAGTGCACAAACCTATTTAAAATTAAATTATTTTTCTGTACTGAATGTAGCCCATTATTTTGTCGCTGTTAGATCGCATGGGGGAGAGAGGCCATGTCTTCAATTGCCACTTGATTATTCTTGAATTGGAAAACATGTAAAACATCTAGAATTAACCAGGACTAATTGTTGTCAATAAAGGGATGGATCTTTGCCCCCTAATTTTCAGGTCTAGTGCCGGCCCTGACCCGCCATTACGAGTTATCTCGTATTCAGCAGTCAACGTGTTAATGACATATTTTGCGTAGTGAGAATTACATACAGGGGCTAGAATATGACTGATGACAAAGATTTGACAGTTAATGTGGATCTCACTTGATTTCATGTCATATACGCTGGAATTTTGATTTTCACATTTCCATGCGTATTAACCAAAAGACTCCAGCAAAACCAGAGTACTGCCATATCAGATCATTACACGGTCTTTGAACACCACTGATTTTTCTTTAAACTGCTGGTCTCCTCATGAGTGGAAATTTGATCTGATCCAAAGTCACTTACCCTTATCTAAAACATTATATTGGACCCAATTCTCCCTCATGAATGTAGTTTTAAGGATACTTTGTGCCCACCACCAACTTCGCAATGTTGTCCGAAGGTTCAGAGCTTCGAGCAATTTGATTGGACAGATCTTCAAAGGAGGCCCGGTCCGTGAAGGAGAACAGGAAAAGAATGGCGTCCACCTGTTCCTTACAAGACTAACAACAAACAGATAATGAAAAAAAAAATCCATATTAGAGTAAAATACAGGGGACCACATCATATTGCGAAAAAAGATGGTTCCACAATAAGCACGCTGAAATAGGAAGAGAATGTTACTGATCTGAAAAACTACATTATTGCCTGACTACACAACCCAGCTCTGACCTACAAACCTATAATCTCACAGCCCTGTCCAACAAACATACTGTATCCTGCCTATGTTAGAACTTGGGTCTCTTCAACCTTGCCATTTTGATTTAGTCTGCCAAGAGTACACATAAACCTCAGTACACTTGCAACCTTTGCAACATACCGGGAGAAGGTGGTGAAACCTGCGCAGGGCATTCTCCCCACAGTCCCACAGTTGCAGCCTGAAGAACAGCACCCGCCCATTATCTCGCAACTTCACAGGCCAGAAAACCACGGTGGTCTCAATTCCTGTGGGTCCGCAAGCTTAGTTCTTCATATCAGCACCAAATATCAGAACTCTTGAGTCCTTTACATACATATCAGACCATAACTGCACACTGCAAAGGACACCCAACTATTCAAACATTCTTGCTGCCATATGGTGGCAATGGTATGACATTGACAAATCATTCCTGGATCACTGAACAAACATTTTGTTTGCAAGCACAGTAAAACAAAACAAAACAAAAAAGAAAGAAATAATGTGTTTTATCATTTCTCCACACAGCTGAATCTCTAACAATTTAGATTTTATCTATAACCCCTGATTGATTTGTAGTATTGTTTTAAACACAGTAAATGGAGCGTGGACTTTTCAAATCACCCCTTACTGATTTTATTTCCATCCTCCAAAATGTGGCGACTTGTTCCGAAATTGTGTTTGTACAAATTTAATCACATTGAGAATTACCCAGACAGCTTGGTTCACAGCTAGCATGGTTAGAATCATGAGCATGTGCACTCTGTAGAAGTGCAACTATACGTGATCACTTTTTCCCCCACCCGTAGAGTTTTGTTTCAAATATAGAGCATTCAAATAATCTTGCGCTCACCAGTTGTCTCATAGTGCATGCTGGGAATCTCCAAGCCCGCAAGTCGCGAAGCAAGTGCAGTTTTCCCCACACCACTCTTTCCTGAGAGAAAGACCTTGTACCGTACAGTATCGACACTCAGGTGAGGTGGCAGCACTGGAGTTTCAAGCAGACCTTGAATATGAAACATAATTAGGACTGCAATAGTTTTCATAAGGATGCCGTCAGCACGAACGCGAAGATCTCCCTTTAACGTTCCATTTAAATTCCAGAATTAAATCTATCTCGAACTATGATCATCGAGTTACAAATAAAGGTTGTTCTCCCATCTGTGGATAACAACTTTAATTTAAATTCAAAACACAAATTAATGGAATTCAAACCAAAAAAATGGTGGGTTCTTAGAATATATAATGGCATGCAGACACTTCAAACGCTTTAAAAAAAAAAAAAACTCATGCAAGAGTATTGCACAACAGCCTCCAAAGAATTACCAAAAAGCCTCCGTTGCTTCTTGTTTTTTATTCGGCTGAAGTATTCTTTGCTATCAGGAGACCGGTACCAGTCGAGGAGTACGATTGACCCGGGAGGCGGCGGTGAGGTCATGCTGGAACTCGCCTTCCAAGTCAAGCTCTTGACTTCGAATTCCTATAATCCATCAAAAAAAAAAAAAAAAATGTATAGCTTACAGCTTGCTATCCACATCAGAAACTTTAATTTGCATTTGCGTCTGGGTTAACAATAGAGCAAGCTCACTATCTAGTACCTAGGCGAATTTCTTCATTCACTTCGAAACAAAACAAGGACTATAAAACTTTATAGCGCAACAAAACAACACCGCGGTATTGTGCTAGCTAGCTGGCTGGCTAGCATCCCCTAGTCGGCTTTAGTTTACACTTACCATAGACACCAGCTCTTCTTCTTATTTTGAAATTTATAGTAAGTATGCTTCTAGGCGTATTACTGCCCTCTGCAGATTAGAAAATTCAACTACATTTCTTTCTTCAAATAAATAAATAAATAAATATGGCACCGACGACCGAGCCTGCCCGCATTCCTAAACCCTCTTTTCCCAAACTTTATTTCCCAGTCACCTGTCTCACCAAAACCTCTCCCCAAAATTCCTTGAATCTCTTCCCCTTTCACATCTTTAATTTCCAAAAGCACTCTCGCTGCATCCACCACCATTTTAATTCCCTCTGTTTTACTCTCAATCTCCCTGTAACAAATTACCACCATTGTAATGAAAGCTAAAAAATATCTCTCATTTTTTGTTTAAACACCAGTTGCCTGATTGCTGTTTCCTAAATGACTTCATCAAATTACAGAGTTAAAGGAGCTGTGTTACGATTACTGCGCATGCGCAGAAGTTGCATCCTAAGCAAGTGAATTTGCTTGACTGCAAGTCATTATCTGATTCCATCCTTGCCAATCTGTATTTGTTTTGCATTGTGTTTATATATTTGAGTTACTCCAGCATTATTTTTTTTATATTAAGGAGTTTTCTATGGAAATTTGAGGATTCAAATTTCCCAGGGAATCCCAGGGATTATAGCCCTGGGGAATTGTTTTGGCATAATCACTGGTCACCTCAAAGGTCAAGGTCATGACAACTGGCCACACCCCCCAAAATGCTTGTTAACACAATAGCTTCAAAAGTATTTATGATAGAAAGCTGTAACTTGGTATCTAGCAACAATAGAACAGGGCTGAGCTTGTATTAACGTTTGGGCTAATTCCATGCAAGGTCAAGGTCACAATGAGGTCATAACATCTGACCACGCCCCTAAAAAGGATTCTTAACACGATAGCTTCAAAAGTATTTATGATAGAAAGCTGTAACTTGGTATATAGCAACTATACAACACGGCTCAGCTTCTATTAACTTTTGGGCAAATTCTATGCAAGGTCAAGGTCATAACGAGGTCATGACCTCTGACCACGCCCCTTAAAAGGCTTGTTAACTCTATAATTTCAAAAGTGTTTATGCTAGAAACCTGTAACTTGGTATATAGCAAATATATAGCAGGGTAAATATTTTATCAACTTTGGATATCATTCCACTCAAGGTCAAGGTCACTGCAAAAGTTCATTACTGTTGAGGCATCTATAACTTTCTTGCTATCTTGAACCCACTTAGTACTTTAGTCACATACATCTGGGAAATTGTTTTGGCATCATCACTGGTCACTTCAAAGGTCAAGGTCATGAAATCTGGCCACGCCCCTGAAAATACTTCTTAACACAATAACTTCAAAAGATTTTATGACACCAAGCTGTAACTTGGTATATTGCAACTATAGGACTCAGCTTCTATCACCTTTTGGGCAAAGTCCGTTCATGGTCAAGGTCATAGCGAGCTCATGGTCATGGGTGTACTCACATAAAACTTCTTGTTGACAATATTTTTATTTGTTTGATTATTCTTGATGAAATTTACTTACTGTATGTGTCCCAAGGGCAGGTGGAATGGAGGGGCTGCTCTGTTTATGCGGTGTCCTGCAAACTTTTCTAGTTAATGCAGTGATTAATATGTTTCAGCTGGCATCGTTATTTAACCCTAACTTATGCAATGGGTAGCTTCTCATTTCTTAAACAACTATATTGGAGGACATATCCTGTGGTCATGGAAAAATGTTATTCTGTTTCAGACGGATCAAATTATTGGACTGCATCAAGCAAAGAAAACAACTAAGGAGATTGCTGAAATGACTAAAGTTGGGTTAAGAACTATTCAACACATTAATGGAACCTGGAAGGATAGTGGTAAACTATCATCTTTGAGGAAGAAATGTGGTCAGAAAAAAAAAAAAAAAAAAAAACTTGACTGATTGTGATTGGAGGTCACTTAAGCGTTTGGTGAAGTCAAATTGTAAAAAAAAAAAAAAAAAAAAAAAAAAATCAGAAGAACTCACAGCTATGTTTAATAGTGAAAGTAAAAGCATTTCCTCATGCACTGTGAAGAAAACTCAAGGGACTGGAACTAAATAGCTGTGTAGCCTAAATAAAACCACTCATTAGTGAGTCTGATCGGAAAAAAGGCTTCAGTTTACGGAGTGACCAGGTTTTTCCATCAGTGGTTTTTTTCCTCCCTGATGGCAGAGGCATATTCCAAGATCATAATACCAGGATTCATCAAGCTAAAAATTGTGAAACAGTGGTTCAGGGAACGAGACATCATTTTTACACATGGAATGGCCACCACAGAGTCCAGACCTTAACCCCATTGAGAATCATTGGGATGTGCTGGAGAAGACTTTCCGCAGCAGTCCAACTCTCCCATCATCAGTACAAGATCTTGGCAAAAAAAAATTAATGCAACTCTGGACAGAAATAAATGTTGTGACATTGCTGAAGCTCATCGAAATGATGCTACGGTGAATGCTAGCCATAATGAAACCAAAAGGCGTCCAACAAAATATTAGTGTGAGAGTTGGTTTTTTTGGCCAGCCAGTGTACATTTTGGTATCTGGGGTGTGTAATGTGGTAAATAGCCACTAGATGGCAGTATTGACTTTTTTTTTTTGTGAAGCCCAGTCTGAAGCTAGGTTGGGCATGTCAGGGCAAGCCCAGAGGGAAAGTCCCAGAAATGGGAGGGGCTGGACAAGAGTATATAAGGAGAAAAATCGAGAGTGTGTAGTAGTAGGAGAAATTGCAAGAAGGATACATTTGACCAGACCTGTCACTCTTTTCAAGACCTTTTAAGCTTTTTGTGGATTTCTGCCTGTGTTGGAGCATTTTCCTGTCCCAGGACATCACAACAGAGCAGCCCATCTCCATTACAGGAACTGTAAATATCTTATTTTTTTTTATTTTATTTCAATCTTGGTCAGTAGGGTAGAGAGTAGATTGGTTCTGTTTGTTTAATTAAATCTGTTGAACTTAAAGGATTTTGTCTGTCATCCCTTGCTGTCCGTGGCGCCATAACAAATCGACGCCATAACAAATTGGGGCCATAACAAATTGGGGGCTCGTCCGGGATAGACCATTGTGCGAAAACATTTATTGAAAATCTAAAATTTCAAATAGTGAAATTGTTTTTGAATTTTCCTAGATATATATTGGCAGATCAACAGCAATGGATGATTTCTTGGCATCACCAACCGTAGAGGTTTTAAAGTCTTTTAAAAAGACTGAACTGCTAGAAATATGCAGACAGTTAGAGCTGACAGATGTAAAAACCAGCCATCGAAAAGCAAGACTGGCTAGAGATTGTTGAATATTACATTGATGAAAATGTGTTTTGCACCAGGAGATCTGGAACAGTTTCAAAATCCAAATGTAGAATTGGAACTTAAATTAAAAATGCTAGAAATTGAAGAAAAAAAAAAAAAAAAGGCAGTTTGAGTTAGAAAAAATTAGCAAGAGAAGAGAAAAAAAAAGGAAAGAGCAGAAAGAGAGAGACAAAGACAGAGAGATTTCGATTTAGAAAAAAATTAGACAGGAAGAAAGGCTCCAAATGGAGCTACTAAAAATAAAAATTCAGGCTGAAAATAAATTTCACGCCAGCCAGGAGGTAAAGCTGGTGCCTCCATTTTCAGAGAAGGAGGTTGATAAGTATTTCCTGTGCTTTGAGAAGGTAGCTAAGAGTTGTCAGTGGCCAAAGGAACACTGGCCTCTGCTGTTGCAAACTGTCCTCAAGGGTAAAGCTCAACAAGCCTATTCGGCTTTGTCTGCAGATGATTCCTCTGATTATGAGGTTGTCAAAAAGGTTATTTTGACAGCTTATGAGTTGGTTCAACCGACAGAAATTCAGAGGTCTGAAGAAATCTGACAATCAGACTTATGTTGAATTTGCCAACGAGAAGAAGGTTTGCTTTGAGCGCTGGTGTACTTCTATGGAGGTCAAGGATGATTTCAACTCACTAAAAGAGATGGTGTTAAAGAATTCAAGAACTGTGTCAAGGATGATATTATGACCTACCCTAATGAGAAGCAAGCACTGAATTTGCAATCAGCTGCCAAGTTTGCAGACGAATATGTTCTAACACATAAGTCCAAATTTCAGTCTAGCAGTAACAATAGATGGTCCCAATTTCAGAAAAAAAAGGTAATGGTGATACCCAAGATTCCTCACCCAAAGACAAAGACAAATCTGGTGATGGTGCTCAGAAATCAGTAAAAGGTCTGAACAAAGTGTGAAAAGCTGACAGTGACAAAAGTGGTCTAAATTATTGCAAGAAATCTGGTCATGTTACAACTAACTGTTGGTTCCTTAAAGCTAAGAAAAAGAACAAGAAAAGGATACCAAACCCAATGCCTTTGTGAAGACAAGGTTAGAAACCCCTGTAGTAGATGGCATCTGCTAAATTGCCTGCTCCTTGTGAGGCTAAAGCCTGATACTGCTGACTTTGTGAGGAGGAATTCCTTCCATTTGTGTCAGAGGGATTTGTGGCTCTGAATGAGCATTCTCCTCCTGTCCCCATATATATCCTAAAATACCGGACTTCTCAGTCAGTTGATGGACTCCTTGGAGTTCAAATGATGAGACCAATACTTGTACAAGGTTTGAAGGAGGACTGTATCTGTATGCCTCTGTATTCTTGAAGTCAGATTTAGTTACAGGACAGGTAAAGGTGGGACTTATGTCAAGTCTACCTATCAAGGGTTTTCTCTGTTGCTAGGCAATGACCTGGCTGGGGCAATGTAGTTCCCTTGTTCATCTTACTTCCAGATGAAGATGGCGATGAAGACCCATCTCTGTATCCTTCCTGTGCAGTGACTGCGTATGGCCAAGATTCAAGAAGAAGATGATGTGGTGCCGTCCAGCATTGAATAGTCATGACTCAGGTGGTTCACCTCATGACTCTGTTCAACCCTACTATGGTTTCTCCGTTTGAGGACTTATCAGACACATCAGTTCTCTATTCAGCCAGCCAGATGGGTCTGGTGATTCTGATGTGTCTGGAGACTTGTCTCTGTCCAGAAAGCGGTTGATTCAGGAGCAAACTAATGATCCTGAAATTTGTGTACTAAAAAAGAGAGCCCTTCCTGATGAAGAAATAGACGCAGTTCCAGTTGGGTATTATCTCAGGATGGAGTGTTGATCGGAATATCCCTGCCAATGCAGATTGGGCAGTGGTCAAGCAAATTGTTGTTCAAGGTCTACAGGAATGAGATCTTAACAATGGCTCATAGTTTGCCTTTAGGAGGTCATCTTGGTGTTAACAAGACTGTTGACAAGATCATGAAACACTTCTTCTGGCCTGGACTTGGGAAAGATGTTTCCAACTTTTGCAAAACCTGTCACACTTGTCAGGTAGTTGGAAAACACCAGTTAGACCCACCTGTAGCTCCATTGCAGCCTATCCCAGCATTTGGGGAGCCCTTCTCCAAGGTCATTGTTGATTGTGTTGGTCCATTACCCAAGACTAGATCTGGAAATCAGTACTTGTTGACAATCATGTGTGCATCTACCAGATTCCTGAAGCCATACCTCTCGCAACATCAAGACAACTGCAATTTCGAAGGCTTTGATAAAGTTCTTCACGTTGTTTGGCCTTCCCAGGAAATTCAGTCAGATCAAGGTAGCAATTTCACTTCTGGATTGTTTCAAGGTTGTGTATGAACTAGGTGCGAAAAATTCTTTCCAGTGCCTATCATCCAGAATCTTTTGGAATTTCATTCCACTCTCAAGACAATGATGAGGACTTATTGATGACCATGAGAAAGACTGGGATGAAGGTGTTCATTTTCTGTTGTTTGCAGCTAGGGAAGCAGTGCAGGAAAATTCAGTCCGTTTGAGCTAGTGTTTGGCCAAGAAGGACCTTTGCTATTGTTGAGTGAAAAATGGCAAAACTATGTTAGCAAGTTCAAGGAAAGACTGCGTGCAGCTTGTGACCTAGCCAAAGAGAACTTGAAATCAAGTCAGGGAAAAATGAAAACTTGGTATGATCATAAGGCTAGAAGCCGTGAGTTTAAACCAGGAGACAAGGTCCTTGTGTTGTTTCCCTTACAGTCCAATCCATTGCAGGCTAGATTTCATGGTCCTTATGAAATTCTGAAAAAACTCAATGATCTCAATTACATTGTGAAGACTCCAGATAGGAGAAAGCCAAAACAGTTGTGTCACATTAACATGCTGAAGCCTTATCATGATAGGAATGCTAGGGTTGCAGCTGTCACTTCAGATCCTCCTATGGCGAGACTTGTGAAGATGAGGGGGAGTTTCAAGATGATGAACCTAGAATTAAAGCTGAAGTTCTTTCATGTAAATTGTCAAATTCTGAAGTGTTGCAAAATCTTGATGTAAAACTCCAGCACTTAGAACCCTCACAGAAAGATCAGTTTGAGAGGTTGATCAAGAAATATAAAGATCTATTTCCTGATGTTCCAAAGAGAGTTTCTATAGCCTCTCATGATGTAGATGTTGGTGATGCCAAACCAATAAAACAGCATCCATACGGATGAATCCTGAAAAGAGAAGGATTGCTGAGAAAGAGGTTGAAATGTTAGAACATGATATTATCAGACCCTCTAACTCAGATTGGAGTTCACCCTGTGTTCTAGTTCCAAAACCTGATGGAAGCACTAGATTCTGTACAGATTATCGCAAAGTCAATGCTGTAACTAGAACTGATGTGTTTCCAATACCTTGGATTGATGATTGTATCGATAGAGTAGGGCAAGCAAAGTTTCTGACCAAGATTGATTTATTGAAGGGTTATTGGTGTGTGCCACCCATAAATGCTAAAAGTCCAAGCCATCATGGACTTTCCAGTTCCAGACAACAAAAAAGCTTTTAACTTCCTTGGAATGATCGGTTACTACAGTTCTGCAAGAACTTTGCTGAGATTGCTCTCAGTCTCACCAACCAACTGAAGAAAGGCGTAAAAGTTCACTTGGGATGAAGCATGCCAAAGAGCCTTCGATCGCCTGAAGTCTCTGCTGTGTCACTTCCCCATGCTCAAATCTCCTGACTTCAACAAACTGTTCTCCATAGCGGTCGATGCTAACCAAGCTTGTGGATCTGTGCTCCTACAGAGAAGTGACTCTGATGACATTGAGCATCCCGTGGCATACTTCTCCAGGAAGTTCAATCGCCACCAAAAGAACTATTCACAATTGAGAAGGAGCTGTTGGCTCTGGTTCTATCCTTACAACACTTTGAGGTTTATGTTTGTACAGGGCAAAAAGCCAATGATTGTATATACTGACCAAATCCATTAATGTTTTTGAAAAAATTGGAGATTGTTGAATTGGAGTTTGATTTTACAAGAGTTTGACTTGGAAATTAAGCATGTAAAGGGTGCTGACAATGTAATTGCCGATTGCTTATCCGTGTTTGAATATGTGTATATATATCACCTGTGTTTATTAGCATATTGTATTATATGTATGTATATACAAGTGTCAACTTAACCATTTTTGTATTGAAAAGAAAAATTTTGCCTTTATGAGTCAAAATTTTCCCTTTTTGAATGGAGGTGTAATGTGGTAAATAGCCACTAGATGGCAGTATTGACTTTTTTGTGAAGCCCAGTCTGAAGCTAGGTTGGGCATGTCCAGGGCAAGCCCAGAGGGAAAGTCCCAGAAATGGGAGGGGCTGGACAAGAGTATATAAGGAGAAAAAAATCGAGAGTGTGTAGTAGTAGGAGAAATTGCAAGAAGGATACATTTGACCAGACCTGTCACTCTTTTCAAGACCTTTTAAGCTTTTTGTGGATTTCTGCCTGTGTTGGAGCATTTTCCTGTCCCAGGACATCACAACAGAGCAGCCCATCTCCATTACAGGGAACTGTAAATATCTTATTTTTTTTTTTTTTTATTTCAATCTTGGTCAGTAGGGTAGAGAGTAGATTGGTTCTGTTTGTTTAATTAAATCTGTTGAACTTAAAGGATTTTGTCTGTCATCCCTTGCTGTCCGTGACGCCATAACAAATCGACGCCATAACAAATTGGGGCCATAACAGGTGCTTACTAGCCCACCAACGGTGAAGTAAAACATGCATTATTTTTTGTGGGCTGCCTTTTTCATAAAACATGGCATTCAGCACAGCATTCAAATTCTGCTCCCCTTCCTACATCACATGCAAGCTAGTAAAAATTGTTCCGCCCCTCATTTGAATATCTCCACCCAATAGCTTTTTTTTTTTTTTTTTTTATATATTGCAGAGCAAGCCCTTAACTGGCTGTATATGCCATCTACTTTTTGTCTTACTGCTTTATACTACTAAGCTGGATCAGCTCAATGCAGGACTGGCAACAAAATCTATGTTAAAGTGAAGCCATTATGCTTTTCGGAAGATACAAATAAGCAGTGTTTTGATTTAGTTTCAAGGAGAATCTGTAGCCTGCAAGCTAAGTAAATCTCCTGATGTCAACTCCTTAGGCGCAGCCTGAATGTGCATCTGACAAGCCTTCAAAATTGTGACATGTCAGCATGGGCCAGAATTCCTTAGGAATGTGTCCAATATCTTCCATGCCATGAAGAACTGAGTACAGAGTTCCAAATTGAGTGCTTGGTGTGCATGTAGATTCAAGCAAAGTAAGACATGATTAAGAGCATTTTGTCATATGCACTTGGTATGAACAACTATTGTCATACAGAAACTGAACATGCAGGAACAAAGTCAGAAAGTTCCCCTTAAAGTTATTGAAATTGATCGAGTATTTTAACTGCCGTTGAGCCCCGAAGCTCGCTCACCTGGGGTCACATCAGTGATCCTCTCCTGGAGCTTGATGTGTAGCTCATGGCAAGTTGTTTTTAAATAGAGAATATTAAGTTAATCTACAATCAGCAAGAAATCACTGGATTAGAAAAATACTGAATCTGGAATTCATAATACATTTTATTGACCATTCAGTTATATTTACATTAAGCTTAGACATTAAGAACCAATTAAAAAAAAACAAAAACCCACAGCAAAACTGGCTGCATGGTTGTGACTTAATCCATACAATATCCATACAAAATCTTCAGACAAAGGACACCAGTCAATTTTCCTCCAGGAAGGCTGAAAAAAAATACAGCAAGAGCAAACTACATTACATTGATTTGAAATTATAGGACAAAGTGACCATTCTTTTCACTGGCAATATTATCAATATTTTGTTGCCATATTACACCATGAATCCATTCTGAATATAAAGACCTAATGAGCTCCAGCTTTAATTTTCTATGGAGGAATACACTGAAGTGTTGGCCAGGAACCACGGTGGTGCAAGACGAGTGTTATTATCACCGACTAATCAGAGCAATTATCAAACAGGGGACCCCCACTCAAAACAGATTGTTCTTCAGAGGTCAGAGAATGGCTGGTAGTGAATGGCCAAGAGACTATGGAATTTTATGGGGTTCTTTTTCTGAGAAGTTTATAATCTTCAAATTTTGGACATCCAGTGATATAACTTAAGAAAGCCTGCATCAAATGGGACCAGCAAGTCACTAATAGGCTTGAGCATCACCATGCCTAAACTGGCAGACTGAAAAGAAATGACATTTCTTTGCTACCAAGTACTGAATTATTGAGAATTGGTCTAATCAGTATGCTAGTAAATAGATAAAGTACAAAGAGCTGATGGGAACCAGAAGCCAGAATGCCCTTTACCTCTCAGAGGTCTTGCGTTCTCATCCTATTTCTCTCTGGGGACAGGGACCTTATCCATGCTTCTCTGTCTGAGCTGCACACAAAAACACACACAGACCTGTATCAACACTGTGGTTTAGCAAAACTGCCTGTGTCTGTGGTGCACCTCTAGAATAATTTTCAGTAATAATACCTAGATACATTGTTAAGGCAGAATCAGCACTAACTCAAGTCCATCTAGGAGAGCCTAGACAAGCATGAAATATGGCACTTCATTTACTCAGTCAAAAGGAGATTGCACAGACAGAACACAGGCGTATATTTATCACTAAGAGGAGTTGCTCTTGTGTGAGGAGATGGAATAACCATGCTCACCAAGGACATCAATCCCTTGCAAAATTTAAAGACAATTAAGTGCCAGAATTACCAGGAGGGGCCAGTGCTTCCTGCCTCAACTGGTAGCCTGGCAACTTTGAGCCATTAATTTCAGAATGCTAAACATTTTTATTATCTTCGGTTATTCTTGACTGTGTATAAAGACATCATTTCAACCCAGTGAACAGAAGGTTTTTGATGTTTTTGAAAATACTGAAAGTCCATTCTGGAATTATTCTGCTTCAGTGACCAGTAGCGATTGTTACATCGAGCACCTCAAAGGGTTAACAGTACCATCAATGCTCATGTAAAATGTACTAAAATCACTTATCAGGGAAAAGACATTTTAAGGCCGACTTGAAAAGAACAGAACCGGGCTGGTAAATGCCTGAAGGGTGGGACAGGGAAGGGAATTCCTAATACCTGGTATCAGCAGCGAGGATGAGGGCAGTGGGCACTCCCATGTGGTTCTGTGTGAAGTGCAGCAGGAAGGATTCTGACGGCAGGCCCAACATTTCAGTTTTCAGATGCCCCACCTCCACATGAGCTGGAAACGCAGAATAGTCCTGCACAATGAAACGTCCCGCCCTGCCAGTGCACAGAACATGACAGGGAATAGGAGATACTCAACCCCAAAGCAAACCAGGTGAACTCAATAACTCTGGTACCGCTAGTAATCTACAGTTTCAACTGCTGACAGCATGTGTGTGAGGAAAAAAAACCTGGACGGTGGTGAAGTTTCCCATGACTGTTTAACATTTTGAGTATCCATGAGAACATTTTACATAAGTTATTTCTTAAAAAAAAAAAAAAAAAAAAAAAAAAAAAATGCATGAATGGAGAAAATTATGGAAAAAAAAAAAAAAATTGTGGTACTTAAACATAATTGTTTGGCATTGCCTTACACTTTATTAAGGGAGATTTGCAAATTATGCAATAAAGTTTCCTGTAAACTTTGAGGTAATCATCTCCTATGTAAAATTTAGACAGGCTATGTGGTTTCATGAAGTGTAGCATTTTGAGCTCCCAAATGTAGGAAGGCAAAAGGGTCAGGACGTGTTTCAGCCTAGTTTTCTTCCTAACAAGGAGAAAAGAACCGTGTACGTTTATCATTTAACTTCTAACAAGCATGCATTTTAGAATATTTCAGGGGAGCATACTCCATGTGAGACAACAGAAGAAGATCGTTGAAAAGGTGTAGATGGATTTCTCTGAATGAGACCATAGATCCTCCACTGGCACTCCCCTCCACAATGACCTGCTGCAGGGAGCTTTCTCGCAACAGATATCGCCCTCTGCTGACCAGGGGGATGGACTACAGGAGGGATAAAATGGAATGCAAATACAAGAGAAATCATACGCGTTCTTATCGCCTTAGTTTTTCCTTTTGTCTGCAAACCTGTACTATTGTAGCTATACGCTCCATGTACTTTTCAGAGTGGAGACTTACACAAATATCCTCTGAAGTTTACTCATAACAACCCAAAAAAGAACAAATTCAATTAATACCAGTGTTCAGTACTACGCATTTCTATTTAAAAGAAGTTAGAGATGGAGCACCTTCACATTGCCGAAGTCAATCAGCTTATCAAGATGTACCAGTTCCTCTGTCTGCTTCATGTGCTGAACACCACGGTCGCACTCAGTGACAATCTGGAAAGGACAGTACAGAAGATATGCAGAGACAGACATGTTCTCCTTTCTCACTGCAGTCATTTGGGGAGGAGAGCACAACAAGAATTGAGAGATAAAATCATTTCTGCCTTCCCCAGTGCAGAGTGGTTTTTAAGCACTCAACTGTTTAAATATACAGGCTGGGGTCCAACACCCCCCCCGAGGTTACCTTTACTGGCATTCCTGTACCTGATGTATGGCTGCTATGGCCTCCTTCAGAGTGATGACAGGTTCTGAGTCAGCAGGGGTCAGCTTCAGGATGTTCTGAAATTACAGGATCACCAAAATCCTCTTACCCTCACAGGACAAGCATTCGGAAGGCTAAGTGGTAAAATAAGCTGAATCAGAAGTTAAAGCACTCGTGCGCACAGAAGCTCTGCCCGACCCATCCCCCAAAAAGGAATCATGGCCTCCTAACCTCCAGGATGATGCGCAGACGTGTGATTCGCTGAAAAGGCAGAACCAGGAAGGACTTAAGGCTCTGTCGCTGGCATACTGTGGCACCTTCCAGTTTACTCAGCACTTCAACAAATTCTCTGTTCTCCCGTCTGCGAGTAAGACCAGATTGAAAAGCAGCTCTTTAAAAACCTACCAGTGTAGCACAACCTGCTGCCATGAGAGTGTATGAGAGGGTACTGACAGCAGACGGCGAATGAGGGCCTCCTGGTACATCATGTTGGTGACGTATGGCACATAGGCCCTGCGCAGAGCAGCGCGGTGTTGAAGTACGAGGTCACCGACTTGTGGAATTAAAACGTTGTCCTCAAGGCGAGACTCCAAGCTCAACAAGAACCTGTAAACATTGGGAGCGTTTATGCTATACGGAAAACCCTACATACGCACTGTATATGGCAGACAACTTAGCAGAAGTTAAAAGTATTCAAATAATAATAATAATAATAATAATAATAATAATAATAATGTTTAAATGGTGCCTTTCTTGCACTTAAGGTTGCTTTACATGGCACTCTGTCAAAAAATTTAATCTCCAAATAATGAGTCATGCAAGTGTTGCTTTAAAACCCTGCTCCCCAAATCACGGTCCTTGTGGGCAAGCAGTTTGTTTTCCTCACTACCATAGTTTCAAGTTTGATGACTGTCTGACCAATCAATAGCAATTATTGGTCACTTAAATTTATATGAAGGAAAGAAAACCAGGACTGGATTTGAATTTGAAGGCCTGATTGGGGGGGGGAATCCCTGCTTTAACCCTTCAATGCCCCCTGTGACAAATCTGTCACACGATTTTGGGGGTTGTCAAAACCACTGACCCCACATAAATTTTGCAACCTAATGCCCATAGTGACATATTTAGACCATCAGTGCTGCCATCTGATGCATAAAAGTGGAACTGACACTACACTGGCTGCACCAGCTAACCTTTCCAATATGGCTGCCCCCATGGTGGAATGCACACGATAGATCAGCCCCAATTCATCACTGGATAAAGTAGACAAACAGGTAAGCTAATGAAAAATAAACTATGCCTAATACTTCAGCTATATGTCAACTACCAAAACAATGATGGACAAAAGTTCTCTTCATATCCTAGAAACTTAGTGGCATATGTCACAAAACTAAAATGAGGTCAAAGGTCACCAAAAATTAAAAATTGCTATTGGGTTGTTATTAGCCCCTCCCCAGGACATATTAACAGAATACAAAGATTTTTCTTTCAACTTTTACTAGAGTTGGGCATTTAAGGGTTAAAAGGTAAAATAAAAGCCTTACCTCTCACTGACCCTTTTAACCTGCGAGAGATTTGAGAAGAGGATGTGATGCTCCATTTTTGGCAGGATCTGTCGCAGCTCCTGCGATCCCAGGAAGTGGCTCGCAGCAACCATCAGACTCTTGAGGTACGAGGCTTCTGATCCAATCATTTCAAACATGGACTGACATTCAAAGCATACAGAGAAGGGAGGCACAGGCTTTAAAATCTACTCTTGTTGACCATTCTAGCTCCCAAACACTCTCACTGTAGCACATCTTCCCACACCAATGACATAAGTATTTGCCCCTTCAAGATTTTTATTTTTGCTTACTTGTCATTTTTTTAAATTTTCAGATCCAACTGATTTTAATATATGACAAAGTCAACGTGAATAAACACAAAATGCAGCTTTTAAATAATCATATATTTTACTGAATGTAAAGAGTTATTCAAAACCTATATCACCCATGCAAAAAAATAATTTCCACCCAAAACCTAATAACTGGTTGTGCCTCCCTTGGTTGCAACAACTGCAATCGAACTTGTGCGAAAACTGGCACTGCATCCTTTACACTGCAGTGGAGGAATTTTGGCCCACTTTCCTTTGCAGAATAGCATGAATTTAACCACATTTGAGGGTGTTTGAGCATGAACTGCCTGTTTGTCATGCCATAACTTCTCAAATTCATGCCAGGACTAGTGTCTAGGCTACTCCAAAACCTTCATTTTGTTTCATTTGAGCCATTCAGAGGTGGACTTGCTTGTGTGCTTTGGATCATTGTCCTGCTGCATAACCCAACTGCACTTGTGCTTTAAGTCACAAAATGATGACAGACATTCTTCGTTACCATTTTCAGGAAGAGAGCAGAATTAACGGTTTCATCAATTATGGCAAGTCACCCAGGTCCTGAAGCAGCCCCAGACCATCACGCTGACACCACCGTGCTTGACTGTTGGTGTGATGTTCTTATTATGGAATGCTGTGTTAGCTTTATACCAGATACAACAGGACCCAAATCCTCCAAGAAGTTCTACTATTGATTTGTCATCAGTCCATAGAATATTATCCCAAAAGCCTTAGGGGTCATCAAGATCTTTTTAGCAAATGTAAGAAAGTCTGCGTTCTTTTTAATCAGCAGTCCTTTTTGCCTTGCAGCTCTCTCATAGATGCCAATCTTTTGCATAGTGAAATGCTAAACACTGACCTCATGAGGCGAGTAAGACCTGCAGTTCTTTAGATGTTAGTCTGGGTCCTTTTGTCCTTAAAATGGGCTGTGTAACCCTTATCAGTCAGAAAGATGTCAATGACTTTGCTTCTTATCTGCTCTTGAATTTCTTCAGATTGTGGCATCATGAACTGCTATTTGTCTACTTCACATTGCTAGACAGGTTCTATTTAAGTGCCGTTTAGATTCAGCTGGGCTGACAGTAAGTATGCCAAGGTGTGTTGAGGGAAATTGAACCCAGTTATCAATTAAAAGAATTCAATTGGCTAATTTAGTTACTCATGGGGTAATTACTTTATCACATAGGGTCGGGTAGGGTTCGCTAGCTTTTTTTCTTCAATAAATTAAATCATCTGAAAACCTTGCTTTTTGTTTACTCACATTCTAATTGTCTAGCATTAAAATTAGTTTGATCATAAGTGAGACAAATATGCAAATACCGAAGATATCAGGGAGAGGGCAAATACCTTTTCACAGCACTAGAATGGGTCAGAGATGGAGTAAACACAATTTCCGACTAAATTATACTTTGGACGAAGAAGAGCCGTACAAACCAATTTAACCCAGGTCTAACTTAAACTACATCTGTAAAATTGGCCAAACAAACAAGTTCATTCAAGGGATTAAAAAGATAATCAGTCCGTGCTCTACATCTTTCAAAGTGCAGTGATACATAAAGTCGCAAACAAATGCCCCAGACTCACCTCCTGCAAGCGTTTCTCCCTGGGTGTCAGCACCTCCAGCAGGCCGCTCTCTTGAACCTCGGGACGGTCTTGCCACAGAGAGACATTTAAGGAATGTGATTGGGGGACAGGGTCCGCTCTGGTTTGATGAGGTGGGGTCAGGAGGCCAGGCAGTCCGATCGGGGCAAAAAATTTGGACACACTTCGCTTTCGGCTGAGCTCCTCTCTCAAACACTGCAGGCAGTAATCCTGGTACAAAGGCACTAGAAATAGATAGGGAATGAAAAACTCATCCAGGAATATATGGAGAATAAATAGCGAGCAGTTAGTCTGGTCCGTATATAGTGCAATAAAAGTGTAAAGAAACAGACTTACAAATATGAATATACTTAGACTCCGGAACTGAGGGCTCTTCGCCCTCATCCTGCTCTTCAGTTTCTCCAACATCCCTTTTTAAAAAAATGGGCATTCAGACATTTAATGTGTTCTCACTCTCAGAGGGTCACAGGCACTGGGGGCTCACTCCAATTGCTTATTTGAAAAAAGATCTAACTGGGAAACTTGAAAGTGACAATTTCTTGAAGGAGCACTGAATGGGTAAGAACATTCTTAAAAGATGGTGGACCTTGATCCACAGTTGCAATCAAAATTATTCAAACCCCATTGCAAATTTGGTTTACTGGCAAAATTTACAAACTTTCAGCTGTTTGTGATGAACAGATTAAAACAAGAACATTTTAAATAGCTCAACACAATATTACAAGTGGTTTCTCCAAATTTAACTCAAAATGCCACTTTTAATGACTACTGCAGTCTCAAAATTATTCAACTCCCTGAATAGAATCCGTCATAAGAGCATATTTGCAAGTCAGGTATTGTCTCAAGTACATCTAATGCAGCCAATCAAGAGCTTAATTAGTTGCATCAGGTTTGCTTGAGAAAGAACACATCAAATACTTGCACTCGCTAGGGGTTTGACAGTGACATTTGATTGCATATCAGAAATATGGCTGTCAAGAGAGTTGTCCAAAAAGCTAGTAGAGGAGATCATTGCCTGCCACAAACAAGGAGAAGGATACAAAAAGGTAGCACAGGCACTGAATGTTCGTAGAGATAAAGTTGGAAGCATAGTTCACAAGTTCAGAGTTAAAGGAAGAGTGGCTACAGTACCAGGATGTGGCAGAAAGAGGAAGCTGTGAATGGCTGCCACCAGATTCCTGACGAGACAGGTGGTCAAAAACCCTCGGGTGACTACAGGAGACCCGCAGCAAGACTTGGAGACAGGAGGCACTGAGGTTTCAGGTCGCACAGTAGGGCGCATACTAAACGTTGAAGGCCTCCAAGACACACCACAACTGATCCAAAAGCACAAGCTCCAATATGCTCAAAACCATATAAATAAGCCACAGAAGTTTTGGGATACTGTTCTGTGGAGTGATGAAACAAAACTGGAACTTTTCAGGCTTATGAATCAGTGGTATGTCTGCAGGAGGAATAAAGAAGCATATGCTGAAAAGTACACCCTGCCTACAGAGAAGAATTGTGGGGGCTGTTTGATACTCTGTAGCTGCTTTGCTTCCTCTGGCACTGGAAACCTGCAAAGTGTGGAGGGCAAGATGGATTCAGTCAAATACCAGGATATCCAAGGAGAAAATGTCATGCCGTCTGTACGGAAGCTGACGCTTGGGCATCGTTGGACCTTCCAACAGGACAATGATCCTAAGCATACCTCAACATCCACCAAGGCTTGGTTTCAGAAGAAGTCTGGGAAGATTCTAGAGTGCCCATCACATTCGCCTCACTTGAACCCCATAAAAAAAATCTCTGCTGGGATTTGAAGAAGGCAGTTACAGAATGCAAACCCTAGAATATTAGTGAACTGGAGGCCATTGTCCATGAGGACTGGGCTAAGATTCCTTGGGAATGCTGCCAGAAGCTGTTGTCTGCCTATGCATCACATTTCCAGCAGGTCATAGAGGCTCAAAGGGTGCTCTATTAAGTATTAAAGATGCTTGTCATGAAGGGGTTGAATAATTTTGAGCCTGCAGTAGCCAATAAAAGTGGCATTTTGTGTTGAATTTGGAGAAGACACTTGTAATATTTGTGTTGAGCTATTTAAATTGAAGACCTGTGTGCAAGAAGTACTTAAGTCACATTTTGCAAAAAATGAGCTGACACCAATATTAAAAGCCACAATGGCCAGAGCATCATCTGATATCAAAGATTTCTGCAAAGAAGCGCTCAAGTCTTGTGTATTGGTGCGTTTCCATTGTCATGATCTGCAATGTGTTTTGAAAACTTTGACCCCCAAAATCTCAAAAGTATTATTTTGTGACTTAGGTACTTCTTGCACACAGGTCTTCAATTGTACTCATTTGATTTGTTCATTGCAGACAGCTGAAAGTTTGTAAATTTTGCCAGTAAACCTAATTTGCAGCGGGGGTTGAATAATTTTGATTGCAACTGTACTTCTGGATTAAGTAAGGATAAAATATGTGACTGTACTGAGTCCTGGATGTTCCATGGAGGTTCTCACCTTTGCTGTCCTTGGTTCTCTTGGGGAAAAAGTGCACTAGGCACTTGCGGTTCCCCCTCTCCCGGGCCACAGGAGAAGAGCCGGGGCACAGATGAGGGGACATGCGGCCCCTTTATCCATGCATCAGAGGAGGCTACAGACCGTAGGGCTGCGGCAATACCACCAGCTGGACTCCACAGTGTGTCTGTTTGATTGGGACCACAGGTGCAACATAATAATGGAGCACAGGTGGATTAGGGAGGGAAACATTGGCTCAAATGACCAACACCATAAAAATCAGATTTGGTAATCAAATAGCCTACTGACAACTTCACTGCATCAGCATTACCATACAGCCGTAGTATATACAGTTTAATAAATCTTAAATGCTGGCTACTTTATGCCTTATTGTATGCTTCATCAGAATTTGCTTCTTGCATTTCAGCGCTTCACAATTTTGAAACAATTGTGCCATTTGACACTTATTAAATGACATTTTTTTCCCAGTGCAGGTTTAGATAACTACCGATGAGGTTTCCATAATCCCCTTTGACCTCTAGTTCAGAAGGTTCTGGCAGTCCTGTAGCCTCCTGGTTTCCCTGATCGTCCACATACCCAGGTGCATCGTTGTCCCGGACGGGTGGGGTTCCCTTCACTTCGCAGGGTTTGTCATCATCTGGGTGATAATTTCTCCTGACAGGAGAGAGTCTACCGCCGAGCAGTGCCACTGGCCCCTGCTGGCCACTGAAAGAACTACGATGCCGCATTGCTGCCTGTCGCTTCAGGGTAACAGGGGTTGTGTGTGACCTGAAGGACATGTCCATGTGCGAGTCAGTGGCACACGCAGACTGAAAGTCAGGATACAGATTAGTTACCGCTAGGCGGATACATATGCAGCCTTCGAGCAAAGAAACCTCTAAAAGTCGACTGGTTTTGCTGCCTACAGCAAATGTAATTCATTTATCAGGCCTATGGACGCGCAGGTGGTATTATATTAACTTAATGTTGAGAAAAACATATATTGAGCAGTAATTCAACAATAGTATGAGATAGAATGTGTTCCTTAGGTTCCCCCCGATCAATTTTTTTTTTTTTAAATGCAACATACAACCAGAAATACATGACAAACCAAGGCACGGCTGTCAATGCTGAAGTAGCTCGTAAATCTTTTCTAACAAAAAAATGTCAATGGAAGGATCGTTCCCTACCTGGCGTCAGTGGTTTTGGTTGAAAGATCGGCCACTTTTTTTTTTTTTTTTTGAGGGGGGAAAAAAACAGAATTACCTCCCTGGCGGAAAGAATATTCAGTAGGTGAATACGAATGGAACTTTTTCACTCCGTTGCCTTGCAATTACGCCCCGCTCGCTGATCCCGTAGGTGTTGAACTGAGTTTTCATAGACGACAACTCCTCAAACCAAGATAATTCGACTCGGTTAAGAACTGTGGATTTAAGTAGTCATATCCGCCTTTCGGTCAGGTCGAGGGATCATTAGTAGTAAACGTTTGGCGCCCACGTGTTCTAATTTTCGCTTATTATTTTCAGGTGTAGCACTTCTATACGGTGGCTTATAGGTAGAACTCGCAAAGCAAAACGCGAAAAATCAGGTAGTTTGATGCAACATATAGTAGTCTTGGGATTTTGCTTTAAAACACAAATATTTAAAAATATAACCAGATCATTTAGGAAGGCTCTGGTAATACCCATCTGCTGAAAACCTGTGACATTTTGGTCTTAAGGAGATGCTTACAATCCCCATTAAGCAAAAATAACTTTTCATAGTAACGCAACAACTGAATGTGAAATGCATAATAGGCCTTTATTTGCATTGTGCGACTTACAGTACCAAGTTAATGTACGTCAACATAATTCGTGTCAAGAATATAGCAACAACACCCAGGTTATGAGGTGAATTTGAACACTATACGGTACAGTCATTTCATTAGACTTCTTCATTCATCTTGAGAATAGAAACTTAATTGACCAGCAATTGTCCTGTGCACACTCATCTTTCAAAGGGAAGATGATCATTCCCAAAAAACAAAAGGCAAAGTGTTCTTTTAACTCAGTTAACTTTGAATGCATGAACATAATTGTTCATGAAATTCTAAAAATACAAAAAAAACCCCTTCCCATATCTGGAACTACAAAAAAAAAAAAAAAAAAAGGAAAATTCTTTAAGTTAAAATGAATGTCCAAATAAACCCAGTAAGGCAGCACCCCAGAGGGGAATTGAGATGCTTTCAGCTGGTAAAGGTGATAACATCAGAGGCATGTGCTGTAGAGAGGAGTAGGCTTTTTTTGGCAGAAAAGTGAGTGCAGGATCAATCAAAAGCTCAGGGAAAGCTTTTGAAGGATTTGAAGTAAAGGCACCGGACAGAGCATAAGCATCTGTACACCAACACAGAGAGCAAAATCAAGGTCAGCTGTTGCAAGCAGCTGCATTTTTTCCGTTGCATAGGATACCAAGTCCATCCTTAACTAGTCTCTCTCAGATCCTCACAGTCACCCTTAATTTGCAGCATCTTTTTTTTTTTTTTTTTTGTGAACTCCCAATAAATATTATTTAAAACCAGTATATATACACTACAGAATAGTACATGAAAAGGCCACAGCAATTGTAAATTACAGATTATGCCTATAGTGATGTTCACAATGACGTCAACGTGGTTGCCAAAAAGGCTCATCTTACACTAAGTTTACTAGTAGATTTCTGTCTTTACATGTACTTAATAAAAAGATCGAAAATAACGATTCCAATCAGTTTTTGAGTTATAGGTTGCACCAACATGCTCGCTTCTGGGTTCAGGAATCACGTTTCTGAGGATTTTAAGCGAAGAAACAAAGAGGCTACTTGCCATGTTATTTATGTCCTGATCATGCTTTCTGCCAACCGCCAAACTGCGCATGCACAACTTTGACGTCATTGTTTGAAAACAGTCAACATCGCTATATCAACCGCCTATCAATTCCCAACTTTCATATTAATCTTTTGATTTCACTGGGGTCTAATGGTGGAAGTTTTCACAATAGCGCGAACAGCAAATGGAATGTGGATGTATGCCATGACATGGCAGGAACTTCTATACAACCAGTCGCTAACAGTCAAATATAAGAGTTGTTTACGATCCTATACTGTGTCTTTACAAGAGAAGGAATAAAGACAGAAAATTACATTTATGGAGCATTAAACCAACTTTCCAGTAACTTTGTAAAGTGCAAAGAATTAACATTTGTTTTGCCCACAAATCTCTCAATCCTTTAAGGAGAATGCCTACTTCTAAGAGAGTGGATGAATATTTTCTGCCATAATTTAGTGATTTATTCCCTGCTGGATCTGGAGTAGACACCTGCCAATGCTCTTCATCTGCTAACCAGTGGCGAAGGCAGTATGGAGTAGAGATTAAGGCAGGAGCCATGTATTCCATCAAATGGTCACATAGAAACTTCCCAAAATCAGCTCTACACTGTGCTAAATGGCAGGCCCAAAGCCATACTGCCACATCATTCCACTGAAATTCACAAGGGATGCCACTTAGTACAGGGCATATGTCTATGGTACAACTTCGACCATAGATAACAGCAGCACTAAATCTTCGTTCATTCTCCTCCAAAAGACACCACGGCAGCTTCATTGTTCTTCCTGTGTCCATTGTGATTTTCATAATGTATTATGTTATCTAACAGTGAGTTTTAAAATTTTCACTATAAAAAGAATGCTTCTCACATGGGCATGCACAGGCGCGCAAATATATAACACATGGTGATAGCATGCAATTGCAAACACTGCTCCCCATTTCTTCAGGAAAATGAAACAAAGATTAACATTGGAAATGTTAATGTATACACACACACACAAACCAATCAAGCCAGGAGTGTTCAAACAGACACAAACTATAAAATAAATGACAATGTGCAATAACTGCCATTCAGGTAAAGGCATTTCCCACATAAACAGTGACCTAGCAGTGTTCAGTGCACACTCTTCCAGCTGCACAAACTGACCAGCGGTCAGCTCCTGTGCATTCAGTTTGAGTATAGTGACTTAAGTAAAACTGAGGTAAAAATCCAGCCGTTGCAGCTTTCGTAGTTGACTTCATAGTTGCTATCTAGCAGCTTTTGTAACCAGGAGTCCTGAGATTGTGCCATTATTCCCTTCCTCAGAGCAGCAGTATCACTGAAGCATTTTACAGATTCTGGTCAGCACCAGCACCAGGCCTCCACACGGAGACACAGCCTGTGTGCTGAAGGTCTTGGGTTTATTGCAGCATTACTCTTCAATGATAAACCATGGGACATCAGGTCGGAAGCCCTCAGAATACTGAATCTCAGTGTTCTCCATGAAAGTGACTCTGCGTATGAATCCACATCCATGTTTGCTGAGGCCTCTGGCTCCAGGCCTCTCAGCTGCTGGGCTCCCCGGGGGCTGTACCACGCTGCAGGCCGTCACTGCGCAGCCAAGAGCTCCGGATCTGGGCCAGCGTCTCTCCACAGCGCTTCTGTACAGCAGCGTCCGACACGCTCTTCTGCGGGAGGGTCAGCTGTGGGACAGCGGAGGAGAGGGGCGGGGTAATGAGGACAGGGGTGGGGACATGTGATTGATGGGGTAAAATTGGGGAGGGGATTGGATGATGAGGAGAAGAGCAGGGAAATGAGAGGATAATTAAGAGGTGAAGGACAAGTAGATGGACAACAGCAGGGAGGGGCTGAGACATACAGAGAGGTTCAATCCTGTTGCAGTGTTTAAAGTTCCCCTCCCATATCATCAGGTGCACAGCCAATCAGCCATTACAAGCCTGTTCAAATCCTGCCCATCCAGACATCACACTGGGGAGGGGCCACCCAAACTGATTAACTGGTCAGCTGAAGTTGATCACTCTTTCTTGCCTCTGGGCAGTATCATCCATCCATCATCTATACTGCTTCTTCCTCACTTGAGTTGCAGGGGAGCTGGAGCCCATCCCAGCTGACAATGGGCGAAAGGCAGGGAGATCTATGGGCAGTCTCTTTGCAAGAAATTTTGTATTGGCCAATCGGCCGTGAACCTGATGATACGATGGGGGACCTTTAACCCTTAGCGCGCTGAAATAAATTTTCAAATGCTTAAAAATGTAAATATCTTGAGCTTTTGAAAACCTGTCATGTGGCGACCTTGCGGGAGCTCTTTTCATCAAGTCGTCACATGATAGGTTTTCAAAAGCTTTGATCTTATTTCATTATATCAGCTAGCAGCAAATGCTGTGTTTAGCGCTTTAAGGGTTAATGTTTTTTTTTCCCCCCTGTTCTGAAAATACAGTTTTCTTCATGAATCTCCCCTTCTGTCTAACCTGACAGATGTCTCTCCACGCCCTCTCCAAAGCTCGGAGCAGCCTCTCTCTCTCCTCACTGCAGCTGAAGTACAGGACCCACGGGGGCAGCAGGTGATCGCACTCCTCTGTAAACTCCTGTAACGGGGCAGAGAGAGACCGCTCTTAACTCCTTATCCTGGAAAATCAAGATTTAGCCCAATGAACTGACATCTCGTGGGTGTCTCACAATGACACAGTATTCTCCGTCTCTCTCCAGGCAAACGCCAGTGATGTCACCCAGCTCCGCCGTCCCCAGGGCGCGGAAGAAGCTGGTCTGACAGTCCTGGTGACACGTCAGCAGCTGTCTGTCCGTGAGCACAAGACAGCAGGGGATATATGAGGAGGGGCCGGATCCGAGAGGGACCATCTGTAAGGGAGGGAGAGAGACAAAGGGACAAAGGGGAGAGGGAGGGAGAGAGACAGAGGGGAGGGGGAGGGAGAGAGACAGAGGAGAGGGAGGGAGAGAGACAGAGGGGAGAGGGAGGGAGAGAGACAGAGGGGGGGAGGGAGGGAGAGAGAGAGGGAGGAGAGGGGAGGGAGAGAGACAGAGGAGGAGAGGGAGGGAGAGAGACAGAGGAGAGGGAGGGAGAGAGACAGAGGGGAGAGGGAGGGAGAGAGACAGAGGGGAGAGGGAGCAGAGAGAGAGGGGAGAGAGAGAGGAGAGGGGAGGGAGACAGAGGGGAGAGGGAGGGAGAGAGACAGAGAGGAGGGGGAGGGAGAGAAACAGAGAGGGGGAGGGAGAGGGAGGGAGGGAGGGAGAGACAGAGGGGGAGAGGGAGGGGGAGAGAGACAGAGGGGGAGGGAGGGAGGAGAGAGACAGAGGAGAGGGAGGAGAGAGGGGAGGAGAGAGACAGAGGGGAGAGGGGAGGGAGAGAGACAGAGGGAGGGGGGGGAGAGAGACAGAGGGGAGAGGGAGGGAGAGAGAGAGGGAGAGAAGGGGAGAGAGACAGAGGGGAGGGGGGGAGAGAGGAGAGAGAGACAGAGAGGAGAGGGAGGGAGAGACAGAGGGAGAGGGAGGGAGAGAGACAGAGAGGAGAGGGGAGGGAGAGAGAGAGGAGAGAGGAGAGACAGAGGGAGAGGGAGAGACAGAGGGGAGAGGGAGGGAGAGAGACAGAGAGGGGGGAGGAGAGAGACAGAGAGGAGGGGGGAGGGAGAGAGACAGAGAGGAGAGGGAGGGAGAGACAGAGGAGAGGGAGGGAAACAGACAGTGAGAGATAGAAAGATGGAGAGGGGTGGGGAGAGATAGACAGACAGGGAGTATCAGAGTGAGAGCACGCACTTGCAAAATGACAAATACCCCTGCTGTGCAGTGTGAGCAGAGTTGTATAAAGGGTATTGGGGCCCGTCGGCGGGGGGGCAATGTGATGTAGGCTTCGGTGTGAGTGCATGTGTGACCTCACCCCTTTGGACACGGCCTGGCAGAGCACCTGCATCCACTCGGCCATGTCCTGCTCACTGTCGGCACTCAGCTCCAGAGAGGGCCGTGTCAGCAGCAGAACCTGGAAACAGTTCCCCCTCTGAGAGGAGCTGCTGCGCCTACAGCCCCCACAATGCTCCTCTCTGCAAGGCATCATGGGAAATCCACAGAGAAAATTATATCCAGACTCTGCTTCCCATAAATTTAAAAACTTACCTAAAGCTTAATTTTTTCCATGAAAATCACCAAATCATTAATATTTTTCTGACAGTTTGCTCTCATCTAGGTGCAGCGATGATATTTTTTTTTTCTCTCCCCAACTTTTGATTGATCCAGCTTAAATCAAATCTTTATTCCTTACTGTTTTTTTCCTTTGGCTAAATTCACATGTTGAGGCCTTCGACATTAATCACACCCACCAAAAACAATGATGCCTGCATGACTTCAACACAGGTCATGGTTTCAAAACCGATAATGGACTACACTGCATCAGCCCTCAAAAATTGGCGCGAACGATCGTTCAGTTCGCGCAGAGGTTACGCAAATTCAAAAACGAGCGAACATTTTCCCGTTCGCGCAAAAACGACGTAAAAAAAAAAAAAAAAAAAGAAAAGAAAAAAAGGCAATCAAAACAAAACATGTTCAGCTCGATTCTTTCCCTCCTCTTCCATAAAACCCAGGAGAGCTCAGAAAGGGAGGCAATCCACCCCATTCATATGGCCCCGCTCGTTACATCGGTGAACATGTATATGGCTATAACATTACAGCCAACGGGGAATTAGGGGGGCACAGCACAGGAATAAGGTTTTTTGCCACACCGTCAATTCTGAGGTAACTTTTGACTATGGCTGTCAACTTGCCTGAAGAGGATCCTCAACATTCCCACAAAGAAACCAATGCAAGTAAAATAATAATAATAATAATAATAATAATAACAACAACAAAAATAATAATATAACTACACTAGAACTCGTCTAAACCGTCCTTGTATAAAATGGAAACTCGCTCATATTGGACAGCAGCTCTAGTCCCGATTTTTCTGCAATGTTTTCCCATTAAATAAACATCGAATATACCGGATTTTATTTCACAGACTTTCGCTTACATCGGACAAAATGTCCAGTCCCGTCACAATGCATTTCCATTGAAAAGAACTCGCGTATTCCGGACAAGCTGTTTTGCACCATGCACATACGCAGTTGCAACAGAGCAACGTAATGAAATTCGGCTTTCTTACACTGTTATAAACTGACTGAATTTAACAGTTAAATTGAAGAATTGTCTCATTATTTTAACTCTAGCCTAAGTGGAGTCCTGCACGCAATTTACCGTGGTTTACACTTAATATGGACAGAACTCTGTTGTAAATTTATTGTAAAATTACAGCTAAAATAACTGGCAAAAATGTGCAAGTTTATAACGGTGTGTTTACGGAAACTGAAACTGGCGCGGTTTTATTTACACACTAGTTTTTTTTTTTTTTTTTGTCTTCGTCATTCATCCCAGTTGGAGCAACACGCGGTAGCCTATCATCCTGTTATCCATTGTGTCAGGGCAAAGACAGACTAAATAAAGACAAGCAGGTATGTGCATTCAGAATGAAGTTGTTCCGATCTTTATACACAAAGCAAACGTATAAATTCAATTCATACATGTATACAACGGATATAATCTGTTATGCACATATAGCGGATATACTCTGTTTTATAAGTACAACGGATTTTGTCCGTTTTATGCATACAGCGGATTTCGCTTATAACAGACAAAATCAGCTGGTCCAATTGAATCCGTTATACGCGAGTTTTACTGTAGACTATGTGTATATAATTACGTAGGTCATCGTTTGATGTGTTGGAGAGGTTAGCGGTATAATGATAAGGGAACGATTTATTTATTTATTTGTTTGTTTGTTTGTTTTTATGGGACGACATTACCTACAGGCCTCGCTAAATCTCTTCAGTTCGTAACAAAGTGACTGACAGGCTAGTTTGGAAATTACTGAAGGTAACAGCCTTCCTATCTATTGTAACGTTAAGCCTGATCATAAACGAAGTGTAATTCTGTGTTTTTTGAAGCGGTTCGCTAGCTAGCAGACACTCGGGAATCTGTCTAGTTAGCTCGCTGTGGCGCACTCTGACCGCTTCAGTCGTGAATGTCACTGAATGAGTTGACGTTAGAATTAATACTGTCGATCTAGCTGTGACTAGGCCTACTCTTTTATTAATAGGGTAAACGGTTCTTGAATGTAAGGTTAAAATGTAGGCCTATAATAGGCCTACAACATTAACGACGTTGGTATTCCACCAGCTACCTTGTTGATGAACGTTTTCCAAATAAAAAGATCTCAAGTGTTACGGCCCCAGGGCCTTTGTCACAGTTCATTGCTATGTGATGCTGTGTGGTGTCTCTTCTCTGTGCAGTGATCTCCTTGATTGGTACGGAGCTTATTGGGAGATTGGATGCAGCTGGCCACTGCTTCCAGTTTCTCCTTAAAAACCCGCCTCTCCTGCAGTCGGTGTCTCCCCTCTTCCCCTGGCACCATGACAGTCCGAGTTTCCTGATTGTGTTTGTTAATTTCCTTTGTTAGTTTGAATATTTTGTTGTGTTGTTAATTTACAGTTATCATTTGTTAAATAAATTCTTTTGCTTTGCTTAATCCCTCCTGTGCGCTTCCTCTTTTGTTGTGGCCTCAGAGCTGAGCCATAACAAAAGTCATATCCTGATAGTACTAATAAACACTAGTGCGATTTTCAGATGAGTCTCATAAACTGGTTAAAGAGAAAGGCGGACCGTGACCACAGAGGCGCTAAGGTTAGTGAAGGAAATTAGGGCAGGCAACGTCAAATTGGCTTCAATAAATTTCTGTGTTAAGCCACCCCATTTTGCGAGTATCTTTTA
Organism: Gymnothorax javanicus; assembly: GCA_029692085.1. Taxonomy (NCBI): domain Eukaryota; kingdom Metazoa; phylum Chordata; class Actinopteri; order Anguilliformes; family Muraenidae; genus Gymnothorax; species Gymnothorax javanicus. The sequence goes on from CM056202.1 coordinate 80,243,727, forward strand.
TTACAAAGAAAAGCTTAAAATCAATACAAAAATGGTACTTTGTGACTAGTTCAAGTTCAACTATGGCCATGCTTTATAATCAGTATCTAGTGTCAGCAGATAACTTGAATCTGTTGATTGTTTGGTAAATCGTAATTTGTCCAGAAAACTCACCAGAAGTCCCCATTTAAAGTGCAATTTTTCAAAATTTTCTTTCGGGGGAGAATTACCCCGGAACCCCCTACTGTTGCTAGGTTACCAACACATAGCACAGCTGCTACAAAAAATTCTAGGGGAAACACTGGTGAACGTCAAAACTTTTCGAAAATGGTGGTTTAAAGATGACTTTTCTATCAATTTGAACGACGAAGGAGACATTCCATGCCTGCAAAACCCGTTTTGCGAAACCTGTTTTGGCGTAACCCATTTGCATAACCTATGGGTTACGCAAAAAGTGCTTAACCGAACTATGGGTTACGCAAGGTAAATTCCACGTAACCCGTTTTCTGGTTAAGCAGATTTTTCAAATTTTGAGGACTGCTGCATGCTCAGAACAGGAACTTACTTGCAAAACTTTGAAGCTGAATTCTGACCTTCAACCACTTATATGATATCAACTTCATTTCTGTGCAGTGATGCTTAATTTGCCGTAATAACAACAATAATACAAACCTCAGCTAAGAGTGATAAATATTTGGCTCTTACCCCATGGAAACTGACAGCAGGGGTTTTACACCATTTCTCTCTGGGTACTGATACAATATACCATTGCTGTAAAATACAAAGCATTTGATTTGGTTAAGAGAGAAGGTAGAAACTCAGTATGCAAACTTATGTAAAGTTCACCATGTAATATCCACCCATCTATCATCTAATCCATATTCTTGGTCAAGGTTGCACACAGAGCCAGAGCCAATCCCAGCATGCATTGAGCAAAAGGCAGGAAACGGTACTAAATGACTTTTGAAAGGAAAAAAGCACCAAGCTTAAAGTGGAGCCATAATAAACCCATGAAACCAAGATGGCAAAGACTCTGCATTAATTAAAAATGAGTAATTGTACCTGAGCACCAGATAGCACCTCTTCCAGATCTCTCGGCCCAGGTAAGAGGTCCCAGCCCGGTAAAACAGAGGTCCTTCTTTAGTGCTGCCGGAGCCCGGGGCCCCGCTGAGAGGCCCCGGGGACATTACACTCACATCCATGGGGTCCTCCCAGTGAACCAGGGAATACATCTGGATGCAGACCTGTGATACCTGAGGCACAATACAGCACACGACAGTCACAGCCTGAAGGTCTGATCACTACCATGTAAGCAACTGTGATTCCTGCACTACATGCAGGTAGATGGATAATAATGGAGAAGATGAAATTATGGACTCAAATAGACAGCAAATAAAGAAAATTTACAATTGATTATTATTTTACTGTATTCAGACATTAAAAACTTATTAATTTTTCCTTTAAAAACTGAGAAAAGCAGGAACATATCAGACAAGTTTCCCACATTCCTCAGGTCTCTTGGTCACGGCCTCCTTAAGACTGAGGCCAACTACATTGAGCCCATATAACTCTACAGGAGGCTCTATCCTGTCTATTAAATCTAATTACAAAATATTTCTGAATACTTTGATAATACAGGGTGGAAAAAAAAACTAAAAGCCCATGTACCTTGAGAACTGCCTTGAAGCACAGGCCTGCCTCACCACCAAGCTGGCTGGATTAAACCCATCAAAGAGATCACGGGGTTTGCTTTTACCATTAACACCATCATTAGTTAAAGAGGAATTCCGACAAAGTGACCTTAGAAATGAGATGGTCTGTCCACAGTATATTTCACACAAAGGCATGAACGTGTTTTACAGGTAGTGTAATAGGCTCAGGCTGGAGAGGCCTTATTTCAGACGGAGTGGCACCTCGCAGTGTGACTCCTGGCTCACAAACTTGGTCAGGGCCAGCCTCTCCATGGTAGCGTCGAACAGGACAGGCGGGTAGGGAGGACTCCGACGACTTTTCCTCATGGCCGCATTGAGAGCATCCAGAAACCAGCTGGGATGGTGACAAAAATGCATAAAGGAAGATTTCCAGCAATGCCAATTTTGTAGATGAGAGTTGGCCTAAATGTTCATTTAAGTGCGGGTAAACATTAGTTAGCCGGTGAGGGTATTTGCAACACAAAATAAAAGAGAAGCACTCAGACTGTACAGATATACCATTTATTATCTTGCCCCTGGATCTGGGTGTGGATTGTCTCTAGTTTGTTGCATTTCTTCGTTCATTAAAACCTAAAACAGGCATCATCAAATCACAGTCCTCAAGGTCCAAGAAATGTTGGTATCATACCCTTTCTTTACCTTACAATCAGGAGTGAAGAACTTGGTGGTCAATTAGAGGCACTAACTATTCAGATCATTACCGGAAAGCAAAGAAAACCTAGTTTGGATTTGGATTCAAAGTCCAGATTTGATTCCCCCTAAAATATTGTGGCAATCATTTACAAACTTAGTAAACAGGTCAACCATGATCCAGAATACAAGCCATCTCATTTTGGAGAAAGTTGGTTTGACATAAGTTCAAGTTCAACAAAAATGTAGGCTTAAGTTCAAGAATCTTTTATTTTTTACCATAAATACTGATGTAGTGGTCGGGATCTCCCACAAACAAAGTGAAAATGATGCAAAGATTCAGCATTAAACTCTACAAGCTCTGATGTGTAAAACAATGTAATACCCCTCCATAGCAACAGGGGTATTTTTTTTTTTTTTTTTTTTTTTGAAGGGGGGGGGGGTGTTAGGTCAAAATTTTCTCATGTCTGCAAAATCGTCATTTTTTATTTATGTTAAAATTTGACGTGGCATCAAATTAGAGATATCTTACAGGTCATCAAATACACAGGGAATAAGCCCATTAACTTCCAGTTTCCTTGGCAACAAAGCTTTCTCATTATGAGCAATGGGACTTCATACCCACGCATTAAAACACCTGCCAGTTGCTGCAGGTAGGAAATAACAACAGTTAAGTAGTTATTTCATGTTATAATTGAGTCAACACAAAAGCAGTGAAATGCTTGCTGGGGTGGGGTATGTTGTCCCTGGCAACATTTTTTCACAAGTGTTTAGGAGAATATCTTCATGACATATCAAGACGTTCAACTCTTAATGACCTCTGCATTCAAAAGCAGCACACTTCCACAAAACAGATCCACAAAACAAACCTGTTCATGCTGAAGAAGTTAGCCCGAAGTATGGGCCCAAAACAAAATATTTTAAAAAGCTCAAAGGGACAAAAGGAGAGGACAGAGGTAATGCTTACGCAGTTAGTGAAATGTCCGCAGTGTCCAGCAGGAACTGCCTCCTCCTGTTTGCGCACACGAGCCTAACAGTCTGCTGGTCCAACCCCACCTACGACACAGAAACACATGGGCTTTAACGGTTGCGTCCTTAATGCAGAACCTGGAGACCCATACAACACATGCACCCTAGCCGCACTCACAGAGATAAAGTCCAGCTCGCTGTAGCTGACAGCATCCTCCACAGTGTAGGGCTTCTCCACAGACCCTGGGAAACAGCGAGCACACGGGATGTTCTCAATGAAACCAGGGCCTCACCATGCCCCCAAACACCATGCTGCAAGGATCTAGCCCAATGTATCAAGTGACAGCACATTTCATGTAACAAGTGAATTGGGCATCCTCCCAAAAACTGCTAAAAATAGGCATCCTTCTTAAAAGGCTTGGACAAGATGTTGATAAGCAGGACTGCCCATGATATTACAAAAATCTCACATCAAAGTAACAGTGTATTAAAAGCACAAGAGGACATGAAATTCCAGAAAGGGAATGGTAATTAATGACTGAGATGCGAGTATGACAGTGAGTGAGTATCAGAGTAGATTGATGTTGAATGGCCCTGGTTTAAAGGAACAGAGCTGTAGGCCCCAGATGAAACTGACCTTTCCGGAGGAGGTAAATGTAACAGTCTGTCAGCACGACACACAGTGCCAGCAGGTCACCCTCCATATGGCCAGTGCTCATGCTCACCATCTGAAAGACCATTGGGTAAAACCATCTTAAAGGTCACTGGTTAAAAACGTCTGAAAGAGCATTAATCAAAACAATCTCAGAGGCCACTGTTAAATACACTGAAGGGGCATTGGATGACCCCTTAAAGTCTTAAATTACCACTTACGTTTTCCCTTAAGTCAGTTCAAAGTCCAAAAACGCATCTTTTCATATTGTGGGACAATGTCACTGACAGATTCTGTATTTACTGGTAGCAGCGCTTCACTGTTGCTACATCAAACTTATATTGAGAGAAATATTCAAACCCAGGATGCCTTGTTTTTATGACCAAAGTATTACATCAAATGAAAAGTATCAAAATCTCATACATCATTTAATAGATATTTCATTGTAATTCAGCAGGACATATTTGGGATCATTAGAAATCCTGGGATTTCCACAAGATTTTAAAATAGGCCTTAAGTTTCACAGGACTGAATACAGCAGCTGCATTTGATGGACCCATGTAAGGATCTGAGGGTTTTATGGGGTTAATTTAAATCCATCTGAGAGAACTATGGCTAGGAAAGTCAAACTAAGTCAAACTGCTCCTCATTCGCCCATCTCCAGAATAATAAAACACATCATGTTCTCAAGGCAGCTTTACACGTGTGAGCTGGATCTAATTCTGGCGCAGTATGTGTGTCAGCTGTCTGAGTGAGGACACGCCAGCGACAGAGTACATAACATGGGTGTGCGTGTCATGGGCTCGTTAACGCAATGGACCAGCTCCAGCCGGTCTGAGACATTCAGCATACGAGCGCACCCCTCGCTCCTCCAACTCTCTCCTCTCACCTTACACAGCTGCTCCTCCCCCTCCCTGAACACATGAAGCATCAGCAACAGCAGGCGGTTGTTGTCCACGCTGGAATAAAGAGCTAACGTTGAGTGTCATACACCAACACAGGGAAATTACAGCTACAGTCAATGTTATACGCCAACACTGGGAAATACAGCTACAGTCAGTGTCATCTGCCAACAATTGGAGTCAGACATACTGCGACAATCAATGTCATACGCCAACACCAGGAAATACCTCCAGTCAGTGTCATGTGCTAATACTACAGAGAGTGTCATACACCAACACTGCAAAAATACAGCTACAGTCAGTGCAATACACTAAAACTGGGAATTAGCGCTACAGTGTCATATGCTAACACCAGGAAATACAGCTAGTCAGTGTCATATGCCAACATGGGGAAATTCCGCTATAGTCAGTGTCATACGCTAACACCATGACATACAGCTACAGTCAGTATCATCGGCTAAAACTAGGAAATATAGCTGCAGTCAGTGTCATACACAAACACAGGGAAATACAGCTACAGTCAGCGTCATACGCTAAAACTAAGAATTACAGTGACAGTCCGCGTCATATATGGTAACACAAGGAAATGCAGCTTCAGTCTGTGTCATACGCCAACACTGGGAAACACATTTAGTCAGTGTCATGCGCTAAAACTAGGAATTACAGCCACAGTCAGAGTCACATGCTAACACGAGAAAATACAGCAATAGTTTGTGTCATCCGACACCAACACGAGGAAATACAGCTACACTCAGTGTCATCCGCTAACACTAGGACATAGAGCTACAGTTAGTGCCATACACTAACATAAGGAAATACAGCTACAGTCAGCGCCATACGCTAACACTAGGAAATACATTCAACTCCATTTAACCCAGATCTTACAGCATAACAGTAGGCTGAGTGGGCAAATCTGAGGCCATTATGAAGCTACACGTGTAATGTCTATGCGTGATTTACCAGTTCCTTTTTTTGTGGTACTCTCAAAAGAAAATTTTTGATTCCAAATAAATACCAGACACAAACAACCCATAAAACAGAAGCACATTAAGTAATTTCCAGAGAACAAATTCATGGTAGTGTTCTAGGAGAAATAAGTCCTGAGACAACCAACAATGTCCACTGTAACTGTAATATTCAGCTATGTATCAAGCCCATGTGATATGAATACTGTGACAGAAATGACATTGCAAAAAGACATGAAAAGATTCATCATCAAATATAAAATTCAATTTCAATTAAATTTTTTCATTGAATATGAAAAAATGGTGGATTAAGGCTTCATAAGGACAGTCGCTTCACCTGATTTCAGCAGGATGGCTGCATTCTGAAGGATCGCTGTCCTCTTCCTTTACTTCTTGGCTCTCTTTTTCTGTGAGAACACCACCGTCTCCTTCCTCCGGACTCACCTCCTGCCCCTCCTCCACTTGGGCAGGAGTGGAGTCTGGCTCGGCCGGTTTCTCTCCCTCGGACTCGCTGTGTCCAGGAAGTTCCTTCGACGGGCTGAGCCCTGCGGGGTCCTCCTGCTCGTGTCCACCACAGGGGGCAGCAGAGTTTAAGCTGTGGGAGGTGAAACAGTAGAAGTCTGCAGGAGCTGGGGGGACCTGCAGGAAGTTGGGGTCCTGCGCTGTGGGGCGGGACAGGGGGGAGGCTGGGGACAGAGACACACAAGGACCAGCCCCTGCCTCAGTCGCAGAGACTCCCTCCATCTCATGACCTCTTCTACCCTCCCCCTCCCAGTCACGCACATCTATGTCCAAGCTCCCGACCACCTCACTCAGAAGCTGTCCCACTCCATCCATGGATGAGGTGTCAGTCATCTCCGGGAGGCGGAGCAACCCCTCTACATCGTTCTCCACCTCCTCGTTCCTCAACCTCATTGTGCCCATCCGGTGGTCCTGAGGGCCTCCGGTGGATGAAGGCCCCTCCACGGCACAGCTGCCCCCGGGGGGTTCCTCATTTCCCCTCCCGACAGACGCTGACGCCCCCTTCCCTCGCCGCTTCTTCCCCGGCTTCCTCCGACGGGCCAGCCTGGGACAGGAACAAGGGGAGCGGGATACCAACATTGGTTCCAACAGGTTCTGACACACAAATGCTCTTCAGAGTTCAATAATTATTTTTGTGGCATTCTATTTAAGAGGCCTTCCCAGGTTCAAAATGAATTTTTTTTTCATTTTGTTCAATTTTTCTCCTTTTCCCCTTTAAGGTTCACTAAGATGTGTACTTCAAGAAAATCAAAACGTTTTGTCATTAATTTCATCAATTTTGTTACAAAAATTACTTTTTTGAAGCTCTCCCACCTCAAATAATTTTATACGTCAGCTAAGATCTGGTGACTTTCAACACTTGTGGTGCTGATAGCTTCTATATTTTTCAAACAAATTGCCTCAAATTTTGACTGTAGACTTGTTGGTTGTTTCTGCATGAAATCACATTGGCTTTTTCTGACAGGGGCAAAGGTATCAATTTCATGGAAGTGAATGTGTCATCCAACTGACCCATTTGAGGAATTTTTTTTTAGAAAAAACCACTAGAAAAGAGGCCTGTCGGCCTAGAGAGCTCCGCTGAGGATGACTGAAATGTCCGTGTCATAACTTAATTTCAGAAATCCTTGAAAACTATTGCAATATTAACACATATGACACATTTGGTAACCAGAATATGCTGTGAACCAGTTTGGTGTCTCAATTTATGTAGTATAACAATAGAACCACACTGCAAATTGCAATCATTTATTTCAATCATCTTACCAGCAAGCAATACTAACAACCAACAAATACCCACCAGGCCTCTTGTTGAGATATTAATGAAAGACTGAAAAAAATAGCACAAACACTGATTTTCTAAGTCCAAAATGCTGAATGTGTCAAAAACTGGGACGTAGAATTTTCTCATTTTTGCAGGGGATATTCATAACATCATAAGGAAGGCTCCCAACAAATTAGGCAAAAAGTTATCAGACAGTTTTTGAGATATTCAGATTTGAAGGGAAAAGTTGACGCTGGACAGACGGACAAACAGGACGGACGGACGGACGGAAGCCGGACGACTCGGCATTAGAAAACCTCCGCTGACTGCTGACTATCATCACAGCGGAGCAAAAAATGAGCACAAACACTGATTTTCTAAGTCCAAACTGCTGAATTTCTCAAAAACCGGGACGTGGAAAGTTTTAATTTTCGCAGTGGATAATCAGAACATCATAAGGAAGGTTCACAACAAATTAGACAAAAAGTTATCAGACAGTTTTTGAGGTATTCAAATTTGAAGGGAAAAGTTGCCGCCGGACAGACAGACAGACAGACAGACAGACAGGCAGGCAGGCAGGCAGACATACAGACATACAGACAGACGGACACCGGATGCCTCGGCATTAGAAAAGCTCCGCTGACTGTGATTTGGTTGGGTGGTTAGGAAGTAAGGCTTGCCACAATACGGACCGTGATTTTGCTTATTACCGTCAATTCCATGGTAACAATGTAAATAAAAACCAATGGAATGGTACATTTTTGTGTTGAACTAATAAACTGCAGTGATATTATACCCATATCTGTGCTGGAACAAGGTAAATCAAATGAACCTGGGAAGGCCCCTTAACGCAAATCAAAAATACTTATGCACTCCATTTGAATTTTTGAATATTCTTTTCTCTCTGACAGCTTGTTATATGATGCTGGACTCTGGGCAGTAATGAACAATAAGTGCATCGATAAGCACCAACAACTAGTGAAAGACATGAACATTGAGACGCAGTACTAGAAACTGATGAAGAGTAATGAACAGTGAAGCAGACAATTAACAATGATGAGCAAACAAGAATAGTAATGCACAGTAAAGGACACTGAGCAGTAATGAACAGTTATGCACGCAATGAACAGTAGTGGCATTAATAAGCAGGAATACACAGTAAGGAACAGAAACAAGCGGACTCAGCTGACCGGATAACCTCCAGCTCAGTGCTTTCAGTGTCGACTCCGTTTGTGCCATCCTGCCAACTGGCCTTGTGGACAGGAGTGATGTCAGTGGATGTGCTGGAGTCAGAGTGTTTCCGGAAGGGGCTCCGCTGTTGAGTGGGGCTTCGGTAAACATGGCCCCCCGTCCCAGCTGTCATCACGGCAGTGACCGGCGAGGATTCAGGGGCAAATGCACAAGGGCAGGGGGCGGGGTCGGTGAGGTCACCCTCTGCAGGAATAGGAACAGCAGACACTGAATCAGAGAAACAGACAGACAGACAAATGGACAGGGCTAATTCAGACAGCGACGAAAACAGCCAATAAGGGCCAGAACAGATGTAGACACACAGACACCGGAACACTGGGTACAGTGATACAATTAAAACCAGCTGGCACAAAATCAAATAAAATACATGAAGAAAAATAAACAAAGACAGAACAATCGCTTGCTCGATCCAGTTCAACCATATAGCTTAGTATTTTGCAGCCATTTCCACCATGGTTAGATACCAGAGAGGATGAGTTCAGACAGAAACACTGAGGGGTTGCATGTTTCATTAGTACCAGCACATGCCCAAAGTCAAAGTCCAACCCAGACACCAAAAGCTCCCCCACCATACCGTCCAAAAAAAAATTAAAATTACCTGCACATTTTATAAACCCTAAAGACTGACCACAAAATATATTTTATATTTCTCCTTTTATTTCACTAAAAGATAGTTCTCATGTAAGCTAATAAACAGTTTTGGTAAACAGAATCAAGAAATTATCCATCTTTATTGCAGACAACACATTTAACTTCAAGGGTCTACGCACTCTTAAATGAACAAAAATCCTTTGAGGTAAACTTGCATAAACTTATCTATCATGCCCTCAATGATTGACCAGACAGACTGAGAGGAGCTCAAATCTAATCAAACCCTGATCAGCCAGAATCAAGGCATTGTGAACCACAATATCCTGATCAAAAGCCCCGTCAATGGAAGAATCATTATCCCTCCGGAAGCACTGTTACTTGTGTTTACATGAGGGAATTTGCACTTCAAGAACATTCTTTCCCCAGATCACCACTATCCTACCAGGAGCGACTCTGATGACGAATGAAAGGAAAATATCAATCATTTTCCGACAGGGAAATAAACAGAGAAACAAAAATTACCAGGATTTATGCATGTAAGCAGCAAAGCTGAAAGTTATAGCATCACACACTAGTAATAATATTGATGAAGCATGAAGACTGGCCCAGCTGGGGGTTTTTTTTCACCATGAAGAAAAGCAGAAGAGCGATACAGTTTGATGCTGCAGGCAGACACTGACAGAGCAGTGAAATATGTCCAAGGCAAGCGAGCAGTGGGTATGCAGGGCACACAGGCGTATGCATGTGTGTGCATGTGAGCAGGGAGGGGACTGGAGTAAACATATCCCACCTTCCCAGTCGGCACTGGGCAGAGACTGCAAAACGGGGAAAAGGTCACCAAAATCATAATCTAAAGGAGGAGGGAAGACAGGGGCTTTCAGAGAATGACAGAGGAGTAAATTAAACCATAACATGGATAAAACATAGGAGTGAACATTCTGGATTCATTAAAACCAAAGAAAATCACCATAATAAATTTGTGATACTGCTGTGAAAGTAAAGACTAAATGAGAGCATTCACAACTTCTCACTTCAGTAATCAACCAGCTGATGGGCAGTCAAATTTTACAGCAAGACTTCCACTACTGATGTTGATTGGTCGAACAGTTTCTCATTGAATAGCTGCTCCAGTGAACTAAATTCAATTAATTTAAGTGTCCAATTGGACATGACCCACATGACATTGAAGTAGCAAGCACGCACGTTTCACATGGAATAGTATTACTGAACAGTTAGCGGTGAAATTGCTGATACGACGCCAACCAATTAATGGCCTCAATCTCTGGGGATTTGATGTTAAGGTGAAATGCGAGAGAGAGGCTGGTCAGTCCTTACCCTCGCTGGAGGGCGCGATGGCGCTGTCGTCCCATTCCAGATTGGTGGAGGTGAAAGAGTGCAGAGAGAGACTGTCCACACTGGGAACCCTCTCCTCGAAGTCCAGCAGGTTCTGAGGCTTGTAATACTCAGGCATGTAAGGCGTCACATCCAGGTACGGGACGTCCTGCTCCAGTGGGACACAAACCATTTTAAATTGGGGAAAAACAGGTACTTTCTCACTATCCATCCATCATTTATGGACAGGGTCTCTGAACCATACTGTATCTCAGGGTCCTTTGGGCGAGACAGGACCACACCCTGGCCATGCGAATCCATCACACTACACATACACCCTATTAAGTCACAGACTAGTAACCTGCAGGAAGCATAGTCACCAATAAGCCTAAAATGCATGTTAGAAGATGAAAATATCCAGACAAAATGCAAACCCCACACTAAAAGGCTGAGGCTAATATCCGCAGCCCAATTTCTGAACATATCATTGACAATTCCACAATTAAGTCACAAGCTTGATTATTCTAGCCAAAGCATTCCAAAAAATCTGTTTTTAAGATGACAAAAAATTCCACTAAAAGCATTTGGTTTTTCATAGGCTGCTTTTGGCAATAGGGAAACAGCCAGGATTATTACTGAAGTGCCTGAGACTGTAAGCATATTAACCAAATAAAGAGTCACCATTTATTGTTAATACAGCCAGTGATAAATGCTTGTTTGCAGCCCAACACCATGCATTTGTCTGGTTTAAAAAGGATGGCAGGGGATGTACCAATTCCAAATCGAATCTGATGAACTCCAATCCGGACACCAGGGTCAGAAAAAGTGTGAGATGATCATGGCTGCAGACCAAGGCGTTTCTGAAACAAAAATACAAGGTGTCCACTTAAACAACTGCAATATGGCTGACAAGCACAGGAGTAAAACCCAACAGATACAGGATCAGTCTGGACTCACTCATAGTAATACTTCATGAGCAGTCCCCGGTTTTCTTGAAAAAGACGGAGATAGCTCTCCAGAGAACTCTCACTCAGTGCCAAGTACAGCCATGCCCGACCTAAACAAGATTTAGACCACAACACCACAACTCAATCTCCGCAAGTTTTCTGTGAAACAATTAGCGACATCTCCAGCATTTTACACACATTGGATATAATACTAATGATCCACGATTCCGAGTTACAATATATGTGTGACCGAGTGCACAGATTCTGTAGAAAGCAGGATGTGAAGACAGAAGAGATTGTGCCAACTACATAGTCTGCATTTACTCTCTGAGTACAGATAAAGCCAGACAAAGAGGTGCAAATTAACAATTTCATCTAATGTGATTTCATTACCCTGTGACCAACAATTGAGTCTCAATAGTTGCCAACATGAAACATTCAGAATGTCAGTTGCAAACATTGGAACTTTTCCCACCAGCAAACGAAAGATGATTGACAAACTGTATAATTTATGGACAAGACTATGTGTGTCAGGCACTGAGCGCACACTTACTGCGTCCGAGGTTAGTGGCAATATGCCGGAGTCCCTCAATCTGCCTAACAGCTTCTCTGCGAGTGAAATGCAGCACCAGGACCCAATAGCCCGAGGAAATATTCTGCAGTCTTTTAAAAAAGAAGTTTTACTTTATCCTGTACGACATACACTGGAGTCAAGAATGTTCACTAGGGTACAGGACTTTTTAATGGCATCATGTCGTCATGTCTATTTAAGCACTCAAGAGAACACAGCACAGCAACCAGACACTACAAGGTCATCCAGTCCAGTTAGGAGAGCAAGTAACTGCACTCACTTCAAAAATGACTATATTCCCTCCAGTCTTATTTGCAGTCAAACAGCAGTGCGAACAGAGGCATCTTTATACTCATCTCATACCCATACAGGAGGGCATGGTCCAAGTGCTCACATAGGCGCTGCAATACACGGTCGTGGTTCCTGATAGCTGGGGTTTCATCTTCACATGCAGCAAAGTAGCTCTGCAACTGGAGGCAAATGCACATAATGCCATTTAACAAGGCTATAATAGGAACTGCTGTCCTTCAATTAAAACTGCACTGCATGTGCATATCGAGTGGAATTCTTCTTCACGTCTGACTACAACATACAACTACACACAATTTATAACAATTGATTTATCAGTAGGCCTACAACGTGTTTTGATATGCCTATCGAAGCATGAAAAAAGGTTTTGATGCTAATATGCTGAAATAATGTGAAAAAAATTAAACCCAGTTTGATGCTAATATGCTGAAATAATGTGAAAAAAATTAAACCCAGTACACAAAGAACATGACTGACTGCAGGTCCTTCCATATTTCTGCCCCACTCCCAATGTTATTTTTAAAATTAATTTATTCATTTAGTTATTTTTATCAACTTATTAATTCTAATTTTTGAAAATTTATTTTTGCTTACCTTCTTTACAGACAGTGAAAGATTTTCCAGAATACGATCTTTCACCTGGAGCTGATCCATCTTCAATCGCCTTCGCCCCTCTGCCTTTGCAGTTCCTCAGCCAGTCTGTTTACCGGCGAAAAGTCACCACACTGAACTTGCAATCCAATCAAACGCCCCTAACTAGTCAGATAAGGCTCGGAAGATCAGGCTCTTTTGACTACAATAACTAGACCAATATGTCAACTGTTAATACGCGCTAATGTCAGCAAAACAATAACAATAGCTCGCCGATTTGCCATGTTATGTCACAATGTTAACTTACCAGGCAGTAGTCAGCATTTAGGTTGCTTCACTTGCTGGGTAGCTAACTAAAAGACCACAGGGCCAGCATTAGCACACATAACTACATTAATGTTATCCCCTAGACAAAATTAATACAGCCAGCGCTAGGCGGTAAGTAATATGGCTTCATTCTAGCGGATTTTTTTTTTTTTTTTAACATGAATCCACTAGAAGCTGCCGGCCTGCATATTTCAGGCCAAGTTATTTTGCTAGCTAACTATTCCTAGCCAGTAAATAACCGCATTGGCGCATTGTCAATCTCTAAATAACCCTCCATCACATCGCTAGCCAGATAACCTAGCTAATCTAAGCCGTGACACCAGACGATACTCAAACCACATTGGGAGTGATGTTACGACTGATAAACTGATAAGCGGTGTAGATGTGCACCACAAAAGCCTATAAAGATAATGTTTTCGTCGCTACGCCAATCTGCTGAAAAAGTTAATATCACATTGCCCTCCGCATTTCTTTTCAGACGAGACGACGGCCTAATTTCAAAAGTGACTTCGATAAATTTCCTTTGACATCGTAACTGCTATTGCAATCATGAAGCTAGTTAACGTTAGCTAGGTAACTCGCATGAAGCTGTACAGCTAGCTAGCTGGACAGATCCACATAAATTTGCAGGCAAGAATTGGGACCTTCCGGTTTGGTATTTCAAAATAAAGGCAGGGTGATATAAAAATTCTAAAGTGAAAAATTGACGATTTTAGGCTCAGTTGGCCATTTGGATGATAATCATATTCAATTATGAACTGATCTCTGTGTAGTTTTTCTTATTTCCACCCGTCATTGCTGCATTTTATGAGTGCCCATGGCGTGCAGTCCTGCACACTGTCCTTTTAGTGCAGATTTATTTGCAATCCTCATCCCTGAAAGAACAATGTATTGCAACCCAGTGAAAGTGGTATAAATCGAACCTACAGGCTGTGCACTCATTTCAGCGAAAACCTGTTCCGAGCAATTGTTGCTGCATTTTAGGAGGGGCCTGGTCATGCCTAACTATACACCAGGGATCACCAAATCTGGACCTTGAATCTAAATCCAGTCTGGGTTTTCTTTTATCACAGGTAATTAACTGAATAATTGGTCAGACTGCCTGAGCACTTGACTCTTAATGAAAGTTATGGCGGAAAATCTACTGTTCTGGAAGCATAAGGACCGTGATTTGATGATTCCTGCTATATACTGTTGATGCAGTACTCACTCATTAGTATACATCAGTATTCTAAAACAATAAATTGTTACCAAATGAAAGGGGGTGTACCTTTAACTTACAGACTCAAGTCTTTAATATTGTATACTCATTTCTGATTAATCTTGTTTCCAGCAATCTTCGCTACATTTTAAGTGGGGTTCCTGCCTCGTTGGCTTTACAGTATCAGTTCACTACCAGCTCATTTGCATACCTCATTGCTCCAACAACCACAATTTGTTACCAAATGATAGGGGGTATACATTTAGCCAACAAACCCATGTCTGTCTTGTGGTATACACATTTCTGAGAAATTTTGTTCCTGGCTATTGATGCTACATTTTAGGTGGGCCCTGAACTTGCCTTACAATATACTGTCAATGCAGTACTAGCTCATTTGCATACCCCATTACTGCAAGAGCTATAAATTGTTATGAAATGATAGTGGGTATACATTTAATCTACAAACCTATGTCTTTCATACTACCAACCCCAATTCCAATGAAGTTGGGGTGTTGTGTAAAACGTGAATAAAAACCGAATACAATGATGTGCAAATCTCATAAACCCATGTTTTATTCACAATGGAACATAGACAGCATATCAGATGTTGAAAGCAAGACACTTTAGCATTTCTTAAAAAATATTAACTCATTTTGAATTTGATGGCAGCAACACATCTCAAAAAAGTTGGGACAGGGCTGTGTTTATCATTGTCTAAGTCCCCTTTTCTTTAAACAACAGTCTGTAACTGTCTGGGAAATGAGGACAGTTGCTGGAGTTTTGGGAAAGGAATGTTGTCCCACTCTTGTCAGATGTAGGATTATAGCTGCTCAATGGTCCCGGGTCTTCTTTGCCAGATTTTCCATTTTATGATGCGCCAAATGTTTTCTATTGGTGAAAAGTCTGGACTGCAGGCAGGCCATTTCAGCACCCAGACTCTTCTACTGTGAAGCCATGCTGTTGTGATGGATGCAGTATGTGTTTTAGCATTGTCTTGCTGAAATATGCAAGACCTTCCCTAAAAGAGATGGTGTCTGGATGGGACAATATATTGTTTTAAAACCTCTATATACTTTTCAGCATTGATAATGCCTTTCCAGATCTGTAAGCTGCCCATGCCATGGGCACTAATGCAACTTCATACCATCAGAGACGCAAGCTTTTGAACTGTGCACTGATAACAAGCTGGATGGTCCCTTTCCTCTATAGTCCACACGGCACAGCATCCATGGTTTCCAAAAAGAATTTAAAATTTTTGATTCATCTGACCACAGAACAGTTTTCTATTTTGCCTCTGTCCATTTTAAATGAGCTTTGGCCCAGAGAAGATGGCAGCGTTCCTGGATCGTGTTCAAATATGGCTTCTTCTTTGCACGATACAGCTTTAACTTGCATTTGTAGATTGCACGGCGAGCTGTGTTCACAGACAATAATTTCTTGAAGTGTTCCTGACCCCCTGCAGTGAATTCCAGTGAAGAATCATGTCTGTTTTAAATGCAGTGCCACCTGAGGGCCTGAAGATCACGAGCATCCAATATTTACCTTCGGCCTTGTTCTTTAAGCACAGAGATTTCTCCAGATTTTCTGAAGCTTTCAATGATATTATGTACTGTAGATGGTTGGACATTCAAAGTCTTCACAATTTTACATTGAACATTTTTCTGAAATTGTTCCACAATTTTTAGATGCAGTTTTTTTTTTTTTTACAGATTGGTGAACGTCTGCCCATCTTTACTTCTGAGGGACTCTGCCTCTCTAAAATGCACTTCTTATACCCAGTCACATTACTGAACTGTAGCAAATTAACCTTACTAGTTGCAAAATGCTTATTCAGCTGTTTTTTTTAGTACCACTTACTTTTTCAGCCTTTTGTTGCCCTTGTCCCAACTTTTTTGAGACCTGTTGCTGCCACCAAATTTAAAATGAGCCAATATTTTTCATGAAATGGTAAAATGTCTTGCTTTTAACATCTGATATGTTGTCTATGCACTATTGTGAATAAAATGTTGGGTTTATGAGATTTGTCAAATCATTGTATTCTGTTTTTATTCACGTTTTACATGACGGTCCCAACTTCACTGGAATTGGGGTTTGTATTTTGCATTTGTTTTTGAGAAATCTTATTCCCAGCAATAGTGATGGCTAAAAAGAATGATAAAGAACTCTGGTTTTATGTCAGATATATTAGTTGCATGAAGACTCAGTAAGCTAGAGTGTGGTGGTTATAACCTCTACAGATAATGACCGATAATACAACCCCCGAATCTGAAGTCACATTTGCCAATGTTGCCATCCCCTTGAACCCACTTTCTTAGTGTCCATGCATAACGGTTCAAAAAAGTCTGCCAGGTATTATATGCTTCTAGGATATGACAAAAACCCCAAATGCAAAGAAAGACGTCCTCAAGGATGGCGAGGATAGACAGTAAGACACCTATCACAGTAAACGTGCCCTACGGTACAAAGTCAATCACAAAACTTTTTTGAAGTATAGCGCAATTGGTTACGTCATGGTACTCACAAAGCAGTACTTAGTTTAGCAATACTGTGGTTGTTCAGTCCTGTACTCAAATGCAGCATGTGCTTTTAATGAAATACGTACATCATTATAACTCATGTGCTTTTGCATGAAATAGTACATGATTTCACAACCAATACACTTGAAAGTGGCAAACCTGCTTTGAAATGGATATTGTATTTAATTCCTCTAGGGCAGGGGTGGGGAGCCTCATCCAGAAAAGGCCAGAGTGGGTGCAGACCTTCATTCCGACCAAGTAGTGACACCCCCCCTCCCCCCAATCGGTGCTCAGCTTGTGGCTCCCTCACAATCTTTGAATGATGGGTGCATCTCAAAGCGTAGGCTGCATCCTTCAAAGGCTGCATTTTTAGGAGTTGTCACTCACTTCCATCCACCAAACTGACATTTAGGGTAAAGTGACAAGGTTAAATTTAGGGTTAGGTTAGGGGTTAAGGTTAGGGAAACCAGTGACGACTCACTTAAACCAAAGCTGTTTAACAGAGATGAAATGACATTACGTCGGTTTGGCAGACAGAATTAAATGACGACCCCTAAAAATGTAGCCTTCAAAGGTTGCAGCCTAAGCTTTGAGATGCACCCATTCGATCCGCGCCTGCTACCTACTGGCAGGCACAGATGTTGGATGGTTAAAGATATTCAAATTCCTTCAAAATGAGATAACAAGCAATCTTTTTAATGTGGAAAAACTGGAAAAAAATTTCAATCAGTGGCATCAGTCAAGTTTCCACTAGTGTCTCGTAGCAATTTGCTTTCTTTTTGTTATTTTCCCCCAGCTTAGTTCATAGGTTTTTGCCTGATTATTGATGCATTTATTTCAAGCATGCACCAGAACAGGCTTTATGCACACAGAGATAAATATAATCACAAAGCCTTTAGATACTTCTCAGAGGGAAATGTCTGGATTGCTAATTATTTGAATCATATCATGCAGTACTCAATGGGCACCAGTTTCAAGACCGTTAAAATTATGTACCTAAAGCTATGTCACTTAACAACACAAAATTACAAAACCAGGCTTGTAAAATATATAGAACAAGTTTCTTTATTTGTGTTTTCATCATGTATACAAGAACAAAGCAGATTCAAATGGCCTGAATGTTGTGGGTGCAGAATCAAGTAAAAAAAAAAAAAAAAAAAAAAATTCAAAATAATGAAATTGACTAATTGATAGAATTAGTGAATACTTCAGACAGCTGGAGAAGGTAGCTGGACCAAGGGAAGAGATTAAAGACAGACTTCAAAAGCTAAAGCTCAAAAATGGGGAGACTCTTAATGCAGAAAAACCCTGAATTGAGGTTAAATTCCTGGCTGAGAATGAATGAGTGAGCTCTCCACATCCCTGGGAAAAGTACACACCTGGTTAAATGAAGGTGGTGGGAGGTCGGGGGTTGATGCTTGTCTGGCTTCATCCACAAAATATGTTCTCGAGGTCAGACTTTAATCTCTTGCACTTCGTATGCATTATACACACTGCAGATTCTCAATTCAGTCTTTAATATCAATACCAAGCAGAATTATCTTCAATTTTACAGACAATAAGACCACAACTTTTTACATTTTTAAAATCAAATGCACACTTCACTCTTATTTTTCACAGCACAAGTTTCCTCAAGTTCTCCAGGATTGACAACGACTCACTAGTGGCTGATTGACTGACTGATTGACTTGATGAATGCAAGACAACATGAATAGCCAAATACACAATCACAGATGTAAACAGGATTTATGGTCAGAAAAACAATAAGAGAAGTCACCCCTCCAATGAATTACTTCAGACCTGCCGGTAGTACTTCCACTGTGATCTTTGAGCTTTTTGATTCATTAGTGTCCTGACACATGCTTTACGAAAACCCAGCATTCCACCCCAATCATGCTTCGCCCACTCCAAATAAAACTGATCTCTCATGGAGATCAACACTTCACTTTGAAAAACAGTAAATGGGGCCAGCAGTCAAACAGAGGTGGTCAGGGAGAAGAATGTGAGCATTCAAGTTCAGCACAGAGAAGAGCTGCTTTCCTACATGTCCACTAACCTGCAGACTCCATTGTGTTCAAAGGTTGTCCTCATTGGACCATTCAGCAAGTCCATCGGCCATTGTCGGACCAATTACTGTCGTGCCACCCCTTTTTATCTCTAAGGAGAAGGAGTGAACTTGAGAAATGAAAACAGAAGAGCTGTGTGACTGTGACAGAGAGCAACTACCGCCGGGCGCTGTTACAATGCCTGTTAGCGTAGGCCTGCACTACTGCACTCAGGGGAAAAAGGCACCTCGTGGTTCGATGAGAAAGCGAACACACAGGAAAATGGCTGGCTGTACCAGGATGTTATGAAGTACCCCCTTATGGGACACTAGCTATCGTGCTTGTAAACCAATCAAATGCTTTCCTGAGGATTCAATCTATCGCCTCCTTTTCTGAAAACCAATGTAATTTCTCATCCCAGCTAGATATAGATTGTACATCAACAGTAACGTAAGCGAGCAAGATCTTCAGTAAACCCAAGGGACAACTAAAAACAGATCCAGTCTAAGTCCCCATTTTATGCGACAAAACGGCCCTCTATCATCAATCGTCTTTCCCCAAGGCCAAGGTCAGATAATTCATACCTACTCTTCAACAAACTGAATATGCTCGATAATTAAAGACGTTAATCAAGGATTGTATCAGGACAAGAACAAAACAAAATTAAAGAAAAAAAAAAGGAAATCTCAAAGATATGTCTGACCCCATCCCCACACACACAAAAAAAAACATTGCCAAAAACACATGCCTGCTGATGAACAAAAAAAAAGTAACTGAAGATCAGAACACACAAAGATCACCTGACTTGCCGATAAAAACAGTTTTACATCACCAGATTCTCACTTTGTAATTTGTTTTGTACTTCTACCACTCAACTGTCCCCAAAAAAGTCCAGGAGCCTGCTCTCTCCTCTCGACAGGCCCCTAAGAGGATTAACAGAGGTCAGGGGTCAAAGGAGACAGAGACCTTGAGGTCAGTAGCACTGGCTCAGGTGGGGTTCCCTGCAGAGGGTGGGTATCTAGGTGGGCACAGTGATTTTTCTCGCCAGCAGCATGAGAAGCGCCAGTTCTACATGGCCCTGGACCTGTTCAAGAGCCTCGGCAGCCTCCGAGGCAGAGAACCCGGCCGCCTGGATCTTCTGAATGTGTGCAGTCGGGAAGCGATGATCGCTTGGGAGAGACGGCGGAGGGGAGGCAGAGGACTGGCACGGGACAGGGGAGGAAGGAAGAGGGCGGGGGACGTGAGGCGGAATGCAGGAGTCTTCATCGGGCAGGGCTGGGGCAGGACAGGAGGCATTGACGGTTGTCGGCAGGGCAATTGGGGGAGCCACCTCCATTGGAGAAGGTGCGGGGTCCGGGGCATTTGCAGCGTAGGCTTGTCCATCTGCCACGCCCCGGCCCTGTTGGCCCTCGGGAGGCTCTCTGAGCGCCAGGTCCTGCCTGGGAGGAGGGGGCCCATCAGGATCAGCCTCAGGCCTCCTCTCCATGCTCTCCATCAGCTCACCGTCCACCTCTGCCACTCCCCACACCTTCGCCAATCCCGGGGCTCCAGCCTCTCCTCGATCTGAGCTCTCCTCATGGTCCAAGGAGTCCGAAGTAGAGGGAGTAGTCACAAGAGGTGGGGGGGCGTCCTCTGGTTCAGCAGCGATCGCTTCGGCAGTAGGTGCGGCTGTAGACTGGGCATCCTCCAAGGCTGCGGGTTTAGACAGCAGAACGGGACTGTCGTCGACACCGTCTGCATCCTCCCTGCAAGAGGGCGATGGGGAGGGGGAGGGCGTGGGGCTCCTTTCCTGGGACAGCATGTGCTTGTTAACCACCAGCAGCTGGTGCAGCTCCTTCAGGGCAGCAGCCAGGGAGGGGATAGAGTCACAGTTTGGCTGCTGCTCCCTTCAGGCTGGTCTCTCTCTGCCTGGGGAGCGGCCTGGGGGTTGATGGCAGTTTCCATGGGCAAGTCATCAGAGGAGGCCTCAGAGCCGGGAAGGGGCTCAGAAGCCAAGTTCTCCTCGTGGAGACCAGGGTTGAGTTGAAGTGCAGGGTCAAGTGGTGCCATGCAGGGGTGCTCACCGCACTCACTGTCCCTCCCCACCCAGCACCTCTCCTCCTCCTCCTCCTCCTCCACTTCCTCCTGCTCTCCAGAAATGCTAGCAGGCATGTTTTTGGCATCGGTTGCCCGCAGCTCTCCCACTTCTTGCCTCATCTGCGGGGGGGAGGCTCCTGCATGGGGGAGAGGCGGGAGCACAGAGGAACCCGTACCGTCCCCCCCGGCCACCATCCCGACTTCCATGGCTGTGGGAGCTAAACCTTCCGAGTTTTCCGTGCTCACAGACACCTTTGGCGCAGATGTGAAGAGGGGATCTAGGGGTGCAGGAGTGGGAAGGTGAGGCGGGGAGGGGTCTGCAGTGGGAGGGGGAGGATCCAGGGGCAGGGCTTCCAGGTCAGGTTTGTGTAAGGTCACTGGAATAGGAGGTGGAGGGGCATTCAGGCCTTGGGAGGGATGGTGACTTTGGCTGGGCCCTGATGCGGTCACCACCTGTGGTGGGGTGTGGGGCAGACAGGCTGGGGCGGACTGAGACCGGTCCAGGGTGGGGTTTGGGGCGCACTTGGGGGAAGGGGAGGACACTAAGGAGGTTTTGGCGGATTGGGGGGACAGAGGGCGTGTCTGGACTGGTGGTGAGGTAGTTTGTCCCTCCTCAGGATCTATGAGGCAAATAATAATTAAGCTCCATCAATTTCAACAGCAGCCTATCAACTCAGTCTGAAGCTTGTAGCATAAAAACATGCTTGGGAATCAAAGCCAAACCATGCAAAAGAGGGCAATTAGAGCATATTTGCTTAAAATTTCCATAAAATGACACAAGGAGACAAAACTAATGCAGCCATTTTTTCAAATTATGGCAATGCTGTCAATTTTCACTACAAAAAGAACGCCTTTCAGCAAACTTCAAAATTACAGTGGCTGCATTATTCGTTAATTATGTATGAACATTATGGGCAGTACCATCAGTGTGGAATTACTGCCAATTCTGTTACTGGTAATTTCAAATTTTTCAAAGTGGGATCATGACCATTGCATTATGCTTAAGTGTCCTGCCTGCCTGCTGCCTGAGACCAAAGGTGGAAAGTACAAGGGTCAGAAAGCAAAAATTCTTCCACATTTCATCACCCCATGACCTCAAACAGCAGATTTTACTATTTATTTTCCATTAGAATTGTGCCTATGAGCAAATCCGTGTGGATAGACCAAAATGCTGGAGAAAAGCTTGATTTTCTAGACCATGTTTCCACCTCCGTCCAAGGCACACAGAGGCCAGGCTACTGGGACAGCTGAGATAAAGGGCCGGGGGTTTGGGGGTTTCCTGCGTTACGGAGCTGCAGTACCTGCTCGGCGGCCCCCTCTCCAGCTGTCTGTCCGCATGCATCAGTGCTTCTCTGCCCGGGTTAGGACACACAACACACAGCACACCACACACACCACACACGGCACGCCAGAGGCAGAGAGTTAGCGCTCAAACCAAAGGCATGCACGGATTCACCTGTCTGTTTCATGATGCAATACGGAAAGTAACAGCAGGCCCGGAGGTCTCGTGAACTCTGACCTCAGAACTACCAAAATAAATTGGTCTGGCAAGGACATGGTCATGTGGCCAGAGTGCCGAGGGGTATCAACATTATTGCAGAATATACTGGAATATACTGTATTATAGCTGCATGAACATGTCATGACTCTGAAAATAACCACAGCTCCTCTGGCCATATCACATGTGCTTCCACCGGAGGGACAACCAAGCCTTCACCATAACAGGACAAAAGGAAAGTAAACACAGGTTACACATCCATCACAGTCCTGGGAATGCCACATACCAAGGGTGCCCAATCATATCCGAAAAAGGCCGGTCCAAGGCATTGTTAAGGCATTGTTTTAGCCCACCACGAAAATGTCCTATTAAATAAATAAACAAATTATGTTCGTCAGTCAAAACCTTGACAAATTGAACCTGGTCTTAATAGTTGGGCTCCAATCCGGTCCAGATAAAATTGGACACCCCTGGCATATATAGGTATTGTGCTTCAGTGTATGAGTGAAAATCCTTATGCAGGTTCAGGTGATAACATGCAGTAAGCGTGTGACAATAAAATGAACTTAGTAGAGGAGCTGCTTTGGATGCTTGCATTAACAAAACTTCCAGCAAATGAGCAAACAATTCATGCAGTTATGCTGTCAAATCGGTCCTCTAACACCACCCCACTTTTTTGATTACTACTACCACCAAACCAACTCTGTCCCCCCCATAAAAACACTAGCCCTGCCAGGGATCAATCCCCCACTGAGAGAAAGAGATTCAGGGCCCAGCTGAAAGGCCTCCAACTGCTACACTGATCTTCGAACTAATCTGGGCCAACGAATTTCCAAGCCTCAGCCAAAAACCTCAGCCATTAGGTCTCAGATTATCAAATCACATTCCTCAGGGGCTGGGAACCACTGGTTTCCCAGTTTCCCTTTAACAAGGAGTCAGGCAGAGATGAGCCCCCCGCCGATTGCAAAGTGTTTTAAATGTTAGCTGTGTTTTCATTAACATATTTTTATGTGAATTTTCAGCTATTGCATTTGAAAAGGTTGATGGCAACAGCAAAATTTGAAATTAATTTTGCCAATTTTGCAAAAAAAAAAAAAAAAAAAGTTTTGCACACGTTTCAGGTGGTTTTTGCCTTTTTCAAAAAAGTAAATTCACTAAAAGAGATGGAAACACCTTTGCCGAATGAGTTCTGATATAACAAACATGTAACTCACATGACTGATCAGCTGGTTCTTCAACTGTTTATTACAGCTATGCGTAACGTAGCTTCACTGCCAACTTCCGACAAAATTCCGTTTTGCATAACATTGTTTATTCACTCCAAACCAGTTGATGGAATTACACCTCATTTGCATTTTCTTGTTTGGATCAATAAGAAGTTCACATAAAGTTCACTTGATGGAAATATAGCTACTGGCACAGTGTTGTTTTTTTCCATTTGAATGATTATATTCGTCAAGGATATAGCATCAATATTGAAATTTATCGATGAAACTGGACAGCTCATAGTATTGAAATCGGCAACATTAAATAAACATTGTTTTATAGTTGAGTGAGATGTTCTGTCTGCAGATGACACCATCATCCAATAACCAAAGTCAACGATAATTTAAAACATTTTCATTTTTCGCCAACATGCCAATCATCTTGTCTGAAATATTACACGTCCCATGATCCTCTCGATTCCCGAACAGAGGGAGTTCATAGCACCTATCCATATTTGATAGCTTGGCAAGACTGTGGTTAGCTACTCTAAGGTCAGCTTAGTTATGCTTACCTTGATAGATATCAAGTTTTGCACTTAGCGCGAATTTACATTAATAGCCAAGCATCTTTGGACAACACCGTTAGCATAAAACTTCAGCAGCTCACAAACAAGCCAATTAGTCTAGTCAATGCGTAACTGACCTAGCTACGAAGCTAATAAATGATTACTCGCTCATCCAACACAAGTATCAAAATAATTGCTATTCAGTGTTTTCCTTCATTTATTTACACTAAATGAGCCAGCAAACTAAATGCTATCCATTGATTTCTTTGCGTAGCATGTCGCTAGGCAATAGTATCCCCGCAGTGTAATGACTTTGCTTGGCTGCAGGTTTATCGGTTTCCCAGAGACGGCCAAAGGCAATTTATGTCACTGGTCGGCTTCCGTCAAGTTAGGTTGCACACGTTTGCTGAAATTGAGGTACCTCATTGGCATGGAACAAATCACAGGCTACTCCCGCATTTGTGTAGTGCATATGTAGTTCGCAAAAGTGGACTACAAATTGGCCTACAAATGCAAAACCATAACTTTTTCGATAATAAACTTCAAATTAGATGTGATCACTTGCATCCATATACCTTGTTGTGGGCTTATCTCGGAGCTAAGCCGCTAAAAGAATTAACTGAAGTTCGAATAATGCCAGAAAGTATCCAAAACAAGCAAAATATTTCCACAGGGATTTTACTTCTGACACCAAAAGCTAAGTAGCAGTGATGTAGTCACCTCAGTACTCAATTATGTGATTTTTCTTAAAGTAGGGGTTCAAAGAAAATAAGTAACCATAAAATTGGTCCATTATGGCAATTCCATGATAGGTTGACGGTATTCCCTCATATAACAAGAAAAAAAAAGTTTCATGCCACTTGATATTCGCTTTCCAAATGTTGCTCCTTTTCCACCATAACCAGTCCACCGACAAGCTCATTTTCCGTGACGTCACATACGGGTTGTGTACTCTGAAAGTACCCAGATGTTCCATAGTTATAACACAGTGAACACTGTGAAAATGGTCTGACGAGTCAGAACTCTAAACAGATTTCTTCCAGTAGTTCATAGTTTTAAATCCCATGTTTAAATCTTTATTTTTTTTAAGCTACTGTCGCATAAAGGTGATTTCTTTCATCGATGCATATTAGTTTTGCTGCTCATTTTGGTTTGTTCCGTGCCCGCAAAAAGTCCGGTCGCTGCGCTGGCTATACGCTATACACGTACACGTTGTCTAGTTTAGAAAGAAAATTATGTTTTTACTGGAGCCATGCTACCATTCCGAGGAAGGTTGGATAAGCCAAAGCTGGGCTACAAAAAATATAGTATTTAATGAACACAATCAAGTGGACTCTCATAACAGTGATTGACTGACATAGAAATATGGAGTGACGAGGTCGATGCCATTTAGAACACAATCGTACCCCTCAAATATCTCCACCCAATACCTCAAGAGCAGCCTGAATCATCCGCCTGTACTTCTCATGCACTCAAGTTCAATTTCAGGTCTTAACTGCCTTTTTATAGTTGTTGTATCTCTTCCCATGGTTCTTTCTTGAACTTCAAGTCCTTCCTCTTCCATTATGGCCAAAACGAAACAAAACCTCAAATCTAATAATGTTAGTTACAATATACGCAATAGAAAGATCTGACGACTGGCAGCTGCAAGTGCATGAACAATATGTATTCCTGCGCGAGTTAGAGAGAATACATTCTAAAAATCTTCCGTTCTTGTTTTGTCGTCACTCTTATCAAGTCTACTCATCAAAAAAATATCATAATAAATTAAGGTATCAGTCATCCAGGGTTTCCGCTACATGTAATTGATCGTGGTGCACCGCCACGGCAAAATAAAAGCTGCCACGCCTATGTAAAATGACTTTACATAAACTCCAAAAATCCTAAGGACAATCAGGTGTCACCAGTTCTCATTCTTAGGTTAAAATGAGCGCTAATAATTCTTGACCAGTTGTCAATCATTTTCTTGATGAACACATTTTCCAATGAATAAAAATTAGCCATCGGCAGTAAAACGCGCTGCTTTCTTCTGAATGCAATGTGTGCAACGATTAGAGAAAAAATATTTTGTTCACTTTGCAAAACGATAAACTACTATGTTAACTTCTGTGTTTGCTGTGAGCACATCCTGCTCTACCTAATTGTATCTTCATGATTATTTAATTCCAATTCCGGAGTCCGGAGTCATAATCAATTTTCATATTATATGTGAAATCCACCGTGACGCATGTGAAACTGATAAACCTCCATGCGCATAGACTTCAACTATTACATCGCCTACGTGCTGATTAATGAAAACTGGCCACACCTGATAATACTGAGTTTTGACCCGATGCTGAAACCCTCCGCCACAGTTACAAGAAATGCTGGAGGAAACCCTGCCTTCCTCGTATTTACACGATTTCTGTCAGATCGTTTATATGTCCATGTTAATCTTCAATGTACTAGGCCTATATAGAAAAATATGAGTTTAAATTAAAAAAAGAAAGAAATGTTTCTCCATTATTATTTATCCATCTCAAGTAAAGCACGACTCAATTTTAACCTTTAACAAAATATAAAGCTTAGAGAGAGACATTGTATTTCTATTGACATATAACAGAGCAGAGCTTGCAAAACCCGTACGTGATGTCACCCAAAACGGGCCTCTTTCCTAACATTGTGGAAGTATTCATGCTCGATAAAGTACTGACGTTTCGTGCGCGTTTCCATTTTTTCTCGTATCGATAATGTGACAGAATGCCATTACATTGCATTCTTTGCGTTCTAAGCTTTCCATTGTTGTCAAAATTGCCATATTTCAATTGTTCCTTTGAATCCCTACTTTAAACTTTTCTCTTGGGCAGCATACCACTGAATCATTTCACTTTAACTTTCCAAGAATACCTAGCCACTTGCCAGTAATTTAGTGCCTCCCTGCTATAGGCCTCAGGCCCCTCTTGGATATTTGTTGTAATGCCAACACTGGAGCCAGGTATGACAACTGCCCAATTACAAGCACCTGGGAGGGAAGTAAACTAGGGCTGAGTTTGGATTCGTGGGCCACATCTGACCATCCCTGCATTCGTGTATAGGCTGGAGACCACACTCTAGCCCCAATCCAGATTTGTTTTCCTGCCTCAGGCTTTCAGCTTCCCATGCGGAATCCCCGACCTCGGAAATGAGCTCACCGCTCTCCTGTACAGATCTCTGCAGCGCCTCGGCCAGCTCTCGGTCAGCGATCTCCTCCGGCCGCGTATCTTCCCGACCCTCCGCCCCGTACGCCAGCCGCGCGCACTCCGGCAGCTCAGCCTCCGGCAGGAAGCGCGTCTCTGAGCCCGTCGTGCCGATGAGGAGCACACTCTTCTTCAAGTCAATGGAACACTGGAAGCAAGGGGTGGAGAGGAGGAATAACTGAGGGCAGAACACAGTCAGTCAGAGATAGCGGAAT
The DNA here is from genome assembly GCA_029692085.1 of Gymnothorax javanicus. Lineage (NCBI taxonomy): Eukaryota > Metazoa > Chordata > Actinopteri > Anguilliformes > Muraenidae > Gymnothorax > Gymnothorax javanicus. Next base: position 80,271,775 of record CM056202.1, read on the forward strand.
TCTCTCTGGGAGAGGAGCTGCACAGGCAGACTGAAGACCACTAAAAGGTAACTGTAACTATTGGAAATCATGGGAGCCAATGGCAGATGGCCTCTCTGAAGAGTCGCCCCTCATGGAGGGCATGTACAACCTTGTCTGGCCCCTATACTCCTGAGACACACTACTATGATCATTTCCATTGTGCAATATTGTCTACACCCTTCAGCCCACACCCCAGTTACCCCACACCTTGTTTGTCCTTTCGGTTTGCAGTTTTGAAATTAGCCCCAAGTCAAATTAGCCGGCTATTTTGTAGTGATGACGCAAATAGCCAGCTAATTTGATCGGGAAATTTTCCCAATAAATTTTGGTTAGTTTGCGAAATTGCCAGCTAATTCGCGAATTAGCCCGCTATTTGTGTTGCCTCCTCATTTGTCAAGCGGAGGGCTTTCGGGCTAATGGAGACACAAATTTGTACTATCGGGCCAATTTCCCTCACCGCAAAATAGCTGCCTAGTTTAACTTCTTTCTGATGAAGACACACCTCAAGATGCAAACAAAGATATACAGACAGAGAGAGAGAGAGAGAGAGAGCGAGAGAGAGACAGAGAGCGAGAGAGAGACTGAGAGCAAGAGAGAGAGCAGAGAGCGAGACAGACACCGAGAGCAAGAGAGAGAAAAGAGAGCGAGAGAGAGAGAGGGAGACCTGGTGCCTCTTGAGCATATCCAGTCCCAGTAGCATGTCCATGGGCTGATCCTCCAGGATGGAGAAAGAGCAGGCCAGGAAGTCCCCCTCAATCTGCACCTGGGCTGCAAATAACACACACACAAAAACAGAGCCTGGTCAAACACTATGGTGCAAACGCTCCTCCTGTGCCAGTGCAGAACAAGAGGCCCACATCGCTCACCTGGTTGGACATCGTTACAGTTCTTTTCAGTTATGCTATACTATAAAGTTATCATCAATATACTCCGTGACATAATATAACTATGTCATGTTATCATCTTCAGCAAGAACAGAAGTGACGTTAAACTGTAAAAAAAAAAAAAAAAAAAAAAAAAAAAATCAGTTAAAGCACTAATTGCACTACTAACTTGATGTGCAGTCACTGTAATAAGAAAATATGGGTTAGCAAGTCAGTCTTTAAAGTTCCATACTAAGTGAATTTCCAGTCCATGCACTCAAAAAAAAGCATCAGCCAATCAGGGACCAGGCAGCCATATTGATTTCAAATCAAGCTGAAAAACAACAACACTTAGTCAGGGCCTCGAGACAAATAAATACACCACTTCCAATCCAAATTTGACCAGTGGAACTCAAGAAGTCGTTGAAAATGTGTCAGCCAATTAGAGGCCAGGGTGGCCTTACAGGATTCCAAATCAAGCCAAAAAATAACAACACTTTCATCAGGGACATGAGACAAATAAATACATTGTGTCAAATCCAAATCTGACCCCGCGGAACAAGAGAAGAAGTGGAAAATGCATTAGCCAATCCGTGGCCAGGGTGGCCAAATTGGATTCTGAGTCAAGCCAAAAAAAAAAAAAAAAAAACACTACATTTTCATTTTTATCATGATGCAAGTAATGCATTTTTTTCTTGAAAAAGAAATAGCATTTCTGAGAATGCATTTTCATTTTAATATTGTTAGCTATAAGCTTCAATACTATACAAGCCCAACACTGAGAATTAAAAGTAAGCATACTGAATTGCATTGATTATCTGAACACTAGCAGCTGAACAATTTGAAACAAAAAAAAAAAAATGTAAGAAAGTTTTAAAGGCTAATGGTGGGAAAAAGCATGTGGGGGCTGGGGCGGGTTTTACCACACACCTAGATGCACCCTGCCGATGATTTTCTGGGTGCCCACACCCTTGGCAATGCCTGCCCAGCGCCGATCCACCAGACGCATGATGTTGCAGCGCTCCGCGCACGCCTGGCTCATGATGGTCATCTGGGCCCCTGGGAATGACAGGGTAGTGGGGGGAGGAGGAGGTGCAGACAATAAAAACAAAAGGAAGAGAAAGTGGGCAGGTCCAGTCTAGTCAGCAAGAATTTGGACAGCTGCAAAAATCAATATTTTTTACACTCTGTAGTCCAGCCAAATGGATTTGAAAATGACATTAAAGTAATAACATGCAGTTTGTCTTAGCTCTGCATTTTCACATCCAAGTGAATCCAGGTGAAGCATGCAAGAAAAACAGCACTTCATCTGCATGTTTCTTCCATTTTAGGAATTCGTACATACAGCAATCCAAAACCTTGCATGGTACTACATTGTACCACAGGAGGTTCTCACTGAGGCCACCACAGAGGAATGTGAAGGAGAAAAACTGCATTGACGCAATCCCAGCATCACAAAACCCGCTGCACACAGGCACTCAAGCAGCTGAAGACTGTGATTCTGGTGGCAGCGCTTACCTGAGTCCACAAAAGCCTTGACGGGATGGCCGTTGACTTTGCAGTTGATGTACAGCATGACCACCTGTCCAAAGCTCTCTGGAGCCTCTTCCATGGCGATGGTCATGTTCTCCTCGATATTGTGCTGCCTGGGACAAACAGCCCATAACAGCAGCTGTTGATATGTCAGCGACAGGATACACACTCAACTACGCATGCTGGAGGTGCAGCCTTTAAAGTACCCCCACAATGTGAGAGTGTCTACGACTAATGGAGTGCGTGGGCATACAGATGACTGGAGTCAAGCGCAAAACTGTTTATCTGCGTGTGAGTGCCCATTCCCAAGGTATTACATGGTGCCTGCAGTCTGATGCAATTATCCTTCATTGAGGAGCTGAAGTATATATTTATTTCCAAAGAAGTGCTCTGGCCAAGACTGAAATCCTAAGTACGGGTGTGTGCATGCTTGAGTGTGTGCGAGAATGCGTGTGTGTCCGTGCCCGTCTATGTGCCCACACCTGATGTCCTCCTCTATTTTGGCCTGGGCCTCCAGGTCGAAGGGGTCGGCGGTGAGAAGCCGGATCCTCTCCTGCTCCCGGCGTGCTCGCTCCTGCTGTTGCTCCAGCAGCACTTTGGTGAAGCGCTCTGCAGAGACGGACAAGGCAGCCGATTACATCACAATAAGCTACCCTCCCTTCAAAACGCCCAGCACAGGCCTTCAGTGAAACTATTCCACTAATGCAGCCATGTCTAAAGCAGCAGCTTTAACGTGCATCTTCAGACCCTGAGATACCAGGTTGGTTCCAAATCCAGCTCACTGTATTCTTCTCAGTCGCAGCTATTCCTGAACATACAGACACCACATCCGCACTGTGCCGTCACCCCTTCAGCTGGGGTCATTCTGGGGTCATCTCCATGGCAGCACGCAACATGACCAGTGGGGACTAAGCCAGCTGCCCTCACCCAAGTCTCCACTCAGCAGAGCTTCAGCCAGCGGGGGATTCCTCTCCTTCAACAGCGACAGCTCGTGTGGATTAGCCAGTAGCATCTCGCGGAGCAGAGATGGATCGTCCAATCCCTGCGGAGAGGAGGCGGAACCTCCAAGAGAAGGGGGCGGGGGTGGGAGAGGAGACTGTTCTTGTTGTTGCTGCCCTTGCTGGGAGGTCTGTGGTGTATTCTGGGTCGGCCTCTGCTGTTGTGAGGTGGACCGACGAGCTGAGGAGGTGCCTGGGACTGCGATGGAACTGAAGTCTATGTGGGGGATTCCTGAGAGAGAGAGAGAAAGAGAAAGAGAGAGAGAGAGAGAGAGAGAGAGAGGAAAAGACAGTGACAGAGAGAGAGAGGAGATGTACAGGGAGAGAGAGTGTTACCAGCCAGAAATGAAAATTTTAAAAATTAAAAGGACATTTCCCAGTTGAGTCTACCTGTACAGTGGTCTCCACTGTATTTACCAGCCTAGAGAAGGTTGACTTTATCGAGATCCCCCATCCCAGCTTTAGCCATCGGATTCCCCCATTTTTTTCTATATCACGAACAGACCTGCTCGGCACAGTTGGTGCCTACCTGCACTGCCTGTGCCCTGTTACCTCCCACAGCCCCCCCCCCTCTCCCTCGTAACACAAATATCATTATTTTTCCTCGTTTAGCTTTGTTTGCCAGCCAGAGCAGAGCTCATTATCAATGGGGACACCCACTCAAAACAGCCCGTTCTTCAGCTGGGAGAGAATGACAGGGCGCAAATGGCCAACAAATTATGGCTTTTCATGGGGGTTTTTAGCTGTAAAGTTTATAACACTCCCTTTTATAACATTATAACTTCAAAAAATGGCATAAAATTTGACTTTTCAATTACTGAAGGACATACCATCTCAAATAACTGTGTATAAATGATAACATGGTGTCAACTAATAGTCATTTATTTTAGAAAAACACGCAGGAAATAACTACCATTTTTTTTACACTAAAGATATATCATTATTGAGGTAATTTGTTGAAATAATTGTAATGGGTCAAATTGCCCAAGGATGCGTTTCCCGAAATCAAAGATTCTAACTTACATAGTTGGACCCATTGACTGTGAATGGACAAACTATGTAAGTCGCTATGCTTTTGGGAAATGCACCCCAGTTGGAGCTGATGTTCTGCCATACCAGGGAAAGCAGGCTGCGGGGGTGGCCGTCGTTCTGCCTGTCGGAGCACCACCACGTCCCCATCCTTCAGGCCGTACATCCCCAGAGCGCGGGTGGGGTCCTGCAAGGGCTGCTCTGCGTAGGATATCTGGGCGCACAGAGGGTGAGGTCCACACAGTGAGAGGGAGGCTAACCCCTTTCACATGCTGTGTGTGTGGCTTTCCGCTTAAGCCAGACAACGCCAAACCACACATCTATCCATTTCCTTTCCCGCTTCGGAATGTAGATCACAACTACTGGGGCACAATGATAAGGCTATATCTGACTAAGCCTGATAAGGGCAAACATTCCCTGAGTCAATACGCCAGTGACCAGGAGAAAACTTTGTACGTACAGTATGTCGCATTAGGTAGAAATTGAGATTGACCCTTATTTGCAGCAAGTGTGGTGAAAATCTAAAAACACTAACTATTAGTTTTATGTGAAATGTCAAAGTGAAGTTTCTATTTTTTTCGGAAAAGTCCAGAATCCAAAAGTTTTTCTTCAATAGCAAGACCCCAGCTTCAATGAACTCAGTAGGTTTTTTCCACACCGAAGGAGAATAGTAAACAACTGGTTGACCAAATACCTTTCTCACTCAACGCCTATGACTCACGTTTGGCGGAAAATGAGCACAACACCCTCCCATACAGTAACCAGACAGTGCCATGGACAAATTTAAATATTATGCAACAACACTGGCAGGATGACCATGTCTCCAAAGCAGCAATTGCAAGAAGCAGTCTGCTAATAAAGAGCCTGAATATAATACATATTACACTAATGAAAAACTAGCCTACTGAACACTAACAAATAGGAACAATGAAATATACCTTTGTGCAAAGTCAATATTTACCTTGCTCAATAGACAGTGTACACAAACATCGTGTATAACCTAAACTGTGGTATACTGAGCGAGAATCAGGGTGGACAAATTGGTGTTCATCACAAAAGAGGAATGCAGAGGCAAAAACTTCATCTCAGTCCCAGAACATGCATAAAAATGGACTTAAACAGGAACTCAAGTTACTCATTTCTGTTTTTACAAAACATTGAAAATCTTTCCCAGGCAAGATCAAACTTCTCTGAAACGAAATTGAAAGTGAAATTCAATTTAATGCGCAATACACAGGACCAAACGAGTACATTCTTGTTATTAGTACACATGTGAATCATATTGTCATAAAGAAAATTAGGCTATACACAAAGTTCAAGTGACAGTTCCCGAAGTTCATCTCACATCTCCCTGTTATATGCCAGTAATTCGTCTAATCAAAAGGCGTAGGTGTATCAAGAAATGCCAGGGTTAGCCGGGTTAGCCAGGCTGGCCAACTATGCTTGCGAATGAACTTGCTTAGTGTTTATGTGAAGACTTTATTTTGATCAGCATTGAAATTACTGTCTGCATTTTATCCCATTAAAATTTTAAGCCTTGACATAAATTCGAGATTCTAACTTACCAACTATCAAGTTAACAAGCATGACATAAATCAGGCATTCAAAACGCTATAAGTCAGGTCATTGCGGAGTATAGCAATCCTAGTGTATGCAAGAAAACTTAAACTAGCGACTTCTCTTAACCATCATTCTGAGGACTAGCCAACTAAAGCAGGTTAACTAGCTACCTTCCTTGATTATCAAGTGACAGTAAAAGGTTTAGGATAAAATTGCTTTAGTAGCTCTTAAGCATGAGGGTCAATCTTAAAATCCTGGAACTCCAGTGCTATTCGTTTGTCACAACTAGCTAGCTAGATGCTAGCATTAGCACTAACTAATATTAGCAAGTTAGCCAGCAATCCCTTTAGTTCTTCAGGTTCACCTGTATATCTGTAGCCGGTATTCCAGATTCTAATTCACACAGAGCCACAAAGTCCCGCAGTTCGAGCTCTGGCGACACGTCCAAGGAAAATGTTATTTCCGGGCGGTCCCTCGGAGCGCAGAATACGGTTACCAGCATTGCGCTTTCGGGTAGGTTCTGTCACTTTAACCCGCGGAGCACAGACGTCGCTTCTCTAACAAGCTAGCAGAGCTTTAATATTCAGTTTGGGCAGCAATGTCGCGAACACTCAAAAATCCAAAATCTCACGCAACTCCGGCGATAGTATATTACTTTTATTTTTCTCCTGTTTACTCGGCGCCGGCGAGTCACCGAGACATGTAATAGGATAGAGAAACAAGTGCACGGCACAAGGAAAGGAAAAACAGTTTCTTTACTTCCTCGACGATGCCACGCTCCCGTAAACGAATTTAGCTGTTGCCGCACTGGCACTGCTGATTGTCGTAAGCTTGTGTCAAATTTGGTCGTAAAACACCGCTTAGTTCTCACCTCTGGGGATATCGACCAATGTGGGAAATACGCTCGACTAGCAAAGGATTATTTCATAATATGCGAATATCAGCGTGTTTATTGTTTTTGAACGGAAACGACCGTTGATGAACGTAAAATTACCGAAAAGCACTCTGTGTTGGTTGTTTATCCGATAATTTCCTTCATTTATTTCTCAGAATTCAGTAGTTTTATTTATACAAGAACTTCAAGCAATTGGATGTTTGGTTTTTGCCTCTTGCGGCGCCACAGGCTTTAGGCCTATTATTGTGTGCAGCGTTACTCACCATTTTTTGGTTAGTCACGGGAACTGAAGTTTGATCTAGTTCCCATTTGTGTGTTGAGCAATAATATAGGCTACTATTAATCTCATACCAGAACAAGGCCTACGCTGTCGCCCACAACAGCAAAGGGTATATCGGCGAATCCCCCAAGAAAAAGCTCCCGAAAAAGAAAGCATAGCCACAGTATTGCCCCAAACAGCCTAATGAAATTATTACAAACTGAACACAATTTTAGTTTATACAGTGGGCTAAAAAATGACTGGCACCCCTGACTGGCATTGCACAAATAATACTTCAAAAAACATTTATGGAGAAAGTCTAAATAACAGCATATGAAAAAAACTATGATATTAATGTTCCAATGAAAGCAAACAGCATAATTCACTGATTCAATTAAAAATCAATTTCATTCAAATTAAGACTTTGCAATTACTGGCACCCTTAAGAATTATTGTAAATTACAACGACCAAAATTAAACCAGGTATTAAATTCCACTTACATAAGTTAAATCTAAGTGTTAAGGAACTATATTGAGCCATTACATCACTTCCTGTTTCACCTGGGTATAAAACTCAGCTAACACACAAGCAATATCCCTTTGTCATCCAACACCATAAAGAAAACAAAACAACTGTCAGCTCAAAAGAGGCAGATGTTCTTATACCTTCATAAATCTGGTAATGGCTACAAGAAGATTCACAAATGATTGAATATGCCTCTGAGCACTGTCAGGGCAATATTTAAATAATATCAAAGATATGGAACTGTTGAAAACCTCGTGTAGAGGACGCAACTGCCTTTTGCCCCTCAGGATACCTAGGAGGATGTTGAGAGAAGCAACAAAATCCCCAAGAATCACTGTGAAGGAATTGTAGGCCTTGGTGGCATCTTGGGGTCACCAGCTGTCAAAAAGCACCATCAGGCGCTATCTCCAAAACCACAGGCTCTTTGGAAGGGTTGCCAGAAGAAAGCCTTTTTCTGATCAGGAGACACAGAAGCAACTGCTCGGAGTTTTCCAAACATCATTTAAATTATAACTGGAACAAGGTGCTTTGGTCAGATGAGACCAAAACTGCATGTTTCAGCCAGATATAGCATCGGCATGTTTGGCATCAAAACAGAGATGCGCGCAAGGAGAAGCACCTCATACCCATGGTGAAATATGATGGTGGGTCAGTCATGTTTTGGGGCTGTTTTAATTCAAGGTCAAGAGGCACTTGTTAAGATTAATGGATAATGAATTCCACCAAGTATCAGGATATTTTGGCTGACAATCTGGGGTTCATTTCCCAAAATCACAGAAGCTGACTTATACAGTTGGAAACATTGATTGTGAATAGACAAACTATGTACACCTGGGAAAATAAGTATTGAACACGTCAACATTTTTCTCAGTAAATATATTTCTAATGGGACTATTGACATGAAATTTTCACCAGATGTCAGTAACAACGCATGTAATCCACACATACAAAGAAATTAAAACAAATTAAGTCCATAAATTAAGTTATGTGCAATTAAGTGGAATGACACAGGGGAAAAGTATTGAACACCCTTAATGAAATTTATTTCATATGTAGTTGAAAAACTTTTGCTTCCAGGGGCCTCCTCTATGAACTCTGATCTTCAATTCTTTCCATAAATTTTCAATCAGATTCAAGTTGGGTGACTGACTGGGCCATTCTAGCAGCTTTATTTTCTTTCTCTGAAACCAGTTGAGAGTTTCCTTGATGGGTGTTTGGGATCATTGTCTTGCTGAAATTTCCACCCTCGTTTCATCTTCAGCATCCTGGTAGCAGATTCTTATCAAGAATGTCTCAGTATTTTTCTCTATTCATCCCTCCTTCAATTATATGAAGTCTGCCACTACCATATACTGAAAAACAGCCCACACCATGATGTTCCCACCTCCAAACTTTACTGTTGGTATGGTGTTTTGGGGGTGATGTGCGGTGCCGTTTGTCCTCCAAACATGGTGTGTGCTGTCACATCCAAAGAGTTCAACTTTGGTCTCATCTGACCAGACTATATTCTCTCAGTATTTCATAGACTAGTCCAAATGTTGTGCAGCAAACTTTAAACAAGCTTCAACATGCTTTTTCCTACAGCAATGGAGTCTTGTGCAGTGAGCGTGCAGAGGCCATAGCGGTTGAGTTCATTACTTGTTTTCTTTGAAACAACTGTACCTGCTAAGTCCAGGTTTTTCTGAAGCTCTCCACGAGTGGTCCTTAGCTCTTTGACCTCTCTTCTGATTATTCTTTTGACTCCTCTGCCAGAAATCTTGCAAGGAGCACCTGGTCATGGCCGGTTTATGGTGAAATGATATTCTTTCCACTTTCGCATTATGGCCTCAACGGTGCTCACTGGAACAATCGGAAGTTTAGAAATACGTCTGTAACCAATGCCATCAGTATGTTTTGCAACAATAACATTGCAAAGGTCTTGAGAGAGCTCTTTGCTTTTCCCCATCATGAGATGCTTCATGTGTGACACCTTGGTAATGAGAAACATTTTTATAGGCCATCAATTAGAACTAATCCAGCTGATATTAATTTGCACTGATAGGGGGCAGGATTGCTTTCTATATACTGACAGATTTCAGCTGGTTTCTTAGCTTTCCCTGCCTTTTTGCACCTCCTTTTCTTCATGTGTTCAATACTTGTTCCCTATGTCATTCCATTTTATTACACATAACTTAATTTATGGACTTATTTGTTTTGATTTCTTTGTATGTGTGGATTACGTGGGTTGTTACCAACATCTGGTGAAAATTTCATGTCAATAACCCCATTAGAAATATATTTACTGAGAAAAATGTTGACGTGTTCAATACTTATTTTCCCCCGCTGTAAATCACTGGCTTAGTTCGCAACTATGGTTTTCGGAAACGCACCCCTGGTTGCCACTGCCAGAAGGCTGGGACTTGGCCATAGGTAGGCTTTGCAACAAAGCAATGACCCAAAGTATACCTCAAGATCCACACAAAGATGGTTCTATGACAAGAAAATCAACACTCTGCGATGGCCATCTCAGTCCCAGACCTCAATCCAATTGAAAACCTTTGGGCTGAGTTGAAGAGGGCAGTTGAAAAACACAAACACAAGAAAGGAAAGGATTTTCAAAGGATCTGCTTAGAGGAATGGTCCAGAATCCCCCAGATGTGTGCCTTAACCTTGCCAAAAATTACAGGAAAAGACTCCATGCCGTTATCCTTGCCAGAGGTGGTTGCCCGAAGTACTAAATGAAGGGCACCAATTATTATGAAACCTTTATTTTGTTTAAATTTACTTTGTATTAAATGATTGTTATGATTTGAATCAATTCTAAGTGAAAATGGTCCAGTGGTGATGATGCAATTGACATTTTTCCGAAGTCAAAATTCGATTTCCACAAAATTTTATTTTTCAATGTGATATAATTCTAAAAATTATGGGATGAAGCTAAATCTAGATTAATATGCTGTTGATGACCATATGATATGTAGCAGTCTGCAAAATCTGAGCCATGTACAGAACTGGACACAACACAGTCACATAATTTCACCACGAACGGGGTCACAGACAAAGAGAAACACATTTCATGAATGGAACAGCTTTGGTGAACAAGCGAAACTGTATTTGAAAGGTCAGGAATCGCATAGTATATTGAACAAGTTGCCTAAAACAATAGAAGTTTCAAAAACACCACACTTTGAAGACCTTTTTCAATGATGGCATGCAAGGCCAGTTTCCCAGCGACAAAGATGAATTTGCCCTTTATTATAGCGATGGTCGATAATCGTAATAACGATGCTAATCTTAAGACTCGTCAATCTAACTCGAATGAGATGTCCCGAGGTAGACTACGGAATTGTCTTTCGCAGTGGTGATTCTCTCTGACCAATCAGAGGGCTGCGGTGTTGTCACGTCGGATTTTAGTACCTACTAGTACCCAGTCGGCTTTTTTTGGAACCCCAGGAGAGCACGTACCACAAAAGGTGGTACCAACTAGCAAGTACAAGGTACTTTTTCCTAAATGGAAAAGCAAAAAAGGCGAGTAGAGCCAGTACCGCGCAGTGGAAAAGCGCCATTCATGTGATGCTTCAGAGGAAACATCTCATTGCTCTAAAAACATATGTCCTCATTTTGTCTGTCCTCTGTCCTGTTTCCTTGTCTCTCTCCATGCATCCTCAGTGGGAGGGACTAAGATGCAAAGTAAGGACGCAAGTGAGGGGAATGAGGTTGTAATTTTAGAGAACAGAGATGCACCTTTAAAGAATTCGATCACACTTCTGGGTGATTTTCCAGGAGGTAGGAAATTTCCTAGGCAAAAAAAAGACTTTGAAAGCAAGTCAGAGACTGGATTTGAATCGCCACTGTTCAGCTCGTAAGGAGCATGCGGATAAAGTTAGGACAAAGGCTGCATTCTTGCTATATATATATATTTTTTTTTTTGCAAAGTTCCTAACTCTTATGCATGACCCGGAAGTATTTATGTGGCAGCCACGATAAGTGTATATGAATTCTCCAAATGTTAATAAGGTCATGTGCTTCAGTACTTCCCATCTCCTTCGGCATAGGATACACTGAACTGTCCTTTTCTACAATTAAGGAGATAACATTATCCCACAATTCAACGCAGCAGCAATATCTAAAGCGATTACCATCCATCCAGCCCATCACGAAAACAAAGGAACATCACCAGCGTGGGACGAGTGATCAGCTCACCTAGTTTAGGTGCATCGGATTCTCCAAGCAGCACAGTTGTCTTCCTAGCCCTTATGAACTCCTCTTCACACCTTCCCTTTACCTCATGACTTTTTTTAATCAAGGTTAAAGAAAATTGGCAAGGAATTATATGATAGGGCACAATTTTTTGACACTTTGAATGTTTTCGAAGTTTTTGAGTTGAAAGTATGTGAAAGCAGATACGTCCCAAAAATAAGGTGAATAATAAGAATATTGGGGAAAACATAAGCGCGCTGTCAGCAAGCTCACTAAATAGGGGGAACAAGTGCACTAGTTTTGCAGCTAGTCTACTGATAAAAATAAATGGTGGGAATAACTTACATATGCTAGCTGTCGGCTAGCCCACCGATTATAGACTACGCAAATCTAGAAACGCTACTCTGATTGTGAGCATGCATGTACAGGTAAATACAAGCATGTCATCCATTTCTGTGTGAATTTTAGGCCCACTCAACTAAAATCCCATGTAGACAGTTTAAAAATGAAATTAGTCATATTTTACAATCAAAGTCATAAATATCAAGTCCACTGAGTGGAGGGGAATGTCAACATTTTATTGTTTTTCTCTGGGTAAAAAAAAAAAAAAAAAAAAAAAAAAAAAAATGAGGACATTAAAAAAAAAAAAAAAAAAAAAAACAGAAAAATATTGACAAACACGATTACAATCCTATCCTGTGAGAAAGAACCAAATTACCACAGAAATATTAAGATACAAAAATAACAGTGCATTTTTTTCCTCATTTTCCCAAGGCCTTTGTTTTCAAGTTAACATCACATTTCAAACGGAGTCAGACAGAAATTACTTAAATACCCCCTCCCAATTCTTCCTTCACCCAACCTAAAATCAAGACAATTTTCATTAGTGATTCAGTTTTTTGAGTTTGTCTGCACTGCCAGCAGAAATCACCCCCCCCCAACCGTAAAAGTCACCATGGCCACGGCAATTTCCCTCCCAGCTCATCTCAACACACAACAGTCACCCTACTCTGACTTTTCCTTCTCCCTCATGTGGAGGAAGACTATGCTGAAGATGAAGAGGCCACCCATCATGGAGAACACGCTGGCGTAGTAGGGGTAGGCAGAGGGGATGAAGCGCTCGTACTGCGTGTGCTGCAAGGGGCGCACAGACACCTACAGAACAGATGTGAATGGTGTTAGCTCCTAGTCACTAGTTTATCTGCTGATGAACACTACTGAGAGGTCTACAATGGCAAATCATGCAGGTGAACACCATAGTTCACATTCTCTCTCTGGTGTTCTTACCTGGGTAGAGGAGTACAGGTGTGTGTAGCCGAGCCTGTTGTAGTCCACTTTGAACTGGAACACTCCATACACATCAGGCAGTGTGAACTGAACACTGTACTTCCCACCTGTAAAGGTGAAGAATCATAATACATGACGAGTGCATTAACCGCCAAACTGGATCACCCAGTTCAGCTTGTTCCCACCCAATTCAGCTTCAACTGGGGCAAAAATAGTCAGGTACCATTCTTCTTCAGGTAAGTCCTGACGAATGGGTCGATCCTGACAAACTCCAGCTGGATGTCGTCTCCATCGTAAGGAACCCACTGGCCCTCAGACAGCTTCTCGATGACAATGCTGAACTCCTGGAGAAGGGACAAGAGCAAGAAGTAAAAAAATAGTGCCATGGACACTGCAGCTAACTTAGTTTATTTCAGGCTTTAATGCTATGTAAGCTCACAAGTGGTAGTATTTTATGCTTGGGTCCAACATTGGGAAAATGAAGGCACCTTTTGTAATTTGGGATAGGAAAAAAAAATTACAAAAATTAAGCAAAATTCAACATCATGGTTTGAGGTCTCATGTCATTTTTTTGCAGCTCAGTGCTCTTTTCATAGTGCAGCTCCATTTAAATATCAAGCTCCAGACACCAGATCATTGTACCCAGCATTATATACTGAAGAGTTCACCAGTTGGCTATTGGGCTTAAGTGTATTGCTCAAGGGATTCGTATTGTAGCAAATTATTGTAGCTTAGCAAAGAGCTAAGCCTTTTATTTTTGTCCTAAAAAGTAAGTGTGTACAAAGTTTCAGCATTCTAGCTGCTTTTAAACGCTCTCCAGCATGATACAGTGCAATTTTAAATATGGCCGACAGGCGGCCATGCTCAATGTCAATTTCCCACGCCTCAAACAGATTTTTATCTGTACATCGAAATGCATCTCCCCTCCAAATTTTACATTGATCCCTTCAATGGTTTAGCAGAAGATGATCAAAGTTAATGCAGCCGCCGACACCGCCGAGTGATCCCCAAGCTCCCTTTGGTCCGTTGGACCAAGTGAGCTAAAAAGGACCAGAGATGAACCCACCAGCGATGAGGAGGACCTGCACGTACACACAGTGAGGTCCATATGCAACTGAACGCTGACAATTAAGATTTAATTCTGACGTGGGTCATTCACTGTGGAGGCAATCATCTTCAAATAAGGGCACCCTATCAGCTTTACCCAACTTACTGTAGCTATATCCACCTCAACAGTGAGGGTCTTGCAGCCTTTTAACCCTTTAAGGCCTAATGCAAAAATCCCAGCAGAGAGTCATGCTGCCATGTTTACCATAGTAACCTGTATTTGGGCTGAAGCACAGCTTCTCAGCTTTCAGGAACAGTTGGAATTTTTTTTCTATTGCACAAAACTTACAGTAATTACGGTACTTTCAAAATTACGCGCATATCTCTGTCGGCAACGACACGTTCTTAAAATGCGCACATGCTGTCCCGGTTTAAATGGGTTAAAACAGAGTCCCTGTTCAAATGCTGAAGAAAATTCCCCTCTCAAATTTGAGGAGGAATACGTGAAGGGGACAAGTGGACTCACCACCAGGTCAGTGATGGTGTAGGCAGCGGGTGGTGTGGTTTCCCCGACCGGGTGATGGGTCACAGCTCCGACACGGAGAACACCCTCCTCTTTGAAGGCCCAGCGGGACAGCGCCTCGGCCAGCTCCCTGTTACCCGTCTGCTCGTGCCTACAGGGACAGAACAGAGGGCTCAGTCATGAACGGGAGAAGCAGACCCTCCAAGCCCTTCTGTACTGGGAGAGTAGACTGGAGCCTCCAACCATCACCAAAAAAGCAAGCCAAAAACACCGAGAAAGCTCGAGGGGAGCCAGTCACTTTTTCATCAAAGCATCATAAACATCCACAAATCAACGTGGAGTGTGGACCAGCAACGTTAACGTAAACGGCTATGTGGGTGGTTATAAAGGGGCAATAAGCGGAAAAGCATCATTTCTAGATTGAAGGAATTAAAAAAAATCGCTATGTGAAGAACGAGAGGTGTAATTTCATCTGGATATAGCAGGACGTCACACACCCACTCTGTGTGTTGATCTCCAGCCCCTTGTTTGCAAGCCGGTCCGGCTGTGCGTTCATGTACATTAATGTGAATCGCCGCCTCCTCCCTCCTCTTGGAGCCCTTGGCCCTCCCTCCCTATAAAAGGCTGCAGCCAGTGAGCAGTGGCAGCGCGCATTTTTAAAAGCGAAATGGTGGAGAGCGGAGCGAAACGTTCACCTGAAGACGAGCAGGACCCGAAATTACTTCTACAGAAACAACGGTCGTTGGCGAAGAAGTTGTCGGATAAAGAAAGGGACAAAACCCGGATTAATATTGGCCTTGCAATTCCAAGGTGGAGAGCACTGCGAGAGCTAAAGGGGCTAAAATTTGACTCGGAGCTAGCTCTTCTTCTACTGGACAGGTAAGTAACAACATAAAGTCAAATGTCTGCTTTAATGAGTGTTACAGTAACGTTAGGCGCATGTCGCTATGTCGATTCAATTTAATGTTACAATCGTAGCATGGGTTAATGTCCGGAGCTTGAGTTGTTAGCGGCTCGGTCCCAGCAATGGGTCAGGCGTTACAGTTGTGTGTAGGTACTGAGTAATAACGCCGCGGAAACTTAAACTGGCCCATCATTCTGCTGAATAGTCCTGCTAAACTAGTTAATCGTCTGATTGCTAATCAAGCAAAGGCGAGGATTCTGCCTCACCAATCTAACCTCCGAGCACACGTCACTGCTGCTAACACCATTAGCGGCGAACAGACACGTTTGATGCCAATGATGACACACTGAATTATTGGCAAAATGATTAATTTACGGACAAAACAGCATAGAAAACTTGCCAAAAGGAAGTTCTTTCTTGCAGCATTGTAATGTTATAAGTTACTTACTTCGTTACTCGACATGTTCCAGAAAATGGAGATGTTGTTTTGCTCGGTGTATATGCACTTTGCAGATAGTCGATCGCAAACGAGGCGAGTGGGGGGGGTGAGGGGTGGAGAGCAGAGGTAGAGGGAGGTGTGGCTCATGACACACTGTTTTGGTCTACAGGCAGTGCACAACAGCGAACCTAGCAGTGAAACGATTTTGCTTTTTGCCCCTTTAAAATCAGCAAAGTAATAAGATTACAGAAGTGCCCTTGAAACAAATGCATCCCCATTATTCTTTGACTGCTACCTTGTATGAGAAATATCTTGAAACTTGCCAAAATATCAGAACAGCTCAAAAGACCTTGAGGTTTACCTCTGTGATCCAGGTGTGGCTTTCTGGACAGCAGAGTTGAAGTACGCATCACTGAAGAAGTGCAGAGAGCCACTGAACACCACTCTGGCATTGTTCCTGGCCTGGAGCCCAGCGATCAGCAGAGTGTTTTTCCCCACTGCATGAGGATACTGGGATAGCAGAAAAGACCCCCAACGTCTGATAAGCTAGTTTCATGCACTGAACAATATTTCCAGTTTGCAGGATTTAGAAAAAAAACCTCCGCTTCATGCTCCAGTGCACCATACACTGAGGAGAATTTCAATTTTATACCTTTTAAAGGCCTCATTGCTTTATTCAGTTTACATTAAAATTGACCCTAGTGCTTGCAGAATTGTGTGTGAACTTAAGAGTTGTATTTAACGCTGAGTTTCTGGATACTTCTTCCACAGATCTTGTCAAACTAAAATGGAAGGATTCTGTCCTTCTGTTTACATGCACGCCTGTCCTTTGATTTTCGTGATGACCGTTCATCTCATCGACTTAAGCTTTGGCAGGAGTCTTTCTGAGAACCCATGGAAGAGTTGAATTTGAAGTCGTTTAGGTGAAGAGTTCAGACACTTCATTAGTCTGAACTAGGCTGCTGAGGTGTCTCACTCAGTAAAGGTGCTGCACTGAAGTGCAGTAGTGACCACCAGAGCCCGGGTTCAAATCCGAGTGGTGCCAGTGCTGACTGCGGTCAGCAGCCACCATCAGTGAGTAACTGCCTTTGCACTGGCAAAGGATATGGGAGGGGTGCATGCTCAGACCAACTGGACTGGAACTGCCTAGATTTCCCATTATGATACAAATAGCGTACCTCACCAAGTACAAAGCAGACCTATGCCTTCTTTGCTTTGCACATAATATTTGAAAATAGGACCAAGGGTCCTGTAGCTTACCGGCAAGCAGTCTTACAGGGATGATACAAGTTATGAAAATTTCATGTGAAGTTTGACATTAGAATCAATGAAAATCAATGTCAAGGTCACAAAATAAAAGTTCATACATTTAGAAGACCTTCTGTAATACAATCCTAAGCTCTGAAGCAGTTTTGGTGATACAAGTCATTAAAATATGTCAATATGTATTCAAAATGTCAATTGTTAACTTCAAAGGTCACAGAATGTCAAGTTGTGGTCAGCAAATGGACTTCATATGACTTTCTAAATGTCTCTATACAAACCTTGGCTCAATCTGTGACCATTTTGTTGATACAAGTCATTGTAATTTCACTATTGAGTTTGACCCTCAAAGGTCACTGACAGTCAAGTTGAATGTCACCAAATGAAAGTTCATATGTGACTTCCTAGATGTCAGTAACACAAACTTTGGCTCCATCTGCGACCGTTTTAGTGATACAAGTCATTGAATTTTCACTAGGTCACATTTGACCTTTGAAGGTCAATACAAAGGTCACCAAATGAAAGTTCATATATGACTTCCAATATGTCTCTAATACAAACCTAGACTCCATCTGTGACCGTTTTGGCAAGACAAGTCATTGTAATTGTATTATGTCAAGTTTGACCTTCAAATGTCATCAACAGTCAAGCTGAATGTCACCAAATGAAAGTTCATGTGTGACTTCCTATGTCAGTAACAAAAACCTAGGCTACATCTGTGACCTTTTCAGTGACAGAAGTCATTGAATTTTCTCTAGGTCAAGTTAGACCTTCGAAGGTCAATATGAAGGTCACCAAAAGAAAGTTCATACATGACTTCCTATACTTCTCCAATACAAACCTACACTCAATCTGTAACGATTTTGCTGATATAAGTCATTGAAATTTCACTGTATAGTTTGGACATTCAAGTTCACTGAAGGTCAAGTTCAAGGTCACCCAATGAAACTTCACACATGACTTCCTATATGGCCACAATACAAACCTAAGCTCTATCTGTAATAGTTTTGGTGATAGAAGTCATTGAAATTTCACTATATGAAGTCTGACCTTCGAAGGTCACCGAAGGTCAAGTTCAAGGCCACCAAATGAAAGTTCATGTATGACTTCCTATAAATCTCCAATACAAACCGAAACTATCTGTAACCATTTTGCTGATATAAGTCATTGAAATTTCACTGTGAAGTTTGGGCATTCAAGGTCACTGAAGGTCAAGTTCAATGTCACCAAATGAAACTTCATACATGACTTCCTGTATGCCCGCAATACAAAGCTAAGCGCTATCTGTAATAGTTTTGGTGATAGAAGTCATTGAAATTTCACTATGTGAAGTTTGACCTTCGAAGGTCGCCGAGGTCAAGTTCAAGGCCACCAAATGAAAGTTAAAACGTGACTTCCTATAAGTGTTCAATGCACATATGTCCCCAATCTTCAATATTTTCAAGCCAAGAAACCTTTGAAAATTGTAACATTTTGCTTGACCTCAAGTTTGACCTTTCAAGGTCATCTGAGGTCAACTTTAACACAGCCAAATTATAGGTCATATATTACTTCCTATATGTCAGTAATACAAACTTAATCTCTGTCTGCAACCATTTGGTCTCCACAGGCTATCTTGCTTATTCATAAAGTACAGCGCCCCCACTAGACCCACTTCCGACCATTCAATCAAAATGGCGCTTGCACTGTACATTGACGGTACCAAGGGAAGTTGATTGCCCGATTGAGAAAAAAAATTTATCAGACGGTTTGAGAAATAATTTTTAAGATTTCTCAGTCCTATCTTTAACATTGGGGCCAAAATTTCAAGCGCCCATAAAACGGACAAAAATGATTCACTCAAAAATCCGAAAAAAAAACGGTCTGGAGATATGGCCTAGTAGTAGGTTATGGCAAATCTACACAAAAATTCATTTGGCCGAAAAAAAGATAAAAAAAATGTTCCGGACGACAGACGCCACACCACGACAATAGCTTATCGGCCCACAGGGCCGGTAAGCTAAAAAGGCCACCAGTACAGATCATCATACAGTGTGTTGATTATCAAAGTGTGAGCACAAATTTAAGACTACTCAGACATTATATAGAGATTAATAGATGTTTCCGGTTTGAGAGATAGAAGCTGGAGATGAAATTCACCTGTGTAATCGGCCGGTCAGGGAAAAATGAGTAAGAAGTAGAGGAACCAGTCAGGATGTCCAGCACCAGGGGGTTATCAGGGTCAGCCACCATACTGGCCAAAGATCATGAAAAACAGTAAAACACATATTCATTAGTTACCCAGTTAAATTAAACTGAATCAAATATCCTATATCAGGCACACCAACACTAATGCAAACACAAGTACTTAAATACGCAAATGCAGACAATATACTTTCAGGACCATTTGCATTAGTCTAGTATAACCGGAGATTATTTTGTCTGACTTTTTACAGTGGCCATAATCTTCGCATACGGGTCAATAAATAAATAAATCTTTAAAAATGTACAGAATACATTTATTTGAAATTGGAAGAGTGTGTTTAAACAAGTCTTAAGGGTTGCACAACATTTACAGGGTTTTAGTACAGTTTTAGACTGTATCTGCAATTTCACCAGCCAAAAAATGTCAGGTGGCGCAACCAAAAGTTTCTTGAAAAAAAAAAAACACACTTCCCTCTTTTTTTTCTAAGTGATGTTTTTAGTAAGTGTACCTGAGAGTGTCTACTCTGCCTAAAACAGTACTATTGTGTAATTGAGCTGGGTATTAAAAGTAAATTATGGATTCTTTATTGTAGGGGGTGGGTATTTTGGTTTTCCAAACAATTTAAGAACAATTAAACTATTAAACTTTGTTTATTTGAAAGGTTTTCAATATAAAATTATGCCCCCATGTTAATATTATATTAATTCATATTTTAAATTACATATTTAATACATTTCACATAGTGTTAACTTGCTGGGACGGTTGCGCCACCAGACTTTGAGGGTTTGAGATGGCAAAACATAAAATATATATCATTTTTATGATAAACTGGAAATATGTTCAAATTTAACAGGTTTTATAGAATAAAATTATGCTTATTATGAATCATTTAAAATTATTTTAAACCAAAGTAGTGCACTCGGACAATGTCACATCATTGACCCATACACGTGAATGCGCAGTCCATGAAAGGTTACTGGCGAGACCAATTCGGACATCATAATGACATTCCCCCAAATAGCCATTGAAAAATTATCCATGGGATTGAATAGCCCTTTAGAAAGAAAGACACTTCCTTTTAGAACATCCTTTCTGCCAAAAATCATTCAGATTTCACTTATACATCCGCACAGAAACAGCATTTCATAGTTTTGTAGCTGCAGGACTTCCTACAGAAATCTATGGAAAGGAAGACCGCAAGAACTGCCAGAACAAAGACACAGCAATTCCATTTTGGTTGGAACTCAGCTGCAAAGATATCAATTGTTTTCTAAAGTAGATGCCCAGCTACCCAGATAATTAATGCCAGAACTAGAAACCATTTTGATTCAGTCAACTCACTTGAGGCGATGTAACAATGGGCTAGTCCCTTTATAGCCAAATCACTGGTCTTCAGATGGGTTCAGTTTGTTTAGGGGTCATCTTCGTCAGTCAGAGTTTTCATTGTTCTTCAGCACATTTTGTGGGCAAGCTAGCATGCATGTCTAATCAGACGTCCAAACAATCTGCAAATAGTTTTCTAGTCCAGCATCTTGAAATAGCTTTAACAAAAGGAAAGCTTTTCCCATTTGTACATTGGAAAAAGCACACTATTATAACACCATTCAAATTTTATTACACCTCATTAAATACTTAGTACCCGTACTTTTCAAGAGCTGACGAAAGTAGCACACAAACTGAACCGTCCACAAGAGAAACAGAATCGAGTCCTCACCCAACGCCTTTGAAGAGAATGGGCTTTCCAGTGGGCTTGCCAACAATAGTGGGAGCCTTCAGAAGGTTCTCTGGGTCTGCTACAACCAGTGTGTGCTGTAGACATGCGAAAATAACAACAGACGGAAACAGAACCAAATGATACACATTAATAAACTTCATAAAAATAACTTGAAGGCTAAATTAAAGGCAGAATCTTCAAAAATCCAATGCTTTTACAGTGACAATAACTGGGAAGTCTCATGTATTAGTCTTGCCACCACTTTTAAAGAGTTTTTCTTTTTTGGGGGGGGGCTTCAATTGAACATTATTAATCAGCTAGCCAGCGGAGGATGGGCTCCCCCACTATAGCCGGTTTCCTCCTGAGATTCCTTCTCACTGGGGAGTTTTTTCTCACCACTGTTTGAGGTTTTTTCTCCTACTGGGAGTTTTTTTTTTTTTTTTTGCCTCATTTGCTATTGTGGGGATTAGGTTGGGCACTGCCCGTTTTTCTCTATAAAGTGTCTTTGTGACAGTTTGTCTGCAAAAAGCGCTACACAAAAAAGCTGAATTGAATTTAACCACCAATCACCTCGCCAGGATCGGACACATCATAGTTGTGATGGTCAATTACAGCAGTTTTTTCCTCATCGAACTCAATCCCACATTCACTGCCCAGCTCTCTCAGGGGGTCACCTGATAGGCAAGGGGTAAAAAAAGACAAAAAAAAACAAAACAGATCAGTCAACTTTGCCCAGGTCTTACCATGCACTGGTGCATCAAAGATTGTTTCCAATTATTTTCCCATTCTTCATGCAACAGACAATTAAAGGCATGTGACAACAAAAACAGCAAAAAAATTATACCATTATCAAATGAGGAGCAGTAAAAATAATAATAATAATAATAATAATAATACAGAGATCAAATCTGAAGAAAAATTTAAGAACTTGTGCTTCCAACTCCAGAATGTCAACTTCACAGATTTCCTAATTTACAAGAAAAACACAAATGCCATGCTACACATTTCAATGATTTGATTGTTTTAAACTTCGTGTTCTAAATCAAATTTGAGAAGAAGACCATCTGTTAGACTAACCAATGTCTGAACTAGCAGCAACAAGTACGTTTCCTCCTCCATCAATGAAGGCAGTGATGGTTTCTACATTGATGTTGCCCCCGAAATCTGAAAAAATAGTGGAACGTTAATCATCACGACAGCATATATCAGACCCTCTTGATCGTGATGAGGGTAATACTGCATATACCTACAAATGAAAGGTGACAACGAATTAATCAAAGAAAGAACAGACGTGCGTTTGGCACCTCAATTAATCGAAGTCTACATGGATCCATGCAAGTGTAGTTCCCGATCCAAGGGCGAATGAAATAAAACGTACACTTGTCGCCGGTGTGGCATTCTTGAACTCACCTTCGACGGAAGGAGAAAAAATGATGAGGTGATCATACAAAAACTGGCCGTATTTGATTAGCGAGAGACCTGGATCGTCGGCGGTCTTAAATGTTAAGTCGAATCCACGCTCTGCAAGCACACAAAACCGACGTCAGTTTCTGTGAGCGAGCCAACAATTCAATTGTCCATATAACATTTCACAACAAAATAAAATGAAAATACACGGAAGTGTCCCTGACTAAATATACAAAATAGTAGCCCGCTGGGTTTGCGGATTACCCCATCACTAACATGATAGTTAACGTTATGCTGTCTTCGCCCGAGGCCTCTTACCTCGCGAGCAATAATGCAAATGACAATGTAGCACAGATGACTTAAAATGCAATAATTATTTAAGACTGGGATGCTTTCTGAAATCACCGAGACGAAAATGTATAAGAAAATCAATACATATGCACCAGCTTGCTCTGGTGGACACAGATCAAAGCAATCGCGAACTCACCGGTTAGACTGCGGAAGAAAATTGAATGGGTGTCTCTGATGTTCAGGTTATCCAACAAAACTAGTGTCTTCCCATCGGCCCGCACAGTATGCAGCGTGCCTAACAGCACCATAATAAATATGAGCACACTGTACATCTTATTTGCAGAACCACTGACACCCTGTCCGATACTCCTTAACCGAACCGTGGCACATACATTTCCCACCGCCATCTTTGCAGTTACAGCGACGTCAGCACGGGACGCGTCACCTTTGAACTTACACCAGCCGTCCAATAAACTGGCCAGAATCGTGAGCTTGGAATCTTGCACCAAGGAAACACGCATTGGCGTAAAGTGTTAGCCTAATGTCGTAAAAAAAATATATAAGCCCTAAAATTCATAAATGGAATAGAACGTCGCACCATTCTGCATCTGCACTTTTGTACCAAATACATACATACTTCTTTGCATTTATTTTAAAGAATTATGAATGATATAGCGAGTAGCGGGGTTATTTTATGGTATGCAGATTGACCAATCAAAACCCGACAGCTCCACATGGCCAGATACGGATGAGAGGCAACGAGAGGGGCAACATCGTTGATTTTCTGTCCATGTGAATAAAGAGCTTGAATGTTTAGCATATGGATTTAATTGAATCGGAGCCACGGGGATATTTTCTAGCGCCGTATCCCATGCTATTTTGCTCTCAAGCCGATCGAGTCGTGCCTGCCGAGTAGTACCGATTTAATCAATTCGATATTCTGATGGAAATCCAAACTAGCTAAGAATCACATTTTCGAAGAATATTTTCCTTAATCAACTTTTGTGTTGTGTATATTCATTTAGGATATTTACGAAGGAGAAAGATGCCCGTGGGCAGCAATTTACCCATACATTTTCTTGTGACTTTGAAATGTACTTCTTTTCAATTAATTGTCTTTAACTGTGCGTACTCCACCAAGGTGAAAAAGCTCCGGTCACTGTGGTCAGTTCATGACGTGCTGGGGGAAAAAAATCTAATCGCGCGCAGAGAGCAAAGATTATGTGTAATTTATAAAGAAATAAGAGGCCAAATCAATGTGTGAGATTTTGTCGGAAGACGTGAGGAAGAATCAAGGACGTTTTAAAAATGGTAATTCTGCAGTCATAGACGATGTCCACTAGGAGGAAACAATGCATAACGTTATACTTCTCTGTCCTTGAGAACGTACTTTGCTTTCATTCCTTTTCAGTTCCGGAGTCTGTTTCAGTTTGAACTCTGCTATGGTGCCAATGCAACAATTAACAAAAGTGTTTATTGCGGATGTTTTTACGTTACATTCCATTCATTTTTCAGTCGCTTTTATGCAAAGCAGAAAAGTGCCTCCTAGACCATTAAAACTCAGCATCAGTATGATATAAACTCATTTAAATTGAGAAGGAAAGGTCAATTCTGTGTAATTAGTTACTTATATTTCTGGCGCACATCTAAAAATTAACAATAATAGACCTACCTTGTTAAGCCTAAACCATGGAGTTGACAAAGGAAAGAAGAGGGACATGGGTCGACTCCAATGCCAGAGATGCTGGTTGCTTTTTATTACCCCTCAGCCCCAACTAAGGAGCAGAGGGGTATTGTCGTCCCCTTCGCAGACAGGCGGTGGACGGTAAAATTTTGTCCGGACGGTTTCTCTGTAACCGCTTAGGTTAGGAACTTGATTTTGTACTTGTACTTGCTTTATTGGGTAGGCGTGCCTCGTCAAGGTTTCATACCTGAATGACCTTTGACCTTGCCTCACTGACATTCACCTTTAAAACTTTGTGCACGCCATTTCTCTCAAACCGCTTGGGTTAGGAATTTGATTTTGCATATGTGGACTTGCCTTGGTGGGTAGGTGTTCCTTGTCAAGGTTTCGTACTCAAATGACCTTTGACCTTGGCTCAGTGACCTTCACCTTTAAAACTTTGTCTGGGCCATTTTTCTCAATCCGCTTGGGTTAGGAACTTGATTTTGCATATGTGGACTTGCCTTGGTGGGTAGACGTGCCTCATTCAGGTTTTGTACCACAATGACCTTTCATTCTGGCTCAAACACCTTCATCTTTGATTCAGTGTGTCAGGGCTGAGGGGTATTGCCTTTGCCCCCGCGAAACACATTATTTTGGTACAGGCTTCACAATATTTCAGTTTCAGCTGCAAACATCCAGGGGCTGAGAACTTTATTTGGAGCACTTGAACATCCACTTACTCATGCCATTATCCAACAAGCTGATCATGAGGCAGTAGTGCAGTGCGTAAGACCATGCAGGCACATGTCAGGAGACTAATGAGAGGTAATGTTCACATCAAGCATCTGTTTGGGGAAAAATGTGGTTCCAATGACCCTGACTGTGGCATGTTTGTTGGCACCTCCCATGCTGTTTTTAGTATTTCTGAAAGTGCGATCTCCTGGGATTTTTGCATAGAATAATCTTTTTCTTTCACAAAATGGTTAAATAGATAAATAAAAATCCAGTACTGACAGTAAGAAATGTCCTGTTGATGAGAGAGGTCAGAGGAAAATGGCCAGTCTGGTTCCCTCAAGCTGATAGACGGGCTGCAGTGACTCAGATAAACTCTCTTTACTACTGTCATGAGCAGAAAAGCATTGCAGAATGTACACCTAAAACCATCAGGCAGGTGGGCCACAACAGTGGAGGAACATGTCCCGTTTCAGTGCGAAGCAAAAGTCATCTCATTCTGGCTCCATAAACATGGCAATGCTTCAATGGCCACCTCAGAGTCACCAGATCTGAATCAAATAGAGTACCTAGTGGACGTGGTAGAATGGGAGAGTAGTGGTAAGTGTGCTCTTGGCAAATCTGCTGCATTTATCATTTCACTATTGACCAGAATCTCAAATGAACGTTTCCAACGTCTTGTGGAATCCACAGCATGATGAATTGAGGCAATTGAGGTTCTGAGAGCAAAGTGCAACAGTACTCTGTATTTGTATGCTGTTCCTAATAAAGTGTTTAGTGGGTGTATATCCACAGTGGCGCACCACACAAGCAACATACAACCCTAATTCCAAAATAGTTGGGATGAAGTGTAAATTGTGAATAAAATCAAAATGCAATGACTTTCAGATCACATGAGCCAATATGTTATTTACAATAGAACATAGATAACATTTCAAATGTTGAAACTGTACATTTTTATCCACAAAATGACCTTATTTCAAATATTCTGGCTGCAACAGGTCTCAAAAAAGTTGGGACACTGGCAAAAAAGGACTGAAAAGGCAACTAATAAGAGAATCAGCTGAAAGAAAATTTAGCAAGTAATTAAGTTAACTGGCATCAGGTGTGTAACATGATTGGCTATAAAAGGGATGTCTTTGAGAGGCTAAGTCTCACAGAAGTAAAGATGGCCAGAGGATCTCCAACCTGTGAAGGCTTGCGTAAAAAAATTGTGGAATACTTTTAAAAAAATGTTCCTCAATGTCAAATTGCAAAGGCTTTGAAGGCCTCATCATTGACAGTGCATAACATCATCAAAAGATTCAGAGAAACTGGAAAAATCTCTGTGCGTAAGGGACAAGGCCGAAAACCTTTACTGGATGCCTGTGATCTTCGGGCCCTCAGACGCCACTGCATCACTCACCGGCACGATTCTGTCATTGACATTACTAAATGGGCCCAGGAATACTTCAAGAAACCACTGTCAGTAAACATAGTCCGCCGTGCCATCCACAGATGCCACCGTATACTCTATCATGCAAAAAGGAAGCCATTGATGAGCATGATCCAGAAGCGCCGCCGTGTTCTGTGGGCCAAGTCTCATTTAAAATGGACTGTGGCAAAGTGGCAAAGTGTCCTGTGGTCAGACGAGTTCAAATTTCACATTCTTGTTGGAAATCAAGGGCGTCGTGTTCTCCCGGCAAAAGAGGAGAAAGACCACCCCTCCTGTTATCAGCGTTCAGTTCAAAACCCAGCATCTCTGATGGTATGGGGATGCATTAGAGCATATGGTTTG
Source organism: Gymnothorax javanicus (assembly GCA_029692085.1). Taxonomy (NCBI): domain Eukaryota; kingdom Metazoa; phylum Chordata; class Actinopteri; order Anguilliformes; family Muraenidae; genus Gymnothorax; species Gymnothorax javanicus. Next base: position 80,298,873 of record CM056202.1, read on the forward strand.
GGACACTTGCATGTTTTTAAAAAGCATCATGAATGCTGAAGGGTATATAAAGGTTTTAGAACAACATATGCTCCCCTCCAGACGACATCTATTCCAGGGAAGGCCTTGTGTATTTCAGCAGGACAATGCAAAACCACATACTGCAGCTATTACAACATCATGGCTTCGTAGTTGAAGAGTCCATGTGTTGAACTGGCCTGCCTATAGTCCTGATCTTTCACCGATTGAGAACATTTGGCGCAGAATTTAACGAAAAGTCCATTAAAGGAGACCCAAAACGCTCCAGCAGCTGGAAACCTGAATTAAACAAGAGTGGGATCAAACTGCAATGGCTAAACTCAAGAAACTTGTCTCCTCAATGCCCAGACACCTCCACTCTGTGTTAAAAAGACGAGGGGATGCTACACCATGGCAAACAGGCCCCTGTCCCAACTTTTTTGAGACCTGTAGCAGCCATCAATTTTGAAATGAGCTCATTTTGTGGATAAAATTGTAAAATTTCTCCATGTCAACATTTGCTATGTTATCTCTGTTCTATTGTGGATAAAATACTGGCTGGTGTGATTTGAAAGTCATTGCGTTTTGATTTTATTCACAATTTACACTTTGTCCCAACTATTTCGGAATTGGGGTTGTAGAAAGACAAGACCAAAGCAAATTTACCCATTTTTTTCATACAGCATTGAACTTTTGTCTCTTCCATTACCCTCAAGATACCTTTTGCCTCTTTCAATACCCCTCACAAAAGGGGGGTCTGGCTAAATTATATAAGCCCTGTTTGCGTGGCTTTCAAAATCAGCCCAGACGGTAAAATGGTTTAATTGCACAGGCCAATCCCTCTGTCATTGTAACTAGAATTGCCCAAGGGCCATGACACATGCAAGGCTGAATTTAATAAGGCAAGATTATGCAGTGATGTGAGAATGAGTTTTAATGAGCACTGTGCAATGGAAATTAGGCAGGAATCGAGTTACCCACAAAATACAGACATTTCTACAGACATATATTATTATACATACCCTCAAATTGGGTTATCTCTGCAATATTGCCTCTTTGCAATTTTGTCCTTTGTTGAAATAATAAAGAGCCGTTAGTGTGGTACTGTGTTTAGAGCACAGGGAAAGAAATGACCGGTCGCAGTTCTGCAGCAGCATACCAACCGGTGTTGGGTTGCACCAGACATAACGATCAGCATATAGACCAAACAGCTCCTGTTTTGTCACACACATCACCAAACCTCAAAGGAAAGCTTTCTTCCAAAGTACAAGAGGATTGAAAGTTCCCTACTTGTCTTTATAATTTAGGCTCATTTTGTGAATGAACCTGATCATCAGTAACTGAAGGATATTCTTCCTGTCATCCAGACCATTGAACCAAACATCTCTTTCAAAAATTGTTGTGAGTCTGGCTGTGGCTTTGTTAAAAAGTGCTGTCTTAAGACCAGATCTGGGGGACAAGCACATCCATGCAGGGTTCTGTTTGGTGATAGATTTTAGGTCATTCCTCAGCTACAAAACCGAAAATGACACAGCAGTGGAATAAAAATTAAATAAATAAATGGAGTAATTAAATTTTTTTAAATCCCACCATGGTTATAAAATGGAATTGAGTAGATTTATATGACTGAATGATGAATATTTACGAACACATTTATTTCAATCAAAGGAGGAAAAATGAAAATCCTGTGGTGTCAATGACTTTGAATCATGTGCAAGTCTTAGATTTTTCCAGATAATATAAACTGATGCTCTTCAGAAATATCATTTGGTAATATCATATTTTTTATCATATTGCCTGCTGGCAAAAAAAAAAAAAAAAAAAAAAAAAGCGCTGTGGTGTTTCACTTGGAGCATTTGAGCATTGAATCTCTCTGTATTAAATATCCCAGCATCCAGGATCGCTGCCTGACTTTTACTCTACAACAACAAAAGCATTTTTCACGGCCATCTCTGAAGGAAGATTAATTTCCTACTAGTGCAACCATCTCCAACTAACAATAATACATTGACAGCAGAATGTGAGGACCACAACCTCTGTGCACTCGAGCTCTTCACATGCTGTTTGCGCTAATGATTTCTCTCATACTTTGACAGTAATGGCGATCCAGCCATTATGCAGTCAGATTTTGTGAGTTTCTATGTGAGTCAGCGCTGATTTATTCTGAAATAACTCCAAACAACTGAATGAGCATATTTTACGCATAGCATATATGTATATACAAATGCAAGTTCTTTGTTCTATATTTATACGTTCTTGAAATACTTTTCAAGTAAAGCTTGATGTTAAGAACATCTGTTCGATATTCTAAAACTGATATTTTGGATATAGGCAGAGAGAGAGGGACAGGGAGAGCAAAAGAAAGAGAGAGAGAGAGAGGCAGAGAGAATGGGAGAGTTGGGAAGAGGAAGAATAAATGACAGACAGGTCTTTCATGCAGCAGAAGCTCATGCAGTACATGTGTTACATTTACAGAGGGACATGCCCCCTTCACTTTTACGGACGGCTGCAAGAAATATAACATAATCTCCTCATCCCCATTAGCTCTCATGATATACCCCCCCGCCCCAATTTGAAATTGACATCAAGCCCCAGGTTACATGTGTTCCATCTTTGCCATGGAAGAATGATATACTGTAAGCAGGCAGGAGAGTGCATGTTGTTTGAATACCCTGAAGGAGCCCAAAACTGCTTGAGTGATTTGATGGCAAAGAGCAGCGAGGATTAAGGCTACTTTACTGTGTCCTTTGATCTGCTGTCAATCTGAGAGCTGACATACAGCAGACCACATGAAAGCACGGATCTGACTCACTAAGCGCACGAGCACATCCACTCCCACTCAGCATGTTCCCATGTAAAAGCCAAACGCAGAGGATCAGATAATAATATCACTCAGTCATAAAGATACACATGCTTTCTTCATGTCAAAAATGCATTTTATTTTTTCCACATCACAACATTTTAAAAATTAATTTCAATACATATGCGTTGAGCACTGTTAATTCATTTTCAAGCCCAAAGCATCCACGAGGTGCCATTAGTACTATGTATTTAAAAGTCTCTGTGGCTACTGTCTGCTGCCTTTTAGTTGGGCCGAAAGAATATTTACAAAACCTTTGGGGTACTTTCTGAGAGGGGAAAAGAATGTGTCCTTATGTGCATTTTTTTGGGTTTGGAGGGGCTGAGGTTGGTAAATGTGTCAGTGTATCGTGATTTTATAAGTCCTCATGCTCAATATTTTGCAAATGAGGCTTTGCAATGTGCTGTGGCAGCTGCGGGACATATATTGAAAAAGTATTTGCATTCATATTCCATTTTCATATGTTTTTCCTGGGTGAGAACTAGGAGTGAGTTTACATCACAACACAGCTCAGCTCTGTAGGTAAAGACAGGAAAAAACATGTCCTTCATGATGCAGTGTTGTGTAAAATGAAAGAGAGTGAGAAATAGCATCAGAAAACAGCCCAACGACAGAGGTGAGAGGAATATAATGGGTGGGGAAAGGCTGAAGGAGTCTGCACTTATGACAGCCGGTGAATTGGGAATGTCATGCAACACAGGACAGGGTGATGGCTGGCCTCATTTCTCTCAAATCTTGATCTCCGTGCGAAAAGTTTGATTGTGCTCTAGCTTGGCCGGATGTCTGCGAGCCTTGACGGTGAGGGTGCCGCCATCCCCCAGTGATGATGTCACAGAAGTAGGGTCCACATCCTCTGGCAGCTGGCACTTGTGGGCAAACGTGTTCATCACTGTGCCATCGGTGGCCAACTGGGCACACAGTGGTGGAGTGGCAGGGAGACACCAAAGAGAGAAGTGTTAAATGCTCAAAATACAATCCCAAATCGGAAAACATTGGGATGGTACGTTGAAATTAAAATTAAAACTCAAAGTATTGATTTGTAAATTATCTCTAACTTGTATGACATTGAAAACAATACAACAGCATATTATTTGATGTTTCACCCCATGAATTTTATTTATTTTTCAAAATAAACACTTATTTCAATTTTGATTCCAGCTATGTATTTCAAAAAAGGTTGGAACAATGAAGTATTAACCACTTTATTCTGTTACTGTTCTTTTTCCCAACATTAAATATATGGTGAGGGTGATAAAGTGTTAAGTTTTTCCCATTTTTTGCACAAACAAGTTTTAAGGTGAACGACAGTACGGGATCTTTGTTGTCGCATTTTGCATTCATTAATGTGCCACGTTGGCTTTATTTAAAACAATAAGAGACTGTCGCCACGCCAGTGTAGCATTCGCACCCTCTTCTTATGTAGTCGTGCCTCTGTCATGTGTGCAGAGTGCAGTTTTGTGCTTGGTTGTTGAAATATGTATGAGTGTACCTGGAAAAGATGTCATCTTATTTCGACCTATAGTATCTTGCTCCAAAATCTAGGTGTACATTTCTGCATTAATGATGCCTTTGCAGATGAGTAAGTTACCCTTGCCATTGGCACTGAGTAAACCCCATACCATGACTGAGCATGGGTTTTGCCATTGTTTCTGGTAACAATCTGTATGTTTCCACTGTGTGATGGTCCACAGCAGATGCCTCAGAGCTCAGAGAAGTCGATGGCGTTTCAGGTCACTGGTAGCATAAGGCTTCCATTTGTGCATTGAAGTTTTAACTGACATTGTGGATGAAACTATGCATTTCAATACTCGACAAAGGCTTGACAAAGTAATCCTGAACCCATGTGATTTTATCACAGATAAATGATAGTTCTTGATGCAATGCCATCTGAGTGAAGATCGCTGGTATTCAGCTCTGGTTTGCGCCATTGCCCTTCAAGCACAGAAATTCCTCCACATTGCTTGAATCTTTGCATTATGTTCTCCATAATCGAGGATGAAATATCTATACCCCTCCTATCTTTCTTTGAGGAACATTGTTTTAAACCTTTCAATGATTATCTCACGCATTTGGGGGCAAATTGGCTCATCTTTGCTCGTGAAGGATTAGGCCTTTCCAAGATGCTGCTTTTATTCCAAAAAAATATTCAATCACCAGGTGACACCAGCTGTTTCAAATCACATAATTACTCTTTTTTTTTTTTGGCCATATTGCTAATCCTAAATTGCCCTTTTCCCAACCTTTTTTGGAATGAAATGCATGCCAGAATGACAGAAATGGATAAATATTTACAAATAAAATGAAATTGATTAAACAAAACATTAAATATGTTGTCATGCTGTCTTCAATGACTGACATACAAATCAAAACAAATATAGAAATCACTGCTGTCGGTTTGTACATGCATTTTCCATACCATCCCAGCCTTTTCAAAGCTAGAGTTTTTATATCTAATGGTGTAGAGGGAGGTTTAAAATGAGTCAAGATACACCTTCATGCTGTCATGGAAAAAATATCATTCTTTGTCACTACCCTTATGTGAATCCCTATCATTACACCTCACATCAAGCAACTTGCGTGTCCTTTAGATACATTGTCTCCTTTGATTGGTTTAGTGTAGGGCTATTCAACCTTATCCAGAAAGGGAAAGCTTTCATTCCAACCAAGCAGTTACTCACATGACACTACTAATTAACCCCAAGAGGCTGTGCGAAAGAACGCAATTAGTAGTATCAGATGTGTTTTTGCTTGGTCGGAGTGAAAGCCTGCACCCACATTGACCCTCTCTGGATGATGTTGAATAACCCTGGTTTAGCATATTCTGTGCCTCCCCTGCCAAGTGTTATGTATTTGTGTTTCCCCACTCCTGTGTGTTTCTGTTGCATAAATAAGCTTTACTTTGTGTCTGCCAAGTTAATGGACTGTCTTTTGCTATATGCTCTCAAGCAACCTGTCAGCATCTTCCCAGTCCAGAGTTTATTGTCTACAGAAATTACATTAAATTTTTATGATAGCGAAAATTGAGGCACTCTTCTTAATCTTATTAATAGGAAGAAGCTCCAAAGCCTTTTTCCCGATCTCCAGGATTAGGACTGTATTCCTGCTAAACTATCCGCACCTGCCATCTGACCATTCTGCTGTGGCAAGGGTGATCTGGCCATTGGCCTCTGTCCAGCTACACCACTGGCTGGGCGTGGACACACCCTTTACCCAAGCCCATTTCCAACTGAACTGAGCAGTCCCCATCCTCCTAAAGGCTCCGTTCCTATCTGTCATTACTGTATTCCTATGGTAATGGATTGTACACTGCCTCTGCATCTGGTTCCTTGTCATAACAGTTCTTAATTATGGCTTAACACGTGATGACAGACAAACACTTTCCCCATCTGTATTTCCATTTTTTAATTTTTAATGTTTACTGTGTAAATGTTTTAGTATGTCGACACACTTTCACGTGACAATGTTGGGCAAAGTGTACAAAATCCTCATTAAGTAGCAGCTGACAAACATGATCACAGGATAAATGAAAGTCTCCGTCTTGTATGATTTCATTGGTCTATTTCTATCTCAAACACCCATATGGAGACCCAAATAAAAAGTAAATAAGAGGCCCAAGATGGCAGTTCTCACTCACCTTCTCAGCACGAACCTCAATCTGGTTGTTAGAGGTGGTGACGATGACATCCTCGGGGGAGAAGTCACTGACGTCCACCGTAAACTGGTACGTGTCCCCCATGCTCTTGATGTTTCCCGCTGGCCCTGACAGACCTTCAGAGAATGGAAAATATGGATTCCATATCTATTTTAAACTATACATTTAGATTTCAAACTTACCAGCATCAAGGTTTTATGAAAGGGACTATTTGGGGGGCTTAACTCAGGTAAGACGCTTTTGAAAGTGCCAATCAATCTGACCATAACTGACCATAATTGGATGATAACTTGTACATGTGCGTCCATCTGTGACTGCACAGAAGATTCTTCATGTCCATGGATATATCTGAAAATGTTTGTAACTCTAGCAAAGCATAATGCGCACATTTCTGATTGTGTGCTTGTGATAAATGTGTCATTTACTTGTAGGCTAGCTATCAGTGAAATGTTATGCTATATAATGAGCTAATTTAAACATAATAGATTTCATGAGTTCAATAAAAGTTGATTCGACACAACATTTCTCTGTGGATGACTGTGAGTGCAGGTTACTTTTTTCTAATACACTTGTATGCTCGCTCAGGCAGCTATGCAATACCGTGTCAGTGTGCGTGTGAGTATGTACCCACAGTTGCCGTGCAACGATCGGCCCAGTCTCCTCAGTTCAGGCGTCACAGTGTCATTCCTCACGGGTGAAGTCACTGCTCTGGCTCGGAGCCAAACATTCCCTCGCACAAGAAAGCGCACAAACCCCTCCTAAACCTGTCCCCCCTTCCCTGGCCCCTCCCTCCTCGGACGTTTTAGCTTGTTGCTAATGGTACCAAAATACCCTTCTCACCTCCGCCCGAATTCACCCAGTGTCTTTAAGGAGTGCACTCATTACATGAAGCACACACAAACGCACACAATATCATATAGCCATGCACCCAGGGTCAGGGCATTCCAGTAAAAAAAAGTCTTAAAATATAATATTACAGACAATGTGGTGCTCAGATGAACAAACATACTATGAATATATGAAATGAGTATTCTCTACAATCCATGTAGGATCAATTACATAAGGACAGATTAAGCATAGTGCTAGATAAATTCAGTTTTTTATGGAGTACATCCATTCAAAAGTTTAGTTTGTCACGAGTTAGGCTTAATCTGTGTCTGTAAAACTGACCTGTTACGTAAGAGGAGAAAAAACATTGCAGGCCAGCAAAGTTATTACTAAATTGCAGTAAAGTTTTATAATATTCTAATATTGATCCAAACAACTCCAAAATATTTCAAACAGATATTTTATGCAATACATATTGCTTACACATAGTCATACATAATGTGAAAATATGTCATGCACTGGAAATTATGTAAATCTAGAATAAATTATTATTTTGATGATTTACCTGCTGGGGTGAAGATATGAAGCACATTGGTTAAAATTAGATGCTTTAAGCGTTAGGATTTCAACATACAACCAGCATGCTCACCTGGGAACCCAATTGCGTTGTCACGGCCTGGGCGCATGAAAGACCCAAAGTCCTCCGTGAAGAGCTCTCGACTCCTTTCCATGAAGGGGCCGGCGGTGGAGGAGGTGGAGGAGGAGGAGGAGGAGGTTTGGTGGAAACTACGCTCCGATCGGAAAGCGGAGGAGTTGGACAGACTCATTGATGCCGGAGACACCCAAGGGCAGAGGAACAGCACAATACCAGTCAAAGGGCACAGGAGGAGGCTTCCTTCAGACACTCACCAAGTGCCTTAAATCACACCGCCCAAGACCAGGGAAAATATCCTCTATAGGTTTCTTTGTTTTTCCTTCTTCCTTTATACTTTCAGTCCTGTGATTTTAGCCTGTTTCCCGCTACTTTACTCTTTCCTCATCAGATCCCCTCGTTCACGCACTCAGTCAGATTATAATGTGCCTTTCGGGCATGCCTAGAGGGTCTGGCTTTTATAATGTGGACGTGACTGATGGCTTTTTGTAACCCCCCCCACCACCAGCTCCATCCTCATTCTCTCTCTCTCTCTCTCTCTCTCTCTCTCTCTCTCTCTCTCTGTGCACTTTGAGAGTTTTGACTATAACTGTGCGCTAAATTTATCATCTGAGACAGAGGGGGAGAGCGTGTCCGTGTGTCAGCGGTTGGAAAAGGTTTTTGCGATGAGGGCATGAGGCTGAGAAAGTGTTGACAAAGACAGGGGAAAAGAGAGGAAGAGAGAGACAGGAGAGAGGGAGGGACGAGTGACTGAGTCAACAGATGGCATTCTGGGCTCCACTCCTTCACTCCCTGAAATAGGTGCTCATTCCTTTTCTCTCTCATTTTGTCCCAAACAATCCTCTCCCCTCTCTTGAAAATGTTTTGGAAAGTTTGTTTGAATTTACATTTATGTATTCCATGATGCCTTAATTGGACATTACGTGCGTATGTGCCTCATTAACATAAACACCCTCCCACTGTTTGATGAATGGCACATTAAGTAACATGCTGAGAGCAATCTAGTTTCTGCATGACGTTGTTTATGTTTAACTGTTTTCCTTTCCTCAACAGATTTCATCCTCCATTTTGTGTGGTCTTTTCTCTGTCACAGTCACAGCCCTCGTGTGAATGCCTGCTGTGTCTCCTCCCTTTAAGCAACTTGTGTGTCTATTAAAAGTAATGTCTGCATTTGATTGGTTTGCGTCTTGCGTGCTGCCTTATCCCTGGCTGTGTCTCATTTCCTAGTACTCAACCTCTGTACCTGTGATGTGTATTTAAATGCCCTTCTTTGAGTTGCGAGTTGCTGGATTATAATTTGTGTTGTGTGCTTGAACTCAGTCAGGATCTGTTAAACTCTATCTTTCGAAAGTAAAACATAAGCTTTACGGAGGGTCTGCTCCTTATTTAGTTAATAAGAACAAGCTCCCAAGCCTCTCTCAGGGTCCTGGGCTCAGACCGTGTTCATGTTAAGTCCTGCCTAAGTCTGATTCTCTGTCCAGTTTATTAGGAACAAGCTCCCAATCCTCCTATGGTCATCAGGATTGGAAACACATTCCTCCTAAGATACTCCTTCCTGCCCTGGGACAGTGCAGCTCTGGTTAGGTGTTCACTCCATCTGGCTGTCATGCCGCGGAGTCACTGGCTGGTGATTGGCAACACCTCCTCACTTTGCCCACTACATCTGATCTGAACTGTGCTATCCTCATCTGGGTTCCATCCCATTGTAGCCGTATTACTATCAATAAACGCTATGTCTGGATTGTACTCTGCCTCCACACTTGACCCCTGGTTTGGAACATAACAGTCATACCTCATTGCAGGGAGGTAGAATAGATCAAGACCAGGGGGGGTAAAATGCATTAGTGCGCCTCAGGAGGATCAATCATGACAGAAATGTTAACTGCTATTTTGCCCAGCATGTGGTGAGAGAAATCAACTGTATCAATCCCATCCCCCCACCCCTTCTCTCAATAAATATTTCTATTTCAATGTATTTATTAGCAGAACAACGAGAGTCATATTTACAAAGCCAAAGATTTAATACTATATTATACATTATGTCCAGATTTGTGACTCTGCAAGAATGCAAGTACATCAGGGTCTCAAATTTGAGATACAGATGCCTTACGGGTGCTCAGGATTCTGGGACACAGGGTAAAAAAAAAAATCTAGGTGATTCTAAAGTTTTGAAAGGTACTGCATTTACACATGGAACAGGGAACACGCAGATATGAACCACAATACTCACAGCAGCGATAAAAAATGAACATAAAACGTATAGATGTACACAACAGCATGTCTGACTAACCTGACCTCCACCCCACTACTGAAGCAGCCTATTACATGTGCAGCTGTCACTCGCCTCATTGAGTCCAATAACAAGTCTGGGGATAGGGCTCTTTGGATGACCTTGATAATCACTCCTGTGGGGAGGGGGGCTCAGCAAGGTCACCTGGTATCCTGGGAGACCCCCTCCTGATGTGCCACACCTCTCTGACCTTTCGGACTATTAGCTAAAAATGTGTCCATCTCATGGGAATTGAGGCATGAACTGCTAAGATGCTCTTCCTGTAATACGTCATTGTTCATTGAGCACTGTAAGTCATGCAGAGTTATACTATTGAGCCAGTAGTGTTTTTGTGCATATACTTCTAGGGTTGTTCTGTCATTGTCATATTTATCAAGTATTATTATGAAAGTATTTTTCTACTGAGCAGAATTCTACCCCATGCTACGACTCTCCATAGTAAAGCCAGACATTCACAGTTGAGCCATTAAAATACAATAGCATTCCATTCCTATCCCTGTCAGCAGAAACTGTAGCGCTTATCTGATTTTCTGAATTCAGCTCAGCATCTCAATGCCTTTCCACTCAGCATGTCATTAACCTGCACTGTGTACAGACCTGAGAGTGTTTGTATTGTTGAGGCATGGATGCGAGACAGAGAGATGGATGGAAAAGGAGAGAGGTCCCAGACTAATGGTAATCAGTGGTTATTGGGTCAGTGAGCCATCTCACTGTTATCCTGCATTTGTTGGTGGTATATTACCTCAGAGAGAATAATGGAATGTTCTGAGGGCTATACATGGACCTCATTGACTGATGCTTGACCATGATGTATTGATGATGCATGTGGAGTAGTTGTTTGTGTTCTCGTGTGATATATGTGTGTGTGTGTGTGTGTGTGTGTGTGTGTGTGTGTGTGTGCGGGCAAGAGTGTGTGTGTGTGTGTTTGTGTGTGCGTGTGGGCGCACATGTTTGTGAGCGTGCGCGAGACAGTGTGGGAAAGAGAGAGGGAAAGAAGGAGAGACCATGGGGTTATGTATTATGGTGTCAGGGAACATGACAGCAGGCACTTTAATCCCATGGCTTTTGGATTGACATTGAGCTGCCGTCCATGGGGTCACCAACAGTAACAAAGAAAAACACAGACAGCGAATGAGAATAGGGTTGGGCCAGATATGGTCAGAGAGGCAATTACCCGCGAACAGCACTCTAATTCGTATCTTTGTTCCTGCATTGGCTCCCCTCTCCACCATGTACATTAAATAAGATTAGATTAGATATGATGCAGACCCATTTTAATGTAGCTGCAGCAGTGCTTGAGTCAGTATTGAAGGAGATGAAACAGTGCTTTAACAGGAAACGTATGGCACAGACAGAGTTTACACACACTCATAGTAGAGAGCACACACAGGAAGTAGACAAATGGAACCTACAATTCAACCTTAATTCCTGGCTTGAAAAAGGACTCATTACAAAGCCAAAGAGGCAGAAAATCCCAGAAAAAAAACTTTTTGATTAGACCAACCACTCCCCGCCTACTTTGTAAGCAGATACGCAAATATCCCCCAGTAACAGACCGGTTTCCAGCTCTCCCAGTTGCTGTGTGTTATGTAAGCTGTCCAGCATCACTGCCCTCTGCTCTGGGACTATTTATGTCTTTAATAGAGCGCCCTGTGGCACAGTGGAGCATGTGTTCACTCAGGTCTTTCCACACTCGTGCTGAGAGCCACTTATGATTTACGAGTACGCTTTTCCTGTAGTGGGGTAAGTCAGCAGTGTTTAGCATGGGCTATCATTTTTAAATGGTCCCAATTTTAATGGCTCATACAATATAACAACCATGCAGTTGGAGATTAATTAACACAAATGACCAAATTAATTAACACCAGTGCAACTTTTTTGGTGCAACATGAAAATAACTTTAACATGAGATGACACAAGAGGCAAAAGTGTAATGCTGACAAAAGTGAGCGGCCGACATTATCGCATGCAGGCGGTAAATGGTATTTCAGCCGTTACTCATTGGGGTGAGGATGTGGCATTCAACACATGGTCTGAAACATTAATCACAACACTTACCCGGCTGCTGACTCAACGACGACTCTTTACAGGAGCCAATTTTCCGTTAACGAATAAAGCGTAAACTGTCCATGGCCATGCTTTTTACTTGACATCACTTTTTAAACTCATAAAACAAAATAAAGAAAACAAAATCAGGACTTCAAGTTCTGCTGGCATTTATGCCCGATAGGAAAAGTTATCATGATGGTTTTGAAGCTGGCTAATTAGGTTTTTCATTAATAAACTGTCTCTTGCAGTAACTATGAAATATCTAAAATGTGATGAACAAAATAAATGACAAAAGAATGCCGAAATGACTAAATGTGTATATTCTATATTTCACTTTATTCAGTTGATGTTTCAAACCATTGTATTGATGAAAAAGCCTCTCAGAGCTATTTGACAGAGTGAAAAGTTCCAAACCCCACGAGAATAAAATTAAAAAAAAAAAAAAACATTTTTGATGATGATTCTTGGAGATGTGAAGATTCGACGTGGGATGGATTATCAGCAGAGAGAATAAAATCCTTATATTCAATTAGTCATCGGAATAAACTAAATTGAATGAAAATGATATGTTTTCATATGTCCTCAAAATTTACAAGTCCATGTGTCATTATTCTTCCCTGCTACACACAGATTTGTGAATATATTGTAAAATGGCAAGGCGTATATTGTAAAAAATGATTATACAGTTCAAGCAGTACATTTTCATGAGGCTGAAAAGGGTAACAAGGCATTGTGAAGAATGCAAGAAAGAAAGAGACAGAGGATGAGATAGAGAGGGAAGGAGAGAGAGCGCAAGAGAGAAAGAGAGGGCGAGAGAGAGAGAGAGAATGGGGGATGATACAGTTGATTGCTTTTACTGCATGCTGGGAAAAGCTGCAATCATACAATGTCAGGCTCCGCCAGAAGCACTTGGTATGCTGATCCTTTGCTTGCTGAACTACATAACACAAAAGAAATTCTGGGAAATTACGGAAACAGTGAGGGTGCGTCTAAGTGCCGGTACTGCATCTGTATTTAACGAATTTGGTTTGATACCCACCATTTCGACCGTCTATGTAGTAGGTACAGCGAGTGTGCCACAGAGCACTACGCGCGATATCGGACATTCTACGACTGCCATTTCACATAACTGACCCGAATGAGCACCCATGATGCAACATAACCGCCACCCCCTCCTCCCCAAAAGATTTAAGGTCACAATTTTACCACATAATTGGTGGCATTTCTATGTATTTTTTATTAACACAGACAAATATTGCATTTCTGTCAACATAATGCATCATCATTTTCGCCTTAGATTTACAGAGAGCTGTCGCTTCCACTGCCATCTTGAAAATGGTCATCTTATCTCCACGCCTATGGCCCCATGGGAGATCATAGCATCCACTGGTCTCATACTGTGGAATACTGCCAAATGCATTTGGCCACCAGAGTTCTGTTTTCTAGTAGTCTGATCCATACGGAGCATTCAGACATGCTGTGAATTTCAGATACAGCTTCTTGCCTACTGTGTAGTAATTATGTATGGATATTCGAATGGGCCCTGAGCATGCAGGCATGAAAGATACTGATGCGGTCTAAATGTATTCAACAGCATAGATTATCAGAGATCAACTGATATAAAACAAGTTCTCAGATGTAGCAAGAGGTAATTTCATGCAGCGTTGACTCACAGTTGCCTTTTTGTTTTATTATGCTCAAGGTGCCATCCATCAACACAATCTCACGCTTGTTTGAAACCTTCCCCATAGTTGTTGTTAATGACAAGAAAGGAATTACAAAAGGGATTGGCAATTTAAGAGCTGCCAAAAGATTGCTTAATCAGGCTCAGCATAGCCTCTCTGGGAACTGGAATGGTTGATGCCAAACTATTGTTCATTTTGACGGTTAAATTTAGCTCATGAAATAATTTGTTTTTCACTTGGTTCACCGCGATAGATTTACTCTTCAGCTGTCCATGTCACGCACTAGCTTGCTCTGTTTGCTACTCTTTTTTGTTCATTTATCTCCCTCTCTTAAAGTCATTCAAAATTGTGGCTATAGCATGCAGGCTTACAAGTTTAGGTCTTTGCGTTTTGATATTATGATATTATATTCTCTGTGTTTGTTGACCCTTAATCAGCCGTGTCTTCTCTATCTTGCTTCCAATACTTCCCCCGCTCTTTTCTGGCCTTTCTTTCTCTTACCTTCCCTCTCTCACTCTCCCCCTCTGTCACTCTAACCACCCTCTCTCCCTTTTTTCTTACCTTGTCTCTCTCCCTCTCTGTCACTCTCACCTCCAACCGTCCTCTCCCTCCCTTTCTTACTTTCCTTTTTCCCCCTCTCTCTCTCTCAGACTCCCAACCACCCTCTTCATCCCTTTCATATGCCCTCCCTTAAATTTAATTTCATTTACTTTTATTTAATGAGGAAGAATGCATATTAACCACTTCCACCCAGAGCCTCTGGCTCAGAAAATGTTTAAAAATGACATGCCCAAAATGAAATTAGTATATCATGTCTCTTCCACTTCTTGGTCTATTTGAATAATCTTGGTATCAAAATAAAGGTAATGCCTTGGGGATCTTTATGTTGTGCTGTAAAAATCAGCAGATATGTCACTGAGTCAGAGTAAATGAAGATGGAACACAGCATAAATGAAAGATCTCATTTCCACCTATCAAAATTCGACTTTTATTCCTTTTGAAATTATTGAGTTGCAGTCTGAAACCTCTAAAAAATTACAGCACAGAATCTCACCATTATCTGTGCTAAAGTTTATTCTAATGAAGTAAATCAGAGCAAAATTAGAAAGGTTTTAGTTCAGGAGTGTCCAGATGGCATCTCCAAATTGGTAACTGAGGCGCATTTTGGACATTGGGTGTCATTTTAGGTTTCTCAGCTACCAAATTGTAAAACTCATTTAATTTCACTCATATTTCACAACAGGGATGCATTCAATCTATTTACAACCAGTCTTGTATGCATTATCCTATTCAAAGAAAATACATACTATGGAAATAAAGTTTGACTCTAATGGAGCAGATTTATTTTCAATAAAACAAGCAAATAAACAAAATTATTAATACAAGAATAAGGTAAAAATGGTAAAAAGTAAAAACAACAAACACCCCAGCAATTATTTATAGAATAACTATGCTTCCACTGTTAAAAAATAACACATTTTCAGACAGGGATTGAAGGCATGATTCCTGTATTGACACACAATGCCCTAACCACTAAGCTAGCTGAGCTAACTACTCCAGCCTTCTACTCCAGTCTTTCCTCATTGCATATCTTAACAATGAGTCAGCAAATCATGTCAGGCACTTCGACTGCACTCTCTCAGTGCTTGCGTGTAATGGCGCGAGGATTCTCAGTCAGATGCAACCGTAAAGACTACTTTGAAAACGATGGTTGAATATTTTGTGGACAATTATAACGAAAATATCAAAAAGAAACTAGTTTAGCGACTCTATTGCAACGCTCTTTGAGTCTTTGTGCGTAATGTCGCCTGGCAGCCAGAATGCAGAAAAAGTAAAAACAACAATCACTACAAACAGCCCAGCAACCACATATACAAAAACTGTGTTTGTATTGGTGTATGCTCAACTGTGTATGCTCAGAATGTGATTATATACAACCTTCATCCACACAATACTAGTTAAATGACTTACCCACTAAGCTATTTCCAGTGACTTGTCTTGTAATGCTTCATTGCAAAATGAAGAGTCAGCCAGCAAGCCAAAAAAAGTACTTCGATGATGTCTGCTGATTATTTAGTGGACAATTATAGTGAAGATAATAAAGATAAACCAGTTTAGCGTTTGTATTGTTGCGGTCTTTGAGTACATGTGCGTAATGGCACATGGACTCCCAATTAGATGCACCAAGAGCGCAAGGCTCTATTTCATGCTAGGTTTGAGCAATTACGGTGGTTGAGGGCTTGTTGGAAATGTCAGAGCCCATAGAATCAAGTGGCCATCCCTAAATCAAATTGACAGCATCACAAGCCAATGACAGAGAAGAAAATACATTGCATGCAAGGGGAATGCTCAGCGCCTGAACTCATTGGAAGCAGTGCCCCTGAAAAAATAACATGAATGGAGACTTGCAGATGTAGTTTCAATATAGCACAAACACATCGAACAAACAATAGCCAGCGAAGATTTACCCTCGAACACAGTTTTACAAAATATCAAAGGAAATAAAATGTTTTTGCTCATTGCTGTAGAATGTAATGTGTATGCCTGCTGTTCTTTGAGTGTGGTGTCAGTTTAAAATGACAAGGCTTATATGGATGAATTCTGTGGACTTTCCTCTTTCATTTGATGTATCGTTTGCATGCATAGCACGAATTCAGTAGAAACGCTAGCAATTGAGCGCTATTATTTTATTTCATGTTTTGCTACATGCTTACTTCCTTGCTTGGTGCTTGAATTGTGTTCAGTTGAGGTAAAAATGGTCATCATGAGCTTTTCGCAGAGTTTCTTCCCATTAAGTGGATATGTCGCATGATGATGTTGCTATCGAGAAACATGTTGTATTTATGATGCATATTGTTTGCCCTCATTACCAGGGGCCATTCGGGTGGAAGAGGTTAACAAACAAAAAGAATATAAAAATATCTGAGTTAGCCAAGATTGGCTAATTTTCATTTGCTGTAACTGGCCAAGATGTTCAAAGACATAATCTGAAGAGAAAAAAACATTAAAATATCTAGACACAAAATACACAACACAGATTTTGATGCAGTACACATATAATAAACATAAGCAAGTGAAAAAATAATGTTAAAAAATCAGGTTTGTTAAGCCAATATTGAGTGCTAACAAATCTGGTTATCAAACGGCCAAAAACTTTTGTGGTTTCCTAAATGAATGTAATGCGTTGATCTCTCTGTTAGCTGTAAGTAAACCCTTCCAATCTTTTGTTGCTGAACGGAGAAAGCTGTAATGTATCTTGCGCATTGAAATAAAAATGACGGCAAGTGGATTCAAGTGCAAAGAACCAAATGTGCAGTTGATTACTCAAAAGCGAACGATAATAAACAGTATGAGAAACAATAATTCCCAAATATGTCTACAAAATATGCTAGACTAACAACAGTCTGCTGAATCTACAAACAAACAGATTACCAGAGGTTTCAAGGAGATTACAAGGCTGTACGAGACTTCGCTCCTTTGAGATGCGAAGCTCAGGCTTGTACAGGCTAAAATGGCTTATTGAATAAGTGATGACAGATGCGCGTAGTTGAATTGATGAAGGTGGGATCAGGCCGGTCCTCAGAACTTGGGTGATGTGGACCGTTGTGGGTGCAGCATGACGAAAGCTGATAGACTGAAGCTACTCTTCCTAGATAAAATGTTACAATCCACCCTTGTTACAGTTCAAATTAATTGAAAGTGATTTGTTTTCAGATTAGCAAACAAATTGTTGAAGTATAGGTGGAGCTAGAGCATGTAGAATTTTATGTATCAGAACCAAACATATATAACGTATTTGCAATTTTGCATATCTGATGAAGTTGTATGAATTTAGAAGTTTGCATTCATTCAGACTAATGCGATGGCGAAAGCAATATAGTCCTATATCCAGAGTTTTCAGATTGTTTATATGGTGTTTCAACACATTTTAAGGCACTTTTGTTTGTTTGTGACCAGCTTGTAATACAGAATTATAACAATCAAATATGTCTTGTCTGCAGTCATTGACTTGTCATTTCTAATAAATCTAAAATTATGCTAATTGAACTTGACACCCCCCTTTTTTTTTTTTGCCCTTTTTAGCATGATAATTGAAGATGATTGTAGAGTCTGGCAAAGTACCCAAATATTTGAATTTGGATACAGTTTGTATTTCGTTTCCAAAAGAATTCGAACTATGATTTGTTTCCTTTGTGGAAAAACTTGGCCACAGTTTTTGCTATAGTCAGCTGGAGGCATGATTTAATTAACCAGTCATTAATGTGTCATGGCTGCTGACAATTTGAATGCAGCATCATATTTATTTTTTGCATGTTTATATATCACTGCATCATCAGCATAAATCTGTATTGAAATCTACACAAATCAAGGGTAGGTCATTAATATGCAAACTAAACAAAGTGGTCCCAAAATGGCAGGGTTGTAGTCGAGTCCTCCAGTCTGAGCCCTTGGTGTCTGAGACCGAATGTGAGTCCGAGTATGAGTCTGAGTCCGAATCCAAGTGCTCAATATCTGAGTCTGATTATGTGACAAATTCAAGCCCAATGGAGGGCTTTCACCAATGGTATAGCAATGTGTACAGCAGAGTGTCAGTATTATTTTCTTATGAATACCATACTGTTATTCCCACTTGGTGATGTGTTTGTCTTTTAGGTTGCATATCTTGAAATCAGAGGTCATGCACGACACATTTATTAGGCCTATGTTTTGATGCGGAAAAAAATGCAATATGACAATCGAAATATGACATCAGTGAAGTCACTATTAAACTTTGGGTGATAAGGAATTAAGTATCCTACTGTTTGCGCTTGCTGTATGCAGTATTACAAATTTATACTGCAATTACATGTATGCAATTAATAATGCATGAACTGAATCAGAACAATCTATTTTAAATCTCTGAAGTACAAGGATCAAGAAAGGGATCAAAGGAATATTACTTTATATTGACATATAAGTCACTAGTCAAGCCATCATAGAAGCAGAAACCTTCATAAGAGTTGTGACTGACAAGACATTAAAAATGATTAGCCATACCTGTGCTCCACAGGGGGTTGACTGTGACCAATGATCTTTATGAATAATGACGTCACCCGCCGTCATGGTAACGAAAGGCAAAAACGGCCCAAAATTAAAATAAAATGGCCCATATTTAAGTAATGGAGTGAATTGGTTCGATCCCACATGGCCGAAGACAGAGGCAGGCTCGTCTGGAACACATATGCCAGAGGGTGCAGAGATCCATTGGGCAGAGATTGGTCACAAAGGACGGGAAAACTGAGAGTTAATATATAGATTCACAAAACTACAGTAGTGACAATTGGCATCTTGTGATCTACACTGTAATTTTTCCTCATCTGCGCCATCTCAGGTCCTCACAGAAATAAAAACTGTAAAAAACTTAAACAAATCATCCCCTAAGACTTTTTTTTTTCCGTTAATGCCAATCTAGCCTATTTTTATGGTGGCACAGTGGTTAGCACTACTGCCTCACAGCAAGAAGGTCGTGGGTTCGAATCCGGCCTTCTGTGTGGAGTTTGCATGTTCTCCCCGTGTTCGCGTGGGTTTCCTCCGGGTACTCTGGTTTCCCCCACCCACAAAAACATGCATCATAGGAACACTCCAACCAGTACTCCTGACCAAGGAACAGGCCTTAGAACTGGAGTTGGTCCCCAGGCGCTGCTCTGTGGCTGCCCACTGCTCCTAACTATAGCATGGGTTAAATGCAGAGGACAAATTACCCCACGGGGTTCAATAAAGTATATCTTATCTTAAACAAAACAACATTTTGAATTATCTGATGTTGAAGGTGAAACAAATACTGTATAATAGCAAAAAATCTTCCAGGTTACTATTATTTGCTAAATTAAGTGAACCATCAATATTACAATATTAAAGGCAAGAAAAGTATTGTATATTCAATAATATGCTCCTTCTCCGTGTTCACCATGAAGTTTTGCCACCCTTCCGCCGAGACCCCGGACTCAACTGTCGGAGTTTGAGTCTTTAGTTTGCGAGTCCAAGTCTGAGCCCTTGAAAAAAGTACTTGAGTCTGGACTCAAGTCTGAGCCCCGAGTCCGAGTCTTCCAAACCTGCAAAATGGACCCCTATGGTACCCCCGTGCTACTCTGTAAAATTAATGATTTATGAGACAAGACTTGAGCACATTGTGGTGTATTTGATTCCGCCCACTTCAGAGCTCCGATGAGAAAGGTTAAATTCAAACGGTTTAGCTAGTAAAATTCCATAAACGGAATCAAAAGCTTTTTTTAGATTCAAGAATACAACACCCACTACACCTCTCAAATCCATCATGCACTTGACTTTTTCAAGAAAATAACTGCTCGCTGTATTGGTGGAATGCTTTGGCCTGAAGCGAAACTGCATTGGATGATGAGAGAAGGCCCTGTTCTGAAGATTGGATATGAGTTGATCCTTTTCCTACAGCTTTTAATAACACAGGTAAAATACTAATACTGTAGGTCTGTAATCACTAACATGCTGCTTGTCAGCTGCTCTAAAAGCCAGTGGCACCACAACTGATTTCCACACACTAGGAGAATGACCTCGTAAAATGGATAGATTCATGAACTTGGTGATAGGTGGAGCTTTCGAGATATTCTCTGTCCCTCTCTCCCATCCTCGGTCTCCAGGGTGTGAATGAGGGCATTTTATAGGCTGGGGGCAGGCAAAGACTTGTTGTCTTTGCTGCTTGGTGGTTCCTTCCCAGCATGTGGAGCAATTACAGAACCCTTTGCTGAAGCTCACGGCCTCTGCTTCAGCTTCCATATCCATTACAACAGTGGATGAAACTATGTCAGATTTCAATTGTTTTCAATATTCAGTAATCTGCAAAGCACACCATCCTGTTTCTCCAAAGTGAGAGAGCATGATTGTGGCATACACGATTACAGGTATTTCAAAACTTAATTTGACTTAGTTGTAATGAAAAATATTAAGTGCACTAGGAAATAGATTGGAATAATGCTGAGTCAGATTCATATAACCCCCACCTAACCCCCAGATCTAGAGATGGAGCACACCAATGATACATTACTGTTATTGCAAAGACACATATCCGTTGCTGTAGGTGCAGTTATGGAGGACTGCTCTACCGTCCATCCACTCATCCATCCATCCATTTTCTGCCACTTATTTGGGGCTGAGTAACGGGGATAACAGAATAAGAAGACCTTCCCAAGGGGTTCTTTTAGGCCAGCCAGGAGATATAACCCCTCCAGTGTGTATTAGGTCTGCCTTGGGGCCTCCTCCCAATTGGACTTGCCCGGAAAACCCTAAAGGGAGGCATCCAGCCAGATGCCCGAACCACCTCAACTGACTCCTCTCAATGCGCAGGAGCAGCGGTTCTACTCTGAGCCACTCCCGGATATCCGAGCTCTTCACTTAATCCCTGAGGGTGAGCCCAGCCACCAGCGGAGAAAGTTCATTTCAGCTGCTTGTATTTGGGGTCTTGTTCTTTTGGTCACTACCCACAGCTCACAACCATCAGTGAGGGTTGGAACATAGATTGACCAGTAAATCGAGAGCTTTGCTTTTAAGCTCAACACCTTCTTCATCACAAACCGGTACAACGTCCGCTTTACGGCAAATGCTGCACCGATCCACCTGTCAATTTCATGCTTCATCCTACCCTCACTTGAGAATTAGACTCCGAGATACTTGAACTCCTCCATTGGGGGGAACAACTCACCCCCAACTTGGAGGGGACAATCCACCTTTTTCCAGTGGAGGACCATGGCCTTCATTTTGAAAGTGCTGAGTCTTATTCTGACTGCTTCACACTCGGCTATGAACTGCTCCAGTGTGTGTTGGAGGTCACAGCATGAAGAAGCCAACAGGACCACATTATCTGCAAACAGCAGGGATGCAACCCTTAGGCCACCTAAATGGCCCGCCTCCAAGCCATGGTTGCGCCTTGATATCCTGTCCATGAAAATCATGAACAAAATGGGAGACAAGGCACATCAATGGCAGAGTCCAACACCAATGGGAAAAGAGTCCGACTAAATGCTGAGAATGCGGACACAACTCCGGCTTTGGTTGTACAGGGATTGAATGTTTGGTAAAAAAAAAAAAAAAGTAAAAATTGATTGATTGTCAATTGAATTGATCGTCAATGAAACCAGTTGACAAAATCCAGCAATAAAAGGTGAAGTCACTGCCTCCCCTGACAGCACATCTCTGGTTGAAAGCACAAAAACTCAACATTCTGAGAAAAACATATTTAGATAATGCTATAATCTCCCATTATTGTTCTTAGTGTTGTATAAAAATGTGTCTCAGAAACAATGGCATGCTAACCTTTTAGACCAGGGGTAGGGAACCTTCTCCAGAAAGAGCCACTGTGGGTGCAGGCTTTCATACCAAACAAGCTGCTACACTGATTCTACAACCAACCTCTGGAATGTTTGTTAAGGGCCTTGATTAGTAGAATAAGGTGTGTAGCAGCTTGTTTGGTATGAAAGCCTGCACCCACAGTGGCTCTTTCTGGAGAAGGTTCCATACCTCTGTTTTAGAGCATCGCATAGTGCTGTTACAGATTCAAGAAATTCATGCCAACAGCGGCCCCCACCACTGCTGCAAAGGGAGGCTACTCTCATAAGCACTTTCCTGGATGCAAGTTACTTCCGGAGATTACCTTCAGAAGCTTAACCACAGTAACGCATTCACTTGGGTTACAGAGGTTATATGCCCCTCCCCCAAAATGGGACAGTGGTCATTAATGGGTTAAAAATGGAAACCAACACCCCACTCTGCCAGTCCAAGGGTACTGTACCCAACATCCACGTGATGTTGAACAGGCATGTCAACCATAACAGCCCAACAACATCCAGAGCCATGAGCATCTCAGAATTAATCTCTTTTTTCCCTGGTGACTTGCCACAGCGGAGCTTTTTTGACCACTTCAGTGACTTCCACCAGGAAGATTGGCCAAGACTCACCCAAGTCTTCTGTCTCTGCCTCCTCAATGGAGGGCATGACTGCCGGATTCAGGAATTCGAAAAAGAGCTCCTTTCACCACCAAACAATGTCCCCAGTCGAGGTCAGCAGTTCCCCACCGCTGCTAAAAACAGCCTTGGAGAAGCCTTGCCTCCCCTTCCAAAGTCATCTGGCAGTTTTCCAGAACCGCTTTAAAGACACCCAAAAGTTCTCCTCCAAAACTTTCCCAAAATCATCACCAGCCTGAGTTTTTGCTTCTGCAACCGCTCCATATGATATTACGTTCATGGAGTCCATTCATTGATGTTTTCCTTTTATTTTACCTTTGTGGGATATTAAAATAACCGTTCTCCCCAAACAAAGCCATGTGATTCTTTTGCCTGTCTTGATGCACCAACATCTATTCTGTGAGCCTTAAGTTAGCCCAAAAACATGTTATAATTTCTGTCTTCAGTTACAAAAATTGAGGCAAATGCAGACATGGATGTGATCCTCATGCTATTCGGTCATCAAACCCACCCGGACATCTAAAATGGGTTCAAGCTAATGAGTAAAATTATACATTTTATACTGTATCAGCAAAAATCTCTGGTGGCCAAAGTTGTCATTGCCTCCAGAAATTCTTAGAATGGGTTGACCTTTTACAATCACCACAATAATTGGTTCCGCTTATGAGGTTTCATTGATAAAGAAACTAAATGTTTGATTCAACCTGATATTTTTAACCTACAAGGTTGATTTTGATGTCATATTGTCCCCTGATTTTTTGCTTCCGCTTCACTGGTAGTTAGTAAAAATAATATGAAACATTCGTTAAATTTCCTCTTAATGAGCCAGCAAGCAAAAAATGGATTCATGTAGTGCACTTGAAAAATTCACTCATCATCTTGGTTTATCTTTCTGATTTTGCAATACCACAAAATTGCCATTACAATAAGAAAATAATCAATATACCAATGATTTTTGATGATGTCACAGATACTTTTGTTCACTCCTAAGGGTAAAAATAATAATAATAATAATAATAATAATAATAATAATAATAATAATAATAATAATAATAAAAAACAAGAGCAAAGCTTTATTCAGCCAGACTCTGGAACCATCAACTGGACAAAGAGACCAGCTGTCTGCCACCAAATCAACAACACATGGGGGCAAACTCTCAGTCAGTTCAATCTGAGTCTTCTGTGCAGTGACCCTCCAACAATTTCCCAAGAGCTGGTAAATTTTTTATGTCATCCATCGAGACAGTTTAAGTAGGTCAAAATATGAATCAGAGCCCCAAGCTGCATCAGTTTGAAAGGGTCTGTAAGATGATGTCTCTCCAGCTGAACTGCTTACCCTGCCTGAGCTCTTCTCATAAAAATGGGATTCCTTATGGCTATTCCCACTCTTTTGACATAATGCCTTTAATTGATGCAAGAGGAGTGGAAAAAAATTTGAGGAAATAAATAGACTTTTCTATTCTAATCATAAAAAACTTCATCCTCAGAGAGGGAGCAGCTGTCAGCTTGCTGAATGGCACTAGAGGTCCTCCTCTCCTGTAGAGGGTACTGTGTGTCTGGTTGCCAGGGGGAGCTTGTCGAGCAGGAGGGGTGTTGGGGTGGCAAAAGAAGGGGGCTTGCGTCCTGGCTAGAATCCTGGTTGTTGCCATAGAGCCGCTGAGCCAAGCCAACATCATCCAATAAGATTTCAGAGAGGAAGGGGCCAGCAGGGTCTAAGAAAGCAGAAACAAACAGCCGAGAAGCCAAGACCATTAGACAATAATGGCAATATAATAGCAAAAATGCAAGCAAACAAGAAACAGGAAGTTGCTGAGAAAAGTGAATGAAACGCTGAGGAAAAAGAGTTTTGGTTATGACATATAACCCCCAAAAACTGTAAACAATTCCAGTCACACGCCCTTCAACCCCTGCAATGAATTAACAAAGTATCTTGAGTGTATTCCGTATTCCTGCCTCTTGTTCAGTGGACACTGGGATTGGTCAGATTCATCAACCTCCCCTCCATTCCTGCAATCCTCCCCATTCCCCCAGGAACATGACCAGGAGAGTAGGTGAGAGAATGGGTACATGAATGATAGCCCATCAAACCCACTGCTTTTTGAATTTAGTCAAAGTAGAGGACAGAGAGACACCATGTACAGGTAAGTCATTTCTATGTTGTGATGGTGAGGGGGCTGCCTCTGTCCAGGAAGTTCACCTCATAATTTAGGTAAATTTCCTTGGAGGCTCCCTGGGGAACCTTTCTGAGCTCCCGTCACATTGAATTGTCGGGGGCAGGCTTTATGAGGAGACTCGCACTCGTGCAGGCATATGTGGACCAGTATGAAGGATAGACATTACTAATTGATTACAGTAGTGTAGACTGAGCGGTAATTCCTGTATTGTCCATGACTGGGCCCTGTCATTCCCATTTCTGGTTGTCAAAATGATATTTGTTTCACCAATTTTTTATCTATGCGTAAAAATTGCATGCTTGAATATGCCCCGCACAGCAGATCATTATGCAATAAATACAGAGCAGTGTAGTCTTGTTTCTGAAGTTTGGAAATATTTAAACAGTCTGAAAACAATGGGCAATAGAGGTCAGCAGTGTATGGCATCAATGGAAGTTGAAGATGGATGATCATCAGCAGGTCATTGGTCGTCTGTGTGACGGTGCGTTCAGGATCCACAAGTGAGAGAGGGAAATCCAAAAATCGCATGCCTTTATTGATTGCCAGGTCAGGACCAGTAGACACAAGAATTGCCAAGCCACAAAACAAAATCCAAAAACAAAGTCGACTAGACAGGCCGGGGTCTGAACCAGAAAAGCAGAGGTGTGACGGTACATAGACAGTAGGCAAAAATCGTAGTCGAAATCCAAAGCAGTGAGTCATACACAGGGCATCCAAACACAGTAGACGTGGTCATACAGAAATGGGTCAAAAATCCAGAAAGACAAAAACGAGACAAAAGAGCTATGGCAAAAATCAAGGTTGGACGAAACAGTCGAAGAGAAACAATAATCAATGGCATACACGAGACTCTGCGCAAAGAAATATTGATCAACGTTCTGACAAAGTCAGAACAGCAGTGCGGACTCTAAATAGACAGAAGGGGAGTCACATGCTATGCAGGGAACAGGTGAATTGGATGAGAACTAATTACAAAGGAAGGTACACATGGGGAGGTCCTAAACCACAACAATTGGCAAAAGCCAAGACACGGACGGGATTCACGCGGACATCCTATGACAAATAAACAGCTCCGGTCAAGGAGTTCTAAGCGCACAGACAATGAGTGCAGGAAAGCAATAAGCACGTGTGAGAGATCTCGCAGAAACGTAGGGAGAGACAGGGAAAGCCAAGCAAGAGGCGAAGACTAGAACAGGGCAATTGCTGAGATTGAATTAGTAACAATTAGTAGAGGTGCAGCTTTACAAGTTAACCAAAGTGCTCGTTAGTGAGTTAGAGAGTAATATATACATGGTTTAGTTGGGTTAGTAGACTATATATAAAAATAAATGTTATATGTTAAATGTTTATTTTTAATATATAAATATAAATGTTAGTCTTGTTTTTAATCAAGAAAAGCAAGGCGAAGGAAGTAAACGAGAATTGAAGTAATAATATGAAACACCAGAAACCATTGAAATCACCCGAAGCAGGTAGGCACACAGACTGGGAGAATGGACTGAACCAACTAGATCACAAGACAGGGGAGACAAGTGCAATGAAACTTAAAATGCCATGAACTGAAAACCGTAGAATACAAAAACCAAAAAGAATAAAGAAAAGACATGACCATGAACAGAGAACATGAACATAAACACAGAACCATGACAGTCTGAAGGGCTAAGAAGTAGGAAGGGTACGGTCCAGTAGTGGGTTTGGGTTTGTCTTACAGGCTGGGGTTAGTATCAGGGGATTGGGTTAGTACTGTGGTGGGTATTGAGCAGAGAATTCCATGTTGGGGTTCACAATAAGAATTGAGTCAGTGTTGGATTTAGCATCGGAGGGGGGTCAAGTTTGGCTGGGGTTGGTTACGGGCTGTGGATTCAGTTATGGAGTTTGCGTAAAGGGTGGAGTCGGTGGTGGGATTAGTATCAGAGGTTGCGTCGGTATGAGGATAAGAATCAAAGAATAGAGCCAGCATTAGATTTATATGTAGGGTTGAGTTCTTTCCTAGGGTAAGTAGTTCCATTCGTTTTGGGGTTTGTATTAGGAATTGAGTCAATTTTCTGGTTAGCATCAGGGATTGAGTCAGTGCTGAGGTTAGTATCAAAGGGTTCAGTCTCTATCAGGAGGAGTTAAATCAGTTTTGGGGTCAGTATCAGGGGTTCAGACTGTTGTGTTTTAGTATTGGGAGATTGAGTCATTGTTAAGGCTCAGATTGGGATTTGTTATAGTGTTGGGTTTAGTATTGGGGGATTGAGTCAATATTTAGGTTAGTATTGAGGGTTGGGTTGAGTCAGTTCCGGCGTTCACACCTTGCAGAGGGGCATAGGTTCCGTTGGCCTCATCATGTTGTTGCTGGGTTGACCAGAAGCTCAAGGAAGCCTCAGATATGGCAAACTGTTCTGCTACTCCTGTGAAATGGAGAGAGAGTAAGAGTGGGACAAAGCCTCCAGGGAAACATCAATAAATGCACTTGCAAAATTAACACTTTAATTAGCAGTTTGTAAAATAAATATGCCTTTTCTTGCCCATCTGAAACCCCGAATGGCTGACCTGCTGCAAATCGTGCTGCTTTGATCTCCTCAGCCAAGTGGGAGTAGAGCTGCTCCTCCTCCTGAAGCTCCGCCCCAGCCTCGCCCCAGCCACACCCCTCTCTCCGCCAGTCATCCCTGACTCCGCCCTCAGAGCGCCACCCCTTCCACTCTATGAGGCGTGCGACCCGCCCCTGTGCCATAGTAGTGGGCTGAGTGATGTGTGTCTTTATGGTGGCCACGAGCCCTGAGGGAGAGAGGAAGAGAGAGGGAGGAATGGTAGGAAAGTATGGAGGAAAGGAGGCAGGCAAAAAGGAGTCGGAGGAGTGATAATCACTTAAAAGCAGTGAGATTAAAAACATTTTGAAGGTGCAACTGCTGCTTCTTTCAAAAAAAAGAAGAAAAACTTCAATCATCCTGCCATTACAATGCAATGTGATTTAAAGACCACTGACATGTCCATAGGGAGGCATCGAAAAGGATTCAAATGTATATTTTCTTTCTCCCAATTCATGTTTCCCTGATAAATTTACCCCAAGTCTGGGATATAGTTAGGCCTATTTTATAGGGACTTTAACGCCCCCTCCCCAAAAGGTAATGGCTCAGCCCCCCTTTCCATTCATCTTTAGCGATGTCTTTACCTTCCTCTCCAATCTTATTTACTGAGCTTATGAAACTCATTCACATATTTTTAATGACTATGGCAGGATTCAAAGGGCTGTCACTGACCGGAAAAGTGATAGTGGCCTCAGTAATAACTTTCTGAACAGACAGCCTGAGAGCTTGAGCACACACAATGTGCGTTCATGTGCATGTGTGTGTGTTTGTGTGTTTGGGTGTGTGTATGTGTGTGTGTCTGTGTTTGTGTGTGTGAATGTTTGTACGTGTGGGTGTGTGTTTATGTGCATGTGCGTGTGTGCTTGTGTGCATACGTGTGTGTGCATGTGTGTGTAAGAGAGAGTGTGTTTGCATCTGTAATGAGCACACATTTATGTGAATTTGCATTTGCCCCAGGTCTGAAAGTGCTTATGAGCAAATTGAACGTTCTGTACTGCTTCAAAAATGTATTCAAATCTTTTTTGGAAATATCTATTCAATACATAACATCCATACTCAGAAAATATTGATGCAATTCAGCAGCCAAGTGTAAAAAAAAATAAATAAAAACTGCATTTGAACCATCTTCAGAATAAAGTAAAACAGATTAGCCCAGCCAGCCTACGGCTGCTATTTAAATCCTCCCGCCCGACCTTTCCCTGAACCTCCCTCCTTTACCATCTCGTCCCAATCTGAGGACCACTCAGGGGATTAGATCTCATTTCCACAGTGGGGCATGGCAAATCAAGAAATATACTTCACATTTTAGGAGTGAGGTAGGGTTTTAATATTCCCACCTAATGCAGTAGGATTATTTTGATGCAGACATGCAATGTTCCTCCATTCTAACTAAGCGGCATCCGTTCACATAGAAACCCCATTTCTCAATTATATTTTTACAATAGTTCAGTGGAAATCTCAAAAAAAAAATACTCATAAGTCATTTCTTTTTCAAGGCTTTTGACCTCTTTCTTTTTATTGAACAGAGGTGGGGGTTAAGATTAATTTGACCAGACGTTGACACTTCGACACAAAGAAATGCAATTCCACAGGATGTATTCTAGCATTTAGATTTAAATTGCTCCAGAGAGAGCAAAGACAGGAACCCAGCAGAGCGTGCAGACTTTCAGAGAAGAAGAAAGAGTTGTTATTATGCAGGTGTGTTTTTGAGATCAACTTAATGAGGAATAAAGAACAGGAAGGTGAGGGGGAAGGGCGAGGGGTGCAGAGTCACTGGGAGAGGGGGAGCAAGAGAAGGTCAATCAGACTGAGGCTGCACAACGACACCAAAAAAATAAAAGCTACTGGCTTATGTTCGTGGCTGATTTCAAATGAAAACTGAACATATCAGTATATTAGGCATTCTGTGTGAGTTTGCATGCATGTATGTATGTCACTGCACATTCTTATATGGATGTATGTGTGAATACAGGTACACGAGGGCAGGTACAATTAATTTCAGAAGATTTCGACAGTGAAGCATCTTAAAGAGTAATTCCTTCATCGTTCACTTGATATGGAAGTAAAAAGCCATTGAATTCAAGCTGTTATTCTACATTTTAATTTGGGAATTTATATCCATATTGACTGAAAATTGTGTCCCTTTGGAAATAATGACAGATATGGACATGCAATCTCACCCACCCATGAGAGAGGAATTAGCCAATTCTCCAATTGCATAGCCACTGCCCGTCCTTTCGTCTGCAGATGCTGTTCCAGATGGCTGGCAGCCGCCCTGCACACACCGGCAGATACAAACACACAACAGAACACACAAACATGTCAGCATTTATAAATAACATAGACACTGACAGAAACGAACACACACACAAACATTCACATGCATGTACAGCATATACGTATTGACAGACACACTCAGTCGAATAATAGTTCCTCACTGCCTACCGCCTGTTATAAAGCAGAATGATAGATTCTTATCACACCATTGGAGCTTTGTGGGGAAAAAATGAAAAGTGATATCTATTTTTTGCAATTAATGACTCATTTTTTCCTCCAATTGTGAAAATGCTGCACGTATGTTCTTTTTTTTTTACAGAAGGGCAAGGACAATTGAAAAACACACTTTCAAATGATATTTCATTCTAGAATTTTGTGCACTCCCTAATGCCTGAAAAACTGCATTGTATCAGCAATGAGGAAAATATTCCTACATTTTGTATATAAATGTCCTTATGGTACAATAATTGTATTCAGCACATTCAATAAAAGTTTATAATAATAGGTTCACGTGGTACAAGGTTACAGCACAGAAAAGCAGGTAGGGAATGATAAGGTCCAGGATCATATATGAGGATGGAACACACTAAAGGTCAAAGCGGTGCACACACATATCACACAAGCACAGACACACAAAACACACTCACACACAAAAACACAAGCATACACATACACACACACACACACACACACACACATGCACGCACACGCACATGGACAGACATGCACAGAAATACATAGAGACTGCCCTGCTGCAACTTTACCGTATTTCCAGTATCTCATGTTATTCATTTGTCCAGCTTTTGTATCCAGACGAATACAAAATGGCATCAAGCAGGTTTTCGATTTAGCAAAACATTAATTCTACGTCGCAGTGTCTACTAACACCTGATTCTATGTATCAAGATCTAAAGTAAAGTCATGATTAGTAAACTAGTTGGCTGAGACAAAGCACACTGGCGTTAAGACCGGACACGCCTTATGTAGATGTATCATCGAAGCATGACAAAAAGTCGAACTCATACAAAACAGACATCATGTCATAGTACTGGCCTGAGGAGGATGTATTCTTGCCACATAAGTATTTTTGATGGATGTCATCCCAGGAGAAGTAAATTAAAGACATTTTAGAATCATTAGCTGGCCTTGCACCACATTAAGAAAACAATCTGCATGATTTTATTTGCTTGGAATTCATGAAGTTCTTTCTTGACAAATGGGACATCTGAACTCAACAACTTTCTCCAAATTTTGCCTAAACTCTTTCAGACATCTCGCTATTTAATCACACACTACAAACCTCAGCAGAAGACTGCAGTACTGGCACAGGCAGGCAGGGGGTGCTCTGGAGATATGCTGGGGAAAAGCAAAACAACATTTTTTTCAGGGGGTTATTTTTGTCACCTGGGGCTCATAAGCATTCACGCAAGAATTTTATGCAGAACACACAAAATAAGACAAAAGGGTTTTTAAAGTAAAAATTTTTACATTTATTCTGTGGCTGAAAATGTGCACTCCTTCAACAGTGGAATTGTAAGTGTAACAGCACTGTATGACTTTAGTTCCTCTCTCATTGTGGAGTTATGACAGTGCTAAGAGGGCTGTCCTATTTTTTAAAATACATCTCCACAATATCACAATACATGGTTGCTCTGTGTAAATGGGTGCTTCTTTTTAGCTAGAAGACTAACAGACAGAGCATTCTACAAGAAACCTGACCAGAATTAAAAGATTGAAGATGCTGCTCCAAACAGAGCGACAGATTTTACCTCTTATTCAGCTCAAGAGGTGGTTTCCCTCTATGCTCAGTGATGATTCACATTTGCACCATTATGAAAACAAAAACTGATATAATTTATTTAGTGTCCAAGAATGATTAATATCCTCTGCTGTCCTGACTAATAATACGGTCATTCACCTATTTTGCCATAGATGAATGAACCTATCATGTCATGGACATATTAATCTTGGTCATTAAATTTGTTGTACTGCAGTGAACCTGCACTCAAGGTACTCAATTCCAGAAATAAGGACTAAGACTGGATGGGCTGGTGAAAAAGTATTCAAGTAAACAGGCACACAGACAGGTAGAGACAAAAAGACACAGAGACTGACAGACAAAACGATGAACAGACCGAGGTACTGACCTTTATGACCTTTACAGAGGCAGGATCCCATGGCGAGGAGAGGCAGTGCCTGGGCAGGGTTGGAGCAGGGCTGGGGGGAGGGAGGGGTGGTGGAAGTTATCTGTTGGTGGTTACCATGCCGCTGGAGAGTGGGAATAAGAGAGAGGGACCGAGGGACCTACATGGAGGGACTGGCAGAGAGATGGAGAGAGGAGAGAGGGAGGGCTGGTGCACGCGCATGGCAGTCTCTTCTGTACGCTCACTGGCTTTGTCTGCCGAATCTGGGGCTGGCGCTGAACTGTGAGAGAGACGGAGGGAGGAGGGGAGGAGGAGAGAGAGAGGGAAACATTTGCCACACGGGAGGAAGAGGAACAGTGACAAGCACATGCTAACTTGTCTCTGCTTTGCCTTCCTACATACACAGTAAGAGCACCTGTCCTAATTTTCACTTCATTACATTACATTACACTTATTTGACAGGTCCACACAGTAATTGCAGATAGAAGGCCCCTAGATCGGCTACACAACATGGATTAGATTTGGCAGGATTTGAATAGTTTTCAGTTTTCTGAGTTATGAACTGCAAAGCCAAGAGTAGATGATTGATATATATCGAGTCAACCTGAGTCGAATGAAACAATAACTACGAAGTACACAAACTAAGCGGTGATTACCATAAAAAACAACCTGTGCAAAACAAAAGAATAGATAAATTATATCTCAAGTGCCAAGATACCATCACAAGAAATAGAAGATCATGCTAGATGATGAGAATATGGGGGTTCGTTCACTTGGGGACACACCCTTTCAGTGCCAGAAGGCTTTTAATGTAAACCCTGTCATTAGAGCCATTCCTACCAGACATGTCAGCAAGTGCATAAAGGTTACTACACACCTACTTTATTGTTCAGGCATGCACAACACAAACGAAAACACACATACATTAGGCACATATATTTCAGGATGTACCCTCCTCCCACGCTAATACTGAACTATGGCCCGTAGTATTTTACCCAACAGACTTCACAAGTCTCATTTCACACCTTTTTTTTTCTTTACTCCTGGCAGAGCCCCCATCCCCCAACAGGATTTGTGCATCATACCGCCCCCACCCACCCCACCACCACCAATATTGGAAAGAAAGTTACATCCTCAATTAATTCCTCTATTCCACAGCTTCACACATTTCTTATTTCTCACCTTTTTTCCATTGTAAGCATGCTGTGACACAGCGACAGCTCCACAGTGCCTCTCAGTGCCTCTGAATGCATGTGCATATGGTGCCGCTCTTTTTCTATAGCATGCGACACTCATTGCTAATCCCGAAATGTCCTTAAATTTACTGAAACAATGAGCATGCCCTAAGATGCCTAAGCTGAAACAAAGAGCATTGTTCAAAATCAAGCATCTTGTCGGAATAATGTGATCATGGTGGCCATTCAAAAGTTTAAGTGAACTATT
This sequence comes from Gymnothorax javanicus, assembly GCA_029692085.1. Classification (NCBI taxonomy): domain Eukaryota; kingdom Metazoa; phylum Chordata; class Actinopteri; order Anguilliformes; family Muraenidae; genus Gymnothorax; species Gymnothorax javanicus. The sequence continues at coordinate 80,332,463 of CM056202.1, forward strand.
TAAACATCTGTTGAATATGACCTCTGTATTTTCTTTGCATTTAAAATTGCCTCACCTGGAATGTGGACCAATGAAACAAAAAAGTAATTTGATTTCTGTTTACAGGTATACAGGAGCCGGTGTCACCAAGTGTGTTTCTGTTTCAGTCAGCTACAGGGCTGAGAAAAAGTATTTTCCCTGTTCCTTATTTCTTCTAATTTGCACATTTGTCACACTTAAGTGATTCAGATCATCAAACTAGTTTTAATATTAGACACGGACAAACCACGTAAAAACAAAATGCAGTTTTTAAATGATGATATCATTTATTTAAGGAATAAAAGCTATCTAACCCTACCTGGCCCAATGTGGAAAAACATTTGCCCCCTTTGTTACTAAACCAACAAGTCAGCCTGAAAAGGGTTACAAAGCCATTTCTAATAAAACATGGTGAGAGCCATTATTGACACACGGAAAAAACATAGTACAGTGGTGCAGTGACATAGTACAGCCAACAAAAAATCCTCCAAAAGTGCATCAACAACTCATCCAGGAGGTCGAAATAATCCAAACTAAGATCGAAAGAACTGCAGACCTCACCTTATACCTCAGTTATGGTCAGTGTTCACTATTCCACATTAAGAAAGAGCAGCGGGTTTTGTTATCAGTCGATTGAATGGGCATTATCATCTGTAATTATTGGCATAGATATGGGCTAGTGGGGCCCTACTGTGCCTACAAGTGGCTTGAGTGGGTCATTAAATTTGATTCATTTTGCTGAGCAGTTAGACAGAAGTTGCATTTTCTGAAATGATGACTGCTGCAAAGCAGGAAATGACTATGTAAATTTATAGAGTGAAAGTTTGCTCCAGGATGGATGCTGGGGTGGTTGGATGGGTGTGGAAAACAAAGAACCTCTCCACAGGAGACCCAGGTTCGATCCTTACGCCTACCAGCTTAATATTTATTAACATGAGGTACGATTGCCTTTTACAAAAGTCAGCTATGCTTCATAAAACCACAATCACCTTTTCCAAATCCTCAGTTCTAACCTTAACCTTTTGAAAAGCATAACTGCCTTTCCCTAATTCTGGATCGTGACCTTGACCTTTTAAAAAGCACGATTGCCTTTCCAAAACCCAGAATTCTAACCTTAAAGGAGACTTATTGTGCATTTTTTTTTAAATTATGATATTCTTCCATGTCCAAAAAGGAAGTTTATAAACTTTTTAGCGAGCAAAAAAAACCTGAAAATTCCATGATTTCTGGGCAATTTGATTCCTGCTATTTTTAACCGTCTGAAAAATGGGCTGTTCAGAGTGGGCGTTCCCTCTATGGAATGAGCTTTTTTCTAGTTGGTCAGCGAACAGAGTTACCGTGTCAACAGAGAGCAACGATGTCAAAATCCCCCAGCTTCTGGCAAGTCTCCAAATACAGTTGACTGAAAAAGTAGCTAATTAGCCATTAAAGCACACAACGAGTATGGAAAGGGAACGTCTGCAGGCTAAGCAGGCGTGGACATCACAATCACAGAAGTGCAACACGTTGTCACCATAATAGTTTTACTACACTTGTAAGTCAGTCCGTAACGTTAAGAATGATCTGTAGCTGGTGTCTATATTGTAACAAACGTTGGCTAACGCTCCATTAAGCGTGCTTGCTTCTCCATTAAAAACAGACTGAATTCAAATGAAAATGGTCACCCATTATATCTGTTCCAATTGGCGTTTGTCATACATAGCCTCTGGCTGAATTAGCACTGGTTTCTAAATTCACAATCAATTTGAAGGCTAGCTAGCTAGCTAGCTAATAAACCACACAATGATTATAGAACATTAATGTATGCATGCAAGCTAGAGAGTAACACTTAGCTAGCTGCACTGCAAAAAGTGTCTGTCTTAAGTCATTTAGTCTCAAAATACAGCTTCAATTCCTATATTTCACTCAAAATTAGAAAGCATTTGCTTAATTTAAGTTAACATGTGCTTGTCAAGTGAAATTTTCCAATCCCATTCACAAATCTAGAAATTAATCAAAATTATTTCATCTTATTGGGAAATTTTTTTGTCTTACTGGGAGCAAGGTAATAGAATTAGTTATTTTAACTCTTAATACACAACTTAAGTACTTGGTATGGCCCCCTAGTTACATCAACACACAAGCCATACACATTTAATTAAGGTTACACTTTGAATTCAGTTTGAATATTAACAGAAATTGGAAAATACTCATCGAGCTATCTAGATACTGATTTTTCTTATAAATAAATGTGATGGGATCTGGGAAAACCAGTCACATGGTGAAATTTGACCTTCTGGAGATTCTGATACCACCTGAAAGCTGATTTCAAGCTGATTTTAAATCTTCATTATTTTCATACTGTGTCTGTATCAAATGTTATGGCCACCCAAAGTCAGCTGATAAGATGGATTTTCTCTGATGGAATTTTGAGAAAAATGGGTTTACAGTCAGGGATTCTAAATAGAATCAGAACAGCAAGGTACCAAAAGGTACATGTCAGTCACTTTTCTTTAGTAAAACATAAAACTATGTGTAGTTAATATACATGTTGCAAAATGTACAGAAAGTTGATTTTTGCATCAAGCAACACTCATTCATTCTCTATACCCGCTTATTCCTCACTAGGGTCGCGGGGGGAGCTGCAGCCCATCCCAGCTGACTACGGGCAAAGGCAGGGACCCACCCTGGGCAGCTTGCCAATCCATCGCAGGATGCACACACCATTCACACTCATACCAATGGGCAGTTTAGTGTCTCCAAATAACCTGATATGCATGTCTTTGGACTGTGGGAGGAAACCGGAGGAAACCCACGCGAACACGGGGAGAGCATGCAAACTCCACACAGAAAGGCCCCAGGCCGGATTCAAACCCACAACCTTATTGCTGTGAGGCAGCAATGCTAACCACTGCGACACCTTGGCGCCCAAGCAACACTCAACAATCATAAATTTGTTGAAAATTCAGTTGTCTTTATTTATGAAGACATTCAGTGAATTTAACATAACGCCAAAGTTTTGTCACTTCATGGAGTCATTTTTTTTACAACTATTGCAAGAATGAAAAAAAAACCAAAATAAAACATATTTCATATTGATGAAACATATACACAATAAAATCTATTTTACAATAATAAAAATATTGTTATGTTATTATACAGTTTTACCTTATTAAACAGTAAGGCTATACGTACCAGAACTATGTACAGTAATCGTTTTCTTAGATATTACTATTATACAGTATAGGTTATTAATTAAATATGATACATATTTCACATGTGCATATCAGGAAAACAACAAACAATTTATTACACATTTATTACACATACGTCTTAAACAATTATGTACTTTACATTACATATATCATAAATTATTTTATATATTAAATATATCATATTGACACGAAGCAGTACTTTCCAATACATCTCTTTAGAAATTTTTAACTTTTGCCAAGACAAAGGCCTATTACTTCAAAAGACATATAAAAATATTGAGATAAACACTAATTTCATACTATACCATTGAGTATTCAAAACTACAATAAAAATAAAATACTAATACAATGCAGCATACTAATACTAATACTAATACAATAGGCTAATCATCACCAACAGTGATCATGTCATTTGACAAGGTGCCACCAAAACACTCTGTCTGGTCTGAAAAATATATGTACTGTAGCTATATAACATGAAAATCGTGATAGATGAATTCATTTGACTACTCTAAAAGAACAAGGTCTTCCAGGAAACTTTCTTGCCCAGTCAGACCCAGGAGTAGATTAGCTTGAGTGCTATCCATAATAGTAAATCACAGTCTATGATTAATACAGAAAGAGATAAGTCATCCGAAAGCAATGGCCATTTCAAATAACATTTTGTTGTTTTATGAAAGATGACCGACTTGACTGTTTTCATTGCACCTTGTGTGATCAGATCGCCAAGCAGGCGAACTAGGTGGGATGGGGGGCCTGTGGATACCCTTCATCAGACTCCTCTTGCTCTTGTTCAACACTAACACTCAGCGTCAACGTCCAGCTCATCTTCTCTGGATGTGAAATAATCCATTATAACATCCTGCAAGGCATTAGTATCTCCTGATTTGAGGAGGTTGATTCAGCCTAATTCGTTTAACTGGGCAGCTATTTCGCTCTCCCTTCTCGCTCGAAGCTCCGCCATCTCTCTGTATAGTCTCGTCAGTCGCAGATTTGATCATCATCTGAGGAAATTTGATGCCTAGCTCACATAGGACTGGCGGGAAAATGTGCATTAATAATATTAATTAAAACTAAATAACATGAAGATGAAGTAATATTAGCAAGTAATAATTACTTCATCTTCATGTTATTTGATTTACTTTGTTCGGTGAACTGTCTTCATAGTCTTTATAGACAAGCAGTTATGGGCAATTTACATGCACCTCTGCCACTCGTGATTTCAAACGTAGGAGACAACGACAATCAGACAGACACAGAGTGGTTAATAAAAATCACTTTTTTAACATATTAAATGAGCAAATAACAATGAGATATTTTCAGGGATGATAGACATGATGTTGTAGAGTATTGGAATTGGCAACAAGGGGTCGCAAACGAGCAAGCCTTGTACATAGTTCACCAATTGGGCATTCCTGATTCGGGTGGGATTGGAGATGCAAAATTTAAAAAAAAAAAAAAATCAGACAGACACAGAGTGGTTAATTAAAATCACTTTTTTTAACATATTAAATGAGCGAATAACAATAAGATATTTTCAGGGATGATAGACATGATGTTGTAGAGTATTCATTTAATGAAAACCCAATTTCACCAAAATATTGACTTTGACCTATTTTCACTCGTTCCTGTAAAAGTGCCAGCGCGACATCCGACGGGTTTTCCCAGATTCCATCACAAATCAGAACCGTCACTTCTTTGTATCTTCCAAAAAGCACAATAGGTCTTCTTTAATATAAATGTTGTTGCCCGTCCTGCATTGTACTGAACCAGGTTAGTAGCATAACAGTCAGGCAAAAAGCGGTTAGAACACATATAACTAGTTGTAGGTTTTAGCCAATTGAAGCTGGGATGTGTCCATAAAAAATGCGCCTTGGATGGAGATATTAGCTTGAGGGGAAAAACAAGTCTCCCAAGTCTGCATATGATGCAGAAAGGGGAGCCAAAACTGAATGCCATCCTGAATGCCATGTTTTATGAAAAAGGAAGCCCACAAAAAATGACTGGGTTGAGTTACCTCACAGTTAGTGGGTTGGTAAGCACTCCTGATACCAAAATGTATGAGCACAAGAACTGAAAAAGTGAGTTTTTTTCTGAAAAAGTGAGTTTTTCATAATATTTCTCCTCGGGATGCATCTTGGAGTGGAGTTCGCCATGCTCTCAGTCCTGCCTTCACTTGGCTTCCAGTTCCACTGCACCTCCTTCCTCTGACCATCTGAAGGAGCCTCAGGACCTGAAGGGAGTTCCCCTGATTTACTATGATCTCTGTCTGGCATTCAGGAAGGCCAGAGTAATGTTAGTTCCTCCACACAGACCCTATAATTGTGCCATTAACATGTAACCCAGAACATTGCCCCCCCCCCCAGGGGTCAGCTGCACTCCCTAACCACACAGAAGTCCCAGGCTATGGAGGAGTACATATATCAATCCCTGGTCTCCAGAATCATTCAAGCTTATTTATCACCAGCCTGAGCTGCTTTTTTCTTTGTGGCAAAAAAAATGGGTCTCTATGTCAGTAACTATAAAGAATAGTTACCCTCTTCCTTTGATGGACTAGGAATTCTTCAAACTCCAGGGCAGTTTGATTCCACTAAGCTGGACCTTTGCGAACGCTTAGCACCTTGTGTGTATGTGGGAAGGAGATGAATGGAAGACAGCATTTAACACCACCTCCGGCTATTTTGGCTATCTGATGGTGCCATTCGAGCTCTCTAATATCCCTGCTGTGTTCCAGAATCTCATTAATGATGTCTTCCAAGACATAGTCTCCCAGCATGTCAGTGTTTACTTAGATGATATCCTGATATTATCTGCAACCTTGGAGGACTATATCCACCATGTCTCCCTGGTTATTCAAAGGTTGTTGGGGAATCAACTCGATTTGAAACTAGAGAAGCATGAATTGTATCACGCCACCATTTCTTTCTTAGGCTTTCCTGTGATGAAGGGTGCCTTAAAGATGGATCACCAGAAAGTATGGGCTGTGCTGGCTCACCCCTAAAGACCATAAGGAGCTGCAGAGGTTTCTTAACTTTGCCAATTTCCACCGATGGTTCATTCAAGGGCACTCCACAGTAGCTGCCCCTTAACAGCGCTCATATCCATTAAGATTTCCTTTGCCTGGAGTCCTCTGGTGACTTCTGTCTCTAACCATCTCAAAGAATTATTTACCACCGCTCCTTCCTCATGCTTCCTGACCCCCAGTGCCAGTTTGCTGTTAAAGGTAACACCTCTGGTGCCGGATAGCTCACTCAGTTAAGGCACTGCGTTACAGTGCAGAAGTGACTATCACGTCGCGGGTTCGAGCCCCGGTCGTACCAACCGGTAGTGGTCGGCAGCTTTTTCAGAGTAGCGCACAATTGGCTATTGGGCTACAGGGTTTCAAATTGGGAAGGGACTGCCGGGAAAGGGAGACAAGGGGTCGCAAACAAGCAAGCCTTGTACATAGTTCACCAATTGGGCATTCCAGATTCGGGTGGGATTGGAGATGCCAAATTTAAAAAAAAAAAAAAGATAACACTTCGAACGTGGATGTTGGAGTTGTTCTCTCTCAGATAATGGCAAGCTACATCCTTGTGCCTACTTCTCTCATTGCTGCCAGGTGCTGAGAGGAATTATTCCATCAAAGATCGGGAGCTATTGGCTGTGAGGCTCGCCTTTGAGGAGTAAAGGCACTAACTGGAGGGGTCCAGTCTCCCCCTCCTTGTTTGGACAGACGATGACAACCTGGAGTAACTCTTGACTGTTATGAGGCCGAACCCCAGGCAAGCCAGTTGGTCCCTCTTCTTCACAAGGTTCAAATTAATTTTGACTTACCATCCTGGCTCTAAGAATACAAAGCCTGATTCCTTCTGTCATCAGTAGCCTTCTGTGTTTGAAGATCCACCTGACGCCATGCTCATGGGTAGATTTCTTCTAACCACCACCAAACTTAAAATTTAGAGCAAAGTCAAAGCGACATTGTTGTCCAGTCCCTCTCCATCAAACACGCCACCCAACAGTCTCTTCATTCCTGAGAGAGTAAGAAGCAATATCCTTTCCAGGGCCCATGTCTCCTAGCTGGCATGCCATCTCAACATCTCTCGCACCCTTGCCCTCATTCATCAGTGCTTTTGGTGGCAAACCATCTGCCAGGATACCCGGGAGTTTGTTGGAGCTTGTATTTGTGCGCCCACTCCAAATCAAGTAACTAATGCCCCTGCTGTTCATTAGTCCAAGTGGTCAGCATGGCAATGGATTTTGTCACTGGGTTGCCTCTCTTTAATGGGTTCAGGGTCGTTCTCTCCATCATTGACTGATTCTCTGCGGCAGCCCATTTCATGCCACTGGTGAAGCTACCTACGGCTTAGGAGACTCTCAAGCTGCTATTACATCACATGGTCCACCATCACGGCATACTGCAGGAGGTAGTCTCCGACCGAGGTCCCTAATTTGTCAGCCGCTTCTCGAAGGCTTTCTGCACCCTAATGGGTGCCACCCCTCGTCTGTCCTTGGAGTGCCACTTAGAGACTGAAGGCGCTACTCCACTTGACAGATTATGTTGACACTTTCTGTCAGCCAACTCTTGACAGAAATATCAAACGCCTATCCACCTCAGATTAAAAAGTCTCTGACAGAAGCTCCGATCGACTGTCAACTATGTTTCTGGAAGCAACTGTCGTCATAATATTTCCCATAACGTTCCACTTGAGAGATCATTACAGTTTGGCAGTGTCGATTGATGACCATAGGGTCATGTGACAAGAGGGTCTCTACTCGCTCTACTCAACCTCATTTACCATGTTGCCAGCGAGGAGACAACAGGTTGCGGCAGTTGTTGCCGCCTTCATTATAATAGAAAGGAGGAAACCTCTGTAGGGGAGACCGGGTCTAGTTGTTTTTCTTTTAACGGCTGTAGAATTGACATTATCAGGTTTTTGTTATCAATATGCACTGTAAAGATAGAAAGTTTATTAGACTACAAGACTGATCTGCAGCAACCCCTATATTCTGCACATGCGTAATGCTGGTGAGGAAAAAATAGACCCCTATCACCTGTAACAAACTACCCCATGTATGGGGTTGTTTGTTACAGGATGTGGCGCATTTTGTTACACTAAGAATTTGCTTAAGTGAGACGTGTTTCCCACTTAAGTAGGCAAGTTAAGGGGATGCCTCACTACTATTATCCCAGGAAGCTACAGTAAGGAACCTCTTGAGTCATTCTCTAATGGCATTTGCCACGTTCCGTTATTCATTTGTAATTTCGAGGCATCTTTCTGAAATAAAAAAAGGTAGAAAGTCATTCAGTGAGGTCATTTGATCTTGTCCAAGTTGTTACAGGTTTTGGGGCAAGTTGTTACTGTAACAACCTGGGTGTATCAACTAGTCCATCAGCAACACTTCGCCATTGTCCCGACATTTTGAAATGTTCCAGTGCAATCTTTACATGGGTGTGTCATGACACAGTGGCTAATGTCTTCCTCTCTCATAATCCAGAAAATCTCGGGTATGTATCAATTACACTATATGTTAATGAAATCTCCCAAACACAAAGAAAGTAACTTTTTCGAGCACTTTTTCTGGAACACTAACCTGCGACTTTCGACGTACGTCCTTCTGTCACGTAAAGACGCGGGTCACCTTCGCGGAGCAACAGGAAAATTAGAGCGTCGTCTGTGTTTTATTATCGGAACTATTTAAAATGTAACAACATGGACGTGTAACAACTAGACCCGGTCTCCCCTACCCTGTCCTGATTTGGTTTTAATTTTACTTAGCTCACCATTGAACTGGTTCCGTAAATTATGCATCTTCCGCTGTACCTCAGCGACGTCCCCAGATCATGCTTTTGCAACATCAGCCCAAGCAGCGATTTTTTTCATCCTGTCTTTATATTCTGATGAGCTAACATCCCATAAACTGGGTTGGTTTTGGTAGCTGTTTATCAGCTGAAATGTCTCCGATTTCGTTCATTCTTGGCCACTAGTGCTTGCCATTTTGTCAAATAGGAAGAAATCCACACAACACGCCCTTTTATACACCACACCATTCATGGACTATTGCGCTTCCCGAAAGTAGCTTCCACAAAATAGAATCGGTTCTATTCTCTGAGAGTGCTGTCGCGAGTCATTATGACATTCTTTCAGTAGTCCTTCCACTTGACACCAATAACTTCTGCGACAAACTTCCGAAAGTTTTTCTGCACTCTCAGAGGTAACTGTCATTTCGTTATCCACTAGAGATTTTCTCTCCGACAGCAACTTCTACCAGTAAAAACTGTCTAGTGGAGTAGCGCCTTAACTGCCAGGTGGAGAGGCTGAACCAGGAGCTGGGCAAAGCTCTATGCTGCCTGATAGAAGGTAATCCTGCCAGGTGGTTCTGTCTTCTAACTTTGGTCGAACTGGCTCACAATTCGTCATCAGCCGCCTATCTGAGCATGTCTCCTTTTCAATGTTGTCTGGGTTACCAACTGTCATATTTCCAGTCCGAGGAGATAGAAGTGGCAGTTCCCTCTGCTCAACTCCTGGTTCATTGCACCTGCTGAGGATGGAGAAGCTTCACTAGTCCAGCATTTGTTCACCTTCTAGAAGCAAGGGGATCATTGTTGCCAACCAGCTACTGCCTACCAAGTGGAACAGAAACACTGGCTAGTCACAAAGGCTATCGCACTCTGAGAGACATTGAAGAAGCTCAGTTCACCCCCTGTTTCATTAGCCTATTCATCATATCTAGATGATTATCCTCATCCACTGTTAGGCTCCTCCGTCCTCATTGCTTTTTTAATATACACCGTGTTTCATGTCTCGGGAACTAAACTCATGCCTTTGTCTCCCTATAGCCCTCCCTTCCTATCCCCGCCTCCCCTCAGGCTCATTGATGATGTCCACGCCAACACCATGCATCGGATTCTGGACGTCAGACACAGAGGATGCAGACACCAATTCTCAGCAGGCTGGGAGGGATATAGGCTCAAGGAGCATTCCTTGGTCCCAGAGCTGCCAGGTGGTACCCCTTGGGAAGAGCACTGTACCAACCCTTGTGTGAACTCCGTTTGTGTCTCCTCCCATCCAGCAGCTTGCACATCTTTTAGATATATTGTCTCCTCTGATTGGTTTGACATCCTTTGTGCCTCCCCTGCCAAGTGTTATGCATTTGTGTCTCTCATTCCCTTACGTGTGTTGGCGTAATTATACCCCTTACTTTGAGAATGCAAGTTGCTGAATTGTCACTTCCTGTATGCCCTTTAACAACCAGTCAATATCTTCCAAGTAAAAGTTTATCGTCTTTGGACATTGTTTGCAATCTTTAATGGTAGTTCAAAACAGAAGTACTCATCCTAGTCTTAATAATACTAAAAAGGACTGAGGGCATGTTACTGATAATTTCACTTCAGTCTGTTCTCTACCCAGTTTATTAGGAACAGCTCCCAAGCCACCTGTGGTCATTGGGATTGGGACTGTGTTAACGCTAAGCTCCACAGTTCTGCTGTCTTACAGTTCTGCTCTGGCGAGTGTGCACACCATCTGGCTACTGCCCTGGGATGCCACTGGGCGGGCATGGACATGCCCCCATACTCATGACTATACTGCACTGTGGGACTCTGCTTTGGGATCTGTTCCCCTGTCATTACTGTGTAACTGTTAATAAACCCTACTACTGGATTTTACTGTTTCTGCATTTGGTTTCTGGGGTCAATCATAACATCAGTTGGATGATCCGAAACATTAAAAATGAGAAATAAGCAAAACTGAAAGATTTTGTGAAGGGAGAAGTACTTTTTCACAGCTCTGTGTACCTGTATGCGGAGACTCTATTTCTAATTCTAACCTGAATATTTTCTGCCTAGGTGCAGGTTTCTGCTTGCTAGCATTAATGCTTTAGCCCTTTAAAAATACACATTTTCAAATAGAAATAATATGGCTTTTGAAGGCCACAATATCAAAGTTCATTGGTAATTACTTCCAGTGGTATTTGTCACAATAACAAAACAGCAGCCAAACAAATGGTAATAAAAGAAATACTAGATAGATTGGTAGCTATGTATTTTGCTAAAAGCATCCACATCCCAACAGGGATTGAAGCAGGACAAAGGCTTAAAATGTTATAACACTGACGTCATCAACAAATAATCGGAGTCCTCATCGGGGATTCCTGTTGCCATGACAACATCATGCCTCTGTCACTCCCTTTTCTCCATAAATCCGTGAAGAACACTGGAAAGTGGAAACAATATGTGGAGTTCGCCATCATTTTTTGTCTCAGATTTGACCTTTTGTACTGGAATTTATGAAGGGTATTTTTGGTCTATTTCCAGGTTTTGTGTGCAGAAAATGAATTTTGTAAAATCATTGAATTGACTCAGCACATATATTGACATAAAATGAAACAGGGTCATTTGAATGAACCAATCTCAAAAATATACCTGGGAACTGACGATTCATTAATAGCCGCTGAATGGAGGGATAATTATCCCTCCGAAGTCATTGTCCCTTACAAATCTCGGTCCAAACATGTTCATGGTAGGTACGGAAGAAGCCTGACATCTTGTGGTAACACGATCAAATGACAAGCGTTCTTCACCCATTTTTATTTTGTAATCACCATAATGATAAAATAAGGAAAATCACCGCTGCGAAGACAGGAGAGATTTCCTTTTCTTTCTCTGTTTGATTGCAGGCAGACAAGCTTGAAATACTGCACACTGACACATATGCACAGTGTGCAATTTGTACATGTTTGTACTGTAGTGCAAGCAAGATGTTTTACGCCTTTTACTTTAAGGCAACTTTGTATTTTAAATTGGGCAACAAACGAGAAAACTTACACGTCTCAAACATAGCTTGTCTTCATTTTTTTTTTTTTTTTGAAACATGAAAGAACATCAGCTCAGAATTCCAGATGCATAATTGTTTCATTCCACATTCTCAAAAATATTTCTGATAAGGAACATATTTTTGAAGTCATTGAAAAAAGAAAACCAGAGAGTACATCATTCAGGATACCTGTAAAAATGAGATTCATCTGCTCTTTGAGGAAAACTAATTTGAGAGGCACATCAAACATTGATCGTTTTGTCAACTAAGCATCTGGAGCATTTTTATAATCTTTAGCTGAGTATGATGCTAATATCAGAACAATTGAACCATTATTTCACGCCTTTTTTGGGAGAATTTTAGAGATTAGTTAATTGACCTGCTTACACGTCAGAATGTGCTTTGGTGGGTAGAGCTTGTGTATGCAAATAAGAAAGGGATAAAATGAGAAAACCTCACTTGTCAATAAGACAGTTTATTAGCGGAATTTGCCAAGCCCACCTGATGCCTGAGGGCTACTAGTGAAACTTACATGTGACCTCAAACCATGCGCAAATTTTTTTGAAAAGAATTTCAACAACTGTACAATGAGAAACAGATTTCTTTTTTTCCATTTTGAAAGTTAGCATTTTATTTAAAATGTTCCAAATAAAATTCATTTAACATGTTGTCATTTTACAGTGTGTTGAATTTCCACAATGAAATGGGAAAAAAAAACAGAAAGCAGAGTACCAAATAGAAAACAACTTAGAAGCTATAGTTTGCTTATAAAACTTCATCATGCAGCTACAGTTTGCTTATAAAATTTAGACCACTGTGTTTAATGTGTGTGTGTGTGTGTGTGTGTGTGTGGGTGTGTGTGTGTGTGTTTGTGTGGAAGTGTTGGGGTAGTTACTCTAAACCAGTAATGCTTTACACATTATTAGTTACTTTTTAAAAAAGTAATCCCTTACTTAACTTAATAACTCACAGCTAAAAGTAAATAGTTAGACTACTAGTTACATTACCTTTGGATTACTCAGCACCATCATCTGAAAATCTCCATAACTTAATTAATTAACCAAATCATATTAAATCATGTCATATGCCCAAATCAGCACAAATCTTTATTCTAGTAAGGAGGGGACACACAAGATCTCTCTTTCATGCTCTATAATACAGCAAAGCCTACAGCAAAGTTGTAAAAATCAGCCCAAACAGCACTTCACAGAAAAGTGAGTCAAGTACAAGGCTCCAGTACTGGCATAAACACGCATGAAAAAAGGCGTTTGATTTGTTTTTCTGTCCTCGGTCTCAACTGCCAATATACTAAAAAGGAAGAAGAAGAAGAAGAAGAAGAAGAAGACGTTTTTCCAGCCTCCTGGCCTACCGATAGCTGAAGAATTTAAATGAATGAAAGTAACTAAATAATTTATTTGTTAGTAACTGTAATGCGATTACTGAAGTTATCAAAGTAATGTGTAACATTACTGCGTTACTTATAAATGCAATCTGATTACAGTAATTAGTTACTTTGTAATGCGTTACCCCCAACACTGCTGTGGAAGTACAAAGTCATCGCATTCCCAAAGAATGGTCCCTGCACTGCAGTTCAGTTGGGAAGCACCTAAAATATCAGACAGTTGTTAATCATGCTGTCTGGTTCTTTCCGGCCTGCTAACACTTGCCACAGATGAGACCCAAATGTGGAGTAATAGTTTTCCAATTCACTGCTTGTTCATGTACCCAAACCTAATGGCGAAGCACTGAAAAACTTAACAGAAATTAACCTATAAATGCATTGAAGCTGTTATTTTTTTTTTCAGGACTTAACCAAATATTTTATTCAGCACCAAGGTCTCAGCTGAATGCCCAACCAAAGTGCTAAACATTTTGTAAAAGCAAATGGTGTATCTAAGGTGCACATTGAGCTTCATGTTAACTGAAATTCTCCTGAAATGTTGCCGCATATTGAATTTTTGAAAATATTTTCCCAGTATAGAAATATTTATTGTGCCAAGTAAAATATCCCATTAAGCTCATTATATCTCATGAAACATGAACCTTGTTGATGCATAACCCAATGGGTCCGCCCAGTGCCAGCAAGTCATTCTCCTGTAACTGAATTCCCCTTAAAGATGAAACATTTGGCTGAAAACCGGAGCGAAACCGTGTGCAGCGCCTCCTGAGAAAAGACTCCTGTGTCACTGCTTTTAATGAAGGGTTTAGATTGTTCCGGCACATTCCAGCACAGAATAAGCTGCCAGACACAAGTGTGCAGTTGCTGTTTCCAGAGTTTCGCTGACCTCGACGACTCGGCGTAAGAGGAAGAAATCTGCCCTCATGAAAGAGCCGAGAGGTTTGTTCAGATTCGTCCGTTCAAAACTGACACCTTCATTAGTGTAGGAAGCTGTCTGCGTTTATTTGTGTGCGCGCATGCATTCCGCACTGTCTTCAACAGACAGCCGGACTCACCCCAGTCCAAACTACACAACGTGTCTAATTACCCCTCCTCTAGTCCCACCCCCTCCATAGTTTCGACCCAGTGCACCCCTTCAGGGCACTTTGCTCAGCAATGAGCCCCGCGTGACCTCTCTTCGGCTCCGCACCGGGCGGCGGGAATCCCCGATCTGTGCCCCTGCTTCAGACTCCCATGAGCACTGTGGTGCCCAACTCAGAGGCACACTGGGCCAGATGCAGGTCTGAAATATTGACCCAGAGACCAGTGCACTCCAAAAGTATTTAGACAGTGACCCGATATTTGCTTTCAGGTTTGTTTCTGGGCTTACTCCTGAACATTGGATTTGAAAACAAAATTATGAGGTATAAGCAAAGACTAAACGTAATTGTAATTTGTCAGAAATCATGCCCCGTTGTGTGAGCATTTTGTTGAAATATTTATTGACTGCTCCGTATCTGTTGCTCGAGATCCTGTTGTGCTTGTGGCAGGGGGAGGGCTCTTGAGTATGGAACAGATATCACTGCAGATATCATCTGAGAATTTCAGTGCATCTAACAAGCCCGCTAGTTCATAGGCCACATTGCTCCAAGCCCATGGTCAGAGTCCTTTTTCATGATGCAGGATTATTAAATTAGCAGGAGATTTGTGCTGTTCAAAACCCAAGAGAGGTCTTTTTATTTCAATCCAAGTTCCAGATTTGGCATGGTTCTATGTTTTACTAAGTACAGTTACCTAGTCAACTGAGACATTCTATTTTGGGAAATATCCCCAAGTGTAGTGAAATTAAACAAACTTTTGAATGCCTTTTAATGTCACTTTGGCCAGTTGGGTCAATGCCAGTGGAACAGATAGTCAAAGCCTCCTAATTCTGGAGATAGTCTGATGCAAACAGATAGTATCACGCATAAACACACTGTTAAATTTTACAGAGGCAAGAAATAACCACCAAGGACACTTACAGCTCAGCACAGCAGAACATTTTGACCAATGCTAATTACCCCCAGCTAGTAAGAACACTGTACAAATGTATTGCCTGAAAGAGTCCGCGGAAGGGTTTGCCAGATAGCCCTTATAAATTTGAGAACTGCAGGTGGCTTGGCTGCTTCTTGCATGACAATATATGTCTTTTTCAGAGACTCTGATTCAGTGAGTGCAGGGCAAACTGTTCAAGGGACTTCATTTAAGCCAGGGCTCAAGGTTAGACACGTATCTGAGACATAGCCTTCTCGACTGCTGCCTCCCAAGACCTGGACAGGAGGTCGAGACTTCAATGAGGTGCGAGAGCTTAACTGGTTTTGACATGAGGGCTATTTACATTCCACTACAGCCATTAAAAAAAAAAAAAAAAAACTACAGATGGTGTTTCTGTTTTCCAGAAACTTCTAGGCAGGTCTAAATCATTTAAGCAAGACTAAACGCAGTGCAGAAGGATAGGGGGAAACCCCTCCCCGGGGAGAGAGGCCATTGGTGCAGTGACGAGAGCTGATGTCTGCTGAAAGTGTAGCAAGTTTGGGCCCATGCTGCTGCATGCTCACAATGTCCTTTGTTGAGTGTTATTACCACAGAGCCAGAACAATGGGTTGAACAGGTTTGAATTAATACCTGTTTGTGAAATCCTGAAGAACTAACCCATGCTCAATGAAGTGCACTTAGTTTACTGCCTCCAGCGATCTTTCAACTGACACGTAATGATTGAATAAGTTTGAAAAATGAGCCGAATATTAAACAATGAATACTGAGCAAACTAGAAGGGCACTCAGAGAGCACAGACCTCTGCCAAATCCAGAGTCCACATTGCATTAATATGAAAATCTGCGAGCACAACCACTATGGAATCATTGTCTGTCTAGACTTGGCAAAATTTTGTCACTATTGATCTTTACTACCTTCAACATGATTTTAAAATGTATGGAATTCATTCGGGCAAGGCCAAATGCCCTATCTTGCAATGTAAACGACAGTGAAAAATAATTTGCGTATATGCTCTGTGATTCAGAACCGCTCCAAAATATAATGTATTCTTGCTTGGCCCATGCTACTTTCTTCCACAAATTTTCATGAACATAAGGCCAGTAGTTTTTCTGTAATCCATCAGACAAACAGAAAAACAATCAAACAAACAAAGTTAACCAAAAAATAACATACCTTGCGGAGATATAAAGAATATGATACTCAATGTGCGAAACTGTGCAAACATTCGGAGAGTTGCGCGGAGGGGAATGGTGAAACAGCATAAAGTGCTGAAGGATATTTCTCTGTATATTCACAATTGCTCAATAACAAAGTTCCAGCTGTCTGAAGCATCCCATAATTACCTGCATGACAGTAAAACCCCACTGAGCTCCCCTGACTGCATATTACTGTTATGGACTTTCCAGCACCGGATTCTTTAGTTTGGAGGATTTAGCCCCAGTGAAATATGACCCTGTGTTATACCAGTTCATTGAGTTTCCAAATTGAGTCTATAATCCAAGCTTTTGCCTGCACATCTTCTGACCTTCATGCGACAGACTGGTAAAAAACAGTTCCATGTAAAACCAAAATTATTATAATTTGAAATGCTCATTTTATCCAGTGATTTCTTATCATGCATTTGTATGTGCCTAGCCATGCATATTTGTTCACAATAAAGAGTAATTGGAATCTGCTGTGGTCAGTCTAACTGGCCACACACCACCACACATCACTCCTGCCAGCACATCATTCCTTTAAAACACCTCCTCTGTTGGCACTCTTTGTTTCCAAAATATTCAGCAACTCTTCATACAAAACTTCACAGCCATTAAATTCCTTGGTTTCTGTTTCACTGAATTTGTTTCAAATTCAATAAGCAGGGGCAGCCCAACCCTGGCCGGATGACTGACGAAAGAAATTGACAGCCATGTTGCATAAAACACTGTGATTGTAATCAGCACAGCCTCTCTCAGCTGCACTGAAACCCTGAGTCAGAGTGAAGGAATGTAAAGGAGGGTTCTGTAGAAATAAGGTGTAGCCGGTAGGAAGCCCAGAGTCATAATTATGGTGTGTTCTTTCATTCTTCCCAGAGTTCCTCGGTACAGTTTACACAACAGAGGGCCTCTATGAATGATCCCTGCCGCTCCACCCTGACGCGCACACTCCCCATTATCTCCCCCTGCCAGGAGTAAGCCTGAGAGAGCCCTGCTGTTGTGACTCCCTCTGATTCCTGTTTATCGCTGCTTGTGGTCCCGGCCAGGTGGACGGACACTGGTCTGCCCTGGCCGTCTTTTGTCTTCCTCTGTCCCTCTCCGGTATTAAGCGACTCTCGGAAGGCAGGATGGAAGTGGAGATTAAAGTACTAAATGCCTCCTTCTCTCATTCTCTCACTCTCCTTCTGTTTATATCTTTTGTGCCTCCTCCTCCAACTCTCTTGTTGTCAGAACAAGTTTTATTACCTCTCTGAAAGGAGACTGTTGGCAGCAATCCACAGTTTGTCTTCCTTTAACTTCCTCCATCTCTATACAGTTTACATATTTCTACACCCATAAATAATGTTACCAATAACAATAATGCTATTAAACCCAGACTGTGGCCCGGGAGGGAAATATAAGGCAAGAAACTATGTGGGTTGTCAATGTGTCAAACATCTAAGTTTCCAAATGGGCAGGCCATAAAATCTACAAATGGTGTGCGAAGGAGTGTACTTGTTGAAATGAGGTCCAGTTATAGTTGCCGAGATAATAGCACAGCTATCTGCCAAATAGCTGAGATACTTAAAAGTTGAACTTTATTCTTCAAGGTATTAATGTTAAATTTACCTGAAATGTCTTATAAAGCCATTATGAGATAACTGCATTTAATTACATTTAGGTGAACATTAACCAGGGCAACATAATTCTAGACTTGACATTTTTTAAAAAATAGTTTTGTTATTTTTGCTCAGCATTTACTGTAAGCCCCTGAACAAAGTTTTTACAGCACTTGCACAGCCGGTTTTGGAATGTCAGAGATGGTGCTGAGCAACAGTCAAAGGGGTTAATTTATGAAATATTCTCAATAATTTATCATTATCTCATTATGTGGGTTGTGCAGCCTGGTTATAGTACGAGGAAGTGCCGATAATTTTGATAACATCAAAAGTTGGTGGCGTGATCGCGCTTCCCTCCCTCGTAACTCCCCTGGAAACATTTCAAAGCGACGGAGAAAATAGTTCACACCACACACCACCCTGCAGAGGCATGCAAATAACCGCACAGACACAGTGGCTGGGAAAGAAACTACTGTGTGCAGCAAGGCACTCGTTTCTCTGACAGCTCCGTCCGTGAGAGCGCGTCGCGTGTGTGTCACAGCGATCTCGAGTTCCCCGAGCCTCACCTGAAACAAGGAGAGAGGGATGAAGGAGGGGACGGGGGAGGGGGGGTGACCGTGAAGGGCAGTAAAGCTCTATAAATATGTGCTTTGAAGAAAATTACACAGAGCGAGAGAAAAGCCGCACGGAGGAGGAGAGAATGTGCTGAGGAAGTGACTATGGGAGGACTGAAACAGCCTGCCACTGTGGTCCGGAAACAAGCGAGCAAAAAGGCCGCAGGTTCAGGTTCTGGGTGAGGCACTACTGTTGTACCCTGGAGCAGTTCACTCAGCTATAATACCCATCTGGATAAATCAGCAGAGTGTAAAGACTGATCCGTGTAACCTTCCCTCGACAAGGGCACCTGTCAATCAACCAAATTATTTTTGTGTAAGCCTAAATCCTAAGAAAAACACAACCATTGTAATTGCTTTCTTGATAAAATAATGATCATCATTGTGACAACCACAAAAAAAAAAAAAAAAAAAAAATCAAACACTGGTTTCAATGGCAGGAGAGATATTTTCTCGGAAAGAGCAAAGTTCAAGAGGAAGTCCAACAAAGAGCTTGTTGTCCTCCTTGCGGGCGGCCCAAAGGTTCCCAGCACTGTTGATTTAGGCTGGACACTGAGCTGTCACTGCCATGAATTTTGTAGAAAAAACCCACAGGAAAAATGAGGACAGGATGTGGGTGTTTGCTAATGTTGTTATTGCAGCTCTTTGATGTTATTTCAGGTCTTATATTAAAAGGCACTTTCTGAATTCCTGGAGAGGACAGTTAGTAAGGGATACTGTCGGTGTCCATTATCTGGGATTAATGGAGGACTGAGAGGCCAGAACCTGCAGAGGATGGTGCCTCAGTGGAGTCTATTAACTCCTGATAATGGACACCTCAAAGGACAATATCCTGCATATATCATGGTCACTTGCCAAAAAACAAGAAATAGAGACCATTAATTTATATTTTTAATCAAAATGTGAAGTTTTTCACAAGCCATAATTTTGAATCCCAGGGAACATTAATGAAGAATAGTCAACAGACAGTTTCATTTGAGCTACTTAATCGGTGTCTATATATCAGGAATTAAGGACAAGCTGCAGCCAATCAGATCCTAGTATTCATGCAGAAAATGATAATAATAATTATAATTATTATTATTTTATTTTATTTTATTTTATTTTTAATATAAAGGCACTGTCATGGTTTGTTAGGTGTGCGTGTTGTTTGGACCTTTCTTTGCAGCTCTCGTTCCGGGACGATATCGAATTCCTGGGCCATCGCATTCTTTGCCCAGCTGGTTGATTGAGCCGGGGCGGAGCTTCCCCGGAATCTATATAAGCAGGATGTCCGGCACGCCTCCTTCACTAGAGTGTCTGTGTTTAGCATAGCACTATAGCCAAAGGTATCTGTAGTCAGGTTTTGTATGACTTTATATCTTCTTATTGTTGGAGTTTCTTCTCCCTTTTTCTATCTCACTTTGCTTCCGTGGTTCAGACTATAATATGTCCTTTGGAAGCGCGAGTACTTGCGTGTGGTCTATATTATTCTCTGTGTTTGTACTGTGTTCGTGCTACTCTCTTTCTCTCTGTCGTTGCGCTTGGCCTCCGTATACTACCGGCCATTACAGGCACGGACACAGAATGAGCTCATATTAAGCCGCACCCAACTTAAAATGTCCCCTTTCTCAACTTCAGCCAAAATCAAAATAAGATAAATAAAATTACATAAAAAAATTAAATAAGTTATTGTTAATTAGCAATTATATGTTTCCTTGCTTTAGATTATCAGAGACATTTGTTTCAAATTAACATTGTCAAGAAAAATTTAGAGAACACTTCTCCAGCGTTTACACAATGGTGGAAAATTTATTTTGATGTAATGGTTAGCCGATTGCCTGAAGTTCAATAACCCAAACAACGTTTCAGGCAAAGTGTAATTGTGGTATCATGTGTTTAGTTCACTGAGGCAGCACCAGAGAACGTACCTGGTGGAGATTCCAGCTAAGAGACCAGGGTGGAGCCAAACCTGAGCCAGGTTCTGCTGCAGCTGGACACCATCTGGAGTGTGATGAGGGTCCCATTGTCCTTATAAAGCTAGCCCACCAGCTGGGACAGGTCATGCTGGCATGGCTATCATCTCACCCATTACGCCGTATGAGACTAGCTTAAAACCAGGCTAGAAACATGCTGGAAATTGTGAACAGTGTTTGCTGCTTGCAGCTGGAATCCCACTAAAATGAGATTGCAATTAATCAAAAATAGCAACTGACCCTTGTTTTATTACCACAGCGCATTCCCAAAATTGCTGGGGCTACGCCACAACTTAAAAATATGTTTGTCTGGTTCTTAAATGGCCAATTTCCTCACTATTTAGAATACAAGTAGTAAAAAAACTTAGCTCACCCCCCATAATGAATGCTGTCAAATACGTAGTATTTTCTGCTGTTTATTTTGCACTTAAATACCATTTTGGTGTTTTTATGGTCTGGTGGTAGTGTGTAAGAACTTGTGTTTACATTCATTTTATTTTAACAGGTGGACCCCGCGGCTCCTTTCCCCACACCTCCTCAGACTTTTCTAGCCCATAAGTAGCAGCAGTATGTTTGTCCTGCAGTCCGTCTATTAGATGAGAGGTTCTGTTGAGGTCCTGTTTAATTTACGTCATGAAAATGAAAGACAGAATTGTTCCCAGGTGTTTGGTGTAATGCAGATCTCTGAAAGTGACCATGCAATCATCATTTTGTTTAATTGTTGGGTTCCTTGTTCGAACACCCTAAGATGGTGCGTAATGTTTAGCCTGGAGCAAAATGCCCGCCAATGCTCCATTTATGTCCAATCAGTGGGTAGCTGATGAAGTATGGTGATGACTGAGGTATAGGGAACCATATTAGCACTAGTCATTTATTACATTTTCCCTTTACAGTTGACTTCATATAAATGAAGCTGTTGTTTATTCACAACAAGGATTGAGCGCTCCAATTTCACAGGGTAACCAGATGGCCAGTGTATTCCTTCCCTCCATTTTATGTTTTTCTTACCTCCTGTCTTCTTGTTTCATGCACATGGCTGCAGTTGTTTACTGAAGTTTCCTACTTAAAACTGGTGAATATGCATCATGGCGAGACACATGTTAAAAATATATATCAATGGGCTGAATTTTTTTTTTTTTTTTTTTTTTGCCATCAACCACCGTGAATATTACTGAGGCACGTGAAATCAGAGCATATTAGCCGCAGGGCTATCAAGTGTGGCCACCAGGTTGCTCAGGGGGTTAGTACACAATTTGTGGTGACAGTGAAAGACCCACAGTCCTGAATGTTCTGAACAGAAAACTTTGGACGGCACACACCAGAAAATCAATTAGCTCTCCATCTGAGTTTCCTAAAACTGCCTAAACTCAGAGGGATGTCACAAAGAATTTCTTTGTATTTAAGAACCTCTCAAAGAGAACTTATTTACATTTAACATTCATCTCACTCGTCAAGCTTCATTGAAGCCTGGAAGTTCAACCTGGAAATGATGTTTCTCATTACAGCAAATGTGGCTATAATTTAATTTCAAGCCTTTGCACATGAAATTTGCTGCATGCTTTGTATAATTTATTCCTCTCATTTCTTGAATTTAATTTAACTTACTCTTTAAAAGAAACAACAAAGGAAACAGTTTCACAAACGGCAATGCTCTTAACCCTCTAGTCACTCAGAAATTAAAAAAAAAGAAACATTAGAGCACTTTGAGAATGTTTGAACACAATATTTATGTCAAGAGCACTTCTGAATCACTATACTTGCCCCTGTTTATGTTTTTCTTTGGTTTTAACTGAGAACATAGAATCAAGCTGTATCTGTTATTTGTAATTCAATGCACATATCCTACATCCATTCATATTCTTTGGATTTCCTCAACATGTTTTTTTTATTTCATTAAAAGTGATTATACTTACTCAAAGCTGCAATGAAGATTTTGTACAAGTTATCAGACAAAATAGAACCGTATTATGTGGGAATGCAAGTATTCTAGTATTCAAGTATTCTAACAAAATATTTTTTGTAAAAAATATTTTCTTCACATCAAGAATTCTTTTTTTTTTTACACTGAGCGGCCACAACATAGAATTGTCTGCCAGGTCACAAAGTTAGGATAGAGGCTTAATGGGCTCTCGGGACCAGGCTTCATATGCTGTGTGAGATTATCTCGTTGTTACATACGCTCAGCATCAAGCTGACTTTAGTTATTAAAAAAACTGTGTGAGAGTGGAAGAGACCAATGCAGGGACATAACTGTACATGGATGTTTGGCCAGGAAGCCTCCATTTAATTGAGCAGGAATGTGATGTCCGATGGTTTCAGGCTTTCATTTTATGTGTGAAGAAAGAAAAGAGAAAATTCTGAAGAACAAGGGGACCAGTGACATGGTTCTTTTTACAAGGAACAGATGGATCTGGAGATCAGGAAATGGTTCCTACAGGCTCCACACAGAAAGCATAACTGGGTTTGTGTGTACACACAGTCAAACTGTGTCTGCAGGTATGCACTGTTTGGGTATGTGCACCAGTCAAAAGCCTGGGTATGTGTCTGCAGGTATATACAGCAGTCAAAAGTTTGGGTATGTGTACACAGGTATGTACAGCAGTCAAAAGTTTGGGTATGTGTACACAGGTATGTACAGCAGTCAAAAGTTTGGGTATGTGTACACAGGTATGTACAGCAGTCAAAAGTTTGGGTATGTGTACACAGGTATGTACAGCAGTCAAAAGTTTGGGTATGTGTACACAGGTATGTGTAGGTATGTACAGTCAAAAGTTTGGGTATGTGTCACAGGTATGTACAGGTATGTACAGTCCACAGGTATCAGTCAAAGTTTGGGTATGTGTCCACAGGTATGTTTGGGTATGTGTACACAGGTATGTACAGCAGTCAAAAGTTTGGGTATGTGTACACAGGTATGTACAGCAGTCAAAAGTTTGGGTATGTGTCCACAGGTATGTACAGCAGTCAAAAGTTTGGGTATGTGTACACAGGTATGTACAGCAGTCAAAAGTTTGGGTATGTGTCCACAGGTATGTACAGCAGTCAAAAGTTTGGGTATGTGTACACAGGTATGTACAGCAGTCAAAAGTTTGGGTATGTGTACACAGGTATGTACAGCAGTCAAAAGTTTGGGTATGTGTACACAGGTATGTACAGCACAGGGTATGTGTCCAGTCAAAAGTCAAAAGTTTGGGTATGTGTACACAGGTATGTACAGCAGTCAAAAGTTTGGGTATGTGTACACAGGTATGTACAGCAGTCAAAAGTTTGGGTATGTGTACACAGGTATGTACAGCAGTCAAAAGTTTGGGTATGTGTACACAGGTATGTACAGCAGTCAAAAGTTTGGGTATGTGTACACAGGTATGTACAGTAGTCAAAAGTTTGGGTATGTGTACACAGGTATGTACAGCAGTCAAAAGTTTGGGTATGTGTACACAGGTATGTACAGCAGTCAAAAGTTTGGGTATGTGTACACAGGTATGTACAGCAGTCAAAAGTTTGGGTATGTGTACACAGGTATGTACAGCAGTCAAAAGTATGGGTATGTGTACACAGGTATGTACAGCAGTCAAAAGTATGGGTATGTGTACAGCAGTCAAAAGTATGTACAGGTATAGTCAAAAGTTTTGGGTATGTGTACACAGGTATGTACAGCAGTCAAAAGTTTGGGTATGTGTACACAGGTATGTACAGCAGTCAAAAGTTTGGGTATGTGTACACAGGTATGTACAGCAGTCAAAAGTGTGTACACAGTATGTACAGCAGTCAAAAGTTTGGGTATGTACAGCAGTCAAAAGTTTGGGTATGTGTCCACAGGTATGTACAGCAGTCAAAAGTTTGGGTATGTGTACACAGGTATGTACAGCAGTCAAAAGTTTGGGTATGTGTCCACAGGTATGTACAGCAGTCAAAAGTATGGGTATGTGCACACAGTTATGTACAGTAGTCAATAGTTTGGGTATGTGTACACAGGTATGTACAGCAGTCAAAAGTATGGGTATGTGTACACAGGTATGTACAGCAGTCAAAAGTTTGGGTATGTGTACACAGGTATGTACAGCAGTCAAAAGTATGGGTATGTGTACACAGGTATGTACAGCAGTCAAAGTTTGGGTATGTGTACACAGGTATGTACAGCAGTCAAAAGTATGGGTATGTGTACACAGTATGTACAGCAGTCAAAAGTATGGGTATGTGTACACAGGTATGTACAGCAGTCAAAAGTATGGGTATGTGTACACAGGTATGTACAGCAGTCAAAAGTATGGGTATGTGTACACAGGTATGTACAGCAGTCAAAAGTATGGGTATGTGTACACAGGTATGTACAGCAGTCAAAAGTTGGGTATGTGTACACAGGGGTATGTACAGGTAGTCAAAGTTTGGGTATGTGTACACAGGTATGTACAGCAGTCAAAAGTATGTGTACACAGGTATGTACAGCAGTCAAAGTGTGTACACAGGTATGTACAGCAGTCAAAGGTATGTACACAGGTATGTACAGTCAAAAGTATGGGTATGTGTACACAGGTATGTACAGCAGTCAAAAGTATGGGTATACATGTACAGCAGTCAAAAGTTGGGTATGTGTACACAGGTATGTACACAGTCAAAAGTATATGTGTACACAGGTATGTACAGTCAAAAGTTTGGGTATGTGTACACAGGTATGTACAGCAGTCAAAAGTTTGGGTATGTGTACACAGGTATGTACAGCAGTCAAAACACAGGTATGTACAGCAGTCAAAAATTGGGTACACAGTCAAAGTATGTGTACACAGGTATGTCAAGCAGTCAAAGTTTGGGTATGTGTACACAGGTATGTACAGCAGTCAAAAGTTTGGGTATGTGTACACAGGTATGTACAGCAGTCAAAAGTTTGGGTATGTGTACACAGGTGTACAGGTCATGTTTGGGTATGTGTACACAGGTATGTACAGCAGTCAAAAGTTTGGGTATGTGTACACAGGTATGTACAACAGTCAAAAGTCAACAGGTATGTACAGTTTGGGACACAGGTATGTACAGCAGTCAAAAGTATGTGTACACAGGTATGTACAGCAGTCAAAAGTTTGGTATGTGTGATAAAGTCAAAAGTTTGGGTATGGATTTGTACAGTAGTCAATAGTTTGGGTATGTGTACACAGGTAAAGCAGTCAAAAGTATGGATATGTGTACACAGGTATGTACAGCAGTCAATAGTTTGGGTATGTGTACACAGGTATGTACAATACAATAGTCAAACGTTAGGACACACCTATTACAGCAATGGGTTGATAAAGAAGTAATTTTTTCTCCACAAAAAAGTTTATCAAAATCTTAAAACAATCAAATTAACCAGAATTTGCCGTTATATTTCCTGAGCACACTCATATTTTTTAACAGCAGCAGCCATCGGGGAGTTCATAGCTAATAATACAGCTGTAGATGTTACAAGTGGGCAGCACTTCTGATTTTCATCACCCCGAACTTTTGTCCAGCTTGATTTAAATTTATTAAATGGAATTTTTTTTTAAAAGTTCATCTGTACATTTTGCTATAAATGATTTCTTTTTGAACTACAAAACTTTGGACACTATTCAGTGATGTAAATAAGTCTTTTTTTTCTTTCCAACTTCTGACAAATTACTTTTAACCACGAACCATTTGAGGTGATTTCCAGAAATTAAACCACTTACATATACTGACCAGCACTGATAACGCACCACCTTAATTTTATGGCCAAGATACAAATTATGAATGTTTATGATGTGTGTTATGGAAACAAAATCAGGCTGATGTTTCAATGATCAAACTGGACACAGACCAAATGATTTAGGCTTAGATTTCTTGCCTCTAGTTTGGAGTAACCCTTGCTTTTAAACAGTACTACAGTGGTGTCTTTAGTTAAAATGGGCTCAAGTGGGGGTTTAACATGCCACTTTTGCAGCTGTTAGGTGACTTTTGACTGTGGATTCAGACACTCGACCCCTTTGACATCACCTTGGAGAGAGAGATCTGCTCAAGTCAATCTGAATGATCTCGATTCATTAATTTACACCATGGCTGGCAAACTGTGACAGTCAGGCACTAGACAGATACCTCCAAAACTTTTGGTCAATCTTCCCAGTGATGGAATAACAACAACGCTGCCACGTAGCAAGAGCACAGACACGCATGCACCCTCGCAACATTCTAAGGGTGTATTTCTGCTCAGTTTCATCAAGTTCTCGCCTCATTGGCCATCTCATGGTGATGTTTATCAACTCACTATGGGTGGCTTTTGCCTTGCCACCTTTTGAAAGACCAGATTTAGTGAACAGACCCAGAAACACGTTATTGCATTTTGCCCTAGTGACAAAAATCTTGATTTTAGCTTTTACGGCCTGAAATGGCACGCTCCAAAGACCTAATTTTGCATTTTGCCATCAAGTCAGGAGACATAATACACTTTGATAACAATAACGCATCACAAAACATGCATAATTTGTATTTTGGCCTTGAAATTAGGGTGGTTTGTTTTCAATGCTGATCAGTTTATTACCAAAAACTGAGTGCTATTACTTCAGAAAATGTGTCCAAACTTTTGACCAGTACTGTACTTGCATAAACAGGACAACGAGCATAATTACTAACGTAAAGTTATAATACATGCAAAGCTGAATATATTGACTGCGGCTCAACATGTTCGTAAACATAGATATGAAATCACTGACATATTCACAGGCAAACACAGCTGCGCTTTGCAAACGTGCAGCATATTTAAAGTACAGTAATACCATTTTTGAATTAGTTCATGCCAGTTTCCAGAATAAATACCACTACAGTATATTTACATTAGAATAACTTGCAGATGATTTTATCCAGAGTGTTGTACAGGAGGAAAACTTTGATATACACATAATGCACATCAAATACCATAATTTTTGTGAGGAACAGATGTGATAAAACAGATTATAACAAAATCTGGGAGTCTATCACTTTTTTGTCCTATTTTTCTTTCTTCATTAAGTTATATATACAGTATCTACTATATATTCAACATATTGTTTGTTTATATACACTGTGTATACACTACATATAAGCAGTTTATATATGTACAGCATATATCACTTAAAAATAGATAGTATCTATTTATCTAGCAAAACTAAGTTCACAGTGCATATTTTATGCTTAAACACTTAATTCAAGTGTCTCCAGTGTGGTTTTCCAATCTAAATAAACCCTGACATATTCTTCAGTTCTCTTTAGGGAAATTCAGATGGCCGTTATCCATGTGTATTATGACTTAGATCAACATACAGCAGTAGCAGTAGAATATTGCACAAAGGTTTTCTTTTCTTTTTTTTGAAAAGAAAAATGATCAGTCTGACATGGAATGGCAATAGCTGATCTTAACCCAGCCAGTTTCATACCTGGCTAAGAGGTTAGCACCTGCCTGTAGGCTCCTGCTGTTTATGCTATGCAGCAGAAGTGGCCTCATTTAGCTCACAGGACAGAGCCATTCCCACCCATAATTTACATTTTGCCATTAACTAGTAATATATTTTTTCTACTTCTAAATTCCTCTTGATAGGTTCAAAAATGAAGAACATTTCAATTTATAAAACCATTGAGCAGCAAGAAGCCTGCAAAGCTTTGAAAGGCAGCTGCCCCAGCAACATTACGAATGCTAGTGTTTCTCCACATTGACCTGGGGCTGTTTTGAGAAATTCCATTTCCGGCTACTGAGGCTGCCTTTACCCAAAGCTAAAAGAGAGGAAATACATTATAAAGTAGACAGGCAGCCAAAGAGTTACGACGCCAAACTTTATCATGAAACCAAAGCTAGATGCATTTTCCAGAAATGAGGTTTCATGGTATGCTTTTCGTATTATCATAACTTTATTTTAATCTATTAATTAAATCAATATTTACATTTCCTTTCATGAAAATTTTCTTTGAAGTGATAACAATTCGAGTGGCATGTACACATGAATTGAGTATATTGTACTTCATATAAATAGAAAAACCACAACCACTGTTGCATTTTGTTACGTTCCATTAAACGTAGATTAGAATGTGCTACTCAAGGACAAATTCCTAATACACGCCATTGTCGCCCAAAAAGTTAAGCAAATACCTTTCTCGCCTCTGGTAGCTTTTAAGAGTTGGACAGGTAGGTTGTATTGCTTTCATGTGCTCTCTACTTCATTATGAAGTAAGCTATTTAAAGCTTTTGCCTTAAGTAAATATTTTAAATTAACGAATGAAAAGTTCTAATCCATGCTCATGTATTTAGTGTTGCTTGCATTTATGCAAAGTCTTTGATCCCAGTATAGACCAATATGGTTATTCAACCCCAATTCCAAAAATGTTGGGATGCTGTGTCAATTGTAAATAAAAACAGAATGCAATGATTTGCAAATCTCATAAACCCACATTTCCCACAAGTGAGACATTTTACCATTTCATGAAGAATATCAGCTCATTTTGAATTTGATGGCAGCAACACATCTCAAAAAGTTGGGAGAGGGGCAACAAAAGGCTGGAAAAGTAAGTGATTCGAATAAAAAAAAACAGCTGGAGGAGCATTTTGCAACTAAAGTTAATTGGCAACAGGTCAGTAACGTGACTGAGTATAAAAAGAGCATTTTAGAGAGGCAGAGTCTCTCAGAAGTAAAGATGGCCAGAGATTCAACAATCTGCAAAAAACTGCATCTAAAGGTTGTGGAACAATTTCAGAAAAATGTTCCTCAATGTAAAATTGCAAAGACTTTCAATCTACAGTACATAATATCAATAAAAGATTCAGAGAATCTGGTGAAATCTCTGTGCGCAAGGGACAAGGCCGAAGGTAAATATTGGATGCTTGTGATCTTTGGGCCCTCAGGTGGCACTGCATTAAAAACAGGCATAATTCTGCACTGGAATACACTGCATGGGCTCAGGAAACTTCCAGAAATCATTGTTTGTGAACACACTTCACCATGCAATCTACAACTGCAAGCTAAAGCTGTATCATGCAAAGAAGAAGCCATAAGTGAACATGATCCAGAAACTCCACCATCTTCTCTGGGCCAAAGTTCATTTTAAATGGACTGAGGCAAAATGGAAAAATGTTCTGTGGTCAGATGAATCAAAATTTGAAATTCTTTTTGGAAACCACGAATGCTGTGTTGTCTAAAGAGGAGAGGAACCATCCAGCTTGTAATCAGCGCACAGTTCAAAAGCCTACATCTCTGATGGTGTCAGGTTGCACTAGTGCCTATGGCGAGGGGAGCTTACACATTTGGAAAGGAATTATTAATGCTGAAAAGTATATAGAGGTTTTACAACAACATATGCTCCCATCCAGACAACGTCTCTTTCAGGGAAGGCCTTGCATTTTTCAGCAAAACAATGCCAAACCACATACTGCACCCATCACAACAGCATGGCTTCGCAGAATAAGAGTCGGAGTGCTGAACTGGTCTACCAGCAGTCCAGACCATTCTCTAATCGAAAACATTGGGCACATCATAAAACGAAAAATCCAGCAAAGACCCAGGACTGTTGAGCAGCTAGAATCCTACACTGACAAGAGTGGGACAGCATTCCTCTCCCAAAACTTCAGCACGTGCTCTCCTCACTTCCCAGACATTTAAAGACTACTGTTAAAAGAAGAGAGGATACTGAACAATGGTAAACATGGCCCTATCCCAACTTTTTTGAGATGTGTTGCTGCCATAAAATTCAAAACGAGCTAATATTTTTCATGAAATGGTAAGATGTCTCACTTTCAAAATCTGATATGTTGTTTATGTTTTGTTGTGAATGAAATGTCAGTTTATGAGATTTGCAAATCATTGCTTTCTGTTTTTATTTACATTTTACACAGCATCCCAACTTTTTTGGAATTGGGGTTGTACGAATATCAGATATTTTTCTTAAATTTGGAATTTCTATACCGTACATCCCTAATAACTGTGCTAGAATTTTTTCCGTTTCAAAGCACTGAGACAATAAAACATCCAGTCGACAGATAGGGATGGCAACACAAATTCTGCCAAACTTGGCACCAGAAGTGGTACATCTGCAAATCAAAGCATACATACGTTCAGTGAGGAAAAAAATCAAGACAGTGAGTCCCAAGGTTAGGCAAAAGATTTTATTGGAACAGAAAAATAAATTTCATTACAAACACGTCCCAACGTAATTGTTTTTTAAAACAATAAATAAAAAGTGAAATAAATATTAAATAAAGTTGACACAAAAATGGGCAACTCCCTTTCAGTTTTTGAGGTTTTTTTAACATATGGAAAAAGTAAGCATGTAATCTTCTCTGAAAGACATGTAATGAAATAATGCGACTGCAGAAATTTCAGAGGGAAGCCACTGATGTTGAGAATTTCCCCAACAGTAACAATAGTAACTCCTTCAGCACAAATCAGTCTCAAGAGAAGACAAAGCTGGTCTCAGTCAGAGAGCACTGGGGTCTGGGGGAACACTGAGTGAAGCACTGGGAAACGCCACATCAAAAATTTATTTATTCAAGCCTTAAAAGCAAGACTGACAAATTCTGGGTGAACACCAGCTATTTTCAGAGGGATGGATGTAGTTCTTAGTTATAGGAAAATCGCCAACAGATGTCTTGAATGTCAGGGCAAATAATGCAGTTTTTAAACAGTATTTCGGCAACAAGTAAGTGCTTAAAGAAATTTAAGAATCTGCAGTCCAGCCATCATGATCACATCGCATTAGTTCATACGTGGTGAGAGAGTGCGTGCCCAACATTTCCCTGTCCCCTGAACTCAGTGGGATAAAAATCACCCCATCATGATACAGCGCAGCAGGCAGCAATAAGGACAGCCCACACCAGGGCCTGGAGCTGGATGAGGACCCGCTGAAGCTGCATTGATGCGGTTGCGGCATTGATGCCCAGTGCCTTTGACAACCAATTTATAAGGTTTGCAGGTAAACATTCCTGTCTGGTTATAAAAATATCTCCGGCTAGCAGTCCATCTGGGCTAAAAAAATAATGTCTCCACAAGACCAGGCTTCCCGCATGGCGAGTCATGGTTTCAATGATTTGCACAATTACAAACCAACAGCCCCCAGCATAAATCAACAAATCCCTTCAGGACTATAGCTTCCCAGTCTAAAATATATATACAAACATGACATGGCAAGCCCCACAAGGCATCTGAAATCAATCCACATTCAACCTTCATTCGTCTGGGCAGCCAAGGAGAATAGTCTATGTAGTTTTACAATCTACTCATCTTTCGCGAATCATGCTAAAAAAAACAAGAGGAAAACTGCGTAAGAGGAAAAACTGTACAATCCCTACAAAAAAGGTTTATAGAGCAAAATATAGTCAGTTATCATATAAAAGTCTGATATATAAAAGCTTATGTTTGTCCTCCTCTGAGGCATTTTAATCTCCCTTTGCTGCTGTGTAAGTACAGTGAGTCGGGCTGAAGTCTCTAACGGGTCAGTTCTGGCCGGCTGTGGCTGTGTGGGTCCTCTTCAGTCAGTTTTTGGGGGCCTTCGCTCTCAGTCCCGGTGTGGAGAGCAGGGCCCCGCGGGTCCGTCCCACCGCAGCTCGGCCGGCCCACAGCCCAGTTCAGTGCAAGAGTTCCAGATGCAGAGGTGGCCTTGGTTCAGATCACACTGCGAAGACGCTGAGGGTGCTGGTCTGGTCTTTGAGTCCCAGGATACTATAGGCTATTCTCTTCAGGTGACCTGGCAGTCGGACCCCAATGTTCCTGATGTCCCTGAGAGAGACAGAGAGAGGGAGCAGAGAGGTTAACCCTTTGTGTTCTGTCCACTCATTGGACATAAATGTGTAAGGCAGCCAGCATGTGTACTCAATGAAAATATGCTCCTTCACATGTTCCTCACAGAAAATAAGCCGAAAGCGTACATTTTTATATAATTTATTTGAATTCAGGTTTAAAAAAAAAAAAAATATCAGAAGTTAAAAAGGGTCATTTTGACCCAGAAGACCACACGAGGGTTCAGTTACTGCTGTGCATGAAGCCATTACAATAAACAATGGCAGTCAGATGTCAGGCGCCATGTGCACAGTTAAAACAGATGATTCCAATTCAGGCCTTAATTGCTTAATGAGTATTCTCCATGCCCAGCCTCCATGAATCTGAGCTGTCTGGCAAGCAGCAGCACATGCTGGGGAGCTGTAAATATTTTCTGTGCTTTTAAGAGCGCTTCCATGCGGCCAAAGACGCGGGACAGAAACCATAAAGCGCCCTAAAAAATGACAAATGTCCCTGGGACGTTTCATTTCATTTTTTGCCCATTTTCTTGTTTGTTTCCTTATGTCTCCAGGACCCAGAAACCCCCAGCCTTGATTTATGGGCAGCGCCATGGAAAAACATTAAACTGAAGTGAACGGGCGCTCTGCCAGAGGCCGCCGAGAGCCGTAAGACCCGCTCCTACGGTCCCCCCTCTCCTCTCCCATTACACTTCCTCTCTGGCCTCCAGCACACTGGCCCGAAATCTCTGCGCAAACACAGATCGTTTCCCTCTCCTTCACCAGCCGCCACCAACCTCCATTACATCACCCGCCGCTTTGCCCCAAGCCTGTGTAGTGTCTCTGAACACTTTTTTAATACCCTCATCCACCCCACCCCCACCTCTGACCTCTGAGTGCCTCCACTACGGGAGATCAGGCCCAGGGTAAGGAGCGAAGGCAGAGGAGCTGATTAGACCGAAGGAGTGAGTGACTAAGAGGACAGCGGTCAGAGTGAAGACATGAGGGAGGAGACGGAGGAGGAGAGGCATGCCGGAAGCAGGAGGGATGAGTGGAGGACAAATGAAGTGGCAAAGAGGGGATACAGGAGGGAGGAATGAAAGACAGCGAGGAGTGAGAAAGACAAACGACAAAAGGAGTTTCTCCGGCGCTGCCCTTGAAGTCAGTGGCACTAATCTATTTCAAAGGCTGCACTAAAATACTGCTTTTTTTGGGCTCCATTCAGCAGCAAATTAGTGGTTAATTTTGAAACCAAATTACAGAGTCAATTTTACCTGGCTGAAGGCAATCTAATTCCATCTTTTCAAATGAAATTAGACGGGAAAGAAGAATGCATGGCTAATTTGCACTATAAACAGAGGTTTTCTCTCTCACACACACAAACAAACACACACACAGAGCGAGAGAGAACACCACTCAATCGATGATCAAGATAAAAAACTAAAGAGCTTAAGAATGTAAACTTGTCTGAATATGTAATGCAGATACGCTTAAGTGTATCAAATTAAGGCCTAGCTCTGCTCACTCATCAGTTTCTAATGTTAACTGATTTTTAGGAGAAGCCAATACAAACACTAATAAATTGGCTCTGAAATACCACAGTAGGAAAAGCCAGGATTCATTTTATGCCTCATTTAACTCTATAAACACTTTTCTGCAGTCCTGACAGAACGAAGGCAGAGGTGGAAGATGTCTGTCATCAGAGGGATGAAACACGGTGACGATGCTCAGTGCCCAGAGATTAGTTGCACCCACCGGTGGTGGAGTCCTATAAGTTTATTTAAAAATGAAGTAGCAATTGAGAGCAATACTCCATCAAGGGCCCACAATCCTTAGCTTTAGCCCTGAGATGGAACATTAAGATCCAGTATTTTGAAATAAAAACTGGAATTTATCACCATGGATGAACCACCCTTTTTACAGCCTGGTCAAAGGAGCATGGCATGAGCACAGAGGACAAAGGCAGGGATGACCAAGAAAGAATTGAGGTGGTTCTGGCTATACTCACTCATTCTTCATCTGCAGAACCTGGTCCATGGAGGTGATGCCCGCACAAGCAAAGTTCTCGCAGTACTGGCTCATCTTGATGGACTCTAGCCATTCCGGCACCGACCTGAAGGGGGAGCCGTCACAACCGCTGGTGCTTGGCAGGCGGATGGACACTCTGGAGGATCAAGACAGGAAATCACACTCAGCCCTGTCATACATTAATGCCTCCAAACCAGCCATCCGCCCCATCGCCTGACCCGTGTACGGATCTAAACTCACACGCACACTCATGCACACAGATGCATCCACCCACTCACACAGCTGGTAGAAAAACACCGCAGTGCTCCAAAGGCACTGGCCACAGCCTTGGCTGGCATCACACGGAATCGTATTTGCACAGAAATAAATGGTTCTCATGGCTAAGGAAACACAAATAAACTTGGCATGTCAGCTTGGACATTTGTGCTTTCGCCCCATCCGCTGAAGTAATTACTAATGGCAGGAAAATCACATTTCCCGCAATCCTGTCAGGCCAAATACTGAGCCAACAAACCCAAATGTGACAGCTCACACACAAACACGCACTCAGCCTTTCCACCTCCGACTTAACACTTTCACGGCCAAATTTGCTGAGGTCGTCCAGCACTGAAAGACCGGAGGCAGCCTGTCCTCACTCTGAAAACTGCTACTCTTCGCTTCAAAGGACACACCAGCCTCAGAGGCTAGAGGAGCACTTCAAATGTGCTGACTTACAAGCCAGTGACCTGAAAAAGGAGTGTAATTGCTCAGGTGAGGAAATATCAAACAGTGCCCTGGAGCCCTACCGCAGAACATCGCCCTATGTTAACTTATCTGCACTCACACCTCTGCTTCCACTCACCCCTGACCCCTGACCCTAACCCCAGCTGAAGCAGCTTTGAGCCGGCGTCTCTTACCGAGGGTCAAAGTCCGCGATGGTTTTGAGGGATTCGGGGCTCCTCAGCAGTTTGTCCAGCAGGCTGACGATGTCGGCAAAGCGCGGCCGCTTGGACCGGTCCTGGAGCCAGCACTGCAGCATGAGCTGGTAGACCGTCGACGGGCAGTCCATGGGTGCCGGGAGCCGGAAAGCCTCGTTGATGGCCTTCATCACCTGAGGTACGAGAGGGAACACCTGCGTCACGCATCTGCAGCCATATAGTCTCGAGTTCCGCCTCTTTTTTACTCTCCCGCTAAGCTAGCGCTACCATATGACAGCAGATCAAAGGGCCCGGCTGACGGGAGAGGTAGCTATGCATGCGCCCGCTACTTTTCGCTGAGTCACACCTGTGTGTGTGATAACAGGCTTTGTCTCAAAAGCTTGGGGAGGCAGGCTGTCTGGCTACGTACGGTAGCGGCGCCAGGACCATTAATGTGTTTACACAACGTGTGGACATAGCAGTGACCGCTGGACACAAAAGAGGAGGCAGCAGAGAGCACAAGAGGAATGGAATGCGGAGCTGTTTGCCCGCTATTTTCGCGGAGGTCGTCCATTTTGGCAGCCGGCTACACTTTCAAAAAGGTGACGGGAAAAAATCAGACCTCTGCGCCGCTGGAGCCAAGCTAAGCGCACGGCCCAGATGTACTGGCACCCGCACAGGCGCAACAAGCGGCCCAAACGGGCTGGGTGGGCTGGACCCAGCCTTACCTCATGGTTGCTCATGTCCCAGTATGGCCTCTCGCCGAAGGCCATCACCTCCCACATGACGATGCCGAAGCTCCACACGTCACTGGCCGAGGTGAACTTCCTGTAGGCGATAGCCTCCGGCGCCGTCCAGCGGATTGGAATCTTTCCTCCCTGCAGGTGGGAGGCAAACAAAAACAAAGCATTTGTTTTCTGATAAAACATACCTGGACACTTTATAAAGGCTGCCGAGGATAAAGGCTACCAGTCAAAAGGTTTCTTTTTTCTCCCTAATTTGACTCACAAAATATAAGATTCCATTTCTGTTAAACAGCTTCCTCAGTTTCAGAGGTTTTCAAATTAATCATGTGGAATCATGTCTCAGGTAAATAGCACATACAAAATTATTTTTACAGATAGAAGACGGAATACAAATGTAGCTAACAGGTGTATATAATGGTATACTGTATACAAACAGAAAGCAATATATTTCACTGGAGTATAGTACATGATATACTGTATACAGGTTATGTCCAGTAGAGTTCAAGAATATTTGGGCAATTTTTTTGACCGAGAACTCCAGCACACAGGATTTGTAAACGATAAGCATGAGGTCAAAGAAGATGTCCGCTTAATTTGTATACTCATCATCATATCAACCGAGCATGAATTTCATCCCTTTTTCAATTAGGGTCACAGTCGAAATACTGAGATACCATATCCTGAACTGAACACCAAAGACTCATGAGGAGTGAGAGTTCCCATTAAACTCAGTGAGGTCACACCACTGCAGACTCACGCTGGTGGTGTAGGTGCCCTCCGGATCGTCCTCCAGCACCCGGGACAGGCCGAAGTCGGACACCTTGCACTCCATGTTGCTGTTGACCAGGATGTTGCGGGCGGCCAGGTCGCGGTGCACGTAGCTCATGTCGGAGAGGTACTTCATCCCCGCCGCGATCCCGCGCAGCATCCCCACCAGCTGGTACGAGGTTAACTCCCCATCATGATCCTAAGCAACGGCAAACACCAGATCACCTTATTAAAACGAGTGCACTGGTGTCCAATGCTGTCCTCGAGATCCACAGCCGTTCAAGTAAGT
This sequence comes from Gymnothorax javanicus, assembly GCA_029692085.1. Taxonomy (NCBI): domain Eukaryota; kingdom Metazoa; phylum Chordata; class Actinopteri; order Anguilliformes; family Muraenidae; genus Gymnothorax; species Gymnothorax javanicus. Next base: position 80,369,688 of record CM056202.1, read on the forward strand.
TTAACTGGTTAACCAAGAATAAAGCTGACATTAAAGGCTCCTTATAAGCAAGAAAGATTAACCCTGAAATGGCTTTAGTAAAGATATCTGAGCAGACAAATTGATTGACTGAATACAAGCTTCCCAGCCACTTGTTTTCCCCATCATCAGATTCCTCACTCACAAACGCCATCTATCTTGTGCACCACGTTCATAGCTTCCTGACACACATGCGAAGCACTTACCCTCAGGTAGTTGTCCAGAGCCCCATTTTCCATGTACTCTGTAATGATCATGGCGTGTTTGACTGAAGCAGGAAAGAAATTAACAAATACAAGAAAGATGAGTGAACATGTTTTATAATTACATATCATCTTCTTTTACTGCTCAGAAGACAGAGGCAGAAACAAGCTATCAGCTAAACTCAGGCATGGCACATCTTCATGCATTAGATCTTACATTTTTGTTGTTCGTTGTTCCTTAAGTTAGGGAATTAAATATATAAAACATAATATAATTAATTATATATATTAATTATAAAATAACAATTACAATTATATATATTTTGTATATAACAATGATACATTTTAATAATATATATAATTGTTATATATGGTTACATGTTACATTAATATAATACATTAATAACAATTATATATATTTTATCTATAATTGAATATATAAAATACTGCTTAGAAATGAAAACCGAAGAGAGGGCATTTTTAATTCGTGGGGGAGATTTGGAGGATGGAGGGAAGATAGAGAGGTAACAGCAGACAAGAAGGCAGTCCAACAGTCGAGGCGAGAGAGCCGTCGGGGGCAGGAGACAGCGTCAAAAACAAGAGTCTTACATTTGGTGACGACTCCCTCCAGGCGAATGATGTTCTGGTGTGAGAACTGGCCCATGATGCTGGCCTCGCTCAGGAAGTCCTGTCTCTGCTTCTCCGTGTAGCCCGGCTTCAGGGTTTTAATGGCCACCGCCACCTCTTTACGCCCGGGCGCCTTCAGCACCCCTCGATACACCTCCCCAAACTCACCTGCCGAGCGGCAACATCACAGGTATGTAAGCTCAAGCAAGCTTTTCTCAAGTCTTCTTGTTGACAGAAACTGAAGCATCAAGAAGTTATAGATGGATTCACTATTAGAGGCAAATAGAGACACTTTGGGATATTAAAGACGTAAAAATTGTTCCAGTTCAGGCCATTTATTTCTCTTTTTTTTTTTTTTTTTTTTTTTTTTAGAGAGAGAGGAGACTGCATGGGAATTAGTCAAACTTGTGTTTGATTACTCTCCTGTTTTGAATACTCTCTTGAAAAGCTGAATAGTTTTCCAGAAAAATGACAAGCGCTGGTAACAAACTAAGGCAAGCACACAGTGTCCGTTCAGTAATCCATAACATAGCAGAGCATGTATAGACAAGACAGTAAGGCATAGGAATTTAAATCTCAGTTCTGGCTACGTGTTTCGTGCCTGATTTTTGAACTATATGACAAGAAAAGTACTGCCCTGTGAAAACAAGTCAGAATCGTTTCAATACTAATCTAATCTGGTCGATCAGGACAGTTCTCTGATATATTGCCCTGAGCCAAGTATGCCTGATAATAACTGAAGAATTGAGGTTAACAAGAGGAAAAACATGTTTCTTCCATCCAATCAGAATTAGCAGAGAGAAGGAGGGTCAGAATCCACTCACTACTCATCGTAACTCACCAGCTCCAATGACCTTCTGCTTTACAACGTGACTTGGGTGGATTTCGCTGGCAAATTTGAGAACAGCTTTGTTGGGGTCTTCGTAGGTGTGAGGATCAACGTAGGTTTTCAGGGGCTTCAGTTGCTCTGAAGGTGCAAAGCAGGGAGAATCATTAACGAGGGTTCAAAGAGAGGGCGAGATATTATCGCTGACAGAAATACACACGTGGAAACTTACCAGAGCTTGAGAAGTAGGTGTCCTCAGGGCCTTGGCGGGCGTGAGGATTCCTTCTTCTGTCAGGTCGAGAAACGGGAAAAAGTTCAGACACCCAAACTCAGTTCACACTCATTAGGCCATTTTACAATACCATCCCTACTTTCATCATTACAATCCTCATTCATGTGTAGAAGTACATTCTGAGTAATCTCACAATTCTTAAACCGCTCCTTGTCGGGCTATAATTGGATATTGTGCTACGCAAATACGAAAAACTGCGGAGACTGAAAGCCCTCATTCTTCCTCCTGAAGAGCCGGCTCGCTCGATCGTTTCTGGGGCGTACTGATAAAAGGGGTCTCTGCGCTCGCCCGGCTGCGACCACGGCAGCACAATCGTGGACAGACGGCGATAGCGAAGGGGCAGGGTCACCTTCGCCGCGCCTCAGAGGGGAAGCAGAAAAAAACGCAACTGCCGCCTTTCATCTGAAACAATGAGTCCCACTGATTCATTTCCCTTTAGCCGCACCGCTAGTTAAAGTATAGTTATTGAGCAATGACAGGTTGCATTAAACACCCACTCTTCTTCCTGCGACGGCGGAAACGCGTACCGATAAAGGAGAGAGGCCAGAGACAGGACAATAGCGGGTAATAAGAAAAAAAAAAGAAAGGAGGTAAAGAGAGGTGTGATCAGGAAAAGGACAGGACATTCAAACTACACATTATACTGAAAAAGGAGGGAGGGAAAGAATTAAGAGACATATAAAATATGATAAAAGGTCCATCTCAGAGATGTTTTTACATTTTCAATAGTGGGTAATGGCTGTAACGGATTTCATATTAAATGAGGAAAACCATGTTAGTGGTAGTGATGTTACATTGTGTAGTTCTCTCTATATGTAGTGTCATGTTTGTACATGTGTAGAAATCTTTCCCTTCTACCCTTTTATTCTAAATAATACTTCATTAATAATCATCCACTGCATGAGGGAAAAAAAGAGGAAAAAAGGGGAGGAGTCAGAGGAAATACTGACCGTCTATGAAGTAGCAGGATCACCACGACAACCAGCAGCATGACTCCTCCCCCAACTGCTGCCCCCAAGATGACAGGCGTTGATGACTGCGCCGCCACTGGAACACAAGAGCAAGAAGGTCAGTTAAATGTGACACGGGTGCAGATGCACATGCACGCACACACACACACACACACACTCGCGTGCGCACACCCACACACAAACACACATAAACAGACACACATACACACAAACACATACACACATGCATGCAAGCACACAGACACACTCAGACAGACACACAAACATGCACCCACCCACACAAACAGACACACATACACAGACAGACAGACAGACAAACAGACACACACACGGACAGACAGACACAAACAGACATACATACACAAACAGACAGACACACACACACACACACACACCATCCTCCTCCTCACTCACTCTCAGGGAGGGTCTGAAACTCTCGCTCCACACTGCTGCTCCCCGGGTTCCCCTCCGGACCCAAGGCCTGCACTCGGAACACGTAGCTGGTGCCGGGCGCCAGATCGCTGATCTGGACCGAGCTCTTTTCTAGAACCAGCACGGTGTATGTGGTCACGTCTTTCTCACCGTCGTGCTCCTGGAGGAGATAAGTCAGGTGGGGAGGGGAATTATTCACCATGATGGCCTACTTACAGACAAAATCAGCCATAACTATGCTCAGTAGAGCCTGAAAGAGAGGACAGATAATCAAGGTCCGGAAGCAAAAAGGCAATAATAACTCAACCTGAACACATTTCACTCACTGAAATGCCCCTGGTTCAGCATTTATGGAATAAGCATGCAGAGAAAAATGCCCAAAAAATTACATCAGTGTAAAATATTGAACAAAGTGGTTTGGGCAATGTATAGTGTGAACACTGGGTTTACAGCATACAACCCAGGAATAGAGGATAAGCCATTAAAGACCAGAAATAGTGTTAGTGAATTTTATAAAATGTGAATGACCAAACTGAATTATTTCCAGACCCAGCGTGACACACCCACTTTCAAGCTCGATATGTCCCTCTACCAGACACAGTGAGTGGCATAATTGTTTGAACAGAGGCAGAATAATGAGTTTTTGGCTCTGCAAACCAGCACACGGGATTTAATATCAATGGATATGAGGGCGAAGCACATCAGCCCAATGCAGCCCTTTCATACGGTGATGCCGTCCAAATATCTGCAGACTGATCAGCAAGCACTGAACCAAGAAGACCTTTCTATTCTCACCCGCCAGACTAAGATTATAAATATAGTATTCAAAAGAACTGGCCCAACTGTATATCAGTTTTCATGGGTCAGTGCTAGTTAGCTCCTTTGCGCAGAATACAAATAATGGCAATTTTTCTCTGTTATGCATCAGCCCATTAAGGCTTTATAACTTAGTATTTGTATCACAGTGACTGTAGAAAATTATTCCAGTGAAGCAAGACATTTGTAAATTCAATTTCAGAATTATTTAGGAATTAAATTTCAGAATTTACGGATGCCGGCGTCTATATCTGCGCCATGGAGTTTTAAAGCACATCAGTGTGCTCAGAAACCATTTTCTTCCATGTCTCTCTCTCACCTTCCTGCGGTACATGAGCTCGTATCGTTGGCCGCTGTGTGGATGGGCTCTTCGGGATACGGCCCAGGACAGCGAGAGGCTGGTCGCACTCCGCTCGTCCAGGCGCATGGCGGTCACCTTGGGCGGATCTGGAGAAGAGGTGAAATGACACGGGCCGTTAGCCGTCGAAAGCCGCAGTAACCCCGCACAGGCGCGTAGCATTAGCCGTGGAAAGCCGCAGTAACCCCGCACAGGCGCGTAGCATTAGCCGTGGAAAGCTGCAGTAACCCCGCGCAGGCGCGTAGCGTTAGCCGTAGAAAGCCGCAGTAACCCCACGCAGGCGCGTAGCGTTAGCCGTAGAAAGCCGCGGTAACCCCGCGCAGGCGCGTAGCGTTAGCCATGGAAAGCCGCAGTAAGCCCATGCAGGCGCGTAGCAAGCATAGCGAGCGTCTGACCTGTGTAGTGCAGGGCGGTGGTGAGGACGCTGGTGGAGCGCTGGCTGCTGAACTGTGACACACCGCTGCGCGCCTCCACAGTGAAGGTGTAGTTCAGATGCGGCTCCAGCTCGCTAACGGTCACCCAGGTGTCGTGCAGGCCTGAGGGCCGCGGCTCGAAGCGCACACTCTCTCCGCACGGCAGGCAGGCCTCGTCGTCACAGTGCTCGCACGTCACGCTGTACTCCAGGTCGGTCCGGTCGCCCGTCTCCGCCGGCGGGCTCCATGACAGCTCCAGCTTCCCCGCTGTGCTCAGTGTCATGGCGATCAGATCAAGGGGTGCGGAGGGTGGAGCTGGAAGACAGAGATTGATCATCAAGTTGGCATCTTGATTTTTGTTTTGAACTATGAAACCAGGCATCCTGATCCAAAATTAATAGTTTAATAATAAAAACATCAAAGACCAGCACAACCGCACAGCCTGCAACCTGGACCATTTTTAGAGTGCCTAGATACTGATAACGGTCCTGATAAATATTTCTATCAATTCTGAGCAGTTTTATTACTTTGACAATACTGTATTCTGATTCTGCTAGAGTCTCTTTTTTTAGGATTTTTCTATTTTAATGCCGGTGTGCAGGTCTTCTACATCCATCCATTACGACACAGGAATAATGTAACAATTGTAATGAGGACTCCCGCCCTTCGCCCCATCCCCTGTATTTGCATTGGTATGATCTGAACTTTCCTAAATAAAACTCACCAGAACACGCCATTGTGACAGGGTCTGTGGGGGCCCGGAAGAACCCCTCCTTACAGGGACAGGAGACGCTGCCGGCAGAGGTTGCCTGGGTGTTTTTGGGGCATGGATCACATTGCTGGCCAGCCTCGGATGCCTTGAAGAAGCCGGGACGACATGCTGAAAAAAGAGAGAGTACCCATGAGCATTCTCTGGACAAACAAACTCTCGCAAGGACAGAGTGATAATGGATTATAACACTTCAATAAGGCACAAAATCATTAATTAACAGCGCTGAAATGTAAGCTAATAAAGGATCATAAGACTCATAAGAGGCTGAATCAGGGACTCACTGCACAGAAACATGGTGTCGTTAAGAGTCACTGAATTAACATAAGGAACTGAATCATCAATTCTCTGGAAACACAAATGCAGTGAACACAGGATCACAGGATAATAGCGAACCATGAAAACGCAACATTTAAAGCACCAACCCAGCTTGGATTACCAACAGCATCACTTTAAACGTATAATTGCAAACCACAAATGTGTTTGTGTTACCTGGCTGCTGTCTCCCATTAAAACACTAACATATGCCGAAAAGATACTCCCGTGTGCATCTGTGCGCACCGTCACTTGTGGTGTCAGTCTCCATTTTCCACATATGACCGTGTGTGCGAGCAAAGTGTTATTATCCTAATCTAGGCCTTTTAAACTCCAAAACCACACACACGCACACAGGGTGGGTACACTCTGCCTGTTGCCTCTTACTCAATCACTTTTCACACAAGACCAGCCGTCCTGCATTCCAGTCCAGTGGGACTGCCATGATAGCGACTAAATAGCTCAGAAAAAGCAGTTAGAGATAGCTGCCACTTTGGAGTGGGACTTCCCAAAATAACTTTTCATATTCATATATTCCAATCCCCCCCAAACATCAGCACTCTATTAAAACGACACATCTTTCAGAAAAGTGCGTCCTCAGTCAGTATTCATAGCACCATATAATTATCCATACCATATAATCACCAAAATAACACAACGCGTAAACTTCTGTTTTAAGATGAAATTCAAATTTTGCCCAAGCAAAACACTGACATTATTCTTCTGTGATAAGATTTTGATCTTGTATAAATCGGTGAAACAGGTTTTTTGTGGCATACATTCGTAACTAGTTTAGCGATAATGAGTCACAGCCCTTTATCCAGCAAGGGTTTGTGGGAAAGGTCTGAGCACCAGGAGTGGTTTTGTGGGGGGGGACACTAGGGCAGGAGGGGGTATTTTGTTTCGCGTGAAACCTCTTCACCCTTGTCAAGAAGGGATTAGGAGTTTGGTAAACAATACGGCACAATAGCCAAGAAAGAAAAGAAGAAAAGAGAAGACGTGCCCTCTTCAGCTCCCGAAAAGCCTCCCTCAGCATGTGACGGCGTGGCTCAGGAGTTCCCCTCTCTCCTGCCATGTCCCTTCTCCTTCTGTTCCCTCTCCGCATGACCCCTCGCTCTTTCTCTCCCTCTCCCGCGCTCTCTCGCTCCCGCCCATTCGCTCGCCCCGGGACCCCTCACCCGAGCTCTCCAGCTCAAACTCGCCCGCCTACCGGGTTCCGAGTCCCCTCTCCATTCAAATGCTTATGCCCTCCACCCCGCCGGGGCCTGAAGAATGGAATGCTCCGAGCTAGCGCTTCACAATGCCTCCCAATTAGCATAGCGGCATGGCCCACTCCACTGTATTTGAGAGGGGGCGTTGGGGGTGGGGAAGGTTTGCGTGCGATTTGTGGGCAGAACCATCCAGAGTTTTGTAACCTGAAGACATAAACAGCCTTATTTTGGCCAGAGTTTCGACATACTTCAAGTTCCAACCACCAAAGTTTTTCCATAGCTGAGAAGCAGCAGGTGTGACTGGAGAACAGATGATACAGCCGCCCGCACAGTTCTTAGCTCGACGGGCAGGAGAATCCCAGCTGTGGATTAGCACACGACCGAACAGTTTCCTAATTACATTACTCAGCACTTTGTTTGGTAATTTATTAAGCCTTTCAGCTCCGCTTTCGTTAATGAGTTTAAACTCGCCTCTGTTTAACAGGGAGGAGTGAAATGAGGTGAAATGTGAGGTAGAGGAATAAAATACCAGAAAAACGAGAAGGAGGGAGAAGGCGAGCGCGTGAAAGTGTGCATTTGTGTGTCTACACATGCGAGCACGTCATGGGTTAGATGAGATGTTGACCTGACTTTGCTCACCTGCGAGTCAAGATTCAGCAGTAACAGCTACTTCATGCATAAACATTACTCAGAGATCTTCTAAATGTATTCCTTATTTCAGGGAAACCCTTTCCATGTGTAGGAGCAGGAGTGCACCCTGAGGATAAGAGAATGGCAGCAGACTCATTTTCAGATGCTCTCTCCCTCTCGCTCTCTACCAGCTGTTCAGAGAACACTTACTGCAGCTAATTAACAATCTCGATGACAGGAAAGCAGGAGGAGAGAGATGGAGAGGCAGAGAGAGATCCCCACTGAGAGACCGAAAAAAGGGGAGAGAATTACCCTATTCAATTGGGGGGGCACAGCTGCCGCACTGTACCCGTGCTCCAAATCCTGCTACCCCCCTAAGATAAACCGCCAGTACCCCCACTCCCAATCCTGCTACCCCCCTAAGATAAACCGCCAGTACCCCCACTCCCAATCCTGCTACCCCCCCCAGGACAAACCCCCAGTACCCCCATTCCCAATCCTACCACCCCCAGATACAAACCCCCCAAAACCCCCACTCCCAATTCTGTCCCCCCAATACAAAACCGTTCCCGTGCCCCTTCTCACCACCTGTGAGGACGCAGGCTCTCCTGAGAATGGGCAGCAGGTCTGAGAATGTAGCCCCATTCAAGCCGGGGGCAACACTTGGCGCTCGCAGTTGAGATTTTGCTCTGAATAGCCACTCAAGCACTTGAGCTAGAATGTCTCATTCTCCCTGAACACTCCAGATCATTCCAGAAGCTCAGCAGCTCTAGTGCTCCCTTCAGTCACAGTCACAGCCGTACAAGGGAACGCCGTCCTGTCTTTGTTTGCTTAGCAGCCACTTTTAATCATAAAGTTTGCCTTCTAGGTATTTTCAAATGGAAAAACATAGCGCGTTTGAATTAAAAATAAAGCCTAACCAAAAATACATATATGTTGCCTTTACTGCGCAATGCAATGCACAGTTTTTACAGCCTGCAATTTAGTTGCATTTGGATGGACATTATAGATTTATTTTGCTATATTTAGGGGGTTTTGGCCTGTCCGCCTGATGGAACAGGAAGCAGAATTAAAAGTCCGGAGCTGTGCTTCCTGTCTTTTTCCTGGGCCAATCAAAACAGAGAAGAGTAGAAGTAGATTACAGGGAATGTAGAGAGAGAAAGAAAGATGGGGAAACCAGGCAAAAGGGTGAAAAAGAGAAAAATATAAGGGGCCAGTAGGGCTTTGGGAAATGGGAGGCCGATAAAGACTTAATGTGAGTTTCAGAGAAGAAGAGAGACAGATGTGTTTACACTCGCAGCGTGTGAAAAATGATTCTTTTTCAAGTTTGGCCCTTCTCCCCTTTCTCATGCCTCTCCAGGGACCCGTTTCTTACTTAGCGCTGGCTGTTTACCATGTTAGTGCTGGGACTCTATGTGCTACTGTGATGTGCTGGGCAGGGGGTCTGATGATGGGGTTTGTACTGGAAAGGCGAGGGTGGGGGGGTACAAGTGGGTGGCAACAAGGATACCCCCCTCGGGTTAGATTTAGGGGGAAAGGGTGGTCGTGGAGACCTTATAGCAAGGGCAAAGGACGAGCCAAGTCATTTTTTGCTCTGAGCAGAAGCAGGCAGGAACCCCATTCGCCCAGGGCAGTGACGGACAGGGAAAATAAACAGGAGGAGACAGAGGGAGAGAGGAGGCCAGAGAGAACAACACTGAGGCCAGCAGTTTGAGCAAGGCCAGGGGGGTCAGGGCTGAAACATGGTCCAAAATAAAACAAACAACCACCGGGAAACACGAAGAAAAACAAAGAGTCCCTCATCAGCATGAAAGCAGTCGCCTTTTTCCACATTTTACCCCGCTTGCCTTCCACCCGTTTTCCTGACCACCCATGTTTCTGCCCGTGCTCTGCTCCGACGCGTGTGCCCAGCTGCGCTCATACCGAGCCACACTCCGACCATCGGAGAGGAGAAGGGCTGGAACGAAGCCGCCGAGCCGCGTGGTACTAGGCTAACCTCCGCCGCTCTGGAACTGGACTGTGCAGTTTCAGCAGGAAACTGGGAGGTCATGAGGGGGGAGGGGAGGTGTGCGGACATTAGGCAGTGGATTAATCAACCAATAGAACAGCTGTGAGGGAACGACGTCCCCTCTTTACACTTCCGTCCACCTTTCATCTGGTCATTAATGCTCACAATAACCCCTGTAATCCTGCCCCATCCCCCCAACTCCGCTGTGAGCTCCAGAGAAGAACAGAGAGACAGGAACAGGGCAAAACTATTCACTCGTTTGCATCATGAAACAACAACAAAAGAATGATAAATTCTCTAACAAATGTCAAGCGTCAGACACAGGCCTGAGCAAAAGAACAAACAAAAAAACAGTATCAGGAAAGGACACGGATAATAGCAGCATGTAACGACAGCATTCTTTACAGTTGGGTGTCAAGGTGACTATCAGCTAACTTCAGACCAAACGCCCGTGTAAACTCATTCCAGAGACTTGCGAACAAGAAATGCATTGCGATAAGTTTGCACGAGCTGCACCTTCCTGTGGGCATAGTCTCAACAAAAACCCCCGCCTGGTTCTGTCAGTACCAGCCATAGTGTTATTGTGCCAAGTCGAGCTTCCTGACACACGATATTCATTTATTTTCATACCTTTACATTGACGTTACAAATGCCTCATTAGCTACGGAGCATACCCCCGCTAAATAAACACTGCCCATCGTATCTCCAGCAACGATCTGAAGAGCTATTTTTTGTAGTCCTTTCCTCCCGCTTTGTTTTTCGCTTATCGACAGCTGCAAGGATCCGGGCTATAGACAGAGCTAGCGGCGTGCTAACACACGGCGTTAATTGATAAAGAAAGTAAGGAGTGAGTAAATAAATCAATGAATGAATGAAGATGGTTAAGACAATGGAAATCCCTGACTTGACAGGATGGGGAGGCCGGGGGGGGTGGGACTGAGGGGTGTTCAGGATTAACCACCGTCCGGCATCCGCTAAAGTTTTCCTGCCGAGGGAGGGGGTGGAGGGCACTAACCGTACCAAACACACAAAGCAATGCTAGCACAGCACATGAAAGCCTCCTAGCATAAAAACAGTTACACTCCTTTTTTTCTGCAGAATGTCCAAGGAAGATAACAGAAACTTGAAATAAATGTAAAACATAAAAGAATTTATCTCTAAAAAAAAAAATAGCAGAAAATAAAAAATGACAAATTGTAATCTGAATTCTCCTGCTATCCATGTTTTACACAAAGAAGTTTTCACAGAGATAAGCAGCCAAACAAAAATATCTCTTTCCCCTCTGGAAGAGCGAGGAGCGTCAGGGGAAAGAGAGATACGGACACATTCCTCAGCGATGACGGCAGAGCACTTCCGTCTCCCCTTTAGGGTTTCCTCTTCAGGTGCCCAATCCTCCACCCTCCAGCGGGCAGGAAAGCCACGCGGGTTCCTGCCCCTCCTCCCGGATTCTCCATCTTTGAAGTGCTGCTTGAGGGGAGAAGATGTGGCACTGAGTGTCGACAGCAGTCGGCCACAGATTGCCCAACAGCTGGGGCATCCAAACAAAGATGAGGCCCTGGATCTGGCTCTTCCACAGAACACCCCCTCACTATTTAATCACCCACTTATTCTCCTCAGTTCCTCCGTTTTCTCCGCAAATCATTGCCGTTTCAATGGTATTTCCGCACCCTTCATCAGTGCAGGAACGCAGTTTGTTTTGATTTCTTTGAAACGAAGCACTTGATAGATAAATAAACAGACTCCAACACAGCTGAGCACTGAGCAGAAACGCTGTGGTATTACTCTTTTGGGATTATCCCCATGGGCATCCAGGTTAAGGTCAGATACAGACCAGAAGACCACTGAACCGGTCAGTTTGGAAGCTGCGGGGAGGTCTATATATAGTCAGCTAATTAGCTAGCTGGTCAAATGAGGACAGGCGAGTTTGCCCAGGGACCAGAACCAAAGTAATCCATTGAGAATTGTGTTTGACATTTATGGAGCAACAGGCCAATCAGAGCACAGCGCACTAAAAGCTCGGGCCAATCAGCAACTGGCCCAAAGCTGATGACTTCAGTAATGCAGCAGGGCTCTCCTCAAGCCAGTAGTGACCCATTTTACTCTGAAAGAGGGCTGTGCTAATGACATGCCTGTGGTCGGCGGTTAGCCTCGACTTAACTTCCAAATGAGCAAAGTCACAGTTGCAAAATGCCAAGCACTCATCGGGCAGGTGGCTGCCAGGTGAAGTCATGGCTAGTCGCAGTAGCCGCAAGCCCGCTATCACTACTCGTCTTTGCCCAACGGCGTGAGTCAGCCGCCGTGTGAAATTCCAAACAGGAAGGGGATCTCCGAGGATTAAATCTCACCATCCTTACCCTCCTTCCTCCCACTTCCGCACGCAACATTCCTGCCACACCTTGGAACAAACCCGCCTGGCACCAGGACAACAGGCCTCTCAAACACGACAGCTCATCCCCTCAGAAAATGCTCTCACCAGTGCCACATCGATCTTTCCTCAAGTATGACTAATGCCCGCAACTTTCTACACCCACCCAAAAGTAATGGAGCCTCCACATCTATATTTTCAACACAAAAGCCTAATGAAATTCAACACCATATTTTTGGTTTCACATTCTGCTTAAACACAAAGGTATATTGCTGTGCACACTAATGACTGGTCTGACTTAAAAAGTGTTGAAACGCGCAGTTTTATGTTCCTGTACATGTGTGTGCGTGTGTGTGTGTGTGGGCGCAAGTGTGCGGGTAAATAAGTCAGCTGAGCATGTATAAAAGCCCAATAAGTTGATCGTTAAAAGATTTTCCACTAAATTTTCCTAAACATGAATGCTCGTTTATGTTCACTATTCCCTCTCCCTTTTACCGCCCTCTCAACTTCTGACCCCCCCCATCCCCCCCCACCTTCCTTACCCTCACACACAGAGAGCATTCCTGTGGAAAGAATGCGCCGGCAGGTACAGTGTGATAGCGAAACATTAACTGCATGTGCATCGCTCAATTCACACTCACACGAGGCACAGAGCCATCAATCACTCTCACGAACACCACACCACTGCTCTGGCACGCACACACACGCAAATCACACATATGCATAGTCATACACTCACACAAGGCACAGAGCCATCTAATCCTCCCACAAACAGCACACGAATGCTCTGGCACATACACACACGAAAATCACACTTATGTCCAGGCAGTCACACACTCACACAAAGCACTCGCTTGGCTCAATCACAAGCAGACACATGCACACAAATCACACTTCTCCTCAATCAGACACACACACACACACCCAAGTCACACAAATTCTCAGTCACACGCACGCTCACAGAAATTGCAATAGAGGGAGAAAATTGCAGGCTTAAGGCATTATGGTGTTTAAGCCTACACTTCATTTCTTATAAGCACTTATAAGCACTTATAACTCCCCCCTCCACTCTCTTATACCCGAACATCACGCTCAGCTCTCTCCCTGCACTCCCTCCTGCTCTACCTGAGCACAATAATGCTCTCTGTAGGCCACTAAATCCCACCTAATTACAAAGTGAGGAGAGTCGTGTAATTACCCCTGGGGAGGGGGGCGATTATTTTCCAATCTGTCAAACCTCTCCTTCATCCTAAAGTGGAGCCGGGCCAGGATGCGGGCTCAGATTTCGGCAGATCCTCACCATCAGATCACAGGACTCAGATTAATTACACAATCACATTACAGGAATTTTACAGGGCTGGGCGCGACCGTCTCGCTGCGTGAAGATGCAGGTGGGGCGCGCAAAAACGATATCACGGAGAATTAGCTGCGCCAGAAGGTGTTTGTTTTAAGTGATCTGAGGCGCATTAACTCCATCAACACACCTGAGAAATGTAGGCTCACGCATGCATGCATGCATCTCATTTAAGGACACTAAGATTAATGACATTGGGTGAGGCACTAAAACTCATTCTATCCAAGAAGACTAAAGCACAGGTGCCTGGTTTTTTGCCCATTTCCCCTGTGATAACTGTGTTAATTCACTCTCATCCAGCAGCCAGGAGCATAAATGCACAGGAAAGGGCTGTGAGCAGCTGGACACAGTGTGGTAAACAGAACTGGAAGACCTGGCAGCATTACCATCAAAGAAGAGTGCGCAAACTCAAATCCCCCCCTATCCCTTCCAATGTAATTTACTCTTCCTGACAGTCACGGTCCTGGGTCTAATCTCGCCACATTACTCAAATTACACGGAGATCAGCGCCATGTCTCAACAAACAAACGCCACGCTTTCCACAACCCTTCCCCCTTCTGCACCGCTTACCTGATTTTTCCCCAAACCTCTTATTTTACCCATATAAATCCCAAACTAATGAAAAGCAGTTTTTATAAACACTGGATTTTTAAAGAAAATTTTTATGCCTCTGAGTTTATTGTTGCAGCATCTGTGGCTTGTTTATCTTTTCGCCCAACCGATGGTGCCTCAGCAAGATCCATTTATTTACCAAAAACAAACAACGTTCTTATAAATGGAGTTAACCAGTTTTATGGTGACCCAGCGAAATTGGACGTCTGAACTTCTGATAAAAGCATCTCGAAAGTTTCTTGAGACATGGAATAACTGTACACGCTCTGCAGAGTCCATACGACCGCACGCAAATAAAGAGAGGGGGGTGTATTTCCAGTTTAGCTCACTGAGAGCAGTGGGCACATCTTTCTCATCAGCTCAGAGAGGGAAAGGTGAGAACAGGAGCAGTACAGGAGCAGTAAACGAGCAGTGGATCCCTCCATCGGGCCCTGAATCTGAACACCCACAGGGGAGCAGCGCAACAGTCTCACTCACTCTTAAGAGACTAACAGTCTTTTTAGAGAAGGCGGGCTGTAATTAAACATGAAACTTTCAGCTCGCCCAAGCAATTTAGCCATATGGAGGACTCAAGCCGGTCTCTCTGTCCCTCTCTCTCTCTCGCTCGACAAAATGCTTTAAACTGCTCGACAGTTCAGATGGCGCATTGGGGTCAGTTGCGAAACACAGAGCTGGTTACTGGGACAAGCATCAAGTCTAGAGGACAGAGTCACAGCCGCAGTGTCAGACTGAGTCACCAGCTATGAAAACCACTCTTTATCTCTACACGAGACACTGGGCAAACAAACACGCACTGTATCCGCCCCATACACACAAACACACACACACAGAGTACATAACCCATGCACACACACGCACCGTATCCATCCGACAAACACATGGTGCAAATCCCTAAATGCCGCACATAAATGCAGACCGCATGCGCAGCTCCCTCTTCCTCGTCTCCTGCCCCCCCGCCGCGCCCACGCCATGTCACTCCCTCCCCATCCGGCCCTGACGACAGCGCTGCGGCTGACCCAGGCCGCTCCCCGGAGAATTCCACAGTCCTGCGGTAATCTGGGAGGATCCGCCACGAATCCGGCAGGAATGCGCCGAGAGAGAGAGGAGAGCACATCCACAAGTACAGCGGCTCATTGTTCTGCCCGCTGTCCATTCATTTCCACACCTTTCTTTCTTTACCCATCTCCCTCCATCCCTCCATCTCTCACCCTCTCAGTCTCTCTCCTTCCCTCCATCTCCCAGTCTCTCTCAGTCTCTCTCCCTCCCTCCATCTCCCACCTTCTCTCAGTCTCTCTCCCTCCCTCCATCTCCCACCCTCTCTCAGTCTCTCTCCCTCCCTCCATCTCCCACCCTCTCTCAGTCTCTCTTCCTCCCTCCATCTCCCACCCTCTCTCAGTCTCTCTTCCTCCCTCCATCTCCCACCCTCTCTGTCTTTCACCCTCCCTCCATCTCCCACCCTCTCACATTCTCTCTCCCTCCATCTCCCCCATACAGGTGAGGGAGGCCCAGTGAATCAAACTGCCAGTATAGATGAGCAGAATCAGTCCACTGGTAGCACTGTCCAGTTGTATGTGCTTGTATTGTTACACTAAAGCACATGTGTGTGCTTATTTTTTCGTACCGTCACTCACAGCGAATGAACTCAAGCAACAACTTCAGTAATTAGTTTATTCTAGCATCAGAAAGTTTGAACTAAACTGCGAATAACAGGAGGGTTTTACTCTGCAGGTGCCACAGCAAGGCAATACGAGTATCAGAGATGACTGACATAGCATGGGAAGGCATGCCTTACCTCGGCAGGAGTCACCGACGGCCTCATAACCGGTACGACACTGACAGTGGCCCACGGGCACCACCCACTCCCCGTCGGTGGTGCAGTAGATGCGCGGCTGCTCCTTACTGACGGCGTTCTCCACACAGACTCCGGACACTTCCTGCAAGGGTTGGCTCTCGGCGCCCGCCACCGTCTCGGGGAAGGAAGCCAGGCTCTGCACGGTTGCCGGGCAGGTCTTATAGTACACCCTGACGGACAGGAGTGCCACGCACGCACCGATGTCCTGGAAGGCCAGGTAGAAGCCCTTCCGCGAAAGCGGCCCCACCACCCGCGTCTCTGTGTTCAAGTTGATCTGACCACGGCCCGAGATCTCGTCGGGCGCAATGGTGGCCACCTTACGGAACTGGCCCTTGCGGAAGTTCGTGCCCACGTCGGCGTCCGACTCGGAGTAGAACAAATTGAAGGTCTCCTTGCAGGTCAGGGAGGCCCCGCCAAACGAGTTACAGTCCCGAGCCACGAACTGAAGCTCCACGAAGACGCGCGAGGCCGACGGCCGTCGCTGGATGAAGGTCGTGCGGACCCAGTTGTCCTGCTCGCCCCGTTCCACATTACACACCGAGTAGGTGTACAGTAAGGAGCCGTTCACCACAGTCTGGACAACCTCCCACTGTTGGACAGAGAAGCACCAGTCAGACTTCTTACACTGCAAAAAAGTGTCTTAAAAAGTGTGCCGCTAATGTACTGAAACTGTAAATACTATATTTCCCCCTCACCAGTAGAAATAATTAGCTTTTTTAAGTTGTGGTTTGCTTGGGAAGTGAAATTTTCTCAACCCCACTGGCAAATCCTGAAAACTTTTCTCACCTATTTGGCAAAATTTTCTCTCAATTTCCAAATACAAGTCCTTAAACTAGGCTTTTAGCCCTAGATAGAGGACCATTGAGACAGCCTTACTTGGTTTTACAGTGAAGCAGACCTGACACACGAGACTCATTCATGAAAGTGAGAAACCCGTTCGAAGCAATTACAGGCTGAGGGAAGCCCACAGAATTCCACAATTAATGTCCAACCAGGTCTCCATCGCACAAGTGGAGCCATTGATTGGACGGAAACCTGACTCGCCAGTCGTTCCAAGTGTCAATCAACTGCTACCTGATAGGTGTCACTCAAAGTCTCCCAAGTCCTGCTGAAAATCGAGGAAGGGGAAAACTCGGCACCATCTCTTTGTTCTTTGTTTCCATAATTGCTTAATAGCTACCACACACACTAGGCCATTTTCACTGTGATTAAGCTGTCACGGACACATTTTACATTTCAGAGGGAAGTCATTATAGCTTTAGCTTGATTGGGGTGCTGAAAGACCAGTTATATTTAGTAAGGCCATCTTTAAAGCTGAGAGGGTACGCAACATCTTTTAGACGCGAGTAATGAACAGGCTGCTCAAGTCACTTTGTGCTGAAGAATTTGAGCGGTACTACGGCCCTAATTTATATAGGAAAATCTTGGGTCTGAATAAATGCCGGCTTTTTAAGTGCAAAAACAGACGCGCTAGAGAAAGTTCCGGGAGTTCAACATGGAGTTTCTCAGCCAGCTGGTGCACAAAAAGGACTTCTGAGTTCCACCATCGTCACTCTGAACTACAGAGAAATGTTCATCAGCCTGTTGAACTGTGTTCATAAGCTAATTACATAGATGTTAATTAAACTGGATTCAATTAAGTGCGCATAAAAGGAAAAAAATAAAACTAAAATATGCCGCCAAGATGACTTTTTCCCCCTTTTTAAAAGCATCAATTAAACAGGAGCCCATCTGAAAGTAACAATTAGCCGTTCCAATACTCATTAGCATTATCCACATAAAAGTCAGTTCCTTAAGAATACAGCATTAATGGATTTTTATATGGGTTTGTCATAAATATAGACGGGAAATCTGTTGTGAAAGAAAGGCAAATTGGTCCTGATAAGAGTGCCAAGAAAATAAGTAATTTAAAATATTTAATTCAAAATGCCAGTCATTAATTTTGTATCTATTCAATACCATCTCATAACTATGCATTTTTATGCCTTCATTGTTGTTAAAATAATTGCTAGTTGTTAAATTTTTTTTTTTTTCCCCCCCAGATCGACTGACACCAGCTTTGGTAAGATGATGGAAAACTCCCTTTTAATCAAATGCAGAGCAAGTTCAATTATTCACAGAAACTCATTTATGACACCAAAAAATTTCTTCTCAATCGTTACGGCACTGCATTCCCGTGAATAGAGCCAAAATGTTTTCAATACTTTCACTAATTCACTCTCAGACGTGTGTTTCAAACAAAAGCAAATAAAGTAAGAACTTCATCGGTTTCACAATGGATATCAGTAATCCAAACATGATGCATAATCCGTAATCCACCCCTCAAACGCAGAGATAAGCAAACACACTCTGAGCAGCACTCATCACTTAGCAGCAGACGATGCGCACTCCATTAACATAGACTCTCTGGTGACAGCATTGGGGGAGAAGTTGTTTGATATGGTCCAAATCCACACTACTCATCTGGGTATAGCAAAAAACAATGTGTGTATCTACACTGTCTGGATTACACTTGGCACTACAAACAAAGAGGCTAAGAAATTCATAAGTTTAGACCAGCAGCACAAAATTAATAATAACTGAATAATTTTAACATCACTGATTGCGACGCTGCTTGTCTCTTTGGGTGGGGTTAAGAAGAATGCTTGATTGCTTTATTATATTGGCTGTTACCCTTTGCGAATTCACACGGGAATGTGCACTTTCCCAGTTACACTGGCAAAGTGGTTTATGGGGTTTTCTGAATTTATGCAACTGAAAACGGTCGTATGCGTCAGTGTAGAATTTGACGCCCCAACCAAGTAACAAGTGAGGGAGAGCCGAACAGGGGTTCCTCATTCCTCATTTAAACAGAAAGGTAAAGGTACATTTTTCCAGTCGACCACACCCTGGAAAACCTTAAAACTGTATTCTTTAATGAGGAGAAAAATATCCAAGAGCAGATTGAGCAACTGCATTGCGCCAAAAACATGCCGTCAGTGCTTTTTCAAGTGAGGAGTCTTGAGCTCAACATGTCCTGGCTTGTAAGTACAGACTCTGACCCTTTTGAAGTCACATGACCCTCTGTCCAATTAACAACTGCGTCACACTTCCAGATCCACCCTTCAAACTTAAATGGCAAAGCGCCCGATTCCAAGCCATTAAAGTCCATTTTAAATGCTCAACACACGATCATAAATGCATGAGGCCAGCTTACCAAAAAGTGCACCAATGAAGGAAATTTAAGTCCCTTAATCATTCACACACTTACACACTTCTGAGATAGGACAAAAAATTTACCAGCTTTTTTTTTTTTTTTTTTTTTTTTTTTCTTTAATAGCATTTCCTAAATGTGTACGCAGCTCTTAACTTGACATGTTAATTGCAATTTTGGTCATACCATTTAAAAGGCATGACTTAAAAGCCCAGACTAAGCCACAAAGATCCTGCCTCTTACGCTGGCTGGCGCTTACAGCAGTTTTTCGTTAAAACAGAGCAGAGGCAGAGGGACTGTAGGGCTCATGTGTTCCGGGTGGGAGACTTATTTTTCCATCATTAATATTCACCTGAACTATTACAATCGTACAGTATCAGTTTATGTGTCTAACCCCGAGAACCCCAGAAAGGAATAAAGAAAATCCCTCAAACAGCTTGTTTCTATATATAAATATATAAATAAATAAATAACTCACAAAACTTGCATGACTAAAACATAATTTGAAAAGATTGGCCGATTTTATCATGATGTACTTCTCATAACAGAACAGTATGGTTGAAGCTCAGTCACAAGACTTCAATACACAGTACAGGCCACACTTACCCCTTCCTCAGAAGGTGAGAGCAACCAGCCAAGCTCTCCCCCGTAGGACTTCATGTCCAGAAGCACTTCTGCCAGGGAAAAAAGCAGTACTTATTTTAACTATAATTTAAGTAAAAAAAAAAGAAAAAGAAAAGAAATACTAGTCATTATTCTGAGAAGCCATAATCAGTTCACTGTAATACGTAGTAAATTTCAAGTGGGCTAAACTTGCAAAGAAAAGTTTACCAGCTGACTTCAAAATGTGAGTTAACTCAACTAAATGTAAATTAGCTCACTTAAAGATAAGCTTTGTTTCAACTCACAATTAGAGAAGACAATGGATAACTTTAAGTTTAACTTTTGTAACTTTTGAAAACACAACTTGGGTTCAAATTCAAAGAGGCCTACTTGTCATGACAAACAGCATTAAAGAGAGGAAATAAGTTCACATAACTAAAAAAGGGCTATGATTTTTTACAGTGTTGTTTTCACTTATTTGAATTACTATTAAATTAATATAATAAATTAAGCCTACTTTCTTCTTCTTTTTTTTCCTCAATGGAATTTGTAGAAAAGTTTGACCAGTTTAGAGCTGGGTTTGTCCTAGCCCTCTGCCGTACCATAGGCTACTGTAGTCATTCAAACTCCATTACACACCGAATAAAACTATTTGTGATCGTATACTTTGAAGAAGATACTTTGTTCCGCTCATGCCCGGCGCGTGAGTGATCGCACGACCCACATGGCACAGCCGAATTCGCAATGAATTTCTGTGGGGCCACAGAAAAAAAAAAAAATATTGATAAATAAACTTTTACTGTAAAGACCTAGGAAAGTCGAAGCTGTCGGTTTAATTTTCGGTTTGAAACAAGAGGTGAAATTAAAAATGTGAGGCTAATTGGGCCCAGGCAACTACTCAAATACAAAATTCGCACCAACAACTATTTCCGACATTAAAATTCCATTAGCTGCTTCGATTTGCTGTCTTAAACCAAAATGTTGTAAAATGCATAAATATTTGCAATACATAATCAAAGGAAATCATTTCATCGACATTGCATCGGAGATTAAGTCATCTGCCGCGGAGTTAGAGCACATAAATCATTGTGGCCATGATGCAGTTTCAGCCATTTGGAACGCACGCTTCCACTCTTTAGTGACAGACTGGAACTGACGGAATTAAATCAGGCGTGAATGTTGGAATCGCTTATTGTCAGTTCACGCATTGAGAAATGACAAAACATTTGGAATTCGCCAAATCAATCTACCTCCACGGCATGGAGGACGTGATTACGAGTTTAACGCGGTGTTGAGAAGGCCAGTGGTTGAACCTAATGTTCTTGAATTGAACTGTGCCGTGTAAATTAAAATTTAATCTACATAAACATTGTTTCTAGTTCCACCAAAAGCAATCCCAGCGAGTTTATAAATAGCCTGAAGTCGGATCCGAGGAAAAGTGGCTTGGACAAGCCAAACCTGACTTTCAACGCCACAAGCCATCCAATTCAGATTCGATGCGTCGAAGTATTACTAAAAAGTTTCGCATTTAACGACACAAAATTAGAATTTATTAGACTATTCTCTTCTCTCACGCTGTCTCGCAACAATTTAAAGTTTCAGGATATGAGGATTGACATGAAAATGCATCGGCTAAAATTTTATGCGAGCAGTCATAAATTTAGGATTAGGCTATGATAGGGAGTTCATTGATCAGCCCGCGAGGAAAACGTGCCTCCAACTCGTGCACCGTATTCTATATAGGCCTACGCTTGCCCTTAATAAATAGCTTAATTGAAATGTTCTAGGACAGACAGTGAACTTGCGTTTTTTTTTTAAACCACAAGCCAACAGTTTGAGAGAATAGCCGAAGTCAAGCAACTTAACGAGACAATAGGTTTAGTAAAATTAACACCGCGTCAAATTAAATGTCATCAAGCTTGTAAATTAATAGTCTATATGATTGCAAGAACAGGATCCGCGCGTCATTCTCATCATTAAACGGATAGCCACGTATCACGGCGAGTGTCAAAGTTGCCAGAAGCAAAGCCCATGATAGATGTTCTAAGCTGTGTTCAACATTAACTCAAGCTCACCATTTAAATGCTGTGACAAGGGAACAATTAATCCACCGCAACTACCGTCATTGCCACCACTTAAGTGGGGACTGCAGTGCACTGAACGGTAGCTTAGAATAAGAAAAAAAATCCATAAATTCACACGAGGATAAAAATATAGCTATTTGGAGCCGAATAGAATATTGCCCACAGTCCTTGTAAAATAGGTTACAGACAGCAATACAAAAATCGCAGTGCCGAGAAATAACTGAACCGTACTTCGGGCAATTTATTGAACAAGATATGGGTGACAGTCAGTTTTGCGATCATGTTGCTGACTATCGCCGGGCAAAATTTAAAGACAGTTTAATTTTCCATCGATAGAAGATAAAGAAAACAGGCCTAAACTTTTACGCTTAATAAACAACAATGTCAAAAATTTAAATGAACGAGACACAGCCATCGTCATGTTAAATAAGAGAATTCATTAATGTCAACACCTCGGTCGCTGCAAACAAGTAAACGAACATTATAGGAAACCATTATAAAGATCAATAAATAATGGCACAAGATAAAGGAAAGCCACTGACATTACGATTAGGCAATTCCAAAGACCCCCACCCACTAAACAAAACTCAGGCAATCTAAACATATTCATCCACACGCCATGTGGTGCATGCAATGTCGCTAGCAAACGTAATTGATTTCTAGTTGGCATGCTCAAACTGTTAGAATGTTAGAAATAACGCTTACCTTCTTTTGTCTGTAAAGTAATAAATACATGATTAATAAATACAAAGAATAATAGAGAGCATTTAATCCCACGTGAATCCATCTTTGAAAATTGTATTATTACACACTTCTTCGGAGCTAAATTGTGAAGTAGACCGGTGAACTCAAGCGTGAGCGGAGCTGTATTGAAGAGTACGAAACGAGTTCCTTTCGGAACTCATTCAGGAATATGTGTCGTCATGAACCCCGCCCGCTGGAATTCGTTCAAATCCCATATATGGTATGGAGGAGGAGCGGTATTGTGCTAATTGCAAGAGTGTGGCTACCTGTGTGACTGCCACTCTACAGGAAGTTTGTATTTGTCTATGTAAGTCCCCTTAGCAACGGCTGTCTCAAACCGGTCTTATAGGCCAAATGAGTAGCCTAAGTTTTCGCTCAAACAAGGTTTTTGTTGCTATATACTATGGTCGCTGCGCTAAAAGAGCTCTCTTTTACTGCATTAATGGCTGTGACAATGCGGACTCCACAAGAAACAGTAAAAAAAAAAAAAAATCAGCCAATTTTCATATATCAGTAGCAAGCATTTTTGGCATGGACAAGGAACGAGTGCCTGAAGTTGTTCCACAAATATGTCTGAAAAAGCTAAACTTATTCAATAATTTCCCCTTTCTTCTTTTTCACAAGGAAAAATTTAATTTACCAAAATTTAAAACTGAGATCTAGAAGCGGAAAGAAAATAGAAATTTCTTGCATGCAGCCTCAGTGGCAGCACTGAAAAAATATTTCCAGATAAAGACTATTATTACCAGATAGTTTTAGTTTCATTAGAGGAATTATTCACTGCCTGCCAAAACTTGCCTATTTATAGTTTTATCACTAAATTAAATAATGAGCACTTTAACAACCATCGTGTTAACACCCATCATGTTTATCGCTTCATGTCAAATTCAAATCCAGAATACAGACCCACTTGGTCTGCAGTATCCAGACTTCTAACAGGCAGTGAATGGCATGAATATAAATTATCATTTGCATTGAATGGGTTTCTGAATTATCTTTCCTTGTTAACAAAGTCAGTTAGACCATTCCTCTGTCTAACTACTCAGTACCTATTCCCACGGGGGGGTGGGACGGGTGGGTCAAGTGGGAGGGCGTGCTGGTATGAATGTATGACTACTAATGAGTGGGGTTCAAAAGGGGTCTTCAGGCCGCGTATAAATATATGGATGAAAAAAGGAATAAACAATAGCATCGCCTAGCAACAGTTGATGGAAGGAATTCTAGAGTCAAGTTGCCTTTGTGCCATGGCTCCCTCTTCTCCAGCGCAGCCTCTTGAGCTGAGAACCAAACAAACCAAGTCATCTTCACAAAGCCACTGAGAGAGGTTTGAACGAGGTTTATTTTCTGGACAGAAATGACCTGCGTGGAGGTACATGCACATGCACACACACTCACGCACTTGTGAAAGTCCACTGTTGATCTTACTTGTTGACAGAGCTTGGAAAGGAAGGGTCAGAGTCCAGTTTCAATGGTGTCGTTTGGTTTTAATTTACTTTCTACTATACGGCCGTTTTGGATTATGCTGACATACAAAACTCGAAAAGCCTCGCGCTCACAATGAAGAGCCAGGAATCACAAGAGATCTTCATCCAGCTGATGTATTGATGGACTCTCTGAGTTTATCTCTATCTCTATTTATCTCTATTCTCTTTCCCTCCCCTTCATCTTCATATACACATGCACAACACACACACACACACACACACACACACACACACACACGCACACTTCATTGCCCAGGCTTATGGCAAAGCATTAGCAAAAGTGTAGAGCCACGTATCTGCTGTTCGATCTTGCAGTACTTTCTTTAAAGTTTTCAAGTGATGTTGGAAGTGACAATGTGCAAAATCTGTGCACATTGAATCTAGTGGAATTGGGTAGCCTCGTGTGGGCCTTTTATAATTGCACACATAACAGTATGAGGGACCGATGAACTGAGGTCAGTAGTGGCTTTTCACCTCGGTCGCCTTCTGTTCTCCCTACGCCTGCATAGTGCGCCAACGTGTGGAGCCCCCTAAATCTTCTTTCAAATTGTGTTTGACCCAGAGACCCCATCTTACTGACGGCTTTACAAAATCCCAAAGCACCCGGCACCCATTTGAATAAATAAAATCTATGTGTGTTTTCTGTGATCCTGAAGCAAGTTTACACTGCACTTCTACTCTTCATTTTCTGCCTCCACAAAACACCTATTGCCCGTAATTTGAGGTAATGTAGAATTTTATAAACCAGTGCAAGGCTTTACGTCGCAATAAGCATGATGGAAGTTTACACTGGCAGTAGTTGTTTGTGGTTAGTGTTGCTGTCCATGGAGAGTTTGTGAATCTTTGCTGTAATTGTACATCTCTTTCTTCTGGTCTTGATGTCTGTGTAAGATGGGTTCAACCCTTTGTGGAGCAAGATCACAATTAGAATTTTTAACTGAACATCCTAATGCAGATGTTACGAATACCACTCGGGATTGAACGTGATTAAGTTTTTGCACATTGGTTCAGGAGTTTGGGGGAAAAAAAACATTCTAGAAAATGTAAGCCTTAAGGGACTCATAATATATTACATTTCAATCTCTTTGCAAGTTGTTCCTCAAAACAACATTGGCAAAGTAAGCAAACAATGCATGCTGTGATCAGTCTAGGAAAGACGGATGAATGTAACTGGACAGCATGTACATGAAATTTATATTCTGTGCTTATTTATTTATTTATTTATTTTTGGTGGGGGTGTATAATCCTTGCATTGTCTGAGACTCTGGCGCTCAGCGAACAAAATAAAGATGTGGTTTATGTCTGAAAGCTCTATTTGAAGTGATTGGTGAAGACAAACCTACAAATCTAGTGCATGATGGGCCAATTTCACAGACACACATTAAGCTCGTCCAATACTGGGTTCTATTCTGAAATGGAGATTAAGTTAAGCCCAGTGACAACACTTAGCCTGTGTCTGTGAAACTGATTTGTGCCAGGAGGAAGTCTTGATTGCCCTCTGTGCTCTCTCAGAGGTGGTGCTACCAGACTAAGCGGCAGTTGCAGCTCACGCATACAAGCATTATAATACAGAATGAGATCCAGCCTGCGATGGATCGCACCTGAGTGACAGACAGCATTGCTGAAGCAATGAGTCCTTATCCCTGGATTCCCCACCACCAGAACCACACCTTCCCTCGCCAGGCTTCCTGCTGCCTGCCGTTTCAACCAAACAAAGCACTTCACGCCAGGGGCCGGCCTCCGAGTTTCAGGGGTCATTGAGCACCATAATGGCACTACCATCTCTTGTAAGGCCCTTCCCCCCTCTCTCCTCCCCCAACTCGAACACCAGCAAACTCCTTTCTTTCTTTCAAAGTTTTCTGCATTGGACGTGTGCTGCACTTAAACAAAGAAAATGTATAAATCATTTGTTTTAGTTAAGCTCTCATTCTGCGATGATGCAGACAGTCATTTTTTGAAGGTGAATTGCCGCTTGTTTAAGTTGGGAAATGCATATTGAGTTTTTTGGACTCGAGACCTTCACAGTAGCTGCCTTTGCAAACAGATTTGTGGCTTTTTCCTGCAGACTACAATCTCCTGCTGTTTACTCAGTAACATAAAGCACTGTCACTCACTGCTGGGTCCAGGTATTACTGGTTACATCATGTCTTCATGTAGTTTAGCAGAGCTGCTCATTGGACACCGATTTGGTATCTTCATCTGGATTTTATCTTGCTTCACTGAGGGTTTTTGGTAAAAAAAAAAATGATGGATTGTTTACATTGTTTAAATCAAACAAGAAGATATAAAGAAATTATTAATATACATCCATGAGCTTTGTTTCTTGAATAAGGGAACACTTTGAGTCCTTTTTTCTCACATAATGTTAATAAATTAATTTATCTTCTTAGTGAGCTAAATAAAACCAAAAAAAAAACTACATCAAATATTTTTTTTCATTTTTTAGCTTCCACAACACAGAGCCAAGCTAGATCATCATGGATTAGAACAAGATTTAGAAAATGGAAAAAAAATATCTACATATGCAGGTAGCTTTGTTTTCTCCCAACTGGATTTCCAGACAGAGAGTACTGCCATTATGAGAGTTTAATGATGAATTCATTGGTTGCTATTGAGCACCTAAATTCTTGCAATCCTGATGGCCTTTTTTTATGGGTAAAATATTCACATAATGAGCCTCAGAGACGTCATCCATTTTGTAAATATTTAATATCGAATAATTTAACTGTATCAACAAGAAAGCACTTAAATGCACAAGTGATAATAGTTGATAACATCTTTCAATTACCATTTTAGCTGTACAATACAAGCTTCATGTCATGCAGTATGATTACATTTTTTCCATAAATAATTACAGTTCATGGGATGTATGCATTAAACATTACGCAACCATAATGGTGTGCAGTAGTTTTTGTATAAAATTAGAATCAACTTGGCTATAAGTGCATATATGTATAATTATCCCATTTATAATTTATTATAAAGTATATGATGTGATAAATATTATTCCAATGTATATCTTTGAACCTTGATTTTTTTCCCTGGAATTGTCATATATAAAATTTTAAGTAATTATTTGTGCTTAAAGGGCACATTGCTCTGTTATTATATATTCCCTAGATACTGTGGAGGGGAATGTTCCACCATAAATTTGAAAACTTCACATATTTCCTTGATTAAGGAATTGAAATCCTCTCCTATACTGCTGACCCTTACTATAGTTCAATACATCTGTTTTAGATTTGAATGATTGCAATTGCTTTTTGAAGATATGTGAAATATTTCATGTGTACAGTATGCTTCCACTTATTAAAATGGTGACTAATTTCAGTGCACTGAGGCATCGAACATCATAACAAATTACAATACCACATATATAATTGTGCCTTTCTTGTCCAGGCTATACCATTCATTATATTTCAGCGGGAACACACCCAAAAGCAATCTACCACATTTGAGATCCAGCAGGGGAAAAAGGTAGATTTTTGTTAAGTATCCTTTGTTAAGACTATTTGCAGTGAAAATATTTTTTAAAATAATATTTATCATACTTTTAGTTGTTTACACTTGTAGTGCTGCAGGTTTCAAAGTAAAATGCATGGCCCTTTAGAAAAAGAGTGGAGGAATTATATAATTCAAGTAAAGATCAGTGAATTGCTTGGTTTTCACAGGCTATTTTTTTTTTCAAGGACTTTGTCTCATTGCATTTTTAAGATACGGTAAAGCTGCACATTTTTCCAGCAAAAGGGAAAAAGCGATAAAAGCAAAGTGCTGCCACAACATCTGCGAGGCTGGGTTGACACCTTATAAAAAAAGGGACCTTTCAAGAGATCGGCACTCTGCATTTTACAATGCCGACTCATAAATGAATAAAGCAGATGATGAGAATCTGCGAAGAAAGCAAATAAAGGCGGGGGATTAGAGAGAGGGGGAAGCAGGGCCCAGCAGAACAGGGCGAGGTGTGAGTCTGCAGAAAAAACCGACTGGGCAACACAGCACCACTGTTTCTGCCTGCCCTGTGCTGCTCAATAACAGCTATAACTGTTGGGCAGAGAGAGGGTGTGTGTGTGTGTGTGTGTGTGCGTGCGTGCGTGTGTGTGTGTGTGTGTGTGTGTGTGTGCGTGTGTGTGTGTTTGTGTGTGTGTGTGTGTGTGTGTGTCTGTGTGTGTGTGTGTGTGTGTGAATCTGAACCAGCGTGTGTGTGTGTGTGCCTATGTAGGCGTGCATGTATATGGGCCACGTATATATGTTTGTTTCCATGCTTTTCCAATTCAAGCAGAAATCTGGCTGTGAAATGTGGGTTCACAGGAGAACACAGGAGTCTGTGAAACACTGCCTTGCTGAAACCAATGCTTCTAATCCACAGTCACCCACCAGCTATTCCATGATCTCACTGGAACGGCTGGAGATCTGAGCTGATGGATCATTTTTTAGGGCCAGCTGCACCTTGGGGGCATCATTCTCAGTCATATGGCTAATATTTCACATTTACCGTACTGCTTATCAGATTATACATCCGGATCATAAGGTCCCTTTAGCCCACACATTCCATTGGCTTGAGTTTTAGTGCAACGCTGCCGTTACTGGTGTTGCGAGGGTTGTAGCTAGAAGGGTGAAAGTTGATGACATATCTAAGGGCCGAGTGCTTGGGAGGGCCCAACAGCTAGGGAGGGCCCAGAGAAATTGAATAGTTTGTTTCCAAAATGCAATAAGTGACAAAATTACAAAAATTGAGATAATACCATGGGGCGATAGTCCTGTGCTTCTTACACGTGGTGCAAAAATCCATTTTTAGAAATTCATGCTATCAGGTGATTTTTTCATGGTCAAAGTTTGTGTTTTTCTATAAAATGCAATAGGAGCCAGTATAGAAAAAGATTATTTACTAAAAATAAGTAAAATGGATATATTGCGTTTTGGAAACAAACTCTTTAATTCCAGGCAGACTAAAAAAGAGAGGTCCAGTGCAATATTTTTTCAGGCAGACCAAAATTTCTTGATACATTATCTGAGTGCTGCATACTTATCAGGAGTACTCATTCACACTTATTCATCAGATGAGAAAATACATGCTAAGTTTATCTGAGTGCGTGTTTACTGTATGTGAGAGCAAGGCTGAGGAATGTCTGGAGGGTGGTATCCTTGCTCTGTGGTATTGTTTTGGTCATCGATCGCATTTACTCAGCACTCCAGCTAGAAAGTTCTGCTGATCCTCATCTGCTGCTTTTCCCTTTGCCTCTCTCTGCTTTATTTATTCATTTTCATCGGTGGGAGAAATACAGCTGCTTCAACAGACCAAACCTGATGATGAACCACTATGAGTCACATTAGGAGTCAGGCTTGAATCACTGGAGAACACACACACACACACACACACACACACACACACACACACACACACAAACCCCCGAGCCCTCCTCTTTCTGACATTTATGAAGGAAATAGCAGTATCAAACCCGTTAACACCCAAACCATAAATTACAGGGTGCACTCAGAGTTATGGAAAGAATGTGTGTTTAGTTTTATAGTCATAATGTCTAATCTTCACTCGCTAGTGTAACATGAACTGTTTAAGAGCTCTTATCTGTAACCGTGACATTGAGGTTCTAATTGATTACATTTCATTGGCTGATCATTTACAAATAACCACCAAGCGGGTAAAGTTCCACAAGTTCCTGAGATGACCAGAGATTTTACTGTTTGATTTGTTTTAAATGACAGGTTCTGTACATATCTTGTTGGGTCTAAAGCAAGTGAGCAATACTCCTTCTGACACTCGCATTTGAAGACGTGGGTGTTCCAGGAGTGGGTGTTCTGAGGCACTCAGCAAACAGTCGTAAATGACCGAGACAAAGGATTCTTTCTCTCTGTCTTTTTCCCCTTTAACCCGGCATGTTCTACATAGTGTCTATGAGGTCAGAAGAGTTGTGGACAGGGCAGCTGATAATTGCTCTGGAACATCAGCATGCTTGTACATCCTTAATCAGTGTCAAGAACCTTCCCCATCTGCCGTTTTCAACTCACCAAGGTGGGCAGAATGTAAATCAAAATGAGGGTCACCTCAGGGAGACCAAAATGGCCGCCACAATAAATACTATTTCTGCAACCTTCTGTCACTGTGGGAAACAGAAAGAGAGAGCATGTCATAGTCTCTGACGAGACCAGTCAGAACATAGCTCTCAGCTGACAAAATGACGCGTGTAAACCTGTCCAGGGAGCGTGGGAGCACGGAGAGTCACAACATCATAATCAACTGACACTTCAAAGCTAACGCTACCGGTTAGTGCCAACCTTCCTCCCCCCTTCTGCCAGAGCGATCGTTGCCCTCATTTGTTTCAGGTTAGTCATACCTAAATGAGAGGTGGAATACAGGGGATGCAAATGCTAAAACTTAACCTCTCGTGACACAACTGATGGGAGCAATGTGAGTCAGTGACTGTACTACAGACAAGAATGTTTTAACAAGTACTTTTGTCATCTAATGAGACTTCAGATCTGTAGTCTTGTGACAAGACAAGATCTTCTTTTCAAGTTGAAAATACTGGCTTTTATTTTTTGAAGTGCTGGCTTTTCAAGAAAATTAGCCTAATTGGCAAATCATGAAAAGTGTGAAATTATGATACATCCCTGATGATCATTTTGTCCATTTAACATGGTTAAAAAGCAATTATAATGAGATTTTAAGCCTAAATGTAAGAATAAAACACACATTTTTTCAGTGCTATAAGTGTGCCTGCACAGGAAAAGCTTGGATGAGCAATAGGCCATTGATGTGGACTGTTGAGCAGAAAAAAATGGGATTGTTTAAAATATGAAAATGGTTTTTGTGCACAATGGCCTGGCTATAGATGAGAAGGGGATTTTATGAGAGTTCAATTTAGCCAGATATAATACCACTCCACAGCCAAAGCATCATGTTGCTGTCACATTTTTTGACAAAAATTCTTAGCCTCTCACTCCTGTTCATAAAAACATAGTGTCTCATCTTGAGTTAAAAAAAAATAAACCCACATCACAACATATATGATTATAATGAGGCCGGCCAACACATTTCATGACCCACAGTGAAAACATCCTCAGTTGGACTTTGGTCTTATTCAGCTATAGATGATTCTGTTCTCCTATAAATAGCTTCTGAGTCCACTGTCCTTACATTCAATGTGTAATTCACTCTGAATACTTCACATATCGAGAGCTCTTGCTGTCTATTTACAGCCTTTTATGGCATATTTCTTGACAGAGGTGACTCTGTAATAAAACGTAAACAAAGTAGAAAGCATAACGTATACCGTGAGATAACATTTGGCCATACTGACGGTATCAATGCGACCTTCTATCAAGAGGACACTCCAGGTACTTTTGAAAAATATTTTTTTTAGCATCCAGATGAAACAGAAAGGAAGAGGTGGTTTTAGGGTACTCAGGAGAGTGTATCACAGCATGGAATTCATAGATTCCTTTTCAGGATTGCCACCAAAATCACCAGAAGCAAAGACACAAATATCAACTTTCAGAAAACACACATTTTTAGAGCTGTGATTATTAGCAACTATCCTACCAAGTGTCCATCTGTCCCTGTCAGGGACTTTTGACTTGTGGCCACAATTATTTATTTTTTCTATTTATCTCTTAACTGTCACTGTATTTTTGGAGTTTAGCACATGTTGTCATGAGCTGTAGCTCTGTTTCCCTTATGACCTTATGCCATATTGTTGTTTTTGAGACCAGCACACCCGTAATTCAGGCACCATCTATGTAGTCCCTTTGATTCTCTCCTTTGCTTTGAAAACCTACCTCCTAAGGTGCTGCTTGTTAGACCTCTGTTAAGCAAACATGCTTCCAATTAGTATTCAGATTAATCAAAGTCACCTGTGTGGAGGCTTTTATAATTGTAGTTTACATTATACAAGGTTTAAGCCATTTTTCAGGGGTGGTCCCGATAATTTGTCCACCCCTTGTTTGGAGATATGAGATGGAGGGAGTGAGTGTTTCTGGTTCAGGTGAAGGTCTCTGCTGTTCGTTCTATGGTTCGGCCAAAGTGGCAGGCAGCACACCTCGTAAACGCCATGGCAACCTTTCTGTGAAGACGTGGGGAAGGAAATACTGTGCAATAAAAGTGTAATGTGTCTGAAAGAGGAGGGAGGGGCCTTCACTATGAGACACAATAGCCACTCATATGCATGTGTGTGACAGTGTGTGAGAGTGTGTGTTTGTGCGCTCAGCTTGTGGAAGTCTCTTGGCGGTGGTGAAGAAAGGGGAGGAAGTGGACCGGCCGCCCTCCTGGAGGGTGAGGGGGGCTGGGAGCGGGGAGGGGGTGGGGTCGCGCGCGCAGAACACAATGGGCGTCAGTGTGACGGCCGCAGGTCCGTCTGCGCTGGTCTTGTGTTACCAGATCAACAGCAGCTCTCACTGTGACCCATTCTCTCACACAGGAAACAGCACCTTGTTTACTGTTTATACTTCAGAATGGGCAGCCTGTTTGCGTGAGTCTGCGCTGTTCTCATGTGCAAGAGGGGTTTGTGTGTTTGTGTGTGTCAATGCGTTGTGGGGTGTTACATGTGCATGCGCTTGGAGAGTGCATAATTGTGTGTGTATATTTTTGGTTTCTCCGATGGATACCTCTATGTGAGTCGCTAAAGTGTTGATGAGTACTGACAGACCAGCTTTCATACAACAACACATTTTCATCCCGACTCGTCATATAGTTACACTACTTGATCAAGTGTCGATATACAACCAAAAAAAAGGCTTTTGGCGTCCTTTTTTGACATTTCGGTTTAGAATTTGGATTGAAGGTTAGGGGTTAGGGTGTCAGGTTTGTTTAAAACTGGCGTCAAATAAGGACGTCAAAAGCCTCCTTTATTATTGTATATTGAAGGTTGGTCAGATACCATCGCTATATGAAAAGTCGGGATGAGACTGGGCTCTACACAAAGCAAACCAAAGGAAGGCAAGCTTCAAGCCAGACAATTATTACAGAAAGTTAAGAATTGATGCATAAAAAATGATTAATGCAAGAATAAAGTGTATCAAAAGTGACAGGAAGGGGCAGAAGACAGTAAAAATAAAATGATACATGCAGGGCTGCCCTGTGAGTACCATATGAATGTGCTGAGCTGCATTTGCATGCGTGAGCTTTAGTTTATGTGTGTGGCACACACTGTGATATGCCCTGCTGCAATATTTATCACACGACGATACTGGGCCATCGCGGCATGTTAAGTGCGTGTCTTCGCTCCGCCCGATGAAGGTGCAGCCTTCATCACGACATTCCATTACCCCGAGAGGAAGCAGACGGAAATATCTCCTGTTTGAACGCGAGCGCAGAAGGGGTCACGCAACGACAAGCCGGCAACACAGATCTTCCATGCGCTCGCTGGCGTGGAATAACAGTGCCCCCGAGGCCCGCCCCCTCAAAGTTCAGCTCTATAGCGGCACGTAAATCACCACTGTTTAGCAAAACGCCAATCGCATGTGTGGAGACGTGTGTATGGCTATGGAGACAGCTGATAGCTGGCGTTGTTGGTGAGCCCTCCCTGTGTGGTTAGTGGGTAGATGAAGAGATAGGGGCTCTCCGAAGGGGGGGTGGTGGTGGGAGGGATGTGGGAGGCCCGACGGATGGCTCACCGGCCGCCTCGCCGGGCCCGTTCCCATGACCCTCCCTACATTCACTCTGCCCATTCATGCGCTCTATCTGATGAGGTCTGCACGAGAGGGAGCGCGTGTGTGTGTTTGTGAGTGTGTGTGTGCGTGCGTGCACGCATGTGTGTATGCGTGTGTGCTTTGTGCTTGTGTATGTGAGTATTTGTGTGTGTGTGAGTGTGTTTGTGTGTGGGTGTGTTTGTGCGCTCTATCTGATGAGGTCTGCATGAGAGGGAGCGTGTGTGAGAGAGTGTGTGTGTGTGAGCATTTGTATGCTTGTGTTTGTGTGTGTGCTTGTGTGTGTTTTTTTTGGGTCAGTGTGTCCTCTAACAAAAGCTACATTTGTTCTTTCAAGGACGACTCAAGTCTGCTTTTTTTAGTTTCATAAAGTCTTTTTTGTCCATATAGTGTTTTTTGTTGTGTATTTTACCATATCTATCATTGTTATTAATGATGACAATGATGATGATGATGGAGGTGATAATGATGATAATTATGATGCGCCATCAATGGTAGCCTAGATTAGATAGAATCCTCACCTCTTATCACTTGGTTACAGTCCATCTGCTCTTATTTTCTTTCAGTTCATTTTGCAATCAAACAATCAAGGGTGTTCTACTGCTACAAAAATTGGAATTTACTTTCGGCAGTATTTCCGTCGCCTCATCTTCCTCTTTACTTTCTTTTTTTTGTCCAATTTTTGTGTTTGTTCTTTGATGACCGCATTTTCAGGGTAGTCAGTTTCATTGGTCATCATGTTTCACACAAATCTCTACAGAAAAAAAGCAAGTGGGAGGATCTTTTCCATAATACAGTATAAACAGAAAATATGCAGGCCTGTCCACCATCAATTTCTGAAAAAATATTCAATTATCTAACCTAGTTCCCTACATTGCAAAGGCCGACAGAATCGAGAGGCCAAGTGCAGCGGTAGGAGAAAACCAGAGCAGCACGGACTTAAAACACTCACAGAGAGAGAGATACAGACCAAACAACAGAGACAGCTCTCGCGCTTCCAAAAGGACGCCCAACCAACCGAAACAAGGAAGTAAAGCGAGAGAGGGAGAAAGAGGAAGTATCTCGGGATCCAAGAAAACAAAGCACCTAAAATGGTGCAACACAAAGGTAAGAGAGGGAATGGAAGAAAAGGGAATTTCCCTAGAGAAATAGGAACCACAAAAGTAACGCAAAGATATTTCGCCAACAATTCCTGACTACAGATATCTTCTGGATGTTGTGTTAGCTAAAATCAGACACTCCAGCGAGGGAGGTGTGGCGGACGTCCGGCTTATATAGACCCAGAGGAAGGTGCCGCCCACGCCTTACGAAGCAGCTGGAGGGAATCCGAAAATTAAAGGAACGGAAGAAGTTCCGAAAAGAGTCACAAAGAGAGTCTAAAAGCCACAAACACAGTCAAAACCATGACATACATATTTACATATTAAACATTGACGGATAGAAATCCTTAAATTTCACTTCCCATTACTGAGATTTATTTGTCTTTGCTATTGTTGATAGTACTAAAAAAAAATCAGCAATAATCTCACTCTTGTGATCTTCTTTCTTTTCAAATACCACAGTGATCATATTGCCACAGCCAGGAATTTAATTGTGAATGTATCCCCTCACATAGGGGTCGGGTGGAATTGCACCTACAGCGTTTCCACCACTGGTCTTCAAGTACTTGAATATCAACAATTCTTTCAATTTCGTTCACTGTCCACAACCCTCATTAACCACTAGATATCATCTCTGCGCACTCCCAAAACCCACCTAGTTCTAGTGGAGTGAACATTGAAACCATGTGAGTGGATATATAGCTATGCTAGCCAGCTAATTCACTATCCTATTTGTTAAACATCTGTATGTGCAGTTTGGTTTTCTTGAAACAGCATTAGTAACACGACTGCAGCTGAGATAAACGCTTCAGAGCAGGTCCTTGACTACCACTGGATTGGACAAACCCGCTAACCAAACATTACATCAAACTGGATCATATTAAATTTACGATTCCTCGTTACTTTTGTTTTCCTCATTGATCCAAGGTTGGTAGGATATTTTTGCTACATCTGAAAGTTGGCCGGGACATATCTCGACCATTCCTACCCAAATCTATGCTTATGGGTTTAGCCAATGAGAAGCTAAGGAATGCTTTGGCAGTCACATGACAGTGACATCGAGTGACCAGATATTTACATTAACGCAGGTCTTACCATTCTAGCTGTATGTTGCCCCTTTAATAGTTCTGGGATCTGGCAAGTCACCACATATTTGATCATTACACACGGCTGGCATGTTTAACATTCTAATTTATGTTTTAGTTTATGTGGCTAGCCTAGCTGGCATCA
Source organism: Gymnothorax javanicus (assembly GCA_029692085.1). Taxonomy (NCBI): domain Eukaryota; kingdom Metazoa; phylum Chordata; class Actinopteri; order Anguilliformes; family Muraenidae; genus Gymnothorax; species Gymnothorax javanicus. Next base: position 80,405,858 of record CM056202.1, read on the forward strand.
TTTTCAGATTATGCATGTGCAGTAGGTTACTTAGCACTGCAATTTTGCTTGTTTGGTCATATAACAGAGCATTTGTTGTACTGGTGGGTACAATTCTTTATGAAATTGCTGGTTTGCTTGGCTGTTGGATGTTGGAGAACTCATGGAACAGCACAAAATTTGGGTCTTCAACGCAATCCTTTTTTACCTCCTGCCGTGAAAGAGCTATAGGCCATTTGTCACTGTTAAAGAAAAAAGGTGGATTCCATAGTGTTTTGATCCAGATATTTATAAATGAATAATTCAGTTCAGTTTTGTATTAAAATTACCAGAAACATATTTTGTATCACCTGAGGGTCAGTTATTCGTTTACAATTCACTTCAGATGAAGGATGTCTTTCACTTTATTTTTTTGATGATGAAAATGATGATGATGATGATGATGATGATGATGATGATGATGATAAAGACAATCCTGATACTTTTATGTTGACACAGCTGTTTTACAACAAAGACCCACAGACGGTATTACAGGAAGCACATTGTAGGAGGTTGGTGCATCAGGCTTGGAGGGGAAAAAGCCCATGTGTTGCAGTGGCTCACCATGGTTTGGCCCTTATTTCACATCACCCCCATTATCCTCACTTGGTACAGCCCATCCTGTTCCCCATGCCTTACGGTGAACAGGGGGAGAGTGCGAGTGAGACCACAGCTGTGTTTAATGGGGTGGGGGGGGTTCAGGACAGGTGGCAGCTGAGTCAGGGAATCGGCACTTTCTCACACACAAGGACAACAGCAGAGAGAAAAAGGCCGCTGACATGAGTGAAAGTGGAATTCCAGTGATGGCACCGAATGGAAGCGCATAGAAATGAGTTGGATGAGTTATTGAGCTGCCAGATCAGGGTCTCTCAGAGACGAGTGGGTCCGTGTGATGTGTGACACTGCGAATGGGAGCACTGCAGACATGCAAGGTCTCTGTTGAACAAAATATTCAATCTGTTTGCATGTGTGCACCCAACTCACGGGCATGCACACAGCAATGCACACAAATGTGCAGTCAGTGGCAGCCGTTGTGTGGAGAGCAGTGAGCAGCTGGCGGGATTGGATTCGCAGAGCACGCAGCATCCACTCACACGTACACAGGCACGCACACGGGCAAACGCTCAAAGGCGCACACATGCCAGAGCAATCGCGTGCTCACATGATCCCGCCCTCTCACCAAGCAGTGTCCTTATTCTTGTGAATGAGATTCCTGAAAGCCAATGATTGGGCATTTTGCCCTCTGGCCTCTAATCTCACAGACCAATTAACTCCCTCGCAGGACATAATCACATCTGCCGGTTTGAACAACATTAATAAACAATGGCGGCATTGTCGGAGTTGGAAAAATGGCCGACATCTCTGACTGGCATGTCCAAAAGATAAACAGTAACCCCCCCCTCTACTGGCTGTTTCTGGTCCTCCCTCCCATGGTCGCCAGTAAACGGTTTTAGTGTCATTGAGGCGTGAAATGCAGGCCCATCAACTTCCCATCAGGTGCCACAGTTGCAGGAGGTGCGTAAGCTAACACCGCTGGGCCGTAAAACTGCTCCTCCCCCGTCAAACTTGTGTCGGCTGTGTTTGTGAACTGGACCCCTTCTCTCCCCTCCCAAACCCACAGCGAACTCAACCCTGCCCCCACCAACCCAACATCTATACACATGCACAGAAACAGTATCTATGGCCTACCATGCCATTACTAACATACATTTACTAATGCATACACCTACATAGATACAGTATATACTGTACCAAAAATACACCGTACACATACACAGATATATACTGTGGGCTCCAAAATTACTGACACCTTTGACTGGCAATGAATGAAAAATACAAAAAAAACATATATGAACAATATAATTATAGAGAAACGGAATATACCAACATGTGTGAAATACTTTATTAATGTTTCGATGGAAACAATCAAAAACACTTAATGCAAAATAAACTTCAACAAAATCACTAATAATTGGCACCCTTCATTTAGTACTTAAATCCTCTGGCAAGGATAACAGCATGAAATCTTTTCCTGTAATTTTTTTTTTATTTATTAAGGCACACATTTGGGGGCATTTTGAACCATTCCTCCGAGCAGATCCTTTCAAGATCCTTCACATTCTTGGGTTTGCATTTATCAACTGCCCTCTTCAACTCAGCGCACAGGTTTTCAACTGGATTGAGGTCTGGCGACTGAGATTGCCAATGCAGAATGTTGATTTTGTTGCCACAGAACCATTTCTGCGTGGATCTTGAGGTATGCTTTAGGTCATTGTCTTGTTGGAATGTCCACCTACAGTCAAGTCCAAGCCTTCTGGCGGAGGCAATCAGATTTTCAGCCAAAATATTCTGATACTTGGTGAAATTCACTAATCTTAACCAGTCCCCCTGGACTTCTTGGATTAATACAACTTGGATTAAACAACAAACAGTCCCCTGTATTCTGAAGTCAGGTTCAATCTAACAACCCGCCTAAATTTTGATCCTTATTTAACTAAACCCCACTTAGACCGATGTTCCCATCTAAGTGGGGTTTAAATCAGTTATAGTTTCTGAAAGTGAGGTTTAGTTAAACCTCAGTCTAAGTGTAATCTTCAACCCCATTTCCAGAAAAGCTGGGACGTTGTGTAAGATGTAAATAAAAATAGAATGCAATGATTTGCAAATCATTCAAACCCTACGTTTCATTGAAAATAGTGCAAAGACAACGTATCAATTTTTGAAACTGAGAAAATTTTTTGTTTTTTGAAAAATTCTTGCTCATTCTGAATTTTATGACAGCAGCATGTTTCAAGAAAGTTGAGATAGGGGCAATGTTCGCCACTGTGTTGCATCACCTTTTCATTTAACAATACTCTAAAAGCATTTTGGAGCTCAGGTGACCCACTGCTATAATTTTGGAAGCAAAATGTTCTCCTATTCTTGCTTGATAAAGACTCTCCGCTGATCAACACTTTGCAGACTCCTTCGTCAGATTTTTTTTTCATAAAGCACCAACTATTTTCAGTGGATGACAGGTCTGGCCTGTTTAGCACCCGGCCTCTTTTACTACGGAGCCATGTTGTTGTAATACGTGCAGAATGTTGTGTTTGGCATTGTTTTGCTGAAATAAGCAAGGCCTTCTCTGTCTAAGATGCCTGGGTGGCAGCATATGAAGCTCTAAAACCTGTATATATTGTTCAGCATTAATGATGTCTTCACAGATGTGCAAGTTACCCTTGCCATGTGTAATAATGCGCCCCCATACTATAAAGGATGCTGGCGTTTGAACTGTGTGCTGATAACAAGCTGGATGGTCCCTCTCCTCTTTAGCCTTGAGGACAAGGCATCCATAATTTCCCAAAATAATTTCACATTTTTCATTGGTCAGACCATCGGACCATTTCCCACTTCACCTCAGTCCATCTTAAATGAGCTAGAGCCAAATGAAGGCCATAGCATTTCTGCATCTTGGTTTAATATTTGCATGGCAGAGTTTTAACTAATATTTGTGGATGCAGCGACAGAAGACGTTCGCATGCAGTGGTTTACAGAAGTGTTCCTGAGCCAATGCAATGATTTCCACTTCAGAATCCCGCCTGTTTTTAAGGCAGTGCTGATCATGGCCATTCAATAGTGGTCTTCAGTCTTGTCTCTTTTGTACAGAGATTTCTCTGAATGCTCTGAATCTTTTGATAATGCTAGGTTGACATTATGTTCCTGGCGGCCACGGCAGCCCCATTTGCCCGAAACGTGGTGTGCCATGGGATTTTGGCCATTTCTTCTCTGTATTCAAGTCTTGGCAAATTTTCTCACGGTCTATCATGGTATCCGTGACGGGCCGTGGGGGGAAAGGGGCTGCTGAGTCCCGGAGGCTCCAAGGCACACTACGGTTCGGCCCGCGGTCTACCACGGATGCCAGTACGTTCTCTGCCAACCCGTCAACGTTCTGATGGGGTCCCTCATGTTTCTCATGCTCTGATCAAGGTCTGACACATTTCTCACGTTCTGATCAAGGTCTGACACATTTCTCACGTTCTGATCAAGGTGTGACACATTTCTCACGTTCTGATCAAGGTCTGACACGTCTTTCACGTTCTGTCAAGGCTTTCTAAGGATGAAACGTGGGCGCCGGGCAGCTTTGGAGCACGTTTGTGCCCACGGTATAAAAAGAAGGCCTCCCAAGCAATAGCAATCATTCAAAGGCAGTGGCAGGTGGTGGACAGAGAACAAGGAGGGCAATAAATATGTCTTTAAACTGCTTATTAGTCTTGATCTGTTTTCAGTCAATTTCCCTGGTAAAAGACACTGTAACTCACCCCTCTCAGGTGTAGCTAATTGTCTTCGTTAAAACGAGAAATCAAACGCATCAGTTGAACACAAAAAAGAGCGCATTTCAATCTTTTTCAATTAAACAATCATTACGCACAGGTTTGACGACTTGCTTAGGATGTAACAAAATTTAACGCGGAAAATCCACAGTGGTTTTTTCGTGAAGAGCTGCCTATTAAGGCATGTGAATTAAACATTTTTTTAGAATTTATTATTCACTCGCCTAAACATTTCATCATAAGGGAAACTAACATGTTGACCAAGAACAATGATTGAAATCGGCTCACTAATCTCATCCGTTTCAAGGGATGTTTTCCGCCCCCTCGGTTTTCCATCCACCACCCGCCACTGTTCAGAGGTGTATAGTAACAAAGTACATGTACTTCGTTACAGTACTTAAGTAGTTTTTTTTTTTTGAAGATTTGTACTTGAGTTTTTTTTTTTTTTTTTTTTTTTTAACCGGGACTTTTACTCTACTACATTTAAAAGATAAAAAGTATACTTTTACTTTGTTACTTTGACACTGGCCACTTCGTTACTGGTTACAAATTAAAACATGAATGTAATTCACCATTTAAGGATTATCTAGACGTGGCGTGTTCGAGAAGAACAACGGTGCTAGGCAGGGTATCTTAAGCGCTTTGTGCAGATGTGTCCGCCAGCGGACATGGAGCTGCAAATTTACGCATGCAGTTACAATATTCTATCACTAGATGGCACTCCCGGATCAGTTATTGAATATTCACAAGCAAGCCGAGCTCGAACACGGTTTAGAATATGGAAGAGTTCACTCCAATCACTGTTTTTCAGGAGTTGCCTGAATTAAACTCCTCAGCTAAGCCTGATGTGCAAAATGCTCAATATACTTTGCAATTTTACATTGAGAAACGTAATTTTAAATTGTTGAACTATTAGCTCATGCATTCTTTCCCTGAGTGGTGAAGCCAGTGCCATCTTTATGTCTGAAAGACTTTTTATACCCCATCATGTTACTGAACTGTCGCCAATTAACTTAATTTGCTGTGAGATGTTCCACCAGGTGTAGTTTTTGGCATCATTCAACTTTTCCAGTCTTTTGAGCCCATGTCCCAACTTTTTTGAAGTGTGTTGCTGGCATCAAATTCAACATGAGCAATTGTTTTTCAAAAAACAATAAAATTTCTCACTTTGAACACTTGATATATTGTCTTTGCACTATTTTCTATTAAATATAGTGTTTAAATAATTTGCAAATCATTACATTCTCTTTTTATTTACATTTTACACACCATCCCAAGTTTTCTGGAAATGGGGTAATAAGTGTGATTTAACTTAAAACCTGGTGTCTAAATTTAAACCAGAGTCTAAATGCCCTGGAGATGTAGTCTGCTTCTACTGCACATGCTCAGTATAGTGCAACCAAGTTTCTGCTACAATTTTAATTGTGATCTATGTGACCAGTGTTTGAACTATATCTGCTAAATCATCAAAATCCAAAAGCTGTAAGGGATGGGTGTCCAATCTCGTCCCTGAGGGGCCAGTATGGATCTTTATTACAGCCCAGGCTACGGTAGCTGATTGAACTAATTAAGTGATCAGGGGTTCAATCAAGACCTTGATAATTAAAAACAGGTGTATTAGTGTTGGGCTGCCACAAAAACCAGCTGCCACACTAGACCTTTATGGAAAATCTAGAACACCCCTGCTATAAGGCTAATTGGGATGCAGGGGAAAAACACTTCCCTGTAGAATTAGTTGAGGAAAGTGTAGTGATCTAAGAGAACAAAGAGAATGAGAAGGAGAAAAAGGTCGTGTAAGAAAGTTAAACCAAACCTAAACCGTCCCTATACCTAGTTTAAAAATGCATAGAAAGTTAGACCACACTTAGACCGAGGTCTACGTTTAACCTCTCATCAGAAAGTGAATCATAAACCCCAGGTTTAAGAATCAGTAGAATCAATAAATAAACTTCACTTAAAACATACTTAGAATAGGGTCGAACCTGACTTCAGAATACAAGCCAGTGACTTTAAGGTCACTTTATCAAGAAATACTGTTTTTATAAAGTACAATCAAAATAAAAACTGTTAAATTTCCTGTCGAAAAAAAATAAAATTCAGAAACAATGTTAGCAAGTTGGATGAAAAATACAGCGAGAAGAGTAATACAGCTGCACTAGGTCAAAACAGGCAGGGCACCCAGCCCGGGTTAGTGGCGCTGTGATGTCAGCGGGCTGTAAAATTTCAGTCATACATAACTACTTGTGAAATCTCATCTAATCAAGTGAATGGCAGACGTGTAAAGTTGAAATAAATGTAAATGCTCTAAAATTATGATTTTTTTAAAATGCACAGTTTAGAAAACAGAAAAATACAAAGAAATCTTCAAATGGAAATGAAGTGTAAGTCCGAGTTTGAATGGAGTCTGTAGGTGAAGTAGCTCGAGGTGCGGAAGAGAAATAAGCAGACGAAGAAGTAAACGGTTGAAAAACAACACTGCGCTTCTTCACTAATAACTGTAAAAGTGCAAGATGGTGTTCCTAATTTATAGGCAAAGGGTAGTCACGCCAAATATTGATTTGATTTAGTTTTTAACAGTTTGCATGTCTTTGTAGTATATTCTTCAACATTTAGCAACCCAAATGTTTTTTGGAAGAATTTTCAACTCTCAGAATTGTTTTGTGGTCCCTGGGAATGTAAACTCTTGCACTGTACATACAGTATATGTACTCCATCACATACACCCCCTACACTGACATACATGAACACTGATGCACTTTCACATAAATATGCATACAAACCATGTACGCACGCACACACACACACACACACACACACACACACACACACACACATACCATGCGTAAATGCACACACCCACTCACCGCATGCAAATACACACACACACACACATGCTCCCCACTGGGAGCTCTGTTGTTAGAGGACTCCTGCTGAGCAGGGAACAAACTTCAAAGATGCAGAGTTGAAAGACAGAAAGAGAGAGCACACGGAGAGAAAGAAAAAGAGTGTGGGAGAGAGCGGGCGATTAGCTGAAGGGATGAAGAAAGAGGGGAAGGGAGCTGAAATGTAGGGACTGGGGAGGAGGCGAAATGAGAGCAAGAAGCGTGGAGAAACAGGAGGAGTATAAATTGAATTCATTTTCATTTCTTGCTCCTGACATCTGTGCATTGAAACATAAAACTGTTTTTCTTCTTTTTCTTCTCTCTTTGTCTGTTGTTGATTTGTGCCTCCTTTGTTATGTACTCTACTGTACACAGTTCGGTAATTCTAATATATGCTTTCCATGGCAACCTGAAACTGAAACATGAGAAAATTGAGAGAGACAAGAGCAGGACTCGGAGTCTGAACCGAAAAGAACGAGTTGGGCCATGAGAAATGAGAAGAGACAGGTGACCTCGGGAGAGGGGGGTGTGGGCGGTGGAGGGGGGTGGGGGCTCTGTGCTGCAGGGTGTCCGTTGGGAGGAGTCCGGCAGAACACTGTGCCAACTTGTCATATTCGTCATGAAGCCACAAAGCCTGTACCGGCTTGTTTTTAACACTCCGTGCCCACAGAGCTCGCTTGACCACACAAACAGGAGAGAATGTCAGAACATCAAGAATAGGTGTGTGTGAGAAACAAGCAGCAATGACAATGGACATGCTTGTTCCACTCTTTACTCTGTAATTATAATGCATAATAAATCATCATTGAACTTCCCCACACCCATATCTACCTCCTATTTTCCACATTGTATGCGTATTTAACCTTGTTCTCAATGGCGGCATCTGGCAAGTTCCTGACAATGCAATGTAATTGTTTTCTTTTCAAAAAGCTACATGGCCACCCTTTTGTTAAATAATTCAGTCTATAAATTCATTTAAAAGAGCAGAGTAAACACGATAGAGAAAGAATGTATTTGCTGCCAGGATTAAAAAATAAATGGAAAATGATTCTCATAGTGCTAAATCATTCTTCAAATGTTTGAATCAAGCATTATTATTATTATTATTATCTGCATCCAATGAACTAAAAACAAACTGAAAAAACATTAAAAGTAGTGAAAATGGGATCCAATTTACTGTGCCTGGGCAAAGACAACGAAAATGGTAAAATTGCCATAAAATTCTTCCTTACATTGCTTATTTATTAAAATATGGTAGTTTAGCCACATTACATAAGCCATAAGTTTGTGTCATGTTTGCAACAAAGAGGATCTAGCAATCCCTGTGCAAGACCAGACAGCACTGTTAGCAATGAATAAGAATTTTAAACAACTGCCGAGTCAATCTGAGTGAGCTTACTGATAAAAAAAAAAAAATCCCATAAATCAAACGTTTGCTTTAAAGAGATACAAATTAATGCCAGTACACCTGTGCGCTTGTTTCATAAGACTTTAGGGCTGAGCAGCTGGAAGTACAGTCAGATACAAATGCACAACACCCTAGAGTGGTGAGAAGGACAGATGTAATTATCAGCATCCGCATTTCAATTTCTCACTTTTTATATAAGACCATAGATCTTGATCGGAGACATTCAGAAGCAAAATATTAACATATTTTGAACAAAGAAAACGGCAGGCCGTTGAACTTTGCAACCCCTCTTAAGCCTCTACCACAAATCGTAGCGCTGTCAGTTCACCTCAGGTATAATCGGCTCCATGTGTGAAACCTAATATCTCCAAAGGTGGGTGAGGCTCTCTGATGTCATGTCTGTGTGTTTGGACAGAACTTACCAGGAATCTTAAGACATATTATTAAAGCATGACCAAACTGACACTGGAACAGTTGAACCGAAAAGCTGAATAGCAATTATGTCACAATGAACACAAAAAGAGACGCGACATAGCCTGGAGCGGACATCAAAAACGAGGCTTTCGCCATAGGAGCCCAGCATCTTAAATAGGAGATAACTAGCACCCAGAACACGTAGTTCGTTTTTAATTTCCCACCCTAAATAAGCCAGTGCACCACGAGTGAACTTGTCGCTCAAAAGAAGCCACGATTCCTCCATGCAGAACTGGCGGAGTTGAGGAAGACATACCACGAGTCCTGCTTTCTGGGAGCCCTGGTATGTCCCAGTCTGAGGATGTGGCTGAGATTATTACTACGACTATTGCCAGGCTTGCTATTTTCTTACTATACCTCACCTGTGGTATTAACACTGAGAATATAATGCTAGCAAATTAATGCTAGAAAATGCAAGATAGCAGCATATTTTAGCTGCGTTCTTGGGTGTTGTGCTGAATCAGGTTCCTGCTATAGTTTTGGAGCAGTGCTATTGTGTACAAAAATACCTGCATTTCCACTGCTATTGTTATAAATGTAGCATTAGCACAGTATTGTATCAGGCCACATACTTGCTCACTCAATGGGCATTTTATTAGGAACACCAAACTGATACTGGGTAGGGCCTCTCTTAGCAGTCAGAACAGCCTCAGTTCCTTGTGGCATGGATTCCAAGAGATGTTGAAAACATTCCTTTTGAGATTTCGGTCTTTTTCAGATTCATGTTGGAATGATTGACCCGCATAACTTCTGAAATTTTATCAGGTGCACATTTTTGCCCTGAATCTTCCAACTGCATCGTTAACTACATTGTGCTGCATTATACTTCAAGACATTACACATCTCACATCACATTCAGTAGTTTACAGCACAGGAGAAAGCCAGGTCAGAGGTAACAGACGCACAATATTTGTGACATGCACCCTGTATCTGTCTCAGAGCAAATATTCACAGACCCATGCCATGTTAAATGGGTTTCACACAATAGGTAGAAGCCCAAAAGTTGTGCACGATCACTTTTTACTCTGCGCACAGGGTCAAAAGTGACAGTTATTCGGGGGAAAAAGTGACACATTGGTTCGGGACTCCGCGTTGGGCGAAACCCTTCTCCACGTTAAAACCCTGGCAGCCGCCGAATCCCAGGGGAAATGCATAATTAGCGCTACCACAGAAAGGCAGGCCTCAGTTGGCAAGAAGTACCCAGTTCATCACGCAACAGTGACTGTTGGTCAATCAGGTCACCGTCCTCCAGCAGCTACATTAGCGGTACAGTCCTCCGGTGCGAGGATTAAGCTGCACAGCTGGTGGGCTGTAGTGTGAGAAGGAGCAGCTGCTGGCAGCACGCATACGACCTCGCTAGCATGTGCCGCAATGTTCTGGCCAAGGATGCTGTATCAATAAGCAAGGCTTTCGGCTGCACGGGGAATTCCATCAATCTTTTCATGCTGTTTCATGAAATAAAACACTCATGCAAAATTTCCAGGCTGTTTATTTCCAGATATGCTTCTTCTGTTGGCCGCGGCTGGTCACAGCAGACGGATTAAATATATTGTTGAGTGATTCCCCGACCTGCATTTGCATGAGGGTTTCCTCTCTGTGCCTGGATGCTTCTGCCATCACGTGTTTCCAGCTCCGCAGCTCTCCAGTAGCTTCATTGTTATTTGTTTCCGGAAGAAGGAAGCAAAAAGGAAACTGCTGGCACATTTTGTCACTGCCTGTCATTTTTATCATTTATTAGCAGCTCATTTCTAAGCCTTTCCCGTGATTAATGAAACCAAGGACTGATCTTGAACCTTGAGGAAATGTTGTTTGGAAAACTGCTAGTCTCAGCAACCCCCAGTCCTCACAAACACAAGCACGCAGTGACTCTTACCAAAAACATGATGTTATTTGATTTACTAGGGCACGGGTCAGATCCTTTTCACTGCAATAAATTTGGGAAATGAGTCAACAAATGGATGAAAGCCAACAAAATTTACAGGAGGGTTGGTTTATTTAATTTGTTTCCAGATTTTGTTGAATTTAAATAAAATCAGCTCGATCTCTGGAGTGGGCCATTCATGGAACATTTCCACTCAATGTGATGGGGAAAAGCAATGTTGGAAGGACTAATTTTTTTTTGCCCTTTCCTGGTCATGAAGAAAGAGCCTTACAAAAATACACCAAGATCAATATCTCATATCCTGTGTCTGAACTGTCTTACTCTTTATGGCGGGACAGTTTATGCAGCTGACAGTGCTCCAGACGTAGGTTCCCCTTCCCGTAGAATGCTTAACCACAAATTTAAAAAGCCTCAGTCAGAGGCAAGCACTGTCCAATTATACATCACCCCATGGGGATTCTACCGCCAGCTTAGGAGTGACACAGTTCAGATTAATTTCAGGCATTTGAGTGCTATACTGCACAGTACTCATGTAAACAGACACTTTGGATGGCACAGTAATAACTTACATCGAATTTAACCTTTTTTTTTTATTCCAAATAAATTAAAGTCTCATTCCAGAACTTGTGACCATGAAAACATTTAACATTCACTCCACATTCCTAATAACTGACTCAATGTTGATACGCAATAAAAGGAACCTGACAAATTCTAATTACTGCCTAAGATAGGATGGACAACGATGTTACACAAAATATCAAGATGACTAAGGTATTAATGATTATGACCAATGTTTGATTGGGATACTGCCACTACTTTCAGAACAAGAGCCAAACACAGGTTACAAATACAGCCGAAAAGGCTTGAGACTTTCATTCAAAGGCACTTTACCAAAGCTTGGTTAGAAGAAGCTAAGCTCCTTCAGGCTAAGCTTAGTCCAAGGGCTGGGTCTGAAGTCAGTAACAAGGATAAGAAGCCATATGAAGCAAACACAGGCAGGTGCACACCTTTGAACTGAGGTGCAGGAGAGACTGGAAGGAGGCACTCGCCAGGACCACAAACACTGGGAGGAGATTCGTTATTACATAGTAATTTGTAGTTTAGAAGCTTACACCAAGGATGGGAATGAATAATCCAGCCAAGGGAAGATGTAGACCAGGAACTTAAATACACAAGACAACAATAAACAATAGGGAACAGGTGAGAGCGAGAGCACAAAGGGAAGGGAGAAGCACATAACAATAATTAAATAATGCAAATCACCTCAGGAAACTGAAGGAGAAACTGGCGAGGACAGCTGGATTGTGTGGGTAAACAATTAAGAAAGACTCAGGATTAGGTGGATTGCGTGACAAGAAGTCTCAGAAACCCGATAAAAATGGAATATCTCATAATCGTACGTGGCAAATACATGGCCCTCTTTAAAAATGTGATGTTTCATCTATTTAATGGTAGCTTATTGTATTTGCCCATGTATCAGCCATTGTCACACTATTTTTATTATAATGTGCCAGTCAAAATTTTGGACGTGCCCACTTTTTCAAATAAGCATTGATTAGAAAAAGCAACAAAAAAGCTTTCATTCCACAAAAAAAAAAAATCTCCGAATCATAAATTCTTTGAAATTACTACCATTTGCAATAAATACTGCAGAGTATACTCGTATAACTTTTTTTTTTGAAGGCAGTCCCCTTTCCCACAGCTGCACTAAACTGTCAGTTTGCTTCTCCTTCACCTTTTTCCTCCAATATGTGCTAAATTAGCTTTACTTCCATCCACATTTTTGGAAAATTGAAAGAGTTTTCTGGTCTTCTTTTTTCCAAACATTAATTTTTTTAATCAATCCCCAAACTTTGACCATTATCCTGAGAAGTAAATAATAATTATTATTATTATTTTTTTTTTTTTTTTTATAACTGCAAACTATTTATGCCTTAAACTGTTCCATTTGAGGTTGCTAGAAAGGTTTAACCACTTAATTTTCAACAAAGACAGCACTAAAACTCAAATAAAGCCTGCCCAAACTACTGGCTGGTATTGCACGTGTATTTTATTCAATATACATTCCTGGTGGTTTTATTTCAGGGTATGTCCTGCATGGATAAATGCAGTGGTGCCCTGAATTACAATGTCAATGACCCTGGCCCCAGAGTTTCTCATTATGAATGAGCATGCACTGTTATTGGCGTCCAGAGGTAGGTTACTGCCCTCAGACTTTCCTCAAGTTAATGTGTTCTCGGGAATGTGCACAAATTACCCAAATATCTGAAGTAGATTCAAAATTAAGTTGTAGTTCCTCAGTCTTCTCCCTATTACAAGACAAGACGTGTTTTTATGATGTAATTTATATCACAAAAAGACGGAAATATTAAGCACTTTGCTGAACTTGGCAAGGAATCCAAAGAGGTAATCTTTTCAAGGATAAGTGTTTGGTTTTGTTCCCAGGCAAATTGAAGGATTAATGGATAAGATTTATAAAGCAATTTGCTTTAGGTGGGGGTCGCTTCAAAAGGCCTTACGCTCAAATAACTCATTATCATGATTGGAAGCGCACTGTGCAGGTTAAGGGCAAGGGTTTATGAAGTCTGGATGGGGACGTGTACCCTCCGCCTATGCAGATAGGTATGAAGGGAGCCTCAAAAATGCCCATTTTACCAACACTGTTCTTTGGTCCATAGAACACCGGCCGACAACCCACACAATCTCTCAGTGTCTTCAGGGTCACAGGAAGTGACCAAATGACGATGCTTTTCTCAGTGCTGTGTGTGGGGCTCAATTCTCAATTGCTCAGCCCCACAAATTTGGAAACCCCCCCCACTATAAGAACTATAAGGACTGTTTCATATCATCTGTCAGATATTTGGAGGAGTCAACAGCTAAAATACAGGTGCTCATGCAGACACACACATCACACACACACAGTCTCACATGCACACACACACACAAGCACACACACGCACACACACACACACACACACACACACACACACACACACATATACCCCTACCTCCCTCTCCTGCTCTCCTCTTAACAACCCTGAACAATACTGCCTTCAAGGATTCAGATTCCCCCCCCACTACCCTTAAACTTCTTTCAAACATGACAACCCTCTTACCTCATCCTGGAAGAATCTCTTTATTAGTTTTTACACCCAACATTGATTTTTTTTCCCTCTTTTTATCTGTAGCACACTCAACTCCCAAGTACTTGGAAGTAAACAGATAACAAATAAAACTTCCCCTTCAAAGTCTGAAAGATGGACGAGTCACTGTTTTCCTTGTAGTAAAGCATCTGTGTGCGTTACACATCAGTTCTCACTGGTTTTCTCTAAATTTCTTACAGTCAGTTTTCTGTTGTTTTTTACATTTATAGGGTCTTAAAAATTTGTTCTTTTCCAGAGTACATTTAGCAGTGTTTGTGATTCTAAAGTAATTATTTGCTTATTTTTTGTAACTTTTTTGTAAAGGACTCAGGAATCTGTATTCATCAGGTCAACAATAATCTGCACCCTATCGTACCTCCCGCCTCACACAAGCCAGTCATCAGCAGTGTGCGCCAACAGAAGAACACGCTAACTGGCTCCCAGCAAGATTCTGTCTCAACACCGTGACAGTCAAAGCAAGAAAACTACCCTAAAATCTGCCAAACCCAAAAACCGCATGTCTCTCTTTTGTGGCGACTGCAAACCAGCCCAGTGACACTCCCAAAGTTCCTCCCAGTCAAAACTGCTTCTGCTAAAAGCCCACAAAAAATACATGTATCTATATCAAACCTGTTCTGGGAAATTACCATTAAATGCGATGTGCTCTCATATTTCAGCTCAAATTCCTGCCTGCGAATGGAGGAGATGATGTCATACAGGATAGTGCCCTTTTGAGGGGGTCAAGCCACAACTTAAAACTTGTGACAGCTGCCCTCAAAGGTTGGCCTAAATTTATGTACAATGTCCCATCCTCCCCCCTCCCCTAGAACAAAGTTATTCTGTAATTTCAAGCCTCAGAGCCTGTCAAGTACACCCGGCCACAGAAACACAAGGCATCCGCCTCTCCATTGAACAGCTTGGCCAACATTTTATACAATTGAAAATACGTTTCCTTCCTAATGTGGGGAAATTAGTTGAAGAATTTGTTTCTTTTCTCACTTGAATTTTTTGTCAATCAGTTACGGGAGAGAATTAAAACACATGAGAAACAAGGGAAACTCCGTCAAATTTATTATGCAAAGCGAGTAGTAACGTGCGTTGAGGATTTAATAGAATCTGGGGCCAATTATAGCTCAACATAAAGTAAAATTATTCAAAACTAGACGAAATTCTTTTGCTATCTGTATTTTGTATTCCAATAATACTCCACTACGTATCCAGTCTGAAACAGAAATGCATGCCGTCACACACAGAAAGTAGATCCTGCTGTTGTGGTATTTATGACAGTCCTTCCTTATTCCCAGAAAATAGAGAGAGACCTTGAGCACACCCAGATTTACCTGGCACAGGTGACGCATCCCTTTCACAACAGAGGTGTAGGGTGGGGCAGTTTGACAGTCAGATGGACAGAGAGACAGGAGATTCACATTACAGACAGTCAAAGAAAGAAGTGCTTTATTAAACGGATGTTCTTGTAGATGTTATTTATACAGAGGGAGAATCATACTTTAGACAAGAAATGGGGTTTTTAAATTCATGTCTTAACAAGTGACTTTTAAATCTTATTTTGGCTCATATTTCACGATGAGCAAGTAAAGAGGATGGGGGTAAAGGGCCACTTGAATGCAAAAGAAAATCACGTTAACACCCACCAAGAGACGCATATACACATGCTTGCCATCTAAGGTGAGATGGGATACATAGAGTCCTCACCTTTCAAAGCCTGGTACTCTTGAGGTGATTCCATTTGCTTGCTTAGCAGTCATATACTGTAACTAATTCATTCAGTAACTAATCAATGCTGATTAGTAGAAAGACTCTCCGGTTTATATTTAGATTGTATAATCACTCATTGCATCACAAATTTCAGAAGCATTTTTCTATTTGCAAAAATGATTTTTTTTTTAATTAAAAACTCTAGAAGAGCCTGAACATCAAATGGCCATTAAACAGTGCAGATTTCTGTAAACATGTTTGCTACTGGAAGTAGGCCCATGGCAATGTCACTCCAATGCAACAAACTCTTATGTTGCATTTAAAGCTAGTTCTATGTGTTTGACCAAGTTTTTTTTCTAAGAAAATCACGTTAACTTTACCCTCCCATTACGGTAGTGTTAAAAGTATTTGATCGCTTTTATTTTTAGCATATTTGTAACACTAGCATTTTTCAAACCATCCAACTAATTTTAATTTTAGAACCCGATAACCTGAGTAAACACAAAAGTTTAAATGATGATTTCATTTATTGAAGAATAAAAGCCATCAAACCCTATCTGGCGCTAAGTGAAAAAAATTATTGCCCCCTTAGTTATTAAATCCACCTATTAAACAATATTTAATTAATAACATTAAGTTTCACTAGACACACCCAGGTATGATTGCTTCAAGCCCTTTTGAATCTAAAGATCACTTAATAGAATTTGCCTGGCAATGTGATGTAGGCAAAAAGCTGCACATGATGCTGTGATCTTAAAGTAAAAGTTTACCCAAAAATGAAAATTCACTCATCATCTACTCACCCCAAGGCTAATCGAAGGGTCCGTGGATTTCTGTCTTCCTCAAAACACTTTTGGAGTTACAAAGAAAAACAGCATTGAAGACAAATCTAAATCAATTGAAGTCATTGGAGACCACTTTTTCAAGTGTAAGAAACAACATTTAAAAACCATTAAATGCCTCCATACTGCTCGTGCGGTGTAATCCAAGTGTAAATCCAAGACGTCTTTTCACAATATTTTTAGCCTAAATGTCCAATGTAGCCACTTATAAATGCGCTGTTCAGTCAGTGAGTACTAACATTCAAAACTGCAGCGCCTTTCTCCAATTGGAGATATTTAGGGCCGTTGCAGCATTATTTGTCCTCGTTGGCCACCGTAGCTAGAGGTCTTGATTTTTAAACTTCTTTCGTGAAAATGACCAAGGCTCCTAGCTAAGTGGCTACATTGGACATTAAGGCTAAAATATCGTGAAAAGACGTCTTTACGAGTCAAATTTGAATGTTGGGGCTTACGGACCTTGGATTACGCCACACAAGCAGTATGGAGGCATTTTGTGGATTTTAAATGTTGTTTTTTACGCTTAAAAAAGTGGTCTCGACTGACTTCAATTGATTTGGATTTGTCTTCAATGCTGTTTTTCTTTGTGACTCCTAAAGTGTTTTGAGGAAGAAAGAAATTCCTGGACCCTTCAATTAGCCTTGGGGTAAGTAGATGATGAGATAATTTTCATTTTTGGGTGAACTTTTCCTTTAAGACATTCAAGTACTGATGAGAAAAAAACAGTTGTTAACATCTATCAGTCTGAAAAGGGTTAAGAAGCCATATCTAAGGCTCTGGAACTCCAGTAATCCACAGTGAGAGCCATAATTTACAAATGTAGAAAACTTGGAACAGTACTGAATCTTCCCTAAAGTGGCCAGTATAACAAAATTCCTCCCAGACCGCTTCCATAACTCATCTAGAAGGTCACAAAAGAACCCGGACAAACATCTAAAGGGCAGCAGACCTCGCTTGCCTCAGTTAAAGTCAGTGTTCATGATTCAACAAAAAGAAAGAGACTGGGCAAAAATGGCATCCGTGGCAAAGCAGTAAGGTAAAAACTGAAAACTCATATTTGCCAAAAAATAATTTGATGACCCCCCAAGACTTTTGGGGAAATATTCTATGGGCAGATAAGTAAAAAGTGGAACTTTTTGGAAGAAACTGGTCCTATAACATCTGGCCCAAAGCTGCCCCAGCCTTCCACAATAAGGACATCATGCCAACAGTCAAATACAGTGGTGATGGTAGTGTGATGGTCTGGAGCTGCTTTGCTGCTTCAGGACTAGGGCAACTTACCATAATTGATGGAACCATAAATTCTGCTCTTTGCCAGTACATCCTGAAGGAGAATGTCCTGTCATCAGTTCATGACCTAAAGCAGTTGGGTTATGCAGCAGGACAATGATAAAAAGCAAACAAACAAGTGCACCGCTGAATAGCTCGAAAGAAACAAAATGGAGGTTTTGGACTGGCCTAGTCAAAGTCCTGACTTGAATCTGATTTAAATGCTGTGGCACGACAAACAAGCAGCTCATGCTCACAAACCCTCCAATGTGGCGGAATTAAAACAATTCTACAAGGGAGAGGGGCCTAAATTCCTCCACAGCTATGTAAAAGACTCTTTGCCAGCTATCACAAATAACTGATTACAATTGTTGCCGCTAAGGGAGGAACAACCAGTTCTTGGATGGGGGGGGGGTGTTCACTGTCATTGTCTTGGTCTTGTATTAAAATAAGTTTGATGATCTAAAGCATTTAAATGGGTCAAGTAAGCAAAAAAGTTGAGGTAATCAGGGAGATGGCAAATACTTTTTCATTTCACTTTATCTTCAAATTAGCTAAAATTTATTGGTTTGGAGTCAATTAAGACCACCAAAAAAAAAAAAAAAAAAACCTACGGAAAATGATAGTCACTGAAAGCATTACCTAAGTTTCTCTCTATGCTATTTTTAGGCCTCTCTACTGACCATATTAACCCTATTCCTGTGTTTTGGGGTCCCCAAATAATAAACAAAAAAGTTCTGCAAAGTAATAAAATTAGGTGATTTTCTTGTGACTTAAATTTTGAAGGTTTCATATAAGATCCGAACTGTGCCATCAAAATGGTGATAATATTGTTATATGAATTTATATTATAATCACAAGATCCAACAGTAATAAGAGATAAATGATTTTTCATGTGCAACACATTTGTCATGAAAATGGTAGGAAAACAAGCTTGGGGTTCATTGGACCCCAAAACATGGGCAACATAGGTAAAAAAAAGAAACATATGAATAGGGTTAATAGCCCAATAAATAAAACATGACTCCACCCACCCTCCCCTCATGCATCAAGTATTGAGTTTACATGACCATTGCGAAATGAATGAGAATGAATATGAAATAAATGAAAAATGATTGAGAAAGTGCCTTCAGTATTTGCTAACACAGCAAAAACGAGATCAAAATACTGGCTTTATCTCACAATAGGGCATGGGGCCAAAATTACCGCAACAACAACTATGCATACAATATGTGTACAGAACATAAATTTTTTTTCTTGAATTCATTTTATGTTTTGCATGCGAAATTCATTAAAATTTTGCTGAAAAAGTATGATGACCATGTTTTTTAAAGATGGTAAGCATTGAATGGGGTCAATTTGACTCTGTGTGAGAAAATAATTATTTTGCATTAGTATTCTGTTTGAACTGGACAATGAGTGTGATGTGTGTGTGTGTGTGTGTGTGTGTGTGTGTGTGTACTGTTTGTGAACAAAGAACAAAAAAAAAAAAAAAAAACACATCTGGAACATCTTTGCAGAATGCCCAGAATGTCCTGTGGCTAAGATAAAGGGATCGGGCACCAGTACTTAAACAGATAATGAGGAACTGGACAATGAGTTTCTGACAAACAACATGCCCTCACCTTGGCAGAACTGCGGCAAACTGGGAAAGAGCCTCAGAGACTGTCTCTCTGAACTCTTACTGATTCAGGTGTTGCTCTCCACTCTTTGTTATATTGCTGCAATACTTAATTAAGTCTTACAAGGACATCCACTGTGTTTTCATGCATCATGAAAGTGTCCTAATTATACCCCAACAACCCCAAAAAACTGTATGTTCCAACCTTTAAATTGTACCCTTTACTGTACCTGGAATAACTCGTAGAATAGACTAAAACCTGACACACTGATTTCGACAGAGTAATTCAAAAACTTGGTCTGAGGTGATTTGATTTTAAGTGTATCTGTTTTACAGGTCTCACTTGAATAAGATCTTGGTCTCAAATGCTATTACCGGAAATGAAGCTCAGAGTAAGAATATATTTTTTTCCCCCAATTATTCAGATTATTGCCATTCTTATAATCTGACACCATAACCCTGTTATCTCTCAGTCATTCCTTAAGTATTTTTAAGATGGGTACTGAGCTTGATAATACAGTAAAGAATGTACTTGATTGTTAATCAGACACCATATCGGACTAAGTGTAAAGTAATCCTGCATCCAATGGTGAGGCTCCTTCCCACACTGATAGCATGTCTGTACATAAATACACACATACGTACATATTTCCAAAAATAGACAGGAACACACGCATACAAGTGCGCACATTTACTCCCGCGCTTATCCTATTCATGGCGTGCTCAGCTGGTTGCTGCAAAAGCAAAACAAAAAAGCCTGGAGTGCCGATGCTTTGCAGAAAGGCCACAGTCACTGTTTGTTTTTTCAGTGCCTTTGCATCACTAGTGGCAAAACCAAGACGAATTCAGTTCCTCTCAAGGACAGTCTCAGACCGTTTATATCTGTGTGTCAGCTTCAGTGCTTTTTCCATTTTATGATTTCCCCCATTTTCTCAGCAATTTGGAACGGCTGATCACAGCCTCGGTACAAAACATGTTCCAGATAACATACAACCTCCTCTCCTTATAGCACCACAGTACACCAGCTGCGTACACACAGACTCGAGTGAGAGGAGGACAATTCTCAGCTGAGCAGATGGACTTGCACTTGTGCGATAGACCAACAGGAGTCTCAGGTGCTTGAGAAGTTGATGCTATCTTTGCTGACTGAAATGCTTCCACTGCAGGGCAATACAGTTATTGTTAACTGTTAGTCACCCTGTGGGGCAGCTGCCGGCTCTCTTGTGGCGTAGACTCATTAACAGAGTAAGGCATCTGTCAAAACTCTCAAACCGAAGAAGCCACTGAGCATCCACCACCACCCCCAACTCAAATGGGTTAGTCCTTCCTTGCCTGTCACTAGCAGCTCATATCGAGGGCTAACTGCAATAAACAGTTATGTCCAATATATAACATCTGGACATAACTGTTTATTGCAGTCAGCCCTCGATATATTCTCCGCAAATACTTTGTTTCAGTGACACAGCAAGCAGAGGTTGGGCTCCCACCAATGCAACTGTGAAGTCAGTGGCAAGTTTACAGAGTTCAAAGAGCAGGCGTGGGCTGATGATAAACAGGGTGACCGTTGCCAAGAGAAACGCCCAAAGTGATTTCAGTCAGCAGATTTCCGAAGATTTGTCGCTGTCATGTTGGAGGGAGGCAAATGTTCGGGGTGCATCATTCTAAAGGGTTCTGGCAGCAGTAAAATCCCAAATCACAGAGGGCCAAAAACCTCTAGGGCAGGAATGTGATAAGTGAGCAGGAATTCTGGGTAATGAAGGCCACTCGCGCTCCGAGCCCTGACTATTCCAGCTGAATCCAATTCATCCCGAAATATGCGGTGCTTATGCTCACAGCCTGCCATATTCTTTCTTTCCTTCCGGGCAGTGCTACGACCCTCCACCACAGAGCCCGCTTGTGGTCCAGCCCTTTTCCAAAGGCAAGTTGGGCAAAGGTTAATGCAGCCCAGAATATATTCCGTTTATGCATTATGCTTCTTACTTTTTATGGTCTTCAGAAAAAAATGCACAGAAATAGTGGAGATTCCATTCAGCCCAACCACTGCATTCAGCCCAACCACTCGTGAACTTGTGACAATCAGAGTTCAGGCTGAAGAGTACAGCCTCAAAGGAGATGGTTGCTGGCGTACAGACAGTAGCCCTGAGGTGAAGTCCCACATGTGGAGTTAACCTCACCTCCGATCCCCCAGACACACTGCAAGCAAGGAGAGGCCACTGTTTTTCAGCCTTTAATCAGGCCTGCCTGAAGCGCACCAGCCCGCTGCTCCCACATCTAAACCAATTACAGACCATTGTTGCTGCCATGCTTTCATCGTACTTACATTTGGTTTTTTTGAGCATTCTTTTTTTTTTTCTGTGGGTTTATTTTTGGCAGAGTTTTGAGGAATTGAATAAGTCATATATGAAAAACGGGAAGCGAGTTAGCGGCTAGTCGGCTGAAAGTCAGAAAATCAACCCCCATTCGCGAGCCAAGTTGGTGCAGCCATTTGCATTTCCTTTTTGTTTCTGGCCGCAAACTGCAGAGTAATCTTCTGGGCTTATCGACACAGTTGAGCAATGAAGAAATAGATGAGGAGGGAGAACAGAAAAGGGATGGAGAAAGGGGACACATGTTAATCCTGTAAAGTAGCTGAAGAACTCTTCTCTGATATGCCTCTTCTCAATCTTTTATTTGTCAGGGAATGATTTTCTTCCCTAGGCATTCATTGCAGGCATTTTGAATTGTTTTAACTGCAGCGTACTGAGCGAGGGTGTGTGCCCGCCTCTCAGTCTCTATGTGTGTGTTTCTGTGTCATCATGAGTATACAAACATGTCTGCGTGTTTGTGTATGTGAGTGTGCATATATGAACCTGCATGTTTGCATGCATGCATGAATGTGCGTGTACACGTGTGTGTGAATGAGTTCATGTGTGCTTGTGTCAGCTTGCCTGCTGTCCGGCACAGAGGCTGTTGTCCTCTAATTCTCTCCTGCTGCCCCTCAACCCCCTTTCCTTTAAGCCCAGTCTGTAATTAGGACGTGAGAGTAAGATGCGGGTGGCAGGCGAGTATAATCTGGAAAAGGAAGGAAAGAGAGATGTAGAGAGAGGTGCCATGAGCCCCCACCCCACCCCCTCATGTCCCAGCTTTATATCCAGCCCCAGCTCTCGTCTCCTCTATCTCTGTAGCTCCATTCCAGTACTCCTGTCTTTGGGCATGGAGTGTCAATTAACATTCCTGCTCCTGCCCTGTCATGGGCCCATAAATCTCTTGCGATGCTCCCGTTTCCCTCCGTCGCACTCGCCTCTACCTGCTGAGACCAAAGAACAGAGTGAAGGAGTGCCGTCTCACCAAGAGCTCCAGGCTTTTCCTCTTTCACTCGCACTCCGGTGAATTTTCTCTTCAGCCCAGCGTCCCCTCTTTCCTCCATCCAAATTGTTCTCCCTCTCTCTCTTGCCTTGTTCTTTCTCTCTTTCTCTCACTGTCTTTACCCCCTCCCATCCTCTTTCTCTCCCTGTCTCTCGGTTTTCCTTCTTTTCATGTTTCTCTCAAAGTATTCCAACATGATTTGGTTCAAATTACTCGCCTACGAGGTTGTGATTATAGGGATGTAGCACACACATTCAACTGATTTTATATCAATTTTCAGGTAATTTCTGCAGAGTGCAAACATTTATTTTGAGTTGACAGACACTGAAATTTAATATAAAAAATGAGTTGCCCATTCTCACTGTATTTAGCTGTAAACCACTGGGCTTAAAGGCTTTTGCCAAGTGCATGTAGTAAAGGAGAAAGATAATTCAAATTAAGGATAGCTGATGCTGTAATAGAAACAATAAGGCAGTTAATCCATCTCTGCCTGTAACAAATTTAAGTGGATCACTGAAGGGAAACTGAAGTAGTCTGTAAGATTTTTCGTGGAATGATACGTTGTTTGGGAATGTGGACCTGCCCAAAAAATTGTGGCTCAAAATTAATGGACAAACTATTTCTGCAACCTCAGACCTCTGCTGAGATAATCAACCTTCAGTTTTCCTTACTGTTCAACACTGAACCATTGTCAGAGCCCAACAGTCACCAACACCGGACTCATTCATGAGAGTTGTTCGAAGGGTCGTGGGGGAGCAGTTAGGGATTTCTTATGCAAGCCCAAGTTTGTGACATCACCTTTCCTGGATGGTTTTAGATGTCCAAAACCCAGTTAAAAACACTGAGAGGCCAAAAGGTTTTAATTTTTTTACACATTCCAACAGACATCTACACTCTCGACCCAGAAACCTCAGGAAGGCGTAAATTTGTTTCAGCCCGCCAGGCAATATTCAGTCAGGCAGGATGCATGCCTGTGGATCATTATTGCTGGCTTATTTCTTTAATTCTGCGATGAAAACTGGCAGTTATGATTCAGGAAGTGACACCTACAGCCCCGGATGTTTGACGACAGATTTGCGAGATGGAGACAGTCTCGGCAGAAAAAAAAAAACAAGGACGTCGCCACACAAACGCAGATGCCTCTCCAGGCATCCCATTATGCCCTTTGTCCTGGGGACTTTGATGGATGAATGAAAGTCATGCAGCTCAAATTGAATGTGGTTAGTCTGAATCTCTGCCACAGACATGCACTCACAAGCCAAAACGCAAAGACAAATGCATGCCCTTTACACACAGGTATGCCACACACCCATGCACAGATGAATGCAAATCGTGAATCACCTCAGAGTGCGGAGATCCCACTTCCTTTTGTGTGGAGTCTGTGACCCATTTGTTGTCCTGTCCCAAGCTGTTTGCTTTGACAATCAGCAATGCAATCATCCTTTCAGTGTTTCGGAATGTTTTCTATCCGCAGAACTGCAGAACTTTGTTTGTTTTGATTAGCAGTAGAGATGAGTACATCAGCACGAAAAAATTATCAGCTAAGAACATTCTAATCTCATATTGTGAGCTTGTTCTTTCTCTCTCAATTCTCCCATTGATATGTGCCGTTGCTAGGAGTAAGTACAATCCCAATTCCGAAATAGTTGGGACGAAGTGTAAATTGTGAATAAAATCAAAATTCAATGACTTTCAGATCACATGAGCCAATATGTTATTTACAATAGAACATAGATAACACTTCAAATGTTGAAACTGAGGCATGTTACATTTTTATACACAAAATGAGCTTATTTCAAATTTTCTGGCTCCAACAGGTCTCAAAAAGTTGGGACACAGGCAAAAAAGGGCTGAAAAAGCAATTAAAATATAAGAATCAGCTGAAAGAACATTTAGCAGGTAATTAAGTTAACTGGCATCAGGTGGTAACATGATTGGCTATAAAAGGGATGTCTTAGAGAGGCTGAGTCTCTCAGAAGTAAAGATGACCAGAGGCTCTCCAACCTGTGAAGGCTTGCATAAAAAAATTGTGGAATACTTTAAAAACAATGTTCCTCAACGTCAAATTGCAAAGGCTTTGAAGGTCTCATCATCGACAGTGCATAACATCATCAAAAGATTCAGAGAAACTGGAAAAATCTCTGTGCGTAAGGGATAGGGCCGAAAACCTTCACTGGATGCCCGTGATCTTCAGGCCCTCAGACGCCACTGCATCACTCACCGGCATGATTCTGTCATTGACATAACTAAATGGGCCCAGGAATACTTCAAGAAACCATTGCCTGTAAACACAGTTTGCCGTGCCATCCACAGATGCCACCTAAAACTCAATCATGCAAAAACGAAGTCATTGTTGAGCATGATCCAGAAGCGCCACCGTGTTCTGTTGGCCAAGGCTCATTTAAAATGGACTGTAGCAAAGTGGCAAAGTGTCCTGTGGTCAGACGAGTCCACATTTGACATTCTTGTTGGAAATCATGGGCGTTGTGTCCTCCGGGCTAAAGAGCAGAAAGACCACCCCTCCTGTTATCAGCGTTCAGTTCAAAAGCCAGCATCTCTGATGGTATGGGGATGCATTAGTGCATATGGTGTGGGACACTTGCATGTTTTAAAAAGCACCATGAATGCTGAAAGGTATATAAAGGTTTTAAGCGACATATGCTCCCCTCTAGACAACATCTACTCCAGGGAAGGCCTAGTGTATTTCAGCAGGACAATGCAAAACCACATACTGCAGCTATTACAATAGCATGGCTTCGTAGTAGAAGAGTCCGTGTGCTGAACTGGCCTGCCAGCAGTCCTGATCTTTCACCGATTGAGAACATTTGGTGCATGATTAAACAAAAAGTCCGTCAAAGGAGACCTAAAACTCTCCAGCAGCTGGAAGCCTGTATTAAACAAGAGTGGGTTCAAATTCCAATGGCTAAACTCAAGAAACTTGTCTCCTCAATGCCCAGATGCCTCCACTCTGTGTTAAAAAGAAGAGGGGATGCTATACCATGGTAAACAGGCCCCTGTCCCAACTTTTTTGAGACCTGTAGCAGCCATCAAATTTGAAATGAGCTCATTTTGTGGATAAAATTGTAAAATTTCTCAGTTTCAGCATTTGCTATGTTATCTTTGTTCTATTGTGAATAAAATACTGGTTGGTGTGATTTGAAAGTCATTGCGTTTTGATTTTATTCACAATTTACTCTTTGTCCCGACTATTTTGGAACTGGGGTAGTAAAACTGATCATTTCAATCATTTTGAGATCAGCTGGCTCCACTGGTGGAGAAAAATAAAAGTAAAATAAAAAGACACTACTGTACAAGAAGTTTTATATATCATCACGTCTCAGGGTGTGCTCCAAAGTAAGGCCGATTCTATCCACTGCAGAAAGACTGTATAGCACTATTTACATTAATACAGTATGTGTGTGTGTGTGTGTGTGTGTTATAACTAAATTAAATTGCGATGAGTTAGTACATTAAGACAAATACATATACAATAGAAAAACCTCTTCCTTTTTGTCAAGTAAACTCGAGGAAAGTGTCACTGGAATTATATTTGTTCTGTCAGCAATTCGCAAATTCACACTTTTGCGGAGCCACTGATCTTTTGTCACAATTCACAGCAATCTATTGGATTTCCTGTTTCTCACCTGAGTCCCTTCGATTGTTATCTCATGTTGGCTTCTCCAGTTGCAAATGACACAAAGGTGGAAGAGACAAAAAATGATAAAGCTGAAATGCAATACACCTGCCAACTTACCAAAAATATACAGATAAACATGCATTAACACTTTCAGTGAAACAAAGAAAATGCAAAGGACATACACAACCTTGCGTAGGCGGATAGAGGCTCTATCTCTACTCCTTTAAAAATAACACTTCAGGAAGTGTTCGTCAGCCAGAATTTTTTACTGGCGAGGCAAGTTGCTTTGAGTAATTGTGAATATGCTGTCCCCTAGTGGTTTTAATAAGCGGTCAACTCTGAGAACTACAACGCCCCTCAAACAAGCCTGACTGACTCAATACAATCAAAATTCTATAATCATGATTACTGATTAAAACAGACCGTATTCAACTTTTTTTGATAAATCAAATAATATGCATTTATTTGACAATGCATTATTAAAAATGCAAAGAATAAATACCCACATTTGCTGCTTGCGTGGGATAGAAAACTGTGAAAATCATTTTTTCACTGAAGACGGTGTGAATATATGAAGTATGTGATGTTTCACAATTTTCAGACTGTGAATAACTATGACAAATCTGTTTACAATCTGGCAGTTCCATGAGCAACTGTAAGTGTGGTATTTAAAAAGTGAAAAAAGTCAGTTTGCCAGGCCCCTGGGCTAATGGAAAGAGTAGGCTAAAATTGAACCGCATCTAAATGCCATGAAAATTAAATAATATTATTATTAATAATAGAATTCTAGTGGGGGCGCCAGAACTGAAAACTGGGGGGCATAGAACATCCCTTTGAAACAATTATTAGTCATGACTCATTCTCAATCATTTTCTGAATTAACAATATATTCACTAAAACACTCCACATTATCAGGCATTGCTAGGTCTCCCCGTTAAAGTAAGGCGACAATGATTCATTTGCACGCGTATTCTGGTGCATTTAAATCAGCGTTATTCAAAATTGCATGAAGGCGTTTCAAATGGTCTATTTCAGGGGTTCCCAAACTCGGTCCTGGGGCCTCATTGTGTATGCTGGTTTTTGTCCCAACTATAATTGCCATCACAGGACTTTAACAAGCTGTTAATTTGTCCAAATTGGGTGCATTTTGTGTTTAAATATGTTATTTGCTGTTTTAAGCCAAATTTTAATAGAAATATCCATTTGTGCCATGAAGAATAAAAGACCCTTGCATATAAAGTTTTTTTTTGTAAACTTGTTTGTTTTCTTTTTTTCTGTGTGGCAAGCTATTTCAGGTAATAACATTTTTAAACAGATCAAATCAGGTTCTGAGAAAATCAGTAACCTCCAAATTAGGTTGCTGAAGACAGGTGATTAGAGTTCTATCAAAATAATTTGCTTGCACTCAATCACAAAAACATAATATAAAACCGGTTTGACTCTGTCATTTACTTGTTTAGTAAATTGTTTGTTTTTGCAACCATGTGCCCACAGTTTCACCAATTAGGAACCCATTGATTTTTTTCCTCTGATTGGGTACATTTTTTCCCTCTTTTTATGCAGTTGTTACTCATATATTGCAATGTGGATGCAGAATTTATTCCTCATTGTTTGTATGCATATCTGTGAAAATACTGTTTGTCAAGAGAGGATAAATTGCTGCTCTGAACAAAAATGCACCTAATTAAGACAAATTAACAGCTTGTTAAAATCCTATGATTGCAAACCAGGGTGGAGCAAAACCAGCATACACAGGGAGGCCCCAGGACCGAGTTTGGGAACCCCTGGTCTATTTCATTTCAACAATTTAAACGATCATGAAGCGCAGGTCAGACCGCCTGATGTGCCGGAAAGGTGGAGCGGAAGTTCCAGAGCAATTTGTCTTTTGTAAAGTATAGGCCTATTCTGTACTGAATTTAGCCCAGTATTTCATCGCTGTTTGATCGTATGGGTAGAGAAGCCGTGTCTTCAATTGCCAATGGATTATCATTACAATTGGAAAACATGTCAATGAAGGAAAATGATTGAGAACTAGCCAGGACTACTTGTTGTTAACTACTTGCAAAGGACAGGTAAACTCGTAGAATATTATTCCCGTATGTAGAATCCAAGCAAACTTAACCTAAGTGGTTATCAAAGGTCTTTACGCATCTACAGTATCTCACAAAAGTGAGTACACCCCTCATATTTCGACAATTAATTTATTATATCTTTTCAAGGGGCAATGTTACAGAAATTAAACCTAAATATATTCTAGAGAAGTCATTGTACAATATGTATAACAGTGTAGATTTACTGCACTGTCCAAATAACTGAACAAACAGTCACTATTTCCAAAATGGGTGGCAACAAAAGTGAGTACACCTCACCGTTAACATGCCAAATTCTGTCCATAGTGTCAATATTTGTCAAGATTCTCCTAGGCATAGAACTCACCAGAGCTGCACAGGTAGTTGCTGGGATCCTACTCCACTGCTCCATGATAACATCACACTGCTGGTGGATGTTGGACACCTGCTGCTCCTCCACCTTCCTCTTGAGGATGCCCCACAGGTGCTCAATGGGATTCAGGTCTGGAGACATACTGGGCCAAGCCATCACCTTCACCTTCAGCTTCTTCAGGAAGGCAGTTGTCATCTTGGCGGTGCGTTTCGAGTCGTTATCATGTTGGAAAACTGCCGTTTCCAAAGGGAGGGCATCATGTTCTGCTTCAGAATGTCACAGTACATGTTGGAATCCATTATTCCATCAATGAAGCGCAGCTCCCCAGGACCAAAAGCACTCATGCAGCCCCAGACCATGATGCTGCCACCACCATGTTTGACTGTAGGCAGTACGCACTTGTCTTGGCACTCCTCACCAGGGTGCTGCCACACATGCTGGACAAGTTTATCTTGGTCTCATCAGACAGCAGAACATGGTTCCAGTGGTTCATATTCTTGGACTGGTTGTCTTCAGCAAACTGTTTACGGGCTTTCTTGTGGGCTAGCTTCAGAAGAGGCTTCCGTCTTGGCCGACGGCCATGCAGACGGACTTGGTGCAGTGCACGGCGTACGGTCTGAGCACTGACAGGCTGTTCTCCCACTGCTGCAACCTCGTTAGCAATGGTGCCAGCACTCCTGCGTCTGTTTTCTGAAGCCAACTTGTGCACCTGACGCAGAGCAGGAGGACTCAACCTCTTTGGTCTACCCTGACGAGGCCTGTTCTGAGTAGAACCCGTCTTAGGAAAACGCTGAATAACCTTGGCCACCGTGCTGTAGCTCAGTCTCATGGTTTCACAGATCTTCTTGTTGCTTAGACCATCTTTGTTGAGAGCAACAATTCTCTTTTTCAGATTCTCAGAGAGTTCTTTCCCATGAGATGCCAAGGTGACCATCCAGTGACCAGAATGAGAGCACTGCACCCAAAGCACCACAATTTAAACCTTAAACACGTTACACAATCTCATATGGCCCAGTTGAACAGACAAAAGCATGAACATGATGAATAAGACATGTTTCATTGCTTGGTTGACCATTACCAATTGGGGTGTGTACTCACTTTTGTTGCCACCCATTTTGGGATAAATGACTGTTTGTTAAGTTATTTGGACAGTGCAGTAAATCTACACTGCTACACATATTGTACAATGACTAATCTAGAATATATTTCAAGTTTCATTTCTGTAACGTAGTCCCTTGAAAAAATATAATCAATGAATTGTCGAAATGTGAGGGGTGTACTCACTTTTGTGAGATACTGTACGTTGAACAGCTAACTTTTTGACTGCAACATGTAGCCTACTGACCTGCCTTCTGGGAGGGACGTGAATAGACAAAATGATACATAGCATAGGTACCCATAATTCTACCAAATTAAGGAACAAAACAAAATAGGCTATAAAGCTTCCTCAGATTGCAGAAGTGTGGATGCTGTGCAGACCGTGTATTGAGGAGTCATTTTTAAGTCAGAGGCAAATTGCTGAGCAGGTTGAGCGAGGTAATAGCTAAAACACGCAAATTATTTGTGTGACAAGGACTTCACCCCTCATTTCTAAAATCATGCCAAAATACAGCAATAAATAGGAGCATTTTTCCGAAACCCATTCCTTCGGCCGCGCACTTTACATTTGCAGATTTACAAGGTACAATGTACCATCAGCATTGATGATGCATGTCAGCAGCAGGCCTAAATGTGCTTTTAAGTTTCACTCGTAAGGACCGCACCATCAACAAGATGCATTCAGCATCTGAAAAGTTATTTTCCTTTTTTTGCCCTTTGTAATATTCTTATTCTGTTCTGCCTTGTCTGTCCCAGGTCTTTGTTCCCGCACTGCCGATGGAATCCTCATGTCTGCGTTCTAGTCCACGTCTTGTTTTCTCTCGTGCATGCACTGCTTCTTCGCTATTGGCTGGCTGCAGTATTTCCACTTTCCTTCAGTGCTGTTCTGGCTTCGGGGCTTTATAATCTTAATGCCAATTAACTGTTTTTAGTTACGAACAGCTACTAACATTAACGGGAGGTGTTTTCTTAGAAAGGCACTTTACTAATATTACTAACTTAGGTGGGGCGTTAATTGTCATGATTTCCTGCTGTGTTATTATTTCAGATCTCGCTTTGCTTTGCTGCAAAACTTTTTCACTCTTCCTTCAATCCAAATACTTTATTGGTAGGCTACTTAGCTGCGCACGCTCATTTTCTTGATGAGCTCGTTATGTCATTAAGCTTCGTCCAATGTCTTACGTTCATGCTTTGTTTCCTCCCTGTCTGCCCAGGGGCCAGTACCATAAAGCTGGATTTGGGCTTATCGCGGTAACTTCAGGTTTAACCCTGAATTTTCTGTACCACAAAGGTGGCTCACTTCTTACCGAGGTATATCACCGCGGCAACATAAGCTGAACGGCTAAGCTGCTCCGGAGCAGGTTTAGTTCTAGGCCCAATTCCAATCCGCCCCCTGAAGACTCAAGCCCTGAACCCTCACTGACTTAATTGACGTCAGCTGTAAGGGACTGAGTCTGAGAGTCTGAGAGGGCTCCAGATCCTATAAATTGGAATTGAACAGTGCTTACCCCCTTTCACGTTACCAAACTACACGTAGTTGTGACAATCAACGTCAATATTTACACGGAAACTTTTTCTTTCTCGCTCCTTCCATTACCTCGATCGGACCGCTCTTTGGTTTATCTACCGTTTTTTATTTTTTTTTATTTTTTACATGTCCGGTATTCCGACGGCATCGCTGCAGGGTGAAGTTGCCTTCAGATCGTTTCCAGGCTGCTCAGCCTGTCAGGCTTTACAGCCAATCAGATCGCGAGCTAGAGTACAACCAATCCGCTCACGAGGCATCCAATTCAATTCGGAAGCCTTTACTCGGGAAGTGGGCTTAAGAACAACAATATTGTTAATAACGAATGCGTTCAATCTTCTTTTCTCATTAAAGAAACTGATTAGTGAGGTAACGTTAGATATTTCAGCTATTTTGATTATGTTAACCAATGCAAACAAGTGCTATTTTTTTGTCTTACAGTTAACTTATAGACCTAACCTTAGCAAAACAAGTAATACACGTTAACTTAAACACTTCTACAAAATAACTTCAAGTGTAACTCTGTTTGAGACATAAAACTGGCCCACTTGTGAGATATATTTTGTTCAATAAACTGTCTAGTTGAGCTTCTTAAAAACTTCAACTGCAAGTTGCTATAATGTTAGCTGCCTTCAAGGCTGATTGTAGAGACTAGTGCCTTGCAGGCTGGTTAGAAGGCTAATGTTGATTTGATATTGTATAATATTCAGTAGTATTGCCTCAGATGCCTTCAAGGCTGATTGTAGAGACTAGTGCCTTGCAGTCTGGTTAGAAGGCTGTATAATCTTCAATAGTATTGCCTCAGATGCCTTCAAGGCTGATTGTAGAGACTAGTGCCTTCCAGGCTGACCGTAGAGACTAGTGCCTTGCAGACTGGTTGGAAGGCTAATGTTGATTTGATATTGCATAATCTTTAATAGCATTCAGTCAGATGCCTTCAAAGCTGATTGTAGAGACTAGTGCCTTGCAGGCTGATTAGAAGGCTGTATAATCTTCAATTGTATTGCCTCAGATGCCTTCAAGGCTGATTGTAGAGACTAGTGCCTTCCAGACTGACCGTAGAGACTAGTGCCTTGCAGGCTGGTTAGAAGGCTAATGTTGAATTGATATTGCATAATCTTTAATAGCATTCAGTCAGATGCCTTCAAGGCTGATTGTAGAGACTAGTGCCTTACAGGCTGACTGTAAGACTAGTGCCTTGCAGGCTGGTTAGAAGGCTTATGTTGATTTCATATTGTATAATCTTTGATAGTATTCAGTCCGATGCCTTCCAGGCTGACCGTAGAGACTAGTGCCTTGCGGGCTGGTTAGTTGATTTCATATTGTATAATCTTTAATAGTATTGCCTCGGATGCCTTCAAGGCTGATTGTAGAAACACTAGTGCCTTCCAGGCTGGTTAGAAGGCTAATGTTGACTTCATATTGTATAATCTTTAATAGTATTTCCTCGGATGCCTTCAAGGCTGATTGTAGAGCACTAGTCCCTTACAGGCTGGTTAGAAGGCTAATGTTGATTTCATATTAGTGCTGTAGCGCTATTGGTGCTGTAGCGCTGTTCGTTGGTGTTCATTCTGCTTGAGTTGAGACAGAGGAAGACGTGCGGGATCGAATCTGAAGTTTTGCTCTTGTTTAAACTGAGTTATCTGAAACTAATTTGTGTGTTCAGGCTCAAACAGTATTAGAGATTAGACAATTTGCTCGAGGTATAACCTTTGTCGCATTAGGGGGCAGGGAGAATCTTCCTCCATCATCTTTTTTTTTCCTTTTTTCCCCCTTTAACAACTTTCGGTGAGCAAACAGCCAAATTAAGTCGCTAATCTGGTCAAACAAAGGCGACGGGGTTTTTTGGGGTTTTTTTTTGGGGTTTCAGTCTCCGGAGCAAAGTAAGGTAAAGTAAAATAAATTTAAACGCTAAATTTAAAGAATAAACTAAACGCGAAGTAATTGTCTAAC
This sequence comes from Gymnothorax javanicus, assembly GCA_029692085.1. Taxonomy (NCBI): domain Eukaryota; kingdom Metazoa; phylum Chordata; class Actinopteri; order Anguilliformes; family Muraenidae; genus Gymnothorax; species Gymnothorax javanicus. Next base: position 80,439,420 of record CM056202.1, read on the forward strand.
TTAGTGAATTGTGTGATATACAAAGTAAGTCAGAGTTGTTTTCAAGGACTGAGGTACACTGTCGCCTGCTTTTTCTGTAGCTGATTTAGCTAACGAACTATTGTAAGCTCTCAACGCCAGGAATATAACAAATTACCGGGATATCTAACTATCTGGCTTGGTTTCATACTTGGTCGCTTGCCTTTCATTCAGACTTCTAGCCAATAAATATTGACGTTCACGGGGGTTTTTTAGTCCCCTTCGTTCTCTATCCTGACCGCATAAACGCATTTCCAAGCTTGAATATTAACGCGAACCGGGGTTTTTGTCTTTTTCGCATTTTATTATCATCGAAGGGCTCTTCTGATTAAACACATTGCAAATTACGTTATCTTTGTATTTTCCTCCGGTTGCGGTGCCTTGATCAGCTGATTAAAGTTTAACTGCTTGTTTGAGTGCTCCGCCTCCTCCCTCCTCCAGTTTCTCCTGGGCGTAGTATAGCCAGTCTTTTATCTGGGTTCTCAGCTAAGCCCTGTGAGACTTTTGGGTTAGTATATTAATAGTAGCGGGTCTAGATAAATTCAAGTTGGCTTATTAGGAGTGCTTATTATCGATAGAGTTTCTCAATTTGGTATTTCATTTCTGTTCACTAAAACTAAGCCCCTGTTAAAAGAGGCTTATTATCCATTCACATAGTTTCCCCACGGTTTCTATTGTGACTGCTGCTTAGGGCTTCTCAGGTTAATTAATTAATAAATTGTGGTTCCTGAGCTTCTGTCTCGCATTAGTAATTTTCTTTGTTATCTAGGGTGAGCGAGGTCATTAGGTAGGGGGTTCAAAATGTGGCCAAAACTATGTGGACGGTTGCAGGATGATCGCACTTTTGGAAAGAGATTTCCAGGGTGGGTTTGTCTGTCACCGGTGCCAGCTAATTGAGCATCTGGAGAGCAAGATCCTTGTTCTTCAGGGCCAGTTAATGCACGACATAGTCCATAATCAGTAGAGTTCCTAGAGGAACTAAGTAGTATGTCGTTTAGAGAAATGGTCTGTACAAAGCAGGGTGGTGTGGGGACCCCAGAGCAGGCAGGGAGAGAAGTTGGGTGGGGTGGGGCGTCACGCAGGAAAGGCGTGCACACCGTACAGCGACAGCTCCTCCAGTGGTTGAGGTGTCCAACCGATTCCGGCCTTTGCAGGAACTCGAATTGGCCCCTGACCCTGAGAGTGAGGGGACTGATGAGCAGCAGGGCACCCTGTTGGCCTCTACCCCTCAGAAAAGAGAGTTATTGATAGTGGGGGACTCAATACTTAGAGGAATAGACAGTTTAGTCTGTTGCGACAAAGGAGTCTCAAGCGGTGTGTTGCCTGCCTGGTGCCCAGGTAGGAGACCTCCTGGAGCGTCGGACAAGCTCCTGGCCAGAGCGGGGAGGGATCCAGTTGTCATGGTCCATGTTGGGACTAATGACATAGGTAAGGGTAGGTTTGAGGTTCTGCAAAGCAAATTTGTTGAATTAGCTGAAAAGCTTAGGAGCAGATCCTCCACGGTAGTGTTCTCCGGGATTCTACCGGTACCACGTGCTAGCAGAGGAAGCAGAATTTTATCTGGAGGTTTAACACGTGGCTCTGAACCTGGTGTAGGAAAGAGGGGTATAGGTTTATGGGGCACTGGAACTACTTCTGGGACAGGGGTGACCTGTTCAAGCCGGATGGGCTACACCTGAACCGGAGGGGTACCTTTGCACTGGGTCAGCGTATGTTGAGGGTAGCAGAGAGTTATTTAAACTAGGGACTTGGGGGGGCAGGGAGGTTAAAGAGTGTTACACAGAGGGAAATGCAGACTGCCCTGATGGAAGCTGACAGCATTACATGCACTATTGATGATATATTTTTAAAGCAAAAAAAAAGCATGGTGAGGGGCTTTGAGCAGCAGGCGCATGGGAAATCGAAGGGAAGAGCGTTCATGATAACCTGAAATGTTTTTATCTAAATGCAAGAAGCATTAAAAAATAAATTTCAAGAACTTGAGGCCGTTATGATTAGTGAAGGCTATGACATAGTTGGGATTACAGAGACATGGCTTAGTGAAGAGGATGGAGATGAATATAATGTAGAAGGTTATAAGCTCTTTAGGAAGGATAGATGTAATAGGCGAGGAGGGGGTGTAGCACTCTATGTGAACAAAACATAAATGTGCAGGAAATTCCTGAAATTGAATATTCCGTGGCTTGTGAAGATATCTGGGTCAGGCTCACTGGCAAACCACGAGACTGGTTTAAACATAGGTGTATGCTATCGACCACCAGCTTTGGACAGTACAGTCAATGAAATGCTCCTTAAGAGGATTACATAAGCTTGTAGAGGAGGAGGGACTATTATTATGGGAGACTTAAATTATCCTGGTATTGATTGGGAAATTGTGAAAGGACAGGGTAGGGGGAGGAAGAATTTCTAGATGTCATAAATGATAATTTTTTGGTGCAGTATGTTAATAAACCTACAAGAGAGAAGGCAATTTTAGATTTGCTGCTCTGTAATGACCCAGATAGAATTAGCAATGTTGAGGTACTGGAGCCACTTGGGACAAGTGATCACTCTACTATTAATTTTGAGGTTTCATGGGAAGTTGAAAAGGTGTCTCCAAAAACAAAAAATTTTTAATTTTAGGCGAGCAAACTTTGACAGGATGCGGTCATATCTAAGTGAAACAAAATGGGAGACACTCCTGGACTGTGAGTCTGTAAATGAGATGTGGGAAAGATTTAAGGGGTTTTACTTGATTCACAATGTAAATTCATTCCAAAGGTGTCCAAAAGTAAGCTGAAAAAAAGCAGAATCCTCAGTGGATGACAGCAGCTATTCAATGGAGTTTGAGGGAAAAGAGGAATCTTTATAAGATGTACATAGAGGATAACAATGAGATTACTAAGGCCGAATTCTGTAAAATGCGGGCTGTGGTCAAAAAAAGAGCTGAGGAATGCTAGAAGACTGTATGAAAGACAAATTGCAGAGGGGCAAAAACTAACCCTAAGCGCTTCTTTCAGTACTGTAGCAGAAAAAGGAAAGTCAAAGAGCAGGTTAAGTGCATAAAGAATAAAAATGGATCGCTGCTATATGATAATAAGGATATTATGGACACCTTAAACGGTTACTTTGTTGAGAATTTTACCTTAGAGCGGGTCTTTATTCGCCAGAGGGCTTGTCCAATGCTCAAGATTATTTAGCGGAAATTGAGGTTAGGGATAACGTCAGATTAGACAAGTTGCATCAACTAAAGGCAGATAAGGCGGCGGGTCCTGATGGCTTATATCCTAGAGTGCTCAGGGAAGTTAGTGAGATCATCTTTAAGCCGCTATCTGCCATCTTTAGACGGTCTTTAGAAACTGGAGAAATACCAAATGATTGGAAACAGGGCAATATAATACCAATATATAAAAAAGGGGACCGTACTGAGCCAGGTAATTACAGGCCAGTCAGTTTAACTTGCATTAACGTGCAAAATATTGGAATCTATCATAAAAGATGAGCTGGACTTATTTCTTGAACGTAACAATATCTTGAGGGATAGCCAACATGGTTTTCGTAAAGGAAGGTCATGCCTGACAAACCTTCTGGAATTTTTGAAGAGGCCACCAAGACTTATGACCAGAGCAGGGCTTATGACATCATATATTTGGATTTTCAGAAAGCATTTGACACAGTACCGCATAAGAGACTAATTTTTAAAATGAGCTCCATTGGAGTTACAGGTGGTATTCTGAAGTGGATTCATAACTGGTTGCAGGACAGAACACAAAGAGTGGTGGTCAGTGGTATATCATCTGAGCTAGGTAGGGTGGGGAGTGGCGTCCCCCAGGGATCGGTGTTGGGACCCCTGCTGTTCCTCATCTACATTAATGACCTTGATAGGAATATTGAGAGCAGATTAGTGAAATTTGCAGATGATACTAAATTGGGGGCTTGGCAAATAGTTTAGAGTCCACTAAAGTGATTCAGGATGATTTGGATAGAATTCAGAATTGGGCAGAAATGTGGCAAATGAAATTTAATGTAGCGAAATGTAAAGTAGTACATGTAGGTAATAAAAACATTAGACGGGATTACTTCATGGGAGGTTTTAAACTGGAATGTGCTCCACAAGAGAAAGATCTGGGAGTGATTGTTGACCAAACCCTCACAGGCTCTAGCCATTGTGCCGTAGCTGTTAAAAAAGCCAATCGGATGCTGGGATACATTGCCAAAAGTATTGAGTTCAAATCCAAGGAGGTGATGCTTCTTTTGTACAACACATTCGTCAGACCACATCTAGAGTATTGTGTACAGTTCTGGGGACCATACTTTAAGAAAGACATAGAGGCTTTAGAGAAAGTTCAGAGAAGAGCCACGGCTAATTCCGGGTATTAAAGATGAAAGCTATGAGAAAAGGCTGAAGATCCTTAATCTCTTTAGTCTTAGGAAAAGGAGACTAAGGGGTGATTTGATTGAGGTCTTTAAATATGTTAAAGGGATTAACAAAGTGAATTATGTAGGATTCCTTCAACCAAGTGTTGTTAGCAGAACTCGGGGTCACAAATGGAAGCTGACTAAAGGTAAATTTAGCACTGATATTCGGAAATATTTCTTCACCCAAAGAGTAATTTCAGTGTGGAACAGCTTGCCTGACCATATTGTTGAGGCAGAGACCTTGGGAGTTTTCAAGAGCAGACTTGACTTAAAGCTAGATACCATTGAGTCATTGAGTATCTGAAGTGATATATTCACGATGGTACAAAGAAACTGGCGAGCCTAGTTGGGCTGAACGGCCTGTTCTCGCCATTCATGTTATGTTATGTTATGTTATATTGTATAATCTTCAATAATATTGCCTCAGATGCCTTCCAGGCTGACCGTAGAGACTAGTGCCTTGCAGGCTGGTTGGTAGGCTAATGATTTCATATATATATATATATATACACAGTCGTATGCAAAAGTTTGGGCACCTCAGATCAAAATTTCTGTTACTGTGAATAGCTAAGCGAGTAAAAAATGACTGCTCTCCAAAAGGCATAAAGTTAAAGAGGACACATTTCCTTTATATTTTAAGCAAGATTACTTTTTAATTTCCATCCTTTTACTGTTTCAAAATGGCAAAAAAAAGGAAAACGGTCCAAAGCAAAAGTTTGGGCACCCTGCATGGTCAGTACTAAGTAACACTCCCTTTGGCAAGTATCACAGCTTGTAAACACTTTTTGGTGCCAGCTAAGTGTTTTTGAATTTTGGTTTGGGGGATTTTGCCTATTATTCTTTTTCAAAGGCTTCTAGTTCTATGAGATTCTTTGGCTGACTTGCATGGACTGCTCTTTTGAGGTCCATTCACACAGATTTTCAATGCTGTTGAGGTAGGATACCTTGAGGGCTGCCGTGAAACCTTCAACTCGCACCTCTTGAGGTAGTCAGTTGTGGATTTTGAGGTGTGTTTAGGATCATTATCCTGTTGTGGAAGCCATCCTCTTTTCATCTTCAGCTTTTTGACAGATGGTGAGATGTTTGCTTCCAGAATTTTCTGAAATTTAATTGAATCCATTCTTCCTTCGACCAGTGACATGTTTCCTGTGCCACTGGCTGCAACACAAGCCCAAAGCAGGATTGATCCAACCATGTGCTTGACAGTTAGAGAGGTGTTCTTTTTATGAAATTCTGCATCCTTTTTTCTCCAAACATACCTCTGCTCATTGCAGCCAAAGACATCTAGGACTTGTTTCCGAAATGCATCAGTCTTGTTCAGATGTTCCTTAGCAACCTTCTGATGCTGAATTTCATGGTGAGGATGCAGGAAAGGTTTCCTTCTCGTGACTCCTCCATGAAGGTCATGTTTGAGCAAGTGTCGCTGAACCGTAGGGCAGTGCACCATGACACCATGGTGTGCTAAATCTTGCCAAAGGTCTTTTGTTGTCAAACGGGTGTTTTGATTTACCTTTCTAGTAATCCAATGAGCAGTTTTCTTGGTCTTCCAGACCTCAAGCTGACCTCCACGGATTCTGTTGACTGCCATTTCTTAATTATATTATGAACTGAGGAAATCGCAACCTAAAAACATTTGCTATCTTCTTATAGCCTTCTCCTGCTTTGTGGGCATTAATTATTTTCATTTTCAGAGAGCTAGACAGCTGCATAGAGGACCCTATGGCTTCTGATTGTTGGGCCAAGGATAGAGAAGTCTGGGTATTTTTAAACTTCAAAATTTGCATCACCTGGCCTTTCCTAACGATGATTGTGAACAAGCCATAGCCCTAACAAGCTAAATACGATCTGAGACTATAGTCAAAGCTACCTGAGAGCTCTAATCTTTTGGGGTGCCCAGACTTTTTGCACGGTGCTCATTTCCTTTTTTTTTTTTTTTTTTTTTCTAGAATTGTACAAAACAAAAGTAATACACCAATACTGCTTAAAATGTCCAAAACAGTGTTGTATCTTTAAATTTATGCCATTCAAAAATCAGTTCATCTTCTACTTGCTTAACTATTCTCAGTAACAGAAATTTTGATCAGGGGTGGCCAAACTTTTGCATACATTTGTATATGTGTGTGTGTGTGTGTGTGTGTGTGTGTGTGTGTGTTTACAATTCTGATGCCTTCAAGGCTGACAGTAGAGTCTCCCACAGCATTACTGAGGGGGCCTCTACTGAGTTGGAGCCTTCCAAGGCTAATTTAAAATCTTCTATTTTTCAGCCCATAGATTTACTACAGTTCGAAATCAACCACGTTACCTCAGAAAATGACAGCGGTGTTGTTGCATATTGACATCGTCTTTACTTTTTACATTCTTTTTAGGAGTTCAAACGATGTTTGGCGCCGTCGTGGAGCCCTATCTCCCTGCCCGCTAAAAAAGCCCGCCCTAGCACCCACCGGGGCCTTGATGTTCCTGCAGCAGCACCGCCCTAACACCCACCCCAGGCCCTGATGCCTTGAAGGCATCTGACTGAATGCTATCAAAAATTATACAGTATGAAATCAACATTAGCCTTCTAACCAGCCTGCAAGGCACTAGTCTCTCAAAGCCTGGAAGGCCTCTGACTGAATACTATCAAAGATTATGCAATATGAAATCAACATTAGCCTTCTAACCAGCCTGCAAGGCACTAGTCTCTACAATCAGCCTTGAAGGCATCTGACTGAATACTATCAAAGATTATGCAATATGAAATCAACATTAGCCTTCTAACCAGCCTGCAAGGCACTAGTCTCTACAATCAGCCTGGAAGGCACTAGTGCTCTACAATCAGCCTTGAAGGCATCTGACTGAATACTATTAAAGATTATACAATATCAAATCAACATTGGCCTTCTAACCAGCTTTAAGCACTAGTCTCTACAATCAGCCTTGAAGGCAGCTAACGTTACAGCAACTGGCAGTTGAAGTTTTAAGAAGCTCAGCTAAACAGCTTATTGTACAAAAATATCTCACAAGTAGGCCATTTTTATGTTTCAAACAGAGTTATACTTGAAGTTATATTGTAGAAGTGTTTCAGTTAACAAGTATGACCTGTTTAGCTAAGGTTCAGTGTATAAGTTAACTGTAAGACAAAAAAAAAGCACTTGTTTGCATTGGTTAACATAATCAAAATAGCTGAAATATCTAACATTACCTCACTAATCAGTTTCTTTAATGAGAAAAGAAGATTGAACGCATTCGTTTTTAACAATATTGTTGTTCTTAAGCCCACTTCCCGAGTAAAGGCTTCCAAATTGAATTGGCTGCCTCGTGAGCAGATTGGTTATACTCTAGCTCGCAATCTGATTGGCTGTACTTGGGGGCGGTGTTTACGCAGTCTGACAGGCTGGGCAGCCTGGAAGTCGACGTCTGAAGGCAACTTCACCCTGCAGCGACGGCATCCCCCGTATTTGACTTCACAACGCTATGAACTGTGGGTAATTTCTTCACCCAGAGTCAGCATCGGTGCTGACTTGCGGTAAGGGGGCAGTAAGGGCTCATTCACGGACTCACTGACTTGATGATCTGACAATGGAACAGCCCTCACACACTCACGGACTTCCCGTGAACGCGCCTCTAAGTCAGTGAGTCCGTAAGGGGTCGGATTGGAATTGGGCCCTAGATTCAGATCACAGCGTGCAAAAGTACCACCTACTGACCAATCAGTTCTCTAAGAAAATGGCATCACCGTCCGTAGAGGTTTCAGCAGACTTCGGTGCGCGGATGAATACCAGTATGTACGATACAGGTTCTCATCTGAGGGTTTGACGTGGTGGACGCAGCGGAGTCGTGCGCATATAGTTTCACATCTTGAGTGTATCACAATACTGTATTTTTCAAAGGGCAAAAGCACTAAAGCCTTGTACTTGTTGCACTTATGAAAGTAAGCCTACTGACCGCTTTGAATTATGTTTTTGTAGTAATTCATTATTTATTCTCCGGCTCTTTTGATACCGCCGGGGCTGCAGCTGGAAAAAAAATCCATACACGCCACAAGAATACATCCTCGCATCACGTCAATTTAATGAAATACGCAACTGTAATTTTACTGATGGGGCAGTGATATTATAAACGATAAGACACGCACATCCCTATACCTAATTGGCTTCCTGCTGGATCACACATATCCTGTAAAGCAGAAAAGGAGACAGATGTGCTCACTAGCCTACATAGCGCCGGTTGTCATAATTTACTGCAGCAGATGTAAAATTAAAGCATCACTATTGCAGCAATAGCCCACATACAATCATGAATACGGGAGTTATTTGCAGTGATATTATCATTATAATTAACTTTCGCATTTACACGGTCGGTGATTTTTTGCCAACTGTCCTTTCTGTATTTGACAGCTGCAACGGTGTTAATTTTTGCCAAGATGATATGTTTGTTCTCTTCATATTTTTAAGAGCTCTTGCTCCGCATTGAAAAGTACGCAGCTTTGCTTCCAGTCGGTTTGTCCATGTTTGCAATTGGTCATTTGCTTCAAACACCGCCCCTTTTATGTGAATGCGCACATACCTAGATTGGAAAACCCTGGGTTCAGTTACCGAGTTGATAACTGGCCTCGTGGTACCGCTTATCAGAAATGCGGAAGTCTGGTTAAGTGCAGCCAGATAACTAAAGGAAACCCCGGGTATATTAATCCAGCTTTATGGTACAGGCCCCAGGTGTTCCTTGTTTTTTGTTCAAGCCATGTACCTTAATATTCTGTGGAGGCATTCCAGTTGGCAGTCGGTCCGTTGTTCTGCTTCGGTTCCCTGCTATGTTCTAGAGTGTTTTCATGTTTATTTCCTTGCTTGTATTCATGCCATGCTTTTCATGTCCAGTCATTGTATACCATTTAGTTCAGCTCTTGGAGTGTAGTTTTTTGTTGGCCTTGTGCCCCCTTAAGCTTGCAGTATTTCTTAGTTTTTCTCGTCAGCTTTTTAAGTGCAGTTTTTTTTGTTTTTTTTTTTTGGCTTCGTGCCCTCCTTTCCCCTGCTTTGCTCAGTTCAGTTTGGGGATATTCTGTTGGCCCACGTGCCGTTTTGGTTTGGTTTTCTGTTCAATAAAGTCAGTTCATTGGATTCAAGACTCGCTATTGGTGTCCTTCTGCGAACGTAACACCCTTTCTTTCATTTGTCAACTGCTTTTGAGGGAAGCTTTGATAGGCAATCTGATGATGAACTCCCCGCAGGAGCAAAGAGGACAGACAGAGGCTGCGTCTCAGTTCTCTTAAATCGCGTCTTCGTTCCCCTCACTTGCGGCGTTACCTTGCGTCTCAGTTACTGGGTTTAGGACATTTGAACCCCATACCAGTTGGAACCTTACTGAATGGACCCAGTACCGGTTGAACCCCAGACCATTTGGACTCAAACCAGTTGGACCCCAGACCCTACCCAGTTGAACCCCATGCTGTTTGGACAGGGACAGGGTCCAACTGGTCAGTGTCCAACTTGTATGGGTCCAACAGGTACAGGGTCCAAATGACCCGTTTCCTCAGTCACTCCCCCGAGGATGCACGGAGAGACGCAAAAACATTGAATACAGGACAGACGAAACAAGTACGTGTTTTTAGCGCATAGAGACGTTGTCTCTTCTGAACCGCCACTTGACGCCACATTCGTTTCTCAAGCCGGCGTTCAGCTGAATCGAATGTAATGCGGTCTGTGCGAATTGGCTCATGTAAACCGCGATTGCAAAATGTTGCTAATCGTCAATGTGAAGTAATTTAAGTGCCGCATGCTTTTTCTCGCTAGACACGCCATATAGCAGCCTGAATTTTATCTGTGGCAGTTCTTTTCAATTGTTGATTAATGAGTTTTAATAAAATATTGAAATCCCAGATACAACAGAATCTGACTCAACATTTCAGCCCACAGATTCAGGCGTGTCATTAGTAATATGCTGCCCTAAAAAGGTTAAGTGCAGTAACTACGCAATGATTTAAACAGTAATAAATGGTTTCAGTTTGTTTGCTGTCCCAACAAGTTAATAGTCAGCACTTCTATGATAGATTGTGATTAACTGACTCACCATGGTATAATTTCTGTCCAAATAAATCCTGACCTCAATATACTTTCAGGCCCAGAATTGTGTAACTCACATTTTACCCATTATGTACTTACTGCACTTAGGCTTTGCAGGGCAGTATGGCTGACGCCGTTATTTGCTATTAAAACTTATGGCAGCAGTAATCAACTCAAACTCCTTTCGCGTGTTACAACCACATTTCTCGGAAGTTAATGTGCTAATTACAGCATTATATACACTAGCTATAATCACACCCAGCTTGAATAGAAAAAAAAACTTTCTTTTATCATGTGGTAGAAAAAAATTTTAAAGTTGGTTTTGCTGCTGACTTCTATGGGGCGCTGTTTGTAAAATAGGGTGTTTTATACCGTACAATTTTTGCACATTTAGCGTCAAAAACCGGGAAAAAAAGAGTGTTGCCATTTTAAACCGTTTTTCACACACTTACGCACAAATATGTGTAAATTGGTGTAGAAATGGTGATATCGTACAAGACTTAAGCGTGAAGACATCACGAGTGAGTAGGCAACAACGCGCTAGTGAGAAATGGCGACTGGAATAAGCCAAGATTTGGCAACAGCCATACTGATGGCTGTTTCCTTAGGTGTACAGGCAGCTATATTTTTTTCCGTACCGTTCATGCGTCGCTGCTCTGGAATTCTACCCCCCCACTTCACTTTCGTCCCATAATCGCGTCAATTTGTGTCTTGATTATGCCGACAAAATAAGGCTACAGTTTGCGTACTGTCTTACTCACTAGCGAGCTGGTTGGTTATCTAGCTAGCAAACTAAAGTGATATCTAACAGTATAATGTTATAGCTAGCGCGCTAAAAAGGCTACAGTTCACTTTCAAAGACTGAAGTATTCTCAGAAATAATTACAGCGACAAAATAAGGCTACAGTTTGTGTGCACTGTCATACTTGCTAGCGAGCTAGTTGGCTACCTAGCTAGCAAGCTAAAGTGATATCGAACTGTATAAAATGATAATAACGGGTTACAGCCTTTTTGTGTTTGACAAGTGCTTATGGTGTCCTTTTCGCAGGGTGCAATTTTTTTTCTGAATCACAATTTTTAGGACCAAGATGGAAAAAAAGTCCCCCAAAAAGAAAACCCTTCCGCAGTTCACATTGCTCCTGATAGCCTACCCAATGTGAATAAAGCTGAGCACTACAGATTTTCATCATTGAAGAGATAATAATGATTCCCAATGACCGTTACTGTGAATGCCCTCCTGATACTGTGAATGCCCTCCTGAAATAAGGAAAGTTGGGATGTTAAATACATTGGCATGCAAGCTATAACATTATAGATTTCGATGTCACTTCATCTTGATAGCTAGACAGACAAATAGCTCGCTCGCGAGTATTCCATTGGCGCGCTAGCTATAACATTATACAGTTCGATATCACTTTAGTTTGCTAGCTAGATAGCCAACCAGCTCGCTAGCGAGTAAGACAGTAGGCAAACTGCAGCCTTATTTTGTCGGCGTGATCAGGACATTATGGGACGAAAGTGAAGTGGGGGGAATTCCAGAGTAGCGACGCATTAACGTTACGGAAAAGATATCGCTGCCCGTACACCTAAGGAAACAGCCATCAGTATGGCTGTTGCCAAATCTTGGCTTATTCCCGTCGCCATTTCTCACTAGTGCGTTGTTGCCTACTCACTCGTGATGTCTTCACGCTTAAAGGGGACCTATTTTGCTATTTTTCCAAGTTTATATTTTGGTCTTTGACTCCCCTAGAGTACTCTTGATCGCGCAAAGTAAAAAAAAGGGTATTTATTTCGCTCATACTGCCATCCTCAAAAAACTGCATTTGTAGTACATTGTAGTCTCTGCCTGAAACGCCTCACTGGGGTGGCTCTTCCGCTAAGGCCCCCACTCCCCATGTACCCACTTTCTTCTGACTGGCCAGCTCTGTGGAGGGCGGAGTTGGGTGGGACGAGGCTGCAGAACGCAGTTTTCCCTGTCCGGCTCCCCAGAGTGAAACCTGAGACACGTCTGCAGTCTGATAAGGAAGCGGCGGGCAAATTCCGCAATCTAACGTTATACTTGAATCTAATGACATGATCTTGTTCTAACAAACGCAGCGGCGAAAGTGGAGGATGCAGTGCGAATATCTGCCAGCGCAAGCTCAAATTTGCTATCGGCTACAGTTTGCTACGGCAACAGTTGGTGAGTACCGCAGTTTTTCTACTCCTAGCTAGGATGCAGGGGAAGCTAGAATCCACCCCATATAGACACATTTGTAGAAAGGGGTCGACATGCCCAAGTGTAGACCGGAGACCGTGAAAACCGGTGGGTCTGAGTTTAGAGGGAAACATGGACAGTGAGGAGCAGCTAAAAGTGGACCAACAGCTTATGGACTGCTTCGTGTGTATTAGGACCTGCTGGGTCGCGTGCATAGCTGTGGTGTGTTGTTAGCGTGGAACAACGAACAGCTTCTGCGCTGGTATATCACGGAGGGGCGAAAAGCTCCAGGCTAAATGGCCTTTTTCGAAATTGCCCATGGTAATGGTTTACTTATTGCGTCGAATGACAAAGCGTTTCCTCGCGGAGAATGGGCGCTTATGGATTGTGCGCAAGAGCAAGCTGGAGCTCCGGTATTGTTATGAGCATAATACAGGTTTTACAGACCGTAAGTTCCGTCTGCGTGAACCGTTGCTTATGTGGAGCTAGCGAATCGATCACTTTTACAGGAAATAATTTAATATTCAGTCGCCGATTTAATATTCAATTGACAGCAATGCAGATAAATCGTTCGTGATACCATACACTTTATAGCCTGTGCTTTTCCCTATTGCTTTCACCGGTAGCATCAGAGAGCTTGCTCAGACATTGGGGATGTATCAGGCTGACCCCGGTCATGGATAAGTAAAGCGATCGTTTCACAAGCACCCAAAAACTCACCCCAAGCTTTGCAAAACCTACGTCTGGTCTAACTGCAGCCCAACTCGGCAGACACATACAGCACCTCTCCGGTTAGCTTCAACTATAGTGGCTAGAATCAGGCAACGTTATGATGAAACTGTCACATTGATGTTTACCGAAGTAACACAAGCATACCGATCAGAATCGCTGCATATGAGTTAACCAGGAGCATTTTTAATTAGCAGAGCAGGGGAACTAACATGCAGTAGCTGATAAGTGGTCATGACTTTGAGTGTAATCTGTCGCGCGAAAAATTCGTTTCGCGTCCGATGTGAAAGCGGCTTGACATACCAGTATTCGCGTCTTTGCATTGACTTTGAATGTAATCTGTCGCGCGAAAAATTCGTTTAGTGTCCGATGTGAAAGCAGCTTTATGGATAGTACGCGACAGCTAGAGAGAGCTTGGTAATGTTATGAACATAATACAGTCGAGCTCGGTTATGTTATGAACATAATACAGGTTTTGCAAACCGTATGTTCCGTTAGCGCGGACAAGTTGCAAATGTGGACCTAGCGAATCGATCACTTCTAAAAGAATTACCTATTTAATCTCCTTTTTCGGCTTTTTATTAGCCACAACAATTTCTAAAGGGGGATGAAATTATGTTAAGGTAGTGCAGAGAAATCATTTGTAAACCGGTAGAGCTTCTGCGTTTCGCATTGCTTTCATGGTAGCACCAGAGAGCTTGCTCAGACATTTGTGAAGTATCCTGCTGATCCCGGTCATGGATAAGTGAAGCGATCACTAACTGTAGTGGCTACAATCAGGCAACGTTATGATGAAACTGCCACATTGATGCTTACCGAAGTAACACAAGCATACCGATCAGAATTACTGCATCTAAGTTAACCAGGAGCATTTTTAATTAGCAGAGCAGGGGAACTAACATGCAGTAGCTGGTAACCGAGCGGTCATAACCACAGAGACAAACCCTTGCAATACAGGTTTTACAGACAGCAAGTTCTGTTACTGTGAACAGTTGTACCAAGCATCCAAATTACAAACAAGTATTAAAAGTTAGCTTCAAATGAGGTTTATGTTCACACACCTTATGTAGAATTTCCCCTGATATCACTCTTGCATATTTAGGACACAAACATTCGTAACAGTAACTTGGCTATGTTAGCCACTGTGCTACAGCCACAATGAACTGGCTATCACGTCAGGTTGGCTTATGCAGTAAAAGCAACTTACAGCTTCTGTGTCTGTGAGTCATGGACAGTCGCGACCGATACAGGCTTTATCTTCAGATATTTTACCAAGCCTGCGTTTGAGGCCAGTTATTAGTGCTAACTATCGCTAGCGGTCCTGCTAGCCACCCGTAACACGTTAGCTTCACTTACATTATTTGTTGTTATATCGTTACTTACAGCGTGTGGCTCCCAGCGCTTGATCGATGCAACTGCTTCAGGTTTGAGAAGCATCTGAAACGCTTATCCTGTGTCGAATTATCCTTTATTTATAAAGCTGTCTTTGGTGAAATGCTGAGCACAATCAGCTAACGTTCCCTTTGGCCGTAGCTTTTTGCTGCCAGCAAACAAAAAAAGCTACCCACTGATTTCTGGTGGCATCCTCTTTTGGAAGAAAAATCGTTGTTTTTCTTCGCGTCCAAAAGTAAACGGACAAGCAGCTTTGGGAGAGATACTGACAAAATTGCACCTCAAATGATCTGCGGTTCTTCTTTTGTATTTCCAAAAGTGAAGATGCTACTAAGGCATAGTATGATCTGCTGTTGTTAGTGCCTGCTAGAATAGTTTCCGGTGTGGGCAGGTCCAGCGCCATGATTGGTTCTGGCTAGGTCTGTACTAATTGGATGGCACAACCTGACGTCAGGTTTTACCCAGATCTCGTGAAGATCTCGGGAGGAGCTGTTAAGAGAGGAAATCACGCTCACGAAATCACGTTCTTGGATTACGGCAAAACCCCTGTATCTTATGTTTAGAAACTTTTCAGAGGTTGAGCATGGACAACCAAAATTATAACATTACTAATATGTATTAAAAGAAGGATCAGCATAATAGGTCCCCTTTAAGTCTTGTACGACCCACAGAACAGCAATGCTAAGCTGACAGTGCCATCTACTGGCGAACAGGTTAAATCTAAACCTTAAATCCTTAATCCTACATTATAATTTAGATTGGTATTTAGCAATTTGATTTATATTTAACGTTTAGATTTAGTATTTAATGTCCTCTTTTTCCTTCTACAAAAAGTTATACTACAGAAAACGATATCACCATTTCTACACCAATTGAGGATGCTAGTACTTAAAGGTAGTCAAGTGCCATTTTGATGAAATTTGAGTTAGTGCCATTTTTTAACACTAGATGTCTCTCTGCATCCTCCCAGTAAGTCTCACTGAGCTAGCAGCATGTCTACCTGGTTATTTTAGAAGGATTTCACTTGTGCCAGAGGGTAGTCAATGCCATGCCTGGACTTAGCCCAGTTGTTGCATTGAAAGACATTTAAATCCAAGATGGCGGCCTCCATGAAAAACATGTGAAGTGTGCAACAAATGTCCAAATTTGGCCCATCTTGAGGAGGAGGAAAAGTAAGTATTTTGATTTTTCTGATGGTAAAGTCGTAAAATGAATAGTCTAAACCATTGTTGAAACATGATTTTAAAAAGGGCCCCTCTTTTTCAACCCTCTGGACTTGGCCCCCTTCTTGCATGTATCACAAATGTACACATTATGTACACAGACCTCCAACACCCACAAAGATGGTGCATGAAAGAGATTTCTTTTTCAAGGTTTGGATTCTGAGTCTATCATAATATGCCTATATTGTGCATTTTATATTTCTGACACACCGACCCATTTCCTTATCAAGCTGTAGCCTGTGCCAACTGGGTAGATAGGCAGGCAGGTCTTTAACAAAGCCATAGCTACTGGGTGGACCAGAAAATGTCTCCTGAACGAGAAATCCATAAGTTTTGAAAAACACTCAAATTAATCAGGGATTTTGGCAAAATAAGCCTGAAAATCTATTCCTGTACATGTATAGAACTTTGTGAAAGCAAGAAGGGGGTCCAAAGGACTTGACCCACTTCATGAATAATCAAACTAGAAAAAGTGCCCAAAAAGTATGAATTTTTCTGATTTTTCACCAGAACTCATGCTCTTTATGCTTAGAATGGACAACTCCAATGAAAATGACCATGCATTGAGCAGTTTCCCCACATAAGTGAAAAAAAGTGTTTTTGCTCATTTTCTCAAATTTTCACTGATGGCACTTGACCCCCTTTTAGCACTAGCATCCTCAATTTACACATATTTATATGTAAATGGTGAAAAAGAGACAGTTTAAAATGGTGACAATCTTTTTTCCCGGTTTTTGATGCTAAATGTGCAAAAACTGTACGGTATAAAACAACACACCCTATTTTACAAACGGCGCCCCACAGACTTCATGGCTGAAATCAACTTTACGTTGTTTATTTCACAATTTTGCCGACCAAATATAATGATTTTTCAAATGTTACATTTTGCGTTGTGACTACAAATGCAAAATGTAACAAATTTTTGATTGTTACATTTTGCATTGTATCAAGTCCCCCCAGTATTTAACTCCTAAAATTGTGATGTGCTGCGTGTGATTCCATTGCTAAATATAGCCTAAGGGTTCCCACACTCGGTCCTGGGGCCTCCCTGTGTATGCTGGTTTTTGCTCCACCCTGGTTTGCTATCATAGGATTTTAACAAGCTGTTAATTTGTCTTAATTAGGTGCATTTTTGTTCAGAGCAGCAATTTATCCTCTCTTGACAAACAGTATTTTCACAGATATGCATACAAATAGTGAGAAATAAATTCTGCATCCACATTGCAATATGAGTAACAACTGCATAAAAAGAGGGAAAAAATGTACCCAATCAAAGGAAAAAAAATCAATGGGTTCCTAATTGGTGAAACTGTGGGCACATGGTTGCAAAAACTAACAATTTACTAAACAAGCAAATGACAGAGTCAAACCTGTTTTATGTTATGTTTCTGTGATTGAGTGCAAGCAAATTATTTTGAAAGAACTCTAATCACCTGTCTTCAGCAAGCTAATTTGGAGGTTACTGATTTTCTCAGAACCTGATTTGATCTGTTTAAAAATGTTATTACTTGAAATTATGAAACCTGAAATGTTATTACCACACAGAAACAAAAAACTTGCGAGGGTCTTTTATTTGGTCTTTTATTCTTCATGGCACAAATGGATATTTCCATTAAAATTTGGCTTAAAATGGCAAATAACATATTTAAACACAAAATACACCCAATTTGGACAAATTAACAGCTTGTTAAAGTCCTATGATGGCAATTATGGTTGGGATAAAAACCAGCATACAAAGGGAGGCCCCAGGACTGAGTTTGGGAACACCTGGCCTAGATAAATCTATATTTTGAACACGGGCATTTAGGCTTTAGGCTGCTCTGTAATGTCATTACATTACATTATATTATTTTACAGGTTCTTAGCATATGCTCTTATCCAGAGCGACGTACAAAAGTGCAAAAGATCAGTACAAAAGTGCAGAGCTTCTAGGGGACAAGTACAAGTGCCACCAGTAAGTGACAGAACACATTTGGTTGTTACGGATATAAACCAATAAGCAAACCAAATACACTGATAAGACCAAGTAAACGGCAGCAAAATCAAGTATAAGGGTAACAAAATCAAGTGCAACAAAATCAAGGGCAACAAAATCAAGTAAACGGCAAAAACTCAGGTAAACCGGCAACAAAATCGAGTAAAGGGCAACAAAATCAAGTGCAACAAAATCAAGTAAAACTAACAAAATCGAGTAAAGGGCAACAGAATCAAGTGCAACAAAAATAAAGGGCAACAAAATCAAGTAAAACAGTAACAAAATCAGGTAAAAGGGCAAAAAAAAAAAAAAAAGTGCAACAAGATCAGGTAAAAGGGCAACAAATCAAGGGATGTAATGACAGGATTCAGGGCAGTGGAGTGGGGGAAAGGTGGAGCCTGAAGAGGTGGGTTTTCAGGCGGCGCTTGAAGGTGCTCAAGGATTCTGCCGTTGGGACCTCGATAGGTATCATTCCACCAACGAGGTACCCGGACAGACAGCAGCCTTGAGCGGGAAGGGGAGGGGGGGAGGGGATAGGTTGACCTCTCCCTAAATAAAAATACGCCTATTTTCGCGAGCATCCACGAATCTCCGCGGCAAAGGACATGCCCTCAACTATTGGGCGAATTAGTGTCAGTTTCGTTATTCATACAACCGTTCTCAGCCAATGAAATGCGTGGAATATTTCGCGAGCGACATCTTTCGGTGAAAATCTGAAACGCGGCATCACGAAGACGACTGGGGACTAATGCTGCATTCCTTAACACTCGTAAACGCGAGTCGTGTCGTGAATTAAAGTCGGAAGGTACGAGGAAGGATCATTCGGACAGTGAGGTCAAAAGAACGGAATTCACCAGTCGTGTCTCGAAAACACGGCTCGTGGGACGCGTTACCGAATGCAGCAATAAGAGCAACCTTCCTGTGTTCCACCAACGGTTGGGGGAATAGGAGCACCTTTACTTCCTGTACCACCAACAGTTGGGGAAATAGCCACTCCGAAAAATTAATAATTAATCCATGACCTAACAATGTAGACATCTTCATCATTTTGAAAATTTTTTTCAAAAGTTTAAAATCAGGTCTGATTTGCTTTCTTCCTTTTTGTACTTTTTATGATGTTGACACTGGCTATTCTTCATTTTACTGTTTAAAGGAATGGAGTATCAGGCATCATATTGTACTCTATTTTATCAAGTGAATATTGAAAATTTTATATAGGCAATTTTATTTTTTTTATGGGAAGTGTGAACGTCTTTAATGTCGTTTTCAATAAAGACCCTGTGCAAAAATTCTTTATGTTCTGACAGATTAAATAGAAAGCAAATATGTAATTGTCTCCCCTTTTTCAATTTATTTTGTTGATCCAAAAAATGGTCCATTCCCTGACTTAAGTGATACAATTTGATCCAAGACTTCTCTGATCTGTTGCACCCTTTTTTTTTTTTTTTTTTTTTTTAAGTACCAGCTTAAGCCGTACCGATTGACGTCATAACTATCACCTGAAAATGTTCCGGGAAGGCTGCTCTCTTGCATCCTCGCTGAATGGCTGGTCAGAGCTCCATCCTCCCTCCTCTCTCCTCAGTCGCCCAGCACAAATAAGCAGAGATGGCCAGCGAGGAGGCAGACATGGAAAAACTTCCGGTTCAATAGAGGATAGCATAGAGGACATAACAAACAAAATGACAGTGTCATCACTATCCCCCGCCATGAATAAGGGCCAGAACTCCATTAGAAATGTTTTGACATCCATTTTCATACTTAACGTCGATCACGAGTAGCTTATTAAGCATACAAAATTTCATGCATCTAGGCATCATCATTTTAGAGAAATCTTGTCCCCAATGTGGCCCAAATGGATGGACAGATGGACCCCAATCCAATATATCCTGGCCCCACTTTGTGGCAGAGGATGATAAGCAAATTGTGATGCACCAAGAGAAGAGAGAGAAAATGGGTGGGAGGGGCACAGATTAGGGGTACGGAACAGGAGGAGTGGGTTAGGGCCGGTGTGTATTTAAGGGACGTGCCGAACGTGAAAGGTTGAGGTGTGGTCCTATTCCCGAAACTCAGCAAGACCGCTTCAATTAGAACAAACATGTAATTAAGCTTTTGGAAATTATATTTCTACAGCAAAGGATTTAGAATGTGTAACGCTGAGAAATACCACATGCACCGACTCAGAGAAAAGCCTGTGGAATGACTCCAGGAATGCTGGGTTCTGCCGGTTCTGAGGTTAAATGGGTTCCACATCCCCGAAATGTTTGGGGGGTGCCCTCAATGTGAATGCCAATTCTTTTCTGTCCCCAACAACTGTATGTTAAATCTTTTCAATCCTGCAGAAGTGTCGTTCCTGGTCATACCATGACAAATCCTGTTCCATTTTTAAAGCAGGACATCCATTTGAATTGAGCATCCATTTCTACACAGAAGCCATTTGAGAAGCTGCATTTTTCCCCTTTAACTGATGACAAGATGCTTAATGGTTTCACAAATAATTTCCTTCCTTCAGCAGACTATTGCATGACCCTATGAAGTGACTCTGTACATACGTCCCCATTTTGATACAATACCTGGTACATTATGCGCAGAAATGCATTAGTTAAGGTCCCCACTAACCTACCCCACTGCAGTAATATTGAATTACAGCAACTTAACCACAGGTAAACATGACGCTTTGCAGTGGAATATATTTGAGTAGTTGCCACCAGAACTTCAGTGGTATTACAACGCTGACTGAATAAGGTAGCGTGAAAATAATGCATCACTGTTCCTGTGTACTGCGACATTAGTATTAAATCCACCCTCATGCTCGGCACTTTACTCCACGATCAAGGAGGCGACATCCGAAAACACGGCTCAAATTTGCCTCAAGGCATAAAATAACCAAGGGAGTAAATGCATGTGAATAACTGGAGGAAATAGACACCATTGCTCACGCAATCAGCAATACGCACCAAAAGCTAAAGCATGCCTTTTCAACTGCCATTGCATGAAAGTCAAACCACAGAATTTGCTGCAGGCGACTTGCATAGCCAACATTTCTTGACAGTAATGAAGTCATTTGAGGTGGAGCAGCATGCTTCAGGCTTCAACAGCTGTGTCCCACATACAATCAGTCAAACCAGTAGTCTGTTTCCTTCACGAATGCCACCCTGCTTCAATCCGTTATACTGTCAAAGCATTTATTGTTCATAAAACGCTTACCGCGATCTGAAATAATCAACTTATTTCAGTATATTATATACGGAACTTGTATATATTCAGTATTTCAAATAATCAATAATCAACAGTTGCCTGAAAAATTAACGTAAATGAGGCTTTTTTTTTTGCTGAAAATGCCAACTGACCAGCAGAGGGCACCGTTTCTTCAGGACAGTCTCATCCATAGATGTACAAAACCCTCAGGATGTTCTTCTGTCTGGAGTCCCGTAAAAAATAACCAGCAACATCCATTTGAAATGGACTGTCTTCCGATCAGCCAGTTCAGAGCTCACATCATGCAAACTGTGGCATTCACATCTCATTGAAACCCATTATATTACTGACATTCAACAAAATTTTGCACCGAGGCAGACGATTACTGAATTTTTATATCGACTACTAGGTACACAGAAGTGTCAAGTAAATTTTTTGCTCTAACTAGAAAGTTGGCTGCAAATCATATTTTTGAAATTGTTTCAAAGTTTTACATTGCTTTTTCTAAAAACCTAAAAAATGCACAGCCTTTTCGTGCTCCAAGCAGTCGATATTGACTATGATTTCTACAGACTTTGTTTACACTACTCGATATGTACAAAACTAGCTGCGGTTAAGAACACTTGCAGGACACAATATCAGTCTCCTTCCTGATAGTCAAGACAGCAACCCTTAGCCAATGTGAATCTCAATGGTTGAATGCAAAATAATCAAGGAATTTTGTCAACTGTTCATAGGCACAAATAGGTAATGAAATGCAGCATTGTGGTTTATAGGGGACTTGGTCAAATAAGGGTTACGCTTCTGCAGTTTTGGGATATGACCAACCAATCCACTTAAGTTGCATGCATGCTCTTAGCCGTCCCCAAAATAAACATTAGAGATTCATTATTCAAACATTGGTGACAAAGAATGGAAATCAACATGAATTTATTTTACACACATCGTAAAGTTGCCTCATAGAGGCACGGTAACAAACATAAAAATTATACATCAGGATGATAGACAGCTCAAAGAAAATGTGTTTTTTTGTTTTTTTTTTTTTTTACACATTTTTTCCTTATTTGCCTTCGGTTACTTTTGTGTATCAAAATTGTAAGTGCCTTCAACGTGACCATGAGAGCTGTTTACAAGCAGTTGTACAAATATTTACACAATGAGAAACAAGATTAGCTTTGTGTTTTTACGTACACCTGGTTTTTTTCTGCTTCTTACCTTGTTTTTCTAAATGTCTACCATGGAAAAAATATAGTCCAAATGAACACAGATGTCCAAAAATATTATATACAACATTGTCCAAGGTCATGGTCTCACAGTTTAGTGAGGTAAAGTGGTCACTATGACAACATTCCTTTTTGAGATTTGGGTTAGCACACATTGATTTCAAAAGTAAAAAAAAAAAAAAATGAAGGAAAGGAAGGAGATGAGGGCAATACAGAGTGAAGCAGGACATTTGTTATTCTACACCCAGCCTGAGAAAGATCTCCCATAAATTATCCAGAAAATTCAAACCTCTTAAAGTAACATTACTGCGATTCAAAGTAGCAACAAAGGGAAAAAAAGTGGGCAAAAGAATATGAAAATATTTTCTACATACCATATTAGTTTAGTTTCATTCCCACCCACCCCCCCCCCAAAGTTCATTTTGGCACAATTAAAAAACCACTTGTGAACATCAATAGCATCAGATTTGTTTGCATTTGTTTTACACAAGCCAGTCCATGGTAAGGTGTGTAAGGTCTTCCGAGTTCCAGGTCAACATCTTCAATATTTATAATATTTACAGAGCTCTGCATACCCTACTCTATTCATACAGACAAGGGGAAAACCTCTAAAATTAAAAACTCATCTGCCTCAAGAGCACCAAGAATTAATCGCAACTCCAGAAGCCCCCTGCATGCTCCTCTAGACAGAACTGGGCAAAAAAAGTGACAGGGCTGAAGAAGTCACAATGATTAATCAAGCTGACATGATTTTTGCTTCTTGACCCAGAAAATGTTTTTACAACCAATTAAGTCTTCCATTGTAGAATTGAGGTTGCTTAGTACAAGTGTGCAGCAAGCACAATTTTCACTGTATGCACGTAATAGTAGTCCATGGTTTTTTTTTTTTTTTTTTGTTTTTTTTTTGTTTGCTGTCCCCAACATAGTGCAATAATTTTTCAGGTTCACTTTGTTAGAAAATTAAAAGATAAATTACAATCATTTTGAAAACAAGTTACAAATAAAAGGCCACCTAAGCACAACTGTCCTTGTGTTCATCACCAAGCCCCTGCTATATCCACCCACACCCCACAAAAAATAATCCCAAAATAAAAAACTCCCTAAAAAAGTAAAAATACATCAGAGACAATCCTAAAACAGACCAATGTGGGTCTAATTTAACCCTTCTCCATCTTCACACGGAACAGATGTCAAATGGAGAGCTAGTTTCTAAACAGCGAAAGAATGTGAGATTGTAAATATTGAAATATGAACAACTCCAACAATTGACCCCCCCCCAAATGCAATGGTTTCATCTGATCATAATATGTCCCCTTCCAGGTCTTAGAAGGCAATAGATGAGGTGCTTCATACAGGGGGAATAGAAGAGGGGTGCTCTTCAGAGGCCTCAAGCAGAGGCGATGACAATCATTAGGTGCGGGGAGATGCTGGAAATGCTGTTGAGGAGGTCAGGGGCGAGCCGAGACAGGTGACTCTCCGAAAATTCACACGGAGGAAAAATATGCAACACATAGGCAGGCTAAGGTATGGAGAAAAGGAAAAAGAAAGAGACGGGAAAATGTTAATTGTGAGAATTGTCCGCCCATCGAACTCAACTGACAATAAACTGAGCCACAATTACAGGATCCAGTCTCAAATTTAGAGAGGGGCAGCTGTATGCATGTGAGTGCGCAAAAAAGTGCGTGTTCATCTGTGTCCTTCTCAAATAGGATGCGGTTATAATTGGTACTCAGAAATCTTTCTGTGATGGTCACCGTTACTAATTCAAGGATTGCCAACACTCACTGCCACCTATCTGCATATAGGGGAATCATACCTGGTTGGAACCAGGGTTGGGGACGTTGATTATGCCAGCAGCTAGCTTCGCTTGGAGATATGTAATGAAACCCCCTTTAAGGGCGTGGGTCTGGTTCAGAACATCCTCCTGGTCACGCCCACAAGGTAAAGCCAGCAAAAGGCAGTAGTCACTGTCGACCTAAGAAACAAATGTCACACAAGCCTGAAAATTACACTCCCATTCCGGAGATTTTGTTTCAATGTAGCAATTGTACATCTTTTATGGGCATGCTACACTGACAAACAAGACTAAAAATTGCCACTTTCGAGAGTTATCCACTTCTATCAGTACATTTATAATTTTCTGTTGTATAAATTGACCGTGTCTTGAGAAATATCTGTTAAATGCAAAACCGTACGTCACCTAATAACATTTGGGAAATTCTATGCAAAGAACTTCCATAGCGCTTAATGACGTGCTGTACCTATACTGATCTGTTGAGAAATATCTGTTAAATGCAAAACCGTTTGTCACTTAATTTCCATTTGGGAAACTCTACGCAAAGAACTTCCATAGCGCTTAATGACGTGCAGTACCTGTACTGATCTGATTCAAACCTAGCACAGTAAATCAGCATGGGCTACTCACGGTCATTCTGCGTGCCACGCCTTCCAGCTGGGACCCCTCCAGCCTCATCCTCTGTGCAATGCGGAGCAAAGGGCCTCCCTCCGGGGGCGGCAGTGACCGATGTGCCAAGGCATTGTTGCCACAGACAAAATGGAGCTGGACTGCCGCACTGTCATTCTTCAGAGCCAGATGGCCTTGCCATACAATGGGATACTTCTGCTCAAAAAAGAACATGCAGTAAACAATGACAAATGGTACAGGGCAGTTGAACAAAGAATAACACTCTTACAGAGTATCACAAGCACTTGTGGTTGCATGACTCTGCTCTAACCCACCCCTCCACCAATTCTCTCACCCCATTTCCCCTCCTTCACTTTCATACCATTAAAAGCTGCACCATGTCAACAGGCCGGTGTCCTGCAGGCTCCAGTTTGCCATCAATCCGGGCTGGTCCAATGGTGGCGGGAAGTGAACTGGCCAGGAATGAGTGTGAACCCTTCTGTCCTGCCACTGCAGGACCAAGCTCTAGTTTGTGGGAAATTGCAGTAGGAGATGTATAGGAGGGTGAGCTTGTCTCCTTTACAAGGCGGGGCAAGTGGGGCTGGTCCACAGAACTGGACAGACCCGGAATTATGCCTTCTGGTGGTTTGGCTTCACCTCGCTCTGCGGCAGCCCCTGAAGACGACAAGGGTGTTTTGCTCCTGGCACCATGATCTCCATCCTGAAGACCATAAAAGAGAAAGCAAATGGGCAAGGGAAAAGAGGTAGAGGGAGAGAAGACGTAAATACAAAGCTTAAAGCAGTTTTCCATCTACACTGGGGTTCATCTTAACAGTGCATCACAAAATTACTGTATAGTAGACGTGGCAGTCCTACTAGTCTCACCAAGAAAAACATCCAGAATAGACTCAAAATGATAAGTTACATCAATTCTTTGGCATATAAAGGAGACTGTATCACCTCACCTGTGAGGGAGTGATGCTGCGAGTTGCCAAATTGATTCCTAGAGGGGAGTGGCCAGGAAACTGATGATGGAAGCCCCGTATGTCACGGTAGACAGGTGAATACTCAGAGAGGGAACTCGCAGCTCCTGTTTGCATCATTTGAACGCCCTGAGTAGACACCATCATGGGTACTGAAGGGTGAGCTCCCATAATCCTGCTCTCTCCACGAGGAGAGGATGGCATCTTTGCTTCCAGTGCCTTTGGGGTGTCCCTACCCAATATTCCTTTCCCTACTGGTGGGGTTTTAGAGGAAGAGGACAAAGGGATACTACTGGAGGACGATAACGGGGCAGGCTCCGGGGTACGAGCCTGACCAGAGTCAGGGGCCGAATGTTCACCCAACTGGTGGTGCATGAGAACCCTAGGGGGTAAGCCATACTGATCGAGCCGCAAACCTCCGTGGTGTAAAGCACGGTAGTCTGGCTGCATCACCATTACTTCTGACTGCAGCTGTGGCGCATGAGGCCTACACAGAGACTGGTGAAAATGTCTGCTTTCATCATCCACAGAAACTGAGCTTCCACCTGACCCAGCAGAACCAGGGTGTGACTGCAAGACAATGTCTCGTATGCCAGCAGGCTGGGGTGTACTAGAGCGCTGGGGAGCCCCTGAGCGAGGGGAAGCCAAAGGCTCAGGACGAACGCCATATGCCACAGCAGTAAGAGGAGGAGTGTTCATCCGTACTTCGCCTTGAGAAAGGTGACCCATGCCAATGGTCTGCGTGACACTGTGAGGAGGCATAATGACAGACTGCTCCTGGTGGTGAACACTGGAGGCATACTGGGACATAGCAGGCTTACCAGGTGCCAAAACTACAGATGTCCCAATAGTGGAAGCAGATGTGCTAGGCGGGCATGTTTTGGAAAACGGAGAAGGTGAATGGCCCGACGTACGAGGGGAGTGTGGCTCTTGCTTGATGCCACTTGAGTGAGGGAGAGATCTGTCAACTGGGGTGCTGGGGCTGGAACTCAAATAATTACCAGTCAGGGAAGGATGGTGAGGGCTCAGACCAGGACTCAGATTAGAGGATCTATTGACATCACCTTTCAATGGCAACGTCTCAGTTCCCACCACTTTCTTTCCATGCTGTTGCATCATTGCCTGGCTGTAGACAAGGACCTGAGGACTGCTCCCAGTTTGTTGGTTAATTTTCCCCTGAAACCCAGAGTGGTACGGAAGGTCCCCTTTATCTGAACCTGGGCTCTCTTGCTTGATGGAGGAAATGACAGGCTGTGTGTTATAGGCCTGACTAAGGACACCTCCAGCGTGGCTATAACCAGTAGGAGTTTGAGAACCTTTAGGAGTAGGAGGCTGGGAGGGGGTAAGTGGTTCCTGCTTTATTTGGGATTTGGACACAGACTGCTGGAACTCTATATCAACTGCACTTGCTGGCGGGATCTGGCTGATTTTAGCAATTATCCGCTGGGGCCCCTCCGTTTTCTGCCCAGAGCAACTCAGTACAACCACACCCTCTGATGTATTGACTCTCAGACGTGGGCTGGATCCACTGCTATAGGCCGTGCTTTCTACCCCAGGACGCCCCACACCGGTGGCCTCCTCACTCATGGGTAGCCCATGGTACCGATTAGTCTCATTGCAACTTGGTCGGTACTTTTGCTTTGGCAGCTGTATCCCCAAGTTGCGGTTGCTTAAAGAGATGCGTGGAGTCTCTTCTGAGTCAAAGGGCATTGGAATGGGTATGCGACTGATGACAGAAGTAGCAGTGGAGGCAATGACAGAATTTACCATTTTCTCACCAAAAGTGGGTTCCATCTCAAGAGGAGGCAGAGGTGGTTGCTGAACAGATAGTTGGGGCGCGGAAGGAGATGAGCCATCTTCTGATGCAGAGTGCCTTGCAATCACAGAGTCCGACTGCGTCTTGTTATCAGATATGCGTGGGTCACCAAGGGAGGAAGTCGGCAACGTACTGGACACAGAGCTACCGCCTGAAGCGGACACATACTGAGGATCCATGAGGATCTTTCGCAAGGTGCTAGAACTGGGATCAACATCAGAGGCTTTAGTGTCAGGGGGCATGGGGGGATTTCCAGAGGATGCTGCCACTGTTGTAGCTGGTGCTGCCCCGATTGGGGGTGAAGGCATGCTTGCTTGAGGCATAGGGGCTGTGCGGGTCCCAATATCCTTTGTATTATTAACCCAATCATGAGGAGAGCCCGATTTTCCAGAGCAGGCAGCTGTAGTGTTCAGCCTAGTTGGCGATAATGCAAAGGGAGTGGCTGGCAATTCAGTAAGTGGCTGCTGTATTTTTAGGTGAGAAGGGCTCTTGTTTCCCAAATGGAAGGCAGATTCATGAGATTTAGGCTCTAAAGGAGGCTGCTCTGCTTCTTTCGGTGCATCCACTGATCCAACAATCACAAGCCCGGCTTCTTGCTCACAGGAAACGGTAGAAGAACTAACAGTTGCTGCTGCTGCTGCAAATGTGCCAGCTACATTGGATTTTAGAGTTGATGTCTCTTCAGAAACAGATTTGGTCATTTTCACAGATGTAGGCTCAGTTTCAGAGGCACATTCTTCAGATGTTTCCCCCTTTCTGCTGGCACTGATCTTCCGGGTCCTTGACCTCTTCTGAGCTTTAGGTCTACCTTTACCTACTTTCTTGGGCGTCTCTGGTAAAGGAGACACCTCTTTGTTCACAGATGAGCCAGGGGCTGGTTCTTCCAGTTTCGACTCAGGACTTAAAGGCTGCATTTGTGCGTCAACATTCATAATGTTGCTGATGGCCAAGTGTGTCTCTGGTTCCATCACTTCACTGGCAGAGGGTATGACTAACTGTTCTGCAGGAGGAATAACTGAAGTGTAGTTAGGAGGTGCAGCAAAGCTATCAGCATCTCCAGAAATATCTTCAGCTGTGATGGAGTCAATAGCTGCAGCTAATTCAGTCTCACTTGCAGGATTAGCAGGCTTTTCTTCAGCAATTTCACACTGAGGTTCTTCTATGACTGGAGGCAGTAACACAGGTGGTTCTACAGGAACTTCTTTGTAAGATTGCAGGGTTGAATTTTCAGTCATTTTTGCAATGTTCTGCACAGCCTGCTCCAATTCCATCTGCTGAGCCAGCAGAGTGGCAGCTGGGTCAGCAGGAGGCTCAATGTCAGACTGTTCCTTCTTAGCCTCAGGGCTGTGCTCAGTTACCTCCCTTTCAAAACTGGGAGACAATTCATCTGACACCTTTGGGGACTTTGTCGTCGAGTCAGGTCCATCATCTTCACTAGAGCATACTGCACCCTTTGCTACACCAGCAATGATCTTTGACTCTTTCAGGCTTCGAGATTTATCATCTTCAACAGGCTTTGTGTTGCGTGATAACCTTGGTGCCTTTGATTTCCCAATTAATACTGGCTTTACATCCACCGCAAAGCTAATTTTTTCTCCCATTTTATCTTCACAGCCTTTACTCCCCACTATTTCAATTGTCTGATTATCTTTTGCAGATTCCTTCTCATTTGTTATGTTGCCAAGCTGTTCAGTTTCATCCACTTTAGGCTTGTCATCTTCCACAATTAGGTCAGCTTTAGGCTTTACAACAGAATTCTCAGCTGCTGTGTAATCTCCCCAGTGTGCTCCATCTGGTTAGTGACACACTCATCTACTTTTTCACATTTCCCTCCTTTTTTCTGAGCAGCATGTGGAGAGCCTTGCCTTTGCTGTACCTTCTGGGTGCGAGGGGAACGCCATCCTTCGACCACCTTGACTGCTTCTCCACTACTGCCAGGATCTTTACTGTCAACATCCACTGCTTCGGAAGTTTTTGCAGAGTCTCCCTTTATTGTAGCCACATCATCCCCCCGTCGTGCACGACTCTTAGGAGGGCGCCCTTTCCGTGTGGCTGCGGGGGAAGCCAGGGCATCCTGCTGCGCTTGTTGCTGCCGAGTAGCCTCTTTGTCCCCGCCACGTTTTCTTGTACAGCGGGGTGACTCGACCACATCTTTATTTGGATGCTGAGGGGTTTCATCCTCTACTGGGGTAGCATAGACAGATCGCACATTTCGTCGACGTGTCCTGCCAATGGGTAAGCTTTGCTCAGAGCTTTGTTCTGATTCAGGGGCATGTATGGGAGATTTATTTGCACCCTTAGAATCTAGCACAGCTTTGGCCTCCCCTCGGGGAGAGGACACCCTTTTTGACTTCTCCCTATCAATACGTTCACTCTTACGAGTGGCCAGCTTTTCTGGACTGGCAGCCTGAACCACATCAGATTTTGATGCTTGTGGAGTTCTCTTACTTTTAAGCTTCCTAGAAGGCATCACAGGCTCCACCTCAATATCATCAGAGGTCTGCTTCAGTGCATCTTGGAGGCAGTTCTGCTCCAGTGACCCCTCACCTTCTAGGGGTTTCGTCTCTGCTGGTGGTTCCACTTCTCTATCTTTTACTGGAAGGGCTTCCTCGTCCGTAACAATCTCCATGGGCTCTTCAGCCTTAGGTGAGGCAGACAAATGGAATTCAGGGGGCTCGGGATCAGGTCCAGGCACATGTTCAGTTTCAGAGCTGCAAAGAGAGGCTCCAGGTGTGGGAGGCTTTATGTCAAGATCAGAATGTTCAACATTCAAAACATTTTCAGTTAAAATCCTTACTTCAGCCACCACCTCCTCCTGATCCACTTTAATTTCTGTAGTGGTGGGCTTAGGGGAGGTTATGCTGATAGCAGCGAGAGTCTGGTCCTCCACCAGAGGCATTGATGGTGATATTGAGACCTTCCCTGCTTCAGTATCCTCTTCCTTCACTGGCAACTCTGACTGATCTGGGGGCACTGGCTGGATGTTACATTTTCCCTGCAGAGGAGAAACCTCTGAGGGCACCGGGAGAGAAACAATATCTGGAACAACGAGAATAGGGCTGGCTGGTTTCAAGTCAGGCTCAAGTGCTGCTTTAGGAATGCTCGGCACCTGTTGCTGTGACTGCTGTTCTCCGTCATGCAGCTTGAGAGCGGCATTCCCATACACAATGCTTGCCTTTTCAATCTCCCGATATGATTGTTCCCTCTCTTTCTGTTGTTGCTGCCCCATCACCTCCAGAAAGCGGCTATGGAAGAGTACTACTGGTTCTTGCTGCAGATCACCACCACCTACACCAGGTTGCCCTTCTAGAAATCCTAGTTTGCCGGACTGCTGGTCAAAACTCAACTCAAGGTCTTCATCTTTGCGTTCCAAGTGCCGAAGGCGTCTAGAGTCCTGTTCAAAGATGGAACTATGAAGAAAGCGGGAGGCAAACAGTTCCTGCCTCTCATGCTCCTCCGGTTTTGACTCGTCTTTCTTATCTTCCATTTTACCCTCTGAGTCAGTGCGAGTCTTTTTCTTTTTCATGTACCAGGAGCCAATCGGCCTTGGCGTGGACTCAACTTTCTCCTTATCCTTGCCACTGTGGAAACTGGTAAAGTGCGAATCTCTGCTCAAGATAGGCCAGTTGTCTTCACGGGAGGAGGACAGCGACTTTGCTCTCTCCAACAAGGCCTTTGTATCTGGTGTGATAGTCTGTTCCTGAGCAAATGAGTAGAACTTGTTTCTTTCCAGGGAGGAGGGCAGTTTGAGATCTGAAAGTCTCCGCTCCCTGAATAAGTGGGTGAGGGAGGTGGAGGGCCTTGGAGAGTAATTCTTATTCTCTCCATCTTCCTCAGAGTCAGACTGCACCTCCCCAGGCTCCAAATCACTCAACAGACGCTGGCGGAGGCTCTCACGTTTCATGATGTTGCTAGAAAAGCTTATGTCAGTTAAACGCGGGTCCTGCTTTGCTCGGTTCTCCCAGCGTTGTTGTAATTCCTCCTCACAGCCCAATGATCCTGATTTCAGTCTCTGCAGCTCCTGATGTATAGTCCGGGGCCTATTGACTCTTGAGTCTAAATGGTACTTCAAGAGATCCAAATGTGGGTAAACTTTATCCTCAATCTTTGGCGCTTCTTTAATTTCCCTAGCAGCACCATCCTCCTCATGGTGGGCAAAGTGACGCAGCCCAGGGGGGGATGCAATATTACGCTCAGAATCCTCACTCCCATGCCGGGAACTTCTGTAGTTACGTTCCCGCTTTGTATTCAGATCACTGTCGAAGGTCTCCAGCTTCTTGCGTTTGCTTGGCGGGGAGTCATCAGTGACATCTTGGGGAGGCTTACCCACCTCATGTACCAGGCTTCGGTGCTCCAAGTCCTCTGCATCGATACCTTTGGGGCTGCCAATTTTGTCTAGCTTGTCAGATTGCAGCTGTTGCCGGAGTTTCCGGCTCTGTTCCATCTGTTTGCGATAACTCTGAGAGTGGTCAATATCGAGGGACAGGTGATCCTGCTCAACCCCTAAGCTTTTCTCTTCCACTAAAGCTTGTTCACAAAGCTCTCCAAAGCTTTGTTGTTCTGGCTGCCTTGTGATGCCCTGGTCGTGGCTCTCATCTTCAGTCAACATTAGCGCAGTACTAGAATGGGATTGGGAATTTGCTGATGTGCAAGAAATGTCTGGAAGGTCTGCCACCTCCTCTGGGGGTTCTCCAAGTCGTGCCTTAAGGTCAACACTCAGCTGGCTTTCTTTAGGACTGCAGACAGTAAGCAGCCTTTCGGTCCTTGGCTTCTGGTACCCTCTTTTATTTGTATCTTTCCGGACTACTTTTCGGTCACCTTCATTTTCTTTTGCCACGACATTAGTGTTCCCAATGTCTGGCATTTTTTTGAGCCCGAAACGGCCATCCTCTTCCTCATGGCTCATCTTTTTAGGCCGATCAGACTTCAGACTAGCTTCTCCAAAACGCCGCTTTCGTGCAGCCAACTTGTCAATATCCAAGGAAGCAGAGCTGCCATCAGTTCCAGGTTCAGATTTAAGGTGTTTCTTTGGTTTTGTCTTCCCTTCCTTCTCCACAAGCTCCATTTGGGTTGCTACTCCTTTTTCCTTGACAACTTTTCCCTGCTTTAGGGGGTCTCCTTTTAGGACCTCTAAACGGGAGAGTGCAGGTTTTTGATCAGCTGAGGCAGGCGGGGGCAGAGGTGGGGAACGAATGCCATCATTTTCACCTTTCTGTCTTTGCTTCTCTGAAGAGGCTTGATCCAGGACTTTCCCCTCTTTCTCCTTGACACGTGTAAGCTGAACCACACAAGGAGGCAAATCCATACGACCCTTGCTTGAGCAGTCTTTGTCCTTAGTTGAAAGCTTGCCACCTTTGGATCGCGCAATTGCATCTGGACTAGTCTCTCTGTCTAGGTCTGGATCTGTCTCAGAGGAAGTGATGCTGGGAGAGGGCACCTTCACCTTTTTTAATTTAACCTTTTCTCCTTTCTCCTTGTCGGTTTTCTCCTTGCGGCCAGCTCGCTTGTCCTTTTCACAGGTACTGCCGCGATCCACTTCAAAAGGTTGACGATCTTTCTCAGGCTTTTCACTCTTGCCATAGCGTTCTGACCTCATCTTGTCGGACTTCTCATATCGTGGAGGTGAGATGGAGCTGCAGCTGCCACTTCCTTCAGAGGAGCGGCTGTACATGCGTCGATCTGAGTCACTGGGGATGCGCTCAGATGGAGATGGGGAGGCAGTGGGCGTAGCTGGGTGTCGAGGGTGAGAGGGACTCTGGCTCCTTTCAATGGTGCGCCGACTATGGTCTCTTTCACGATCAGTTTCAAATCGCTCTCTCTCCCTCTCTCTTTCCCGTTGCAGGTAACTGTATTTACGAATGTCTTGCTCATAAGGGTCACGGTAGTCTCTGTATTCACGTGGGTCATCAAAATAGCGTGGATCATAGTAGTCTGCTTGGTAGGGATCCCATTCTGGATAAAATTCCCTACTGCGTGCAACATACTCGCGACGAGGATCTTCCACATATGTGCCCTGTGCCCGCATATTTTCGTAGTAGGCTCGATCTGCTGAATAATCATGATATGGTGGTCTACGTTCATCTCTGCTGAAAAGAAAGGAGACAAGAAGCAAGAATCAGATGGCAGAATTGATACCTGCAATTCATAATTTTCATTGTGTCCAAAAATGTCTTTGGTAAATTCCTGTATTAGCAGTAGTTCACTGTGACCTAATGTCATTACTCCTAGGCATAGCTGTCCTCAGAAGTTATTCCATAGTTGCACATTTCCTGGCACATTTGTAAAAAAATAAATAAACTCATTGACAAAGTGCTCACCAAAGCATGATTATTTTACAATACATCACTTTCATTTCTTTGTTCAATAAATGTGGAAAATAACTAACACCAATGCATTGTTCTCCCCACCCTCAATAACCAGTAAGAAAGTAAAATTTGAACCTTCGCTCAGGTGGGATCTCATAGAAGTCCCGGCCAATGTCCTGCCCAGAAGCCTGCATCGAACGATAGAATGCGACCTGACTTTCCTGGTTGGCAAAGTCCACCTGGAGACAAAAAAGCCATCTGAATGCCTTAAATGCACCTCTCCTGTTAAGAGAAACTGTTAAGATACAGCATCCTAAATAGATTGAGCAGCTGAAAGTGAAAAATGAATTTAAAAAGGAAATAAACAAATATTCTTTAGGATACTCAGGTATAACAAAGTTATAAATGAAGCCAGCCAGATGGCAACAGAAAAAGATCATTTTTGGTTTGACCAACCATGCTTACCCACCTTGATTTTGTTACCTCCAATCTTCCAGCCCTTGGTCTCCTTGACAGCAGCCTGTGCATACTCAATGTTGTTGTACAGGATGAGGGCCATCCCTTTTAGTCTATCAAAGACAACCTTGGAAAAAAAAGGACACAGGGTAAGCAGAGGGAACACACACAAACAGTTTCATTCCCCCCCCCCAAACTGCAGGGTGCAGTGATAGTTCACCATGAAGACCAACAGACAGAGCAAGACAGAGAGAGACAAAGAACATACGGTTACCTTTAACACATGCCCATAGCGACAGAAGTGTCGAGTGAGGTACTGCTCAGTGATGTTGGAGGCCAAGCCATCAAGCCAAACACATGTCGTGGGCATGCTCTTTCCAAACCCCAGCTGCGCAGAGGGGAATGCAAGCACACAAAGTTATAGCAGAGTAATACTGGTTTGTTTTAACAACATGACGCCAATTATTGGAAGATATGATGTACCTTTAGCCTATTGTTACCCAGATATTCCCCATCCATTTTCTTGATGGCTTTACAGACGCTGGCAATGTCACAGTACTGCAGGAAAGCATACTGAGGAGCCCCATTAACTTTTTTAATGTCAATGTCCTAGAGGTGAGCAGACAAAGAAGCAATGAACACAAAATGAATGGATCACAACGATTTACATTTCCATCATTAAATGTTTATACAGCAATAACACCTCATGTTTCCAAAACCTTTAGTTACAAAATCTGAACAATGGGCTACCTCTCATTTACAAAGACCAAAGAGCCAAGGTGACTACCATCAATAACGACCGGTGTCTGTAGAACTGTTAAACTCTGGGGCTGTTTACCTGGCAACAGTATCCACCTTTACAAACTGAAATCTTAGCCGTTGCATAATGTTAACCAATTCCATTCTCAGGTAATATCATTCAGTTTATTCAAGCACATACAATTACAAAACAAGCATACATAACCACAAAACAAGCACACAACACATAATATAGTAAGTTCTTCCAAGTGGAAAGGTTCAAAAGTGCCAGTCACAATGCCACACAGTTAAACATACCACAATCTCTCCAAAGCGCTGAAAAATATTGAGAAGGTCATGGTAGCTGGTGGTCTTCTCTAGGTTCCCAATAAACAGGGTCCGTGTGGCCTTAGGGTGGAATTCATCAATCCGCTCATCCAGAGGGCGAAACTCATTTTCACTCTCGGTCTCTGAAAGAGGGTACGAGAGACAATGCGGGGGACAGGACCAATGTTATTCCCCAGTGCCAATGTGAGAGAGGAAAGAAGGGGACATGAATGGAGCTCCTGCTGTGCAGAACCTGGTAGTGGGGTCATACCTGGACCATTCCAGGCAGTGACTTCAATCTGCATCCCAAAGAAAAGCTTCCCCTTAGAGGCACCAAGCGCCTTCTCCTGGTCTTCCTGTTGACGGAAAAACACCAGGCCATACCGCTCCTCCGAGGCCCCGTGGATCTGCACTGATGTCACTTTTCCGTATTTCTTAAACTCATGGAAAAGGCCATCTTTCAAGCTTGTATCTGGCAAAGAAGCAGGATAATCTGATTATTAACCACCGATTCGCAACACCCCTCATTTTGTTTACTTGACTGCATATGTGACGATGTAAGAAAAAGCCCGCAATGTTTCACTGGTATTCAACGTAGCAGAACAGCCTCTCATGCCGCATTTCCATCAAGCGGAATGGTTCGGTACGGGTCGTGTCATATTTCAGAGCGTTCCCATTGCAAAAGTTGTGGATGGCACCTTTGGAACCGTTCCTAACCGTTCCCATTTTTCGTCACCCCTCAGGTTGGGGTACCAAGGGTTACCATCCGATACTAATGAGGCGGAGCTAAAACACGTCTTCTGTATTGGTCGGGAATCGTCATCACTGCCGTCTGTTGATTGGCCAACAGAATCATCACTCTAGCGCGACTTCCATAAGGAAACGGCAGGAAAACACCCGTCTGGCCTACCATTTTGAGAAAAAAACATTTTTGGAAATGTCTAATCGCAACAACGCGCCATGGAGCAATGAGGAGGTGCAGATGTATATATGCATTTCATGCATTTAAATTTAGTCAATTTAGAATGCGTATAGCCATTATTATGCGAACTAATTTGGCTGGAGTTGCACCGCGAGCATTTAGCTCGCTAGCTGGCATTAAAATGCGCCGAATAAAAAGGTTGCCAGCTAAAGCCGCTTTCACACCGGACGCGAAACGAATTTTTCGCACGACAGATTACATTCAAAGTCAATGCGTGTTTGCATTGCATTTTACCATCCGGTAAAAAAACCCCACCTACATTTAAGGGTACTGTCTGCAATGGAAACGCAAACCAGATCTAATTTTGGTACCAAAAGTACGGTTCCAAGGATACTATACCGAAAGTAACCCAGAGGAAACGCGGCTTTAGTGAACAAATAGAAGTCATCAGCACAGATTTAGTAAACATGGTGGTCAAGAGCAGCAATCAAGGAGGAGCAGTTATGGTGTAATCTGCCAGCTCGCGTAAGTCTCTTACTAAACTACACCCACTGGTTGTGCAGCCACCACTGAAACAGTGAGCTCACCTGTGGACCGCACAGGCAGGTTCTGGACCTTGATGCCAAAGCTTTTGCGGGGCTCGTCTTTGTCCAGGACCTGAGGGGGCAGAGAGGGTGGCGCCGGCACTGCAGCAGACTGAACGGAGCGTGCTGGCGACTCATCGCTGGAGCTGCTGCTGGAACCGCTGCTGTCAGAAAATGAGACCTGCTCAGAGTCCAGGACACCAAAATCCTCTCACACAGCGTTCACCTACTCTGTTCCTACGGCATAACCGGGATCAGGCTGGAATTCACCACATTCTTACTGGTAGCAATTAAGAGCATCCTGTCGGATAAATACATTAAAATGAATACGCCTGCAGTACACCTTAGTTGACTGGTGGACTCTCTTCTCCAGATTGCAATGGCTTATGATAAAACAATATTTTTGCCAGAGATTTTAAATCCCAATGAAACCAACCAGGTTTATCGAATAAAACATAGCCTGCGCATTAGAATGTGTTGTGGCTGGGCTAAATAAAAGCATCATTCTATTATATGGTCAAACTTCAAATTCACAAGTGCAATGGCAGAATCTCTCGAGGGCAGCACGAAGATGAGGCTCTGAACACACAAAGTATAAACTTAGACCAATCTGAAAACGGCTGAGCGTCAGTGAACCAAGATTTGTTTTAGTTGGGGACAGCCCCGAGACAATCAGAAAGTAAGCTAGGCCTATTCCCATGGAACATCCACTGCTGTTTTTTCACCAAATTGCTTGGAGAAAGAGAAAACCAGAGCTAGAATTGGATTCAAGGGCCAGATTAAAGCAGCCCTAACATATAATGTAAGGCTGGCCCAAAGAGCAAAAGGGGGATTAGCACAATATTAATTCCCATTTACATTTCACTGAAATTTTAATTCATAAGTCCGCATTATTTGGCCATGTTGCGCAGGTTTACTAGTCTGTGACTTTATGTTATGTTTCATCATAACTAGAAGTGAGGCATGATTAAACATATGTAAAAGAGCTACACCATCAAGACAAGGATAACAGTTCCATATGACAGTGATACTAAACAGAGTTATCACTCAGAGGAGTGTTGAGAGTTAGTTAGGATGTTTAAGCGCACTTGCAGAGGAATTGGCAACCTGCTAGTAGGTAAGGCCCAAAGGCAAATTAACAAGAATAATTCCTTCTTTAATGCTGCAGTACAATAAGCTCAGATGTACAAAAAATACAAAGTACCATGCAAGATCAAGAAATCAGCATCATGATATAACTTAAGGGGACCTATAGCTAAGCAAAATGCCAATTTTAGTTCAAAATTTTAGTTTTGAGGTAAGAACATGAAGTATTCCTTCAAATAGTCCGTAATATGGAGTCGTGTTCCAAAGGAAACATTCGTCACGAACACTGTCTTCAAGGCTGGAACAGCTATGAGTGTGGTGACTTTCAACGATGGCCAACGAGGAATTGCCTCCATTCTTCTGAAACTTGGCATAAAGGCAGGGGCACACTCAATCACGAAATGGACAGAAAACGTGTGAAAGTAAAGTATTTATGTTCCAAACTTCATTCAAATCGGACTAGCAGTTTTTGAGAAATGGCGCGTGAAAAAATGTGGAAATGGTATTTTTATAGCCTTTTTTTACCTTAAGGAGGTAAAAAATATCATTAATCATCATTATTGTATCATTAATCAAAATCATGTCCTTAGCAGGGCATTTACATTAATGCCATCAGGACGGTGTTATGTGCAGCCTCCTGGGAGGACGAACCGTTATTCAAAGTCATTTGTTCCCTCTGCCATCACGCTGTTGAAAGCGAAGTTAACTTAAAATTTGCATAATCAACTGATCATGCATTTCAACTCTTATGCGCAATTTGGCTCTATTTATTTATTTGGGCAGCTTTAATTCATTTTATTCCTTTTATACCATTATTCTTGTTTTTATTCTATTTCTGCCTTATATTATCTGCACTTTTTTTTTTTTTTTTTTTTTTTTAGAAGTTTCCCGGCGAAACGGATTTAGGGGGGTCAAAATCAATACTAGAACATAGAAACGTGGAGAAAAAAAAAGCTCTGTAGTGACATTAGGAATGTTTTTCCTTCACATTACAGCTGAAATTATAACCAAACACTGTTTAGTTATCTCAATAACAGAGTTTCTCTAAGTATCTATATATTCATTAAAACAGCCGTTGCCATGGCAACCACTGATGTGATGCTACAGAAACTCAGTGTTTTAAATTGCAATTTCTAATAGAACCATTTTCATAATAATTCTTCATTTAAAAAGCGAATAT
Source organism: Gymnothorax javanicus (assembly GCA_029692085.1). Lineage (NCBI taxonomy): Eukaryota > Metazoa > Chordata > Actinopteri > Anguilliformes > Muraenidae > Gymnothorax > Gymnothorax javanicus. The sequence continues at coordinate 80,478,606 of CM056202.1, forward strand.
CTTGGAAAAATGTTTGCTTAACTAGAAGTCCCCTTAAGTTTGTGAAACAGTTGAAATACAGTATTAGGGCTGACCCCATTTAGTCGGCTGGTCAACTGATTGGTTGATGGGCTGTTGGTCGACCAGGATTTGTTTTGGTCGAGCAAATGCATACGTATAATCCTGATCCACAGAATAATCCATTCTGGGATGATGTGGTATATGGCAGTGAGTGACAGTCTTTCACTCTGAACAAGGCCGATGTTCTCAATATACCCTAGTGACCTAATGTGAAAGAAAACACCTGAAGCAGCAGCATTTTGCTTTGTTGCAGACCATCGAAAAAACTGGAATGACTTTGCAAGCAACATTTACCTTACCTCAGTTCAACAACGAACATGAACTATGACTTAAAAACTTTAAATCAGCCCACTTTATATTCTTTCCTCGCACAAACGAGTTTTGTGTGCTTTATTGGTGAACATTAAAGATTGCCTTGTAAGGTGTTAAGACTAGCAATTTGTAATGTGTACCGAGTTTATTGCCAACTTAAGTTGAAGCTGTATTTCCCCATGACATTGCGGGTCCCACTGCAGCTTCCGGTTGAACACAAACTTAGAGATGAAGCCCGCTGCTTTCTCAGAAAGAAAATGAGATAACTGCTGCTCTCGTCTCAAAAGTCAGTCTGATTAGCCTAATCCATTAACAAAATTTAGAGTCATCTAACCAAATAAAGCTTTATTTTCTGCATGTATAATTTATTTGTAGAATGCATTTACATCATGCAGACCTTCACTTCGCATAACATTAACAGGACATACCTATGGCATTTTTAGCACAATTTAATCTATTATTGTACAATGGTACAACAAAGGGTTAGTGCCCAAGTAGGGTACGTTTTTACGATGGTGACCCTTTTATGATCACTCAACATTGCAATTCATAAGTTGCGATTTGAGGCATTATGTGTGCATTCGTTTTACTCTATTTCATTAGCAATTTCTCTGATTCGTCAATTGTTGTTACTAATATTATCCATTTAATAATGTTCAACTCCAAGCGCACTTCCTCTAGTTTGCTTGTTATTGCAGTTTCATTTAACGAGGAAAAGCGAGGCATCCACTTCGGTAGTCCGTTGGAATGGTCAGCAATGTCAGCTGTTTTATTAAAGCACAAATTAAAAGCTACTATTTAAACCATAAACAATCAATAGCCTACATGAAAATTTTAAATAACTTTTTGAACCAACCCTATGCTTTATTTAATGTTATTACCACTATGCGCCTATTTGAGAGACACTGGCAGAGTCCATGAGAATTTCATACTTCAAGATTGCTGACAGAAATTTTAAGTCCCAATGAGACAAACCAGGTTTACAGCATACACGTTGTGTTATGGTTAGGTCAAATAAAAACATCAGCCCATTGTGTGAATATTCAACAACTTTACAAGAGCAACGGCAGTATCTGCAAGGTTAGCATAAAGAGGAGGTTCTGAATGTAGCTTAGAAATTTCAACGAATCAAACAAACAGAAAAACAGCCGACTGCTGGTCGACCAAGATTTGTTTCAGTCGGGTACAGCCCTAGACAGTATTACCCTTCCTTTCACATCTCTCTTCTGCCTGGAACAAGCAAACAGCACACCAGGAGGGAATTACCAGGAAAGTTCCAGAAAAAACTAACACCACCATTTTCTCAAATGGAAGGATTTTTCTGGAAGCACCAGAGAATTAAACATGGCGAACCCATTTCAAATTTACACACAAGAGGAGCATCAAACAGAATTGAGAGAAAAAAAAAAGTCAAATTCTCTTTCCTAAGCACAGCATGCCTTATTCCCCACAGTGTCAGGAAACAAAGCATTACCGAGCCACCATTAGGCACATGCAAACAAAGCTCCACGCAACAGATAATGACGTAAAAAGAACTGCTATCTAACGCTATGGCAAGCAAGTGCAAAGGTAGCTTTGCCGAACCATAATATAGAAACATCAAAGTAGGAGATTAATAACAGATTGTAAGCCCCAGTTGGAGGCTTATGAGAAAGAAGGGGAAAACATCACTGCCAATCAATGCGAGTAATCCCATTAATTAAACCAAGGAAAATTAATCTCGATAATCTCCCAAAACATCCCTCGGAAAGTTGGGCACCTCTCTACATTAAATATAAGACTGTCCAAAACACACTTGATAATTGAAGAAGTTGTGAAGTAGTGACACGTCTCGCCTCAGGGGGGCAGCCAAACCTTGGTTTATGCATAACTTCGCAACCATTGAAATCCAGGGCCCCTGTGCATATGCAGCAAGCCACTATGTCCACTAAAATATGCCAATCAAAAAGCACACACAGGTTCTTGAAATAAGAGACAATAAACAGCAAGAAATATTATATAAACAAACCATTTTGTTCCAATTTGCCAAGTTGCAAAGTTTCTCAATGGAAAAAAAGGAATAGATATGCAACTGATCGAAGGACAATAAACATAAAAGACAAGACAGAGGTACAAAGCAATAAGAACACTGGGTTAATTTAGATAGGGGACAGGGTCCTTATAACTCAGATGTACAGTGGATTTCTACAGAAGACCTTGTCATTTTCATCAGAGCCCGAACAAACAACAAAAACCTGATTGACCAGGTAGCTTCAAATATTAATTCTGTCACTTTATCAAGTTGACGTCATAAGAAGTTGGGTGTGAACACGCCTTCTTGTTTTTTGTTTTTTTTTTTTTGCTTTTGATTAAAAAACATTGATGTCTTTTGAGTGCATCTGTAGGCCTATTCTGCAACCAAGACAAATCAGTAGCTAGCTAGCTAGCTTTTGATGAATGAGTTCTACTCATGTGCCAACTAGAAAAACCCAGAATCTAACAATCTGTTCCCAGATGAGCTCTAACGTGTATGTTGCTGCGTTATTTATGACTCATGTCTTATAACTCCGTGTAGAATGAAATGGCCATCACAAGTTGTTCTACAGTTAGTTTGTCCATCCTGGTGGGTCTTTGGCACCAGAAACTACTAATTCATTAATAGGTTCAAGCAGTAGGAGGAGAGGGCACATGCACACCTACTCTACACATCCTGATTGGTCAGCTACCAGAAAGGTGCTTGATGCAACACCACTTTTCTGAAAAGTTAAATAAAATTCAGCAGAAAAGGGTGTTCACCACTGTGCTTTTTCAGAAGACATCCACATTTTAAAAAGACGTCCACTTTTCTCCTCCTCCTGTAGGCTTGCATGTGTAAATTGGTGCTGGTCATTGAAAAAAGAAGTTGAGGGTGAACACGCCCTTAGCTGGCCCTTTAAAAGTAGAGTATGAAGCACAAGACCAATTGGCTTAGCTAAAGAAAGATAATATCAGAACCTCAATACCTGTAAAAAAGATGCCATCAGGGGACAACAAAGGCAGTAGCCAGTGTGATGACATAGGTGGTCAGACTGAACTTCAACAATTTTTTAGAGGGCAACAAATTAGCATGCAAACTTTGTCAAATTCAAAACCAGGAATAACACGTTTACAGAGGCTAAACATGCAAGCGGCTGATATACAGTGGACTCAAAAATTACTAGCACACCTCACTGACAATGCAGAAACAATTCTTGAAAAATTCAAAAAATATAGAGAAACTCTACATAACATGCGAAAAAAACTTTACAATATTAAATGTTCCAATGGAATCAACCAAAATCATTCACTGATTTAAAGATAAATTTCTGACAAATCAAGGTTTCACATTAAAATGGCACCCTTAAAGATTATTGTAAATAACATCCACCAAAATTAAACTAGGTATTACATTCCAATGAATTAAGTTTTATCTTAGTATTAAGGAACTATATTGAGCCACTAGATCCCTTCCTGTTTCACTAGGGCATACAAAATGAGGTAACACGCATGCAATATCCCATAGTCATCCAACAAGATGAAGAAAACAGAACAATTGTCAGTTCAAAAGAGGCAGATCGTCATAGAACTTCATAAATCCGGTAATGGCCACAAGAAAATTCACAAATGACTGAGTATGGCACTGGGCACTGCCAAGGCAATTATTAAATAATTCCAAAGATATGGAACTGTTGAAAACCTCAAGGGCAGAGGACACAACTGCATTCTGTCCCCCAGGATACCAAGGAGGATGGTGAGAGAGGCAACATGAATCACTGAAGGAATTGCAGGCCTTAGTGGCATCTTGGGATCACCTGGTTACAAAAAGTGCCATCAGGCACCACCTCCACAACCACAGGCTCTTTGGAAGGCTTGCCAGAACATACCTTTCCTGACCAGAAGACACAGAAGCAAGTGCTTGGTGCTTGCCAAACTTCATTTAAATTGTGACTGGAACAAGGTGCTTTGGCCTGATGATACCAGAATTGCACGTTTCGGTCAGATACAGCATTGGCATGTTAGGCGTTGAAACAGATGCATATAAGGAGAAGCACCTCATACCCGCCATGAAATATGATGGTGGGTCAGTCATGTTTTGGGGCTGTTTTAATTCAAGAGGTCCAGGAGCACTGGTTAAGATTAATGGCATAATGAATTCGACCAGGTGTAAGGACATTTTGGCTGACAATCTGGTTGCCTCTGTCGGAAGGCTGGGACTTGGCAGTAGATGGGCTTTCCAACAAGACAATGACTCAAAGCATATCTCAAGATCCACAAAGAAATGGTTCCGAGACAACAAAATCAACGTTCTGCAATGGCCATCTCAGTCCCCAGACCTCAATCCAATAGAAAACCTGTAGGCTGAGTAGAAGAGGGCGGTTGATAGACCCCAACCCAAGAATATGAAGGATCTCGAAAGGATCTGCTCAGTGGAATGGTCCAAAATCTCCCCAAAAGTGTGACTAAACCTTATCAAGAATTTGAGGAAAAGGCTCCATACTGTTACCCATGCCAGAGGTGGGTGCACTAAGTACTAAGTGAAAGGTGCCGATTATTACGAAACCTGAATTTTGCTGGAATTCATTTTGCATTAAATGATTATGATGATTTCGGTTGTTTCCATCGAAACATTAATTAAGTATTTCACACATGTTGGTATATTCCATTTCTCTATAATTATTAAACATATTATTGTTTTGTTGTGTTATTGGTGCATGCCAGTCAGGGGTGCCAGTAATTTTTGAGCCAACTATTTGCTTCACACACCAGCCAAAAACCAACGGAGATCTACCAAACGGCCGAAGAAATCTGAACAATAACCAGCCCATTAGCCAGTAGATAAAAAAAAGAGTCCATTTTGAACCCTGCCTCCCAACAGCGACAAAAATACATGGGAGCGGCGAGCGATTTCGCGCTGTTAAGATCTAAAATCGCGCCGGCAAAATACAAAGCCAGAGCGAATGTCGCAATTAGAGTCCCTCCCGTCCAGTCTCCGGGCTGGCCCGATAGTGAATTTATAATCCTCATCTGACCTGACTCAGACTGGCTCTCACTGAGCATGTGACCAGCAGCACACCTTACAGCTGCTGAGGGGCCCGTGGCAGACGGGAGTTTTGATGACTCCAATTGGCTGAAAACAAGTTTAGAACGTGCCCACCGCGTGCAGCCTGCGGAGGAAGCTTTCCTTTCTACAAGATTACGCGCCACACCCACACCACCTCCTTCAAGGCTGATTAGAAGTTTTGGTTAACTGGACATTAGCACGCGGTTAGGTCAGATGTTGCCTTCAAATGGAACTCGTGAAGTTGTGAAGTCATGTCGTGAGGTCGTGAGCAGAAATGGCTCAACGTTCAAGTGATAACCGTGTGAGAACACCGCTGCTATGGCAATAAGGACGGCAAAGCATCGTTTCTCCAGGCAGTCAGTACGCAAATATTACATTATTAATTTGTATCTGAACGCCACTCGGAGGAACAAGAGGCAAAACGATAAAGATGACGATTGTCTACACTGTTCCTTCATGCCCAGTAGGTTATGGTAATGTTATGCAAACTACATTGTACAGGCTAGCGCTCTCGTTAACGTTAGCTCCTCCAACGTAGGGTTGCTAACGCAACTACAGAACCCACAAGCATGGGACTTGAGGGATTACATGGAAAGGCATAGCGGCAAATTTGTAGTCCGGATACAATTTCTGAAAATGTCAAACACGTCACAACTCGTGAACTCGAAGCTTTCAGAAAAGTTCGACTTACGACGTCGTGAATACCACAAGAGGGCGGCGTTCATATGGACTTTTCTCTTGAACATGGTAAACACGACCCCATTTGAAGTCACTAAGAGACCTGTCACCTACAGCCACTTCATTCTGCGATCACGTATTGCGTTACTTTTTAGATAATAGCCATCTTGCAAACTAGCTAGTTAAGAAAAATCTAGGTAAATAATCCTTATATGTGGGCAATTTCGTTTGATTTCGTTTTCACCCCACCTTCTCCAGCCAGCTGTAACAGCTATTGCTCTTGAGCTAGCTAGCAAGCTAATAACATCCGAATAATCTAGCAATACAGACACACGAAAGCACCAGCAATCATGTCAGATAAGTTAATGCATAGTACAGGTAGACAGTTAAGTTAGGGCAAAAACCAGATCATGTCGCTTTAATATGACTATTAATACCAAGATTTTCCTTAGTTAACGGTAACAAGCTTGCTGGTTGGATGGCTATATAATGTAAAGAGTAACTTCATACGCGATCGCATACAAAGCAGTATAACGTAACGTCGCCCCTATGGCTTAAATCAATAAGCAAGCAGTTAAAGGAGCAATATGTAAGAAATGTATGTTGATTAATCATGAAATGGCCCTGATATATCACCAGACATTAAGGAATGATGTTAATTCCAAATACTTATATCACTGACAACAGTAGTCCAGCCAGAATATTCCCATTACAAAAGCTAAGTTGCAGCCCACAACTAATGTTTATGTTGTCATTTTGTGTTTTGGCCTGTTGCGCCGCCCTCCACCTATCTCCCAATCACGAGGTCAGTAGCATTTCGGCATCCAGGTTGCCAGTTACCACTGAGCTGCAGCAACCAGCATTTCGGAGCACAAATGTCTAACGTTACTAAACCGAAAAGGCCTCGTTATGATTCCGAAATACGTCGTGACAAAGTCAGAAACAAAACAAGGATCTGTATAAGACATGCCTTTGAAAGATGGAGACGGCTGAAAGCAGAGAAGAATTTGAAGACCGACGCCGAAGTTGCTAATTTTCTCCTGGGCAGGTAAGATTCAGCTAAGTTTGGCTAACTTAATTCTATTTAATGTAGGCATGGACATTTCAAATATTCTCTACAGTCGAACAACGTTATGCATGTTTGTTCATAGTACGTTAGTGCGTATGCAGGTGGGTCATTGAATTGACTAGGTAACAAATTGCGAAATAAAAACTGTGGCTCTTCATTGCTAACATTAGCAACGCATTATTAGTCCGTTTCTCTGGCTTTATGCTGAGACGCTGTGGAAACTGTTCCACATTAGCAGCGCCATTATGGCAATATGAAATGTAATTGAGACAGTACATCGGTCAAATGAGTCCTCATTCATTCTTTACGGATATTACAGTATGGACTTTAGTGGGCTATCCACATAGAAGAGTGACGAGCAAGTTGACCAATATGACCATTGCTAAAGTTAGTCATTAGTCTCAATATTTTCTGAACTGAACTGAACACAACCCTGTCAGAGCAAATGATTGGTGATATTGAAACGTAGCTATGGTTGCTACGTGTAGTAGACGTTCTTGCTGGATCCGGCAACCTAGCTGGCAACCTCTCGTCTGGGGGGGGGGGATACTGCGCTCTGCAGTATTTTGAATGTGATTGCACTACCAGTTTTGGCCACAAACTTACATACTGCTCCTGTAAGTTATTGCACCTTTATTAACAATTTTCTTACGTCATCGGAGCTTCCAGCCCCTGAGAAAAGATGCGAAAGAAGTGCGCTTTTAGAATCATGGTAAAATCTATCTTAATAAACGACCTTGCGCGGCGAAAATCCTGGAGAGTGCACCTCTAATTTAAGTAAAACTATGTGTTTGCCGTAAAATGATCCTAAACACCTGTGCTTTATGTTTATATGGCCTATGCACAGAGATGAATATTGTTCTCACTGTGTGGGCACGCTGTCACACTTTATGTATCGTGTATTTTGCCATTGCTGGTTGTTCTAAAGCTGCGTTCTTTCACTTCTGACATTCGCTGCTGACGTTATGTTACATCTGACCGCGATATTATGAGATTGAGAAACGTGCTGGCGGGCAGTACACAGGGCCACTGATGTTTAATCTCTGCATTTATCACATTCACTTGTAGTGATGAGGAAAACTTGAGGACAGCCCCGTCTGAGCTTCCAGACATTGTATGGGGTGCTGAAGTTGTTCGCGGAGAGACACTATCTGAAACAATTACTTTTCACCAACGTTCATGATGAATGTTTACGGCATTCAAATATTCGCATTTAATCCAACTAAATTTTATATGAGAAAGAGGTTGCCATTATAACTGAGCTACCCGTACTTACGGAGGGAGAGAGCCATAAGGGAGGCAGGAGAGTTCGGTTTGGGAATGATAAATTTGCGGCCCGGTGTAGCATCAGTGAACGTTTGTATCGCACCGAGTACATGTAGCATGCGTGTCTCACACGGTCCATCACGGTCACTGCACATAGCAGTATTCACAGTGCGCGCTAGCTGTGTGGTTAGCTGGGACCAAAAAGATATTTTTCAGTCTTTTGCATTTTGTGTAACAAAGTTTTGCAGTGCTGAATTGCTGTTGTATGATAAACTGATATTGGTTCCAAGTTCCATCCTGCCACTTGCCAGGTAGTTGGTACCACAACTCAGGTTTCTCATTTTCTTTGTGCATAGTACACAATGTTCCCCTCCCTTTTCCCCCAAACTTAAGCAACATCTAACAATTGTTTAGCACATTTTCAATATCTAAATTAATCTTGCCAGTGCCATTGTATTTCCACATTTTGAACTTAAGATGCAAATGTAATGACTTGCAAATGAAATATGAAAGAGGAAATTGAAATATTTGAACAATTTTTCATCCTTCACAAGGTTTATACTCTATTAAGCTCAGGATAACCCCACTTTTTCATACTTGTGGAAAGGTGCTATTTGTAAAAGAAGCTACATATGTTTCAAACCTTTTTTGTGTCAACTGTTAGGAAATGAAACAGTCAGTAAAGAAATAAATAATGACATCGTAATCACTTAGTATTGTTATGATTGTAGTTTTGTTCACTTATCTATTGTACGGGACTTCAGTCTTGTCTTTGCATCTGATGAAAATTAGATTAGCTGCTGCTTTGTCAAGAATTACTCAATTTTTGAGGTTAATGGGGAAAAAAAAATCAAAAAGGAGAAGACTTGAATGACATCCTGCTTGCCAAATATGTATATATTATACTTTTTGGAGAGTCTATACAATTCATTTCTTGTGGATATAAATAGGTCTCCAACTTGCACAGGACCTCTCGTGAGGCTCAAAATAGCTCCCGCAAAAATTTTGATGAGACCTACTTTTTCCCAAAAAGAGCTCCCGCGAAAAAAAAGTATTTTTTACCCTGCCTCCCAAGTACATTAAACTGTGGTGGTGATGCACATGGACATCATTTTGTGTTCGCATTCACTTAAGATCTGGCTCAACAGGCAGACATTAATCAGTGCGAGGATAAGCAACCACAGTTCTCAACAGACCAGACTGCATCTACTGCACTAGTGTGTACGCGCACACACACACACACACACACGCACGCACGGACACAGACACACAGACAGACACAGAGGCAGACTCCCAGGTTCTGACTCACAAAGTAATACGATTAAGACTTTATGGAGAGAACACCCCCTTATCAGGCACCCATCCCCCTCCCTCGCCTCACCCCCAGTACCCAGACACCTGCTGACACGCGACACAGATTAACCCTCACAGACCTTTCAAAGCCAGCTGCTCTCCTGCCCGGAAAAGCTCCAGTATCTCATACACTAATGGAAGCGGAGGATAAATACCTTCATCAGAATGCACTGCAGGAACAACCAGGCCGCTGTCGCAGCATCTATATTTCATCCAGTCCCCAGCGGCACAGTCTCCACTGCACACAGTCTGCACAGCCCTGATGATGTCATCCAAAACGCATTCATCCTCAGGCGAGAACAGCGTTGCAGACGTGGCAGCATGAAGTTTATATTATGCAGCGAGTGAGTGTGTGTGTGTGTGTATGCACTAGCCCCCCCCCCATTCTCTTTCACCGAGCACTGAAAATACGCTGGGTGCAAACTGGGAATATATCAGAAAGAAACAACACACACACGTACAAATGCCAGTCCATCACCCTATGCTGCTGCCATTGACTAAAGCCAGTGCCACCATAAGTCCCCAACAAACGTGATTGCCGCCCCAACAGAGCCAACCATGATCTTCAGTATAATGGATCACTTGTCTCACGAGAGTGATTTCAGGCAGTCATCAGTGACTGTTTAATTCAAGGCATATTTCAATCTGCCTCCATTACTCAGTCTCCACCTTCAGGCTCCATCTCCTCATGCAAACGTCACAGTTTGCATCTTGACTTGAGCACGTTTCTACATTTGATCAATGCAAAACCAAAGCTTAAACGGTGGAAACAAAGCACTGAACTGCCAACACCACGACATTTCATTCCCCCAACAATAATTTCTTCTACCTCCTGGAAAGAAACGAGCCCCCCCACCTTCCACTGACTACTAACTGAAAATCTTCCCAGGACTGTTTTCCTAGACACGTCCCACATGTGGAGGAGGGGAAATCCTGCACTTGCAGCCCAGTAAACTGGCTCACAGCCTCCAGCCTTTTCAGTCTTCCCTCCCCCTCTCTCTCACTGCTCCGCCCCCTCCCTCCCTCCCAGGAACCGGAAGTTCCGATATTAGGGGCTAGGCCTGTGGGAGTGGGCAGCCAGCCAGACATGACCAGAAAATTCCAGTTCAAACCGGTTCCTACAAGGAAGGGGAGGGGTAAGGGAGTAGCTCACACACACAAATAGAGGAGCTGGCAGTGAAAAAAAAAAAAAAAAAAACGCCAGCTCCGTCTCCAGTAACCCTGCAGCATTTCTCTCTCGAAACAGAACAGACAGCGAGAGAAGCAGAGTCCAGTTTCCGCAAACTGCATAAAGCCTAAGTCTCACCAGCAATACAAGGCCTCATTGTCATAACACGCAAGTGGTATTCACCATTTTCATAAAAATCACAACGGTACCAAGTATTAAACCTATTCAATATGATTACACCAAGAGAAACTCATTTCTTCACAAACGTTTTTAAACACAACTGTCGTGGAAATAGAAGTAACGATGCATTTATTTCTTGCCTCCAGATGCCCAAGCACAGCCTGAATGAACTGCATCTCGTGCAAAAATAAAACCAGTTTTATTTGCCACCAGGCATTGTAAAGGCTGCAGCAGATGCAAAGCCTTGAAGGCCACAGCAGTGCTCAGTGTATCTGAGAGAGAGACCTTTATGGAGCCAAATCAGCAGAACTGAAAGTCACTAAATAAAATAAATAAGCCCAAGGGTCCTGTAACTTAGCGCAATCTTACTATAGCAGTTTTGGTGATATGAGTCAATGAAAAATCACGGTCAATTTTGAGCTTAAAGGATAACTGATGGTTAAGTTGAGGTTACCTAATGGACTTCATATACAACTTTCTAAATGTCTCTAAAACAAACCTTGGCTCTACCCGAGACCGTTTTGGTGATGCAAGTTGCATTTTTTACCATTTCAAGTTTGAAATTCGAAGGTCACTGAAAGTCAAGGTGAGGGTCATCAAATGAAAAATCATATGTGATTTCATCTTGTCATTAATACAAAGCTAGGCTGTTTCTGTGACCTATAGGGCCAGAAAGCTTGAGGAAGAAAAAATGTGACTGGTGTACTCCGTTCTAACATTCTCAAAAAAAAAAAAAAAAAAAAAAAAAAAATCAGTTTGACCTGCAGGTTTCAAGACTCTCGGCATATCGAATGGTTCAACACGTTACATTTGGCCACTAACCCTGCTCACTCAAACCCCTACCAGCTGCACAGCTTCAAGAGCAGAAAAATCAGAAAACTGCAGTGATCAAATTAGGCAGATTCGCATCGCAAAATGCGAATCAAATTTCAGCAGTTTTGACGAAATGCTAACCATCGTAACAATCCCTTCGCAAAAAAATGCGATTCAAAAACTCTTAATGATAATGGATCCCGACTCACTGGCCTGCGAACTTCCGAATTTGGCTGGAAAATGATGTTCCTTATTTGCATACCAACCAATCAGCTCCTGGGGAGCGCATGCATGCACTTGGGACTCCGGAGGCTTTCTGGTCCAGTCTACGCTCTATCATCTTCGGTCGTGACGGCGACACTCTGACATGTGAGCCATTCGGAGCCATCGCGTATTAAATTACGTTGCTCTTTGGATATAGCCACCTAGTTAACAAAGGTAAATCTTTGTAAATGATCACCATTCGAGGCAACAGGATTTGTTTCTTGCCCCAACTTTACTAACTTTGCCAGCTGTCATAGGCATGAGCTTATCTGAGGTTTCGCGGCAGGTTCGTGCGACCCAACTGAACTTTCGCATTTTTGGGACGTTAGCTAGTTTGCTGGCTAGTTCAAAAACAATCGCTTAGGTACAGCTAGTTGGCTGGTGAATCTACGATTGTTATCATGCCTCTTGGCGCAGTTTTTATAGCTGTAATTTGTCACTTTCAACGCCATCACACGCAGACGATCTCTTTCAACATTGATGACCCGCTAATTTTACCTTGAGCAAACGGACAGTTCGGGTCTGAGACGTGTTATTTCATAGCGGGTTTTAGCTGCATTATCTTGTTATGCATGCCATCGTGTATACGTTACTCTTCAGATTATAAAGCTATCAATCTTCCCATCTTGCTGACGCTAGTTAAGGGGAATCTTTGTAATCATTGTCATACTAAATCGATGTGATTTGGTTTTAGCTCTAATAAAAAGAATTCCGTATCAGGCCTCCACCTTTTCGGCTTTAACTCTGAATCGCCTTGACTGGATATACGCGTTATGTTTTTACACACCCGAATGTTCCTCCAGCCACCCAAACATCACGGTAAGCCGACCAAAGTCATCAAAACTTCTCTCAGTGCCATGTGGTTTAGGGAATCGCAAGTTCGCCGGCCTCTCTCGAAACATGCACAACGATCTCTGATCATTCAAATACATGATGTTGAGATGTCAAAATGTGATTGAGTTGGAGAGTGCCTTGTGTGACTGAATTTTAACGGGAATGGATCCTTTCACATCTCTGATCAGGTGTTTAACAACATTATGCTACAGTAAGGTATAGATTAGACAGCTGTGCTGCCGGTTACAAGAAGTTCACAGAAATTTCATTGGGAAGCGGAAGTGTGCTGTATTAAATCATGATTGTTCAGGCCAAAATTGATGCCTATTGGAAATAATTTGTTTTGCTTTCAGAGTGGAGTTGTATTTCTCTTGTCATTGTAATTTGTCATTAGGAAAGAATTAAAAAAAGCCCTTTTGTCATTTAAAATCTGATACTGTTCTCATTTTTGCTAATCGTTTTTCAGATGTGCTAAACAATTGCTAATCAATTGGAATAATGATCAGCAAAAAATGCTAATCAATTTTTTTTCCTTAATCTGATCACTGCCCTGGGCAGTGATGGAGGAGAGCCAGCACTGGAACGCTTCACGAGTATTACGCCTGAGCCTCCAACCGCCACAAACCGAGCCCCCCGGCTTCATCCGCACAGAGCTGCGAAGCCCCAGCCCATCCTCCGCCTGCTCTCAACCCGCCGACCCACTATGAACTACAGAAAAGGCGTCCCCCTTTCACAGGTAACATCATGGACGCTAACCTAAATGGCAGTGCCGACAAAGGCCGAGTCTTAACAAGCACTGCTGACCTGAAAGAACAATGGTGAGCTGCTTTCCGTGAACAGAACAGTCTTTGTGTTTACACTGACGTGTCTTTTTTAGCGCGAGTGTGAGTGTGAGAGCTGTGTCGGCGAAGTCTCTTCCTCGGTCGCTCGCTCCCTCCTCCTTAACGTGGTTTATTTAAGGCCACGAGAGTCAGCGGGGAGCCAGGAAGAGACTTGGCCTGTGCGAGCGGAGCAGATTAGCTGCTGTGATCAGTGAATGGAGAGTGTTCCCAGCCATGCTCTCCGGCTCCTTCCCACCGAAGGGCTGACACAAACACACTTAAACACATCTCTGAATTCAGCACTGAGGTACAGGGCGTCAGCCTCTGTGCAATGGCTCGGAAAAATCGGGGGAGAGCGCAGAACTGAATTCAGTCTCTGTTAAAGAGTCCTCCAGGAGACAGACGGTGAATACTCATACCTAATATGTACTCAAGCCCTCCCAGTGAGTCACAACTGCCTCTTCAGACTCAGTTCAGCAAAATAAAAACACAAGACATTTTGCAGAAATAAAAAGAAAGTTTTGAAGTTCCTTTGACGCAGTACCTGAATTTTCATTGCAAAGCCATTCGGTCAAATAATCTCCCCGAACCAGCATGGAACCAGGTGCCCAGACACCAACAGAGCTGAGCACTGGATTGTTTTTTTGCTTGTTGTTTTTCCTATTTAAAGGCACCAGAAGCTACAACATTAGGCTTGAAGCACAGTAAATGTTGAAGCACTGTCCAGGCATGCAGTGTGTAGAAGAGGACTGCAGAAAAGGATAACATGCATAACTAAAGTTACATCAGGTCTCAGTTCGTCCATCTTAAGATCCACAGTAACTATGGTTCATTTGAGAATCCCAGATGTCATCCAAATTACCGCAAGACTGCAAAATGGAGATTACGCTAATGTGCAATAGTAGCAATTCCTATTCTTTGATAACTGATGAATAGCTTAATAATAATAGCTCAGCACTGACAAGCCATTGAGAGCAGTTATTACAGTGGAGACTGTAGGGAGATAGAGATACCGACTGTACAGATATTGATACTGAGTTGAACCGACTGTGGTACACCTCTGTAAAAACATCAATCAGGCTACCGCAAGAACCACCTTCCAGGAGCGTAATTTCAGATCCAGCGCTGACTAACCGACAATAATAAAGCACAGGGTGTGAGCTGTGTGAAGTGGCAAGGATATAAAATTCCCAGGCCCTGTCCACACGAACACGAGTATTTTTTTAAAAATGCAGCATTTTCTATGCATTTCAAGCCTTTCGTCCAAGCAAAAACTGCATTCCTGGCTACTGAAAACAGCCCTTTTGGAAAATGCCCTCCAGGGTTAAGATTTCTGAAAACACCATTTTCAGGATTTTCAGCTTATAAGGCCAGAGTGTGTGCACCTTCTGTTAATATGGTGCGCAATCTTTTGCAAGGGCAGATATGAACAAAATATTGCCCACTTTAACCATCCTAACTTGACTTTTGGCCTGTTCGCACATAAATGTTCAGTAACTCAGCAGAAACATTGAGGAACAGAGGCGTGAGAATGCACTACAGTGGTCACTGCTACAGAGTCCCCTTCCTCAAAGCGTCATTACACCATTTAAAACTTCACCCAGTGAGGTCAGGCCATGTAGCCTAGGTTACCAGTATCGCCATTTTTTTTTTTTTTATTGGCCTACATAGTCTTAAATAAAATTCTAGAATGCTACCAGTTGGTTTGGTACGCTCATGACAATGCTTTAGAGAACAATGAGTGAAAGAGCACGTTTTTAAAATACCTCTGGATTAGGCCTCTGATCACGGCGACACTTTCACAGTGATATTGAATGCAGTATGGAGGTGTCCAGTGAGGAGGTGTTTGACTAAAGAGAGGACAAAGAGGGTAAAACCAAACCCCAAATAAGTCCTGCACTCGGGAGCGCCCCCTACCTGCCACTGCTGCTGCTGCTGGAGCTGCTGACGGAGTCGGAGCTGGAGGATCGGCTGCGTGAGCCGGAGCCGCTGGGAGAGCGGGGGGCTCGCGAGGTCTGGCTGCTCAGGCGCTGCGGCGAGGGGTTTCGGGACTGAGAGGAGTGAGGGGAGCGGCTGCGGCTGTGGTGGTAGGAGCGGTCGGAGCGGCGGCCCCGGTCATCCCGGTAAAGGTCACGGTGCACCACGCTGGCCAGAGCGAAGGGCTCGCGAGAGCACGACTCCCGACTCCGGCCCTCATAACGCCTCTCCGGCGTCTCAAACCGGCTGGGGCTGCGGCTACGGGAACCGTAGTATCCCACCCCGACCGACGTGGGCCCCCCTGCACCGCCGACTCCTCCTGCAGGCCCGCCGACGCCCGCCCCCGCACCTGCGCCAACCCCTCCAGGACCCCCAACGCCTCCCCCGCCTCCGGGGCCAGAGCCCACTCCGGACCCCACCAGCGTTCGGTCCCTGGGGTCGCGGTAATAGTCCGAGTCATAGTGGCGCTGCCGGTCAAAGCTGCCGCCACGCTCATGGTGTCCATAGGAACTGTGATCATAGGCACGCTCCCGACTGTCGGAAGCCCTGAGAGGGCGAGAGAGAGAGAGGGGAGGACAGAGAGGAAGCGAGGGAGGGGTGCTGTCAGTTCAACTGAGATTAAACATACTGACTCTTCTCACAAGATCAAGGTCAAGGATTAAAACCCCTCACAACTTCTACATAACACTTTCTTCATTAACTATCTGAATTCAAAAATACTTAAAAGTACAATTGCATAAAAGCACTCTCAATGTGTATGCAATAGCACAGGCCAATAGTCAAAGACTACAAAGCAAATGCAAAAACTAGAAAGCACATAAGTATTCCAAAACAGAAACAGGAACCGGTGAATTTCCTTATCCTTTCATAAAATGCATCAGCTCAGTGATCATTTTAATGGTGGAACAAAGAAGGGTAAATGCTCTGCCATTATGACACTAGCCATTTCTAACACAATCCACCAAATAAAAAGAAAAACTCAAAACTATGGAAGTTTTAAACCTGAGTTATGAAACTGCAATTACACTGCACAACTGGAAACAAAAATGCCTAGGAGAACAGGCATCTCCACGAGGGGTTTTCAGAGGGCCGGCCACCCGACCTTGACGAACAGCCGCCCTTGTTTATGGAAAACGCCCAAATAAAAACCAGATCCGCCTGCTCTAAAAAGTTGAGAAAGTTGCTTTTTTGGATCACTGACTGTATCCCTTCCGATTTCAACATACATGGCATCACAAGGAGTTCGCACATGATCCACAACTTTGCAGAGTCTATGAGTCGCTAATCACCTCTGAAGACAGTCAGTCGGGCTGCTCACCATAATGCCGGTGGTCGACTTTCCCGCGCTCAGGTCTGTATCTACAAATAGCCCTGATATCGCCAACTTATGATTACAAGCCAAACCAGCATTCCGCGCAAGAAATATAAGTCAAGACACATCTGGGGGAGAGGGCTACATGTTACTTGGCATGCTTGACTGCAGGGGCCAGCAGCCTACCGGAACCGCTTTCAACGTTTCCACCATTTTTTTCTCACATTTTTTTAAGCCCCCTTTACTTATGAAAACAAATACTAGTATGCTATACTTCATAAGAAAGCCTGATATATTCTGAATATACTGGATATTTTGTACAAATCATTAAGAATTGACTGTGTTCCCTATCGAGTTTTGCACTGGCCACGTGGCCATACGCCATCCATTAATTGGCCGCATGTCTCGACGTTACGTCATACAATCAGCGCAACATCAAGCGTCAGTGCCAAGACGTCAACAGAACTTCATCCTCTCGCAGTCTATAGTGTAGATTGTTTCAGATGTGTGATCCGTTAGGCCTAAAACAAAAATGTCACTATTCAATTTCAATTTTACCAAATGATCTCACGCCAAAAAACAGACCGCTACCGATCCCGACGACACAAGTTCTGTAACTACCGGTACATCTTCCTCAAGTGGCGGGACTTGGGAGTCTATAGGAGGCATCCCGAACAGGAACCAAACTGAGCTATTTTGCGGAGGCTTGAGGGCGGAAGGGAAACAACTGCATACTGAATGCCAAGCTTTATGCTGCAATGCCTGGTTATGTGACGTGAATTTCTTCTGAACTCTGTTGCTAGACTCGACTGTCGTGTTGTGGTAGTACAGGGTCAATTTTGCAATGCGAATTTGAGAAGTTGGCTTTTTTTTTTTTTTTTTTTTTTTTATTTCCGCCAGTACAACGAGACCCAAAGTGTTCCAGAGATGCCGGAAAATCACATTTAAGGGCATTTCCAATCCAAATTTTCCAGCCATGACCGAAAATAGAGTGGGGTTGTCAATAATTTGGGTATTATCAACTCAATTTCTGAGATTATTTCTCGGGAGTCTACTTGCACATTCTGGTGCTAATAACACATGTAGTCTTCACTTTCTGGACGCAGAAGAATGATTTTAAGATAAAATAAAAATGGATATTGTAGCAGAAATCTATGGCTTTCCCATGCTTTTTTGCAAGAACATCAATGTTCAAAACATCCTTAAATCTCAGTCTTTTCAGCATGCCATACTGGTAAAAGCAATTTGAGTTTCATTTAAAAGCCATGAGGAAATTAATTCCCTCATGACCGCCTTACCTTTCTCAATTTATAGTCAAATACTTGCATACATTGCAATATTACTTGATCATCAAGCATTCATGAATGAATTGCAGTTTTGTCATGTTTGTGATCCTTTGGGCTTTATTTTATAATGCATATGTTAGCCATTTACAAGCAAGTTGACAGGATTTACTGAATGTTCCAGGCTGATACAAGCTACTCCGTATAGTAAATAAAAATGCCAGAATTTTTCTAGAAAGAGCTGAAAACACAAGAAGAATTTTCTACAGTTCATTGCCCTAATAAAAAAAGCTGCTCCACAAATTTTCCCAGATTTTTTTCTGGCGTGTCCACATGACCAAATCATGCCTTGAATTTAGCCATTTTCAGGTGTTTTTTTATCATAAGCTTTTTCAGATGCAAGTTACTCCTAAACTAGAGACAGGAAACTGGATTGGGTTTATGAGGCCAGTGTGCTGTAGCTGCGGAGGATGAGGCTCCAATATGAAACCCTGATTATGCATACTTCGGTCAAGGGGACCAACCAAAATCTAACAAAAATTTTGGTTCTGTTTAAATTGTCATTTTCAACAGTCTATTACAGGAAAAACAAACAAGATTACAGATGTAGCTATAGACCAGCAGCTATTCTGCTGAGAAAGTGATTCCTTCATGCCACCCAGCTCAGGCATTCGCAAAACTAGATAATATAAAACATTTTGGCAGATGGTGAAGGATTTTGTAATGGCATAATGTAATCTGCTTAAAAACTTTAATGTGAGAAAAGCTGGCTAGGTTGCTAGCCAGCAAACTAGCCACAATCAGATACAGAATTCAGTCGCTTAGCCGAAATGAGTTAAGTTAGCTTGTCATCGAAATTGGTTTGGAGGAAAACGATGATATGCTGAACGTTAGATTAATAACTCGATTATGTCTAATGTAGCTAGTTTAAGGGTTTACTGCATTGCGTAATAGCTATGATTTATTACAAGTCTAGCTAGTGCACTGTCTGACTCATGGCCAACTGATGTAAGACAGCATACTAAATCCAGAGTTATTTTTAGCTCAGTGATGGCAACAAACGTATGAAAACTATTTACCCTGCATTATACGCGCAGTGCGATTCCACTATTTTGTCCGGTTTGATCTCGCTGTGCCCTTTATGGGCTGTTTGGCTTTTCTGCATCGATTGCCAGCACTTCGCTGTGACTCTTGTATCTCCACCCGTTCCGTTAAATTTGAATTCCAAAATGCAAAATGGTAACACCCAAATCCACACCAAAAATGTTTAAATAAGTAACACCTCAGAGGCATTCAACTGATAGCACATTTTTAAGGAAACAAGCTTTTTCAGCAACCAAACTGATTATAAAGATGAAATACTGTCAAAAGACAAATTTTTTTAATCACATATTAGAGTGCATTCTTGAAGTACAACCCCAATTCCGAAATAGTTGGGACAAAGTGTAAATTATGAATAAAATCAGAACGCAACGACTTTCAAATCAGACTGGCCAGTATTTTATTCGCAATAGAACAGAGATAACATAGCAAATGTTGAAACTGAGAAATTTTACAATTTTTCCACAAAATGAGCTCATTTCAAATTTGATGGCTGCTACAGGTCTCAAAAAAGTTCGGACAGGGGCCTGTTTACCATGGTGTAGCATTCCCCCTTCTTTTTAACACAGAGGAGGCGTCTGGGCATTGAGGAGACAAGTTTCTTGAGTTTAGTCATTGGAATTTGATCCCACTCTTGTTTAATACAGGCTTCCAGCTGCTGGAGAGTTTTGGGTCTTCTTTGACGGACTTTTCGTTTAATTATGCGCCAAATGTTCTCAATTGGTGAAAGATCAGGACTGCAGGCAGGCCAGTTCAGCATACGGACTCTTCTACTACGAAGCCATGCTGTTGTAATAGCTGCAGTATGTGACTTTGCATTGTCCTGCTAAAATACACAAGGCCTTCCCTGGAATAGATTTCATCTGGAGGGGGGCATATGTTGCTCTAAAACCTTTATATACCTTTCAACATTCATGGTGCTGTTTAAAACATGCCAGTGTCCCACACCATATGCACTAATGCATCCCCATACCATCAGAGATGCTGGCTTTTGAACTGAATGCTGATAACAGGAGGGGTGGTCTTTTTCCTCTCTAGCCCGGACAACAACGCCCATGATTTCCAACAAGAATGTCAAATTTGGACTCGTCTGACCACAGGACACTTTGCCACTTTGCTACAGTCCATTTTAAATGAGCCTTGGCCCACTGAACATGGCGGCGCTTCTGGATCATGCTCAACAATGGCTTCCTTTATGCATGATAGAGTTTTAGGTGGCATCGGTGGATGGCACGGCGAACTGTGTTTGCAGACAGTGGTTTCTTGAAGTATTCCTGGGCCCATTTAGTAATGTCAATGACAGAATCATGCCGGTGAGTGATGCAGTGGCGTCTGTGGGCCCGAAGATCACAGGCATCCATTAAAGGTCTTCAGCCTTGTCCCTTACGCACAAAGATTTTTCCAGTTTCTCTGAATCTTTTGATATTATGCACTGTCGATGATGAGACCTTCAAAGCCTTTGCCATTTGACGTTGAGGAACATTGTTTTAAAGCATTCCACAATTTTTTTACGCAAGCCTTCACAGGTTGGAGAGCCTCTGGCCATCTTTACTTCTGGAGAGACTCAGCCTCTCTAAGACACCTCTATTATAGCCAATCATGTTACACCCCTAATACCAGTTAACTTAATTACTTGCTAAATGTTCTTTCAGCTGATTCTCTTATATATTAATTGCTTTTTCAGCCCTTTTTTGCCTGTGTCCCAACTTTGTTGAGACCTGTTGCAGCCAGAAAGTTTGAAATAAGCTCATTTTGTGGATAAAAATGTAAAATGTCTCAGTTTCAATATTTGAAATGTATCTATGTTCCATTGTAAATTACATATTGACTCATATGATCTGGAAGTCACTGCATTTTGATTTTATTCACAATTTACACTTTGTCCCAACTATTTCGGAATTGGGGTTGTAGATCATTTACATAGTAAATGGCATATTGGAGATTAACCAAGTGATGCAATGAAATACATTCATGCCTCAAGGAGCCAAAAAGCCGTACTTCTGCTTTCTGAAGTTCCAAAGATTATTAATTAAAATGAAATTCCAGAATCGAAGTTCAAGTTACCACCAGAAGATGAACTGGTCACAAATTATAAAATTATACTAAATATAATGACAAATATAAAATTAGTCCAATAAGTTTTTGGCACGTTTCAGCACATTTCGAAAATGCAGTTCAGCAGGTTGTTCACTTGTTTTCCATAAATAAAGTTGGTGTGACAGGGATTCAATTTGGGGAGTAAATAAAAAAATAATCTACGCTTGGAAGAACAAGTCACTGAACAACCGTTTCCATTTCTCACCAAGTTGCCTGAAATAAAGTCAACCTAGTTTGGACAGAGAGGCCGAGGACAATCACCCCACAAAGGAGTGCAGGGCATCAGTGGGGACCTTAACAGCACTGCTAGTGCTGACTTTCTGAACCATCACTGTCATAGTTAAAAAACTTGCATGAATATTCTCAGAGGTTACACTTGTATAGGTCGTTGGCTAGTTTGATGGATTCGTGATTAATATTTTTTTGGGCAAAATTTAAGTGTTCATTTCTACTATCAATATGAGCGCACTTGAAAGTTGTCTGGGAATCTAACCCTCCCTGCAGGCAAAGAGGAATGCCCATTTACTGGCCTTGAGGGCAGAGTCATCAGCGGCAACATTAAGTTCTCACCCAGTCCCCCAAGATTTGACATTTTAGATGCATGTGGTTGCCAAGCAAAGGCTAGTGAAGTGATCCCGAATTTCTGTCCAATTGGACAGTGCTAATAGTCCAGTTTACATGTGCTAAGAAACTTTTTTTTTACCCATTGGTAAGGGAGGCTTGTGTATTCGAATAATTGCCAGCGATTCTTAACATTTCCCCAACCACATTATATCTTGCAATCAGACAACCTAGTCAGTTACCAGCCAAAGTGGCCGCAAAAGCTGAAAATGTTAAATTGAGACTCAAGTCCTTCCCACACACACTATTTGAAAGATTTGTTGGTTTTTTCCTACCCATTTTTGATAATTTGCAACTATTTAATGGTGAAGTGTGTCATGGTACCCTGCATTATCAGAAAACGTTTGAAAATAATATTAACACACAAGCATGTTGACTTTTATCGGACTCATCTTGAATTGCATCCAAAGACAGCTCGAAATGATTTGTCAGAGAACTGACTAGGGGTGCCAATCGGTTTGTCAGAGAACTGACTAGGGGTGCCAATCGGTACTTGGAAACCTGTAGGGATGGGCAGAGATTGCCAAATTGGTAAACGGGTAAACGGTGAAAAATGAGGTGTTGAAACGACTGCCGGGGGCTGAAGGGCTGGCTTAGCTGTGTAGATTGCTGTCGTCGAAGACTTCATGCTTATACTTCCACAGTGCCAATGACACCATGACCACTTTATGCTTACATTATGTTGATCTAAAATACACGCCAACAACAACTGCTTCTCTGAACGCAGATTGTTCGCAAATTTATTTTGTATGTGTAGTCCATATACCGCACTTCTTCCAAAGACCGCGAATTGTCGCATCTGACTATTTACAACCCACTGTCCAATAAAAACGGTCTAAAGCATGACATTATCCACTTTGAGAAAAAAAAATCGTTATCTCAAAAAAAAAAAAAAATCCCTGGTATCGGCTGATCGAACAACAAAAATAGGTCAAGCTACACTGCATCTTGTTTCCCAAGAAAATTAGGTTGCGTGTAATAACTTTCCTCTTTTAGCCCAAGAGAGAATATACAACAGAACAACACGATCTATCACGGCCAGAACAAGGCTACAATTCATATGCTCATACTATAGGAGGAAGATCTTCAATTCGTATTAAATCTCTGCAAAGCAAATCATGTAACCAAAACCATGTTTTGCGAGAAAAACAGGTTTATTTAGCTAAGGACAGCAGAGAAAAAACAGCCTTACCATAGATCTTACCTAAACAACAGCAAAAATCAAGAAACGGCTTTCCTTCAAAGCAAAGGAAAGACGCATTAACAATGTTAATATTACGGTACAAACAATAACTCCATTTGGCCATTATGCCAGTTATAGCCAATTTTTAACATCCGGCAATGGTAATGTCACCTCAGTCATTCAGTCTTCAAATGGAGGAGCAAACCATAGTCTATTGCAAAGTCTAAATCTAACTTTTTTTTCCAATATCTGGTGAAAGAGAGACCAAGCAGCACTTTTCTTTTCTTTCCGAGACACCGTTCACACAGACACGAGAGAACTGAACTTGCACTGCCCACCACCTCCATCCCGCCATGAGTTTGACAGTGACCCCGGATCAGTATCTGCATCTTCAGTTATTTATTACTTCTTTGCGGCAATCACCGTAATTTAACTGCATTTCAACAAATGGAAAACTATTAAAATCATGCATTTCCTTTAAACGAATATTAATTTTCCAAAACGTTTAGCCTCTCGTAAACGTTTACATGTTCAAACGGAACACCCCTTGTTACTCCGAGTACCCGTTTGCACGACCAATCAAATGAATCATAACCATTAATCATAATCTGTTACAAAGAATTGATAACTGATAATTATTTTGAAGTTCTGTATATATCTTCTGTAGTTTATCCTAGCAAGTTTGTTTGCTATGTAGGTCTATGAGTCACTTAAAAAGCCACCAGGCTTGTTGCTTAACAACCCCAACTCCTAGTAGTGTCGAGATTATGGGATTTTCAGTTGCATTCTGTCAGAAGTCTCTTACCTTTTGGGCATAATGGATCTCAACCTGTTCCCCTTTAAGATTGCCTGATTAACAACCAAACAATTTATTTACTGAATTACCAAGACCAATACATAAGTAGCTATGCAATGATTGAGAAATCAATGGGGAATGACCAAGATACCACCAACAGGTTACACTGAAAACACACATATAGCCTAATACACGTGATACTGTCAGGATAACAATTATGCGCATAATTAATGAATCCAAAAACATTCTGATTTCCATCTCCCGTTTTAGCGTTTCATTTCAGTTAAAATGGGAAACAATCTTTGTCAAATCCTATGATACGCTGGAGCAAAACAGCGTCACTAATAAGCGTAGCTGTTATGTGCCATTTTATGAGCTATAGGATGTCATCAGCCCAAAAAAAAAAAAAAAAATCCACAAATTGCTCAATTTGAATAAACTTATTCACCGCATTAAATGAGTACCTCTTTTTATTAAATCATCCATCTTTTATAAATGTAACTGGTCAGTTTTGTAAACAAATATATGCAGGCAGCAGGCTACTCCAATAAAAGCAATAATAAAATGATGATTAAATAGCCTAATATTTGCAACCTAAGGGATCGTTGTCGGCATTCTTAAAATGCCTCCAAACTGATGATTTCGTTGACATCTTTCTACAGTGGTTGTTCTCATGAGAGTGACATTATGATGGCGCACCGAGCACCCAGCAAATGCAAATCCAAATCCAAAATCTGATCACTCAAGGAATTCACTATAATGGTGCCCCTTGCCGAAATAGTGACCAAGCTGAAATTTCTGTTACTGTGGCTATAAAAATCTAATTTATGGTGCGGTTAGATTGCTGCTAGCCCACCCCGTTAATGCATCTGCATGCACGAGGCAAGCGGGAGAATTTTTGACCAGTGAAAAATTTGGCCATTTTAAATATGGATTGAAGCAGAGTATTTTGTTACGCAAAAAAACATGGATTTTGGAAATGTTTCCATCTTTTTTTAAATAAATTTTTGCTTTTGGAATATGGATTTTAAGCTACAATGCTCCAGAGTTATTGGAAATGTTTCGATCACGAAAATCAGAAACAACTGGAATGCAATTCTAAAAAAAGCATAACACTGATGTTAGAGTACTGTCCAGAAATGCCGGGTTTAAACATAAAATCAGGTTTAAATAGTATGAATACATAAAACAAGAGCAGCATTCCAATGCCAACTTAGAATCTGATTGCCAACATTATGAATAAAGCACCAAACTACACAAGTGCAGCCCTAATTTCAGTATAGATTTATATATAATACTGTTGACAACCTAATGCCACCTGCATTGATTCCAATATGCATTTTTTGTAGACTGGACGGCATGGGAGGGGAAAAAAAACAAAACAAAACTACAAAGCAGTTATTCGAGCACTCTTTCAAGCACTATGGGATGAGTATTCGGAGAGAGAAAATGTAGAATTTCTTCACCCCTTGAACCGGCATCTCAAAATTAACAAAATTAAGCCATTTAGCTCCAGATTTATGAGTTATTTCAGGTCATGTAAATCATAAACTATGTAGTCATAAACTATCAAAATATTGGTCATTAGTGCATCTCATCAAGACAGTCACATTTACAGAGAGAAAGGAGGGAAAAGGACAATGAGTGAATTAAGTAGCTGTGTGTATGCATTTTCAAAAAAAAAAAAAAAAAAACAAACAAACAAGGAGCAAGCATAATATTTCCCCTCTGACAGAAAAACATTTTCGCCAGCATAACTCAGCCTATGTTTGTGTAAACCGAAGCATAGTATCAAACAAATAAAGTGGGGGCGAAGTCCAATGCCCAAGATCTAAGGTCTTAAAAATGGGCAAATATCCAACTGATCTAAAGACAACAAATTAACCAAATTTGTCCAGCAGGAATATCACAGTATGGCAAATGCACAATGGTGCAATGTTTTTAAGAGCAGGCTTCATGACACTGGAGTTCAGAAGTGACTCCCATTCAAACCTTTGTGTGAGGTATTTACCCTAATCTTTTTTCAGTTAATACCCAACTGCAATCATTGAGACACACAAGCTCCAGGTCAACAATGATACAGGAAAATGACATTTATAATTTGACTGGGTGTGGGCATTGACTGCAGGAGTCATGTAGAGAAATGGGATTACGTAGAAAAGACGAGAACAGTTTCAGACTGCAAAAGAGGAAAAACTAAGTATATAATTGTACTGCAGAAGAGCAATGGTGCAAACACACAGCACAAGGACAGGCTCATTCACAGTCGTGTTACTGTGCACTCTTCATCAGCATGGTAGCCATTCCACTTCTTTCCCCATTTTCTTTTTCTTCTTTCCAATTGTGCTAATCTTACTTCAGCATATTTATTTTATCTACCAGAGGGGAAAAATTCTGCTACCTCACAACAGTGCTGAAATACTGACATATTCAACGTAGCAGAGAAACCAGTACCCAGACAGACAGACGCACACAGAATGAGAAAATAGAGCATAGAGGAACTACGCAAGACAAGCAATGGGTAGTCTACAAAGTCTTACAGACTAATGCAGGAGTTTCTTTCTACAAGCTACTGCAGTTAGTGGGAAACAAGGAGACAAGGGTTTGACTCAGTGTTAGAAAGAAGTGCTAAAATACATAGGGCAGAACATACCAACCTTTTCAGACAGCGGTAACGCGACCTACAATCCCAAATACAATCTAGGGAGACAGAATTTTGTGAGCCAAAAAAAAAACAAAAAAAAACAAAACAAAACTGGTGGGAAAAAATTTGAATCGATGTGAAAAATTGAGTCCAAAATAAAGTTTTCAAGCTGTTTGCTGAGCATTAATCCTCAATAGCCAGGATGGATTCCCAATATGGAGGGGCTTGCGTGTAATCCAAACTCAAAATCCAAGAGTCCCAAAACAGTTCTGTATATGAGCAAAAGAGGAAAAACATTTTCAAAAATCTATCTGACTGACAGTTCAGCAGTTGACATCACCAGGCTACAGTGGAATATGAATTTTAAAAATGCATATACGCAGAGACCTGGAGCATAAATGCAAGTCAGTAGCAAAAAAAAGAATTAATCCAACTTGGCATCTACAGTCCTAGAATGTGATGTACGGTCTGGCTTCCCCATAGAGCTGATTTTGGTTTCAAAGGTCCACTGCAGCATCCAGGTATCAGTCTAAATCCCTTGCATCTTCTGCAACAAAAGGCCTTAAACAGGTCTTCTTCAGCCATAGTCCAGAGTTCTCCGTTTCAGTGTAGTGTAGGCAAAAATCAAACCAACTCAGTTTATCCACGAGGAGAGAACTTCCTTCTTTAAATCATCCCTCACAATCCACAATGCGACTGGCAGCGACATCGGCAAATGCTGCAGTTAAGATACTCCCAGCCCATTTCTCAGCAGGTAGTGCGTACAATCCCCAAGGAATGGCCAATATTTCATTAATTCCAGCTTCTTTCGTAGCGGTGAAGAAACATCCACTTTGGCACGTAGTGGCAGGATGTGAGGTAGACAGATTGAGTTCATGTATCTTGCAAGCACAGTAGGAAATTCTAATCCTAGCTATACTGGCATCCCTGATACCAATGTGACATGACAAGAACCAGAAAGGGATGGAGATATTAGTAATCCAGTAGTGGGAAGCCATAATTCCAGTTTGGATTGAGTGCATCTCGATGGGTCAGCCGCCAAACCACAAAAAAAAAAAAAAAAAAAAAAAAAAAAAATCGTATGTCCATGGAATTCTGGCTTTGTGCTGTATGGTCCTCCATTTTCTTTGGGTGTCCATGATGCCACAGTAAAGCAAGTCCATTGAGTCCCCAAAATGTAGGAAAGTAAAAATCCAAAAATATGTTTGTAAAAATAATAGTCATACAGTACAATTGCTCACGAAAGTTCTTTTCTCTGCACAGTTGATCAACAGGCAGATGTCTCCCCAGAATTTTAATAGCAGAGCCCCAATATATAATCCCAAAAGAGAAACTGAAAAAAAAAAAAAAAAAAAAACAAAAACACACCACCACTTGCAAAAGTTTTAATATCCTTGTGTTTGGCCAATGGAAATCCAACAAGGCTGTAAATATCCTGGGAATGTTATCCATACGGATCCAAACCACGATGGATGACCAAGTCATGAGCAACAGCAGAGGTGAGAGACAGAATCGCGAAGTACCCATAATAGCTCTCCTGATTTCTAATTACATTTGCTTCTCAGAAATGATTATGTAAATGTTGTCTGTTCCTGCAATCTTAATGAAAATAAAATTGAAAGACATTAATCCATCACGCCCGACTCTGTACTTCCAGACTGGAATAATTCCGGGAAAGTCAGCCGTAATTGGAATCCCTCCCGCATCCAAATTCCCTGGAAACTTACGATATCCACATCTCGCCATGGATACTCCAGAAAAAGGGGATATCCAACTCTCGAGCAGGATAAGGCTCACACTGTGAATCCCGAACATTTAATAAATAGGCTACATACATACTTGCTTTAAGAAGGACAACCCCATAAATTCACTTATAATTCCATGAGTGAGATGAGAGCTTTGGGGCCATTGAAGGGATCCCTAGATTATGTTCTATGTCTGAAACTTCCTGGAAAGCTTTTTTTCTTTTTCTTTTAAACCACCCAACAATGAAATAATTTCATTCGGAAAAGAAAAAGTTGTAATAAGAAACAAGAGTCCCTCTGGCCTTCAGAGAAACCTTGTCCACTTACCCGTCTAGTCTGCGTTCATAGCGTCCCTCTCTGCTGTGGAGGGACGTGGGGGGCCCATACACTGGCCCCCCTGGCCCCCTTGTGAACCCCGATACATCCCGCCCACGGTTGCTTAAGGACAGGCTATCGTCCAGGCCCCGCGCAGCGCTGGGGATCGTGCCAGGCTCATTGTAGTCTGTGCGCAGGTCCCTGTCCCCCATTTTGTTGATGGAGTTGTGGGCCTTCTGGGCGCTCTTAATGTCCACGAAATCCACAAAGGCGGCGACTCCACCCTCAGACCCCCTCTTCGGGAGAATCTTGACGCTCTCCACCCGGCCATACCTGCGGAGGGGTGAGGTGGGGAGAATAGAAAGTGGGGTGGGGGGGTAAGCACCGAGAATGGAACATGGGAAATGAAAAATGGTTAAAGAAGTGATGGGGTCATCAAGGTCAAATCAATAAAGCCTCTGCTGAAATTATATCAATAGAAATTAACATCCAGGATAGGCCTGCCCTTATCCTCCCAATACAAAAAGAAACTGATGTAAATAGAATCCAAATGTGTTATCAATGATTAAAACACAAAGAACTAAAAGGTTGTTCATGAAGTACCAAGTGGAGAAGACCTCCAATCAACAAGGCTGATTTGGGGGAAAATTACTCCCAAGCAATGCTTTAACCAGTGACTGTTGCTTTGCAAAGTCAAGACTTAAATCATAAAATACAGGCAAAGAGGATAAAAATTCAAATTAATGGGAAGATGCTACATAAAACAAAACTATTGGAGCAGTTCTGAAGAAAGCTGCAAGTAAACCTCAGGCCCAAGAGCAAGGTTTGAAGCAAGTACCTAAATACAGCATAAAGGAGCTTAGGCCAAATTGTTTCGTAGGCAGCCCACCTCAGTCATGCTGAATGAAGCTAATACTGAGCAGATGAATAATGCAAGAAGCACCATTACTATTGATTTTGCATCACAGATTCTGTCCAACAGAGGAAACGTTGGTTGCCAACAAAGGACAAAGGCTTTTAAGGCCTGCTGCTTCGATAAACCATTCCCTCATCCCTCAACATTCCCTCTCCTTTCCATTGTCAAGATGTATTAAATTGGTGCATATTTACAGTTTTCAAATGGCCATGTTCAGATCTGAAAATAAATGTCATTTACATCTCTGCAGCAGAACTAAAACTATTGTACTGACTTACGATAACTATGATTTGTACTATTATCAATCATCTGTTAAGGTTTTCTAAGTGCCACAGCATTTGGCTTGTGTTACATCACCTCAAATCTCCCAAATAAAACCTGCCCCAAAAATAACATGCTGAGTGTCCGTCACTCAAATTGACCTTGAACACTCGCCATTTCTCTGTTGCATTTTTAAATATTTAGGCTAATGTATTTACCTGTGAGGATTTCGCCACATATGCACGTTAGTTCGGTATTGCGCTTATAAGGGGAATGTCGAAACACTAAAATAGGTTTTACTTAACATTTTCGAAATTCAAATACATAACTAATACCAAAACACCGTTCTCAAAGGTTACGGCTTTCTGACACCAAACGAAAGCTTCTCTGCGTAAAGTTTTTTTTTGGGGAGGGGGGGGTTGCTCAATGATTTTACATTATGCACTACTGAAAATTAATGGAATATTTCCCAGTGCATTCGGCAGAAGGGATGCGATGTTGCCAGGGCGATAACACACGGCAAACGAAGAGCAAACTGATCCTGTTGTGGTTTCCCACACGTCACCCTCGGCGCCATTTTACAAAAGCTTTCACACAGCGGACACTGCCCTTTCCCTACCACCCTGACCCCCTCCCCCAACCACTACCTCTTAACGCCGTCTTTAGCGAGCCCCTGCCCACTCGAAAGCATGAACAATTCTCTCGTGACAAACAGGCTATATAATCCCATTATACGAGTACACTAGTATCTTGGCCACATGCGCAAGTAACTGCACTTCCGTGCATTTCAGAGCTTCTCTCTAATGAATCCGCGAAATGCACCAAACATTACTTTCCCACGGCAAAAATGGAGCAATTCGCCGAGCTTTGGGACACAGCAATTACTTACAGCCATTAAAACATTTTATTCCAAACATTATTACAAATTAGGATAGTCGAAACAGTTTATTTGCTTGACTAACACTGCAGTATCTTGAAGGTTAGACTATGTGGCTGAACAAAACTTCAATAATCGAATCTGCTGTTGCGAATGGACACGGATGGAAAATGCTTGCGTTCTAATCGGAGTCCCCGTCAAACTTTGATTAACCATAGGTTCGCATAAATTCATTCTTAATCGAAACATGGCCCATACGATACTGTAAGTCTAACGATAAACCGTGTAAAACACTATCGCGACGAGCTGAGCGCTAATATAAAAGCAAAGATCGTCCACGTTCCGGCCCCGTATAACCTACAAAAGCGGTTCATGCCTTCGATCTTATTATTAATGTTGTCACCAGGTACTGTTCTGTGTCAAGTAGGACAAGTAGGACGACTAGGCACCTACAGAAAACCAAATGGACAGTGAAACAGGAATGTGGCAGAGTCAATACAGCAAGTAACGTCAGACGACATCGCATTCTCCTTCGTTTGTGCACACGTATATTATGTAATGCTACAATAACATGATTAAGGACTCTACAGTGCTTGTGCACACTCGATCATGCACATAAACATTCAGGTTTAACCTGTTTAAAATTAAAATACGGCATTCAGAATTCACGGGAAACCACTAGAAGAGCGATTTTGATTCGTGAATTTCAGACTCAGGAGTTTATTTCACTGACTTAAATCGTCATATTTGGAAATTACAGTGAAAACAGAACCGTTTCTTTCCCCCCAAGTTATCTCAAGTACATTTGTTCCAGCAGCTGTCATTCTCAGCCATACTCCTCTTCTCACAATACGAATGATCCTACGAGAAGACCACCTAACCTTCTATGGTCTACCAAAGTTAATATGCATGTAGCTTCCCACGTTACGTTAACCGATGAAAAGGCTAGCTAGCAAGTTATATAATCGGCAGTTATTCCCAGATGTTTTTTTTTTTTTTCCAAGTTAATGTTTGCTCTTCGCAGCCCTAGAGACCAGCCTTCTATCGGGAGTTGCAATAAGAACTGCAACAGTGCGCGATAATGAAAAATCCCACCTAACCTTAGCCAACTAGTGGCGGCAAACGCATGTTAACCACAGCTACATTCTTTGGATAGATGTGCGACTAACTTACTTAAGCAGATAGCTCCCATTACATTAGTTAAGTCAGCTGTGAAGTCAACGAAACGTGTACTGGCTGGTTTAGCAAAATCAACTGGAATGAAGGTAACGTTAGTCAAATAACACTAACGTGCAACTCAGTCCAAGATAAAGCACTTTAACCAATGAGCAAGTACGTGCATAACGTTAGCCAGCTAGCAACCGTAAGACAACATTTCAATATTTGCAAATTGAATGGCCGATAGTTGCTGCAATTGGCGTGCTCCATACAATGATCACTTAGCTGCACGATTTAGCTGTACCAACTACCTAGCAAGCTAACCAACTAACTCGCTAGATGGCCATTATGCTCGAACTGTACTCCATGCTTTTCGTGCGTCGTTAGCTAGCTACTGAGGTAGCACCAACAAAGACCAACGTTGCAATTAACAACAGTCTAGCCATCTAGCAAATAAAGTTCAAAAACAATCATTATCAACATAATACTAATCTAGCAAGCTAATTTGCTGTCTCGCAAACACTTTATTTATTCAATTTAGGAATTGGCCATCCAGCCAGCCAAGTTACCAACTACGCTAATGAATGGTAGTCTGTGGTTAGCTACGTTCAGATGATACTAACGTTAATTTTTTCTGGCTAACGTTCTTTAACTTTCGGCACTAGTGGACACATACCATACAAGATGTAAAATTGTTTTCAACCATCTAGCTAGCTAGCTAAAGATCGCTTGTTTGCGACCATTTAAGTTAGTTCCAGCTGGCCAGCTAGCTCAAGCTAACTGAGTAGCCAACGTTAGTTTTCCCACGGAGGGACAAACGAACTGTGTGGGATTCTGTGACCCGTACTTAACATTGTAACGTTACAACCCCGACTTTCTCCCTTTATGTAACTCACCGTTTGAAATGCTCGACTATTTTTTCCTCTCGTACATTTTCGGGTAAATTCCCAACCCATAGGTGCCTGGTTTCCCGGACCATACTGTGCCTTTATGTCCCCCGTTCATACAGATAATGTTTTATAACGATGTATTCCTAACCGGTTGAGTGTGCTCGCGTTGAAAACTGAACGTTGCTGCTATCCGATCCAGCCATTACCTCTCACACTGCTCGTTCTCAGACACTACTAACGCGCTCTCTCGACGAAACCGCACTCTGTGCGCGTCCACGACACCGTGGACACAAGCTTCGCGCAAGCGTAAAAATGTTTGCAAAAGGAGAAGGTGTGGGGGATGGGTGATGTTGTGAAATAGCCTATATTATCGCGCAGAGAAATACCCACAATGCTAGTAAATACAACTCTGAATTTCCCTAATGCCCAATACAACTCAAATACGGCAGATTGCTTGCTTCCATGCCAATTTGGCTGATATGATCATCATTCAGTATCTGTACGAGAACTATTTGCCACAAATAAAAGCAGTTTCTTTGAGGCGCCAAGTGGGTAAACTGAAACCAAAACCATTTTTAATTAAAACAATATAAATTTTCCCATTACGAGAGCTTTACCCTGTGGAAATTGTACTCAAAAAAGAAACAAGTATATTGACCGAATTGTTTCTTGACCCCTGAAAATAATCTTTTTAACTAAGACTCATTCAAATTACCCTTGTGCAAGTGCAAGGAACAATGGTCGTAAATGATTTAATAACAATATCAATTGGTGGGGAAAAAAACATGAAATGAATTGGGGAAAATGGCTTTGTAACAAAATTTAATGGGGTGCGGTGGGTTTTTTTAAAGCTGCTAAGATGTGGCTCAGAAGTGGCTCCAAATGCAAATATGGTTGAGGTGAAATCAATTTGAATTATTTGTCTGCATCAGGCAATCTCAAAAGTATTTCAGAGCATAATCTTGTGAAAAGTTAAAGAGGTTAAATTTGATGTTGCTTTAGAAGTTTAAATGTATGTGATGTGAGTTATCTTGCCTCAAAAATGACATGACTGGAGAGAGAAGAAAAATCTCAACAGTTAAAGAACTTGTTCAGAATGTAACTTAAGGGTTTTATTTAAAAAAATATTCTATAGCATTTAAAAAGTCTGTTTCAGATTGTAACTTTATCTATAAAAAGCTGAAAGCTGTTTATAGCTGTTTATACCTTAACCATTGTAGAACCAGGGAGAGGGCAAAATATAAGTGGAAGAAGATTAGGTGAATAATCAAAAAGAAGTATGTAAGAGTGTATGGTGTAATGTTTTGTGATGTATGGTGTAATGATGGAGTCAGCAGCCATACCACAATTCGATCTGCTCCAGCTGCGTGGTTAAAGCTAAGCTGGTGTGGGCTTGGTTAGTACTTGGATGGGAGGCCACCTGGAAAAACCAAGGTGCTGCTGGAAGAGGTGTTGGTGGATTGCAATCTCCCCTCTGGTGGATTAATCCCCAATGCCCCAGTACAGTGACAAGAACACTGTACTGAAGGAGATGCCATCTTTCGGATGAGACGTTAAACTGAGGTCCTGACTCACTGTGGTCACTAAACATCCTATAACACTTATTGGTAAGCAGCGGACGTTGCCCGGTGTCATGGCTAAAGTCCCAACATGGCTCTTTCGACCTGCCACCAAATCATCCCCTGTTCTAATTAGCTGTACAAATTGCCCTCTCAACCCCCAAGGCTCCCGTGAAAAAGAGATTTCAATCTCAACGGGACTTCCCTGGTTAAATAAGGGTTAATAAATAAAATGTTTTGCCGAAGCAAGCACACAGTTAAGCCAGATAACACAATTGGGGATTGTAAGCAACAGCTCCACAACAGCAACTTCATCTGTACGCAAACATTGATGCAAATACAGCCTCATTGCAGTATGTATGAATGCTAACTTGGTGTATAGAATTTAAAATAATAAATCATTAGAAGAAATATGGAACTTCACCTCACTATTTTGCAAATGAATGTTAATCTGAGAGTGGATTCAGTTGGGTTGTATCTGAAGGTGCAAAACACTTAAAAAAATACTAGCCCACCTAATGACTAAAAGGGAACATTTAGGAAAATGATCCTTAATTATTCAAACTATAAATAAAACCTTGAATAAAAGCAAATAACTGGAGACAGCATAACCTGTTTTGGACCTGGGCGACAGAGTTTTTGCACCATGCAAAATCTTTCAGCACATGCAAAACCAAGAACATGGCCAGAGACTGGCCACTGTATTTTTGTAGCACCAATCCATTCCATTAGCTTTGCATGTGCTAAATGGTTTTGCATGCGCAAAAGGTCTTAGTATCGACACTGTGATTAAATTACTGAAGCAGAAGCTGAAGAAGAATCAGAAAAAGAAGAAGAAGCAGAAGAAGAAGACCAACAATAACAACAGGCTTTTGGTCTATGATAAAGGCGGTCGGTCACTACGAGCTGTTCCGCCGCTCGCATCCCATGCGGCAAAACCAGGAGGCATTGCTGCAGTGGGCGCACGCATGCGTGCAATGCGTGTTATTTTTCAGGGCACGGGTTACGGTCATGGCAGCGGTTGATCCACTTAGGTTCTCCCTCCAGAGATACAAAGTCCAAACGGGATTGTCGCTTTTCTTACAGAAATAATGAGAGAGGATGCATATGCTACATTATACAAGCTCGGCTTTGGTTTGGACAAATTTGCACCATTGAACTGCTTAGCTCTGTGGGATGCATTCCGTTAAATATCTGCAATCGTGCGAAGGCAATCCATGTTCAACTGGGATATCATTTTATGGATATACAGCGAAACATTATCATTAACCTTACCATTTCGCTGACGTCATTGTCTTGCTTTGTGGGGATAAACAACCAAGATGTGAACGACAGTGATCTACGTTGTCCAAATGTATTCAGCAATATTCTTAAAGTGCATTCAGCTAGGTTATTGATTTGCCTTAATGACTGTGTTTGAATGTCAGTCGTTAATTCTTGAGAGGCTCCATTAACGTTCGACTTCTAATGTTCCCTGGCACTATATCGGTCGGGTTTTTTTTTTTTTTTTTCTGGTTTTGGATATTCTCACTGAAGAAGGTGGTAATAGTATGAGCAGAAACATCGACCGGTTATGGGAGGGAAGAGATATTTCTGCGTTTCTTTGATTATTTGGAATGATTTTGGAGGTTTGGAATGTGCGTTGCGTCAGCCAGTTTCCCCCAAAATACAATGTCGCCTCTTCGCCAGACGCCATTTCGTGCGGACGGGTATCCGCCATTTTGCCTCATACAACTGAAATGTCCGCAACGGAAACGGAGATAGTTTTGCTGGAATTATGTTGCACTGACTGTAATTCAGTCGGTAGTTTGCACGTTCAATTCTCATTATGATTTTTGTTGTATTTGGTATTTGACTGTCGGGTGGTACTGCAAGGGACACACGAACGGATTATTTTGCGTGTGTGTACACTGTTGTTATTATCCATTAAACCCACTACAGGAGGGCTCGATTTGAGTTGTAGGTTCTCATAAAGAGGCTTTTTTTAATGTGCCTTTTCTCAAATTTGTCGTTCCGTTGTTTTAAAATGTGCAAATATGTGTATATAATTGATGTTTTGCGGAGCGTTTTAGTGTTCAATAGGGTGTCAACTCAATGAAATGCACTTTTTTTTCCTGAGTGTCGCAGAATATATTTTTGGTAACCTTCCCATATTTAAAGCGCAGTACACTTTTTTTTTTCTGTAGATCTGCATAACTTTGGAATTTCAAAAGGATGCATGTACAACACCGCAGACCTCTGGTTTTGAATTCTTATTTAATTGCAAAATATTTGCTATGGGTTTTCAGATTGAATACTGATTACGATTGGAACGGTCATTTGTGTGAGTTACGTAATAGATTCTGCCTAACAGAGATGCCAATATGTTGTCTTGTTATATCTGTGGTTGAGCTTGGTTAATTGGATCGATCCCCTGGGAAATCCCTTCCATAATAAAGTCTAAGCACTGCATACTGTTCCTGAAAACAAGACGGATGCTGAATTCCGCTGTTTGTCCAATGTGCTGTCGCTACTATGAAGACTTAACCTCATGGTGTGCTCTTTCTAATGTTAAGCCTTCTTAGTAGACACCTCTTGGGTCAACAGTGGGCTCTCCCTCCTAATGAGTTTGATCCAGTTTAATGATGGGAAGGTGTTATACAGAAGGCTGTAACATTGGGATAACACTAAGTTAAGGCACAAACTTATAAAAGACATTGCAGTCCACAAGAAAATTATGAGCATAAACCAATAAATTCCAGGGAAATTCTTCACCTGCTGTTTATCAGTTACTCACTACTCTTTCCCTTAAATTGTCCGCTCAGAACATTGTATTGTGTGACCACAGTTATTCCCCTGCTCATCATCAGAAAACATGAGTCCATTTTAAATTGACATAGTAATGAAACTCATCAGTACAACATTTTAAACAATGTGGTATGAAGCAGTAGTTTGCATATGAACAACATATAAACACACTGAAAAGCCAGGAGATACAATCATGACCTCTCCCAGATGAAGTCAATTATGCTGATTTGGTCGTAAAAATGGCAAATCTAGGCTGTTTCCTTGGGAAAGAGGTGCCACCAGAATCCAGAATTTGGGGAGACAAGCTGGTGGAGTGAATGCGAAGCTCTGGGAAATGTGCGCCTGGGAAACCCTGGTCCGGAGATGCATGTGTATGTCAATTTTACGGCACTGTTTTTTGCTCTTTTTTTCTCTCGGCAAGTGGTCACAACGCTATGACTCGTCGGTGAATATTTAAAGTTAATTTTAAGAGAGGGCTTGTTTATAAAGTCTGTGTAAGTGTAGACTGCCCTCTGGTGGATCAAAGTCAAGCCTGTAATTTCTAATAAAAACATGCAAGAAGTAAATTTGGCCAGAGGTGTCAGCAATAATAGGAAGAATGATACGTAGTGTTTTTCAGTTTATCCCACATGAGAGAAGTATGTCGAACAACCTCCTCTATTTTACACAAAGTAAATTTAACATACTTTAAATTCACTGTTCGTATAGATTTACTCTTGAGAAAGAAATGGAAAGGTCAGCCTGTTTGTTAGGACAGAAACTAACAATTTGGCCTTATGCGGGATTCCAAGTCTCATAAAATGCTCCATCAAGCAGTGGATGCGAGGTAAGCAAAAAAAAAAAAAAATTTATGGAAGCAATTATGGGAAAAATGAAGAAAAGTATTCTCTTGACAGACTTGAATAAGCGGAACACTGTCTGCCTGGCAAGACACATGATATGAATGGGTTTACAACAGCAAGATGACATGTAGGAAGTATTGTCTAAAATAAAAGGTCAGATTCAGGAGAGAGGTCCGAAAGTGAAAACGTAATGTCCGCTACAGGACGGTTAAATAAGAGGAAATGAGAGAAGCCTCAGGAGGTGAAAATGGCTAGGAAGCATGGAGGACGAATAAAGCTCAATTTAAAAATCCAACAGTTACTGAAGGGGGGCGCCCAAGCATAGGCAATATTTTAGACAAAACCCCAAAAAAAAAAAAAAAACGCTCAACAACTACTAAAACACACAAACCATCTACTGAATTCGTTTAAATATATTAGTTCATTTTTTTCTTTTTTTTTTGAAATGACATAATGGTGATCTAAGAATATAATGCATGATATAAAATAAATCATACATTAAATGAGAGATTACTTGGAAATAGTAAATGAATAAATATCTTTGGTGCATTGAAATTCTTGGTGTAAATTGAAAAAGAGTGCATAGTAACATTTATCAAGTTGAAAGAATATCAAAAACTAAAGGCAAACATACATTGCTACACATACATATCTCTACACATTGCTTTATGATGGAGACAAAAATCTTTTTTTTATGAATAGTAAAATGTGAAGACATTCAGTGGTCCCATTTTAATCTCACATATCATCCTCAGAAAAATACTATGCACAAGCTCAGCCCTTGAGGAAGTCATATTTTCCCAGGTACTGTCCACACCCTGCTCTCCAGGCCCATACTGCTATTTGGGCTCCCAAAATGAGATACACCTCAGTGATGGCGTTCCTGTACAATCGTGAGGTGACATGGTTTGCAGAGAATCTGTCCGTCCAAAGGGAAGCAGCCTTGGTCATTTGGCTCTGTTGACAGCAAGATGCTGCAGACCTACGTGAATCAGAGGCAGAAGACACAGTACAATAACAAGACTCAGAATGTTCCGGAAATCATGCTTGGTAAACATACTGTACAGGTACATTTGGCTGTCATACAATTATGAGGACAACCCACAGTTCTACACCACTGTTTCTTCCATCATGCATTGTTGGATTCGATCCTCCCAGTCATTTCAGATTCCTACCTCACAACGATAGCAGTCCTCATGGAAAGAGTGACCTAGACATTCCACAGTGAAGCTGTCTCGGCCATCCTCTAGCGGGACAATCAACTGCTGGCAAACTCTGCACTGAGGGGCATATTTCCTGTATCCCCAGGTACAGAGAGAATACGATGAGCCATCAGAACACACCAGAAAATGTCACTTATGTACAGCACTGGTTTTGGAGTGCTAAGTATCAAGGCACTGGCGCTAAAAGTAGTCCACATGAGTGCTTGCTTTCTGTAACAGCAAAACCACAAAAGGTTTTTAACTTCTTGAATATTTAAAAAAAATTAAAGTCATTGAATGCAGCACTAATTAAAGCAGAAACGACCTTCGTGACAGACTCCCTGAGCACTTGCATGTTTACCTGTAGTAATCTGGAAGGCAGTACACTTCTCCAACTTCTCCCTGAGCGAATTTCTCTTCCCCGATTGGCCGGGAGCACGTCACGCAAACGAAACAAGGTGGGTGGTATGCTCGTCCCAGAGCTCGAATCACATGGTCCTTGATTACCTCCCCACAGGCCCAGCACTGCTCTAAACTAGCCTACAGGAGAGCCAAATGGCACAATATAAGAAGAGCTCAGATGTAGCTACTCTATTCAAATAAAGAATAATGCAGAATTAATCCTCTTGATTATATAAATAATTCAAACAGACATGGTAATAAAAGTGTTCATTGTAAAAGTTAAAATAATACGTATGCTACATTTAATTCTGGGTTTGTCTTAAGGTGATACTGGTCTACTGTGGTATTAGCTCCACATACCAGATAGCAGTCCTCACAGAGCGGTATCCCTGCCTTGTTGTAGTACATCTGCCCAGCCAAAGCGGTCTGACACTGTCTGCACTGGAAACAGCTGGCATGATATGTTCTGTTCAGGGCTTCAATGGCGGGATCAGTGAGTGCCACCTTCTTCCTACAAAAGCCGCACACATCTAGGAAACACACAATTCAAGATAATTAATAATTAACAAAAATTAATTTACAGGGAATTGGTATGGCAGTTGAATTAAGTTCCAGAAAAGAGTTCAGTGCATCTCTCTACCTTTGCTCTCAGGATCTGCATACTCTTCCTGCCTTGGCTGAACTGGTTGAAGCAGCTTTTCCTGGTTCCCACCACTGGGGGGCGCACTCTCTACAGGCACCATTGCACTTCTCATCTGGGAGCATTAGATGAGATAGCGTTTTGTTGGCTACTGTTTCCCTTATACTCCACAAGGATAAAACTAAGGGTGAAAAATTTCACACAAAGGGACTGACAAATATGGAGTTTGATAGAATGCCAATGAAAATAAAAACGGTTTGCACCAATGGTTGGGAAGAACCACACAACCAGAGCTCACATGAAGAATTACAATCTGTTGTTGTATCACAGCACAATATCTATTTCCCTACTCAGCATCACTAAAGCTGGGGACACACTACAAGATTTTTGGCCAGATTTTACCCACGATTTGCGGTTGGGGCTAATCTGCGCCAGTCAGCTCTAGTTGGGGACAGTCGTCATGACAAGTCAGCGCAGAATCTGTTAGTGTGTGATGTGGTACAGACTGGAATCAGCAAGTGTGTGAGGTGAACGGACTCCGCCCGACTTCAGTCGCCGAAATTCAAACATGTTTGAATTTTTTGAGCCGACTCTGGACGCAGTAGAGTAGTGTGTGCTCCCTCATCTGCTGTAGTCCTTAAATGTGTGATCCCCAGTCTTTACAAGAATCTGCTGAAGCCAGTCGTGTAGTGAGTGCTCCAAGTCTTTTCAAAATCTGCAAAGACTGTGAAAATCTTGTAGTGTGTCCCCAGCTTCAGGAAATCAGTCAATGAATTTCTTAGTTTTATGAGAAAACGATCAAAAATTGGTTTGGTTTTCAAATGGTTACCTGCATTTTGGCAACAACTGCAGCCTAGCCAAATATGAAATAATAAGTGTCATTTGCCCTTTAAAAAT
This sequence comes from Gymnothorax javanicus, assembly GCA_029692085.1. Classification (NCBI taxonomy): domain Eukaryota; kingdom Metazoa; phylum Chordata; class Actinopteri; order Anguilliformes; family Muraenidae; genus Gymnothorax; species Gymnothorax javanicus. The sequence goes on from CM056202.1 coordinate 80,519,988, forward strand.
ACACTCATGCGTTGATCTTACCTGGGAAGCAGGTTGGGGAGGATCCTCCTGTCTGATGGAGTGGGTGGGTTTGACTGAGGGTTCGAGGACAGGTGGGGGTGGCAGTGGAGAGGTGAGGTCTGAGCAAAGCTGGGCAGTCTGGGCTGATGATGGAGGTGACAGTGGAGGTGGAGGTGGTGGAAGATCATCTGTCAGCAGCAAGAGTAAGGGAATATGCTCAGTCAGATGCACAGTCAGAGAGACTCTCTTGCATTTATAGGGCTGATGTTATCAGTGACATCCTACACATATGGCCGTCCCGACTAACCATTTGAAATATGAAAATTGAATATCACTGATAGCATTCAGTGAGGACCATACGTATTTGGACTGTAGCGCTATTTAAAGGTAACTCCTACATTGCTCATAAGAATGCAATTTTCCTCAATTTAAAGAGAAGACTGTCCACTTTGAAGGTGCTGAGCGATGTAGGAATTGCTCTCCTACACAATTGCACCGCAGTCCACATTCTTGCGAACGTTTTTCACCTTCACTGCTCCTGTTTCGAGTAGCTGTCTTCTGTGTCCGGGATACAGCTCCATGCAGGCCGCTAGCATTGGGAGGAGGTGCCACCCGATTGGCCGGAGTAAGGTGGGTCTGCACAGGACTGGTGGCGATAGAGCTGGAGGCAGTGGGAGTGTGAGAGCCTGCGGGCGTGTCTTTCGGTGGGCCACTGTGTGTGAGGCGTGCGTCACTGTGCACACCATGGGGGAGTGCCTTGGGTTCGCTGTCCGTGGAGCTCGTTCGCATGGCAGTGTGTGTGTTTGTGCTGTGTGTGCTCGGAGTGATCGTGGCACGGTGCGGGGATGCCAGAGTAATGAAGACGGAGGACACCATCCGCTTCTGGGGAGCTGCCGACGCCATCTCAGCTGGACTAAAGACAAAAATAATGATATTACAGTATTACCCATAGGGTGAAGGTGAATGATGACGACTACGTTCATTCATGCCAAGCTAGTTACAAACATAGGCTATATTACCCATTAAAATTAATGAATAGGTACATATTTTTAAAATGAGCTCCATTGGAGTTACAGGAGGTATTCTGAAGTGGATTCAAAACTGGTTGCAGGACAGAACACAAAGAGTGGTGGTCAGTGGTATCTCATCTGAGCTAGGTATGGTGGGGAGTGGCGCCCCCAGGGATCGGGTGTTGGGACCCCCTGCTGTTCCTCATCTACATTAATGACCTTGATAGGAATATTGAGAGCAGATTAGTGAAATTTGCAGATGATACTAAATTGGGAGGTTTGGCAAATAGTTTAGAGTCCACTAAAGTGATTCAGGATGATTTGGATAGAATCCAGAATTGGGCAGAAATGTGGCAAATGAAATTTAATGTAGCGAAATGTAAAGTAGTACATGCAGGTAATAAAAACATTAGACGGGATTACTTCATGGGAGGTTTTAAACTGGAATGTGCTCCACAAGAGAAAGATCTGGGAGTGATTGTTGACCAAACCCTCACAGGTCTAGCCATTGTGCCGTAAAGTTAAAAAAAAAGCTAATCGGATGCTGGGATACATTGCCAAAAGTATTGAGTACAAATCTAAGGAGGTGATGCTTCTTTTGTACAACACATTCGTCAGACCACATCTGGAGTATTGTGTACAGTTCTGGGGACCATACTTTAAGAAAGACATAGAGGCTTTAGAGAAAGTTCAGAGAAGAGCCACGGCTAATTCTGGGTATTAAAGATGAAAGCTATGAGAAAAGGCTGAAGATCCTTAATCTCTTTAGTCTTAGGAAAAGGAGACTAAGGGGTGATCTGATTGAGGTCTTTAAATATGTTAAAGGGATTAACAAAGTGAATTATGTAGGATTCCTTCAACCAAGTGTTGTTAGTAGAACTCGGGGTCACAAATGGAAGCTGACCAAAGGTAAATTTAGCACTGATATTCGGAAATATTTCTTCACCCAAAGAGTAATTTCGGTGTGGAACAGCTTGCCTGACCATATTGTTGAGGCAGAGACCTTGGGAGTTTTCAAGAGCAGGCTTGACTTAAAGTTAGATACCATTGAGTCATTGAGTTATCTGAAGTGATATATTCACGATAGTACAAAGAAACTGGCGAGCCTAGTTGGGCTGAACGGCCTGTTCTCGCCATTCATGTTATGTTATGTTATGTTATATACTGACCAAAAAAAGAAACGCAATTACGTAATCCGGTGCCAAATTTCGACAAACCCATTGAGAAAGATGCTTTTGCTCTGAGTTATTTTTGGAGGTGAGTACTTCTACCATACAAATTTATATGGTCACAGCACGTATTCTGGAGCCGCCATTCGTCCGGAACCAAACATCGGCAGTGCTTGGGTTCGAGTATTACCATTGTCCTTACACTCCCATTTTTGTTTTGAGTTCCTCATAGACACTGGGGCCTATAAAAGTCCGACCAAAAATGAGCAAAAATCAGACGGGTTATAACGCCACGACTAACGGAAGCTCAACGAGAACACGCAATTGGGATGCTACAGGCCGGTAGTCGGGTAGATAGAGTTGCCTGTTAATTTGGCGTGCCTTCTGCGACAATTAGTCGCCTCAGAACCAGGTTTAATGCCACTTGACACACGGCCGATCACCCCAGATTCGGTATGCCACGTGTTACGACTCCAGCATCTGACCATCGTATCACGTCCGACCATCTGCTACACACTGAACCACCTTCATTCTGTTGAAGGAAACCTCAATGCCGTCCATTACTGCGATTAAATTCTCCGTCCAGTTGTCCTTCTGTTTGTCCGACATCACCGACTGACTTTCCAACAGGACAACGCGCGTCCGCACATGGCACGTATCTGGATGGAGTTCCTTCGGGCGGAAAACATGCAAATCCTTCCCTGGCCAGTGTATTCTCCAGATCTTTCACCTATAGAACACTTGTGGGACATTCTGGATAGAGCGATCCGGAGACGTCAACCACCACCAGCTACAGTACGTCAGCTAACACAAGCGCTGACCAAAGAGTGGAACATCATTCCACAAGCAATAGTCAGACGTCTGGTGATGTCTATGAGAAGCAGGTGTACCACCATGCGCGACGCTAACGGGGGACATACGAGATACTGATACTGTCATTTGTGTTTCCTAATGTCGAACTTCACCTTGTTAAATAAAAGCCAACATGGCGATATTTCAACCCAATTTTCTGTTATATCTATTGTCTGAGATTCCCTCTTTCATTTGATACCAAATGAAGTGTTGATTAATAACAGTTACACTCAATAAAATCAAGAAATAGAAAATTACATTTCTTTTTTTGGTCAGTATAATAAAAGTTACACTATTGTTTGTTCTCAACAATAACTCCTACATGCTGCGAGAAGTGTGGTGCTCAACTTTCATCTGACAGGTAGTTAATCAATGCTCAGTGCCAGGCCAAAACCTGTAAAGGTCTGAAAGAAAATTGCCCAACAGCTGCAAAAGAAATTCATAAGCATATATCTGCAAACCAACAATCCCAGACTGTGTGCATACATACATATATCTGTGCAACCATATAAGCACAGCCACTTGTGCACCTATATTAGGGTATTTGGGTTCACTCTGCCTGAGCTATCGGGCAGGCTGCAGCAGGAAGTCTTCACGGTGTGATGCTAGGTTTTTATCTGAATAATCCAGAAACATCCGTGCAACATGTTCTGTCAATGGCATCTGAAGGTGTGTAGAACTGCACCCCAGGCAACTCCCTCTGTAAACACCCACACACTCCCAGGAGTTGCGCAGTGTGTGTTTTTCAGGGCATGTGTCGTGGCACAACTTTGCATTTTCAAACATCCAGCCACACCCACACTCATATATTACTTGCATCTAACTGCGCAACATTAAGCACAGTTCCACGTTCACATTTGAGTTATCCTTCCTGGCAGCAGTCTGGTTTCTGGGTTGAGTCTCCTGACCGCAGTGGACAGACAATGTTGACACTGATGCCACTATCTTTGCCCTTTGACCACATCCTGAGTAACCGGTTCTAACAGTCATTTGAAACGTATGGCCCTTTACGCGGTAAAATATGTACGTGTTGGGTAATTTAAACATAACTAAACATAAGTTTGGATGCGCAAGGTGTGAGATTTAGATGTCTGGCTATTGAGCTGACTGGCGAATGAGTGCTAGTTTTAGTCCATGTTAGTTTAACTAATTTTGCCATTCTGATAAGACTGTGTACTTATGAAGTCAACTGGACTAGTTGTTGATGCTTCATAAAGCTGCCATATTTTGGATCCCAGCTCCCAGCTACTTCATGCAGCCATGAAATGTAAGACATTGCTAAAAGAGGTGCACAGCTAGCTCATCCTTCTTGCGAGGGCCTGGTGTTGCAATCATGAGTAGCTGACTCACTGAAAATGTGGACAGGATTCTGAGTCAGTGTCTCTCGTTTGTCTCAGCAAATTCAGATGCACAGAGATATACCAAACTGGCCCAGAGCAGCACAGAGCTTAGGAGCAGCTGAGATGCTCAGAGTCTTGGTGGGAAAGAGAGTCCCTCCGTGATGTCACAATGATGACAAGCCTGAGCATCACATGTGCACAGGACATGAACAAGCATGCATTTAACTACTGCAGAAATGATAGCATGCATGCACTGACACACTCAAACATTTCAACCAAGAAAAGTGCATTTTATCATCCTCATTAATGTCGAACTATATGTCCCAGGTATGCGAGATCTCCATTGGAATATTTGATACATACACTCATGTTTCACCCATAAACACAGATACGTCATTTCCATTTATAAACAAACAACTCGTAGATATTTCCTGTTCTTTCACTCTTTCAAGTTCCAGTTTCTTATATAAATAGCCAATTTGCCCAGAGGAAACAATATATTCCCACCAAATGCCATAAACACATTTGAAGACTAACTTATTGTTCAATTGCACATATTGTACATACTGTGCAGTTATTTTACTGTTAAACGCTTTATTCATTTAGTTATCTTTATTTTTTTCTTCATTTAACTAACTTTGTGAAACCAAAAGTAAATTCCATTTCTCTGGACAAAAAGGTTTGTTCCGTTCATTTCATTCCCTGTTAATCATTTTGAGATCATTATGTAAGAACGCATTGTTTTGTAATTAGAGCAGCTGTTGACTTAAAAGTGACCGACTTCAGCCTATCAGATTACTCCATCCTTCCTATTTCCCTGTCTCTTTCTTTCTCTCTTGCGGTACGCTCTTACCTGCGGGGAGACCGCGTCTACGAGTTCTTTCTGTTTTTCTTCTTTTCGCCTCTCTCTCCCTCTCTTTTTCTCTCTCTCTCTCTCTGTGTCCCCTTCCGCTTCTCTGTATCAGTTGCAAGCCGTCAGTGAGGCAGGACTACAGCAGAAAAACGGCGACTATCTACAAAAGCCACTCCTTTTCCCTCTGCTCATTCACTACCTCCCTCTCCCCCCCCCTTCTCTGCTATAACCACCCCTCCACCCCCCCCCCCCAGTGGCAACAGCGCTTTCCCAACCGTAAAAGGTGAACAGTTAATCACTGACAAAACGCTGTAAAATGCATGCACTCACACGCGCACAGACTCGCCAACATAACCCAACCCCCTCACCCCCAATCCCCTTTCCCTTCTCTTGTCCTAAAAGTGTAACAGGATGTGACCCTACCTGCCTGTGTGTGTTTCTGTTTCTCTTTATTTCTCTCCCTTCATCTCTGTCTCACCTCCAAACTCTCTTTCACTCAACCTCCCTTTGTATCTACCATCACAATTAGTTATTACCCTTCTTTTTCTTCCCTCTCCCCATCCCCCACTCGCTTCAACACAGCACATGGGCAGTCGTATCGCAGTCGGCACTGACTCAACATTATTTATTCATCATATTCTAATTTATGAGCATGGAAACAGAGTCATATCGGCCAGATGTCACTCCTGCCACCCAAAGGCTATGGGTATTGTTTGCTGAGGGGTGAGGAAAACGTGACCTATTCAGCAAACTCCATCTTTATCAGTCGATTCTCTTCAATGTAAGGAGTGAAGAGGGACAGAGCAGAGGGATCGGAAAGGGAGAATAGACAGAGCCGAGAAACGGGGAGGACTGGAAAATAGACTAGGGTAGTGAGGGATGAGGAGAGGTGAAGAACTCATCTCTGTACTCTGCTCTGCCGCACGCTCCTCCTCCCACCCAAACTCAGCCCTTTCTGCTCGACCCTATCGCCAAATATTTTGGCCGCAGACCGCCCTAACCTTGTCACGCTACGGCGCTATTTCTGACTAAGCATTTGGAGAGAGGGGGATGAGAGAGACTGGAAAGCACAGGCCAGTGATGTAGAACTGGACAGAAAAAAAAGAAAAGCAAATATTTTGATAAGCTGAAAAACAAACGTATGGCAAAAAGAAAAATGGAGGCATGGATGATTGCAAACAGAGAGAAAATGCAGAAAATAAAGGAAGTTTTGTGAAATGCATTTTAAATGTAAAAAGAAAAGAATGAAAGAATGTAAGAGCGAGGAAAGGAAGAAGAGGGGGAGCTGAGTTTGGTCAGGGGGTCTGTGTTGTTCCAGCGTCTGCAGAATGGAATGCCACAGTGATGTCAGAGCTGCAGGAAGGAGCATGCCCAGGAATGACATCACCCCCCCAAGCACGTGCCCCTCCCCCAATCCTGCCTCTCTTGTCAGTAAGGACCAGGAGCCCCAGTTACAGAGGTTAGCTCACACCCGGTGTAACACGAACACCCCACATAGCACCAACATTGTGCAAACCCCGACTGCAGTCTCTCTTCACAGCAAGGATAAAAAGTGATTCCAGAACACTATGAACTCAATCCCTACTTGCATGCATGGAAAATAACTTACCCTTTCCCCGCAGCAAGAGATTGGCGTGCTGGGTGAAGTCTTATCAAGTTAAACCAGGATGCCTCACTTTTCCTGTTGTACTCATTAATGAGTCGAAATTGTATTCTTTAAAAAAAATCCACAAAGGTTGCTACTAATGAAGTGGTTGTATACATGTGTACAACTGTGATAAATTAATGCCATACACTATGAGGTACGCATTATGAGTGCATGAGCACGTTAAGAAATTAAATGTGAGCCAGAAGGCGTGTGACTGAGTGTGAGAGATTTGAAAGTATAATTACATAATTTCCATTGGACTATTATTCCTATTGCATTTTTAATAGCTTACCTGAACTGAAGGTCCAGTGGGCTCACATCGTGGCCTGCTAGTCCATTGTCGTCAGTCATCAAGACTTCGGTTGTCGGTCGTCCTCCACATGTAAACATCCTCTTCTCCAAAATCACTTGGCCGATGAAGCTGAAACTTGGCATGCATGTTCCTACCCCAAAGGACGCCAAAGTTTGTCCGAGCCGTTTGCAAACATGGCCAACACAACAGCCATCTTGGAAATGCCATTTTGACACATATGTCAAGCAATTCTGCAGCAATTCAGCTGAAATGTGATATGTACTGTTCATACTAAGCACCCAGACTCAACACGTATATTCCAGGTTTTGGTGTACGTTCCATTTTGACCTTGATTTCACCTCTGTCTTAAGGCCACCCCCTACATTTTATGAATATCTTTAAAAATCCTCTTCTCCAAAACTACTTAACCAAGGATGTTCAACCTAAGCATGTAAGTTCCTACCCATGAATACATCAAAGTTTGCACAAGGTATTTTGTTCTGAGTTCAAATATGGCTGCCACAGCAGTCATCTTAAAAATGCCATTTTCACTCATTTGTCAATAATTTCTGCAGCAATTCAGCTGAAAAGTGATATGTACATACTAAGTATCGAGTGTCAAGACATATTTACCAGCTTTTGATGTATATTCTGTTTTGACTATCATTTGACCTCAGTCATAAGGCCACAACTCTACAGTTCATGAATATATTTAAAATTTTTTCGTTTCCAAAACTACTCAACCATGGAGGCTGAAACTTGGCATGCATGTTCTTACCCATGAGTAGATCAAAGTTTGTTCAAGGCATTCCGATCAGATTTAAAATATGGATGCCATGGTGGCCATCTTGAAAATTCCCTCTCGACCCATTTGTTAACTATTTCTGCAGTAATTCAGCTGAAGTTCAGTATGTAGGGACAACAAAGCGAGACTGTAGACACATTCTGGGTTTTGCTGTGCAAAGTATTTTCACCTTCTTTCGACCACTGTCATTACAGTATGCCGCTAAATTGTATGAATATTTGAAAATCTTCTTCTTTAAAACTTCTAGACCAATGAAACTAAAAATTTACAGACATCTTCTTGCCTGGATTTATTCGGAAGGTCCAAATTGGAATTCCAATAAGGTCGCCAAAGTTTGCATCATTCCAGTCTGATTCAATACAAGCTCAAAATTTATTTGAAGAACGAAGATGTCACTGCAGTTGTTGTTACGGTAACCAAATTTAAAACTTGGCTCCCGTGGTGGCCATATTGCAAAAGTGACTGCAGCTTTTTTTGTTACCAATAATTGCTTCAAATTGGATGACTTTACAGGAAGGTCCAAAAAGATTCTCAGTGCCAAATCTTGCAGATTTTGCAATATTTTTTATTAACTGGCCTCGATTTAATCTCATTGATATCCTATGCATGAATTAATCCAGGAGTCCAAGTGAGCTGTAGTGCCCTGGCACTATTTTTCGTTCATTGTTGCAAACTGTTCCTGCTCAGTCACCACTGGCACAGTCTCATTTCACTCGAGTCTGTACAATGCCTCGCAAATTCACAATACTGTGCCCAAGTGGGCGGAGGTCATAGAAGAACCCTCAAGCATTGCCAGTTTTAATGCATTTCAATTATTAATGTGAGGCTTACAGAGAACACTGCAATGGTACATTTTCAAATTATCAAATACAAACAATGGCAAAAGGACTCAGCTACTGTTTGGTTATCTATAATGAAAGTGGAAAACTTTTTTAATTATGAAAACCATCTAAGAAAGGACTGTTAAATGTTTACGTTTCTTATTTGTAGCTGGGCAACGTGCCTGTGTGTGCGAGTGTGCTTTATCAAGTTTGCTTGAATCAGCATATTCTCAAGCATATAAAGACACACGTAAATATGTACACACCTTTTTTGCTGCTGAAGATGGACCACAATACAAGTGCACGTACCAGCTTATTACCTTACACAGAGCAGTTTCGTGAACGGACAATATTCTGCCAATCATGCAGGAGTGAAAATGCAAAAAAGCACCCATTCTATGATTAAATCATAAAAGCTAAAAAACACATCCCAAAGGTAGCAATGTCTTCAAAAAGCAACTTTCATTCAAACGCTCATATTTCATCATTTTAATTTTTGTTGAACAAAAGGTAATAGCAGTACAAGGACAATACCAAACGAAACACTCCTCATTTCCATGTGCAATAATCATGAACATCTTTGCTGAGACTACAAATCCATCAAAGATAGTGGGATAGTGGGCTATTCAAGCTCAGTTTATAAATACAGAAGATGTTTACTCATTTTAATAAAAAAGAGCGCTTTATCCTTTAATTTTTTAAATTTATTTTTAAAAAATAGCCGGGATGACCTTTGTATACAGTATCCCCTCTCATATATCTCAAAAGGGGCCTATATATCACCCTTTTTTCTGTCTGTGTAATCAGGCTTCCAGCATACAGTCAGGCCATCCCACCCTTTGATCCTCCTGCTCCACTGATACTGCTCCACTCCTCTGGTAAATGATTGAAAAGGACATTGAACACAGCTTTGTAACAGCACTCATGTCCCTCAGAGAAGATAGACTCATCTCACATTTTGCTGCACCCATCCCAACTTCACAGAGTCTATGCTACCCTACAAAGACTAAGTGCAGTAACTACATAGTGGGTAAAATGTGAGCTATGCAGTTTTGGGCCCGAAAGTACATGGCAGTTGGGATTAATTTGGATTGAAATTATACCATGGCAAGTCAGTTAACCATAATCTATCATAGATGCGCTAACTATTTATTTGTTGGGACAGCAAACCAACTATGAAACATTTTTTACTGTTTAAATTATTTTGTAGTTACTGCACTTGGCCTTCGTAGGGCAGCATGGATATCCACAGAGAGCTTCATACAGCATGTCCAAGTTTTATTCATTTGTGCCTATGTATGAACATGAAATTAAAAACAAACTGTCATTTACACAGTTTGTATGTAACGTGAGATACTCATGCCACATATCTTCGGAAAGCTAAGATTCTAGTGATTCAATTGATGCCAACCATTTCAAAATATAATCATCACAGCAGCTTTAATCAACGCCTGTGTCACAGCTTCATGCTGTGGTTCCATTGTGTTTTATCAGCTAATAAGTCCCAGCTATACTCATCTGCAGGCATCCATTTGCAAAAAAGAAAATTCAGGGGAGAACAAAAACCTTCTACTTCAGTGTGTTCCAATTTAGGTTACTCAATGACAGTAGCACTTACAGTGATTATTTCAGTTGAGGGAAAAACTTCAGAGTGTTTCCTTTCAAAAGAGACCAAAACCATCCATATTCTCCAAACGGTTCAAGAACAGCTTTCAATTTACTTTGGGTACGCCTTGATTAGGCGTTTTAGGCAAATTTTACCGGAGTGTTAAAGGGTTAAGTTTATCAGTTTGAACATTATATATCTTGTCTTTGTAGTGTTCTCAATTGAATATAGGCTAAAAAGGATTTGCAAATCATTGTATTCTGTTTTTATTCACGTTTTACACAACGTCCCAACTTCATTGGAATTGGGGTTTGTACAAAACAATAGTCAATCAAAATGACAAAACTGGAAATATTCTAGAGTGCAAGGATTGCAAAGATAACACTCATTTCTTGAAGATCCTCAAAATTCTTTACATCTCCTGAAGGCATAGGGTGAACAATTTCAAGATTGGAGCCAAGAGTCACGCATGTGCCTCCTTAAGTTTTTACATTTTACTGTGTATCTATCCACAAGTCTTTCATTCCAAAACTTCTTTCCTTCACATACTTTCACTTTCCTCCACTACAGCCCCCCCATTCCTGTCAAATTCCATTCAATTAAAAGCATTTACCAGACATTTGTTGCCCTCAGCTCAAGGATTTTAGCAACACAGGTAACTAAGGATAAGAACCTTGTGTAGTAGCGGGTTATTGAGCCTGCAGCCTTAAGGTGACAAGGCTAGTTCCCTAACTGTTTCACAATGATAGCATTGAACTCCTTTCACCGGTACTTATAGTCAAGTGCACAGAAATGGTCAGCGTATCGCTGTACTCACTTACCCTCCATGTACACCAGCAGCACGGTGTAACATATAGTCATTGGGGTCCAGAGCCGAAACAAATCTTCAGCCAACAGAAAGTGGTGGTTGACATTAGAGATAGCAGCCACAGCAGCTACCATGAAGGCCACAACGACGGTATGGTACAGCTGGGACAGGAAGGTGTGGCCCGATGCCAGCAGTGTGGTGCACAAACCACAATATCGCTCGGTGCTGTGCAGCGGGTAGAACGTTGCCACATGATGCCAAAGACATGTGCTCTGGCTGGCCAAAAGCCAGCTCGGCCCCACCGCTATCACAAGACTGAGCGTGCGGTGGAGCGCCCCCTCCTGGAGGAACTGGAGGCTGCAGCTCAGGGCTCAGCCCAGAGAGAACTGGCACTGCACCAAGTGTGACTGGACATAATTTGACATTCCATCCTGTAAGATAGAGGAGAGGGGATGGGAGGGATCGAGGAAAATAATGTTAACTACAGAAGGCACACAATCAGCGGAAAGACGAGGGTATGAGAGTAGCATAATGAGTTTAAGGGAAGACAGAGCAGGATGGTGTGCAGCCCGAGTCTTAGCCATGAGGCCAAGACCAGTACAATACAAATCCTATTAACAAGCACAGAAGGGCAGAAGTACAGTAAATAGGAGACAGGGTTTTACCTATCCAGTCGTGGTCGCAGCTCGTAGACAGAATTCCAGAACCACAAGAGAAGCAACTCGAGAACCAATTGAGGCCAGTAGCCAGGTCAGAAACCAGAAATGGAGAGTCCCACACAGACTGCCAATCGCCCCTCCCTTAGTGCTTGATTTCTTTATCCCTGACTCTGCCTTCTTGCTGTTTGAGATCATGACAAAATAATTCAAGAAGTGAAAATTTAGAATATACTGAAAAAATCAAGCATTCATGGGGTATAAAATATTAGAGGAAACAGAGAGAGTTCAGAAAATGTTCAAACTACTGTGGTTCAGAAGCCACAACAAATCAGCTGTTAGAGGAAAGAAGCCCTAGTTAGTCCTCCACTTGAATTGAGGCATTAAATCGTGTTCATAAAGAGTGACATATTTTTGTGGTGTAAACAGAAAGGTAAAAACAAATAGGTTCCACATCAGGCATCAATGCCAACATATTAAGATTGCAGTGCAAGACATTTTATACTAATTACAGTACAGAGAGAATGATAAGCAGTATTTGAATGGAATGAAACATGACGTGAGTCAGAGCCTGTCAGACTCCAGATCACCTGCCAGACTCACCCCGAAGCCTTCAGGAGAAGATGAACTCTCATTAAACTACAAAGCACCGAAACACCGCACGCGCCCACGAGCCCTGAACAAGATATTAACAGAGTTACATGTCAGTGTCAGCCATGGAGGTAATATAATAGAACTGGAGAGAGCGAGGAAGTACCGCCCCTATTACTTTCAATGGGAGATGCTAGGCTAGCTACTTCAGCCCAGGAAGTACGGAATTGACCGTCGCCATCTATAAAAATGGCATTCCATGGGTGCTTATTTCCGGCACCATTTCATAAGATTGCCAATCTGATTACACAGCACAAATGGCCAAGAAAATGTGTCGTCTGTGCGGATTGGCGAATGAGTTCGAGGGGAAATGACAAGCAACGCTGTTAATCCGGAACGCGCACGCACTATACACTCATTGGCTTAACTGCTGCAGTCAGAGCAACAGCTGGACAACCAAACTCGTGCACAAGCTGTCATCAAGCTCTAAGTAGCAGTTCTTAATTTACAGGCCCTCTTGAAAACATCAAACAGTTGCGTCAGACAAAGAGCAAAATAATGAAGGATTAGATTTTCTTTTGTTATCGCTTCATTTGGCAAGAAAAAAATGTGCACTTTTCAACTGGTGTCTATGGAGCTGCCGCGTCTTTGGCCACAAAATTGCATCCTTGGGAAACATGAAAGCAGGAAGCTAACATGCTAACTGGCAGAAGCAAAGGTACTTCCTCGTTCTCTCTGGTTCTATTATATATCTCTATGGTGTCAGCAGTGTTTACCTGTATAGTGGGTGCAAACCTTATAAGTGTGCCCACTATATTCGCAATGAAGTTATGATGTGATGAACTGAATGAAAATGATTTGCTTTGGCATAAACATCAATAGCTCACCTTGCAGCAGGCTGTCCAGAGGGTTCGCCTCAAATGTCGCACCACCAGGCACACCAGGCAGCCATGAACGCATAAAGGACAGCATTGGTTCTTGCAACGTTAAAAAAAAAAAACAGACTATATTCTGGTGATTAATTAAGCAACTAACAACGTGCTATATTAATACATATTAAAGTCCAAACTCACAATGAACACCGACCAAATTAATTAACGAGATAAATATACGGTCTTCGTACAAGTTGGAACACGTTCCATTCTTACTACTTAAAGCCAATGACAAGCGAGAGGACGTTCGTTGATTGCATGCAGTTACCATGAAATATTCCCTCTTTTAACAGTTCTTTTTCCTCGGCTATTTCGTGTTTCAAAGGTCGCCACTCGCCAGAGATTGTTCCCTTAATGAATCAATTTTTCTGACTGTATCAGTGGAAGGAAACTGAGTAATTTATCTGCACAGAAGAGGCAGATTGACCAAGGACAAGATAACATTCTCGGTGGGCATTGCACACGTGCACATTAGTACAATAAGTGATGGACTGCACTTCACCAGCTCAAATCCTTGTAACAGGCCAGTCTATGAACGGTGCTTTTCTTAAGTAAGCTATACAGCAGAACAAATATCATCTTTCTTCCAACACGTGTGTCCAGGGGTTTATCTTCGTCATTTTTATACAAGCCAGTCAAAATGAATTTGTAATGAAACTTTGGCCGTGTTCGAAACCGCGCACTAACTTACTACTCGCTCTGCTCGCACTACCGATGACGTCAGATTTAGGGGGTAGGGCAGGGGTTGGCAATTCCGGTCCTGGAGGACCGGTGTTATGCAGGTTTTTGTTTCATCAATTACCCTGTCTAATTGACTTAATTGATTGCATACACAAATATGAATTTTGTCCAATGATTAGATAAAAGAAAAATGTTTTATGAAGGGAGAGAAGAACAGTCTTTGGTGGTCATTCATTATAATTTAAAGAAATGCGCCTGAAATGTCAGATTTCATAAATGGCTCGGTTAATTTAGACCCTCAACTAATTAAAGGCCAGAAGTTGGAGTGAGGACAGATACGGCCCTCGTTGCCCACTTCTGGGGTTGGGTGTTCACTTATGCATGGGAGTGATTTTGTGTCCACGAGAAGTTCCCGAATGTATACTAGATCGGGCAGATATTTTGTGGGTGTATCGTCAGCACACCTCTGCAGCACACTGTTCATACATAAATTGCCCAACATGCGACGCGAAGTACACCGCCAAAAAAAAACTTGCTGAGGAATAATAAGAAAAAGCAATTTAAACTTCAACATGGCGGAATTTAGCGGCGAGGCCGGCATGAGCCAGCAGCAATATCAATACAAATGTGAGTAAAATGTTAAAATGTTGTAAACCGATCTTGTAATACTATATATGGTAAAATAATATTCAGCTGAAGGTGTACTGAACGTATTATTTCAAAGTTGTAAAGAACGTTACCGCCCGGTTATATATACTGTTGGCATTAGCATATATAAATCGGGCCGTTAGCTAAAATGGGCTTATAACACCGCAGTTGTTACTGGCGTGTAAGTGAGGACTTCTGTTGATTCATCCGTGTCAAATGTTGGATCTAACGACGCACATCTTACTCGTTTGTTCATTTCTTATAGGGACAGATGAAGATACAGGGCGCCTCATCTCCTGGAGAGCCAGGAATGAGGCACTCTTCACAGGGAGCCGTCAGAGGATTTGAGTATGTAAATAATTTTCTCGGAATATTGCAACGTTGGAAAATGCTGATATCCAGTTATGTCAATGTCCCCGATGTTATGTTTGAGTTGAATGTTCATAAAGGAGCACGGCCTGAAGGGCAAGGTGGAGCCAGTGTGGATTAAAAAAAATGGGAGAACCTCAAACAGAAATATAAAGTGAGTTGAGAAATCATATGCACTACAGTCAACACAAAAGAAACAAGATGATGATAGGGATGCTGATGTTTATTTTCTTTAAAATAATCAGGCATGTTAGTAATGGATAACATGAAATATTTGTTTAAACAATAGAATTTGTAATGATCAATATAATTTTTCCAGTTTTTTCTCCAGCTTTCCCTACTGTAGTCAGGGTATATGAGCAGTGTTGAAAAGATTTGCTATATAATGATCATCAGACCTTTTTTGTGTATGTTGTACATGTTTTCTAGGATCTGAAGGCACCTCGGACGGGTGTCAGCACAGAGGGAGGAGAGACCACTGCTGCCAGTTGGAAGTGGTTCAATGCCATGGATGAGTTGATGGAGCAGAGGCCATCTATAACACCCCCAGTCCTCATCACCTCATCCGTGGCACCAACATCTGCAGCAGTGGCCTCTCCTCCAATAGAAAGCACTCCCACCGCCGCAAGCAGCTCCCGGAGGAAACGTGAGTGTGACTGGCTCACTTCCCTTCCGGGAATACCAGGAGAGAGAGGAGGAGAGAGAGCAGCGTGCAGAAGAGAGAGAGAGGAAAGAAGAGAGAGAGGCACAAGAGAGAGAAGAGAGGAGGGAGAGAGAAAGAAGAGAGGAAGAGAGGAGGAGGGAAAGAGAGTGGAGAGAATGGATGGATAGTGGAGCGAGGGAGGAGCGACGAGAGAGAGAGGAGCGGGAGCGGGAAAGTCGAGCGAGGGAGGAGAGGCTCCTGAGCTTAATGGAATTGTTAAGTAAGAAATAAAAGCTTTTTGTGTTGTTGTGTCTTCCTGAATCAAAAGCTTTCATACTTTTGAGGTCCCGTTGTCTGTAAATAATTGGAGAGACACAAAATCTCAGAAATTATCACATTTCATTCCAGCCTTGAATCGGACAATAATCCAAACCCGGTGAGTAGTCCTTGCGCAAGGAGTACTACCCCAGCGTTCCCGCATAGCTATATTTATGGAAAAAACCCCATCAACTTTGTTCCAATCACAATACATGGGTTATCTCAAGTTTTTTCTTTCCCCTATTGGTTGGCAAGCTCTCTACGGGATTCTCTGGAAAATATTGGTGGCGTTCAGAAGTGTTGGTGTCATAAAAAAAGAAAGGAAATACATTAAAAAGGACAGGAAAAATACAGTCAAAGGAACAGGATACAAATAGATACATGAATGATTGAACTGATTGTGTTTTCAGTAATAACTACTGATTTTACTGAACAAATATTGATCAAAGCTACAGAAACCAACTACATTTAAATGTCTCACCTGATTATGTTTTCAAATCTACTGAACAGAATAGATACTAATCAAAGCTATAGAAGCCCACTGCTTATGTGTGTGAACTGCTCATGCGTGTGTGAACTGCTTGCTTGTGTGTGTGTGTGTGTGTGTGTGTGTTTGTATTATTGCTGCTCACATAATATGGTTACTGATTATTGATTTTGGTTATTGATTTACTGATGAATATGATGAGAAATATTGAAATAGAATCCTCAATAGTATAATTCTGTTCTGAATTGGAAAAAAAGTTAATAAAGTTGAGGGAAAAAGGCAGGGTTGTTGATTTGCAAGAGATCATGAAAATGTAAGAGACAATGAGTGATATTAGAGTTGTGACCAGCTGGTTTATTGCATTGTGGAATTTCATATACTTTTACATTGCTTTGGTCTGATGATGCATAACAACCTAGCGTGAGAGAAAAAAGTACCATGGAATACACACACAAATTGCATTGCCTGAGAGAACCTAAACAATAATGGAAGGTGTTGCATCTGGTTTTTGCTCTGGAGAAATGTACGAAATATTGCAAGGGAACATGAAAAAGTCAAATATCAGCCAGTTGACTAACTTCACTAAAAACCCCTCTTTTTCAGGTAGCAACGATCATACATGAGTTGAGCAACTTCTTTTTAGCTTTCATTGTCCAGCACCATGTTTGAGGGAGAGGCCTTCAACTTCCACACTTAGCTATAGGTCTTCCAGGAATGTTTCTGTAATCATAACTTAACTGTTAAGCAGGTGATTGGTCCACATAGTTTTACCAGAGCCCCGTTAGCCTATCGGCCCAGGTGGTTAAACCACCCACCATACTTTGCCCTGCCTGGCAATCCTGTACTTTACCTGTTTCCACCTCTTACGACTTGGACGAGGGGTTGGATTTTTAAGAGGCAATAATAAAAGAACTAAAATACAACTATGTACACAAGGGGCGAATAACACTTAACATTTGAGATAAATCAGGAACAAAGAACTCCCTGGGCAGAGAAACACAAACCAAAAAAAAAACCAACAATAATCATGTTCTTGCAGCACTGCAATGGGAATATCAGGAGCAGACACTGATGCTGCAAGTCTGTCCCTGAGGGTGTCCCCGAACCACTGGAGTGGCTCGTGGGCTTCAAAATCATCCCCGTCATCGTCATCATCCCCGTCTTCGACCCCAGGCTCCAAGACGTCCCCGTTCCTGAGGCAGACGTTGGGCAGGAAAAGGCAGGCACAGATGACCTCAGGCACAAACTCCGCCCTCTCCTCCACTGCCTTCAGGAAAATGGAGCGCCACCTGGTCTTGAGGACCCCAAATGCCCTCTCCACCATGCGCCGTGCCCTGGACAGCCTGGTGTTGTACCTGCCCTCCACAGGATTCCGGACAGGCTCCCGGAATGGCGTCATCAGGCAGATGGGCTCTGCCAAGCACGGGTATCCGCCATTGCCCAGCAGACACCATCCAGGAGGTGGGTACAGTCGGTGGATATAGAAGGGGCTGCACCTCAGGACCCGGGCATCATGGACGCAGCCAGGGAAGCCCACCACCACATCCAGAAAGCGGCCCTTGTGGTCGCAGATGGCCTGGAACTTGACCAAGTAGAACAGCTTCCTGTTGTAATAGTCTGCTGCAAACCGCCCAGGTGGAACAATGCAGACATGGCAGCCATCAATGCTCCCTGCCACCCGCCCAAAGGCTGGGGAACCAGACAGCTGCTGGAACCCGGCTCCAATCTTCTCCAGCTCTTTGGGGGTGGGGAAGTGGATGAGCCTCCTGAAAACTTCCTGGATACCCTTACTGACCTGGTGGATCATGTCATGGCATGTGGTGCGGGGAATGTCAAAGGCCTCTGACACGACCCAGTAGGATGTTCCACAGGCCAGCCAGTACACAAACACCAGCACCTCTATCGACTTCCCCCATCCATGGTCGTACTCTCCCAGGAGAAGGATAAGGCTCTCCAGCGATGACCTTGATAGACAGAAGTCCTTCCACTGGTCACCGCCCTCAAAACAGAGGCGCAACAGGGGACCATGGGGATTCACCCTGCAGTATGGCCCCCTCAAACCCACCTGTAAAGGGCAATATTTTTAATTATTTATTGGACAATGTATTGAATGTTTTAACTGTTGTTAAATAATTTACATATACACTATTAACTATTTCATGCAATTATTTATAGAACCATTTTCTTAAATGATATGATAATTTAATTATTTATTGAACTTTTCTTTAAAGTGGTTGAAGTAATTTATTAAATTTCTCATTGGAATATTTCTATGAAATTATTGCATATTGACTGTTTTTTTAAAGATTAAATTCACATTTGCCGTCTTATTATTATTATTATTATTATTATTTTTATTTCAATATATCTATGAGCTCAAATGTTTCCCTTTATGCATAATACAAATAAAGGAATTTTTTTCCTGTTGTGCAAGAGCTTATTTAATGCTTCATCACTCAGTATTTGTATCGCAGATACTGGCCAAAATTGTTCAATTGAAGTAAAACATTTGAAAACTCAATTACAGAATTAATTTAGCCATTACATTTTGGTACTCATGGATGCAGGTGTCTATACCTGCGCTAAGGGGTTAATGTGAATTGTGAATGTAGGCTACTTTTCCCCTCCAATTTCATTTGTAGAGCATTTGGCGAATTCTGCTCCATATCCGTAGCTGTTTGGTTTAAGTTATGTTTCAAGTAGAAATACGATGATAAAAACATGCATGAGAATTAACATTAGATGACACTTAAAAGAATACTTACTACATGGTCATTCAGTATTCTGATGCTTACAATTGTTCTTTGGTTGAAGCCAAGCTAACATTTCACTCTCATCTGTTCACACCATCCACTGGGAGTAAGTAAGCTGAGTGAAAGTAGAAACTTGTTTAAAATGGTATCTTACCCCTGAGGAAAATTCATAAGCGCACAGATGAAAAGCAGACGGCGGGCCGATTGTCTCCGTCGTCTCTTTGCTGACCGCATCTTCACCAGGTAAGGCATAACGGCGAAATGACGGTCGGGGGGTCAAAAACGCCTATTTCAGGTTGGCTATAGTGAGGCTATAGGTTAACATCCTGTTTAAATCCCTTCAAAACAAATGCACGATTTTTTCCCCTTTTGGTCTTCTGCGTATTGTTAGGTTACGGGGGTTTTATTTTGTAGAAAACATTCGGAAATATTAATTTCTCAAACGGGTTCCTTCGTAAATCATTATCTTATATCACACAGAAGGTGGCGGTAATACACAAATAGGTGTCCTTGGTGTATAAAACTCAAAAGAAGAAGAAGAAGGAAGGGTTCGTTCGTAGTGTGTACTGCGAATAATGTATGTAGACCGTAGAGCGCGGTTTCGAACACGGCCTCTGTCGAGTCACTTGTGTTGTTACTTCGAATCACTATATTTGTTAGGTAGCGCCGCCCTGTGGTTCTCATGATGCAAAGTATTTGAAAGGTCGTTCATCACCATCTTTGTGGCCAGCTGGACCTCGAGTAACAAGACCTATTGAAATAGTAATTAAATTAAAAGTTTGCTATCAAATGCATTGCAACCACACCCAATAAAAAATCATCAGTAATCTACGAGCGGACGTATTATGCTCGGAATTACCTACTAATGTTGAGGATCATATTTCAGTATTACTTTCATGCTCATTAGTAAATCAATGATCATAATCAGCATCCATACTATGTCAGCAGTAGTAACACACACGCACACACACACATACAAGCAGTTGATTTCAGTAGCTTTGATTAATATCAGTTCAGTTGATTTTCGCTTTGATTTATTTCTGTTAAGTTGATTTAATCAATATGTGTTTACTTGATTTCTGTAGCTCTGTAGCTTTGATCAATATCTGTTCAGTAGAATCATTAGTTTTATATCACACACCAATGGGGGCAGGGAAAAAGATAAGTGATAACCAGTGTAATGTCATAGGATGGTTTTTTATTTCAAAAAAGGGCCATTTGGAATGAGTGTAGTAGTGTTCTTTGCATGCAAGGACTACTCTGGGCTTTAGGTCATGAGCTGGAATGAAGTCTGATAATTTTCTGAGGATTCTACATCTCTGCAATTATTTGAAGGTAAGGGGACCTCGAAAATATGTAAACATGTCTGAATGGGGAACCACAACACTAACATGCAGATGGTACCATTATGTGTGGTATTGTTTATTGTGGTTTCTTTCCGGCTTCAGGCCTTACTTTGTCCTCATTCTCCAGTGGTGGTCCGACAATGCCAATTCAGACAGGAGGACAAATTTTCTCATAAATCTGCCAATTCCTTAGAACTCCTCACAGTCTTAACAACCCAGTGGTCAATGTCACCATATTCAGAGAGCTCTTTTTTTCTCGAAGTTGCAGAGAGAATGAATCTTAGCAATGGCAAGCATGGGTGATTGTAACTGTACCTGCCTCTCTTTCTGCGTTTCTCGCTATGAGCACTAAAATTACTTTGGTAGGTGTTTTTCCCAAAACCGATCTGATGATTGACGAAACCGTGAAAAGAACTCACCTTTCTGTCGACACCCAGTCACCCAATTACTAAACTTAAAAAAGATCTTTGTTGTTAAAAACTTCAATTTATTAGAGTTCAGACTGAGATTGACATAAAAAAAAATACATCATTAGTAAAAAATAAAAACGCTCAGCACTGATGTTTTTCACATGAAGATTTAAAAACACACAACCCCTTCCCTTCCTAAAAAAAAACAAAGTTTCCCATTAAAATGAAGACGCATTGTGAGTGTCTATAGCAGCATATGAATAAAATTACCATAATATCATACCCATCTGTCATTTACCCATTGCCCACTGCTTCTCACAGCCATAGTGCCAGACATCTGGGTGCATGGAGCTTATTCACGGTTCCAGTCTTGTTTTGAGTGCAATAGGAGGTTGTTGTGAGAAAACTGTCAGAAGTACTTTCCCCCTTAAGGCTTCATCAGACAGTACTGGGGAGTGTCTACGGCACTTAGTGAACCTGAGACAGACTTAGGATGTCAATATTCAACACAGGCACTGAGAAAAATCAGTGAGCATCAGTGAGTCCCTGCACTCGGCATACATCTATAATCAAAGAACTGCAAACTGCATTACCAGTCCTCAGCTGCTGAAAATAAGTCACGTTTCAATGAAAGCTTCAGTGTTTATAACGGACTTAGCCGAGGCCACCAGTGTTGCTGGAGTGGGCTTATGCTCCACTGAAATGGCTTTACATAGTGGGTGCCAGGGCTGGGTTCAATTACTTTTTTCAATTACAATTACAGTAATTGTAATCAATTACTTTCGTAATTGTAATTTAATTTTAATTGAATTTTTTTTATCGAAAAGTAATTGTAATTGAACATTCTGTCCAGAAAGAAATTGTAAATGTAATTACAATTACAATCAATTGTAATTGAAAAAAGTAATTGAAACCAACCCTGGTGGGTGCAACTTTAAAAACATACAGTGTGGTTCATAAGTATATGTACAGTAACACCATTTTCACTTAATATCCTTAACTTATTGCTAACCTCATTTACATCACTTTGTTGCAATCTTTGTTGCAGATCAAAAACAAAACATCAAAACATATCTCACTGTCCAAATACCAACTGATTATCCTCAGATAAAATGTCTTCATGGAGGATATAATGAGAGCTTTTGCTGTCCATACCAGCTCTTTGTGTAAAGTCTAGTGGTTCTCCAGAAAATTTTCCTTCATCCGTACAGTCTATTTAAGCTCAAGGTGTGGGTCACAAGAGAGAATTTAGCAGCGTCTGTATATGTTTGTACTGACTGAGAAAGTGTGCATATCATAGCAATGAATGAATGGTAGTGAATGACAACCCTTGTTTTTGCTAATTTTATGGGCAACTGGGTCACTATCCATAAGGGCAAATGATGTAGATGTTAAATGTGTGATATGATGGATTGTAAGGTAAAACAGCTATAATGTATTTACATATAATGCCTGACAGTGGAAGGGGCTTGAAGCTGTCTGTTAGAATATGACCATACTAAAGAAACCAGGCAAGGAGCTGTAGGTCTATTCTATTTTCTAGTCTGGCATGAACAACCTGATTTGCCACGCTGATAGCACATATGAATGATTAGCTTATACAACACCAATTCCGAAATAGTTGGGATGAAGTGTAAATTCTGAATAAAATCAAAATGCAATGACTTTCAGATCACATGAGCCAATATGTTATTTACAATAGAACAAAGATAACATTTCAAATGTTGAAACTGAGACATTTTACATTTTTATCCACAAAATGAGCTTATTTCAAAATTTCTGGCAGCAACGGGTCTCAAAAAAGTTGGGACACAGGCAAAAAAAGGGCTGAAAAAGCAATTAATATAAAAGAGAATCAGTTGAAAGAACATTAAGCAAGTAATTAAGTTAACTGGCATCAAGTGTGGAACATGATTGGCTATAAAAGGGGGGTCTTAGAGAGGATGAGTCTCTCAGAAGTAAAGATGGCCAGAGGCTCTCCAACCTGTGAAGGCTTGCGTAAAAAAATTGTGGAATACTTTAAAAACAATGTTCCTCAACGTCAAATGGCAAAGGCTTTGAAGGTCTCATCATTGACAGTGCATAACATCATCAAAAGGTTCAGAGAAACTGGAAAAATCTCCGTGCGTCAGGGAAAAGGCCAAAGACCTTTACTGGATGCCTGTGATCTTCTGGCCTTCAGACGCCACTGCATCACTCACCGGCATGATTCTGTCATTGACATTACAAAATGGGGCCAGGAATACTTCAAGAAAGCACTGTGTAAATACAGTCTGCCGTGCCATCCACAGATGCCACCTAAAACTCTACCATGCAAAAAGGAAGCCATTGTTGTGCATGATCCAGAAGTGCCGCTGTGTTCTGTGGGCCAAGGCTCATTTAAAATGGACTGTAGCAAAGTGGCAAAGTGTCCTATGGTGAGACAAGTCCAAATTTGACATTCTTACTGGAAATCATGGGCGTCGTGTCCTCCAGGCTAAAGAGGAGAAAGACCACCCCTCCTGTTATCAGCGTTCAGTTCAAAAGCCAGCATCTCTGATGGTACGGGGATGCATTAGTGCATATGGTGTGGGACACTTGCATGTTTCAAAAAAGCACCATGAATGCTGAAAGGTATATAAAGGCTTTAGAGCGACATATGCTCCCCTCCAGACGACATCTATTCCAGGAAAGGCCTTGTGTATTTCAGAAGTACAATGCAAAACCACATACTGCAGCTACTACAACAGCATGGCTTCATAGTAGAAGAGTCTGTGTGCTGAACTGGCCTGCCTGCAGTCCTGAACTTTCACCAATTGAGAGCATAATTAAACGAAAAGTCCGTCAAAAGAGAACCAAAACTCTCCAGCAGCTGGAAGCCTGTATTAAACAAGAGTGGTATCAAATTCCAATGGCTAAACTCAAGAAACTTGTCTCCTCAATGCCCAGACGCCTCCACTCTGAGTTAAAAAGAAGAAGGGATGCTACACCATGGTAAACAGGCCCCTGTCCCAACTTTTTTGGGACCTGTGGCAGCCATAAAATTGGAAATGAGCTCATTTTGTGGATAAAATTGTAAAACTTTTCAGTTTCAACATTTGCTATGTTATCTCTGTTCTATTGTGAAAAAAATACTGGCTGGTGCGATTTGAAAGTCATTGCGTTTTGATTTTATTCACAATTTACACTTTGTCCCAACTATTTCAGAATTGGGGTTGTATTTAAACAAATATAGACTAAAAGACTAATTTAATGCCATCCTCTTCAACTCTCCCCCCTCCCATTATGTGCCACAAGCACACACATGCACAATCAAGCACACTTAGTTCACCGCCCCAACCTTCTCATTTGGTCAGTCCAGCATTTGTTCCATTTCAGGCCGTGTTTACCAAAACCAGCCCCTTGTGTGATGTCCATACCTAAAACCCGCTACCCTAGCCTCCCAACTCTCAAACCCAACAGCTTTGAAGCTCCAGGTTTTCGCTCAGTTCTGAGTTTGGCTACCATAGTAGCGATAGGCCTTCTGTCTCAGGAGGTCCCAGAACAGCATACTGAGCACGGTGTGAGGAGCCAGGCGGACGAATACGGGGCCCATTCCTTTGTACAAACCCAGGAGCCCCTCCATCTGATACACCTTCAGCAGGCAGTCAAGGAAGCCACTATACAGGCGGCCCTGAGAGAGAAGAGAAGAGAAAATAGCTGGAGGAAAAAACACGCATAACCACCTCTGCTTTCCCGTAAGCTGGATACACATGCAATGACAGTTCTTCACTCTGAAGGAATTGTAGCCACTGCAGCTATTTCACCTGCATCTATTTAGACAGGAATGAAAGCACTTTTCATACATGGTCCCTTTTTTAAAGAACCAAATGTAACTGGGATATTGATTGCGCACCAGTTCCATTGCCAGGTGTGTGCGATTCCTTAAAAACAATTACAGTCAAAGAAATTGCAATAATATTAGATGTGTCAAAATCAACCATGTGGTGCAGTCTTAAAATAAAAAGTCCTGACATCAAAACAAATGCACGGGTGAGGAGAGAGACATCAAAATGCCCAGACCATCATAGATTATAAAGATGGTGGATGACAAAATAATTATTTCCCTATTGAATAAAAAACCATTCACAATAGTTGGCTGAATCAAGAACTCTCAAGCAGGTTGATGCATCTGTGCTCATCACTAATCAAGTGAGGAATCTAGCCAAAAAACTCTTAGGTCAGGGCTATTCAACATTATCCTGCAAGGTCCGGTGTGGGTACAGGCTTTCATCCCAACTAAGCACTTACACACCTGATACTACTAATCAAGCTCATTAACAAAGACTCTTGGGGTTGATTAGTGGAATCAGGTGTGTAAGTGCTTGGTTGGAATGAAAGCCTGCACCCACACTGGCCCTTTCTGGACACGGTTGAATAGCTCTGACATAGGAGGTCTCCGCAGCTCTGGAACAGCACCCTGTGGAAAGATCAAATAAAAATCAACAAGTATCAGAATACAGGGAAGAGGAGAGTATGGAGAAGGGAAGGAACTCCTCATGATTCGAAGCATGCCGCCACATATCTGAAGCATACTTTTATGGTGTGGGCATGTATGGCAACCAATGGATCTTGTTCCCTTGTATTTATTGATGACGTGACTACAAGAAAAAGCATCTGGATGAATTCTCAATTGCACTGCCCTGTATTATCAGCTAGGTTTCAGCCAAATGCTTCAAAACTCACTGAACAGCTATCAACAATGCAGATGAACAATGACCTGACGGACATTGAGAAAACATCAAAAGACAACATTTTAAGGAAAAGAAGTAGAATGTTCTTCAAAGGCCAAGTCTATCACCTGACCTGAATTCAACTGTATTTCACTTGTCAAAGACAAAGCATCTCAAGAACAAGCAGGAACTGAAGAAAGTAGGGTTAAAGGCCAGGCAGCGCATCACCTGGGCAGAAAAACAGCATCAGGCGATATTTTCTGGTTCCAGACTTCAGGCAGTCATTAACAGCAAAGCATTTGACATTTAAATAATGATTACTCTTAAGCCCCTAAAACTGGAGGTAGGGGCTATCCTGGCTGATAACTGTCATAATTAACTTATCCAGGAGACTTGAACAAATGACTGGCGTAGACCTCACCCTGTGCAGTTCATCCACAGGTTGGTTGTAGAGTCGTGTGCTGATGACATCAAATGGAGTCATGGTGATCGTCACAGCAACCCCACTGACCATGGCAGCCATCAAGGCGATCAACCAGCTGCCAGTACTGAACCACTATGAGAGAACAAATTGTAAACCAGTCATCAATATAAATGAAACAGAGGCAGACAGCAATTGAGATTTCTGACAATAGGGAACAATGCGCCTCATGCAAGAAGCGATATAAGGACACATTTTCTCTTAGTTTTGTTTGTATCCCTGATTTTTTCTTATTTTGTTCTTACCCATTGATTTCTGGGATGCACCAATGTTTTCTTATTTTTGCTCTTCTTTTAGGTAAGAGAAAATTTTACGAGTGGTCGAGAGCACTCTTACCGAGATAAGAGAAAACAAAACTGTTATCGCTGTCCACAAATTGCTTGTCCAATGCACAAAAACACGTGTTTTAAAACCTAAACATTAAAAATGCATCATATAGTCAAATTTTGTTTGTTTTATGTTTTTGAGAAATTATAATGATTTTATCATTTAATTCTTGGGCTAAAGAGTTTGGCCAGGTGATCCTAATTAGGACTCAGCTATAAAAACCCTTAGATACTTGCGCGCATTCTGCTTCTGAATGGTTAACCTTTTGCTGTTGGACGCTTTGGCCATCCAGGCCTTGCGCAGAGAGCGCGTTTTTAGAGATCGCACAGATCTGTTTGCTGAGACAGATGAATGGCTACTCTTACCAAATGTGAAAGCAACCGTAAATGAGCACGGAAGATTCCTGTTATGTGTTACGGCTCTCTTGTTCTAACAAATGTAGCAGCGAAAAGATATCTTCATCTAAATGAAGAAATTCAATGCTTGCTCAAAATGCAGGCAGATAAAAACATACAATCACAACTGGATACTACAAGCAAAAACTCAGAGATTTATGGAATAATTCATGAGTAGTTACATTCGCGTGGTTGTCACAGAATAATAGATCAGTGCCGTGACAAACTAAAGAAAATGCGGGTGCGATATTTCAAAGTGCGGGACGCGGTGCGACAGTCTGGCAGCTCAAGTTATGAGATACATAAATTTTCGTGATATGAGCCAGTGGACAGCATAATCGGCCAAAAACGGAAGGGCGAAAGAATTCCGTATGCAACATCCACCTATATCGAATGTAATCAGTACATTTTCAGCTTACCTTGATGTTTGGGTACCCAGAGAAAGATCTGGATGTGTAAAAACATCAAGCATTCAGTCAAGAAAATTTCGAGTTTAATTTTTCGTGCTGCTATACGTGGTAATCCATGTTACAGATGACATACTGGGTTGCTAGGGCACGCGTAGCATATGCATTCGCGATATTAATATTTAATATTAATATTCTAAACCCCTTCTCAATAATAAAACCCCCCGAAATATATATTAAAATATATTTTAAATCGTTCCACATTTAAAACCACCTAGGTTCCTACTGCCATGCGCTGTATCGGAATTTTGACATGTATGCAAGTGTACTAGGGTACGTTACGATATTACTTGTGTGAAAGCTGACCAGCGGGGGGAGAGGGGAGGGGGGACAATCGTACTGCGGCACGGTGAAGAACAATCGCACCTAGTGTGAAAGCGCCCTAGATTGCCACGAGCAGTCAGCTCTTTGCACACAACACGTCACCTGCCCTTATATGGTGTTTAGTGGGTGTCATATATGCCAATTTAAAACAACCGGCCACGCGCTCCCAATTTACTATCAAGTGGGATTCAACGTTCAGCACACATGGGGAAGAGCAGATTTGGACGGTGAGAGCTTTTGGTGCATCCGGAGTTTATTTCTCTGATTTTTTCTCTTAGCAAAAAAATAAGAGAAAATATAAGAGAAATTTAAGAGAATGTTGCTGCATGAGGCCCAAGGTTCCCTGTCCTGAACCTAAAAAATAAGAATTTGAAACTTGTCCACAAAGTGAAAATTTGCCTTTGAAACATGCCTAAGCATAAGAGCAAGCCTCATAAAAAGACAATCAAATAAACTGGGACCTGACGATTGACCAACAGTGGGCTCAAAATTACTGGCATCCTGACTGGCAATGCACAAAAAATACTTTTTAAAAAAATTTACAAAGAAACTCTAAATAACGACGTGAAAAATGCTGAACAATATTAATGTTCCAAAGGAACCAGCCAAAATCATTTACTGATTTAATGAATAGTCAGGAAGCCCAGTGGAGTTCAATTACACTTTTGAGCACAAAAGGTTTGGTAGTTTGGTTCTGAAGTGATTGATGTGGGAATGAAAAAAACCCATTTCTTAAGCTCGGCATTCCTGGGGTTAAGAAGGGGCGGGCCCAAATGCCCCCCAAAAAAGGGGCCTTCATTTACACTTTTGAGAACTAGGTTGAAATTCACGTGGATATTTATCTTTATACCACTAGTCAAAAATATACAACTTAAGAACACTTTAATTCTGGGGTTTGGATTTAAGAAGGGTCCTCGTGGGGGGATCCGAAAAGGGTCTCAATTACATTTTTGAGCACAAAGTTGAAACTTGTACTGGTGAATGCCCTTCTTATAGTTATCCAAAATACGCTACTTAAGAAAAGATTTTTCTTCTTAAAATTCACAAGAATTTGTCTCCATGCAATTGATGCAGACCTGTGTAGCCAGCAATCAGGTGATATAGTAGTGAGAGCATCAAATACTGATGTCGCTATTGTTCTCCTACACCACTGCCACCGAATGTACATGAACATGTGGATGGATGTTGGCACTAAAGGTCAAGGCAACAGGCGATATGTCAACATTTCAGCCATCGCCAGCAAGATTGGTCCCGAAGTCTGCGAAGCCCTGCCAGGTTTTCATGCATACACTGGATGTGACTACACAGCATCCTTCATCAGGAGAGGCAAAAAGCGCCCTCTTAAAATTGATGAGGACAATCAAGCCTACATTAGTGCTTTCTCTGCACTGGCAGTGGATGAAGCGGATGAAACAACATGCCAACACCTCCTAGAATACACTGCAAAGCTGTATGGTGCCAAGAAGGCAGTACCCCTGAACAAGCTCCAGTTCCAGTGCTTTAACAAATCATTTGAACTAAAGAAGGGCAAGGGGCCATTTGCTAGTCTGAAAGGTGTAGATGCCAATAGTATTCCACCCTTTGAGAAGCTTGTCATGCAAAAGATCCACCACAGCAACTTTGTTGCCATGACTTGGCATGCCGCATGTGACAAAATGATTCCCAAAGAGCCACTCAAAGGATGGGAACTTGCGGACAATTCACACCAGATCACATGGTTTACAGGGCCCCAGATGCCAGACTCCGTCCTCCCTGACTCTGTTGAGAGTACTGAGAATGACGATGATGACGAGACTCCGGATCGGGAGACCTGCTATGAATCGGACTCTGATGACAGTGGTGATAACGCACCTATTAATGACGAGACTGACGATGACTGTGACTATCCTGTTTCACTCAGCATTCTAGTATCCTTGAACATGTTGAATTATGTGTCAATCTTAATATGCGCATGTACGCATAGGGGTAACTGGTCCTTGTGTACTGGTGCACTATGGGGGGGCAGATGCTCTGCCAGTGAGGAACTCTCATCTCTCTGAACTGAATACTAGTAGGACCTATTTACTGAATTTGAGCCAACATGTACTCTTAGAATACCAAGTATTAGTTGCATTTATCAAATATCAGTGTACATGTAGTACCATAAAACTATGTGGAAGCAAATTTATACCAATTCCAGGTCCAGAAAGGCCAGCAAGCTGAAAGAACATACATGTATTATATATCCTGTATTAAGTCTTACTAAGAAACAGTTTGGCAGTTCAGTTTAGGCCTAAAATTAAGTATAGCAGCACATTTCAAAGTTTCTGTGTAACCAAAGTTCAGCCTACATATTGGATTTCACTGGATCATTTTTGTTCAGAATAAAATTTTGAATAATAAAAAAGTTTCTACCTTCTCCACTTCTTTCTATGCAATGTACATTCACCATTACAATAGACCCTTCCTGACCCTAAAATGCCCCTTCTTATGTGGAAATGCCAGGCAATATCATTTCTCAAGTGGCATGTTTTGGACAAGCTAAGTGAAGGGCATTCACCAGTGCAAGTTTCAACATCATGCCCAAAATGTAATTGAGGCCCTTTTGGGACCCCCGCAAGGACCCTTCTCGAATCAAAACCCCAGAATTATTTTTTTCTTAGGTAAAATATTTGTAATATAAGACACCGGAAGAGTGAAAGTAGTAACTCAGGTTTGTTCTCCATTCTGTAAGCATGATGTACAACTACTTGGGCCCATCCTGACCCTTAAATACAAGTTCTCAAGCGGAAATGCCAGGGAATATGTTTTCTTAAGTAGCGTATTTTGGACAACTATGCGAAGGGCATTCACCAGTACAAGTTTCAACTTTGTGCTCAAAAGTGTAATTGAGACCCTTTTCGGACCCCCCCAAGGAGGACCCTTCTTAAATCCAAACCCCAGAATTAAAGTGTTCTTAAGTTGTATATTTTATACCGTTGGTATAAAGATAAATATCCACGTGAATTTCAGCCTAGTTCTCGAAAGTGTAAATGAAGGCCCCTTTTTTGGGGGGCATTCGGGCCCGCCCCTTCTTAACCCCAGGAATGACGAGCTTAAGGTTTTTTCATTCCCACATCAATTGCTACAGAACCAAACTACCAACCCTTTTGTGCTCAAAATTGTAATTGAACTCCACAGGGCTCCCGTACTTTAAAAATCAGTTTCCTCCAAATCAAGGTTTCACAATCATTGGCACCCTTCAAGATAATTGTAAATAACATCTACCAAAATTAAACCTCGTATTAAGTTCCACTTATTTAAGTTTTATCTAACTGTTAAGGAACTATATTGAGCCAATACATCACTTCCAGATTCACTAATGTATAAAACGAGGTAAAACATATGCAATATTTCTTTGTCATCCAGCACAATGAAGAAAACAAAACAACTGTCAGTTCAAAAAAAGCTGATGGTCATAGACCTACAAAATCTGGTAATGGCTACAAGAAGATTCACAAATGATTGAATATGCCTTAGAGCACTGTCAGGGCAATTACTTAAAAATTCCAGACATTCAACTGTTGATAACCCTGAGGGTAGAGGACGCAACTGCATTTGCCCCCCAGGATACTGAGGAGGATGGTAAGAGAAGCAACAAAATCCCCAAGAATCACTGTGACAGAATTGCAGGCCTTGGTGGCATCTTGGGGTCACCAGGTTTCAAAAAAGCACCATCAGGCGCCACCTCCACAACCACGGGCTCTTTGGAAGGGTTACCAGAAGAGAGCCCTTTCTGGCCAGAACACAGAGAAGCAAGCGCTGAGAGTTTGCCAAATGTTATTCAAATTATGGAACAAGGTGCTTTGGTCAGATGAGACCAAAACTGCACATTTCGGTCACATACAGCATCAGCATGTTTGGAATCGAAACAGAGATGCATATAAGGAGAAGCACCTCATACCCATGATAAAATATGACGGTGAGTCAGTCATGTTTTGGGGCTGTTTTAGTTGAAGAGGTCCAGGCACTGGTTAAGATAAACGGCATAATGAATTCCACCAAGTATCAGGACATCTTAGCTGACAATCTGGTTGCCTTTGCCAGAAGGCTGGGACTTGTCCGTCAGTGGACTTTCCTACAAGACAATGACTCAAAGCATACCTCAAGATCCACACAGTAATGGTTCTGTGATAACAAAAATCACATTCTGAAATGGCCATCTCAGTCAACAGATCTCAATCCAATTGAAAACCTGTGGGCTGAGTTGAGGAGGGCAGCTGATAAACGCAGACCCAACAAGGATTGTGAAAGGATCTACCGAGAGTTATGGTCCAAAATCCCCCCAAATGTGTTCCTTAACCTTGTCAAAAATTACAGGAAAAGATTCCATGCTGTTATCCTTGCCAGAGGCCATAGCACTAAGTACTTACTGAAGGGCGCCAATTATTATGAAAGCTTAATTTGTTGAAACTTATTTTGTATTCAGTGATTGTTATGATTTTGGTTGTTTCCATCGAAACATTAATAAGTATGTCACACGTTGGTATAATCCGTTTCTCCATGATTATATTGTTTTTTTTTTATATATATTTTTTATATTATTTGTACATTTGCAAGTAAGGGATGCCAGTAATTTTGGAGCCCAATGTTAACACTGTACCAGAGAAGCAATAAAATAGAGGTTCCACAAATGGTCTCCCGTACCCATTTAGCATTTGGTACAATGCCCAGTACTCACTCTTATCATTCTTAGCACAGATAAAACCTCTGACACCAGTTAGGATCAGAAAGGCTGATCTGAATTTCTAGTCTTCTCAATTTAGGCACCAGAGAAGCTGATCTCAATGGAGTTTTCCCAGTGCAGACACCAGGTGAGCTGATCTCAATCCACAGTTCAAGCTCAACTTGATCCAGCCTTTTTTAATTCAGACACAAATTAGGTAGAAGACCAGCGGATCTCAACCCACATTTTCCACAGTTCATGCACCAGTTAGGTGAGGTGGAGATCAGGCCAGCTGATTTTTCCCCACTGCCCCGAGCTCACCTGTGACTGGGACACCCACTCCTTAGCAGAGCTGAAAGTCGCCAGCTGGCACGCAGACCCCACCATGACCCTGGGAACAGCCCCATTCACACCCCTCCACAGCCCGAGCAGGCCCTCCCGCTGGTATATACTGGCAAATGCACGAGACACGCCCTATGGGAAACGAGAACAGAGAGACTAAGGAAGAGGATAGAAGGAAACATTCTAAAATAAAAACATGAGCTCATGAAAGTAACATTGCGTTCCAGCAGCATGGAACAAATGCTGTTGGTGAGAATAAATATGCAGTGTAGGCAAAAAGGCAGAGGAAGTAGCAAAAAAAAGGACAGATGTCAGCCAAATAAATAAAATGAAAGTGATCGCGAAGTGCTTTTTTTTCTTTTGACAAAAACTCTCATGGTATATTCCTGTGGCATTATATCAAATAAATGTATGACTTAAGCAGCCATCCCAACTGCAAACATGTTGTTGATATAATGCACAGAAATCCAAACGACGGAAAATGCAGTTCAAAATGATAAACAAAAGAGACACAGTTGCTACTTTTCCCAACAGCTCAGCTTCGAATGAATATTTCTCTGCGACCTGCAAACACACAAAATTAATAGCTAGTAAGAAAGAAAACAAAACTGCAACTAGATAAACTGATTGAATCAACATTGCTTTAAATTCGCAGAAGTGCGTACAATTTCTCCTCCTTCCATGATCTGCTAATAAATGAAAGTCATTTCAATTTATGAAAGGAAATATTTCAGCTCCTTTCACAGATCTGTATTCTATTGTTACTGTTACCAAAATTTAGAAAGGTGAAGTGATGAAATCACTTTAATCATGTGCAAAGGTTCATCGCAGTGTTGAAACACTCTTTTGCACTCATTGTTTCAGGAGTTACAGAGGTCAACTTGCGTGTAGTGGATTAGCCCCTGCTCTCGGTGTTGTTATTCCTGATTATCTGAAGTTGTGAAATTCCTGAGGCTGGTGAGCCGTAGAGCCACACAGTTTCACACACTCTTCCAGAGAAATTTACTGAGCCTCAGACGAACACGTACTGTCATACACACCCCCACAGGAAGGCCTCGTCATGCATTTACTGTAACAGACCAGGGGAGAGAAAGAGGAATAGAAAGAGAGGGAGGGAGAAAGAGAGCGATGGGAAGAGAGACGTTCCATAGCACATGTCTCTGCGACAAAATGTATGGGACAGCAGAAAAATCAATGAAGTCGATACCACGGCATCCGGCATCAATAATAAACATGGAAACAGCAAAAAGCAGAGGAGCTTTGTCCCAAGATGATGAACATAGGAGCTTAAATCAATTCAGTTCACCTCCCCCGCCTTACCCACTCCACTCCACCCCTCTCTCTCTCTCACTCACTCACTCACTCACTCACCTGGTGGTTGTGCTGGTGACCCACAGCGAT
The DNA here is from genome assembly GCA_029692085.1 of Gymnothorax javanicus. NCBI lineage: Eukaryota > Metazoa > Chordata > Actinopteri > Anguilliformes > Muraenidae > Gymnothorax > Gymnothorax javanicus. The sequence goes on from CM056202.1 coordinate 80,554,138, forward strand.
GGCCTCCATTGTCTGAGCCTGCAAGTGCGTCTTCACCTGGGGGGGGATGCAAAACAAACCCAAAGTCAGTCTTTAATCCTGTTGTCAGCATTTCTTCATATTTCCACAAGAAAAGTAGGCGGAAAAGGTGACCTCCTGTTACCTTAAAAAATGGGTGTTCCTTGCTCTTCAGGTTTGGTAGCACTGATGCAAATAACTTTTATATGAATCATGAAGAACTGAAATTAAACACCTGATCAGCCCTTACTGGGGTCACCCTTCAAACTTTTTCAGTCTATTCTGCAGTAGTTCATTGTTTTTCTATCCGTCCTTCCATTTATCGTGCCTCAGCCAACAATCCCAACATCTAAATCTCATTTCTGCCCCTTCCCCAGACTATCTTTCACTCTCCCACATGCTCATTGAATGACTTTGACGAACAGAAGATGACTCCGCATCCACAACCTGAGTGAGGGTCTCAGGACAAACTGAGCGACAGACACGTCTCTTGGGTCACATAACCACACAGCTCAAAATAGCCGCGCAGCTCTCTCCTTCCACTGCCGCCGACTGACTATAAAGAGGGTGGGGTAATGGAACTTTCTGACAGTGAAGACAAGACGGAAGGTGAAGTATATTTAGGGAGGTGTATATACACAAGCATGTCACACAACGCAGTTTCCCGGGGAAGGTTCAATGAGGTACTTGGTTTGATTTATTGAATGACAGGTGGATAGTACGCTTAAAGTATTTCAAGGGCACTTCGGGCAACTCACTTGTAATGAAAAAGTCAGTGAATTAGTTTGATTGCATGTCCAAAAATCTCTTAAAATGTATATTCAATTCTCTACTTATAACAGCCATATGATCGGATATGCACATAGTAAGCCAACTGTGTGGTGAAAAATAAGTATTTCCAAATGTTCAAAGTAATCCTTGCTTTTATGCAATCTAAAAATAGAGATGAAATCACACGTTACTATGATCTTTGCCAGTTTTTCCCCGTCATGGAAACAGTATCAAAAAACAAATAGCACTATCACACTAAACAGAGTCATGCAAGTGCCAACGACTCCTCAAAAGAGTTTCCTCCCCACCCCAAACATTCAGAGCCTCCGACATCAGTTAATTTCCAAGTGTTTGTGATAATTTCTCAATGTCAGAGAATACCATGAGTATTCTGAAAACTGTTCAGAATAGTATAATATACAGATTGCATAATACAGTGTATGCTGAAAATGCATAGACTACAGCAGTGACCTTCACTCCTGGTCCTCTAGAGTCGTAAGGTTTGCTGGTTGTAATTTTTGCCTTAAAATCAGCAACTAGCTCAGACCCAAGAGAAATGAGGTGATGTCACGTCATTGTGCAATCGATTGCTTTAACTCCTCAATCCAGCTCCAAAGGACCAGATATAAAGACAAGTGGATGATAATGCGTCACAGCCACAGCCCTTGCAGTCATATACAAGACTCACCTTGAACTGAAAATGAAAATGTTCACTACTCAGCACTACCAGTCCCAACACACACACGCGCACGCACATGCACACGTACTCACATACAAACACGCACAAACGTGCACACACACTCACACACACCCACATGCACACACACACATGCACACATATGCACATGCATGCACACGCGCACACACACGCATGGACGCATGCACACAAACTCACATATAAACACACACGCACGCGCACGCACGCTCACACACACACACACACACACATAAGCACATGCACGCACACACAAACGTGCACACACACTCACACACACCCACGTGCACACACACATACACACACGCACGCATGCCTACACACACACACACACACACACACACACACACACAATATCTCTGTCCCCACTCACCAAGTAGGCAGGTGAGGCGATGAAGGCACCCACAGCTCCAGCAGTGGCACCGGCCAGCAGGCTCCCGCCGGGGACCGCGGTGAGGCCGGCAGCTTCAGTGTAGGAGTAGAAGCCGAGCCGCACGCCGTTCATGACTCCCTGGTAGAGGAGCCCGACGGAGAGCCCTTTCTGCAGGCCCCGGAGCCCGTCTGTGCGGCCCACCACCCACAGGGCCTGGAGCACCCCGCGGTAGTGCCTCTTGTACGACCCTCGGGCCCGGAGCTCACCCTGCAGCTGCAGCCGCGTCTTCACAACCTCCAGGGGGTTAGTGAATAAACAGGCCCCACAGCACGCCAGCGCTCCCAGGGCAAAGTCCACCGGCGGCCAGAGTACGACCGGCGGAGCCAACGTGAGAGGGGTGCCTGGGGGCGATGAGGGGCTGGATGAAGACGAGCCAAAATGGCCATCTCGTGGGGCCAATTCCAGGAGCTGAGGTCGGGACATCCCTGAGTTTCCCTGTGCGGAGTGTCTTTGGCAATAAATAAATGTACAATGACAAACGCAGACTCAGTCTGCAAGACTGTAAACTAATGAATGTGCTGAAACTTAGTCCGCAGTTGCGTAGTGCCAAAGATTTTTGTGGAACTAAGAGAACTTCCTGGAACATTGCACAGTGCTACTTCAGTCACATCAATGCATGGTTAATCCTGCCTTTGTCCTCAGTCATGGTCATTGATCGTTGGCCTGGTTATACAAGAGAACCTTATTTACCTAATTTCCCATAAGCTTGTGCAACCATACTGGATTCAACACCGAGCACAAACATGTACCGCACGCATTTAGTCATCAAATTAAATGAACTCATTTACATGAATGTTACGTCAGTGGGGTGTAGTCATTCTTGATCCTGGCATGAAAGTTGACTTTTGGTGCGGACTCAAGCTACGCATATGAAGAGGAGGGAATTGTCTCAGCAATAAAAAGTTGACTCTTCAGCCATAGTTGAACCTGGGAATAAATAGGAAAATGTGCTAATTAAATACAACGGCAAGATTCAATGGGCATGTAGTCCAAAGAATAAGTAATGAAAATTATGTATGGTTTCGATCTCTTTGAAACACACAAACATACTCAAATATAGAAAGAGAGGCAGACAGAGAGAGAGAGAGAGAGAGAGGTTACTTACGAAGTGAAAAAATAACTGAAAATACGGGACAAAAATGTTCTGAGCTGGACGAGAACTGCATTAAAATAAGTGATCCCTAGATGAACAGCATCGCGAGCTTGAGTCACAATGCCATGTTTCAACTCACCCAAGGCGGTGCTGCTCCTCTTTCGTCCTCTCCACAGACCGCGTTGGTAAACATATGAATCTCCTATAGTCGTGGCTATTGAGATAGGCTGAGCCATTGCTTTTCCCTCCAGCCAATCGCAAATCAGCGCGTCCTACCACCTCACCCCGTCTAGTCACTGTCCAATGGCTGTTTCCAAGCTGCCCTTTTAATACTATTCATTCTCGCTCGGTAAAAGGTTAATCGACGAAAGGAGAGGGGTAAAATCACAATGTATATGCAAGAAATTTAGTTTATTATTGTCAATCGAGGCTTCAGCGCATGATACGCTCGAAACAGACCCCGCGCCGGCATCCTAGAGTGCGTTCGTAGTTTTAAGTTCCTGAATAAAATATTTCATTTCTCCCGAGGCGGTAAGTTTGTTGTCTATAATCTGAGCATCACCAACTGGGTGATTTAAGATTAAGTACGCGTAAGGGAAAAAGAAATTATATAAACCTGTGAACATGTGGCTGTATGCTTCTTTTAGCCTATTATTTTGAATTTTACATGTAAAAAGCTCCCGAGTGCTCACGACAATATAAGGGACTACGAATTCTTTCGAATATCCTCTTCCTATATCCACTTTAAAAGGGCACTCCTTATTAAATATCTCGTAGGTATTTTCTCTCGTCCTTAAATTCACACACGTGTATTTGAACAAGTTCCAAAAGTAAATTTAGCCTGAACGGTGACTATGCAAAGTTGCTTGGCGTGCTGTCCGTGTGACTCTGTTCAGGTTCCGCTCTCGAAGAGTTTGGCTGTCTGCTAAGCATTTTTTTATTCGATCAGCCATGAGCACCAACAGCATACTGACGTTAATTTCAAAGGAGTCAACTTGATTATGTACCTCTGCCTAAGTATAATCTTGAACAACCAGTAAAAGTTGGTACTTCCTTGACTTCATGTAATGACTTAATAGAAATTACTCTACTTCTGTTTGGCAGACCTTCCCAGGGCAATCAGACTTTGTAAACTAGCGGTGGTATAAAATCCAACACATTTCAAACCATTCAGTCCAAGTGAACACCAAAGTAGAAAAAATGTGCATATATATATTTCACAGTAAAAAAAAAAAAAAAAAAAAAAAAACACATTTTATATGTACAACCCCTATTCTAAAAAAGCTGGTTCATCCACTCACCCTCAGCTATGTTGAAAATGGTACAATACATTTGATGATCTGAAGTAATTTTAATTGAACATCATATTGTGTATAGGAAATATACAATGTGATGACTGCAAGAGTCCAATAAAGTTGGCAGTCTAGTTTACCAGTGTGTAACATTTTGATCTCACTCGTTGTGTATTTGTGCATCAAGGACACCAGTCGACAAAATCCAGTAAGGGGAATTTCCCTTGTTGCAAAGTGCAGGGATGTCCCTAAAACAGATGATGTCAAGATGGCAATATTGGACTCTCCAAATTTCATGCATATCTTTCGTAAATAACCATGCCCTTGCAAATGTGCAAGTTACCCATATCGTGTGCACGGACACGCCTCCAAACCATGACAGAAGCTGAATTTTAGACCTGACTTTGGGAACAGCTTCGGTTGTACTTGTCATCTTTTGTCTGGAGAACATGGCGGCCATTTTCTTTTTTAAATCACTTGACAAATTGACTCCGCAGATGACAAAACATGCTTGCATTGTCCATCTCAGATGACACCAAGCCCAGAGAAGTCGGCGGCACTTTTGGACTGTGTTGGTCTATGACTTCAGCTTAGTACAGTAAAACTTTGCATCTGTGGGTACAATGGAAAATTACTTTGACTGACACAGGATTACGAGTATTTCTAAGCACTTGTTGTGATATCCATTTCAGTCAGGACAGTTCTTAAGACAGTGACGTCCAAGACAACGGAGATAATGTGTTCCGAAGTGGTTTTCAACCTTGACCCTTACATAGAGATTCAACTAGATTCCTGCCATCTTCTAACAGGCACTGTAGAGGGTGAAATGTCCAAAATTTTAAGTTTTTCTTTGAGGAACACATTACTCAAAGTGATGGATTATAAGCTCATGCATCTGTAAGCAAATTACTGAGCCTAGACCATCTTTGCTTTCAGGGGAATAGGTCTTTTTTCGGAGACTCCTTTTACATTATAACAAGATGAGCTAGCCCATTTCACATCAGTGAATAATCGCAACTTGTCACATCATTATTAGTCCTGAATTGTCCCTGTGCCAACTTTATTGGAGTCTTTGCTGCATCATATTTGAAATAAGTATACATTTTCAATCCACAATTTAAAGCATCAAATAACGTGGTGTTGTAGAGTTTTCAAAGTATTATCATTTTTAAATCAATCCTTTTTGAAATTATTTTAATTTTATGTGAGAACTTATGTTTTTTTTCAGAATTGAGTTTGCACATTAATGTATGACTAGGGAAAGAGAGGCCTTAAAACTGGAGTGCAATAGACCGAAAAAATGTGGAACATTTTATTAATGGTAGTTTGAGGAAAGGGCAGCCAGGTTCACATGGGTTCAACAAAAGCAAACGAGCCAATGACAAGTCAAATTCAGTCTCCATTTTATTCTCCAGGACTCGTGGTCTTATTTTATGGGCTTTCTTAATCAAATAAAGTGTTATTATCACACTCATTCTTCCTTTCAGTATTATAAACCAATCATCAACCCCACAACAGCATGAGCAACACACACACAAACACACACACACGCGCGCGCACACATACCCTTGTAAACAATGCACTTGAAAGTGTTTCTCCATGAACAAAAAAGTTAGGCTAATTTAAAAAAAAAAACACGCACGCAGTCAAACTCTCCTCCATGTCTGCCTCTCTGTGAGGACTATGGGAGTCCAAGAGAGACCTGACAAATCTGTAGCCATGGTATAGTCTTGGGTTTTAACCATCTCTTCTTCTTTACCTCGTTGCGCAGTAGGAGATTGTGAGCTGGAGGCCATCCGCTGATTAGCGTTATAATGGTTGATACCACGCACAGGAAGCGACTAATGCACATTTGAAGCCTTCGACATTCAGCAGAACTTCAGAATTTATAGGAAGGGCTAAAAGAATTATAAGGACAATAGCATTAGCACGTTATCCCTCTGCTGCATACCTGGGAATAGCCAGGGTTCACTCTCACTGCACAGCCCTTCAAAGCGCTCAGATCCATTCGTCCATGGAGCCCCTCTACTTCTCTGAAGCCAGGGTGGATTTATTCAACACTTCAAGGTTCTTCTCTCACAAGCTCAGTTCTCAGGCTAGAGTATTATCTCTTAGCTCGCACAAAATACAAGGCATTAGTCTTGGGATAGTACTTCACATTTTGCTTTTTGTCCATCAGGCCCCCAAAAATGATCAGTTCACCCCTACCCTGAACCACAGTGTGAAGGCTGGTTTCGGGGGGTCCCACCACAGCAGAGGCCCCGCTCCCACCACCCACAGCCCCCCCACTCCCGAACACTTTCCAGGACACGCGTGCGCTCGTCTTGGCTTTGGAGATGTCCAGCACGTACATCTGCATGGGCTTGCAGTTGAGGGACTGGTACAGAGGCTTGCCCACATTCAGGCTCTGCGGCGGGTGGTGGCCAAGCCGGCGCGCGATTGGAGGAATGGAGTGTCCGTCCACCCCTGCGCCCATCTGGAGGGGATTGGGAGGGCTGGAAGACGAAGAGGAGGGGGGCGTGCCGCTGGAGGCCGCTGCCCCCGGAGCAGAGCTATGTGCCTGAGATGAGGAAGACAGGGACAGAGCGGATGAAGACAGGGCTTTTACGGCCTCTAGGCCTCGGCGCAGAGCCCCAGGGGACACTGCCCCGGCGGGGCTGTGGGGGGAGCCGGGTGGGGTGTGAAGCCCGTTGGTGCTGGCGTGCTCCAGGGCAGAGACGGCGATGGAGGAGGGCGGGGAGTCCCAGCCGCAGTCGAGAGGGACGGGTGGGGGCGGGTGGGCAGGGGGCGGGCGAGGTGGTGGCGAGGCGGCCTGCGCAGGGCTCGTGCGTGGGGAAGGGGAGGAGCCATTGAGTAGGGGAGGGAGTGACGCTAACGGCGGGCTGTCTGGGCCGCGAGATGGCGACTGCTGGCGGGGGGAGGACGGGCTCCCATCTCTGCCCCCGCCTCGAGGGGACGGTCGCGGGCGCAACGTTCCCCAGCGGCCGTTCACGCAGGGCGCCTCTTCACCTGCACCCAACACCACGCCGGCCGCCCCGCTCCGCACGGGTGACTGGGAGCGCATGGAAGGGGGGTCAGGCCCTAGGGGAGGGGGCGTCGCACTAATGGGCGAGGGGCGGGAGTTTAGGCTTGGGCTGAGAGGGGCACGGCCAGAGGGAGCCTGGGAGAAAACCACCACACACTGTCCCACCTGTGAGAGAGGGGGGGGGGGAACAGAGTCACAATGTATGACATGCATCATTATTACCCTCCATCAGATTATGAGATGTGAATATAGTAAGACAGAGAGACACATTTGATTATGAGGTCTGAATGTAGTAACACAGAGGGACACTTTTAAAGGACTACAATTCCTACATGTTATGTAGATATGGCTGTCAAAGGGGACCTACTATGCAGTTCCTCCCCCCCGCGATATAATATTCCTGGATGTCCAAATGGTATGTCTGTAAACTTTCAACGAAAAATGTAAAAATTCCATGATTTCTAGCCAATTTGATTCCCGTCATTCCCAACCCTCTGAAAAACTGGCTGTTCTGAATGGGCGTCCCCTCTATAAAATTAGCTCCGTTCTGATTGGCCAGCGATCAGAGCACCGTGTCAACAGAGCAGTAATTTCAAAATCCCCCTATTCCCCAGCTACTGGCAAATCTCAAAATACAGATGACTGAATAAGTAGCTAGCCAGCTATTAAACTAGCTACACAATGCGCATGGAAAGAGAACGTCTGCAGGCAAGGCAAGGATGGTCATTACATTCACAAAGAAATGCAACATGCAGTCACCATAAAATATTAACTACGCTAGGAATTCAGTTTGTTTTGAGTGATCCGCAGTTACCATCTTTACAGCAGCACCGTTAACCAACATTCCATTTATTCTGAATAGCAGCACTACTCCATTAAACACGGACTGAAGTCCAAATACGTTCATTCGTTCCATCTGTTCATATTGATGCATCTCCTCCATGCAGTCATCTATTAACTGGTTAGTGACTGTGTGCTGTGTGGTTATGTCAATTTATGCCGAAACTTTAAACACTTGGTTTTGTGATTGCTGCAAAGCATTGAGCATGGCAGTAGCCGAAACGCGTCCGTCTTGCAATAAATCTAATTAGCTTTTTCCAAGTGGCTTCTCATTGAGTGTGGACTTTCATTTTTGCTTATTGTGCTTCTGTTTGGTCCCATTTGCTAACATTTCCTACTGTGCCGATTAGCTCTCAATAAAAAGGCTTCCAAAATTCATAGAAACGACAACTGCCATATGCCCAAACTGCAGTCAGATTCCATGAAATAGGCCTAAGTGCCTGAGCATGTCATCAAGGTAACATTTTTGCCAGTAACTCCACATCATACACTGTACATTAAACAACCTTCTATCAGCACATTTGCTCAATGGAACTGAATTTCCTGATATAGGCTACACCCAATTTTGTCAATAATTTTTTCACTAAAATTGCAAAATATGCAAAACCCACTTTTCAAACTCCTTCAAGGGTGTGAGTCCGATCTGTGTGAAACTATGCGGATAGCATCTACAGACTCTCATGTTCAAATGCTTTTGAAAGTGTGCATTTTTCAACCAGTGTCATCCAGTTCAGTTGAACATACATTTGCAAATCACAATTGCCTAAAGCAATTACAACCAAACTCGACACACGTTCGGAAGGTAGGTCATACCTTCGCTATGAAATATCAGGAAATTCTGCTTCTAAGGGGAGCAGCAAATACAAAAAGTTTGTGTTTCCTAATTTTGCACAATGTTTGGTTTGCATGCTGTAAGGTCAGGACTCGAATTAATGCATAAAATTTGATACTGATTGAAGTGGCCGTGGCTTTTTACAAACAGTCCAAATTGTATGCGCATTAGTTGTATTCCTCTTCAAAGGAATTGCATCTCTCAGGCTCTGAGCCTCCATCATCATAGTCACAGCCTAACAAGTGCATCCTGCCCATGGGCCTGGAGCTTTGACTTGCATCATGTCGACAGACCGCAGGGTGCAAAATGCGTGGGGGGCTTGGACCCCATTGATACCTGCTTGCAGGTCTAGTTTACGATGGTGAAAAATATGAATAATGTTAATTTACATTTTTATTGTCGTATAGATTTGAAAGACAAGAGGCCTGTCGGCCTAGAGAGCTCCGCTGAGGATGACTGAAATGTCCATGTCATAAGGAAATCCTGATCTGAAATGAAAAAAATGAGCATAAACACTGATTTTTTCTAAGTCCAAAATGCTGGATTTCTCAAAAACCGGGATTTAGAATTTTCTCATTTTCGCAAGGGATATCCAGAACATCATGAGAAAGGCTCACAACAAATTAGAGAAAAAGCTATCAGACAGTTTTTGTGATATTAATGAAAGACTGAAAAAATGAGCACAAACACTGATTTTCTAAGTCCAAAATGCTGAATTGCTCAAAAATCGTGATGTAGAATTTCCTAATTTTCACAGTGAATATTCAGAATATCATAAAGAAGGCTCACACCAAATTAGAACAAAAGTTATCAGACAGTTTTTGAGATATTCAAATTTGAAGTGAGAAGTTGACACTGGACGGACAGACAGACGGATGCCGGATGACTCGGCATTAGAAAAGCTCCGCTGACTGCTGACTATGGTCACAGCAGAGAAAAAAGTTATCAGTTTTTGAGATATTAATGAAAGACTGAAAAAATGAGCACAAACACTGATTTTCTAAGTCCAAAATGCTGAATTTCTCAAAAACCAGGATGTAGAATTTTGTAAATTTCACAGTGAATATTCAGAATATCAAAAGGGAGGCTCACACCAAATTAGGAAAAAAGTTATCTGACAGTTCTTGAGATATTCAGATATGAAGTGAGAAGTTGACGCCGGCCGGACGGACAGACGGACGACTCGGCATTCGAAAAGCTCCGCTGACTGTGACTGTCGTCACAGCGGAGCTAAAAAGTCATTTCTGACTTGGTACACTTAGAGAGATTTTGGTTACTTTTTGCTCCACAAATGACTGAAAGGACTGATATCCATTACTGCTTATGAGTTAACCATTTTCATATGCAAGTGTATAGCCTAAATAAACATTATTTCTAAAGAATTATATGAGAGATTTACAAACTCAAAAAAAAAAAAAAAAAAAGATTGCAATTCTTGTTTCATCAAGAATCATATTTCACACGTAGCACATGTAGGGTTAATGCTTCACTGTAATGGGGACAGTAAATGCTTCACTGTAATGGGGGCAGTAAATGCTTCACTGTAATGGGGACAGTAAAAGCTTCACTGTAATGGGGACAGTAAGAGCTTCACTGTAATGGGGACAGTAAAAGCTTCACTGTAATGGGGACAGTAAATGCTTCACTGTAATGGGGACAGTAAAAGCTTCACTGTATTGGGGACAGTAAAAGCTTCACTGTTACAGGCCCCTCAGGAGTGGCGAGGGCAGGGAGTGGTGGGGGTAGGGTAACGTACCCTGCAGGCTGGGTGACACCACAGCTCTGGGGCACCGTGCTCTTCGTTTTCAACCCGCAGCTGCTGCCATGACCAGGGGGGAGAGCCCATGTGCAACAGCCAGGCATCCTTCAACAGCTGAGAGGAGACATAATGCAGAACATAGACACATGAGTGCAGAGACAGAGCCACGCTCACAGACAGGCAAACACAGAGACCGAGTCAGACACAAACAGGGGTGCATTTCCCAAATGCATAGTAGTTAACTAGGTTAGCAACTTACATAGTTGATCCATTCACAGTCAATTGGCCCAACTACGTAAGTTAGCATCTGTGGTATCGGGAAACGCACCCCAGAGCAACAGAAAACCACACAAGGAGAAACAGACACACAAATACACGCACACAACTGCCACACACACTTGTTTAAAGAGAGAACACTCACTGCATTGGGGCCCCCACAGCCTCCCAAAATCAGCAGGGTCTCATGGTCAATGACAATCTGAGAGGGAAAGATAAGCAGACAGGGGAGCCATCAGTAAATCCATCAGTGTGCGGATAAGCAGACCCTGGACATAAAGATAAGGGATAAAAAACAGGATTCACTGCAGAGAGGTCAAAGTTCACACGCTCAACACAGGGAGCCATTCATATCCTTTCAGACCTTTGCCATCTCTCAGATTCCTTTCACGAGTGAACAGTCGACAGCAATGAAGCAATGGTACAAACACATTGGCAGACATGATAAAAAATTTGCTGACAACTCACATGACTTAATGGCATCATACAACTATGCTTCATCTAATTTGCAAGGTCGGCTGAACACTCATGAAATCCCCACACAGATATGATTGATTAACCCGAACCCTCCTATTGATTCAAGAAGGAGCAAAATGCAACCAGGACCAAGTTTTATTTTCTATGTCATAGATGTACAATGACAATTCCACGCAAAACAGACTTCACTGACATATCGGTCAGTATTTTACATTTGAGATCATGAGAATAGAAAAATGTCACCTACATTTTGCCTGTATGCAACTAGCATTGGACAGCAGTTACCTGAGACTGTCCCCCACGTGGGTGAGGTAAGGGACCGGTGATGGCTGGTTTGGACCAGGACCACTGTTCCAGATCCAGAAGCCACACCTCATTACTCCTGAGACAGTTAAGTGGGGAAAGAGTGAGATTCACACACAAAATGAGGTGGTTATCCTAGAAGATATTGCTACAAGCAAAAAATATGTGCATGACTTGGTGGGCTGTTTCACAGTCAGGGTACCAAGTCAATTTTGTGCATCTTGGGCCAATTTTTTGCAATAATCGTAGGATAAATGAAGAGTTTTAGGCCATTTTAATATGGAGCAATGCAGCCACAATCTACAGATGCCGTTTACCTAATGAAAAATGATTTTTTTTGACATTTTCTATGTTTTGCCAGTTAAATGATAATTTTCCTATATTGTTTGTGGCAAAAATTAAGGTCATAATGACATTACCACGAGGTTTTTTTTTAATATATACAGTCACGCCAAAAATTATTCATACCCCTACCAATTTTTGTTTTTTTCGAGATATTTTTTGACTACTCAAATTTATTCTTGCACAAATGGCACAGTAAGTTGACATAAGGCTGTACGAAGCACAGTAAACAATTTTTCAAGAAATACAGTACTTTTTGGTATTTTATTTGACAGATTTACAAAAAATGCCATGTCCAGAATTATTCATACCCTTTTCTCAGTAATTGATGGCAAAGCCTTTATTCACGATTACAGCCTCCAAATGCTTCCTGTGGTTGATCACAAGGTTTCTTCATGTTTCCACGGGGATTTTGGCCCACTCCTCTTTGGCAAACTTCTCCAGGTCCTTAAAGTTTGAGGGTTTCCTTGCCATGACCTTGGTCTTCAGTTCCCTCCCCAGATTCTCGATAGGATTGAGGTTGGTGCTCTGGCTTGGCCACTCCAAAACGTTCACTTTGTTGTCCACTAACCATTTCTTGACAGATTTGGCTGAGTGTTTAGGATCATGATCCTGTTGGAAGATCCATTCCTGCCCAAGACCAAGTTTTTCAGTGGATTGCTTAATGTTTTCACTGAGGATCTGGATATACTGGTCCTGTTTCATGATGCCATTACTTTTAACAAGGTTTCCGGGCCCATTTGCTGAAAAGCAACCCCAGAGCATGATACTCCTGCCACCGTGTTCGACCGTTGGAACCGTGTTTTTCAGGTTGAACACTTCACCTTTCTCTCACCACTTACACTTCTCCAACCCAGACACACAAGAGCTCATCTAGCCTGCAAAAGCTCACCTGGATGAAGAAACAAGCTTCTGGCTGTAAATGTTATGGATGGATGAAACAAAGATGGAGCTGTTTAGGCACAGAGATGGAGCTTTTATTTGGCATAAGAAAGGTGAAGCGTTCAACCTGAAAAACATGGTCCCAACGGTCAAACAAGGTGGCGGGAGTATCATTCTCTGGGGTTGCTTTTCAGCTAATGGGCCCAGAAACCTTGTTAAAGTTAATGGCATTATGAAACAGGACCAGTATATCCAGATCCTCAGTGAAAACATTGAGCAATCTGCCGAAAAACTTGGTCTTGGGAAGGAATGGATCTTCCAACAGGATCATGATCCTAAATACACAGCCAAATATGTCAAGAAATGGTTAGTGGACAACAAAGTGAACATTTTGGAGTGGCCAAGCCAGAGCACCAACCTCAATCCTATCCAAAATCTGTGGAGGGAACTGAAGACCAAGGTCATGGCAAGGAAACCCTCAAACCTTAAGGACCTGGAGATGTTCACCAAAGAGGAGTGGGCCAAAATCCCCATGCAGACTTGTAGAAACCACAGGACGCGTTTGGAGGCTGTAATCGTGAATAAAGGCTTTGCCATCAATTACTGAGAAAAGGGTATGAATAATTCTGGACATAGCATTTTTTGTAAATCTGTCAAATAAAATGCCAAAAAGTATTGTATTTCTTGAAAAATTGTTTACTGTACTTCTTACAGCCTTATGTCAACTTACTGTGTCATTTGTGCAAGAATAAATTTGATTTGTCAAAAAATACCTTGAAAAAAACAAAATTTGGTAGGGGTATGAATAATTTTGGGCGCGACTGTATATATGATATCCATTGTATTTTTAAAAATACATAAGGCTATGACTGTCTCTTTACCTGTCTGAAAATTATCATAGAAAAAATATGCTGCTGCATTTTCCATCAAAAATTCTCCTCTTCGGAAATGCAATTATGTTCCACTATCAGCGGAGATGCTATTTATTGTCTTAGCAAGTCCTCATGTCCAGCACAAAGACAATTCACTTTACTAAATATATCAGGATGAAATATTGCAATGATGGTATATGCTAAGGTATGGGAGTTGTCACTATACCGGTCAGTCAAAAGGGAGACAAACAAAACAGATGTTGATGTAAATTCAAGCAGAAATGCAAAACTCAAAATATCATGGCACTTACACATTTATAGGCATTTTTTTTAGGAATACAATATATCATTGATTGCTTGCATATTACGGTAGCCATGATATGTGAATGCCGTCAAAAAATGTCTGTTCCGGAAATTAAGCTGTTCAGTTCTACCTGAGGTGCATTAACCCAAAATCTAAAATATGTGTAGGTCTAATATTCTGGAGTTATATCCTTATATGTTTAAGCTAAAACATGGATGCACTTGACAAATGATGCCCAGATTTTAATTTTGGGTGTCTGTGAAACAATATGTGGTGCCCTGATTGTTAAACAGCTCTGATTAGATATTAAGCAGTCCTCAAATCTACATTCGGCAACTGAAGGAGCTACACTTGAGTTAGTCTGATAATAAATACGATACAAGGCTACCTCTATGAAAATAACCATTTTCAGATAGCAGCAGTGAGTACTGAAATGTGCCAGCCCCTTAAATGCAGAAAATGGCATGTAGCGTTTCCATTGCGATGTAAGAGTCTTGGGTTTACACTGCATATAGTAAATTGGGCCGGGAGACTAGAACACTCAGCCAAGCGTGCAGCATGGACTGACAGTCCAAATTTCAGCCATGTCCTCCACTTGCCCCCATATGCAAACCAAGTTCAGCAACTGTTTGTGATCTGGGACTTACATAGAATTGATATTTCATTTGGCTTCCCTTCAGTAAGAATGATTAGAGTTAGAATAGACTGGACCTCAAGCTCATACCATACTCAACCCCAGTCTAATACACTTGAAGGCAAAACAGCTCAATCCTTAGCTGTAATATAGCTGCGAAAAACAGGAATGACTTCTCTGCAATTTAATGGAGACGCTGACCAGCCTAAAGATTCTTCAAGGGAAAACATAATCACCAAAAATTTTAAGTGTTATTTATCAATCATGTGATTTACTTCAATCCCTACCCACAGCAAGTTAATGGCTTAAATTTCAGCACAACTTCAGTGTCACAGCAAATCCTGTTTGCAGTTAACTCCTGATTCAGAGAGATATTGTCCAGCCATATGACTTCTTGTCTTTCATGTACATGGAGATACTCGCCAGGAGCCTTTCAGGTTAAGTTGCCACCAAAATACAGCACAGACCACAATAAAACAGCTGTTACACAGTTGCTTTTCAGAGCAAAAGCCATTCAGACTTCAAGTATAACCGGCTCATTGCTCCTCCTGCAAATGTACCACCCCCTCAGGCTTCAGTCTTAAGCAACACTCCATGTGCAAGTGCCTCTGCATTCAGTGTAGAGATCAGATAGCCTGCAGCGCTAACGGTCGACGCTCGAGGGCCACTCACATTTGCCGAGCCCCGAGGGAGCCCCCGAACACCACCATGGTGTTCCCGATGACAGAGGAGGAGTGACCCGCCATGGGCGGTGGTCCATGGGTCGTCACAATGCAGTTCCACCTATGAATGACAGGAGGACAGGAGGAGGGGTGGAGAAGAGAATGAGTCAGGGTGAGAGAGGAGCACCGAGAGAGTGGTACACGTACCGCTAAAACCCCGCTCCTCCACGCCTCCCCACACTCACCAGTTCTTAGAGGGGGAGTATGTGTGGATCTCGTCAAAGAAGCGCTCTGGCTGATGCAGAGGGTAAGGGCTGGGCCGAGTCCAGCCTCCGAACAGGACCAGCAGGTCCCTGTACATCACCAGAGTTGCTCCTGCTTTTGGGGAGGGGTAGGACCCTGATAGGATTTGGGGATGGGGGGGGTGTACAGTATACAGTTTTGCAATCACAAGTCTATTCAGAATAGCATGAACCTATTCTGATTAACACCTGCAGTGACACTGTCAAACCACATCAGGGACAAAACTGTAGTATGATGTAGGGAATACATCAAGATAACAAAACATTAATTCCATTACAGTTTCACTTAAATAACACCAGTAAATTTTGCCTTGCGAAAGTATAAAGGCTCTGTACATTTACCCATTGCACTGCGTGAGCTAATAAAGCTACCGGCCTTCACACAGCATGTTACGAATAGTACATTGGAAGCAGTAAGCACAGGCATAAGAGTGATGTAATTTCGAACTACCGGAAGCCAGGGGGCGGATCCATTCTTTGCTGTTGAGGTCAAGTCTCCAGAGGTCATTGAAGGCTGCATTGCAGCTGCTCTGGGTGCAGCCGCCAAACACGTACATGGACTGGTTCGCATCATAGTAGCACGCACCTGTAGCGTAAAATCTCCCAATTACACATCAGCTCAAGTTCCCGACAAACAAATCATTCCCTGAAACAACTGCTGCAGACCTAGTAATAGAATAGCACTTTTAATGTGTGAGGTCACAATTAAGTGATTAGATTATTCCCTAAAGGAATAGACACCGGAATTTCAAAATACAGTTTGGAAGATAGATCATGTCATAAACTAACGATTCATGCGAATGTTTGAACATATAGAGCTCATACAACTAAGCTAACAATCTCCGAAAGTCGGTTCTGAAGCAGAATTGACGATTTCATAGATGCCGCCATTGAAAATATTTCAACCAATCAGAAGAATCCTCGCGGAGATGCTCTGACGTCACATGGGCGCAGCACGTTGAAGCTATACATGGCGAGTGAGACTGCACAAGCATTGGGATAGTTGTTAAATTACTCACTGTTGTCACCATTTTTCTGTGCCAAAGGACATAGTTAGTCACAAACAGACCCTACTATTTGTGAAAATATTCAAGAAGGCTGTTTGAAGGCCGAGAGAGAGAACAATATGCCTGCGTGTGCAGCGGTGGGGTGTACATGCAGGACTGGTTCAGGTCACCAGCATGGCCGCATGTTCTATGCTGCCATGCAAAGACAAAACACTGTAACATCACATTTGGTCGAAAATGAGTTATTGTCATTTTGGGGGTATTGAAGACCTCCTTTATCATGTGGATGAATATTTTGAGTTGATTTGATTGTTTATGAAAAAAATCAAGGTCTGCATCAACAGTAACTCCGAAAATCCCACCAGAAACCATGACAGAGCGCCGTAACTGCAGTTACTGTGCTTAACCTTTGTTTCAGGACGCTGACGTTGAGTTAAGGTACTCTGGCTTTGTTTAGCCGCACATCAAAGCATTGTTACTGCACAGCCCTGAAGTTACGATCAGTGATAGTCGGTGCAGGCTCGCCTACGTCTCACTCACACACCTCCCTGTCATCAGGCCCATAAACAATTACAAGCACGTCCTACCTTTTCTTGTAAACCGATAAAATCCATGCCAGCCGCCTCATCTGGAATTTTTTCCACGATAATCCACAAGCGTTAGAGTAAATATCCCTTAGATGCTGCCGGCGAGCAGACCAATTCTTTATGATCAAAACAAGTCCACAAGCTAGGCTACCCAATGTCCACTGTTGGTTGCAAAGCAAACCGTTAAAAAACATTCCGGCATTGAAACGTTTTTCCGTCGATTGTAAAATGTCTAGCAGGAAAATCCAATTCCATCATTATATATATCTGCTATGTCAGGCACATCATCAGCGATGTTTCCACAATAATCCACTGTTAGAGCAGTTCCTTGGATGCAGGCGAGCAGACCACTTCTTTATGATTAACAAGTCCGCAAGCTAGTCCTACCTAACGTCCATAGTTTGTTGCAAAGCAAATCGAACACACATTCCGCCTGTAAAACCCTTTCTTTGGTTGATTGTGTCTGAGTTAAGCTGCTTTCATATCGGACGCAAAACAAATTTTTCCACAATAATCCACTGTTAGAGCAGTT
Organism: Gymnothorax javanicus; assembly: GCA_029692085.1. NCBI lineage: Eukaryota > Metazoa > Chordata > Actinopteri > Anguilliformes > Muraenidae > Gymnothorax > Gymnothorax javanicus. The sequence continues at coordinate 80,572,075 of CM056202.1, forward strand.
CCTTGGATGCAGGCGAGCAGACCACTTCTTTATGATTAACAAGTCCGCAAGCTAGTCCTACCTAATGTCCATAGTTTGTTGCAAAGCAAATCGATCACACATTCCGCCTGTAAAACCCTTTCTTTGGTTGACTGTGTCTGAGTTAAGCTGCTTATACATCAAACGCAAAACAAATTTTTTGCACGACAGATTACATTCAAAGTCAACGCAAAGACGCGAATACAGGCGAAACGCGTGTATTCGCGTCTTTGCATTGACTTTGAATTAAAAATAATTTCCTGTATTAATTCAGACTGTATAATGCAAAGTAACTTATCTGCTGGCATTCTGTTTCTGGTGCCGCACACCAAACTGGAGCTATTCTCTATCATGAAGATATGATGTAATGTCACCACAGATCTGTATAGCAACAATTAATTGTATCCAATTCATTCTTAATCATTCAAAACAAATGTCATTGATGGTTAGGCTTTAGGTAAGTGCTCTTCTAATGGTCTTGTGTACAGAAAACAGCAACCAAATATTGAATTTATGCAAGTTCACAGTAGAAGACCAAATGCGCCAACAGAAGAGAAATGAAGAGTGGAGATTCACCCTTGTGCCCATGTGACGTCACGCATCGCCCTTCCGGGGGGCAAAATGGCAGCTCAGTAGTGGCCCTCGGACTGCCACACAAAAACGCTCACAACTTTGTCATAAATGGTCAAGTATGCCTGAAATTTTTCTCATGGGCTCTCAATATTATAAGCTATCAACCTATGCGTGTACTTAAATTCCGTTGTCTATTCCTTTAAGGGATATTCCATTACTGGTGTAACAGTCACTGTTGGTAACTCTAAACAATATCCCAGATACCTGAAAGTTCCCGAAGAGGAATAAAAATATTTGAAAGAACATTCATGAAACCTACTCTGCAAAAAAGTAAACATGGGAGGTTAAATAGCCACCTTATTCCCACGTCCCATGATCCCTTGTGCGAATTATGGGCGCAACTTCTGCTGCCTCCTGTCACTGAACAGTTTACCATGGTAGTGGCTAACGCTAATCCTCTTCTTTTAAGCAATTGGAAAATAATTTATGAGGGAACATCACCTTTTAGCCCTCAGACGGGATAAAGTTACGGTACCGCTGCCTTCTACTATCGAAGAATGGGAGCCCGATCTGAAGCAGCGGCCACAGATAATGAACACTAGCACATTTGGCTACATTAGCGACTCCGTTGCCACAGACTGCGAAGCTATAAACAATCTACAAAGCTCAGAAGCGTATGCAGTACTTCCACAGCAAAAAGGTCAGTCGCGTTTTGTTAAAGGAGGTAGTGTACGACCTTATGTACCTTAAAACAGATATACAAGTACTTTCTGAGAATATTTATGAAGGTAACACTATATTTCAGCGGGAAATATTGCTCTACATATGAAACATAATGGATTGTTATACAGAGTAAATTAAGCCATCCGACAGTACGAGTCAAATTAGCTCTACTCCAGCCAACTACATTATACAGTATAAAGTTGCTAGCCAATCCAATACTATAACATGTAAAACACAGTGAGTCCATGTTTCCCATACTTTTAATTTTAGTGAATTGAGGTTTGGAGTGCAAGACTATTGTTTGGAAGAGCGTAGGCTATTTTCAAATTGTAGTAGACTATTGCTACTTCTACAGCCTCATCTTAAACTGTACACGATGAAACGTTAGTTACACTGACTGGCATTACCGGACGAATACAACAATTTTCTGGCCTCCTTACACATGAAATCATACCTGGTGCTCTCCTGGCACTGCTGTCAAAATGCTTTCGAGGACCCGGCGTCTCCTCTGCGGTGGTCTGTCTGAGCCTAGCCATAAAGTAGGAGTCGTTGTTTGTTGACATAATGAAATGAGCACCTAATGTTTTTGGGGGTCTTTTCAAATTCAAGTTTTTCAGCCAAATTCTGGCTTCCTCTTCTCTAGGTAGGCGATGGAAACCGTATCGCAGAACACAAAGACAATCCCCTATGTTCTGGGTGCGTGTTCATAACAATTGATCAAACCATAAATTTAGCTTCCTCTGGTTGTTAGTTCAGCCTCAAACAGCACAACAGGTGCCGGAGCTCTGAAGGGACATTTTAAGAAAAGCAAGTTAATTTGTTAAAAAACGACCTGTAATCGCTTAGTTAAGTGAATGATTTTTTGAAAGAAACGCCGCTGTTCTTAACTAGCCACTCGCTAACAACTACTTCCGCCAGACGTTGCACCCATAATCATATCTACAATAGCGCCCTCAGGAATAAGGTGGATAGAGAAAAGCTGATGAGCTGAGCAGCCAAAGAAATGGTCATGAGGGAAAAAACAAAAGAAAAAAGGAAAATTCAGCCCAGGAGAAAACACCGAGCCAGTGAAATAAATTACATCTGTAGAAAGTGCATAACACCCTTCTGAGTGATACCACTTGTTTCCCTAAGTCAGGGGTCTCAGACTAGTCCTTAAAAGGGCCAAGGGGCTGCAGGTTTGCAATCCAACCGAGCAGAAGACCACCTGATACAACCAATTCAACCAGTTGATTAGTTGAATCAGGTGTTCTTCTGCTCAGGTGGATTGAAAACCTGCAGCCCCTTGGTCCTTTTATGAAACAGTTTGAGACCCCTGCCCTAAACGCTGCATCAATACTTATTCAGACAATTAGGTTATTACCTAAGCTACCTTCCTCATACCACTCCTATCCTGCTCTTAAGTTTTGCATTGGGTGCAATACATGTAAAATGGTCGACATAACCTACCAGGGTAAAGCCCTCGGCTAGATTGCCTGAATAAATATTGAATTTGGATTATAAAATGCAAAATTTGATCCAAAATAAGCCTCCTTAATATTTTTTACAGTATAGAAACTGAAAGCCAACAAGGAGAGCAGTGGTTAGAGCTGAGAAAGTGCCATAGCAGTGACTGTGTTCCTGCTCACACAGAGGTAACTGGAATGAGCCCGCTGCCCTAGAGACCAGCACACATCTAAACCACACTGCAGAGAAGAAACCATCTGACTACAGAGCGAATGCGCATCTTGCTAGCTTAGTATCAGTACATAACAAACGAACAAAATACACCAAATTCATTCAAATGTGATGACCTCAAAACCAATTTTTTTTGGTACTCCTTCAACTCGATTCCTTTTACATTCAGTCTGGGAAAGGACTGCTGCACATTTGAGCTCTAAACGTGTAGAATTTTTATTTAAATCAGACATTGATCTTCATAAATTAAGTGCTACACTGTGACAGCATGAGTGTTCCTCAGGCCAGCACCACATTATTCAGCTGTCCGTTCCACTCTCCATTCCTTCCACTCATTCCAACGACCATCATTGTGCAGCAGTGGACAGGCATGGGAATGTTGTGCCGTGCCCTACACATAAATGAGGAGGGCAAGTGTTCAAATTTGGCTCAGAATACTGTAAGCTATTTTTAATTAGCCGATTTAATTAACTCCTACCAACCACTCTCTGACAGAGCGAACTAAATGAGGTCACTTTTTTGCAAACTGCATTGGCTCCTGGCCCAAGAAAATTCAGGAGAATATTTTGGTTATCTCCTTGTTCTGTCACAATTTTAAGTCCAAATAAAAAAAAAAAAAACAAAGGTATTTGGTGTAAAGATGTGTCTACCACAGAGGAGAGGTGGAGAGAGGGAAGAGGAGAATGAAGAGGAGGAGAGGAAGACACTGACTGTGAGAGAAACGCTGTGTGATGGGGGTGCCGGGGTACGGGTACGTCCGGCTCTCCCACTGAATGTTTCCCTCCTGAACGGCCTTCAGGAAGCCATGGTAACACTGGTGCGCCACACCTGGAGCGCAGAGAAGAGGGTCACGTGTGCAGTTTCACTAACCACAAAAAGGTCACACCACTACCCAACAGAAGACATGTCACATTGCTGTTATCACAACACAGGTCTGCGCACACAGTATGCAGGGCAGTGTTTCCCCAACATTGAGAGCAGAGGTTTCTAACACTCACTGCCAAACATTTTTGCTGTTTTATTAAGTTATGCTTACATAGGTCTTTTTGCTCAGAGAAACTGCCTAAACAAATAAGAAAGTCACCGAAAGATGTGGCTACCGTGAAACGAATTTTTGCCTCATCAGCTGTCATTGACATTAATATTTGTGCTGGTGAAGGCTGGCCCAGGCTCCACAGCAGATAAAAGCTCCAGGAGAAAGACTGCAGGGCTCACCTTTGATGAGCCGGTACCACTGTTTACACACCAGCGCAGCGGTCTTGTGCTCCTGGTAGGGCGAAAGGAAGGACAGGATATACTCCAACACCTCCTCAGGCAGTTCCCCCATCGCCCTCTCACATGGGTGCCGCCTCACATGCATCTTCTCGTGTCCGGCCCTTTCTCCGCCACCTTTTCTGCCAAAAAACCCCACCTCTGCTTCTTCTATTGAGCCCCGCCCTGGCCCCCGAGCTGGACCCGCCCCTGTCACACCCTCCTCAGTGTCCATGGCGACGAATTTGTCATCTTCACTGTCTGAAGTGCAGGACATACTGCCATTTGAATGACAAAGAAACAGTGGGGGGAAAAAAGGAGAGGAAGAGCATTAATTTTAGCATTTATGAATTTCCAACTGCATGTGTGGTAGCACTTTTTCCATCCACTTTTTTACATTTTGTTCCCTTCATCATATTATTGTTTTGGCCAATAAGAAAAAGTATAGCATTACTTCTCCATTTTTTTTTTTTTTTTACAAAATGAACACTTTTCACAGTAAGTGCACCAGATTTTGCCTTTGCAGCAACTGAAGTTGTTTCACTCATCTTCAACTGATCAATTTAGAACCTACATGTACAAAATATTTTTTTACATTTCCTTGTTTACAACAGCATGATCCTACAACATCAAAATAAGAATAAGACATTTTTGCCATTGAACAGGGGACGCCTTATTCATACAAGTCAGGGACAAAAACCCAGTCTCAATAAGCCAGGCATTTACGCCTTTTATGACCAAAAACACCGCAAACTGGCTGTTGAGACAAGCAGTTCTAATGGTTCCCTTTTCCACCTGATGGTAAATTAACTGTTTCATTACTGCAGGCAACTATCAGAGATTTAATTCATGATGAGTTCGCAGTTTATGGGTCACTTGGCTACCATCATCGTCTGCTATAGCATAATGCAGGAAAATACAAGCATTAGCTAACTGTCTGGGAACAGATCTACCAGTTTATAAATCGTCATTTATATTATAATGCATTGCAACGGTAAATCGACATTGAGCTTCCGATACAGAACAGCAGCAAAATTTAAGAATCTATTTAAAATGAAGCTTGACAGAAAATATCAGACACAAAATATAAACAAAAAAATCAATAGCCAATACCATCAGACATAGCGGGGCCGGAGTGCTGGGATCTGACGTCTGAGTCAGATGTACTCAGGGCAGGCATGTTAACATTAAAGTGTTCGATAAACTGAAATGAATTTTGATCTATCCTATTGTAACATGAAAGCTATGACATCAGATCAAGCTTTACCTGAAGAGTGAATGACGATGTAGAGATCCGCAAAAAACATAGTGCTAGCTCTATCCCTGTCGCCTTGCTGAAACAGAAATGCTTATAAACTAGCAAATCAAGCAAGCTGGCGACACAAACATAGCCAGGCGTTAATAGCTAGCTATGTTATCACGTTACCTTGCCAGATAGCCTATGTTTACCAAGTCTAGCAAACATTGCAACACCAAAATGAAGCGTGACGCAAAGGTCTCATGAAAGAAACAATGCAGGGCACTGTCTGATACTGGGGTGGGGACAGAAAAGATGCAGTCGTGTAACATTAAACATCAGAACATCTAAGCAATATGCAAACTAGAGTGGCAAGTGAATTGGCATTAAACTATATCCACCATCCTTGTCAGCGAGCTAACTAACTAGCGAGCAAGCTATACGATCACAATATGACTAGCTAGCTAGCCAACGAGCTACCACTTCGGTGGGTCTACGTTAAAGCTAGCCCGTCACCAGCACAGCACCTGGTGTGTTAGCAGGCTAGGCTAACTTGCTACCATTTTCAAGATGGTTTGCATATTAATATAACATTATTAGGGACCAGAGGTAGTCAAGTAAAGTCTGGCTTAATCCTGTCATCCAGCGCTACAGAGTCTACGTTAATTAGCGAACTCGCAACAGCCTCTACCGCCCCACCCCCAAAAATACAAACAACAAAAATTGAAGCTAGCTAGCTAGCTAACTGTGTAATTGCCTAACTAGCTACAATATTCGCCAGCTTCTCTTACCTTGCCCGATAGCTAACTAGCCAACTTACGAGTTAGCTAGGAAGCAGTATCGCTCGACTACCCAACCTCCCTTCTTGCAGCCCAGCGATCCCAGCAGGGAAAACTCAAGTCTTTTGAGCGTTTTGATAGGGGTGATTCGTTCGTGGCGACTCACTGACACCACCACCCAACACCCCTTAACCCCACCAGCTAGCTAGCCAGCTAGCAACCGTTAGGTGGAAGTCATATGGACTGAGGCAATAAATATATTTGCATGTAAAGGGGGAGCTGAGACGGTGCAAGTTCTGTCCTCTGATAAAACAAGCCACTTCAATAGCAAGGTTTTCCTTGCTGTCATCATTATCTAATTCATTTTAAAACTATTTAATTCGCAGTGTTCTCTCATGTCTTCTCGTCTTTATCAGCTCCGGCTGTGGAGAACCACACTCCACAGACCCGCCATCTTCCCAGATTCACTGCTCCGTAAAGCTTCGGGAGCGCGCACGCATATGCCAGTCATCACAGTCCATAGCACTGATGCATTCTAATCACTGAACTGCAGGTCTTCGGCAGTCCAAATCGCGTTTAACTAATTTCAGATTCTCAGGTACCACTGTTATTTATTCCCAGACAATGCGTTCCAGACCGTCCCACTTAGGGTACAGTCCCAGGAACCATAATTGATTCAGGCCGAAGTTAAAACGTAATTAAAAAATAGTTTATATGAATAGCTTATCATCCACATGGTATTTAGTCCTCATTTATGGACTTTCCGAGTTTTCCCAAACTCGGAAAAAGTTAGGACGGTCTGAAAAATGCACAGAAAAACAAAACGTTGTCATTCACAAAATTACTTTCACTCGTTTTTCATTGTAGAAAGTATAAGGACATGATATTTAATGTTTTGTCTAGTCAACCTCATTTTGTTTATAAATATACATGCATCCCTGCAATTCACAGCTGCAGTGCATTCCAAAAACAATCTGGATGGGCTCAATTCAGGACTAGAAATGAGGTTTAAAAAAAAAAGAATAATGATGTCATTTGAAACTGCTGATGTTTGCAGAGAGAAAATCGTTGAAAGGTTTAAAAATAACATTCCACAAAGAAAGATTAGAAGGGGTTGTCTATTTCACCCTCTATGGTGCATAGGATTATTAAAAGATTTTTGTGCATAAAGGGCACACGCCTAAGATAAATAACCATAATCTCGGTGTAATGTTCCAGATCATGAATCAAATGCCGGGGCAGAGTTCAATCCAATAGGTAGTTTTATTGACAAATTGTTTAATAATTTGGGGGCGGAATCCCAGAGGAAGAGGTGGGGACGGAACCCCGGATAAGAATAGTACAGTTCTGTACCGATAATGGGGGAAAAGCTGAGCTGTCAGTCACTAGCCAGAGGCTTCCGTGATAGCAGCCAGGTGGAGCGCACACTTCGCCGGCACTGAACTGTCCCACAGGAGGAAGTAGTAGCTTCAGCGGAACTTGGTCCTAATCCTGATGACCGTAGAAGGATTTGGAGCTTGTTCCTAAAAAGTGGACAGAGGAACATACTTAGAAGGGTTAACAAAAACACAGTCCCAATCCTGGACCCTGATTAGGCGCTGGAGCTTGTTTCTATTAAAGTTAACAGACGATCTGACTTGAGCTGGGTTAACTTGAACGCTGTCCCAATCCTGGATCCTAAGTAGGCTTGGAAGCTAGTTTGAGTTAACTATGAAAGGAGTAAAACTTCTGGGAAAAGCTGGGAAATTACACATTATGCTGAAAAAGACTAAGCTTTTGCACTTGGAATACTGACTGGATCTAAGCACTGAGGGCAATTTACAATCCAGCAACTTGTAACACAAAGTAGGGGTCTTAAATACCCATCAAATTGTCATTAGGAAATAACCATGAAACAAGATACAGCCAAGGAGGGGCAAATGTGCAAGATATAAACCAATCAAAGGAGACGTACGTACTTTTAATGGACAAGCAAGTTGCTGAATAGGAAAAGACACAAAACGCATTCACACAAGAGTTGTGATGCGCCGATCTCTCAGACAGCACTGCATCAAGGATTGTCATTTTTCTATAGGTGAAATTATCTCTTAGGCTCAGGATTACTTCAGCAACTTCAGTCAAGTATTATAATATGTAGTAACAAATACCAGATAAAATTTTTACTGTGCAAAAAGGAAACCTTATCTTAACAATGTCCAAAAGTACAGTAAACTTTGTTGGGTTCAGAGGCTTCTGCAATGGACCATCACAGAGTGGAAACGTGTTGTGGGCAGATGAGTCAATATTTCACATCTGTTTTTTTTTTTTTTTTTTTTTAAAGTGTACCCTGTGTGCTCTGGACCAAAGAAGGAAGGATAATCCAATGTCTAATCAGGAGCCATTCCAAGAGCCATGCTCTGACATAGTGTGGGGTTGTGTTAATGCCCTCGGCAAGGGTAACCTGTGCTCTTATGAAGGCACAAATAATGCTCAATAGTATTTAGAGGTTATGGAGCAGCATACCGTCTTCAAAATCAGGGTAGTATATAAATGTTTCAAACACCCGTGGCAAAGGAAGTGATCTGTGGATTCTGCTCACATTTTTTTTTTAGAATTGATCAATCAGCCCATGGTATCATGAAGTCTCTCATTTGGATTAAATCAAACCCAGTGTATAGGCCCAAAATATAACATTTCAAGAGAAAGTGATTAATGCAAAAAAAAAAAAACTTACGTAATCTTGGATGCAGTACTGCATAAACATTAAATAAACAAGGCAAACTCAGATTTACGCAATGCATAAAATATGTCCCCACCGAACATGTTGGATGACCTTTGACCCCTCCACCTGTAGGGATCATTTCAGCTAAGTTTCATGAAAATCCTCTGAAGTATGTGGATACAGTGACCAGTGATGTAGATTTTGGATCAATGACCCCAAATGACCCCTAGATGACCTTTGACCCCACAACTATTGGGGTCACATGTGTGATTTGACCCAACAATTATTGTATCTAAGTACCATGAAAATCCACTGAAGTATTTGGATACAGTGATCAATTATGTACAGGGTTAACATTTTTGGTGGCCGGACGGACGGACGGATTGATACACACGCTGCTTATTTCATAGTACCCTTCCGAAATTCTTTAAGCGGGGACAATTAGCTATATCAGTGGCTGGAGGACATAATTACATAATGTATTTAATCAATTATAAACTTGTACAACTTGGTATACAAATGCTCTGTCGTAATTACCAGCGTTACACTGCCCTCTCGCCTACCTGACCTGCTTCTGTTATACTGAGCGATGTGGTGTTTGAGTTCTGAACTGTGCCCTCAAGGCAATAGCTATGTGATTCATACAAAATGAGCCCAAACCAGGATATCTGTTTGAACCTTTGTTTTACCTCCTCATCAATATACATTGCTTTTTTCCCCAAGCATCCTCATCCATCCATTTATCTGTTTGTCCATCCACTAGCCTGTCTCCGGAATGTGAGACATATCAGTCTACATGAGCTCAGCAATACTGAAAAGGTTGGCACATCATGAAAAATACAAATTAATCAAAAAGGACAATTTGAAAACTCCATTCCTGCTCTACTATAGTGAAAATAGTAAAACAACACATTAAATTCTAAGGTGTGAATTGAAATACTTCTTGAAAATATGTAATGTGATGACTGCAACAGAGTCCATAAAGGTTAGAATAATCAACTGTCACTCAATTGTCACAGTGCAACATCTCCTTGTCTTTTAATTATACTCATAAAGCATTTGAGTACTGAAGTCACCAGTTGGTCAAGTCTAGCTCTTGCCACATTCGTCTTTTATGCAGGTCTTCAATTGTACAATTGTAAAGAGCATGTTTTGTAACATACTTTGCTTACTAATGCATCGTACATTTTAATTCGGAGACTGATAGCTGAGGACTAGAAGCAGGCCAATCTAGCACCCACACGCTTATGCAACCATGCACTTGTAGTTAGCGCAGAATGTAGTTTTGTTTTGTCTTGCTGGGAAATTTGTGGACAAACCTGGAACTGACAGCAAGACGGCTGTATTTGCTGCTCCAAAATGTATACATATCATTCATCTTCAATGGTGCCCTTCCAAATGTGTATGTCCCATGCTATGTGCACTGACACACCCACGTATTAATGTCAGCTTCCTCGGGTGAAGCGAATCACTGCTTCACGTTGTCGCTGACCATCGTGTGTCTGCCACGACTGTTGTGCGCTGTAGCGCGATTGCGCGCAGCCATTCTTGGCAAGTGTGTGTGTGTGCGTGTGTGTGTGTTTGTGTGAGTGAGCGTGTGTCTGGTTCTGGCAGGCTGGAACATGGAAGATGATGAGGTTGCAGACAGCTGGGAGGAGGCAGCGGACAGTGGGGTAAGAGACATGGAAAGACGGTAGCTACAGGTCGAATTTGAAGCCGTGAAAACGCTATGAAGTTTCAGAAAACTACCGAAAAATGACTATCGCAGCGCCTCGCGGACTCATGATGCACACAGGGGGTGTCTGCCGTGGAAGTAGGCCACAACTTGGAGTCCCATTCACTGGGGGTTATTTTGGGGATTGGTGGAACTGGAGACGGTGGTGCAGAGAGCGAAGGTGGATGGGGGATCCTCGATAGGTTGTGAGAATTCCATAATATTCTTGCGCGAATCGTTCGTTGGACTTGCATTGACACTGACGACAAGTGCGGAGTTTGCCGGTTAGCTATCGAGAAGCAATGATGGCTAGCTGCAAAAGAAACCTGAGCAAGTGCCTTGCTATGCTACTGATGGTTCATGTTATGAGGATAATCTTGCAAGATCGGGGTGGTTGCTAGCTGACGTTGCCGGCTACCACTAGTTTTATGTATTGGTTTTATTAACTGTCTCGCTAATGTTATCTGAATTTTGACACAGTGACTAACGTTAGCCACCGATTTTTTTCCGCTGTGACTCAATGCTGTCTGTAGTCTTTTGACGAGAACCAAATTTCGCTTTGGTAAACGAAACTGATAGTTAGCTAGCCGGCTACCTGTTTATGCTAGCTAGCTAACTAAGTGGGCTATCCGAACAATGCATTTGATTATTAGGGTGCTGCTTGGGTGACATTACGTTTACCTTGGGTTTAGAAAGACATTGACTCCCGAAATGTTTGTTTCTGTTTTGTTCTATCTTGCCACAGCAAAACGGGATACTTTAATACATAGCTGACGTTAATATACAGGGATAGTTGCATAACTGAATGCCAGGGTCATGTGTAGTGGGTATGGCGTTAAGAGATGTTCCGAACAAACTTAAAACACCAGTGCGCAGTTAGGCTTTAACATATATCCCTTCTGAAGTCCTGAAGCTGTACTACTCTGGTGTCGGGAGAGGTGAGACTCATGTACAGTCTTGGAATATTACATTTATCTCACGAATGTTTTCATCCAAACCGACGTACTGGAAGTGCATAGGTAGCTAAGGTCATTGAAATGGCAGCACAGAAGTGCAATTCAAATAGAGCATCTGTCAGTCAGTGTGGTCATGGATGAGTGACGTGTAGACTACACTGGTGGCATACGGTTGCTGAGATGAGAGGATAGGACTGCCAGACAAGTGGTGGGGTGGTGGAGATCATTGTTGGATGATTGTTGTTGTGGATGTCGGCATATCGCTGTGCTATTGACCAAAATTCCATAAAGATTGCAAGTTCTAAACCTCCATCAATGCTATGATGGAACCCCTTGGTTAACTTGACTGTCTTCTTTCCCAGTTGTGATAATGCCTTAAGTGGGGCTACTTGGCCTGAAATATTTATTCAAAATAAATTGACCTATGGGCCAGGTCACGCGTTAACGGAATTGCAAAATTGGTGTATTTTGTATCAGAGCTCCAAAATTAAGTAAAATAGAGTTACAATTTAAATGGCTTTGTGTAGGTCTTCCCTAATACTTCAAAAAACTAAATGGCTCATATTGGTCATTTGATTTATTTTGGGTGAAAACGGCAAAAACTCGGCAACGGAGTTACAAATTTGTAACCTACAAATTTGTAACTTTTTTTTTTTTTTTTTGCTGTTTTCACCCAAAATAAATCAAACGAACAAAATTGGCTATTTTGTTGTTTGAAGTACTAGGGAAGACTTACACAAAGCCATTTAAATTGTAACTCTATCTTACTTAGTTTTGGAACTATGATACAAAATACACCAATTTTGTAACTTCGTTACCGCGTGACCTGGCCCCTATACATGCACTGTATCGATGTATTGGCATTAAATTAACTTCATGTAAGGTAATGTAGATTGCTCATATTATATGTGAGAGTACCTGCTTGATGTGAGAGTGTGTAATTTTGTGCTTACTTGCTTGAGGTTTTTAATGCATCATATAGATAGAGTAATGGGCCATTCATAATTTCCGGCAGTTTCAGTTGTTTATGTTCATTTATAGCTCTCTATTGAGAATAATTGCATGATTGGAGAGAGTTAAAGTTGAAGTAGAGCCAGCTCACCATGACTCGTATACTTTTTTATCAAATAGTGTTTAGATTCACAGTGAATCTGCGACACGTCAGTTAGACCCGGTTTCCAGGTCTCCTTGTTTGCCATGGTTTGATAGATTTCTCAATTTCCTGAGCCTAACTTGCCTTGGTTCTGTGTAGGTTGTTTTGTTTTTTTTTTCTTCTTCTTTTAGGATTTTTCTGAAATGTGATAGAAATATTCCCCTTTCATGTTCCTGGAATACCATTAATCCACAGATTTAAATTCCGGAATTTGATGTAGCCCACACAAGGAGCCTGAAACCAGAGCCTTTCTAAAATACGCATTTCCTTTTGAGTAGGAACTTTTTATGTCTATGCGTCCATTAAAGTGTTAATGAAATGAAACAAATTTTCTTCAAAGGATTATCACACAAGCCAGTTTATCGATTGCCTTATGCTTGAATGCTCCAGTTTTAGCCAATCTTTGCCTTTTGTTTATTGACTCGACAGTTGCTTGCTTTCAGAAACTTACATTGGTTGTCTCTTCCTGTATTTAGACATCCAATTTGAGCACTGGTGATCAGTAATTTAGTGCAGTGCCTGGAGAGATGGGCCCACATTAGTGCAATCCAACTTAACATTTGGTTACGCTATACACACAAAAGGGAAGCCTCCAGTGAGCTATATTGAATCCACTACAAAGAACAACAGGTCCTGGAAAATACAAAAATACAACGAGCGCTGTGTAATAGCTACAGACCCTCCAAGGACAACATCATATTGACTACCCTGTATGGTAGAGCAATGAGACTGATTGAACCTTTTTTTGTCTCTGAATTTTTATTTATTTATTTATTTATTTATTTATTTTAAGATTTTTGCGAAAGTGCTGCTCTCTTGCCAGATTCTCCATGCTGCCTGAGATAACAGTCGTTAATAAGCTTTAATTAAGCTTTCCAGCTCTCATTGATCTCCTGAAAATATTTATTTACTGTGAAATGCACTTCAGTTTTATTTCATGGCTAATAAAAATCTTTTTGTTTTGCTATATTTTTATTATTATTTTTTTGTTCATTGGCTTAAGCGAAGTATTGGCAGCAGCCTACATGTGGCACACTGAGGCAATTCAAAATCTGTAAATTGACTTAAATTGACTTGGCTCTTCATTGACCAACTTTAATAAACAAAAGTAAATTGTTATGATGGTTCACTAACAGACCATTGCATTTTGGCCAACACCAAGTCCATACTTGCAGGCTGTAATGTGACCTTGGGTTTCAGAACAATCCAATACCTGTTTTGGTTTCCAGACCACATGTGGAGAAAGCAATATCGGTATTTTCTGTGAACAGTGGAGTACTCTGTCAAGATCCTTTTGGCATTGTTTGTGGTTTGTGCCCCCTCCCCAGATGCATTCAGATAAAATGCATTTAACCTCCTGATTTTTCTTATTGATCTCCAGAGTTTGCTGGTCCATGTTGGAAAGAATTTGAATTTTTGGTGAAATAAATTCATAATATGCAGTTGTTTGCCTTTGTTTATTGAAACCATTTGAACCATTGTTCGTATTTTGGCTGGTCAGTTTTGGCCAGTCAGTGAGTTTTTGGGGGTGGGGGGATTACAAGTAGAATTAGGGTGCCAAATATGGACTATTAAAAATATAAATGACTTTTCCTGCTCTGCATGTTCAGTCTTTATATCAAGTCCTGTCATTTCATCTTCCCGAGAAGACATTATGTTTTCTGCAGTGCATTTTAAAACAATATTCGGAGGTGATATTCAGTATAACTGCATGATTACTATCTACCTAGATATGTTTCTTAACTGCAGTGAATTCAGCACCGTGTCGTGTCTGTGGGTGGGGGATGGGGGACTTTTCTGATGTAAAAATAGAGTAGGGCTGTCTAGGACACAAACATAAAATGTTTTAAAAAGCCCATAAATGGGCTCGTAATTCTGGAAGTCTACAGGATCTTTGGGAAGCCAGGAGAAAAACCGCTTTGGAAAGCAAATCTTAATTATAAAAAATTGGTTGGTCCCAATTGGAGCACAACACATTTGATGAATTTGGCCATTATTTGTATGAAATGTATCTCCTGGTTTACATTCTTAATCATGTGAGATCCTTCAGAACTGTCATTGCTGTTATTAACTCGACTGGTCGTCGATCAGCTGAGATATTAAGATGGTATTAAGATGGTAGTCTGCCGTCTGTCCTCTGTCATGTATTTACAATTTGACCCGTAACCTCTAGCGGTCACAAAAAGATCAAATTTGACAAAGCTTTATAGCATCTTCAGCTCATTAAATTCTTTGGGACTGCATTTCTGCCCTGCATCCTCAAAAGTGGGCATGCCAAGGTAGACATATTGAAAAACTGAAGTAGTCCATAGAGTCATTCCATCTCATTTCAACAAATCTGGGAACATTTTGTTGCATGACCTCCTCTAATTATCTCCAAACTTTTTTTCTAGCTTTTCCTATATGAGAATAGATTACTTGCAAAGTTTTAATATCATATGAGTGCTATTTTCCAAATTATAAAATATTTTAATCCCTATTTCCCCCACTCGAAAATTGACATTTTATGTAGAAAGTCCTCATTTTGGAAGATAATACCAGGAACGGATTGATGATATAGACTTACAAGTGACCTGAAGGGTTGAAACACCTTTAATAGAGAGCAGAAAAAGGATTTTTGAATGAATACACTAATTTCTCTGTGGCACAAGGCAATACAAACATATGGTGAAAATGGCATTTTTCAGGAATTAAAGCATTTTTTTCGCAAGATTAAATAACTAACAAGATTTTTATGTTACAAATATCTCAAAGTACCTTAAAAGTTCTCTCTAACCTAAAAATATCCAAGAGCTAGCTAGTCTTCTTAGACCTCAAAATGATGCTTATTTACGAAACAGACTGAAAAATACCATACATATTTAAGCACAGAAACCAATGTGGGACATGGAGTAGAAACACAAAACTTAGTCTGTATAACAAGAAACATCTGAAAAATTGATTTCTCAAGTATGGACATTGTTTCTAGAATCTTTCATGGCCAATTTAACTGAGAAATACAAGATGTTTTTATAGGCGTTTTTTTAGGAAGTCTAACTAATATATATTGCATTAATGAGCGAAGTGTTACCTTAGGACCCATGTAATACATGTAATATGTGCACAGCTTATCACATCACTATTACTGTCCTTTGAACTGCTTGAATTTCTCTGTAATCAGGTCACCATCTGCACCAGATATATATTTCATAGCATGACTAAATAGTGAAGGAGATGAGAAAACAAGTTGTAATTCTGAACAAATAAAGTCAAGATATATACATTTATGTGGAACAAGTTTCATTAACATGGGTAACTGCCCACATGGTGAACTTGCCAATCCAAAATTGGCAAAAAAGTGACTTTTTCAGCGAGGACCCTTTTCAGGGTCTCCTACCTATGCTATTATGCCTTGGATGCAGTCACTCTTCCTTGCACAGACAGACCTGTCCTCAAATAGAAGGAATACAGCACAATTTAGCCTCTGAAAGGGATCCTGGCCTCATAGGGGGCCATTGAAAACTGAATTTTTGATTTCCACCAATAAAAATGTTCATATTTGAGAGGCCAATATCTTAAAAATGAAAAGAGATAGATAAATTTTGACAAGAGATTCTGAAAGCCTGCACCCAAATTACCCAGGAGAGCAATTTTCAGCCCATACCTATGATTTGTTTCAAAGATATTTGCCTCTAAAATCCCTATAAATTAATGTTTGCGATTTGCTTAGGCATGGCCCTCGATTTTTGGGGGTCCGTATCTTGGAAACCCCTTGGAGTAGGACCCTAAAATTTTGCATGTGTTCCTTATGAATATAGAGGTACTCCCAAAATAAATTTGAGCCAAATCTGAGTTGGTGACCATGGAAGATTCTTGTACTTTGGTTGAGTTCATATGGAATGACCTGTTGTTCATATGGAATGAGCTGTTGCATATCTCAGGCACAAGAGACAAATATGAAAGTAAGTTCACAAATACTTCTCACATATTAGTTCCTCCAAAAAAATTTGAACCCCATACCACATGTCCCACATGCGCTTTTAGATGCCTAAATTTAGGCTATTTTGGGTCTAAGACTGACTTCACTGGCCTATAAATCAATAACTAAGCTTTATTTCAATGTTTTAAAACTCTTTTCTCATGCAACTTTCATCAGTAAAGAAGAAAACTTATTCTTTCAATGTCTTTTCACAAGAATAAGCCATGGAATATACGTATGTAAGACCCAAAATAAAGTCATCCATGAAATAATAAGGACATTTAAGGAAATTCCACAATCCAGTATTTATTGATTTTCATACATTTCTATACTTTCCTCTCTAAAAGAGGAAAAATGTTGGAAGGAAAAAAAATTCTGACCTTGTAAAAGGAGTTAGAATTGCTTTTTTCAGTAATTTAAAACCCCAAAATTTTAGGTGAGGGTTAAGTTTAGACCAACTATGGGTATCAGATTAGGTCATTACTGCTTGTTCTGTATGTATATCACCATAATACTTTGCATTTGTTCATAAAATTACCCCAATAATGCCCAAAAAAAATTTGAGGAGGATCTGAGAAAGTGGTGCAACAACCATTTGTTGAATTGACATGGAATGACTCCATATTAGACCTTCTTAAATGTCATCCCAACCTCCTCTGTTCACTGTTCTTGCTCTTAATCCAGCTCCCTGCCTCCCAGTGCCTTGTACCATGTGTCTGTTTCATGTATTTTCCTCTTGTGCATGCATCCAGAATTTCATTGGGGCGTATTGACGTGTACAGAATATTAACTGTGCTTTTTAACATCGCCTTCTTCAGGAAATTGAGAGAAGACTGGAGGCAAAGCTTAAGATCAGTCAGAGAGAGAGGTGAGTGAGGCCTGCTTTAGTGGTAAAGATCTGGAAAGGGCACTGCCCTCTAGTCATTCCACCCTAACCCCAGCCTTACTTCCCCGTATCCTGCAGGAGAAGCAGTGGCAACTCAGGAAGTTCCCCCTTAAAGACGGCCATTGTGATCCAGGACGACTCGCTCCCGGCGGCGCCCCCTCCCCAAATTCGCATACTAAAGCGGCCCTCCAGTAATGGGTCCTTGGGGTCGCCAGCAGTCTCTTCACGGGCCGTCACACAGGTGAAGTCTCTGGCCCAGCGGGAAGCAGAGTATGCCGAGGCCAGGAAGCGGATCCTGGGCAGTGCCACTCCAGAGGACGCCCCTCAGGACAGACCCAACACAGACAGGTAAAATACCTCATGCTTCAGGATGGGCTTAACATGAGCCAATAAAATACCTCATGTTACAGGACTGACACAACACAGACAGGTAAAATACCTCACGTTTAATGACGGACCCAACATGGAAGGATAAAAATATCGAGCATGACTCGAAGGGCACAACAGATGGGCAAAATACCTTGCATTTAAAGGGGACCTATCATGCGTTTCTGTATTTTGTATCTGGAGAACATATGTTGAAGTATATTGCAGTCCAACATTCTTTAAGAAATGCATCGGGAATATTGAATATGTTCATAAACAATGTTGGGTTTTTCCTGTGGTAGCGGGCTAATATGGCCATAATGAATGTGAATTCATTATCCTTTCATACTCAATATCTCAAGAATGGTTCTAGCCATAACCATTAACTTTGCACATTAACAGGTCTAGTGTAGCTGATATGCTGATTAAAATTTGGTTGAATCGGTGAAGTTGCATCATACTAAATTACTATGCAAAAACACACCGCATGGCCCAGCCTTTACAATCTACTAGGACTGTATGTTGCTTTCGTCAGTTAGCTTGTTAATTTAGCTTGCTAGCATGTTGATAAAATTATTAGGAATACAGTCAATGCCTCTTAAAGGGCTGATTTTGCCAATAGTTATGCTAGAGATGTTTGTTTTCTGTTTCTGGCCAAGTTTAAGTGCACTGCACAAAGGCTACTTGCGCATACCTTCATTTCACGTCTACAGTAGCCAGCTTGCCAGCTACAGAGCTACATAAAAACTTTGGCGTTGAGCAGCCCATTTTTCATGTAGGTCTGTAGTTAGCTAGCTGGCTACTGTAGACATCAAATTATGCTGGCTGGGTAGGAATGATTGAGGCATTACCTTTACTAGCTAGGTACATTCTTTGAACAGATCCTGAGTTTACAAGCGGCACTTCAGCCTCATTGCATCATACTTAATCAATATGCAAAAAGACACCGCATCGCAGGGCCCTGTACAATCCAGTAAGATTGTAAGTCGCTTGTTTTTTACCTGTGTCAAAAATGGGTTCTCCTCCGATGGAGAATTTCTCCACTCACGAAATTGTCCGTTAAGAGTGAATTTGCGAAAAATACCTGTAAGAGTGTATGTATGTGGCGAAAACAGTACCTGCCTCTGGCCTCGTATAACTTGCCATCCATATAAATAAGTCACTGATTGGTGTCAGTCCTGGCTGAAAGCTGTTTAACTGACTTGTATGTAAATCAAGCCTGAGTACAGTAATTCTGAAGGTACCTGGACTGCTGGTCATTATAAAATTTTCTGACTTTAAGTGATGACTAAACTCTACAGCCCCTGTGGCAAATCACAATGCTTCATATGGAGCATCACTTTTAAAATGGCAACGCTGTGACATCTGGTGGTGAAGCTAGACATCTGTTCTTCCTAATCTGTGCTGTGGTGGCCTGTTCTGTGCAGTCACCGATTTAACCATGTATTATTTTTCTGGTATGTTACTGTAGATCAGCGCGCATGAGCGCCCCCCAGCCGTCGGAGGACTTGAGGTCGAACAATCACGTGATCCGCCAACCGGCTGGACCAGATGGCACTCCAGGCTTCAGGCAGCGCAGATAGGAGGCGCATGGAAATTCAGAATACCATTCTGCCCAGGGCGGTGGGGGTGGTGGCACAGAGGTGGTTAACATTCGGGCGCAGATTGAAAAAACCAAAACAAAAAAAAAAAAAATGAAAGGGTTGTATCGGTAAAATCAGAAGGATCAGCACATGAGTGAAAATTCCCCTCTGATCATGGTTCCTCTGCATAAATCTGGCTCTGCTAATGTGCATGAGAGAAAGGCAATGTGCATGGGACTGCTGGAGAAAACACAGGGAGGAGTTCGAGGGCCAAAACCTTTCTCCCGTTTTGACACTGTGATGTGGACATTGTTCTACTCTACACTCTGTTCACTGTGATATTTCCCTCGAAATGCCCAGAAGTGCCCCCACCCTGCCCCTCTCTCCTGCCAATCAGGAGCCCTGTTCGGGCCACCTCCTTCACGTCAGGAACGCTAAAGACTTGAGTGTGTAAGATGGAGCAGGAGAAATGGCAGTCAGGTGCTGCCACTGTCTCCCAGCAATAATATTGAAATCATCACTGAAGAGCCTCCCTTCCCCTCAGCTGTCCGTGTACTGTTTGTACTGCCTGTTTGCTTTTTATTTTAAGCTCATGCTCACTGATTATATTTGTTTTTTTTAATATTATTATTTACTGGGGAAGGGGGTACATGCATTGGAAGAAGTTAAGTCTAAAAATACTTCTTTAGTTTGCAGTTATGTGTGCTCTTTTTTTGTTATGCATTTTACTATTCCACTTGTCATTTATATTTAAAAACAAAATGTTTAAAAAGCCAAAAAAAAAAATGGATCCTATTTAGCACCCGTTTTTTAAGCATCCTTCTGCGGTTGTGATTACTGAAGTAGTGTTTTCATTAGAACCATAATTGAATTGGAAATTTGCAGACCTCTGAAAGGGAAATGAGATTTTAATAAGGCCGAGAAAGCTCTGTAAAGATATGGGGAATGTTTGTTTGTCGTGCTGGTAATAAATGATGGAAGTGTACACAGAGGAACATGTGGAACGCGCACACACCTCCTCACATTGTGTGGAATGAAAGGCAGTATTGAGAGATGCATTGCAGCCGTAGCGCTTGTATCTCGGATTCCTTCTTCTCTCATGTGGTCCACAGCAGTGGGGCTCCATCGGTTACACTGTCCTTAGCACGTATGAGTTTGGAAGCTAGCTTAAGCTAGCTGAAGGAGTGGAAACATTGCCAGCTAGTGGAAAAGGAATGAGCTGGGTCAGTGGATAAGACTTGATATGGCAATAACCCAACAGTAATGTCTGGGGTAAAGGCAAAGCCAAAGGAGAGAATGCTGATTTCTCCACAATTGCAGGCCCAGACATTGTAGGAGAGATTTCCCTCGTGGATATTGCAGGGGAAAGGGGGGGGGGGGGGGGGGCGAAATAAAAGATAAAATGGTTTGTATTAGCTGTTTGAGCATGTGCACGTTTGAACTGCTGCTCAAATTTCTTTTGAGTCTCCTGCTGCAAAATGCAGGACTTGATTGCCTTAACTAATAATCCTGACAGATTTGGTTAATTCCAAAATTGTTGTAGCACCTCTGATCCTTAGCGGGGGATGCTGAGTATAAATGGCATACTGAATCTGCAGTAGCCTCCTGTCCCACCCTGAAACTCCCTCTCTGTCATCCGGGGACTCTGTACAGGCCATCTTTGGGTCCTCCAGCAACGTGACAGAGCCCCTTGTACATAACTCGCCATCACAGCCAGCCTGAGAGCATTAAGGAAGCCCTGATTTTTATTATGTATGATAACAAATGGCCTGTAAATAATTTCAGATGTGCCCTTTAATAAAATATTGAGGGGGGGAAAAAGAGAAATGGCTGTGTGTATGTATGTTTTTGGTTGATTTAGAATATTTTATTTTTTCTACTGTATTGAATGGCATGTGTGTTTGTGTAATGTTCATTTGGTTTGTCTATCACTTACCAGCCGGTGTAAAACATGAGATTTAAATTGGCTGTAAGGATAATAATGTGGATGGGTTGGGGGGCGTTGGGGAGCAGTTTGATTGGGTCGTTCCCAGTGCAGGCAAGTGGGGGGAAAAATATATGTGATTCAAGGTGCCCCAAAAATTAGTCCCATTTCTAACCCTCCGTTCATTTTTGTTCTCTTGGAGTCAGCACAGGTTGTGTTCACTTGTGAACATCTGAAACCTGTCCGAGGGGTTGTAAAGGCCGTTCAATACCCTTTCACACCCAGCTTTAACAAAACCAAACATTACTGCCCTGCCCAAGTTAAGACCAGACATTAGATTTGCTCAGTTTTTATTTAATTCTGAGTTAACCATAGTATTTCATAGTATGAAATGGTAAAATTAAATAATGCAAAGACATTCAGCAGCAGTTGGATGCATTTGTGATATCCAGAGCAAATATTGAGAGACACATGATCAGTTTGAATTTGAATCTTTGCTGAAGACCTTGCTTAGCAGAATCCGGTGTATTACTGCTTAGCTGGAATGAAAGCTTGCATCCATACTGGCCCTTTCTGGATGAGATTGAGGACCCCGAGGCAATCGAAAAACACGGAAAAATCCATATTCGGGCAGAGGGGTCAATTAGACTAAACAAAAATTTCTGTATGTGGGCGCGAAAGGGTTAAACATCAGAACTAGGGGTTATGCGCTTTCATACCCCTCTCATTGTCAGGTTGATTTATAAGAATGTTGGTCTTTGCCTGTTACACGTTCGTCCCTGCATTTGTTAGTCAAGCGTTTTGTGTGTGGCTGGGTAGGAGCTCACTGTCTTTCAGCGTACCCTTATGTCTTGAATATGTCTCACTGATGTCACTGTTTCTCTGTGTTTTAACTAAATTGTATGTAACAAAGAACTTGGTTAGGCATTTGTGATAGCAAATAAAAAGGAAAATTTCAGGGTGCTGGTGTTTTACTATGTATTCTGAGAAGGCTACCTTGCAAACTTGCTAGATGTTAACCTCTCCAGGAACAGGGTTGGAGACCTCTGATTTAACCTGAATTTAACCACGGAAGTTCAATCAAGAACATGTCTCTCTTTTTCAAGGATGGCAGAGAAATGCCAGATGGAACAGCTTCAAGTGAGGAGGGATATAGGGAAATGGGGTTGTTGCTCCTGGAGCAGCTGATGGTTAAGGGCCTTGCTCAAGGGCCCAATGGCAGAGTTTTTCTCAACTTCAATTCTCCAGATGTAAGTTTAAATCCCAAGTCCCACTGGGGGCCCATACTGACAACTGTACAGTTACCAGTGAAGCAACCTACTGACCTTTATCGCATATATTGCATTAACATAATTTGGGGCCAAATAATAGTAAATTAAATTTTCAAAAGCAACTTTTTTCAGAATTACAGATGCAATTCACAGGCTGACTTTTTTTTTTATTAGAACAAAAACCAGCATTTGGCAACACTTTGAAAACCTCAGCCCCACTTTGGAAAGATTGGATTTGTGTGCAGTATGGGCACAATATGCAGCATATCCGATTTCGTATATTTAGATCCTATTTCATCCTTTTGCCAAACTGAGTATGTAATCATACCTTTCTTTGGAGACCTGTCGCGGGGCTACTGTAATGTATCACGGCTCTTGTAAGCACAGTGTGATAATTGGTGAATGTTAATGATGGAGGAAATGGAAGGGCTAGCAGTTCTGTCTGATGTAAGTATGAACTCTTCCCTATAGACTCTACCCCCCCAAGAATGACTACGAATGATGACCCTGCCTATATCAATGAAGACGACATTGGACGCCTAGGGGATACCCCCGTCTTCAATTAAGGGGGAGGCTAGGGAAAAGGTCCATTAATATACATATAGCCGTCATATGTAGTCATTGTGGGGAAAACAGTTAAGGGGTCATACGTTGTCATTATGTGGAAAAGAGTTAAGGGGTCATATGTAGTCATTGTGGGGAAAAGAGTTAAGGGGTGCATCTCAAAGCGTAGGCTGCTGCCTTCGAAGGCTGCACTTTTAGGGGTCATCATATACTTCCATCCGCCACAGTAACATTTAGGGTCAGAGATAGGGATAAATTTAGGACTACAGTTAGATTTGGGGCTAGGCGTAGGGATGGGGGTTAGAATTAAGACTGGGGTTGCAGTGTTCTCCACTTAGTTTTTCAGTGACTGGGCGGTAGGTGCCTTTTTTTGCGAGCGGGTGGTGCTCGTTTCATTTTGTTGAGCAGGTGGGGGGGGGGGTTGGGGGGAGGAGATGTGTTTTATTTTGTTGATATTGCGCCCTCAATCGCGCGTCTTCCAGTAGTCTTTAAATTCTCCTATGTTTTTTTTTTTTTTTTTTTTTTTTGGCGGGCGGCTGAGGCCTCTCAACGGGCGCATATCTTATGAACAGGCGCCGATTGCGCAATGACTCAGAATGAACAGGCCGCCCGCCCGGTCATTAACAATAGTGGAGAATCCAGGGTTGGGGAAGCCAGTAACAACTCGCTTAAACCAAAGCTGTTTAATGGAGATGAAATGGGGTCATGTCGGTTTGGTGGATGGAATTAAGTGGCGACCCCTAAGAATGCAGCCTTCGCAAGATGCAGCCTGTGCTTTCAGATGCACCCCAGGACTGGAGAGCAGACCAAGATGGCGGCTTGGTAAGATGCACATTTTAAGATCTGCTAACAAACTAATAGCCTACGCAAGTTGTAATTTCAGAGGAAAAAAAGTATTTCTTGAGTAAATCAAGATTAAGTTAGTTTAGGAAGAAAAAAACAAAAAGATTGGTAACTGTTCGCCATCATGCCCAAACGTGAGCATAAGAAGACTGCCCATGCAGAATTCTCTGCAAACGGCCAAGTGGACTTTCACAGTTATGCTTGCAAAACTGCAGTTGAAGACCAAATGGAGGATGATGACTCCTAGACCACCCCACTGCCAGAAACTCCCGAGTCCCTGATACGCAACAAAGGAAAGCGGGCTGACTGACATCTCAACATGATGGTAAAACTCTCACCTCTGTTTAACAGCACAGCTGAAACCCATGAAAAGATACTGAGTGCCAATACTATTTAAATTGAAGGCCTAAAGAAAATGATTTTGTATTGGGGGAGCTGAGGAATATCAAGAAAAAAATGAAGTTGACCCAGGGCTGAGAACGGGCAGCGTGGTGACCTGTAAGAGTTGCATCACAGATATGGAACGTTACTCATGCGGATGGAATCTGGGACCATGGGGAGTTCTTGAGAACGACCATGAGGACATCAAAGAGAAGATTGTCTATATTTTCCCGGAGGTCCACTCAGAGGAAGAGATTGAACTTCCAGACAGGATTGACATTGTACCCAGGCTCGGTAAGGAGGACATTAGCAAAGCAACGTCACAAGTTGTCATCATTCAGTTCTCACCTGCACCTTGAGAGACGCTGTGTGGAAGGCTGCTAAAACGCCCAAGCTCCTGAAGATGATGTGGTTTGCAGAGGATCTCACCACAGCTGACCTGGAGAGATGACGCCTTCTCTGGCTGGCAGTGAAAGAGGCCCGTGCTGCCAGTAAAACGGCCTACTTCATCTGTGGGTGTGCCTTTGCAAATGGCGCTGAAATCTTCCTACCAACCACAACCTGATCATCCACAGTGTGTAAAGTGTAGCGTATAATATCATTCCTGGTTCCCAGTTAAATTATATGCTGGAAAGTTCAATATAAGAAATGATCGCATAATCTACATGTTAGGTTCTGGAACTGTTACTAAATTCTCAGATTGAATTAGTCTTTTTTATTATGGATATGCCTTTTGGTTATGTAGTGCTTACCAGTACCTTCTAATCTGCGGACATTGCTTTTCCTTTATTACAAGACATTTATAGGTGGAAGAGCTTGAGTTCAAACTGCATAAAAAATTGATCATTTTTGATTACTTGTTTTTTCACTCTATAATATTTTGAGGAATTGTTTTAATATCCTCCATGTCTTTCCCTCTTCTTTCTTTCAATGGCAGAGGTTTAAGAAATAATTGCAAAAAAAGCACAAAACAGTTTTTGTTTTTTTCCAAAAATTTCAAAGTGGTTTCTGTTTTTTTACAAGGTTCTCGTAGTACTAAAAAAAGATTGGCCTTTTTGGAAAGCTCAGTGGGGCAAAGAGTTATGGGGGGCTCACAGACCTGAGAGATCAGCTGTCACGATTCTGAAAGACAACTTTCCTGTAGAAATTACTGACCAATACAGGGACCCACACTGGCATTTTATTCTTATGGTGCTCTCTATTTTTCAAAAAATAGTGATAATAATTAACATATACAATTACAGCTCTTGCTCTGAAAATGATTTTTTTTTTTTTTTTTTTTTTTAATAATCTGTATGAGAAAACACGATTCTGGTTGAATAAGTGTCTTGATGTGTTCTTGATTTTGGGGGATGACTTTTATGTGGTATTGGATAATAACTTTGATCGATTTCCACCGAAGAATTCCGATTGATTGCATGCCTAACTGTTCATTTCTTAAAAAAAGGATGTCAGGTGACATATCTAATGGTCATTGAAAAGATGCTACTGTGTTTCAAGAGGGCAAATTATTGGCCAGCATCAAGCAAAGAAAACAGCTAAGGAGATTGCTGGAGTCACTGGAACTGGGTCAGGAACTGTCCAACAATTTATTAAAACCTAGAGAGACAGTGGTGAACTGTCAACTTTGCAGAAGAAATGGGTTGGAGAAAAACCATGACTGATTCTGATCGGAGATCACTAAAATGCTCAGTGAAGTCTCATCGTAAAAACATCAACAGTAGAACTCATTGCTGTGTTTATTTATGAAGGTGAGAGCATTTCCACATGAACAATACAACAAAAACTTGGAGGATTGGGACTAAACAGCAAAGTGACCACAAGAAATCCACTTGTTAGTGAGGATTATTAGGGAAAAAAAATGACTTCAATTTGCTGGGGAGCATAAAGATTGGACTGAGGAGCAATGGAAATGGGTCATAAGGTCATGCATAGTGCCCATTGTGCAAGCCTCTGGAGGCAGTGGTATGATATCTGGGGTCAATTAAATTGGTCAGGTCTGGGCTTGGCACTGATCTGCAGCAGTAAAATTAATTCACTGACTAGCTGAATATACTGAATGTCCAATGGACTTCACACAGGGATACTGCAGGATTACACTGCTAAGATTCATCACGCTAAAATTGCAAAAGAGTGGTTCATCGAGCATGAGAAATCATTTTCATGCATGAACTGGCCACTTCACAGTCTGGAAATTAACCAATTGGAAGTCTTAGGGATGTGCTGGAGAAGGCTTAATGTAGTCATTTGACTCACCCATCCTCAATAAAATATCTCGACCAAAAATGAATTCAAATCTGGTCGAAAAATAATTGTTGTAACATTGTATCGTCAAAACAATACCATGACAAATGTGTGCCGTGATCAAAGCTAAATGTGGCCCAACAAAATATTGTGTGCAATTTTTTTGGATGGGCAGTGTATATGAGATTCTATTGCAGCAACCTGGCAAAAACTTGAAAATTGGAAAAAGAGAGACTAAAAAATAATAGTGACAATATTACAGAGGAAGAACTGCTACAACTTAGTGAAGGCCAGAAGAAATTAGATTACATCTAGGGAAGAAAAGCCTAAGGGGCTTTTGTGAGGTCAAGAATGAAGTGGATGGGGGAAGGTGAGCAATGCTCAAATTATTTCTTCCGTTTAGGGAAATCCAAACTGAAAAAATCGCCAATGGATGCATTAAAAATTAATGGTAACTTTGTTACTGACCGCAAAATGATTGCTCCCTTTTGTTCAGATTTTTACGGCAAACTCCATACTTCATTTCTCAAAAGAAAAGACATAAACTTTTAGACTCCACTGAAAATTGTAAAAGAATTTCTGAAAACAATAAAACACTTTGAGATTGCAATATAACCTCTGAGGAGGTGTTAGATGCCATTCTGATCCATAAAAACAATAAAGCTCCAGGCAATAATGGACTCACTGCAGAATTTTATAAGAAATTTTTCAAAGCACTGGCACCTTTTATTTTCAGTGTCTTCTCACAAAGTATTGAACAAGGAATTTTACCAGCTGCACTAACACAAGACCTTATTTCTCCTATTCCAAAACCCAAAAAAGATTTTCTATTGATAGATAACTGGCACCCTAATCTGGGGTTAAATGGGCAAAATGTGATTATTTTTCTAATAAAATTTTTCTGAATAAAACTATTCGATAATAAGCCATCTTTAATAATGACTAATTGCTACAAGGATTAAAAACTGAATTTTGCCATAAAATCGTGATTTAAAAGCAACTGTGATGATGAAATTTATGCTTTTCACTCCAGGAAAGTGATACACATTAGAATAATCAGATAATACAGTCTGAAAAATGGGTGTAAGCCATAGACTAAGACTGAACTCAACTTTTCAATGCGGCCTAATGCATTTTCCATTGATTTCCTACGGTATTACTTTTTCCGCGTTTCTCATGTTTGTGGCAGCCATAACTTCTTTATTCATCATTGAAAATCAATGAAATTTGGGCTGCAAGTACTTTACTTCATTAGAAATGCAATGGCATAGGGAATTTTTGCCTATGTGTTACATACTTTGAATATTTTGAGTATTCGTCAGATTCTACGCAAAATAATTTCAAAATTTGAGTAAAATGCCCCAAAATCACAAAACTGATAAACTGGGCAAAGAATGGCTATGTCATTGCATTTGGATAAGCAATGGCTTTTAAATGATGAAAGAAAAACTGAATTCTATCATAGAGTTAAAGAGGAATTGGTGCCAGAAGTTTTCTGCATATTTAACGAGCTTGCTTGGTTACCATGGCAACCGCATAAACAGAAAAATGCCAACTCGTATCTTTTTTTGGTGGTTATTTCATATACCTCTTTAGATTAATTCTGAGTTGTTTCTTGATGTCATTTTTCATTTAACCCCAGATCACCCCTTAACAATGATTACAAAACACTGGCTCTTATTCTTGCAAAAAGGATTGAGAAGACTTTATCCTCTACAACTGATGAACCACAGTCTGTATCTATGTCAAACAGACATATTACTAATAATGTAAGATTAGTTCTGGATCTACTGGACTATTCTGAAGTTATCAATGACAATAGTTTTATTCAGTTTTTGGACTTCTACAAGGCCTTTAACTCTCTGGAACACAAATTTATTTATCAGTCACTTCATAAATTTGGTTTTGGTATCTACCTCTGTAAAGCTATCCAAACTCTATACAAAAATGGTAATTCTTCAATCAAACTTAAATTCAGTACCTCACCCCGCTTTCAGTTATCTCCTGGAGTTCATCAATGTTGCCCAGTTTCTCCCCGTTTATTTTTACTCGCAAAAGTACAAAACATAAGTCCGCACACCAGAAACTGCTCCTAAGAAAAATTTTTTATTGGTATCACCGCGTGTGACGTTTCGGGCAACAGCCCTTCATCAGACATGAAAAAACTGTGGAGACGCACCTCCATATATAATCAATGGTGGATCATGTGATCACATGCGCAGACATAAAATATAATACAACATATCACAAAAACAATACAAAACAATAAAAAAAATAGCCCAATCGGAATACATTCAAACCAGTGCATTCCAGACAGAATGTATGTCCAAAAAATGTTTTTTCAAAAAGTATACTTACTATATATATATATATATATATATATATACATTTTTATATATATATATACAGGGTGGGGAAGCAAAACTTGCACTGACATTTGAAGTACAAACAATCCCACAACCACACCCCTGAATTGTGTGCACCTATTATTTGAAAAAGCAAAGACTACAAGCCGTAATCTGAGTCTAATCTCTTTTTTTCAATAAACATGCCAGTTGAGAATAATATACAATCTATGGATGGTGATTTATTTTGCAAATTTTGCTTCCCCACCCTGTATACACACATAGATACACATGCATACATACACGCACATACACACACACACACACATACGTATATATACACATACATACATCCATACACATACATATAAAATCATACAGACACATATACATTCACACATATACATACAGTGCCTGACAAAAGTCTTGTCACTTATCCAAGTTGTAGGAACAACAAATAATAACCTGACTTGTAGTTGATCAATTTGATTCAAAAATGGCTTATATGAAAGGCAAAGCCCTCTAGATTATGCGAAATATACCAAAATAGAGTTTTGTGTCATTGATTGAGTTTTATAATTTAATTTGTACAGAAAGGTCAGATTTTGCTTGGACAAAAGTCTTGTCGCATTGAAAAAAAATGTGGAAATTATACATACACTTTATTTTGAATACACAAATATGCCACTATAATATCAGAACATAAAGCCATGGTGCCTTGGAAAAAGAATGAATATTAAGTGATGACTCCCATGAGCTTGGAGGACTGCATCCATACGTCTTGGCAATGACTGAAATAACTTGATGATGAAATAATCTGGAATGGCATAGAAAGCAGTCTTGCAGGACTCCCAGAGTTCATCAAGATTCTATGGTTTCATCTTCCAAGCCTCCTACTTCATCTTACCCCTGAAATGCTCAATAATGTTCATGTCAGGTGACTGGGTTGGCCAATCCTGGAGTACCTTCACCTTCTTCGCTTTCAGGAACTGTGACATGGAGGCAGAAGAATGAGAAGGAGCAGCAGTATAAGTAGGGCAGCAAGAACTTCTTGATATTTCAGGCTGTTGATGTTGCCATCCACTCTGCAGATCTTTCTCACACCCCCATGCTGGATGTAATAACAAACCATGATTTTTCCTCCACCAAACATGATTGTTTTCTGGGAGAATCTTGGGTCCATGAGGGTTCCAACAGGTCTTGTACGGCGACTGGCATGCAGTTCAATGGATGATTCACCAGAAAAATAAACTTTCAGCCACTTTTCCAGTATCAATCCTTTCTGCGAGCTGTGGGCCTTGGCAAATGCAATGCAGGTTTTTGTTTTTTCTATTTAATGCAGACTTCTGTGTACTAATTTGGCTATGAAAACCACTTTGAGAGAGAATTTGACAAACTCTTCTTGTAGATACCGGATTTTTGGTGACATTTCCTCATGTAAGCTTCTGCTGTAGTTGAAGAAGGGCTAGCCTTGTACAGTTGAAGCAACAAACGGTCCTTTCAAACAGTTGTCATACTGGGGTCTGTCTGACCTGCGCTTGCCATGAACATCACCAGTTTCTTCAAATCTTTTTCTCATCCCCTCCCTTGACATTTGGATACATTAAAGATGTCTGCCACCTCAGCAGCAGACTCAGTCTTCAGGCTCTTGATGATCAGCACTTTGGTCTGTGGTTGAATCTTTAGTATGTTGTTATCGGTCTAGTCGCACCTCATATGAAAGTCTGGTGTGCTGGGGTTATTTCTATACACATCTGGGAATGTGTTAATTACAGTATTTGTCATAGGTTAGACTCTAATCTGCGATTTGTTGCATCATCTGAAGAGACGACAAGACTTTTGTCCAAGCAAAAACAGATGTTATGGGCTTAGCCAAGCTGTGAACATCAGAACACTTTTTGACGGTTTCATTTTGCACCAAATTATTAATGTGAAAGCCCTTGACATTAAAATGGATCATTTATTGTAACAATTGATTGGTTAGAAATAAAGTTATATGCTATTTTTAGTTACTATGTCCTTATGCGACAAGACTTTTGTCAGGCACTGTACATACATGCATACATACATACATACACACATATACACACAAATACACAAGAAAGGGCCAACAGTACTTAGAGTCTCAACTTGATCACATGACTAAAACATCAGGTAAAAAACCGTCATGCAGACGTGCAGATTCAAGATGACAGTATTTCATGACACATGTAAATAAAATAGAGGTGCCACTAGTACTGTAAATTGTGATACTAAGTCAAAAATTGAAAATTACCACAGCAATGTAACAACACATGAACAGCATGTAAACATCACTCCCACAGCAATGGAAAAATACATAACAACATATAGTGCCATACGCTGGGAGAACAATGTCAACACAAAAACAGTTACACATCCAAAAATGTAGGGCAGAATCATCACCAATAAGTACAATACAACATCACAGAAAAGGCCTCAAATCAAACTCTTCATTTAACCCTCTAGGAGCAAGAGTGTCTAATGTGTAGATCCAAAAGGCTTCCCTTCTCAATAGCTGGGAATTTACATCACCACCCCGGCAGTGTTGTTTAACCTGTTCAATGCCACAGTATCTGAGAGATGAAACATTGTGTGAGGCTTGTGTGTGTATGTATGTATGTATATGTGTGTATCTGTATGTATGTGTATGGATTTATGTATGTGTATATATACGTATGTGTGTGTGTATATGTGCGTGTATGTATGCATGTGTATATATATATATATATATATATATAGTAAGTATAATTTTTGAAAAAACATTTTTTTGGACATACATTCTGTCCGGAATACAATGGTTTGACTTTATTCCGATTGGGCTATTTTTTAATTGTTTTGTATTGTTTTTGTGATATGTTGTATTATATTTTATGTCTGCGCATGTGATCACATGATCCACCATTGGTTATATATGGAGGTGTGTTTCCACAGTTTTTTCATGTCTGATGAAGGGCTGTTGTCCGAAACGTCACACGCGGTGATACCATTAAAACATTTTTTCTTAGGAGCAGTTTCTGGTGTGCGGACTTATGTTTTGTATTTTTTTTATCTTTTTTTGTCCAGCACCCATTGTATTTGGATGTGCGTACTGCTTTTTGTATCTTTTATTTTAACTTGCAGCCCCCAACTCCTCCCCATATCTATCCTTGAAGGTAATATTTAAGGCACTTCCCTTGCCAGCAGAGAAATTACGATAATTCAGGAGGCTGATGGCTCTCCACTGTTTTTGAAGGATTTACACCAAATTTCAGTTGCCATTGAATTCATTCAACACTTCGACTCAGCCCACAGGTTTTCAGTTGGATTGAGGTCTGACGACTGAGACGGCCATGGCAGAATGTTGATCTTGTTGTCACGGAAGCATTTCTGTGTGGATCTTGAGGTATGCATTGGGTCATTGTCTTGTTGCAAAGTCTACCTACGACCAAGTCCCAGCCTTCTGGCAGAGGCAACCAGATTGTCAGCCAAAATATCCAGATACTTGGTGGAATTCATCAGACCATTAATCTTAACCAGTGCCCCAGGACCTCTTGAATTGAAAACAGCCCCAAAACATGACTGACCCACTATCACATTTCACCATGGATATGAGGTTCTTCTCCCCTTGTATGCATCTCTGTTTTGATGCCAAACATGTCGCTGCTGTGTCTAAATGAAACATGCAATTTTGGTCTCATTTGACCAAAGCACCTTGTTCCAATCATAATTTCAATGACGTATGGCAAAGTTCAAGTGCTTGCTTCTGTGACTTCTGGTCAGAAAAGGCTTTCTTCTGGCAACCCATCCAAAGAGCCTGTGGATGTGGAGGTGCCATCTGATGGTGCTTTTTGAAACCTGGTGACCCCAAGATGCCACCATGGCTGCAAATTCCTTCACAATGATTCTTGGAGATTTTGTTGCCTCTCTCACCATCCTCCTTATGCAAAGAGACTGAAGTGCTGCTTGTAAACTCAGGGTCTGTTCAGAGAATGTACTGTCGCTAGCAAGTAAAGGCAATGCCTAAAATATTCCTACCCGGCCAGCATTCTTTCACATCTATAGTAGCCAGCTCGTTAGCTACAGAGCTGCATGAAAAATGGGCAACTCAACACCAGTGTTTCCATGTAGCTCTGTAGCTAGCTGGTTGGTTACAGCAGATGTCAAAAAAGTTATACGCAAATAACATCAGTGCAGTTAACTTCAACTGAGCCAGAAACACAAAACAAACATTGCTAGCATAACTATTGGTGATATCAAGCCTTTGTCAGGCTTTGACTGAACCGCTAATAATTTTATTAACACGCTAGCTAATTTGGTTAGCAAGCTAACTGATAGAAGCAACGTGTAGTTGCTTATGTTATACTTTGTGTCTTACTCTTTTTATCCGTCGTCCCCTGACACGCGTGTTCGTCCGTAAATTTACCATTGCATTGTCGTCAATGCATATAATAAAGCTTATTCATTCAAAAAAAAGTATTCAAGACTGAGCATTCCATCTCAGAAGTGGTTGAACCTACATGGAAACTGCAGCTCATCCTACCACAGGGAGGCGCTATATTGAGCTTGCTACCTCTCTCCGGATCCTTAAAGTTGGAAATTCGAAAGTGCATGTAAAAATGGCAGAGGATAGTGGTTACGAGTCTGTCATCTGTGTGAAACCTGAAGTCCACGTCTACCGGATTCCTCCCCGGGCGACGAACCGTGGATATAGGTGAGACGAAGGACCGAGTTTGTTCAATTTAAGGTACCCTGGTTTGTTAACAGTTGTTGCGACAATTAGCTGTGGCTGAAACCAGGAAGTTTTCTCATTTCCATTGAAAGTAACGTAACTGGCAGTTTCGTATTGCATGGGTCAGCTGGTGTGCGATATAAACTGCCAAATCCTTATGTCTGCTTCGTGAACTTGATTTGAGTGTCTCTGTTTGTTAGTTTTATAGTACTATAATGCCTGCATTATAGTTTCTGTTTCTTTTGAATGTTTGCTCACCACATCACTTGAACAACTTGTTGAGCTGCTACTCAGTGCGAAGCTCTGCCCATGAATCTAGGCTAGCTTAGCGTCGCATACTAGCTATATTGCATAACATGGTATGGAGGTGTTGCTTACTGTAATAGGTTAGTTGTCGATGGTTTTTGACATCGCCTACCTAACGATTTAGTTGGCTAAACGGATGCTTGACTAGCTGACTCAGTTTACCAGCAGGCTACGTCAGCTGAGCCGACCATCAAAGCGAAGGGCAGTTTGTACACGGACACACTGTTTGCACATGACTAGTGGGGACCTGGCAGTTTGTTCGCATGTATGAGTGGTTGATCGTCTACGTTTCGTATGTGGCGACGCAAGTTGAAGACCGATAGAGTTGAAAGCATTATTGGCAGCAACTGCAAACATTAGTTTACCATTGAATGAATTCAATCTAGCGATGGTCCGTTAGAAAAATATCGGGGGTCTTTATTGCGTAACTCGCTAGTTACCTTCATTGGTTCCGATGCACCGTTTTTTTTACGACACCGGCCGCCCAATAGGTGGCCATAATGTTTTCATATCAGGCCCGGACACGGTTGTTCGGGGAGTACTTCCATTCCAGGCTTCTCACTTACCGCCTGCCTGGTATTTTCCCTGACGGCGGAGGTTATGCGGTCACTCTGCTGCTTTCATCGAAATATTACGGTGGCTAGATGGGGCCAGTTAATAAAAACTAATGTGCGTGTCTATGATTAGTTGTTTTAAAATACGGTAAAGTAAGTATGAGAATTTCTCTGGTGTCCTCATACGGCCATTTATATTTTTAAAAAGTCCTGCGGAATTGGAGGCCACGGAAGTCGCCTCTCACCTGTCTCCACTGACTCTGTCCAGTCACACTCGCTGACGGGGCGCAAACATGCGGATGCGGGAAATTAATTCAGCTGCTCTCGGCTAGAATATTTGTCGGTGTGGTTTGACAGCAAGCCGGTTTTCCCAAAATACTAATAATATTGTGACGTGCCTATTTTCCGAGATATTGCATTATTTTTCTGATGTGCAAGGTCTCCTTGGCTTTCAAATGCAAACAAGTCATTAGAATAACTCTTCGTTTTGCTGAATCACTTTATGATTCTTGGTCGGATAATTCAACCCCTGAAGTTTCCGTTCTCACCTCTGGAGAGTGCACAGCAACTCAGGAAACCTCTGTCAGTCGGTTTGCCCATCAGCTGAGTTGCATCGTGACCTTATGCCGGAGGGATGAACTTCCTGCACTGCTGCTGAGGAAAGTCCGATTGTCTGCTCAGCCTGCAGCTGAACTGCATGTAGGGTTGGAAAGCCTCGCCAACAAACCTGGCCCCTCCTTGAGCGATTGTGTAATTGGTTGATTTGCTACCAGGCCCCCAATATATTCTGTGTGTCAGCTGTGTGTTTTCAAAAGCGTAACGAGTTATTGGAGCTGGAGGTTATTGTTCACCACTTGGTATGGAAAGTCTGCCTTCTTTTGTACAGTGTATGTGATGTATACGTGTGGGTGCTATAACGGACTCGTTTGTGGTGGCCTGTGTCGTTCAGGGCTGCAGACTGGAAGCTGGAAGAGCCAGCCTGGACCGGGAGGCTGAGGATCACCTCCAAGGGCAAGGTTGCCTATATCAAGCTGGAGGACAAGATCTCAGGTCAGCATTGTGCCTATCCACAGCTGTTCTCAGCTGTGCATGCTGCCGTATCCCTCACAAATCTCTATTCCTGCATATCAAGGAAGGCTCTATTCCTGTAGTCAGCTAGTTGCTTTGAGATAAAAAAGCGGTTAGCCACAGAAGTTGAACCGATATTCTCACTGATGTAGCTTACAGTATATGGCCTGAGCATAGACTGTATAAAAAGATGGACGCAGCAGCCGGGTCTGAAAAGTGAGGCCAATGCGGAAATATCTAAAAAATGCATTCTATTTAATGGCCAGCAGATGGCGATGTTGGTGATGCAGAAAGAAGTTCAATGCTTTGGAAGTCTATGAGAAAATGACCCTTCTTTTGGCTAAAGAGCTTGCGCATACTGGTGGATTAATTACAGAAACATAAAAATTATTTTGGTAATTACCAACTCTGTTAATTTAGAGCACCTGTCGCATAAACCTTACATTGGGTGGTGGTCTATTCAGTTTGTAAGCGCTGCAAGAACTATAGCGTATTGACGCACTAGCTTTTCTCTGGGTAAAGAGGACAATACTAATGAACTGGAAAATCTGTAAACAGGGCTTCTTTAGTAAACATATCTAGCTGATTGGTGGACTTATTGGACTTATTTTCAGCACAGTGCTGCCTCCACCCTTAGACTGTGATAATGGGCCAGGGGCCCCATTCACTCATGTTAGAGAATATCATAGAGAATACATGAATAATAGAGTAACCTGTCTTGTCAGGATGTATGTTGGTGTCTGCAGGTGCACATCATTGTGAGCAGGACCTGAGGTGATGTAAGGTATAGCCAATGGTCTTCACTGGGGTAATGTTAGAGAGGTGTATTGGTTGTGGCAGATCAGCGGTGTCTATAAAGCTTCAGTCACATTTTCTGAGTCTCATGCACCCATGAAAGACATAATCAGAAACTACCCTATAGGAATGACAATACCGGTATACAATACGCTTTGTAGCTGGCCTTATTAGGAAATTGCTTCTATTTTTAGCTCACCTGGACCTAAGCTATTGCCATCACTTGGTGTCCGTCGTAGTCTGTTGTCCTAGTCGTCGTCTATTGTTAACATTTTCCAAAAATCTTCTCCTCTGAAGCTACGGAACAGATCCAGGCTAAAAGTAGCCACGAGCATTCTTAGGATGTCTACTGTAAAAATTGTGTGGATTATGCCCACTGTCTGAATAACATGGCCGCTGTTACTAAAAATAGAACATAGGGGTAAAACCACCAATTTTCAGCTATATCTCCGGAACTAAAGCAGCTAGAGAAAAAACTTACCTCAAAATGATCAGCGGATGAAACTCTACAAAAGTCTCCATAGTATCGAAATCATACAGTGCCTCCTTGTAGGAGTTATCGGCCTTGAAATATCAAATTTGACGATTTTGCTTTTCTTTGGCTAATATAATGAAAACTATAACAGATAGAGGAGAACTTTCAATTGCTAAATGATTTCAATTGCTGCTGAAATTGTACAATGGCTCTTTGTTGGAGTAATTCGCATCAAATATGATGATTTTTGTTGTATTTCACTATAGCATCTGAATAAACCATCGCATTCAATTTGCTCATTAGATCCTTGAAATGATAATCAGAATCTCCTGGAATTTCTGTTTGAATTAAACTGATTTATTTATTTCTTTTGCATTTAAAAATCGATTTTGCGAAATTATGGGACGAGGTCGGAATCGTAATCATGTTTTTTGTTGTATTTCATTAAGATCCTGTACCTTGTCACTTGTATGCTGCAGTAGATTATGTTTCTGTAATTTTAAGAATTACTTAATTTTCATACAGATCCAGGTGAGCAGTTCAGGCTCTCTAGAGCCTCTAGTTACAATGTAGGAACCTATGAAAGCAGGGGTGTCAAATCTTATCTGCAAAGGGCGGGGTGCAACTAATTTACCAATCAAACAAGACCTTGGTAAGTAGCATTGGGTTTATTCATGTTGGGCTGTAACAAAAAGCAGCACCCACACTGATTCTTTGTGGATAATATTGGATGCCTCTGTTACAAAGTGTTCTTGTATTTTGAATATGTTGTTGGACAGTCTTACTGAGTAGAGGACATACGCTGGTGGCAGTGCATTAACCAAAGCTTTATCGTGTTGCTAACTTGTGCTGCGTGGTTCTCAGGGGAGCTCTTTGCCCAGGCCCCAGTGGAGCAGTACCCCGGCACTGTTGTGGAGGCTGTCGCCGACTCCAGCAGATACTTCGTGGTGCGGATAGAGGACGGCAATGGTAAATTTCACGTGCTCTTGGGGGTCGAACTTCAGGTGTGTTAATCCATGATCAGTCCTGAAGATCATACTCTGTTAAAAGTGAAATCATGGCCTTTGGATCTTCTATGAATGATACAAGTACGGATGTATTCTCTTAAACGCCCTATGAAAGATGTATTACAACCCCAATTCCGAAATAGTTGGGACAAAGTGTAAATTGTAATTAAAATCAAAACGCAATGACTTTCAAATCACACCGGCCAGTATTTTATTCGCAAGGGAATAGAGATAACATGGCAAATGTTGAAACTGAGAAATTTTACAATTTTATCCACAAAATGAGCTCATTTCAAATTTGACGGCTGCGACAGGTCTCAACAAAGTTGGGACAGGGGCCTGTTTACCATGGTGTAGCATACCCTCTCCTTTTTAACACAGAGTGGAGGCATCTGGGCATTGAGGAGACAAGTTTCTTGAGTTTAGCCATTGGAATTTGATCTCACTCTTGTTTAATACAGGCTTCCAGCTGCTGGAGAGTTTTGGGTCTCCTTTGACAGACTTTTAGTTTAATTATGCGCCAAATGTTCTCAATCGGTAGGAGCTTTCATAGTGCCGTTTCAAGCTGCGATATTTACGTCTCTGTAACGTCTCACCTGCACTATGAAAGCGCCAGAAGCGGGATGGGGGGGATCAAGTGATCCCACCTCTGTAATGCCTTCAGAGGTAGTCACAGTGGCGTAAAATTGGTGGGACTGTTGGAAGCGGGACTACTATGAATCGGCCATCCCGGCAAGGCGTGAAATATGACGTCGCGCGTGGACACACCGATACCAAAAATGCAACTTATGGAGCAGTATTCACAAGGTGTAGCATACCACCACAACGCAACAGCAAGTCTTAGCCGAGGATCCAACGGCTGGCAAAAGTTTGATGTCCTGCGCCTCAGGTGAGGCACAACCTGTTCCAAAATGAAGTCGAATGTGTTGCGCGACCATACGAAAATGGCTCCGCCACTCGTCTTCATCATAATTGTTGAATACGTTGTCCCAGAACACAGGCCCATTCGGTCTTTGTCTTCTACAAATTCTTCTTTCCGTGATCAGTGCCAGCTGACTTAAAAGAACCATACGTCTTCGTCTCCGGCGTGCAGAATCAGCTCGCCTCTCTTCCTCGAACCGTCTCCGGCTGCTCCGTATGTTCCCCTCCAGGGCATTTTTACGAGCAGAAACACGCCCTTCACTCGAGTCAGACAGCAAACGAAACATGTTAATCAAAATGCACAACATCTTTGCCTGAATATGCAGTATCTGTACAGCGAGAAACAGCACAAAGTTCAGTTCTTCCACCATGATTGTTTTGAAATCACCCGCCGCTGCTTGTCGCTTCTTGTATACGTAGTGCTGCTGCTCTGTTACACGTCACTATCGTCTCCTCCCACTACGCTCCTCCCTCGTTCCGCGACGTCGGGCTGCACTATGAAACGTCCCGAATATCACGCCTTCCCGGAATCACTATTAATGCGCCAAGGTGAAAAGCCGGCACAGATCTTCACGGCAATATAGCGGGATATTCGCGGGAACGCACTATGAAAGCGTCTGGTGAAAGATCAGGACTGCAGGCAGGCCAGTTCAGCACACGGACTCTTCTACTACGAAGCCATGCTGTTGTAATAGCTGCAGTATGTGGTTTTGCATTGTCCTGCTGAAATACACAAGCCCTTCCCAGGAATAGATGTCGTCTGGAGGGGAGCATATGTTGCTCTAAAACCTTTATATACCTTTCACCATTCATGGTGCTTTTTAAAACATGCAAGTGTCCCACACCATATGCACTAATGCATCCCCACACCATCAGAGATGCTGGCTTTTGAACTGAACGCTGATAACAGGAGGGGTGGTCTTTCTCCTCTTTAGCCCGTAGGACACGACGCTCATGATTTCCAATAAGAATGTCAAATTTGGACTCATCTGATCACAGGACGCTTTGCCACTTTGCTACAGTCCATTTTAAATGAGCCTTGGCCCACAGAACACGGCGGCGCTTCTGGATCATGCTCAACAATCGCTTCCTTTTTGCATGATGGAGTTTTAGGTGGCATCTGTGGATGGCAGGATGGACTGTGTTTGCAGACAGTGGTTTCTTGAAGTTTTCCTGGGCCCATTTAGTGAT
This sequence comes from Gymnothorax javanicus, assembly GCA_029692085.1. NCBI lineage: Eukaryota > Metazoa > Chordata > Actinopteri > Anguilliformes > Muraenidae > Gymnothorax > Gymnothorax javanicus. Next base: position 80,612,268 of record CM056202.1, read on the forward strand.
GTCAATGACAGAATCATGCCGGTGAGTGATGCAGTGGCGTCTGAGGGCCCGAAGGTCACAGGCATCCAGTAAAGGTCTTCGGCGTTGTCCCAGAGATTTTTCCAGTTTCTCTGAATCTTTTGATGATGTTATGCACTGTCGATGATGAGACCTTCAAAGCCTTAGCAATTTGATGTTGAGGAACATTGTTTTTAAAGTATTCCACAATTTTTTTTCACACAAGCCATCACAGGTTGGAGAGACTCAGCCTTTCTAAGACATCCCTTTTATAGCCAATCATGTTACACACCTGATGCCAGTTAACTTAATTACTTGCTAAATGTTCTTTCAGCTGATTCTCTTATATATTAACTGCTTTTTCAGCCCTTTTTTGCCTGTGTCCCAACTTTTTTGAGACCTGTTGCAGCCAGAAAATTTGAAATAAGCTCATTTTGTGGATAAAAATGTAAAATGTCTCAGTTTCAACATTTGAAATGTTGTCTATGTTCTGTTGCAAATAACATATTGGCTCATGTGATCTGAAAGTCATTGCATTTTGATTTTATTCACAATTTACACTTCGTCCCAACTATTTCGGAATTGGGGTTGTATTTATTAGTAGCTGTGCTTTGGAAAAGTAGCCAAGAAATTCAATGATATTAGCCTATTCCATCTGCGGAAATTTAAAATTTTGAATTGTGCAAACAACAAAGCTGCAGTTCTGCCTGAGAGGGAAGAAGGGTCAGTCCAAGTGAAGGCATCCAGAAAATCAGAAAATTCCTGGGTCACCCCCTCAGAAATTTCTCAAAAAATTCATATGGGTATCTCTGGTGGACTTATGAAATAATACCAAGTATTAGACCAATATCCCTAATAGTTTTGAAGTGATGGCCTGTCACAATTTTAAGTATTTTTTTTTTTTATTTGGACCTAAAATTGTGTTTCGTCCAACTTTGGGCTTCCACTCTCCTCTATTATTTGACCTACAGATCAGATTTTTGGTTTCCCTGGCCAACTTTTCCCCTAGAATCAGAATTTCTGGTCAGATTAGGTGTATCTACCTTGGTTGCTCCACAATAGGGCTCCAAAGTTGGCTGAAAAGCCAAAAATCGCAAAAAATTGCTGTACTTTTTAAAATGCTACAGATCAGAAAGTTTAGGGAATTCAAGCTTGAAATTTTTTGTGCCCAGTCCTGATACCTCTCATGGGTAATCCACTTTAATCTTGTTTGTATCTTGGCAGGAATGAGAAGAGAAAATTTTTTTTAAATTTGCTCGTTTTTCATTTTACGGAAAAAATGGCAATTTTGAAGTCCATGGTTCAACATGTGTGCAATTGACCACATCCTTCAAATCTTTACCATAGATTGCTATAGTTGTCAACTTCATCTGACAAAAAAATTGGGATGGTGTTCAGCCTAGTTTTTTTTTTGCAGTTTTTTGAATGATGTTACCTATTTCGAGCAGATATTGATGAAAATTCAGCATCGTGTAGCATCAATTGCCAAATTCAGCACATTTGCCACATCTAGGCTCTTTGAAACAGCTAAATACATGCAAAAAATAACTTCAATACAATTTTTCAAGCAAAATCATTGTTTTATTTGAAGCTTAACAATGGATTACATGTACAGCTACTACATTGGAATGGTTCACGTGGTTTTTGTTAGAGACCATAAGAATGCTGCTTTTAATCTCATTATGTAATTTTTGCTAACATTGCTAACTATCAAATTTACATTCACTGCCAGGAACTTCGAGGACTAAAAATCACACCTTATGCAAATCTGTAATGGAATCAGGATAAACTTATATAATTGCTTCACCAAAACATGGAAATTACACTTACATGAAATCTGTTTGGTATGAATATTTCCTGGATCTGCACATGTACGCTGTTCACTCATGAACCGAGATAAAAACATCCTCTCATGATGAAAACAAATTTGCTCAATTTCCTCAAGCATAACTCCAGATCTCCAAGCGAGCAATTCTTGATCCTCATTGCTTAAGGTGTCCACTCTGAAGAAGCCAGTTTTTCTTGCCATAAGTGTATTGTGACATTCATCACCCAATTTGGTGCCTAAGTCACACTGTGGTAAATCCTTCTTACCCTCCATGGTTTGAGTGATTATGATAATCTGATCATTGGATACTGGTCATTTATACTGGTCATCATTACGCAATACCAAAACGAGTTCAGACGAATTATGGATTAAGTCATCACACTTCACTTACCTCAGATTGCAGATTTAATGATGATGTAAGATGAAACAAGTTTGTGCTTGTCTCAAGATTTCATTATTTGTTCAAGTTTTAACATGATGAACTGAACATTACTTAATATTCATACTTTCAACTAATCTATAGCATTTTATGATGTACGATGGTGCGTTTAAAGGGTCAATATGGTGTGTCTATTGAAAAATTCACATAAAATAAACTAGGCTGAACACCATCCCAATTTTTTTGTCAGATGAAGTTGACAACTATAGCAATCAATGGTAAAGATTTGAAGGATGTGGTCAATTGCACACATGTTGAACCATGGACTTCAAAATTGCTATTTTTTCCGAAAATGAAAAACGAGCAAAATGAAAAAAAAAATTTTCTTCTCATTCCTGCCAAGATACAAACAAGATTAAAGTGGATTACCCATGAGAGGTATCAGGAATGGTCACAAAAAAAATTTCAAGCTTGAATTCCCTAAACTTTCTGATCTGTAGCATTTAAAAAGTACAGCAATTTTTTATGATTTTTGGCTTTTTTCGCCAACTTTGGAGCCCTATTGTGGAGCAACCAAGGAAGATACACCTAATCTGACCAGAAATTCTGATTCTAGGGGAAAAGTTGGCCAGGGAAACCAAAAATCTGATCTGTAGGTTAAATAATAGAGGAGCAGTGGAAGCCCAAAGTTGACGAAAACACAATTTCGTCAAAATAAAAAAAAAATACTTAAAATTGTGACAGGCCATCACTTCAAAACTATTAGGGATATTGGTCTAATGCTTGGTATTATTTCATAAGTCCACCAGAGATACCCACATGAATTTTTTGAGAAATTTCTGAGGGGGTCATCTGGGAGGGTCTGGATATGGACTGACCCAGAATTAGAATTAGAATCGGATTTGGTTTACAGTTGACATCAGTAGCGGGTGATGCAGGGGGGAAAGTTGCTTGACTTGGAATCGATATATCAAATCGGGTAGGACTTGGGCTTGGATGAATTGCCTGCCTGTTGCTGTCAACTCATTTATGAGCCCTTTGTATGCATGCACTGGCATGTCCTAACTTGTCTCTAGCAATGACCTTTATATCTCTTCACAATTCCTGTACCTCCTCATTGTTTTTAATGTTATGTCTATTTCCTGTGTATTCAAGGGCGACATGCATTTATCGGCCTGGGGTTCGCTGATCGTGGGGACTCCTTTGACTTCAACGTAGCCCTGCAGGACCACTTCAAGTGAGTCAGCTGTCTGTTGTGCACTAACAGAGAAGTGAAAGCAAGTGGAAATCCCCACACAGACATCAGAGGGGCAGGAGAAAAACAGTCTGTGCTGGACTTGAGAACAGGAGTGTTCTTTTTCTGGTGGTTCCTCTTGATATCTGGTTTCACTGATGACCTGGGGCGCATTTCCCAAAAACATAGTTGCTAAGTTAGCAACTTGCATAGTTCCTCCATTCACAGTCAATGGGTCCAACTATGTAAGTTAGCATCTGTGATTTCGGGAAACTCACCACAGGAAATTGACTGCAGTTCCAAGATCTAACATCAGAGGGCACTGTTGTATTATTATTTATTTAAAAACGCTTCTGACTGTCTGACACGACCAGCCCCTCTTCTTGGGTTCTAGGTGGGTCAGACAGGAAGGTGAGCTGGCAAAACAGGAGGCCAATCAGAGTGCAGCTCCAAAGCTGGACCTGGGCTTCAAAGAAGGTCAAACCATAAAGATCAATATTGGGGTGAGTGGTGAAAAGTGCTTGCATGTAGTCACTTTGAGGGTGAGCGAAAAAATTGATTTATGCTAACATGCTAACTTTTTGATTTAAGGCCTGTCCAACCATTCCTTTCAGAACATAAAAAAGAAGGACACGCCCACTGCTGGTGCTGCCAAGTCTAGGCCAATGGGCAGTGGGCTTCTTCCTCCTCCGCCAGGGGCAAAGAGTGGTGGTCTCGTACCCCCGCCTGTGGCGAGTCAGCCTGTACCTCCCGCACAGCCGAACACGGGTAACCGCCTCTGTCTTGCCAACATGAGTCAGCTTTCCCTTTGTATGTGTGTGTGTGTGTGTGTGAGTATGCGTGTTTGAACAATTGACCTTAATCCTATGAAGAGTGGGCTTTTTGAAATATTTTTCAGTAAGTCTGTGCTCTAGAACTCCATCGCTTGTAGAGATTGTTACATCAGCAGTTGAGTGTTCAAACAAGATCAGTTTTATCACATTTTTGTGAAGCAAGATCTTAAATTGGGTTAAAATATTGCGATTTATAAAACAATCCACGATGATTGTCATCTTGCATGATGAGCAATTGTGAAAAAGTCAAAATGCCTTCGCTTAAAAAAAATCCAGCTCTATTTCCATGAAACGGGCTGCAATCACTTGATGTTCCGACGTCCACCATATTCGCACAGTCCACCTGCTTTCTGATTAGTGTGCTGATTCCTGAAGTGTTGTGACCCATCTGACACGAGCTCTCCAGTGGAAACAAATGCAATGTGGTGTGTGCTAATTTGCTGATTGTCAGCAAGGTAGGACAGCCTCCCAAACTGTTTTCCACATTCAAAAAGGGCGACCCTTGAAGTATGGAAGCATTACCGATGCCAAAAATATGCCTAGGGCCAGCTGAGGCCTGCACTACGAAGCAACATTAGTGGGTTAGCGAGGTATGTTGAGCATAAAGCCGTGGTTGTCAATGGCACAATGGTGGTTCACTTTTAACCTGCCTTGGGAACTTTTGATATCTCTGATTGCAAGTTCAGGGTTCATTGAGCCAGCTCATACAAAGAAAGCCTGGCTAATGTTGAACTTGCTTCGTAGTGCACCCCTCTGGTGGAGGACAGCTGTCCTGTTTTTAAACATTGCGGGGAGGGGGGAGTTGTCCAATACTTCAAATATGATCGTGCATCTCCGCGATAATCAACTGTCACAAAACCGCAAACTCAAGGTAAAGTAACAGTTCATGTGAAATGTGTGTGTGTCTCTAACACTTGTAGTGGATTATCTGAAAACTGTCGGCAGGTACTGGCTAACTGATAACCTATGTGTAGCTGGCTAGTGATTTTAAGATCAGCAAGCTTATTGGCTGCTTGGCTTTCTTATTATTAGCTAGTTTAGCCTCAAATGTGTTCACACTCTGTAGATTTAATCGCGATCAAAATATCCATCCATTTTAGTTTGTGAGAACATTGAATTAAAGTCCAAACAACGATTTAATTGTCAAGGTAACGTCATTAGTCAGCGTAGCTTAAAGGAGCTTTGTCACATTACTGCACATGCTCAGAATTTACATCCTATGAAAGAAAATCTGCTTGACTACAGATCATAATTTGATTCCATCCTTGCTAATCCCTCTTCATCCTGCATTGTATTTATATATTTAAGTTACACAGACATTATGCTTTTTATATTAAGGACTTTTATATGGACATTTGCGGATTCAGATCGATATTTTCATGTTATCGCCAAAGAATATGAAAAATGTTAGCTTGTTTCCTAACCTCCAATTAACATCATAGAAGAAGAATATCTCCTCTTCGTGGATATCTAGCAACTCGCCTAGTTGTCTGATGAAGTTGTATATACTTAACCACCAAAATTTGTATGCGAGATAAAAAGTTATCGTGGATATCTGTGTGGCTATCAATGTAGCGTAACCACGGTAACCATGTAGCTAGCTATTTGGCTTGTTGTCTGACAATTTTCTTTATATTAATTGAGAAAATATTTTGTTTGCTGGCGAGCTAACTTTGCTAACAAAGTTGCACATGAAATAAAAGGTTTATGTGGATATCTGTATCTAACTACATAGCGTAGCCACGTCGGGAACATTAGCTAGCAATTCGGCTAATTGTCTGATGATGCCATTTAAATGAAGCGAGTTAAGTAGCTAATTACTTAGCTAGCAAAATTTGTGTGTGAAATGAAAGATTATTGTGGAGATCTGTGTTTGTCTGCTAGTTAAACTGAATATTTTGTAGCAGCTTCCAAATCATTCACTGCATAAGCTGCATACTTCCAGTTCGGTAGACCTCCCAGTCATTTTTACGTGAAAGCGCCCATAAGCAGTCAGCAGCTGTGAGCATCAAGTTTTCAAAGTTCTGAGCATGTGCGGTAATCGTGACACAGCTCCTTTAGATTGCAACAAAAAATTTGCTAGCCTGCAGCGCGCATTTGGTTGAAGTATGACAAAAAGATAATGTCTTATTTTCTTTGGATTATTGGTAAATTTCTTTACAACACATTCATTTTAATGGGTTTTATTGTGTAACCAAATATTGTATCCAAACTGTTCTCTCATCTCAGGCTGTTAAAGATGTACTTATGCATTCATTATTATTATTATTACTACTAGCATTAGCTTCCAATCTTTAATCAGTCAATCTTTTATTATATTGTTCTCACAATTTGAGAAAATGGATGAACGAGATTATGAACAGAATGCAACTGAATGAGAAACACCATATTTTTACAAAACAACGTGGCCAGTATTTTGGCACCAAATTTGAAAGCATCATGGAATTTATTTTATTTATTATAGTATTTCATTGGGTCATGGAGATTGTTTGCTTATTTTGATATGCTGACTATGTTCATTGAGCAATTTTGTCCTATCATTGTGTTGTTTTTTATGGTTTGGCTAATTGCCACAAAATATTACCCTTAGAAGGGAGGCAGGGTTACAGTGGTTGATTGTTCATTGGTGTTTGTAAATTAATTGGGTTAGATTGCTCTAACATTACTCATCGAAATTTTTATTAAAAAAAAACTGTGTTATTGTCATTCAAAAACAAAAGCTAATGACATTTATTTCTTAAACTTATATTGTATTAAGGTTTTTTTTTTTTTTTTTTTTTGGTCCTATTAGACCATCGTTATAATAACCTAAATTGTGCCTAATGGCAATATGTGCACCTTTTGGAAGTAGTGGGTTGGCAGAAGACAGATAGTAGATGAGGATACTCCAATTCTACATTTTCAGTCCCAATACTGATGCAGTACCAGCGTGGATAAAGGTACCGCTAAAGTTAGCAAGAAGTTGGCTTCGCGTTTTCGTCCACCTTTCTCTGATCGGCCTGGCGGGTGGCGGAGGATTGCAACAGGTGTCGGTGTAGTCCCGGCAGGCAGAACTTGGGGGGACTGTCGATAGGGGGGAGCGGTTTTTGGGTATGACTGGTGTGTACCAGATGTCATTGCAGGCTTTGAATTTTGGCAAGAATAAACTACCGCAACTGTTTCGGATACAACTTATTTACAAGTCAATCAATGTTTTTGTTGTTAGAGTTTTAGAATATCTAATCCTATCCACCTTATTCCTGAGGGCGCTACTGTAGATATGATTGTGGGTGCAATTTCCGGCGGAAGTAGCTGTTTGCGAGTGGCTCGTCAAGAACAGCGGTGGTTCATTCGAAAATAATTCAGTTAACTTGGAGATTACAGCTCGTTTTTTTTTTTTTTTTTTTTTTTTAAATTAACTTGCTTTTCTTAAAATGTCCCTTCGGAGTGCCGGCACCTGTTGTGCTGTTTGAGGCTGAACCAACATCCAGAGAAAGCTAAATTTATGGCTTCATCAGCAGTGTTTTGAACATGCACCCAGAACTCAGGGGATTGTCCTTGTGTTCAGCGAAACTGTTTCCATCGCCTACCTACAGAAGAGGAAGCCAGAATGTTGCTGAAAACCCTGAATTTGAATAGATCCTCGAAAACATTAGGTGCTCATTTCATTATGTCGACAAACAGCGATTCCTACTTTATGGCTAGGCTCAGACAGACCACCGCAGAGGAGCATTTTGACAGCAGTGCCAGGAGCGCATCAGGTATGATTTCACGTGTAGGGGGGACAGAAAATTGTTTTATTCGTCCGGTAATACCAGTCAGTGTAACTAACGTTTCATCCTGTACTGTTTAAGATGAGGCTAAAGAAGTAGCGATAGTCTACTGCAATTTGAAAATAGCCTGCTCTGGTCCAAACAATAGTCTTGCACTCCAAACCTCAATTCACTAAAATTAAAAGTATGGCCAAAATGGACTCAATGTTTTACATGTTATAATACTGGATTAGCAAGCAAGTTTATACTGTATAATGTGGTTGCCATGAAAAGAGCTAATTTGAGTTGTATTGTCAGATGGCTTAATTTACTCTGTATAACAATCCACTACATTTCATAATGGAGCAATGTTTACTGCTGAAGGTACATACGGTCGTATCTTACCTTCCAACGCGACCGACCTTGTTGCTTTGGAAGTACAGCATACGGTTCGGAGCTTTTTAGATTTTTCATAGCTTCGCAGTCTGTGGCAACAGAGTCGCTAATGTAGCCAAATGCGCCAGTGTTCATCATCTGTGGCCACTGCTTCAGGTCGTTCTCCCATTCCTCGATATTAGAAGGCAGCGGTACCGTAAGGTTATCCTGTCTTAGGGGTAAAAGGTGATGTTTCCTCGGATATTATTTACCGATCGCTTCAAAAAAAAAAAAAAATTAGCGTTAGCTGTTACCATAGTAAACTGTTCAGAGACAGTATGCAGCGGAAGCTTCCCATAATTCGCAAAGAGATCATTGGACGTGGGAATAAGGTGGATAAGAGGCAGTTAGAAGTAGGAGTTGTCATGAAGTAGAAACGCTTTCCTTATGGATGACAACTTACGCATTTATTGTCACAAAATATTTATTAAAATATTTATAATTTCTCGTTGGATGCCCAAAATTTTAAATCTTGCTCGTGTCACTGTAAATGTCGATAATTTGTCGTGGCGAAATAGCTATTGGTCTTAATAATGTAAGACATTGGCTTGCACACAGTTCGCAAATTAATATCTATACCATTAGGCTAAATCTGAATGTAAATGTTTTACACAGTATACCAAAGGCAGATGAGTAATCATTTCTCACAAATGTGAAAACATTATCAGTCCCGCTGTGAGAACAGTTTTTAATCCGCGATACCCCATGACACTGGCAACTGAGCTGGGCTTTATTGAGTTAATTTGTCGGTAACCGACAAAGTTTATTCTTGAGATTAGCTTTCAAATTATGAATAAAAGGTGACAAAAGTTGGCACACTTTACGTTCAACCGTTTGATCCGACTTTCTTGTCTGAGTCACGGCTTTCTTGACTGAGAGTTGTTCGGCTTATACACAATGAGGACTAAAACCTCCGGATTTCCAAAGGCCGAAACATTTCTTGTGGACTTAGGAAAAAGTGACACCGTTATTGTAAGTTACAAGTAGCCTAGATATTTGTGTATTTTATTTCTATTTTCAGAAGTGCGGGTTTTGTTCATAATTTAACTCCTTCAACCCCACAGCCCTCTACAGAGGGCTGACCAACATATTCCCTTCAACCCCAAATTCCTGTAGGGAAAATTCAAACAATCTGACTAATTGATTGGAACATATCAGGTTACATTTAATGGGATTCCAGAGATAACAGTAAGATACAATGTCCAGATAATGACCAGCCCTCTACAGAGGGCTGTGGGGTTGAAGGGTATAGTGATGCTAGAATATCTGGGGTTGAAAGAGTTAAATAATATTAAAGTGGTGGCAAAACATGTTGTTGTTGTTGTTGTTTTGCTCTCTCCGATAATGGCGCTTTAGAACTAAAGGTTTCATTTCTTAATTCATATCGGTAGCCTAAATATTACGGCAAAAATATTATGGCAAAAATACATGAATTTGCAGTCATTAACTTTCCTGGAAATAAATATATCGCCAACTGCGCGAAAGAAAATCTGTAGCAAAAAATACGTAAGGCGTTTACACTAGCCTATACTACAAATATAATGGACGTCATGTTGTCCGAAAAAATTTCAACGCTGGACTTCTTTGCGACGGGGATTTACACTAAGATATGCGTGAAACGGCCTGCCAACATGCCTTCTCACTCCCTCTACTTCCCGGTTCAGTGAGCAGGGCACGTCTACCTGACTTTCGGCTGACACATGGCCAACGGCGCGTTGGTGAAAGTGGAACCTTTATTCACGCTGGTACTGTATCTGAGCTTTGGGTATGGGCCAGTACTGAGTACTGATCCGATACCCGTGTTTAACTAGACTGGTCGGTCGCCCGCGACCAATGGGTGTAGCCCCCAGTCGCCCACATTTTTCATTTTTGCTTATTTCTGACACAACATTGTCTTTAATTTAGTGAATTATGTTACCATGGCAACCAAAATTGATAGGCGCTGAGTCCTAACCACTGCCCATATACATACCAAACATAAAAGAAATGGCTTTAAATTTGTGGCCTGTAGAGCGTCCACAAGGAAATCTTTGTGGTAGCGGCGGACGCCTGATGAGGCCAAATCCATAGCAGCACTGATTTCGTCCGGGGGCTACAATTAATTCGCTACATACCTCTTTGTGTGGACTGGGATTATTGTGCAAGGCAACACTGGCTTGACTTAAACATTGCTTTGCTAACTATGTAAAACAAAATGTGACATAAAACACACGGATACAACTGTACTGAAATGTTATTTATTTAAATATTCTTATCCGATTCTAGATCATTATCATGGATACCAAATTTAGCCATTTCAGTCAGTATCAGGCCAATATCCGATATCGCTATCAATGCACCTTTACAGGTAATGTTGGTGGGCTTGATTGACAGGTCATTCTCTCTCTCACTAGCTGCACTGTTGGATTTTGGGAGTTCGCCCCCTGCTGCCCAGCCCAGTGTGGATTTGTGGGGAGACTTCACCACAGCTTCTCCCAGGTCTGTAATGAGCGTGGTTTTTACTTTGTAACACTGGGCCGTGAGCTTCCCCTACATAAATGACACCTTAGATTCACCTGCAAATGGCATCTGCCTGTGATTGTTAAGAGCGGGTAACCTGCATTATGGTACAGCATTGACAGCTTAATGAGTGGAGGCCACTGGGCTGCAGGCCTGGACAGTAGAGAGACACACAGCGGGCAGGTCTGAACATGCGCCGTGCCCTGCTCACATGTTCACCACGTGGCTGATTTTTATTCCCGTATTGCTCCCTCTGTCCCCTTTTTTCATGGAAGTTCTGTGTACATTTAATTACGAGTGAATATGCGGGAGCATCTTGGATTTCCTTTTGAAAATAATACTCTGTTTAAATGAGGCTAGGGCAGTTGTCTTGCTCCTTATATCTTGTTTCTGGGCGGCACGGTGCCAAAGTGGGCCGTACTTTTGCCTCTTGGACAGAAGTTTGTGGGTTAGAATCAGGCTTGCGGATCTCAGTGAAGAGTTTACATGTTCTCCCTGTTGGACTCCTAAGGGCACTATGGATTCCTCCCACAGTCAAGACATGCAATTTGGGTTCACTGGATATTCTAAAAATGCCTGTTGGTATGAGTATCCAGGTGAATGGTGTGTGATCCCTAAAGCGCTTGGATAAGAGTATAAAGTATGGTCCAGTATGACCTTTAAGGTGCACTATGCAAGTTTGTTTACTTTCTGCGCGATTATATTTTTGTCTCAATTCGCCGACATCTCTCCACGATCCGCTAGCTGCCTGCCCCTAAATTCACTGTAAAAAAAAAAAAAAAAAAAACCGGCTCTGGAGACCGCACAGGTGTCATAAACTGCAAATAAACACAAGGGGCACAGGCTGTGCCCCATAACATGGCAAACCGTCCCGGCCAATCACCGACAAGAGTTGACAGTTATGGAAGCATGGGAAGGAGGGAACTATGGGAGGGAGGGGCGAGCTACCTCTGTTTTGACTTCTTGCATAGTGCACCTTTAAAAAAGTAAAGTTACATGTATTAGGTTAGGGTGTTATGGACCAAATCAAACGTCACAGTATTTTTAACTGAATACCTTAATAGCGATATTGTAGCAATATTGTATGGATAAACAATGGTTTGCTCACAAAATAAGTACACAGTACGATTTTTGGATATGATGACCAAGTAAATATAGGCAACAGCTAGAACAGTTCAATAAGTGCATAAGACTGCATGTCTTTACCGTATGTAATATCATATTACAATATCAAAGTCCTAGATGATATCTTATTTCGCAGTATCAATATCATATTGATATATTGCCCAGCCCCAATATGCATCCTCCTCCTGAATTATGGAGCCATCAGTTTGCATAAGCATCATGTACTGGCATTGGGCTCAGATTTTGTATTTACTGTCCATGATCATTGTACATGAATAAGTATCATCCCTTAGATTGATTCCTGAATATTTGGTATTCTTATCTTGAGTCCTCTTGACCCCTCAGCTGCATTACTCTCATGCTCATTGGCTGATGTCTCTTCTCCTCTACAGCTCTGCTGGCAAGGAAACTGCCAATTCAGGATGGGTGCAGTTTTGAACAGGAGAGGCGTTACATGCGTGAACAGGCACATCTCTGCATTCCCGGGATGGAAGGAGCTATAGAAAGATTAAAATTCTCTGGCAAATGCGGCCATGTGGAGTTTTACTTGGCCTGGGCGATTGGACTTCTGGTAGAACTACATAAAACACACACACACACACACACACACACACACACACACACACAAACAAACAGACATACGCACGCGCACAAACACACACACACTCTCACAAACACACACAAACTTCACAAAAAACACATCAAGACATGGACACTTGTGCCCCAAGAGAAAAATTACCAGCGCAATTTCTTTTTAAATTTTGGACTCTTTCTAGTATATATGAATATATATTTTCTCTATGCAATTAGAATTTACTTTATCAAATCATTAACTTGGTAAATTTATCACATACAAATGAATTTAAGGAGGAGGTGGAAAGAAGTTGCGTCTCGTATGTTCATCTTGTTTTATCATGTTTCATAAATCTGTCAGACACCTTGTCAGTAATGTCTGAAGTGTGATTGAAATGCATTCCGTATTAATTTTGGGTGGGCAAGCACTCTTTTTTTTTTTTTTTTTTTTTTTTTTTTGCCTAGTTTATGCTCTGTCCAGTGTTTGAGCCCCAGTCTGTGGGTTTTGCTCTGTCATCTTCATTGTAATTGGCTCCCTCGGCGTCCAGGAGCATCCTTTCCCCCGTCCCATGGTCCTTTCCCCTGTCCCATGTGACTCTGAAATGTTGCACCTCGAGTGATATTTGGTATTGAAAGTTTTTTTGTTGGTGAAATCTTTGTAGCCTTTGAGTTCAGTTCGCATTTTCCTGTCTTCAAAAGTAAGGGGTGAACACTCATCTGCCCTCATCCTGAACTTTCCAGATTATGATTTGCTAGTTTTTAGTACAAAAGAGTGTGCATGAAGGACTTTGAGGCAAATGTGCCAGGTCATGATGAAAGTCGACAGGCAGAATACTCAGTATGTGAAAGACTAAAGCTGACGTCCAGATCTCATGCTTCTCATCTTTCTTTTACTCTCATTTTAGTTTGCACAACTCTAAGTCTAGACTTTGCAGCAATATTCTCTAAACACTGTCTGTGGTTGTTGTAATGGGGTATCTGCTGGGGCCCAGTCAACCGCAGAGGTTGGTGTACCTTTTCCCCTGGCTGTGGCTGTTCTCGGCTGCCCTCAGAGTGCATCGCACTGGAGAGCTCAGGACTCTGGTGCGAACCGAATGCCTCACCTTTAAAGTGGGTGAGTTCTGTGCAGGATGCGCCACTGGAGAGCAGTCAATTTTAAAAGACAGTCGGTCCAGAATAATTGGCCCAAAGGTGTGTTTGACTTTTTTTTTTTTTTTTTAAATGTAGCAGGCCAAACCATGCTGGTCTGAAATTGTGTGTTCTTCTCCTCTCTACAATTTATGTTAACCTTCTACTGTGCCTTACTGTGGGATCTGGGCTTTTGGGGGTGTGGTGACATATGTTAGATCTCTTCCAAGTGCCTTCCTTGATTGCAATAGCACTTGTAAAAATGTAAAGCAATGCTCAATTTGTAAATACATGAATTCTTCTGACAATCACTGTGGTGCCTTTGCTTTTTTTTTTTTTTTTTTTTAATGCAGGCTACCAGTTGGGTAGCTCTAGTCTAGGTGTAGTTTTGTCTGTTTGTTTGCCTGTCTGTCCATATGTATGCTGGGGTGAGGTGAAATCGAGTGACTGAATTGAAGCCCGAGTGTTCGCCTACTTGGTGACTAGCTTTAGTAATTTTTTGGGGAATCTTTCCATAGAGACTTAATTTGTCCGAGTAAAAAAATAAGCGCCTCGCCTTTTTTTTTTTTTTTTTTTTTTTTTTTTGCCTTATTTCCCTGATATTTTTTCATCTTTAGGGTTTGCGTGGGATTGGGCCCACTAATTGAAGTGGGTTGCATTTTGCCTCAGAGCTTGACTTGACTAGTTCCTATAAAACGATTCAAGTGAACCTGTCCTTAAAATGTATATGTTCCTACTTCCTGTGCTTTATGTCCAGTTTTGCTTTACATATCAGTCGTTCGATGGGAGTGATTTATGCATGCAATTAGTTCCATCTGGGACCATTAGTCTGACTTCTCGGTGGGTTTTGGTGTTGAGTTTCATGATGACTGCCAATCACCTGGCAGTGTCAATTTCAAAGACCTTGGGTGAATTTATGATTTCCTCTGAAACTACTGGGCATTGGTCTCGCAGGTGGTGGAAAATAGTTGTTTGACCTGTTGAGCAGCCCGTGTCACTGATGCCATAATGCACAACCTTTCACAGGTATAGGTCTGCTTGAGCGAGGGTTGCTTAGGGTTGGGTTTGAAGAGATTGGAGATATTGCCCTGGTTACGGCTTCTGTCTCCACGGTGTCTCGGTCGTTAGTGTAATAAAAGGGCCAATTGTCACTAGCCAGTGTGTATTTTACTGATGTGCTTCTCGTACGCGGTACACTAGAAAGTTACGGCACGTGTTAAGGATCTGGGAAAGCAGATGATTTTAAGCGGTTTAGTCCAAAACCAGTGAGATGTAGCATTTGAGGGAATGCATAAACGGTACATCTAAGCGGAGAGCGGAGGTACGTATGTGATTCCACCACAGCTCGAACGAAAAGTCCTGCAAGCGTCCCACCGTACCCTACCCACCCGCGCCTTGCGACCCGACACCCTTTGAATTATCTCAATATGAGATCGGCTTTTCCTTCAAACAAGTATAACTCCGCCAAATTGCAGTCGATTCTTATTGAGTTCAGTGAGCTTCGCTTTGTGTGTGGCTGAAATATGGGACCTTGCCTGTGCATTTGGGGCTCGTGATTCCGTACACCTCTGCTATGAAAATGATTTCTGACCTCCGTATCAATGAGTTTTCTGCGGAATATCCTAGAATTAAACGTCATACGCGACTGTAAGCCGTGACGGTTAATATCCACATTGTCACTCGGAATTTACGACTCTAATATGATTTTTCTATTGATAAATTGACTTGCAATGTATTTTGACGACTGGAAATGGTTAACTTTTATTAGTGCATTTTTCAGTTAGGCCAGAAAAACGCGTCAACTGGCGCATCCATGAGTGGGTACTAAACAGAATATTTTTGATTTAAGTCCCTCCCCCGGAAAGGAGACGGCGGTCAGCTTGCTGAAAATCTGCGAATGCAAGGTTCCTTATGTGCTGTAAAATACTTACAGCGGCAGTATCTACAATTCTGCCGAGTGCTTAAAACATGATTCACCCCCGCTATCCTGCACCATCCACGTCATCTCAAGGTAGGTGATATTATTAAATCTAGTGACCATATAACGGCATGTTTCTGTTCTAAGAATCGCCGAAGCGAAACAATAACTGCAGCTCGTAGTGTTCCTCAAACTATCGGAAAGGAAATGCGCTCTTTGGATTGGCCTGGATGAATTGTCAGAAATCGACACTCCCATGCGAGAAAATCGGATTCAAACGTTTTGCAAATTATTCCGCTATGGTGTTGAACTCTCGTCAGTTTTCTCACGGTTCGGTGTGGTACATGTGTGTGTTACTTCGATTGGTGCCGAAGATTAATATTCAGTCTTGAGCCTCTTTCTAATGATGATGTAGCCTATTTCAGAGTTACAATAACTTGAAGCCTGATGTTGTTGGTCCATGTTGAGTATATTGTTCATAGCTAAAGGCTGGACTAGGCGTTCCTTATTATATATGGTGTCTGTCGTTGAATAAATGCTTATGAACTAGCTAATTATTCCCGTTGATGTGACTTGAATATGCTACTGTGTGTACTTGCCAAGTTCCGACGAATTTTCTGTAGTGACAGTAAACTTGTGCAAGGGTTTCTGTGTTATGAGTTGCCTTGTTTACGCGCTGGAGGTATCAACGGGTACATCTCTTGCCTGAATAAGGCTGTCTTCGGGTCAACGTTAGTTGAATATACTGTGTAACGATAAATTTGACTCTTGTAACTGGAGCCCCAAAAACTAAAGTTGTGTCTGCGCCCGGATATTGCTCCCTAAATTACGGGCAGATCGTCGCACCTGTTGCTGTTTTCTTCCATATTCACGGATATGAGCTTGAACGTTGAATGTAATCTGAAATGTTACCGAGGGATGCTTACGGCAAATATCTAGAATTGCAAAAATTAATCGAGCATGGTGGCAGTATTAGCGTTCATGTACCCATCGTGACATTTTTCAGTTGTTCATTTTAGTGATGAAGCTGTAATAATTAGTTCTCCAACATTAAAGATAAGATTGAAACCAATCTTTTCAATACTTGATGAGAACATCTAAAACTGTGAAACTGTGCACTTGTCTTTTCATACACAAATCCATGTTTTGTTTCAAGTTCCACTGTGTAAAATGTTTATGATTGCTAAGCAATATACATATATATTTTTTGTGATATTGCGGTTTAATTGGTATCTTGTACTGCTTCCCGTCTAATTGTTATGAATAAAAGCTGGACTTTTTCCTTTTGAAAAGGTAGAGTGGGTCATCTGTGTCTATAAATCTTTTGTTTCCAATTTGTATCCCATTGTCCCATGTACTACTCTCTCTCAACTGGTGATTCAAATATTGTTCTGAAGACTGATAAACCTTATAATAAACACTGTCTGGGAGATCTCATGTCCTTAAAATGTACTTCATGCATTTTATTTTGTGGGCTGGACAATACAGTGAATTTATCTGTGTTGGTGACTTGATGAATAATCAGTGGAGCATTCCTCAAACTATTGTTCAAGCAGGTAACAGAAAGGCAATAATGATCTGCAGTTTGCAGTGACTGCAATTTTGTCGAATGGAGTGAAAATTTCACAGCAACTGCTACCTAAATCAGAACTGAATGTGAAACTGAGGATCATTTTGTTCACCAGGATGCATACTCATTCTGTTTGACCTTTATCCAGGTAAGGACACCAAGAGAAGCATGATATTGCATGTGATCTGGTTACCTTAAGATTGACGGTCCAGTTTGTCGACATCCAGATTTAAGTGGATCTTTGGCCAATACACCTGGGCTGACTGCCCCCCCCCACTGCTTTGAAAAATACCATGAGTTTTGAATGATGACAGAGAGACAGGATCTGGGTTTTAGGTCTCATCTGAAGAAATGGCACCCTCTATAGCAGTGTCCCCATAATTGTTGTGCTCATTGTCCCATTTCTGAAAGTTGTTTTATGGCAGCAATGTTTACAAAGGTTGAGCATCTGGCCACTGTGCGCCATGTCATGAGTTGGAAATAAGTGGCTGCAATAGCATTTTTGTGGGTCTTTTTTCAGTCTGTACAGAGGGATTAATTTTGCTCCCTGGTCTCAGTGCAAGGCTGTGTCCTTAGCAAAGTCAGGGGGTTGTTCCTAATGATGAGCACCTCATTTTGCATTGTGGTAGAGTAATTAAGCCTATTCTTTTGGTGTTCTCCATTGTTTTGAGTACAACGGGCTTCGAGGGCCGGGCAGTTTTTCATCACGGTTCTCTTGAAGTTGAGTCCACAGTGAGTTTTGTCCTGTTGTGGGGGGTAATCAGCTCCACGAACCTGGGAATTCATCTGGAGACATGATTGAAGAACTTGGAGAGGCCAGCAGGGGGCACTCGAGCTACAGTTGTGAAGCCGTCGTCGGTTTCTTAAACTCAGTAGCAACTTGTGTGAAGTCAGAATTCGTGTTATAATGTTACTGATAATACACTCTACTAGCACCACGAATGCTTCTACTGTTACTCGGGTACCACCACTGTTACTGCTTCAACTAGTACTTCTACTGCTGCTTTTACTGACATTGAAATGCTCATTGTTACTGATCAAAAGATATATGTCACTATTGCGTGATTGAAACACTCAGAGCACTCTGAGGATGATTTGGGTTACGCTATTGGAATGCATAGGTAGCCTGGTAATGACAGACTGATGCGCTTTCTGGAATTGACAGTTACGTGACAACAGTGTGGTGGCTCAGATTGGAATCAGAAGGCAATAAATAGCCTTTTACTTTTTGCACATTTGCTTGCCGATGGGTTCAGAGGTTGGCCGCTGTAGAACAGCGTGATTATGCCACAAAATGTGGCCCGTCGTTCACGCATACTCATTAGTGACTTTATACAGTCTATGTTAATGACTTTGATTTGTTATGCTGAAAATTTGATTAGGCCTACCGTATGGGAACCATTAATCATTTTCATTTATGTTTCTGAATGTACCCAAACACGTATTCGATTGATATCCCATAATTTAAATATCTTGAGTTTTAATTGCTCTCTGTCCACTGCAAAATAACTTCTCGGAGAGGAGCAGTCGGGGATGCGTGCACAACCAGCTCGCGGGAAAGAGCGAGAGTAGAGGAAGGGAGGGGGGATTTAAGACTTAAATCCCCTGCCCTCAATCCTTCCCTCTCACTGCGAGAGATGGACGGGACCTTCATCCATCTGAGGCTTCTGCGCAATGAATCAGTTTATCAAAAACCTGACGTTTAGGGAGTTATTTCGCCTCTATTTGAATTTCCCCCGGACTACAGACTGTAGATTTATTTATACATTTGCGACATATAGCAGAACGGCTTGGGACAGGCGGTCCATTCCCTCGGACTAGGAACGACGCAATGACTTTAACTTCTGCGGGTCAATCAAAAGGTCTTTGTACACTGCTCCACAGGTTGCTCCAGCTAAGTCTAAAACTCAGTACTCGATGAGCGACTCGGAGAATTGTAACGTGGAATCAAAACTGGAGGTGGTGATACAGGTGATATTTTCTTGCATTACATTTGCCTGGGCCGTTGTTTTAAATTTTATTTCCCAAATATGCCCGTGGAAAGATGCGTTAAAAGCGTTAATGTGACTTCAGGCATTTTGTGATTTTCTTTTGACCTATTGTTGCTGAGTGCCAATTTATATCCCACATGATCACTTGTTTGTGTGATTCACTTCTGGTAGGGACTGAACTTGGACCATTTTCTGGATTCTCGTCCCGATTTTTTCATGTGCGTGTCTCTACGAGTGTTTGTTCACTGTGGGTTCCAACTCGCAGGTGGGAGTAGGTACATTCCTCGGCGGCAGAGACAAATCTCCGTGTTTCTATATAAAACCGAACTGCTGACTCAAGTGACTGCTGAGACACCACCTGCTCCAACCCCGCTGACCTCATTGTCCTATACACTCCCATGTTCATACACGGGTGAAACTGCATGACATTGCTTATAATCAAACATTCGTGGTGATTCTGACATTCTTAATTGTAAATATAAGGGACACTTTAGTGACTCTAAAAAGTTATGCTTGAGCTATATTCTATCAGGTAAAGATATAGTTGGAAGGAATTGTTTTTTTTTTTTTTTTTTTTTTACAGAGAGTGGAAGTGACAGCAGTGATTATCATGTTGTGTTTGAGTCCTTGCGTGTCATCCAAGGAAGTCTTATAATCTGATTATATTTATGAAATATAGCCCCCCTGTTAGCACAACACTTGGTGTGCTCTTAAAATAGCTTCTCCTCGCCCTCCTCTTGTCTCTCTCTCCTGCTATCCTCTCCTCTCACTCTGTCCATCTGTCTCTCTGTCACTCTGTCCATCTGTCTCGCTGTCAGAGGTTGGAGGAGAGTGTGTTGTCGGAGGAGAAACGACTGACTGTCAGGGGTCCCACTTGTGACGGGCCGCCCGCCTGCCTTCCGGCTCGGATCAGAGAGATAGTCACTAAGAACCTGAGTGACGGCAGTGAGTAGCTCCGCTGTCTGGCTTCATGCTCGTATCTGTAGGCTGTACTCCTCTCCAGACATCACTCATGCGCTCAAGCTCAGCAGATCAAGACCTGACTAAGTGATTGACGCTCTGGAGGACGAGTGCACACGTGTGCGAATGTGTGTGCAGGTGCTAACTCATGCTAATGTAGGCACATGCGCCCTCACAGACACACCCTCACCGGCACACATACCTATAAGCATGTTCTCTGACACGCATAAACTCTCTCGCACACACTTGTGCAAACATGCATCCTCTCACACAGGCATGCCCACTCACAGGGACGCACTCACAGACACACACACACACTGTCAGACATGCTTCCACACACGCACTGTTCACTCGATCTGTGTTGCGTGCTCACAGACACACACATTCACACACACACACACACACACACACACACACACACTTAATCCCTCTATCTCTCTCTCCCAGCCTCCGGCACCATGTCGTCAGTGCTGTCGCTGCAGGAGGAGAACAGGGTGCTCCAGGGAGAGCTGGCCCGGCTGGAGGACCTGCTGGCACACAGCCGGGCGGAGCGGGACGAGCTGGCCATCAAATACAGCGCCATCAGTGAGAGGGTGAGAGGGGCGGTGGGTGGGCAGGGCACCACGGGGAGCGGGACACTGCAGCTCAGGTGAAAACACTGTTTTATTCTCAGTTTAAACAGGCCCGAACTGGCCTGGTATTTAAGTAGTACAGTGTTGTAAATGATGATAAACTGGCCTCTTTAAGAATTTATCATATAATGTGTATGCATTTGCGTTCACGAGGGTGTGACACTTGGATGGGGGATTGAGGTCTCTAGAATTGAAAATGTCAGATTCGGATATACTTGCAAAAAAAACAAAAGGGCATAACTTTGCTAATTTCCCTCATATCTTCCCTTCCCTTTTATTGGTGAGAGAGTTTGGGTGGTCTCCCTGGCGACACAAACTAGAATGAAGTGAAGTGGCAGGTTGCTATGACAGTTGTTTCCCCTGGTGACGGTAAACAAATGGTTGAATGGAGTGCTGAGGTTGGGAAAGGAGCGTTGTATAGAATCTGGGAGGTAATCGAATGGCACAATAGGAAAATAGGGCCTTAGGCTTGGTAATATTGAGGTTCAGCTGATACTCATAATATATTGCTGATGTATTTTTATGCTAGTTAACTAAATTTGATATAACCTAACAATAAAATCTGAGTATTTCAATATATTGGGATTTGTAGAGGTGCATGACACCTGTATTATTTCACTCAGAAACGAATAAAAATTAGTGTATTCAGTCGTTTAGTTTATTTTCTACAATGTAAATGGAATCTGAACGGTTGACAGGCCCTGCAGAAGACAGCTTGCCTACGGTCTGTCTGAGGTTAACTTACCTTACAAGCAAGTTTGTGTATCAAGAATCTGTGGCAGTCACCATAGTGATGGCTTGGTTCCCTCCTGGAGAGCTGTCCCTTTCAGTCATTCAATGAAATGAATGCCCCTTTGTAAAACCCATTTAATTAAAGGTTTTTGTTTGAAGTGATCTTGAAATGAGTTTTCTTGAAACCATATCAAATAATTGGCAAATTAATGGTAATAGTTACTCTGTAATATCTATTGATTGTTAATGGCACAGGGCATTTTTGAATAGGGCTGTCTCTTCTATTCAAGGTCACTTCAAGGGCTTATTGTTGTGTAGAACCTACTTGACTACTGCATTAGAATTAGCTTCCTGTAACTTGTTGTACTGCAATTTCATTCACAGTTTTTTGTTCATCACTGTGCTGAAGTCTCTGGTTAACAATACTTTGCATTTCCTGGAAAACACAGGATGGAGTATTTTATAAGTGCATGCTCAATTTGAGAAGATAGTGTTCTGCCTGGCCAATTTTGTCTTGACTTTAGTTTGACTTCTCGTACTTATGATAATCCTGTCACAGTATTCCCAAAGCAAAAAAATGATGTTGCTGTTATGGAATAAGAATCTTCTCACAGAGTGGTCAATCAAATTTAAAAATGAATTTCAAATAGTTGAGAAAAATTTGATGTAAGCAACATTTTCCATTGATGAATGCAAATTTAGTTGGTGACATAGTTCTGCCTGGTGACATCCACTGCATGGTAACTATTGGTGTGCCGGGGGGCCGATTGGGCAGCTGGAACAGATGCTGCGCTTGGAGACAGGCGAAATGGAGCCAGATTCGCCTGAGTCTCGCAGCCTTGCTCAGCAGAATGTGGATCTGCGTAGGCGTCTGGACGAGGAGCAGGCGGCCTACAAGCGAAAGCTCACCGCCTATCAAGAGGGGCAGCAGAGACAGGCCCAGCTGGTACAGAAGCTTCAGTCTAAGGTACCTTCACTGGGGTGTGCAGTCTCTGAGGGAATGACCTTCAGTGGGGTGGGCAGTCTCTGAGGGAATGACCTTCACTGGGGTGGGAAGTCTCTGAGGGAATGACCTTCACTGGGGTGGGCAGTCTCTGAGGGAATGACCTTCACTGGGGTGGGCAGTCTCTGAGGGAATGGGCTTCACTGGGGTGGGCAGTCACTGTGGGAATGGGCTTCACTGGGGTGTGCAGTCTCTGAGGGAATGACCTTCACTGGGGTGGGCAGTCTCTGAGGGAATGGCCTTCACTGGGGTGTGCAGTCTCTGAGGGAATGACCTTCACTGGGGTGGGCAGTCTCTGAGGGAATGACCTTCACTGGGGTGGGCAGTCTCTGAGGGAATGACCTTCACTGGGGTGTGCAGTCTCTGAGGGAATGGGCTTCACTGGGGTGTGCAGTCTCTGAGGGAATGGGCTTCACTGGGGTGTGCAGTCACTGTGGGAATGGGCTTCACTGGGGTGTGCAGTCTCTGAGGGAATGGGCTTCACTGGGGTGTGGGGGAATGGGCAGTCTCTGAGGGAATGACTGGGGTGGGCAGTCTCTGAGGAATGGGCACTGGGGTGGGCAGTCTCTGAGGGAATGGGCTTCACTGGGGTGTGCAGTCTCTGAGAGAATGGGCTTCACTGGGGTGTGCAGTCACTGTGGGAATGACCTTCACTGGGGTGTGCAGTCTCTGAGGGAATGACCTTCACTGGGGTGGGCAGTCTCTGAGGGAATGAGCTTCACTGGGGTGGGCAGTCTCTGAGAGAATGGGCTTCACTGGGGTGCAGTCTCTCAGTCACTGGGCAGGAGGGAATGGGCTTCACTGGGGTGTGCAGTCTCTGAGGGAATGGGGGGTGTGCAGTCTCTGACTGGGGTGTGCAGTCTCTGAGGGAATGGGCTTCACTGGGGTGGGCAGTCACTGTGGGAATGGGCTTCACTGGGGTGTGCAGTCTCTGAGGGAATGGGCTTCACTGGGGTGTGCAGTCACTGTGGGAATGGGCTTCACTGGGGTGGGCAGTCTCTGAGGGAATGGGCTTCACTGGGGTGTGCAGTCTCTGAGGGAATGGGCTTCACTGGGGTGGGCAGTCTCTGAGAGAATGGGCTTCACTGGGGTGGGCAGTCACAGTGGGAATGGGCTTCACTGGGGTGTGCAGTCTCTGAGAGAATGGGCTTCACTGGGGTGGGCAGTCTCTGAGAGAATGGGCTTCACGGGGGTGGGCAGTCTCTGAGAGAATGGGCTTCACTGGGGTGGGCAGTCTCTCAGAGAATGGGCTTCACTGGGGTGGGCAGTCTCTGAGGGAATGGCTTGCACTGGGGTGTGCAGTCTCTGAGGGAATGGCTTGCAGCCTTTGCCAACATTTATCATTTTTTACGTACAGAGGGCTCTAATTTCTTGGCGCAGCGCAGGGTGGCATTTTTTACGCCAGGGGCATGGCGAGCCCACGAGTGGTAATTTCGTCCGTGCAGCCCGCGCAGTGGTAATTTCGTGCGGTGCAACACCGTGCGTAGCCACTTTGGCAATTTGGTAGATGGACGTGCGCTGAGATGGGTGTGGCGGCATAGTAGGGGGAGGTGTCACATATTCATCATGACACATTGACAATTTCGTGGATAAAGGCTCTGTCGAAAGTGCGCAGAGAGCTCGCCAGCTCCAACCTGGTTTACTTTCTGTGCAGTGGTAATTTGGCTGACCGGGCGCACAGTGCGCACGTCGCCACCGAAACCTCACAGGCAGGTTTCCAGAATGTCGGGCACATTTCAATGCAATAAATAATTACAGCAACCGCTATTTAATGTAACTATCTGAATCAGCACATAAATTATTATAGATAAATTATCTATATCGATTTTCCTGATAAGAGAGAGAGAGAGAGAGAGCGAGAGAGAGAGAGAGAGTTGTGTGCATGTGAGCGCGTGAGTGCGTGTGTAGGCTATGTGGGTATGTGTCCTTCAGCTGCTTTCACACCGGATGCAAAACGAATTTTTCAAGACGACTGATTACATTCGAAAGTTAATGCAAAGACGCCAATACACGCCAGATTCACGCCTTTTGCATTGACTTTGAATGTAATCTGTCGTGCGAAAACTTCTTTTCACGTCCAGTGTGCAAGCGGCTTAATGCTATTATTGTCACTGAGGTTTTATCGTTTTTAGTGGGGGAAAGGAATGCTGCCTGATTGCTATGATCTCGTGCTGAGTTAAGATCACATATTGAAAATAAATGTGTAACGTATCTTGCATTGTTGTCCATGCATGTTAATCCCAAAATTTTAAGCAGCAACAGGGTGTAATAATAGGAACATGCTATCCATTCCCACTGATGCAGGCAGAAGAAATAAATGAGCAACCGTCGTATTTCATTCCAACTTCATAAGTTTGAATGTTCTGACTTTGTTTCGTTTTGAAATTCCATTCAAGTTCGCTAATGGTAATAATTCGCGAATGCCCTAGCTAGCCAGCTAACTCATATTCATAATGCTTAATATAGACGTAAGAGGTGCAGAAAACATGCCTGTAGCAGCAAAGTAAAATGCAACATTAACGCATCATGCAGATATAGGACAGAGGCTTCTTTATTCCAACAAATTAAAGGTGAGGAGAGGAGCTCATTTGATTGGTGAAGATTTGACTCGGCTGTTAAACCCACTCACGCCTTCTCTCCTCCCTCTTTGCCACTTGCGCCGGCAGGAGGGACAGAGGCGGGACAGAGGAGTACTTGCGCTGGGCTGCGCTGGGCACGAAATTGCAAAATACGCCTGGATACACCCCGTTGGCGCGGCACTCCCCCCATTCTCCGTGCCTACACCTGGTCAACGAATTTGGAGCCCACAATCTGGCTTTCCAAGCGGGCATTTTAGAAAATGGACATGAAAATACTGAGTAAATTAACCCTATGAAACTTGCAATGCAGCTGTTGTATTCAAACCTGTGGAATTTCAGGCCCATTTTAAATTCTAAGTGAGATTCCAAGGTTTCTAACAATCCTTAGTATATATAGAGCTGAATTACAGGAAAATGTGTGTAAAATGATGTGCAAGGTCTAGGTATTTTCCATTTGATGTACTGCTCTGGCCATAGAACAAGGCATCCTGGGTTTGAATATTTCTCTCAATATAAGTGTGATGTAGCTTCACTGAAGCGCTGCAACGTGCAGATATAGAATATATGTATGAAATCTTCCTCCAGTATGAAAATAATGCCTTTTGGTCATACCATGTGAACTCAACCAAAGTTAAGGAATCCTCCATGGACACAGATGCAGATTTGGCTGAATTTTTTTGAGAGTACCTCTGAGTAGACAATGCACAGAGGCAAAATTTCAGGCTTCAACTCCCAAGGTTTTCTGAGGTATGCCCCTTTAAATATGGGAGGGCCATGCTGACTTTTCCGTGGAAAAAAAAAAAATTGTTGGGGGTTTTGGAAATAAATCAGAGATTTGGGCTGAAAATTGCCACTCTGTAAATGGTACCCAGGCTCTCAGAGTCTGCCATCAAAACCAGTCTTCCTCTTCTTATTTTAGTGTTACTGGCCTTTCAAATATGAATCTTTCATGGGCGGAAATCAAAAATTCAATTTACAAGGACCTCGTGTCAGCCCAGCATCACTTACAAAGGGTTAATGATGTTGGATTCCTTTTATTTGGGGACAGGTCTGTCTGCAATAAGAATATTGACTATATTCAAGGCTTACTGTGGGAGTTAAGAGCATTTAAATTGGTTCCTGGCTGAAAAAAATGACTTTTTTTGCCAATTTTTGGGTGACAAGTTCACCATGTGGGCAGTTACCCATGGTTATGACATTTTTTTCCGACGTAATTGTATCTTGCCTGTATTTTTTCAAGATTTCAACTTCTTTTTTCAAAAATGTCAGTCTCACAAACCATTTTATATGATAATTTCTTCCTAAAGAACTTCTGAACCATTCTGTCCTTCTCTGTCTCTGTCTCTCTGGCTTTCCTGGTCACACCCAGGTGTTACAATACAAAAAGAAGTGTGGGGATATGGAGCAGAGTCTCATTGACAAATCCTCTGAGCTGGAACAGCTCAAACTGAGTGTAAGTACTGGCCCACAGTCGCATGTTCATAACAGCATGCCTCCACTGGCACTGTGCGACTCTTCCACTATATAGGCCTGCACAGTTTAACGGACGAAACCAAAATATTAACATACTCCCACAAAAACAATGATTTCATTCCTCGGGTTTTCGGATCTGTGTAATAGGAATGTAGTGTTACTCACAATAGTATCTTTAATGAACTCATAATGTAATTAGGGGAGTTGCTTTAACTATAAAACTATCAACAATTATTTGGATCTCCCATAAAGAAAATGTCATCAACCACACTGATTAACATACTCAACTGCCTGCTTCACATTAGCATGTTTTATTAACTACTGCAGTGTTAAATTTTAATGTTATAAGTCTCTCTCTAGGGCAGGTTTGATATGCCTGACAGTAGTCCCCAACAAGATGAGGAACCTAGCAGCGATCTGGAGAGCGCACTCATACGATTGGAAGAGGAGCAACAGAGGTACAAGACACTGTCACGTGCCTAAGATAACTTAAATGTGAGACCTGGGGTCAAAAAGTTAAAGTCCTGCTGTGTGTTTATTCCACTCGTTAACTTGGATGGCTAATTTTCAGATTAGTTGAAGTTCCTGGCTGAAGAATGAGAAATACCATGATTTAAATACAATATATGGGAATATTTTTACTTTTTTGTACCCACTTGTTCTGCCTCTGATTGATATTGAGTTGATTTCAGGATACAGTTTGTATTTTGGTCACACTTGTGGTTTCACCAATGAGCTAATATACAAGTAAATTTACTGGGAGCTAAGATGGTGGCACTGGGCCAGGCTGTTGCATTAAATCTGCCTCTCTCTCTCTCTGCTCAGGAGCAGCAGCCTGTCTGCTGTAAATGCAATGCTGAGAGAGCAGCTGGAGCAGGCGGGGCTAGCCAATCAGGCACTCAGCCAGGATATACGCAGGCTCACTGCTGATTGGACAAAAGCCAGAGAGGAACTGGAGCAGAGGGAGTCAGACTGGAGGAGAGAGGAGGAGGTGTGGCTTAAAATCAGTATTTGCATTTTTTTTTTTTGGTTTAAATATCACATTCAAATCAAGATTTGCGTACAGATGTTTTTTTATTGGCATGACTCTGTAAACTGGAATGTATTTGTAGTTACATCATAAAATGGTGCCCCTCGGCACGCCCCAGTCTTTCCACAGTTACTTCAGCAGTGAACATAGCCGGCTGCTGACTCTTTGGCGGCAAGTGGTTGGTGTCCGAAGGCATATCTGTGAACTAAAGAGCACCACCGAGAGGCAAGTATTATCAACTTCAGTGTCGCAGTCTGTTGCCGACTCTTGCTCTATATAACCGCCCCTTCCCTGTACCATGTTCTGCTTTATACCCATCTATATAGATCAACTAAAAACAGGGAAGTTATTGTGTCCTCAAAAGCACATGAGAGTATGATTAGTCATTCTCTTTGGCTTCTTTTACAATAGCGTGTCTGTGCAGCCCTTGTATTAGGGAGTTGCAGGCCCTTCCAGTTCTTGTTGTAAGTCTGCAGTTAAATATTTTTTTAATGTATGTTTAGCACATCAGCACTTTTTCAGACCACATTGTGGCACTCTTCATACTCTAATGAAAGCAGTGTAGGGACCACAGACTGTTAACTTGCACACTCATAACTACGTGGAATGTGGAGTTTACAATTGGCCAAACGTGCATCTTTGGTTTGTGGGAGGAACCCACCCGGCGTAAACCCACGCAGACACAGGGAGAACATGCAGACTCCACACAGAAAGACGCCAGGCCAGAATCAAACTTGCAACCTTCTTGCTCTGTGGCAACTTCTCTCCTCTCTGCTCACCGTGCTGCCCTTATTTGGGTTTAAAAAACATATCAATGAATTGAATGAAAACAAGGATAACCTGATTCTCTTGGTAAAGTGGATTTAATTTCAGTATTGTTATGTAGGAGAATGAAAACCAGCAGCGCACACTGCTGTCCAGGACTAGGGCTGCAGGCCCTCTCATTCGCTGCTGTGTGGGGAAGTGCAGAATCTCAATGTTACTTAGCATCTTGTCAGCCAGTTATCTGAGGGAATGGCTCAGATGCGCATATCCCCACTCTCTTTCAGGGACCTCTCCGATATGCGTAATGAGATGGCACGGGTGTCGCACTCGGCGCAGTTGTCCTGTGCGGGCGTGGCCTCGGGCCTGCGCAGTCGGGAGGGGGGCGTTGCCCTGGCGCTGGAGCGGGAGTCTGCGCAGCGTGCGCAGCTGGAGCAGCAGCTGAGGGAACGAGTCGGAGAGATGATGACCCTGCAGGCCAAGTACGACACGGAGAGAGCTGAGCTCACCGCCAGGTCAGAGCCCTCTGAGTAATGAGACGCATGTGGCATATTAGCATTGCTAGAACTCCCTCACAACAAGGTTAATGGAGCATCTCTGTGTAGTATGGCTGTAGAAAATGGCTCAAACTCCCAGGTAACAGGATACATTTAGCATCTCTGAGCAGTGTGGCTATTCGAAGAAGCCAGAACTCCCCAGTAATAGAATGCTTGAGGGCCATTCTCAGTCACGTGTGTGACCAAAAATGTAACAAATAGTAGAAAAAATCTCCTCCAATTACAAAAGCATTGGAGGTTCATGATTGTGGACCTTGTATAAGAGTACTACTTATCCAAGTCTATCAAGTAAAAATGTTATTTGTTACATTAACTTTAACTACTTAAGGTCAGAGGTCAAAAACGACTGGTCACGTGTGTGACTTCACACGGAAACAGGTTTTTCATAACTCTATTTGACTTCAAAAACTCTGAGGTTGAAAAATCTAGGATTTTCATAGTTTTGGGGTATGGAGAATAGCAAGGAATAAATTTGATACCTTTCATTAATTTTCAAAGTATTTCTTTATTTGATGACATCTGGTCATGTGTGTGACATTTTGGTTCACTTCTCAAAGAATGGCCCTTGATGTTCCAGTGCTGTGTTACCGGACCACTGGAGTTAGATACAGCTTTAATGTGATTGATTGGAATTCTGGGCTGGTGGGGGCCCCACATGAGATCAGTTAATGGGACCCAACATCCCTGCAGTGGCCCTACATTTAGCTACTCTGCAGTGCAGCGAGGAGAAGGAGTGACCTCTGTAGCTCAGTGTGTTTGTGTTTGGCCAGACTTGCAGACGCAGTGCGGGAGTCAGAGCGGCTGAAGGCTCAGAGCGAGGAGAAGGAGAGAATCACCGCTTCTCTTTCACAGAAACTGGAGGTGAGGAACTCTGATTGCTCCTCCTCATCCTCTCCGCTCCAGCCGTCCAGTGGCTGGCCGCAGTATAGGTTATGACCCCACCCCCTTCATGGGATGGGACATGGGCCACACTAAAACATTAAAGTACGTGTCAAATAATTTTTTTCCAAAGGTGTTTTCTGTCATTTTGAGTAGTTCTTACCATGCTGATGAATGTTCAAATGTTCATTTTTTTTGTGATTAGTGTGGTTTTATTTAATTATTTGATACTATAAATAGGGATGCAAAATCATGATTGACAGATGTGATTGACAGCGACTCTAAGAGAAGCAAGGCCTTTTGGCTTATTTCTGGGTATTCTTGAGCTTGAATTCGACCATTGAGAAGAGAGATAATGGTAACAGTGCACATGTGCAAGTTGCTAGGTCCCAGTGTAACTGAATATAAACCAAAGTGATTTTTAAAGTCAAATGAAAATTGAAAGTAGAATTGACTTTTCACTGAACATAGCGTCATGTGACTGCATGGCTGCAAACAATACTAAGTAAAGCAAGTTCATTTAGCAGGATTCTATCACAGGTCACTGTGAGTTAGGTAGCAACAGAAATCAATGGTGAAAATCTCTTTTCACAGAACATAGCATTATGTACTGTTAGCAGCTATGCTATTATCTGAGCAAAGAGCTTTTTTACAATTGATTTTACTAGCTATTTTGAGTGACCTATCACCAAATCTTGCTAGCTAGCTAAAAAGATCCAGAAACAGGTCACCTAGCTAGCTTGTGAGGTAGGTTGAACAAATGTTATATGATGGTGAGGAGTCCATTTACATGATAGCATGGAGTCAATTTACACACAGACTGTATTAAGCTAGCTTGCTACCTCATTTTGAAGGGTTGTATGAGGTAACTTAACTGTAGTCAATGTGTTAGCCACTAGCTAGTAGATGGCTAGCAGTCAGCACAAGTTCGTAGAGGCTGCTGCAGGAGCACCGGACATTGGCATGAGAGCCAAACAATGTACTGCTAATCGGGCAGAAAGCAGAAACATATTTTGCCTCATACAACTGTGCTTGGGAAAAAACTCCAAACTAGTTAACCCTTTAACAAGCTTTCAGTTGTGGTGGAATGGTGCTTGTTACATTTCCTAATGTGACAATATTGAGTGTCTGTAATTGAACATACCCCCCGGTCCGTAGTCTAACACTGAAGCAGCGAGCCAGGCAACATAAAAATTTGAGGGATATGCTTGTGACCGAGTAGGGCGGGTGTATGGGTGGGGTCACGATACCGTAGGTCAACCCCCTGATGACAATTGCGCTGACTCCTAGCTCCAAATGGGTAGGTTGGCAGCATCCTTTTGAAGGATATTTTGGCTCCATTTTTGTGCAGCTTTAGGAAGTGGAGATGTGTTGTCCATCTTTATATACGGTCTATGTTCACCACCCACAGGAACAAACCGGTGATGGAGAGACAGAGCTACAATCTCTGAGAGCGAGCAACGAGTCCCTTCTGAACACTCTGAGGGACATCGCCCAGGTTAGGCACCCGCTTCTTTCACTGTGAGGCTCAATATTATTTGGACAGTAATGCTATTTTTCCATAGAAGAAGTAGAATTCAGACAGTTCGCTTTCATTTTCATCTATATGCAGTGAAGCATGTAGCTAAGTGCTGCCCTTATCCAATGGTGTCATTGTCCCAAATGCATATGGGTCTCATGGTATTTGCTCTTTCATAAGCGGCTCTATCCACCTCGCTGCATCAGGCTCTCCTACGATCCTTTACCCCCTAACTCTCCAATTGCAGGCTGTGATGGCGGATGGGGACTCTGGTATCCCTGCATCTGAGGGTGAGCAGGAGAGCGGGGGAGCGTCCCTGCTGCCGCTGCTCCAAGTTTCGTCCGCTCGGTCCAGCTCGCCGCGTCGCTCCTCCTCCCCCCGCCGCTTCCTGGCCTTCCCGCCGCCGGACTCCAGCCTATCGGCCCTGAGGGCAGCGGTCAGTGGCAGACAGATACAGCTGCAGGTACATCGCCACCCAGCAGACCCCAAATATTCTCCCCAGTGATGCCACGCTCTTTTACCAGTGCTTTTCTGTAGAACCTGACCTGCAATTGGGAAGAGTTTATCGATGGTATTGGTTCGCATAGCCAGTGTTAATACCATGAACACTGAATGACTGTGCTGGCCATTTAAACCCACATGCTGAGCTGGCCAGAGATTGAGTTACCTCCCTTGAGCCTGTTTCCTCTAAAGGTTGATTCCCGTCTAACACCCTGGAGTTTCTCCTCGTTACTGTTATCCAAGGCTTGCTCTCGTCGGGGTCTTGGTCAGAGAGCTCCATGAACAGTGTTGTGACATTATTTGAAATGCCATCATCAAATAATTTAGATGGTATTTGATTCAGTTGTTTACTGGAAACAAAAGAATCAGGGCCAGAGAGCAGCCTTGATTTGGACAGTGAGCTTGTACTGGGACTTCCTAATCTAGGAGCAAAACTTCAGAAACCTGACGAACACTGCTGCTCTCCAGTATTTGTTTTCCTAAATATCAAATTGTCGGAATATATTGTAAAATACCCGACTGTGAATATATTCACTGAATGCAAATGAGAAGGAAACGGTGATTATCACACTACTGGTCACGCTCTCCTCTGTTTTCTTATTTGATACAAACTGAATTACTGCAGTTGTCAGGCTCTGATTGATACTTCCAATTGTTTGGTTATCTGGATTTCATGGGCATCTGCTGAAGCAGATAAGTGACATCAAATGCTGAAAGAACAGTCTAGCTTTTACAAAATGTTCTCACTATGTTCCTTGAGTGTTTTGTCAATGTTATTACATGGCCACTACTTTGCAGTGATAAGGTGAGAGCGTTCTTTGTTAGCTGGAAGGTTTCACTTGCAGCTGTTTCTGGGTTGGAAATGTGTTACTCTTGTCTCACTCCTGTGCCTGTCCTGTAGGAAATGTGTTACTCTTGTCTCACTCCTGTGCCTGTCCTGTAGGAAATATTACTCTTGTCTCACTCCTGTGCCTGTCCTGTAGGAAATGTTACTCTTGTCTCACTCCTGTGCCTGTCCTGTAGGAAATGTTACTCTTGTCTCACTCCTGTGCCTGTCCTGTAGGAAATGTTACTCTTGTCTCACTCCTGTGCCTGTCCTGTAGGAAATGTGTTACTCTTGTCTCACTCCTGTGCCTGTCCTGTAGGAAATGTTACTCTTGTCTCACTCCTGTGCCTGTCCTGTAGGAAATTTTACTCTTGTCTCACTCCTGTGCCTGTCCTGTAGGAAATGTGTTACTCTTGTCTCACTCCTGTGCCTGTCCTGTAGGAAATGTGTTACTCTTGTCTCACTCCTGTGCCTGTCCTGTAGGAAATGTTACTCTTGTCTCACTCCAGTGCCTGTCCTGTAGGAAATGTTACTCTTGTCTCACTCCTGTGCCTGTCCTGTAGGAAATGTTACTCTTGTCTCACTCCTGTGCCCGTCCTGTAGGAAATGTTACTCTTGTCTCACTCCAGTGCCCGTCCTGTAGGAAATGTGTTACTCTTGTCTCACTCCAGTGCCCGTCCTGTAGGAAATGTGTTACTCTTGTCTCACTCCTGTGCCTGTCCTGTAGGAAATGTGTTACTCTTGTCTCACTCCTGTGCCTGTCCTGTAGGAAATGCGGGGGCGCCTGCTGTCGGCACAGTCGTCGGTGCAGCAGCTGCGCAGGCAGCTTGGGGAGACAGAGGGGTGCAGGCGCGATGCAGAGCTGCGCAGTCAGGAGCTGCAGGGCCAGAGAGACGATGCGCAGCGAGAGCGAGACACGGCCCTGAGGGAGAGAGACCGTCTCAGGCTGGACCGGGAAGCACTGGCAGGGTGAGAGAGGAAGTGGCTCTGGGCTGCCGTGAGCTCTGGCTCTAGGTGGCTATGTTTGCTTTGTGGTGTTGTGGATTGTTCCTTGTAACAATAGCAGGGGAAGATCTGCAAACTTACCTAGAAGTTCCAAGCATCTATGCAGGCAAGAGGGCCCATAGAAGAACAACTCTTTATAGCACTCTTATACAAATACATGTGAAATCTTCCCGAGTTGCTCTGGATTCAACAAGAGCGTTCTAGACTGTTCTAAAGCAAAGTTGCAGTTAGCACAGGTGGACAAACCACAGAGGATTTTCTGATGCAAGCTCGATTTACACATGTACATAAGTTGTTTATGTCATAGTTCATTTAAAGTGTAAGTAAAGGGCTTTCTTTCTTCAGAAAGTTCTAAAATGAGTAAAAGCATACCCTTGTGTTCTCAACTTCCAAAGTATTTTAATTTTCATACAATCACTGTCTACTGCATTAGGAACACCAGACTAATATTGGATAGGGCATACCTTTACTCTCAGAAAAACCTCAATTCTTCATTATATGTATTCCACTAGATGATGGAAACACTCCTTTGAGATTCTGTCCATGTTTACTTGATCACATGATCATAAAATTCCTGCAGATTTGTCCACCGCACAATCATGCTGCAGATTCTAACCTATGCCAAATATTCTCTAATGGATTCAGACGTGGTGACTGTGCAGACAATACCACTGAAGTACACTGAATGCATTGCCATGTCATTTTATTTTAGAGTATCTAAATAATTGGGAGTTGCTAAGATGGAAAGTTAGATGTCACTTTGTTCCTTAGAATGTTAGCTTTCTAATGATACCAATTTTAACCAGTTGCGGGCAACATCATCCACTGAAAGAAACCAGAGCTAGTCATAGGTGAAGCCGGAGGCGGCGGTGGTTCTGTTGATGGAAATCTATGACATCCATTCTAAAGCCAGGCTTTCTCTTTCAGTTTATTTCCTTAATTAGTTTACAGGTGTCACTCTAGTTTTAAAACTAAAGGAGGCCATTTTCAGCCATGGTCAAAGGATCAGGTCACAACACTGAAGATCGTTTTTCGTCCGTTACAACACTTGATTCAGGTAAATAAACATGTTGAGTGCAAGGATGATATTCAAAAGAGGCCATTGGTGGTAATTTAGTCATTGTCTAAATATGACTTAGTACAGAAGAAGCCATGTAGGCCTTGGTAAAATGCATAGGCCTATGTACATGTGCACTGCTGTAACATAGGCCTGTGTATTGCCCTTTCACAAATTAACTTTTTGTGTTCCTCATCGAATTGATCTGGATCCAGAGGGGGATGCATACCTCCTGCAAAAGCACAATCATGAAGACATGAGGAAGACAAGAGGAAAGTTTGGTGGGGGACATCACCCATTTTAAAAAGATATACGTAGTTTGTTTTCTTTTGATTTTAAAGCATTTTCTTTTCTGAACAATTTGAGAAAATTTCATTGAATTTGGTTGAAAGATAAAAGATCTTTGGCAATTTCTCTTCAAAGATGGAAATTGAGAAAACGACAAAAACGTGATGGACTCTTATGCATTTTACTGGTAATTAGCTAACTTAAATAGCTAATATCTGAATAAAGCAATGCAACTAGGTAATTTCTGTCACATTTTCTGTTAGTGCATTATGAAAGCTTTCTTTGGAAGAATTATGTTAAAAAATGGTCAATTTTGCCATGTAACACTTTTTCTGACCAGTTCTTGACATATGACCATCTCTGTCTGCAGAAATGCTGCGCGTTGGGTGTTTTTGCTTTTTGCACCATTCTGTTTGAACTCTAGAGGCTATTGTGAGTGAAAATCACAGAAGATCAGCTATTCAGAAATACCCAAACCAGCCTGTCAGGCGTTAACAAACATGCCATGGTCAAAGGCACAGCACATCGTTGCCCCATTCTGATGTCTGATGTGAACTTTAACTGAAGCTTCAGTACCCGTACCCACATGTTTTTATGCTGCCATATCATTGGCTGATAGGATAATTGTATGAATAAACAGGTGTTCCTAATGAAGTGTTTGAGTATGCCCTGTATATTCTCCTCTTACAGTGTGCTCTCTTCCTCCCTCCCTGTCTTCTCTACTTCTACTTCCTTCCCTCTCCTGGTTTTCACTCTCTGTCCTTTCCGCTCCCTCGCTCCTGTAGAGAGAAGATGAGCACAGAGAAGGCGGCGCAGGCTGCGCAGTCCAGAGTGCAGATGGTGCAGATGGAGTGTGAGAAGCTGCAGCTGGCGGTGACTGCAGCTCAGCGGGAGAGAGACCGCGAGAGGGAGGAGAAGGAGGGAGCCCTGCTGGAGCGTGACCGGGCCAAGGCCGAGACTGAGCGGGTGTAAGCCATCTCCCCAAAATACAGTCTTCACCAGTGTTTTATTTTGCACTGAAAAATACACTGCTTTATGATGAGTGAGAAAAAAATGTTGCTGATGCAGTGAGAGAGTTTTATTAACCATTTTAACTCACCGGTCGATTTTCGTCCAGCTACTCAGTTCCACTCAATAAATGCTTTTACAAAAAAAAAATTATTATTATAATGTAACAAAAGTTCTACTTAAAATCAAATAACATATTTACCATATCTGTGGTTACAATAAAGACTTCAGCATGTGTATGAATAATGCCACTCTACTGCTAAACCAACGGTGACAGAAATGTATTTTGACCAGTTGAAGGGTTAATTTCAAGATGATGACTAGATGACAGGACCAAAATTTTTGATATATGTTTTAATGACAATGAAATCTGCGATATGTGATTTGACACTAAGATGACAGTGCTGAAGCTCCAGTGTGAGGACTGCCTTTTTTGCTCTGGATTGGCAAGGGGGGAGGTGGCACAAGGGTATGTGGGAGAGAGAAGACAGAGTTAAGTGAGTGTGAAGCATTACGGCGCTCCTTACAGTCTTTCTCTCGCCTCACCTGCAGGCAGAGGCAGTGGGAGCAGAGTGAGAGTCGAGCCTCCACCCAGCGCAGTGAGCTGTCCGCAGTGAGGGAGTCCAGCCAGCAGGAGGCAGTGGAGAGGCAGGTGCTGGAGGGAGAGAAGGCTCAGCTGGCTGAGGCTCTGACCCGGGTAATTCACTTAGGACAGACTCTGGGAAGACACAGCATCATGTAGGGCATAGACCCAAGGAGAACATAGACTCACTTAGGACTCAAATCCTTAGGACATAGACTCACATAGAATACAGGCAGAGTTTGCATTCAGGCTCACTTTGGACTTGGGCTCAGTTTGGATGCAGATTGGTTAAGGGCATAGGCTCACTTAGGATGCAGACTCTTTTAGGACATCGGCTCAATTTACAATACAAACTCATTTAGAACACAGACTCACCGAGGAACACAGACTCCTTAAAACACGGACTCGCACTGTCTCATTGCCTGTCTCTGCCTGTCAGCTCTATACTCAAGGAAGTTTGGGGAATTTTTCATTGCCCCCTGCTGCTGTAATTGAGGATGTGCTGTGTTTTCCCTGTTTGATCCCTACTTTCCTCACCTGCAGGCTGAGTCCAGTAACAGTGAACTCTCCCTCCTGCTGAATAAGCTGCGCTCAGAGGAAGCTGCTCTCCGGGACACTCTGGCCAAGATGGGAAGCCTGAACGAGAGCCTCGCCCAGGACAAGTCTGACCTGCACAACATCATCATCCAGGTGGGACCGCGCACCAGCAGGGTGGCTCCTGCCTCAGATGTAACGGCCTTGTCATTACACCGCCCGACTTTTCATTACACCGCTCGACTTTTCATTACACCGCCCAACTTTTCATTACGCTGCCTGACTTTTCATTACACTGCCCAACTTTTC
Source organism: Gymnothorax javanicus (assembly GCA_029692085.1). Lineage (NCBI taxonomy): Eukaryota > Metazoa > Chordata > Actinopteri > Anguilliformes > Muraenidae > Gymnothorax > Gymnothorax javanicus. Next base: position 80,649,746 of record CM056202.1, read on the forward strand.
CCAAAGCTATTCTTCATCGCACACTCTCTCAAGTGTTTTTTGGAATGGCATTATTTTGGAATACATTTTGCCAAAAGCAATAATCAACCATAAACATTATAAATGTAACTAGAATAAAAATAATCAATCTCTCTCTCTCTCTCTCTCTCTCTCTCTCTCTCTCTCTCTCTCTCTCTTCTTCCTCTTACTCACACTCTTCTTATAATTTTTCAAGCTGAATAGTGTAAGACAAGAGTGGGTTTGGAAAAAAATTCAGTTTTGTTTTGTGGTTTTATTGTGTTTTTATGTGTCTATTTCTTTTTCTCCCTTTTTGTCCCTCTAACTTCTCTCCCTCTTTCTCTTCTTTATCTCTCTCCCTCTCTCGTTCCCTCTGTGTCCGTCTGTGTGTCTCTCTCTCTCTCTCAGCTGGAGGAGGAGAAGGGACTGCTGCTCTCCCAGAAGAGGGAGGCTGAGCAGGAGAAGCTGACCATCAGAGAAGACCTGGTGCGTCTGGAGCAGGAGAGGCTGGACCTGGACTCCGCCCGTCTCTCTCTCCACCAATCACTTCAGGAGGCGGATCTTGTGAAGATGAGCCTGGAGGCAGAGCTTAAAACTCTCAGGGCGGACAGAGCCAAACTGCAGGACAAAGTAACAGAGGTATAATGAGCAGATAACAACCTGCTGGAAAGACTTCAGGCTCTGTCAGACTCTAGGAACATACCCAGTCCATCAGAGCAAGGTTTTCAAAATGTTTTATCAGTTTTCTAAACTCAGCAGCATCCAGTCGCTAACAGTGATAGTACATCAGCAGTGGGAACTTTGGGTTTAAAATGCTTAAACTGCACACTGTTTCATGCTGCTTTATTTGACCCTGTGTAACAGTCATACGCCTGCATCTTTTCCCTGTCTCCCTGCCTCAGCTGTGTGGGGAGGTGAGTGCTCTCGGGGCGGAGCTTGGCATGGCCCGAGGGGAAGGACAGCGACAGGGTGTGGCCCTGGAGGAGGCTGGGCGGAGTCGGGCAGAGCTGGCCCGGGAGAGGGCAGGGCTTATCGTGCAGCTCACTGCATCAGAGCGGGACAACGCCACTCTCACTGAGGAGCTGGGAGCATTCAGGTGAGAGAAGAGTAAACCTGTTATGGTTCTACTGTTCATACTGTATTAGACATGTGGGTCATTCCATGAAAAATCAATCAGTGCCTCCCACCTGACCCCCTCAGAATTGGCTGATTTTTTTTTAACAGTAATTTCTGTATATTTAATGAAGCCATGCAAAATTTAACCTTCATACTATGAATATTTTTCTAGTGACAGGCCCTTTAAGTACATAGGGGTAGATCAAAATTTCACAGTTTAATTCACATTATTTCTCCTGCATTTTAGAGCCCTCATAACTTCATAAGCACAGGAGATAGCCACTTGAAATTATCAGGGATGAATAGCTCATTTGAGTTCTGTTAAAAAGTGTGACCAAATCTGCTGTTCCCCCGTTGGCACATCGGTCTAAGCGCGCGCTTAGTGTCCATCCCGCGGCGGCCCGGGTTCGATTCTTACTCGGACCATTTGCACCAATCTTTCCCCATTGTTCTCCCCTACTTTCCTGTCTCTCTCTACTGCATAACCATCTAATAAAGGAGAAAATCCCAAAAAATAATGTCTTTACATAGTGCAACCAAATCAATTTTACATCCTCTCCAGGTGTTACAATGTAAATCCAAAATCTTATTTTTGTTCTGTGCGATGTTATCTATTACCAACTTTGAGCGTCAATATCATCGGATGTATCATAGTTTCAAAAGCAAAACATCTCCAATTTAATATCTACGACATAGCGTAATAGAAACAAGCGTTGCTACCCTGAATGTGTTGTCTGTTTTCTGAAAATTCACGAGAGAAAACTGTAAAAATTGCATTTTGGGTAATCTGTCAAGGGTCATATTATCATAGGAGGTCGTCATAGCATTTTGATACCTGGCTCATCTTCTTGCCATGATTCCTTCTGTGTCAAAATAATTTACTAATATTGACATACTTTGACACTTCAGTTCATGGTGTGAAGGTGAAATTTTGCATGGCTTCATTAAATATGCTAAATAATTGTACAAAAAAAATTAGCTGATTCTTTGGGGATCAAGTGGGATTTATTTCAGAATTGGTTGATTTTCTCTGGACTGATTCCTCTATATCTAAGAAAAAACCCCTTGATGTGATCATCGTGTGTTGTTAGACACCCTGTTGAAGCGTTCACCCTCAATTTGTTGTAGCTACGGTATGACAGCATCCAGATATGTATATGTATACTCAGTCAAAAAAGAAACTTCACGCTCATAAATTTCTAAATATTTTCTTGAAACTTAACACAAGAGATATTATTATTATTATTAGGGGTAAATGCGTTGTCAAAGACATCATGACACACAGCAACTCCGACGTGCACAAGCATGCAGCACGTGCGAGCATACATCAAGTTAAAAGCATGTTTCCTCGTGTTCCTAGTCACGTGACCTTATGAGACACGTGCAATTGAGCCCACGTTAGCACGGTAGGGTGACATCTCGGAAAACAAGTTCTTACTGTCAATTATCCGTTGATTTGCAATGCCACGACTGTCAAACATTCAACGTGAACGTGCCATTGGCATGCTGAATACGGGAACGTCGGTCACTGACGTTGCCAGGGTTATGGGATGCAGTCGACGGACTATCCATGATCTTCGGACACGTCTCCAACAAACTGGCACCACAGCAGACTGACCAAGTTCGGGTAGACCACGTGTGACGACACAAGCAGAAGACCGAAAAATCGTCTTACGTCATTTGTGTAATCGATTTCTCACTGCAACGTCCAGTAGGAATGAATTGTTTAGAGGTCGTGTGACTGCCCACCGACGTCAACGGCTTCTCTGGGCACAACGACATCTGAGATGGACTCAGTGTGATTGGAATAGGGTCGTTTTTAGTGACGAATCCAGATTCACTTTGCACTTCGCTGATGGGAGAGTTAGAGTTTGGAGGAGACGCGGTGAACGCAACGCCCATTGTTGTGTGCAGGAAGTGGACCGTTTTGGGGGCGGTAGTGTTATGGTTTGGGGTGCCTTTAATGGTCCTGCCCGTTCCCGACTGATGGTCGTTCAAGGAAACCTAACTGCTGCAGGATACAGAGCATTTGCCATTCATGGCAGCTCATGGCCCAGGTCTGACATTCCAACACGATAATGCCAGACCTCATACGGCCAATTTAACACGGAATTTTCTTAGGAATGCTGGCATCAATGTCATGGAGTGGCCCTCAAGGTCTCCCGACCTTAATCCCATAGAACATGTATGGGATGTGTTGGGCAGAAGACTCCGTCAAGTAAGGAACCCTCCACAGAATTTGCAGGAACTTGGTGCCATGTTGGTTCAATTGTGGCGACGCATCCCCCAAGCTGTGTTCAGACGCATCATTCAATCCATGAGGAGACGTTGCGTCGCAGTTGTGAACGCTCATGGAGGGCATACGCGCTATTGACATGCTTTCATCAAGTTGTAACTTACCATTTTTACTCTCTTACATTTCCGTAGCATTTCCGGTGGAACTGGTTACATTATGAACATGATTTTTATGGTACACCGTCCTTAATGGGTACAGAATGGAATTAAATCATTATTTAAAACCACTTTTCTTGTATGTTCAACTTATCGACCTCCAAACGAGTGTGAAGTTTCTTTTTTGACTGAGTATATATGGGGAAAAAAGGGGAATTAGATACTCAATTTTAACAGAATTGAACTTGGTACAGTCCCAAACTTGAACACTGTTGAACAAGGTGTCAAATTTCTATTACAAAAACCTCAGGGTAATATGATTCACACCTTTAAGGTAATCTAAGAGATTTCAAAAAGGGATCTGCTTGATCAATTATTCTAAGTGACATTAAGAAAGGTTTATGGCTTTATTGTGCATTCACCCAGGAAAAAAATGAACCCATTATTTATTTTGTTTTATTGATTGCATTTTTGAAACAAGTTACATTTTACACATTTTAAAATCTGTCCTTGAGTTTGTAATGTTCTGAGAATTCCAAAACGAACTTATGCTTAGTTAGGAAGAAGGACACTTAGAATATAAGATGGCTGATGAACCCACATGCTGCTGTGATGTATTAGTTCCTGAGTGTGCATGCCTGGCTGTGTCCTGCAGGTCAGAGAGGGAGGCTCTGGAGACCAGCCTGTTCGAGGTGCAGCAGCAGCTTGCGCAGACTGAGTCACGCAGAGAGCAGCTGGAGTCTGAGAACCAGGTTCTGCGTCTCAGCAGGGAGACCGCCAATGGTGAGGGGAGGGGGGCGGGCAAGGAGAGGGGTCAGAGGGGCTTGGGTACCCTGCTCAAAAATCAATCACTCATCATCTTCAGCTTTTATCTCTGCTGCTTGAACCAAATTTTGTTAATTGGTCCAGGGTCAGCCACTGGTTATACTGTAGATTGTGTTTAGGGCAAAGAGATGTCTCTTTGATTATTTCAGTGTAATTTTTCTGCTTGTGAGAATGAAGCAATTTCTAGTTGCACTCAGTACGTGGATGATGTATTTGTGCAATTGTTCTTCATTGGTTATTGACTATTCAGTCTCCCTCCCCAGCTGAGCTGAAGCGGATGCGATCGGACGGGGAGACAGCTCTGGCCCAAAGCGAGCGCGAGCGAGAGACCCTGGCCCAGGACCTGGCTAAAGCTCAGCATGAGGCGCAGCAGGCCCTGCGCAATGCCCTCTCTGACCACCAGGAGGAGACAGAGAGGCTCACTGCCGAGAAGGTTTGGCAGTCTTTCAAAACACATTTGGGTGTGTCTCAAAGCGCCCTTCTAAGGCTGCATTTTTAGGGGTTATCACTTATTTCGATTCGCCTAACTAACATTTAAGGTTGGGGATAAGGTTAAACTTAGGTTAGGTTAGGTTTGGGGCTAGGTTTAGGGTTAGGGAAACTAGAGACAACTGGCTTAAACCAAAGCTGTTTAGCCACAATGAAATTATTTCATGTCAGTTTTAAGGATGGACACCTTGTGAGGATGCCTCTCATAGGGAGTTTAGGGATTTGGCATAGCCGCCTGGAGATGAGCTGAAGCGGAGTGTGACGTTTAACTCCTAATACCCACCCCCGTTCAGGAGGCCCTGCGCAGGAGCCTGGAGGAGGAGCGAGAGGAGGCTCTGCGGAGGCTCAGGCAGGAGGTGGAGGAGGCCCACGCCAGAATGGAGAGGGAGCGGGAGGAGTGGGGGGAGGAGCTGGATGCGGTGCAGCGCGACAGAGACCAGTGTCTGCTGCAGGCTGAGAGCGACAAACAGCAGGTGGGGGAGACAGAGGGCCAGCAGCTCGGCTTAAAATGGCTCCGTTTCACTGACACAGTGACACATCCTTGGCACAGTCTGGCCTTAATTGGTGCACCTTAAAAAAGCTGCTCCATCTCCTGATTTGTGATGTGAATCTCATCCCCTACATCCCTGGGTCTGTGTTTGTAGTCTCTCCTCTGTCCTCAGTACGCTTATGATTCAAACTCCATAACAGCACCATTCGAAAACAAAGAATAGGAACCACGTAATTTTTAATAATAGACTCTAGTAAAGGAAAAGAGAGATTAGAGCACTCATTAATTAAACTCATTTAATTATCATTAAAGTGCCTATTGTAAATTGCCATTTCCTTGCAGTGTTTTGGAACAAGATCAACAAAGGAGGTCTTCTTTACATTCTTCACTACTTGGAAGTGGCAGGAGTAGTTTCATAGGCATGTATGCCACTAAAAATAAAAAGAGTACTGTACGCACTGGACTAGCGTCCATTCTGAATTGAATTTTTTTTAATTGTTTCTATTATAACTTTGTCCTAGCCATTTCCTCTTGAAGTGTGTAATTTTTTTTCCCTCTATTTTTGATGATACTGATATAGAGGATCTCACATGAGTGGGCATGTCATATGAAAGTTATGGAATGAGTTGAGTAAATTTTGCGTTTATTGCAAGCTTTAGTGAGCAACAAACCCAAAATGTACTCGAGGAGTTTTGCAACTTTCTAATGACATGACCAAGAGTATAAGATTCTGTTTATCACATAACTGAATTACATAATTTACTAGAAAATAAATGTTATTTCTGTTAGCGCCTATTGTTTGTTAGCCTAGAGCTAACGCCATCGCTCTGCTAACAAAGTCAGCCACTGAGTCACAGACATTTGTAACTGAACCAGCAGCAGTTTGTAAATTCAGTAAACTGAGTAGCTAGCTATCGTTAGCTTGCTAGCTAACAAACTAATGTTACATTATGGTTATGAAAACGTACTGCATACAAGCTAGCTCGCTAGCTAAGCAACGTGAACTTTGTTGTGATTGGAACCTAGCAAGCTTGCGACAGCCCTGAGCCATACCGATCTAACCAACGTTACACTTGGTATTCAGTCTGGCTAAATATTAACAGCGTGACGTAATGCAGAGCGGTTTTTTTTTTTTTTCCCCCGTGCTCTCAGCCAATGAAATTTTCGCAAAAGTCATCGACTAGGCTATGGGAAAAGCACTGCAGTTATGATAAATGAATTTCTGAACCTGTGCGCTCCTTTCGCTGCCTAGTTTTGAGTGTCCTCACTGGTCACCTCCCTCCTCAGGCGCTGTCTTTGAAGGAGACGGAGAAGGCAGTGCTTGCAGAGAAAGTCTCTGCCCTGCAGGTGGAACTGGGTACTGCAGCACTGGAACTGGACCGCCTGCATAGAGAGGCCACGCACAGCCGCGAACAGGAGAGGGTGAGGAACCTGGCCCTGCCACATAACGTTCCTGCTGTTAGAGTAAAAGCCAACGTCCTCTGGTAACCTGCTTAACTTGTAGCTATGAGTCCTGCTTGCCTTTTGACATCTGATAAAAATGTGATCTGTTAACTTTTCAGAGGAATAGGGCGAGGGTTAAGTTTAGGATTTGGGGTTATGAATCTTTTATTAATATGAGTCTTTCCCTGCCATAGTACATTTTGGAAATTCGCACTGCAGCCTGTTTGGGTGTTAAATGCACAATACCACCCCACTTCCTGGGCATAGCTATTTGGCACGGTTAAGAGCATTTATTGAATCCTTTATTTCCATCTCTCAAGCAATGTGAGACATGGAATACACGCCTTGGCCACGTTATTAGGTACACCTTTCTTATACTGGGTAGGACCTGCCTCTAAAACAGCCTTAATTCTTTGTTGCATGGATTCAACAAGATGCTGGAAACCTTATGAGCTAATGGTCCATGTTGACATGATGGCATGATTTTTCTCAAATATGTACCAGGGTACCTTTAAAATTTCCCTGCAACTTTGCCATTGACTCAGTTGACATTTTCTGGGGATGTCAAGAAAAAACTGGGGGATTACAGAAAAGTAGGGCTGCGCGATTAACCGAATCGGGATTATTTTAAGCGCAATAAAAGTAACTGCCACTATGAGGCAGACAGACGTGCTTGCTTATTACCTTTTCTATGACACATACCTAATGCGGTCATTTGAAATGCTTCTGGGAAGAAAACTGTGATTTGAAGTCCGCTAATTACCAGCGAGGTTGGACAGCCTCCATCGCCTTGGCATAATTGGCTTACCTTAAATCAATTCCCATGTACTTGGCCTAACCTGCAATCAAGCCATTTATTCAGCCAACTGACTAATCAAAACCACAATGTGGCCTATAGTGATTAAGAAGAGATGATGAGAAGCAGACGGAGAGCAGGCTATCATGAGAAGCAGGCTATCATGTTAGATTGAAAGAATGTCAATAATTTGAATTAACAGCAGACCTCTGAATTCCGCCTCTCCTATAATTTTTATGTATCATTAAAAAGATTTCTTTAAAATAAAATCATTTTAAGATGGTCCTGGTTTTTAAGCGTTTCAAAACATAGGCTACGCGAAGTGGAAAACATATTGTGAAGTATATCAAACGTGAAGTGAGAGAAATGATTCTCGCATTGCACGCAATAGATAAATTCAGCGAAGACTTGGCAAACACATTCAGGTAAATTACGTGCTGAACAACACAAAGTTAAGGTCTGCAAAGTCATCATCCTCTACCCGACAATTGCTCTAACCCTCTTCCCAATTACTTTGCTCAATTTGCAATCAAACAGTTGATTCGCTCAATTAGGCTAACGATTTAAATTGGTAGATAGTCTGATTTATTTAGATATCATTTTTGTTTGTCATATTTTGAAATTTAAATAACCATGAAACATGACAGATTTGCCTGAATGTGCTGCTAGATTATTTCTAATTTTAGGCCTACATTTTGCCGAGCTGCATGCAAATGCGTTCACAATTTACTTGTCACGTTCGATACGCTTAAACAAAATGTTCTCCACCTTCACTGTTGGTTATTTAGACGCTCAAAAGTAACTAAAATCAAGAGCTATGAGTTGCTTTATTTTAAATTAATCTTGTTCAATTACCTAATAAAAAATGCCACAGATTTGCGGCACTGATTCGCCTGAACGTGTTTGCCTAATCTTCGGTGCATTTGACTATTGCGTGCAATGCGAACATATTCTCTCTCGAATTCACGTTCGATATGCTTCACAAAATGTTCTCCACTTCACGTAGCCTATATTTTTAAGCGCTTAAACCCAGGGCCATCTTAAAATAATTTCATTTTTTAAGAAATATCTTTAATGATACACGCAAAATTCCCCGATGAGAGGTGGAATTCAGAGGTCTCCTATTTATTCAGATTATTGATAGCCTATTCTTTCAATCTAACACGGTAGCCTGGTTAGGTCTGTCTGCTTCTCTTTATCTCTTCTTAATCATTATAGGCCACATTTTGGTTTTGATTGGTCAGTTGGCTGAATAAATGGCTTGATTGCAGGTTAGGTAAAGTACACGGGAATTGATTTAAGGTAAGCTAATGATGCCTAATATGCCAAGGCTATGGAGGCTGTCCAACCTCGCTGGTAATTAGCGGACCTCAAATCACAGTTTTCTTCCCGGAAGCATTTCAAATGACCGCATTAGGTAAGTGTCATTTAGGTAATAAGCAAGCACGTCTGTCTGACTCATAGTGGCAGTTGCTTTTACTGCGCTTAAAATAGGCCTAATCCCGATTTGGTTAATCGCGCAGCCCTACAGAAAAGACTGCCTGTTTTAGATCATTTGGATGTGCCCTATCTCTCTCTCTTAAGTATAGCTGTAGTGATGCTGCTGGCTTTGTGTTTGTGGCTACAGATGTTACCCTCTCTCCCTCCAGGCCACAGTGGGAGCCCTGAACGCTGAGCTTCAGGAGCTGCGCTCTCAGCTGCAGGACATGACCAGCTCACACTACAGGGAACTGCAGCGACTGCAGGAGAGCTGTGCAGACCTGCAGACACATGCGGACTCCACCCTTAAAGAGGTCAGTGTGCGAGGGAGAGATGGCAGGTCCTGCTAATGTTGATACAGCAACACACTACTGGAATTTCTTCATCCTGAACTTCACTTGCATTTGACCAGCACATTCTTTACAGTCACTTTCATGTGGCTGGCCCCTGTGTGAACTTGTGTGGGGTTTTGGTCAGAGAAATTTTGCTCTGGATAATACAAAGTTAAAACTCCTTAAACTCTAATTTTTCATGCGTTTTCCCTTAAGTAGGATCAAAGTCAGAAAAGGCTTTTTTCATGTTGTTGGACAATGTCACATAAACGTTCTGTGTCTGCTGGTTGCAGTGCTTCACTGAAGCTACACCCCACTTATTTTGGGAGAAATATTCAAACCTAAGACGCCATGTTTTTATGGGCACAGCATTCCACTGGAAAATATCTCATCATTTTGTTCACATTTCTGTGTGATTCAGCAGGACATATTTAGAATTTTTGGAAACCTGAGGATCTCCACTGGAATTTAAAACAGGACAAAACAGACCTGAACGTTGCAGGTTTTAAAGTAGCAACTGCATTTAATTAACCTATGTATGGGTTTGTAGGTTATATGGAGTTTAATACAGAATACAGATTTGACTGTCCAATCACTCCTCACTGGTCAGTGACAGTGCTCATGGTGGCTGAGGGTGTAAATTTCATTTTAACCAGTACAGCTGAATGCGGGTAAATGTCACTGTGACTCTGTACTTGCTGTTATACACTTCAAACAATGTTATGGTAGCAACATAGGACAGCACTACCAGTATAACACTGATACGTGAATGAACCAGAGTCCCGAACAGATGAAAATTAAGAACCATATCATGGTATCGTCAGAAGCATTGCAGTGTGCTGGATTGTTGATACCGCACATTTGAAGCACAGATGGAGCAAACCTCTTCTGTGTGATGATACAACTCCTCCCCTCCTTCATTTCGCTCCTCCCCACCTCCTCTCCCAGCTGGAGGAGTGCAGGAGCTCCCTCTCCTCCAGTGAAGAGACACGGGACTCCCTGAGGCGGGACCTGATGGAGGCGGAGAGACGCCTGTGCCAGGCGCGAGACGCCGGAGAGGGGCTGCGGCGGGAGTGCGCGGAGCTGAGGCGGGCGGCAGGAGACGTCACCAAGGAGAAGGAGACCCTCGGCCAATCAAACACCCAGCTGAGGGAGGCGCTGCGGGCAGCCGAGAGCGAGCGAATCAGGTGGCTGATTTAAGACTTCATGGCACAGTGTGTTTCATCTCTGGGATTTACCACATACAGTCGACTCCAGATTTATTGGCTTCCCTGAGTGGAAATTCATTACTAATGCTGTAAAAGAATAAATGATAAAACTATAAACACAAAATGCCGAGATTCAAAAAATATTTTAGTTTAGTGTTACAATAGAACAAACCGAAATCATACACTTATTTAATAAGTAAACAAATTTACCGAAATTGAGGTTTCATAAGTATTGGTGCGGTTTGACCTCCTCCGGAGATAGTGACAGTATGAGGTCTTGTGCGGTACTGTTTCACAATGTTACGGCTTTTGGCAGGATTTTGGACTGTTCCTCTCTGCAGAGCCTTTCAAGATCAGTCACATTCTTGGGTTTGTGCTTATCAACTGCAGTCTTCAGTACAGTCCTCAGGGTTAGATTGGACAAAGGTCTGGTGACTAGGATGGCCAATAGACATTGATTTTGCTGTCCTGGATCCATATCTGCATAGATTTTGTGGTGTGCTTTGGGCCACTGTCTTGCTGGAAATTCCACATACAAACCCCAATTCCAATGAAGTTGGGACATTGTCTGAAACGTAAATAAAAACAGAATGTAATGATTTGCAAATCTCATAAACACACATTTTATTCACAATTATAACATAGACAACATATCAGATGTTGAAAGTGAGACAATTTACCATTTCTAGAAAAATATTAGCTCATTTTGAATTTGATGGCTGCAACACATCTCAAAAAAGTTGGGACAGGGTCGTGTTTACCGTTGTGCAGTATCTTCTTTTTACAACAGTCTGTAAACATCTGGGAAGTGAGGAGACCAGTTGCTGGAGTTTTGGAAGAGGGATGTTGTCCCACTCTTGTCTGATGTAGGATTCTCGCTGCTCAACAGTCCTGGTCCCTCTAAGCCAGATTTCTCATTTTATGATGCGCCAAATGTTCTCTATCGGTGAAAGTTCGGGACTGCAGGCAGACCATTTTCAGCACCCGGTCTCTTCTACAGCGAAGCCATGCTCTTGTGATGGATGCAGTATGTGTGGGTTAGCATTGTCTTGCTGAAATATGCAAGGCCTTCCCTGAAAGAGACGCTGTTGTAAAACATCTATCTACTTTTCAGCATTGATAATGCCTATTCAGATGTGTGAAACTGCCCATGCCATAAGCACTAATGCAACCCCATACCATCAGAGGTGCAAGCTTTTGAACTGAGCGCTGATAACAAGCTGGATGGTCCCTCTCCTCAGTAGTCCGCACGACACAGCATCCGTGGTTTCCAAAAAGAATTTAAATTTTGATTCATCTGACCACAGAACAGTTTTCCATTTTGCCTCAGTCCATTTTAAATGAGCTTCGGCCCAGAGAAGATGGCGGCATTTCTGGATTGTGTTCACATATGGCTTCTTCTTTGCCTGATACAGCTTCAACATGCATTTGTGGATTGGCCAGCAAACTGTTTTCACCGACAATGATTTCTGGAAGTGTTCCTGAGCCCTTGCAGTGAATTCCCCTGCAGAATCATGCCTGTTTTTAATGCAGCGCCGCCTGAGGGCCCGATGATCATGAGCATACAATATTTACCTTCTGCCTTGTCCCTAGTGCACAGAGATTTCTCCAGATTCTCTGAATCTTTTGATGATATTATGTACTGCAGATGGTGGGATATTCAAAATCTTCGCAATTTTACATTGAGGAACATTTTTCTGAAATTTTCCCACAGTTGTTAGACTCAGTTTTTTTCGCAGATTGGTGAGCCTTTGCCCATCTTTACTTCTGAGAGATTCTGCCTCTCTAAAATGCTCTTTTATACCCAGTCATGTTACTGACCTGTTGCCAATTTACCTAATTAGTTGTAAAATGCTCCTCCAGCCGTTTTTCAGTCAGTCCTTTTACTTTTCCAGCCTTTTCCAGCCTTTTTTTTTGCCCTGTCCCAAATTTTTTTTGAGATGTTTTCCTGAAATGGTAAAATGCCTCAAATCAAAATGAGCCAATATTCTTCCTGAAAAAATGGTTTAAATGTTTTCAAATCAGATGTATTCTGTTTATATTCACATTTGAATCCCAATCATTGGTTTATGGGATTTGCAAAACTCATTGTCTTCTGTTTATATTCACTTTTCTCAGCATCCCAACTCTCATTGAAATCTCTCCCTTGTCCAAACTCTCTCTCTCCCTCTCTCCCCCCTCTCTCTCTCCCTCTCTCTCTCCCCCCCTCTCTCTCTCTCTCTCTCTCTCTCTCTCCCCTCTCTCTCTCTCTCTCCCCCCTCTCTCTCTCTCCCTCTCTCTCGCGTCTCTCAGTGTGAAGCGGCAGTGTGAGGAGAAGGAGCAGAAGCTGGCGGTGCTGGAGGAGAGCCTGGCGGCTGCGCAGAGGGAGGTGACAGAGCTGCGCAGCTGCCTGCGGGAGGTGGAGCGGTCACGACTGGAGGCTCGCAGGGAGCTGCAAGAACTGCGCAGACAGGTCAGACAGCAGCAGCCGCGCGGCAGACCACACCAGCTGAGTACAGAGCAAAACCCTGGCGCGATTCATCCTGGAGTCCATGAATGTATTATATTATAAAACTGCACACACAACAAGAAAATATGATCCGGACATTTGCACCAAGACACTATTTTACGCTGTTTCAGCATGTTGGATATGAAAACAATGAATATGAAAAGAAAAACAAAAAATATGAAAACACTGCCAGCTTTAATTTTTGGGTTTTTACAACCCCTGCTCTGAAAAAGATGGGACAATATGGAAAATGCACATAAAAACAGAAAGCCTTGATTTTTGTATTTAGTTTGACTTGTATTTCATTGTAGACTGTATGAGGGCAAGATATTTAATGTTTTGTCTGGTTAACTGCAGTACATTCCAAAAAAAAGGTGACATTAGTTGGGTTTCCATCCAAATATATAGCAAATTTTAACCGAATTTTTGGAAATTCGGCAAAACGAAATGCGAATTTATGCACGTTTCCATCCACTACTGTTATGCGAATATTTGGAGTTGGTTCGTTGAGATAAGCAATGGGTGGCGCTAATTCTCCAGCTGTGTGACAGTATGCCACTGCAGAAGAAGAGGGCGGAACATGATGGCGCAAAGTGACTGCGCAGTGGAGCGGAAGTCACGTGATTATGAGCGTCACCGTTTATTCGCTACATCTGTTTCCAGAGCACTTATTTGCAGTTTCCTTTTATCGATTCACCAACTTTTCCACCTCCCCCAAGCGTAAAAACGTTTTTTGCAATATTTGGAAATTTTTCTGAATTTTCAGTGTTTCTATTCGGTTTTTAATGCGCAAATTGAAAATGCGAATTAAAACAGGTGGATGGAAACCCAACTATTGACACAGAACTGGCTGTCCTTTGCACTTTCTCCCCCTGTAAAAAGCACTGTAGTGATAATACTGGCAGTCCTTTGCACTAAAGAGATAATATTTGCTGTCCATTGTGCTTTCTTTCTCTATGTTCTATAAAGTGCTATAAAGATAACTGTGACAGTTTTTTCCACTTTCTCTCTCTCTTCTCCTGCAGCTGAAGGTGCTGGAGGGGGAGAAGGAGCAGAAGGGGAGGGAGGTGGCGGAGCTTCAAGCTCGGCTCTCCTTAGAGGAGCAGAGGGAGGAGGAGCGAGGCCGGGAGGCGTTTGCGCTTAAACAGAGGCTGGCTGAGGCTGAGACGGGGAGGAGCAGTCTCAGGAAGGAGGTAACGCAGATATTTACTTTCATGTTATTTTGACTTCAACATGGCGAAAAAATATGGCCAATCTCAACAGGTGTAGTAGTCTTATAATTCCTCTTCAAATATTTTATATTTCTTTTTGTACGTTAATATTTAAATATTGTGAATGATGCAGCACAATTTGACTCATTTTGAGATTTGTTTGGGGCCTAAAGCAATTTCACTTGCCCTGCAAACAGAAACTTAAAAATATTTTCTATTTCTGTCTGATCTTCTTTCCCCTCACTCCTCATTCCCGCCCCCAGCTCTCCTCACTGCAGCGGCGGTTGGCGGACTCGGAGTCGAGCTGGCGGGGGTGCGAGCGGGAGCTGTGCGCGCAGCTGCAGGAGGCGCGCGGCTGCGAGAAAAAGCTGCAGGACGAGTCGCGGAACCTGGCGCTGCGGGCGCAGGCGGCGCAGGAGGCGGCGGCGCAGTCCGGCCTGCAGCTCAGCGAGGCACAGGGGAAGCTAGCCGCCACTGAGGCGGAGCTGGCCCGTGCGGAGGCTCAGCGGCGAGAGCTGGAGTTCCGCCTGGGCAGCCTGCAGTCGGCGCTCACTCGCACCCTGGGCATCGGCGCAGCAGGCAGGGGCAGGGGCAGCAGCCCAGCCGGAGCCTCCCCGGGCTCCCTGTCCGTGTCACGGCCCCGCAGCCTGTCCCCCATGCGCCGCTCCATCTCCCCCGCTAAAGGTGACAGTGCGACCGCATATGACCTCTGCTGTAGCTACAGCTGACCACTAGGGGTCAGAGTAGTTACACAGGTGTAAACCACTCATATGAATAGTACACGTCTGCTTGTATTCAGAAAACCAGAGCACATTCCTAGCCAACCAAGCATATATGTGTAAGTAAACACGTCAATAAATCAGAGGCATGTTTAATGTGTATGACTACCAGCTTAGCAAAGGAGGCATCGCACACTAAAACAGTCTAACAGGTTTTTTTTTCTTTTTTGAGGAATGAGAATTTCCTGTACTCGGACCATAATGTACCACTGCATGTGAACTTTATTTGAGCCTCCGTTATTTATGTGAGTGAAAGTTATGTTTCAGGATTTTCAAGTTACTGTACACATGACCAAAAGTTTACATTCCACTGCCCCAGGCTGGGAGGATTTGGGGGGCAGCGGGCCCTCGGAGAAGAGCGCAGGTTCGCGCCCCTCCTCCCCTGAGAGGAGCGACGGGCCCCTCCCCCTCCCACTGCCCGAGCTGGACCCCGAAACGCTACGCAGTGGCCTGAGGGACTTTCTACAGGAGCTGAGAGAAGCGCAGAGAGACAGGGTGAGGAAGGGATGCTTGGCCTTTTTATTTTACCTCCATCCTGGTCCTTAGATTGGTACGGTATGTGGCCAACTATTATCCATACTGCAGATATCTGGAGAGATAATGTATGTGGTCAACTATAATCCATACTGCAGATATCTGGAGACATAATGCATGTGGCCAAATATAAGCCGTAATACAGATACCTGAAGAGATGATGTATGTGGCCAACTTTGTGCCATACTACAGATTTCTGGAGAGATAATGTATGTGGTATACTATGAGCCATAGTACAGATTCCTGGAGAGATAATGTATGTGGTATCGTGTGAGCCATACTACAGATACCTGGAGAGATAAGGTATGTGGTATACTATGTACCATACTACAGATAATGTATGCTGTATAATTTGAGCCATATTACAGCTGTTATATCATCAATTACCTAGATTCAACTGGGATGACCCCAGGAGAGGCTAGGGAATAATGCAGAAATGCCACCGATTAGCCAGAGACACTCAGCTGGTGTATGAATTTTTACTCCTCTGCGCAGATGTAGATGCCAACGGACATGGAGCTGCTCTATTTATGTACGCAGTTACGCTATTTTATCACTAGATGGCACACCCGGATCAGTTATTGTACAAAACCCAAAACCAGTGAAGTTGGCACGTTGTGTAAATCGTAAATAAAAACAGAATACAATGATTTGCAAATCCTTTTCAACCTATATTCAATTGAATACACTGCAAAGACAAGTTACTTAATGTTCAACAGGTAAACTTTGTAATTTTTTGCAAATATTAGCTCATTTGGAATTTGATGCCTGCAACATGTTTCAAAAAAAAGCTGGCACAAGTGGCAAAAAGACTGAGAGAGTTGAGGAATGCTCATCAAACACTTATTTGGAACATCCCACAGGTGAACGGGCTAATTGGGAACAGGTGGGTGCCATGATTGGGTATAAAAGCAGCTTCCTGAAATGCTCAGTCATTCACAAACAATAATGGGGCGAGGGTCACCACTTAGTGAACAAATGCGTGAGCTGATTGTCGAACAGTTTAAAAACAACATTCCTCAACGAGCTATTGCAAGAAATTTAGGGATTTCATCATCTACGGTCCGTAATATCGTCAAAAGGTTCAGAGAATCTGGAGAAATCACTGCACGTAGTTTACAAGGCCGAAAACCAACATTGATTGCCCGTGACCTTCGATCCCTCAGGCGGTACTGCATCAAAACCGACATCAGTGTGTAAAGGACATCACCACATGGGCTCAGGAACACTTCAGAAAACCACTGTCAGTAACTACAGTTTCGCTACATCTGCAAGTGCAAGTTAAAACTCTACAATGCAAAGCGAAAAGCCATTTATCAACAGCACCCAGAAACGCCACGGCTTCGCTGGGCCCAAGCTCATCTAAGATGGACTGATGCAAAGTGGAAAAGTGTTCTGTGGTCTGACGAGTCCACATTTCAAATTGTTTTTGGAAACTGTGGACGCCAATCCGACCAAAGAGGAAAAGAACCATCCGGACTGTTAAAGGCGTTATAAGTCCAAAAGCCAGCATCTGTGATGGTATGGGGTGTATTAGTGCCCAAGGCATGGGCAACTTACACATATGTGAAGGCACCATTAATGCTGAAAGGTACATACAGGTTTTGGAGCAACATATGTTGCCATCCAAGCAACGCCTTTTTCACGGACGCCCCTGCTTATTTCAGCAAGACAATGCCAAGCCACATTCTGCACGTGTTACAACAGCATGGCTCCGTAGTAAAAAGAGTGCGGGCACTAGACTGGCCTGCCTGTAGTCCAGACCTGTCTCCCATTGAAAATGTGTGGCGATTATGAAGCGTGGCGGAGACCCCGGACTGTTGAACAACTTAAGCTGTACATCAAGCAAGAATGGGAAAGAGTTCCACCTGAAAAGTTTCAAAACAGTTCCCAAACGCTTACTGAGTGTCGCTAAAAGGAAAGGTGATGTAACACAGTGGTAAAAAAGGCCCCTGTGCCAACTTTTTTTGCAATGTGTTGCTGCCTTTAAATTCTAAGTTAATGATTATTTGCAAAAAAATAGTTTCTCAGTTTGAACATTAAACATCTTGTCTTTGCAGTGTATTCAATTGAATATAAGTTGAAAAGGATTTGGAAATCATTGTATTCTGTTTTTATCTATGATTTACATAACGTGCCAACTTCACTGGTTTTGGGTTTTTGTATATTCACTAGCAAGCCGAGCTGGTTTAGAATATAAAAGCACAGTTATAGTTCACGCCCATGTGAAACTTTCCGGTAATGATTTATTGATTGACACGTGCCAGAGAGTATAAACTTTCCACAGTAACTGAAAGACATTGATTGGACCAACAGAAAAGTATTTAAACCTTTGCCTAACAGCAGTTAGGTTGTATTCTCTTAATGTTGCAGAACTGAAAATGATTGCACAGAAAAAAGACTTCCAAACCGCCTGAGGTGCTCACTTGAATTTATGGGATTTGAATGGCATAAGGACTTGGTCAATTTATTCCGATTGAAACAGGACTGGAGGGTTCCTTCTACCCTGAATAGATCTATGCCTCTGGAGGAATTTAATTAAGACAGGTTTTGTTCATTTTATGAGTAGGTGCCATTATATTTTTAAACGCAGTGGATATTTTGCCGTGAACCGGTTATACATTTCTCGGCTATTTGGCCGTGACTTCTGGTACACATGAGCAGTTGTATTATTTTTTGACTTGCTCACAGAAATCAATGGATAATAGTGAATAGTTATAAATTGCCATTTAGTTAGCTCGTCAAGATTTACATACATGAAATATTGCTAGCTAAGTCGGCATAAAGGCTCTCTGGTAGCTAGCTGATGTTATATTTCATGCATTTACGCCAATTTAAAATGTGCATAGCCATTATAACGCGAACTAAGCTGGAGTGTACCATTTAGCTCGCTAGCTGGCATTAATATGCACCCCTAATATAAGGTTGCCAGCTAAGATTGACAAAGAAACCAACAAACTAGCTTATGCTAGGCTAATAATTTAATTTGAGCCATATTACAGCTGTTATATCATCAATTACCTAGATTCAACTGGGATGACCCCAGGAGGCTAGGGAATAATGCAGAAATGCCACCGATTAGCCAGAGACACTCAGCTGGTGTATGAATTTTTTACTCCTCTGCGCAGATGTAGATGCCAACGGACATGGAGCTGCTCTATTTATGTAATTGATTACGCTATTTTATCACTAGATGGCACACCGGATCAGTTATTGTACAAAACCCAAAACCAGTGAAGTTGGCACGTTGTGTAAATCGTAAATAAAAACAGAATACAATGATTTGCAAATCCTTTTCAACCTATATTCAATTGAATACACTGCAAAGACAAGTTACTTAATGTTGAACAGGTAAACTTTGTAATTTTTTGCAAATATTAGCTCATTTGGAATTTGATGCCTGCAACATGTTTCAAAAAAAGCTACAAGTGGCAAAAAGACTGAGAGAGTTGAGGAATGCTCATCAAACACTTATTTGGAACATCCCACAGGTGAGCGGGCTAATTGGGAACAGGTGGGTGCCATGATTGGGTATAAAAGCAGCTTCCCTGAAATGCTCAGTCATTCACAAACAATAATGGGGCGAGGGTCACCACTTAGTGAACAAATGCGTGAGCTGATTGTCGAACAGTTTAAAAACAACATTCCTCAACGAGCTATTGCAAGAAATTTAGGGATTTCATCATCTACGGTCCGTAATATCGTCAAAAGGTTCAGAGAATCTGGAGAAATCACTGCACGAAACAAGGCCGAAAACCAACATTGATTGCCCGTGAATCCTCAGGCGGTACTGCATCAAAACCGACATCAGTGTGTAAAGGACATCACCACATGGGCTCAGGAACACTTCAGAAAACCACTGTCAGTAACTACAGTTAAAGTCGCTACATCTGCAAGTGCAAGTTAAAAACTCTACAATGCAAAGCTCCATTTATCAACAGCACCCAGAAACGCCCCGGCTTCTGTTGGACTGATGCAAAGTGGAAAAAGTGTTCTGTGGTCTGGACGAGTCCACATTTCAAATTGTTTTTGGAAACTGTGGACGCCGTGTCCTCGGACCAAAGAGGAAAAGAACCATCCGGACTGTTAAAGGCGTTATAAGTCCAAAAGCCAGCATCTGTGATGGTATGGGGGTGTATTAGTGCCCAAGGCATGGGCAACTTACACATATGTGAAGGCACCATTAATGCTGAAAGGTACATACAGGTTTTTGGAGCAACATATGTTGCCATCCAAGCAACGTCTTTTTCACGGAATTTCAGCAAGACAATGCCAAGCCACATTCTGCACGTGTTACAACAGCATGGCTCCGTAGTAAAAGAGTGCGGGCACTAGACTGGCCTGCCTGTAGTCCAGACCTGTCTCCCATTGAAAATGTGTGGCGATTATGAAGCGTAAAATCGACAACGGAGACCCCGGACTGTTGAACAACTTTTGTACATCAAGCAAGAATGGGAAAGAGTTCCACCTGAAAAGTTTCAAAATTGGTCTCCTCAGTTCCCAAACGTTTACTGAGTGTCGTTAAAAGGAAAGGTGATGTAACACAGTGGTAAAAAAGCCCTGTGCCAACTTTTTTTGCAATGTGTTGCTGCCTTTAAATTCTAAGTTAATGATTATTTGCAAAAAAAAATAGTTTCTCAGTTTGAACATTAAACATCTTGTCTTTGCAGTGTATTCAATTGAATATAAGTTGAAAAGGATTTGGAAATCATTGTATTCTGTTTTTATCTATGATTTACATAACGTGCCAACTTCACTGGTTTTGGGTTTTGTATATTCACTAGCAAGCCGAGCTCGAACATGGTTTAGAATATGCGTAAAGCACAGTTATAGTTCACGCCCATGTGAAACTTTCCCGGTAATGATTTATTGATTGACACGTTTCTTATCCAATGCCAGAGAGTATAAACTTTCCACAGTAACTGAAAGACATTGATTGGACCAACAGAAAAGTATTTAAACCTTTGCCTAACAGCAGTTAGGTTGTATTCTCTTAATGTTGCAGAACTGAAAATGGTGCGATTGCACAGAAAAAAAGACTTCCAAAACCGGCCTGAGGTGCTCACTTGAATTTATGGGATTTGAATGGCATAAGGACTTGGTCAATGGGAATTATTCCGATTGAAACAGGACTGGAGGGTTCCTTCTACCGAATAGATCTATGCCTCTGGAGGAATTTAATTAAGACAGGTTTTGTTCATTTTATGAGTAAGTGCCATTTTATATATTTTTAAAACGCAGTGGATATTTTGCCGTGAACCGGTTATACATTTCTACGGCTATTTGGCCGTGACTTCTGGTACACATGCGCAGTTGTATTATTTTTGGACTTGCTCACAGAAATCAATGGATAATAGTGAATAGTTATAAATTCCCCATTTAGTTAGCTCGCTCGCATTTACATACATGAAATATTGCTAGCTAAGTCGGCATAAAGGCTCTCTGGTAGCTAGCTGATGTTATATTTCATGCATTTACGTCAATTTAAAATGTGCATAGCCATTATAACGCGAACTAAGCTGGAGTCGCACCGCGAGCATTTAGCTCGCTAGCTGGCATTAATATGCACCGAATATAAGGTTGCCAGCTAAGATTGACAAAGAAACCAACAAACTAGCTTGCACACTAGGCTAACAAGCTAGTTAAACTTTGGCTTTCTATTTGCGGTGCATATAAATCAATAAAAAACAGTGAATCGCAATTATTTCACATTAGCAGCGTAGCTAGGTCAATTATGCATTGACGAGGCTGGGATGCATTTCCCGAAATCACTGATGCTAACTTACATAGTTGGACCCATTGACTGTGAATGGACCAACTATGTGTTCTAACCAATTACCAACTGCATTTTTGGGAAATGCACCCTGATTAGTTGTTTGCTAGCTACCGAGTTCTTACACTAACATTGGCCAAACATACTCCATTGATTTCTGTGTTTTAAGTCCAAAAATAATACAACTGCGCATGTGTACCGGAAGTCATGGCCACATAGCCGAAGAAATGTAAAACCGGTTCACGGCAAAATATCCACTGCCTTTTTAAAATTATGGCTAGCTGGCTAGCTGTTTTTTTTTTTTTTTTTTTTCTCTGTTTACCATAGCCGTGATGATCACAGAGCTTGTTTGTCACATTGGTTAGTAAGAGTAACCGTTAGTTTTTGCCAATAATACTGCATTTGCTGGAATTTTGCTCAATGTGGCTCTTTGTTTCAGAATTTATACCGTATTCAACAAAATCGAATGTCGAGGTTTTGGCTTGTCTAAAATGTGAACAGCTCAAGCACTTCCATAGACCCTCTGCCACATTTGTTGCCGCATTATGTTCAATCTTGAGTAGCATATTGCCTGCTTTTTTGATAATGGAATGTCTGTTCTGTTATAATAAGGTATATTTCAGATATTACTGAGTTAGTGAGTTACATTTGTTCCTTCTAAGGCGTGGAAAGTGTTTATATTAGGTTTTGAGCTTGGAACCGGGAACTGCTAGCTTCTCATTGCAGGATGAATGTTCTGACCATTAAAGCAGTTCCTTTCATGATTATGTGTGCTGGCTTGTGGGACTCTGAAGAAAAATGGACAAAATTGCAAACTTTATCATGGAGAAAAGGTGTGATTTGGGTTTTGTCTTATGTGGCTCCTAAAGAGTAGAGCAGGGCTGCCCAACCCTGTTCCTGGAGAGCTACCATCCTGAAGGTTATCACTCCAACCAAAGCAAACCACACCTGCTTTCCCAGTTACAGATCTTGACGAGCTGCTAATGAGCTGAATCAGGTGTGTTGAATTAGGGTTGGAGCAGAAACCTACAGGATGGTAGCTCTCCAGGAACAGGGTTGGGCAGCCCTGGAGTAGATAATTTAGAATTTCATGCTCAGATGAAAAACACTTGTGGTCTAGGAGTTTATGATCCAAGAAATATATAGTTTTAATCCCCAGCCATTTTTCACTTCTCAGTATTTTTTTTTTAATACAATTTCAATGCTGAATTTTCATCAAGATTTTTTATGTTTGCAGCCCTTTTTCTCTGCCAAAATCATGAAAATAAACTGAAATAGGATGGAATTTTAAATGCTACTGGTGTGTGGACTCAGTTGAGCCATTTATTTTCCTTCTCTGAAGCTGAAATCCTGAATTATAAAGCCTTAAATAAGGTAACACATACATAGCCAGATTTGGCCTCTGCACAAAGGGGTTAAAGCAGTAACTGATTAGCTTGGCCACCACTTACGGGGGAGGGAGTTATGGGAGGCATTTTTACAGACGGCTGTTTACTTAAACCACACTAAATACTCTCATGATGTGATTAATGATGATTCAAGTGAAAACCAGCATAGCCCAGTTTGTGTAATGGTGCCACCGAGTTTTTTGACTGTCAGATCTGATTAGTTTATCCTGTAGCAAAGGACCCTTCAGCTCAGGTAACCTGTGCCATGATGTGCAGCAGAAAGAAAGTAAATCTAAGAGGTGAAGAGGACTCTCTCCTCCCCCGCCCCCTCTCCCCTCTGCACTGTGTGTGTAGGATGAGGCCCGTTGCCAGTTGGGGGCGGTACAGAGAGAGCTGGAGGAGGTCAGTGGGGAGAGGGACGCCACCCAAACTCGCCTCACCCAGCTCCATGCCATCCTCACTGACTGCCAGGAAGGTGAGCGTCACACCCATCCATGATCTGTATCCAAAATGCAAACCACTTTGGCAGTCACTGTGCACTGCCATGCACAGTCACTCTGCACAGTAAGCAGCATAAATGGGACAATTCAACACAAAAGAGCTGCTGTCATGGTTGTTATATGTGGACAGTGAAGTGTGAGGTGTTTATACTCTGGGAATTAAGTTTCATCTTTGCACAGAGAATTTCAACCCTAGGCACAGTGTATCAACCCTGCCCTGTGATTGGCAGTTGCTTTGCAGTGGATTTTTAATTCTCTTCTGTCGTTGGCTGCTGCTTTGCAGAGGCATTTCAACACTTCGCTGTAATTGACTGTTGCTTTGCAGAGCCATTTCAACCCTGCGCTGTGATTGGCTGCTGAATTGCTGGGGTATTTTAACTCTGTGCTGTGATTGGTTTCTGCTTTGCACAGGCATTGTAATCTGTGCTGTTATTGGTCACTGCGTTGCAGGGAAGCGCGGGGTTGATGGGCGGTTGAGCTCTGCCCAGGCCGCGCTGCAGCAGCAGGAGGAGGCGGTGCGGCGGGCAGAGCGGGAGAAACGAGCGCTGGCCGACAGGGTGAAGGAGCTGGAGAGAGCCATGCAGATCGCCGAGACTGAGAGACGACACACACAGGTGACCCCTGCATGCAGTCACTCATGTAATCTCTCTCTCTTTCTCTCCCTCTCTCACTCTGTCCTTCCCAGCTGGCTAAAACGGATGGTCTGTATTAAGCACTGGCTCTCTGGTATGCCTTACACTGAGTATGCAGAGAGAGAGGGAGAGAGAGTGTGTAAGTGTGTGCAAATTCTGAGTTTTCCCTCTGCTTGATTACTGAATGAGGTCACATAAGAATGCGAGCCTGTCGGCATGAGTCACGTCACAGGTGCCTGTCAGGACCTCACTAGCCTCACGCTGCACTGCTGCTGGGCCTAGCTGGCAGCAGAGGACGGCCATTATGGTTTTGGGGAGGTTATAAAGCCTATTCATCTGTAATGGGGAGAGAGAGAAGGGCAGACACAGGGTAAGAATGTGGGGGGTGCAAGAGAAGGAGGGAGAGAGGGAGAGGCAGGGAGTTCAAAATGGGTGAGAGAAAGGGTGTGGGGGAATTTTATTATCCTCATTTCGGTCTGAGAAACTGCAGACCAGGGCCTGTGGGATGGATACATGCTGAACAGTGAGACTTAAACGTCTGTTGCTTAGGGAGAGAAAGTATAATACAGTCTTATGTAGCATATAGCATTGTTTATATACTTTGACTACAGTGGTTGATTTCCATTCATGCTAATGAACTCAATCAAATTTGAATTGGAAAAAAATGAAGTCAGCGAGAGAGAGCAAGATAGAAAGATGTAGAGGACTGTCTGCTGTGGAGTGAGAGAGAGGGGGGGGGGAGGGGGAGGCAGCCAGCTGTGGGGTGTGTATCTGTCCCTGTGTTTATGTCTGGTCTGTGTGCCGGTGTTTGTGGAGCGTCTGCGAGTGCCCAGCCGAGTCACACAGGCGAACATACGGAAGAACCGTTGGGCGACCGCACACAAGCACTTCTCTCTGTGTTCAGCCCTGCCTCGCGTGTTATTTCACTGCTCACATTATTTCCATTCTGTACTCAGCACACCGAGTGACTGTGTGCACAACAGTCTTTGCTTTTGCTAGTATGAAGTCCATTCTAAATTGTGAGGAGGTTGATTGGTTTTGAAAGAACTGAACAGCGATTTATACAAAATATGTTTAAAGGAACATTTTGAATGAAGAAGAGTAACTGAATATGTACTGGCAGTGCTTCTCAATAAAGCTGTAATGTATGATTTCTGACCTGCCTGAACAATGGCTGGCACACATTTTGTGATTTCCTGAGGAAAGGCTTGACACAGAACTGACAGGCTCCACTGCTGTGCATTAGACACATTAGACAGTTGGCTTTAGTGGGAGTTACTGAGGTGAAGCCATTCGTTTCTGTGCGAACTTCAGATGACCCTTCAGTTTCAAAGTCCAGTCTATTGCATCAATGATTGACATGAATTAAAATATGTCACTATCTGGAGTTGGGAATTAGAAAAACTGACACAGTGGTTCAGTTCTATTTGGCTC
This sequence comes from Gymnothorax javanicus, assembly GCA_029692085.1. Lineage (NCBI taxonomy): Eukaryota > Metazoa > Chordata > Actinopteri > Anguilliformes > Muraenidae > Gymnothorax > Gymnothorax javanicus. The sequence goes on from CM056202.1 coordinate 80,675,051, forward strand.
CGATGCTTTCCCATTATCATTTGTTACAGCAGTTGAAGCTTCCTGTCCTTATGACTGCCTTCGGATCCTGTGAACCTCTTGACTGGTCTATACTGTAAGCGAGAACTTGCTGGCGACAATGAAGGACTGAATGCTTAACAAAAGATAATAAGGAGTCATTTTCCAGGCCAGTTTTGATATAAGTGTGAACAGAGACACTGTTTTTCTTCGTGCTGGATTGTGTGTTGGTGGAGGACTTGAGAATTGGCCGCCCGAAGAGCTGCTTAACCCTACTTCGTGAGATTTACTGTCCTTCATTTCAACCCTCATTAAATGTACATGATTTTACTACAAACCAGCTCAGTGAGATTTAATGCTTTGTCAGGACGGGAGTGGGGAACTATTGGACAGATTAGGATATCTTTTGGGGCAGGACTGAGTATTCCTGGACCACACTTCTGGACTTTTCTATCTTGGAGAAATGAGAGGGCACGAGTAACGGTGCTTTTGGAAAGAGGCGGTGCACCAGAGGGAGACGCTTACACTCTTACACAAACAGCCTGGCTGGTTTGCGTCCGCTCCTGTAACTGGTCGTGTTACGCTCCCCTGCGCAGGAGCAGCTGAGCAAGATGAAGGCCAGCGAGGCTCGGCTGGAGGCGGAGCGCCGGAGGCTGCGGGAGGCGCTGGAGGCGGCGGAGGCACGGGGCACCAGGCTGGAGCTGGCCAGGCGCAGCCAGGAGGGGGAGCTGCAGAGACTGAGGCTGAGTCTGGGAGACCGCGAGAGCGAGAGCCAGGCCTCCCAGGAGCGCGTGGACGGCCTGCTCAAACAGGTGAGCCCGCAAGCCATGTAGCACACAGTTCAAACAGGGTATCATTTTCTCTGGACATCTCCAGTTCCTGAGCTCTAAGCTGTCTTGACCCTCTGCTTATCTTTAGCTCACTTGGTCCAACGGAACAAAGGGTGCTTATGTGATCATGTGGCGGTGTCAGCGTTAACTTTGATCTTCTTCTGCCAAACTACTGAAGGGATCAATGAGAAATTTGGTGGGGTGGTACATATGGATGTACGAATTGTAAATTGTTTGATTTGTGCAAATCTGCCCATAGGTGGCACTATAGCAAACAAATGGTCAAAACTCCTAAACCCTTTGTCCAATCAACTTGAAAGTTTGCATGCTTCATGTTGTGGTAGAAGGAGGCGCTCTTCTCCTCCCCCTTAGGGTTGCTGTGAAAATCCATAAGAACAAATTGATAAATGAAACAACATGGCCTACATCAGCCAATCAAATCGTCAGTGTCCGCGTCCACGTCTACGTTAACTTTGACTTTCTTCTGCCAAACCACTTAACGGATTAATGTGAAATTTGGTGGGGAGGTATATATCGGTGGACAAATTATAAATTGTTTGGTGTAAACGCGTCCATAGGTGGCGCTACTGCAAACAAATGGTCATAAGTCCTAAACCATTTGTCCGATATACTTGAAATTTTGCATGCTTCATGTTAGTCAGGGCTGCTGTGAAAATCTATAAGAACAGATTGATAAATGAAACAACATGTCACCATCAGCCAGTCAATTTTCAGTTGCCCTTGTACTCACTTTAGCCGTCACCTGTCATCATCAAGCTTTATATTCTTGTTAAAGATGTGGGAAAGAGCCATTGTTACTGAAATTACTTTTTTTAGCCTTATAGTGGTACTAAAGACAGGTAAAATATGTTTTGGGCAATAACTCTAAACCATAGATTATATAAACAAAATTATTTTTTGTTAGATTCTGTGGGTCAAGACCAATCAATCCATGTAAGCCGCACCCATTTTTGTATTTGCTGACTTTCTGCCATTTTGCATTGTTTGTGAAACCTTTACTTTTTCTCTCCTCCTTAACAGTGAGATCAATTCACATAAATTTTAGGGGCATGACCTATATGGATATAAAGGGGTGTAACTCCTTAATGCAATGTCCAATCATTACCAAACTTGAGATCACACATTCTATAGGCCATGCAACTTCATCACACCAAATTTGGTTTAAATCCTTTTGTAGGTGGTGCAATAGCAAACAAATGGTCATAACTCTTGAACCATCGTGCATGCATCTTTCAATTTTGCATGCCTCATAATGGTGAAGGTTGCCATGAAAACCTGGAAGAACAAAGTGATAGTTCAAACAAGATGGCCAACATCAGCCAATTAAATTTCATTAGCCCCTATACTCACTTTATGTGTCATCAATCATGAAACTTTATACTACTGTTAAGGATGTGTAAAAGGGCAATTTTAATACAAATTACTTTGTTTGGCCAAATGGTGGCGCTATAGAGAGGTACAATAAATTTTATTCCAATTGGCCAATATGTGGCACTGTAGTTAGAAAAACAATGTAAAATTGCATATTTGTTTTCAACCATTTGACTCAATGGTTCTAATTTTGCATATTACATCTCTGTATGAGGATCAAATTGTCTTTCCAATGAGCAAAATAAATCTTTAAATATCTGGCTGCTATTTGTCAGTCAGGTAACAGCTGCTATTTCAAAGACATGGCAGTGACTAATCAACCAGAAATTTTGCTTGGCAAAGCACCATGCAGAGTTATTTGCCGTGAACGGGAAATTGCTTGAAAAACTTGTCCAATTTGGGTCCTCACTGCTTCAAAACTGATGATTACCTCATGTTGCTTGGACCATGCAGTTAATGCTTGTAGTTAAGTTTGTTTTTTTGTCTTTTTTTCTACACAAATTACAAAAGGAGTCTTCATTGTCCCCATTTTTGACCCAAACATAAAAAATACTACTTGTGAGTTTACTTAACACTGAAGCCTGAAATAACCCAAATGAGCTACAGTGCCCCTTGCACTATTTTTGATGCATTTATATAATTATCATGTGTGTCTGCATTTGTGTAAGAAACAAATATCCATCTTTTGTCTGGAGGTGCACATAATATGCTTTAGTATTTTTAATACAGGTTTTTAATTTATTTTCCTCTAGTTGGAAGGTTGATGGCATATTGTCTCAGGTTCATTCATCCAGCTGGTCTTTTCATATCTTCGCTCAAAAATTTTCAAAATGTATGGATTCGATTGGATATAGCTGAAATGTCCCACTTGTAGTTGAGTGGTGATTGGTTCTTTCCGAAAGGTGAGTGACTGAACCAGAGGTGTTTGGGAGATATTATGTACTGTGATGAATTATCAATGATGTCATTCCTCATTGCTGTTGTGTGTCCCCTGCAGGCCTCCATAACATGACTGTTTGTGTTTCCCTTGTGAAGGTGTCTGAGGAAGAGCGGAAGAAGGCTGCTTTGCAGAGGGAGGTAGATCGGCTCAGCCAGGCTCTTGCCAAGGCTCAGGAGAGTGAAGTGGCACTGAAGGAGAAGGTTCAGACTCTGGCACAGAGCCTGCAGGAGACCAGCGCCGCACACAGCGCCACCCAGGGGCGCCTCACGGCACTGCAGAAGACACTGGGGACAGTGGAACAGGACCGCAGGCTGCTGCAGGTTTGTGGAGGGGTCAGGAGGTCCGGGGGGGCAAAAGGGTTAGCTATTTAAGACCAGTATCCCACTTTGTGTGACCAATATTATTTAACCTCAGTTAAAGGTACCATCCCAGGCAGCTGGACTTCAGATTTTTTTTCGAATTGCACAACTGATAAGCACCCACCCCCTCCGTCCAATCAGGAATCACCCAAACCATGCCCCCACCACTCAGTTCGTGCGCGTGCTTCATTCCACCACAAACAGCTGACCGGTGCGGCCGGTGTTCTGAGAATTTGTGCTGCCTTGTCAAAAAATGCTACCGTAATACAAAGCGATCGTAAAGTCTTTGTTCTCGCCGTAATATTGCAATATGAATCAGTGTACAGTAGTAACGTTGTCATTTGTTATCTTATTATAACATAAGCAGATGTTATAATGAGTTGGATAAGTTTGTTTTAAGATATATGCCCATATACGCCATTATCATCCAATCTCTGCGTTTTCAAGGAAACCCAGCGTGTACATGCAAATGTAAATACGCTAAAAGGTCGTAAGGCGCACCGAAAAAAGACGTATATTTATCATTTTTGAAGATACTTGAGATGTGAGCGAAGAAAGATTTTAGGTTTGCGCAAGCGCAGAACCGCGAGGTAGCATATTTTGATAGCACCGGAGGCAACATTACAACACAGACAGCATTAGCAGCGGTGGATATCGAAGGCGGTTGCACAGGATTTACATCATAGCCAGGGGAAAATAGCCCACACACAAGTAGGCCACTGGCAGTCAGACCTAACGTTACATCACACAAAGCCACCAACAACAACACCTGTATCTTTGAACACTGGATTCACAGCATAACCAGGGCATTATAGCCTACACACAAGTTTCCTAGGCTAGTGCCAGTCTCTAGGCATACAACAACAAGCAAACAGCTACCCATTACTAGGCTGTAGCTAACGTTACTTGGCTAACACCAAAAGTAGCCTAGACCTTACTACTCAATGTGTATAGACTACACTTTCTGTCTATGTACAGCATTCACACAGAAAGAAAGACAAGAAGCTAGCTTACCAGTCTTAAAGCCGGTACACACTGTATGATTTTAGCAATCTTATAAGACCATTGCATGACACACTATGCGACCAGGATCTAATAAACTTTGGTACGACGTCAAGTTTGATGTGTGCAGACTGTACGATGGCCATTACTGAATCGCTGAATCGCAAGTTACGACGTGCGTCAATATGCAACGTCATCAGCATACGACATCCATCTGTGCTACCATTTGTATTGGCTGATTAGTAAACGTAGGTCGTAGCAGCTGTCACACTGTGAGATAGTCATCCTAAATTTCTGACACCGTCAGAATTTAATCTCAGGTTATCTTTAGTCGCAAGACGCTGACAACGGCCGTCCTTGAACCTGTCTCACAGTGCGACGTAAGACCACCGTTTTAGAGCCACGACCAAAGATTTCTCCATGTTTCTCCTGCGATGGTCATCTTTCTTCTGGGACGGCCCAAAATCGTACAGTCTGTACCGGCCATAAGAGAAACTCCGCTACGAGTGCGTCGGTTTTAAAACCTTTCAGTGTCTTCAGTTCTCTCCAGCGGTCGAATGCTTCTCTGCTAAGGGATACTCGAGTTCCATTTGCAATTTTTACATAATTCTTGTCTCTCTTGCATACTTTCAATGAAGGTTTTTGTCTTTTTAGCTGGTGGTTGACCGCTGGGTGCAGTTGGAGGTCAGAAAACTGGCTGCTCGTTCGGCTGCGCCATGACTCCGTCCAAATGCCTAGCTTGCTAGCTATTCCTGGCTATGCAGCTACAGCCAAAGTGCGTGCACATTGGAATGCACGCGCAGAACAGCATGTATGTTGATTTGGCAGTTTGACTGACAGACGGGCCATCCAATCAAAGTTGTCTGAGACTAATTTGATTGGTAGCCTAATTTTGGCCCCTGCTCCTTACACAGATGACCAAATTTCGTCATTGATATGTCAAATCACTTATGTTATCAATTACTGTCTAATACTTACCAGATATACTCAGATTTTTATAATTTTGCCAAAAAATGAGCCGCCTGGGATGGTACCTTTAACATGTGGATATGCAGTATCAAAATTGAACCTTATTCGCACTATTACTCGATGGAGGTACGTGATGTGGTCTATAAGTATTTTGTCTTTCACATAATTTTATTGGGCAAATTAAGTCCAGACTTTCAGCTTTTATTTGAAGGTATTAGCATCCATGTTGAATGAACTGTGTAATAATTGAAGCACTGTACAGTTGTATGACTGTCCACATACTTATGAACCAGATTCTACTAGTTCTTTTTGTAAGGAAGTGTATTATACTGCATAACTGCACTCAGAGTGACCATCGTCACACATAAGCTGGACAGTTAGTATTGTGCGATGTCCGCAATGACTGTGGATTTGCTTTAGGAGCGCGTGGATGGGACGAAAACGTCTCTGTCAGAAGGGAAGCGCAGCATAGCTGCCCTCACTGAGCGCGTGCAGACCCTGCAGGCCGAGCTGGCCCAGAGTGAGCTCTCTAAAGGGGAGCTGGAGTCAGAGCTGGCCCACACTCAGGAGGTAAGCGAGACCCGAGTCTCCTGACACGAGTACAGCATTATTTTATTGTCTATACTATATTATACTATATTATTGTTCAGCTGCATCCATACGTACATTTCGCTCTGTTGTTAATGTGATATCTCAAAAACCAGTTGATGGAATTTCTTCAAATTTACTAGCAAGGTGTGTTAGGAGAAGGCACAGGCACTAGTCGAGTTTTGTGACCTAGCTGTGTCTGTACGTACGTATTTCCCGCGCGGTGTTAATGCGATATCTCAGGAACCAGTCCATGGAATCTCTTCAAATTTGGTGGGAAAGAGTGGTAGGGGAATGTACAGAAACCAGTTGATTTTTGTGACCAAGCTGCGTCCGTACGTCCCCCTCTGTTAACACGAAGTCTCAAGAACCGGTTGATGGAATTTCTTCAAATTTGGTAACAAGGCATGTGAGGGGAATGCACACTGCCCTACAATGGATGACTGCAGTATCTGATATGTTAACCTATTGCAGATACTGCAGTCTTCCATTGTAGGGCAGCACAGACACCAGTTGATTTTTGTGACCTAGCTGCGTCTGGACATCCGTACGTCCCACTCTGTTGTTATTGCGTTATCTCAAGCATCGGTTCATGGCATCTTTTCAAATTTGTTTGCAAGGAGTGTTAGGGGAATACCCAGGCACCAGTCAATTTTGGTGACCTAGCTACGTCCGTACGCAAGTCCTGTTCTGCTGTTAGCACGATGTCTAAAGAACCGGTTGATGGAATTTTTTTCAATTTTGTAGCAAGGTGTGTTAGGGGAATTCACTGACCCCTGTTGATTTTTGTGACTGTAACCTTCTTATCAAGGTCACTACAGGTGATTCTCCAGTTCTGACCAGACTTATGGCGCAATATCTTTGGAAAATTTTAATGCATTTCACCTGTTTTTTATAACATGATGGTATGCAGATGCTAATAAATTATGGTGACCTTGACTTGTTTGTTGGTGGGGGACATAGTATTTAGCTCCGTTCCATGCATCCGTCCATCTGTTTGTCTAGCTCTTGTTAGCGCAGTATCTCAAGAACCGGTCAATGGAATTTCTTAAGATTTGGTAGCAAGGTGTGTTAGCTGATTCAGAACACAGATGAGAAGTGCAAAGTGCAAAAGTGCACAAAAAAGGTGCACAAACATGACATGTCGAGTAAGAAAATGGCAAATGAACCGAAGCAGAGAAAGAGCAGAGGGATTTAGGATGACCCCCACACTCCTCTCTGTCCTGCTGTGTACCAGGCCCTCCGGCAGCGCTCGGCCAGCCTGGCTGATGCACAGCGCAGTGCCCAGGCAGCGCAGTCAGAGCGGGCGGGCAGCGAGGAGCGTCTGCGGGCGCTGCAGAGAGCTGTGGCCCAGCTGGAGGGGGAGAAGAGGGACGCCGAGAGGCAGGCCGTCCGGCTGGAGAAGGACAAAAACGCCCTGAGGAGTACACTGGACAAGGTGCGGAACACATCCTCTGGGCCTCCGTGTGTGTGTGTGTGAGTGTGTGCAGGTGTGATTGGGGGGAATACAGTGTAGAGATCTTCTTGTGTGTGCGTGTGTGTGTGAGTGAGTGGTTGGAACACAGCGTGTTCGTGTTGGCCTTTGTGCGCGTGTATGTGTGTCTGCCTGTGTGTCTGTGAAGGAGGGGCACAGCAAATGGGCATTTGTGTGTGTGTGTGTGTGTGTGTGTGTGTGGGGGGGGGGGGACACAGCCTTATGGCGTTTGTGTTAGAGTGTATATGCTGCACTAAGTGTAAACTTTTTTCTTTGTGTGAATGTGTGTGGAATGCAGTGTTGTCCTTTGTGTGTGTGTGCGTGTGTGAGTGGGGGTACCACAGCCTTTCGGCTTTTTTGTTTGTGTTGGTGTGTATATGCTGCACTAAGTGTAAACCTTTTTCTCTGTGTAATCGAGTGTGTGGAAAGTAGAGTGTAGGGCTTTGTGTGTGAGTTTCTGGGTAACATGATCGTGGATAAATATCTGGACTCATCGGTCTTATTTGTTTCATGCAACATAAACTTTGCTATTTTGTGTTTTAGAATTAGTTTCCACCGACCTTCTTTCCCTCTCTTGCTGTCCTTCAACTTTGATTTGATTGATCTGCATGACAAAACACTGCAGTTGCATTGCCAGCGTGCGTGTAAAGGTAATAGCTGAACAATGCCTGAGGCAAAGGATTAAACACACCTGAGCGGTAGCTGCACCTGTCCCTCTGTGTGCAGGTGGAGCGTCAGAAGCTGAAGATGGAGGAGGGCAGCATGCGCCTCTCTGCGGAGAAGGGTCGCCTGGATCGCTCGCTCAACACGGCTGAGCAGGAGCTGCAGGATGCACAGAGACAGATCACTCTGCTGCAGGTACACCGCGGGCACCGTGTGGGGGGTGAGGGATGACTTCAGTGAGTGAAAATTGGGGGACGTCAGGGGGGTCATTCATGTAACTTATGTATTTGACCCACCCCTGTCATGTTCCTTGCCTGACCCAAAAACCCATGGAGGTCCACCGCCCTCAAGGACCTTCCAGCTTGTTAAATATTCCCTCATGGAGGTCAGAGCCGAGAACTAGGAGTTTGGTGAAAAATTTCTTTAGCGAGGAAATCCAAATCTTTCCTTTGTGGACATGTTTGTTTTTTTTTTTTTTTTTTTTTTTCCAAATGCGTTTTTAGTGGTGGGTCCACAGATCGATCGATCACTTGAACCTTCCCTGATCTGTCATGCATCCCATTACTGATTTAAAATTTCATATTTGTAGAAACACTCCATTCATCTAATTCTCATTTTTGGGATTTCCTGTCTTTACATTCTTTCCTGGCTTTATTTCCTTGCCTCCCCCAGTGGGAAAGGAAACAAAAAGGCAAGTTGTGTGAGTCTGGGGACATGTCATTAGGTTATGAGGAGACACATGGTGGAGTCACAGTCCTTTCCTCTCTGTTGCAAGTGAAGCCAGGCACAACCATGGTCTAAAAATAGTGGTATTATTGGCTGAAGAACAAACACCCTGCATTACCCACTTGCCTGTGCTCGCATGGAGCGCGGCCAGAACAGGAAACAGTCTGAGCCAGACGACCCTGGGAGTGCTGACAGTGGGTGTTCTTTTACTGACGCTTGTAATGAGTGACCACTATGACTTACATTACTACATTACAGTTCCTTTTATTTAGCAGAGGATCTTGTCCAGAGCAAATTACGTAGCTAGAGGACTTAAGTGCATTATCCTGATTTATATGGGCAATACTGCTGGACCTGGCTAACAGCTTTCCCAGACAAGTAACTGTATATGTGGTTACAATCAACGCAAAGGATCTGTGCTTACGAGAACAATCTTTCTGATGAATGGCTTGTTTATTTTTCTGGAAAGAAAATTGTGCATATGTCAAATGGATTCCCTGAAACCTTACAGAAATTTCTTTCCTGGAAAAAAGATCAATGTACAAAGCAGTACCAGGGAGCAGACATTCTTGGTGCTGCATACTTCATGCAAGTACATGGTTATACACCAGTTAGCCACAACATTAAAACCATCTGCCTATAATTGTGTTGTGCTGCCAAAGTAGCTGCATCAAACTGATATCCATTTGAACTCTCGGACCCAGAGTTTCCCAGCAGAACTTTCCCTAGAGCATCACACCCCCTCCGCCAGCGTTTCCTCTTCCCCCAGTGCATTGTGGTGCCTTTTCTTCCCCAGGTAAATGGTGCTCACGCACCTGGCCAATGCACGTAATGTGAAAGAAAATGTGACTCGCTGGAGTGGGGCTACCTTCTTCATTTACTCCAAGGTCCAGATCCGACATTCGCTTGCCCATTATAAGTGCTTTTGGCGGTGGACCAGGGTTAGAATGGACTCTCCGGTCGGTCTACAGCTACACAGCGTTACACGCATCAGGGTGCAATGCATCGTGTGTTGTGGCACATTCCTCACTCATCATTTAAATTCTCTGCGATTTGCGCCATGGTAGTTCTTCTGTCGGTTTTGATTAAACAGGATAGCCTTCAGTGCCCTTGTGCAGCGATGAGCCTTGGATGCCCAACACACTGTCGCCCGTTTGTCCCTCCTTGGACCACTGTCTGTAGGCTCTCAGCACTGCTGACTGGGAGCACCCCATAGTGATGCTTTGACCCACTCATCTGGCCATAACCATTTGGCCCTTTTCAAAGTTGCTCTGGCTCCATTTCTCCCGCATCTAACACATTGACTGGGAGAACCAGCTGTTTGCACACCATGTAAGGTCTGTCTGCAGAGCTTGACATGCGCCATTGTTACAAGATAATCAACTTTACATCATTTATGAGTGGTTTTAATATTCTGGCTCATAGGTGTGTAATTGAAAATATTTTACTTACATTTGGGTTATGATCGCTCGGACATTCACGTATATCTTTTTGTATGTCCCTATGATTTAACAAATGGCATATTGTATTAGCTTGAGTTCATCGTTCTTTTTTCTGTTTAGTTTCAGACATGCAAAAGGGTCACGTGTGTGGCTGCCAGTGGCAGTCAGACTAGCCAAATGGGGTTAATGGGTTGATATCATGCTTTCTCTTCGTTTGTTTTTTCAGCTGTTGTCTTCTTTGCATTTCTCAAGCGTAGATCAATCACTGAGGAGTGGGGAATTTACTCTCACACTCATGTAAATGCTCTGTGTAAATTCATGGCAGCACCTGACACTAGTTTTCAACATGGTGTGAAAACTAATTTGGTGTAATACTGTGTCTTGTTCACACTTCTGCGTCACACTGCTGAAGAATTCAGGCTGGACTTCCTGCTTCATGTCATTAAAAACATTTTGGCTTTGCAGTGTAATATTGAGCTGCGGTGCACCAATTCTGCTGAATAACTGTGCAAATTTTAAGGTTTTAAATATGTAGCATTCAATGAAGACTTTGAGGTTTCATTTGTCATTGTAAATATTTACTTTGCTCATAATGCAAGGGCAGCGAAGGGATTGGCTGATGTTGGAGGTTTCTGTGTTTCTATTGGTTATGCCAAAGGAGGAGATGATGAGCATAAGGAAGAAGATAGCTTTGTCTCTGGTGAGTGCGGAGGCCTGCTTTTGGAAAGGGGAAGTAGTGATGGAGCGCTGATGACCTTGTCCTAGACCAAGAGAAAATTTAACCTTAGAACCACATTTGTCTCTTGATAATCGTTGGCACATACTGAAAGGCATTCCAAAACCATTTTGGTCTTTCTGTGTAAAATGTAGCTGAATGTTTTGTAATCAGGATATGAGTTGAAGTAAGAACTTAGCTAAATGCAAAAAATAATAATAATTTGACTTAAGCAATTCAAATCTAGACCATAATCATTTTGTGGGATAGTACTGAAGATCATAAATGGTGCCTATGCCCAAGACCTGGTCTTTAGGCTCCATTACTGGCTTAGGGGGATTATTTCAATGAGGCTAATTACTTAGCAGTCTGTGCTTGCCGAGTAGTAGTTACAATTAAAGGATATTTTATTCTCAGTTGGATGAATAGTAGGTTGGATTGTATTTGAAAGCTTTAATGCTTTTGTGTGTCTCTGTAGCTGATGCCAATGGGATTCTGTCATGTTGACCCCAGATACAATCAAATGACTGTGTGCTACGAATGGAATGTTTTGTTTTATAAGCTTCAGAGCTGAGATGTACTAAAGTGGCCTGTTGACTCTCGCAGAAATGCATTTTGATACCTGACGTGCTCGCAAAATATGTTAAGCTTGTAAAGACCTGAGTAACTTTATTTCTCAGCTGTTTCTTTCCCCATTTTCCTTACTAAATTTTTAGAGCAGCCAGCTTTGTTTTTGGGGTAGACAGTGTCTCAAATTGCCTTGCATACTGCAGCTGAAATGCATGCATTTCTGCACACACAATGCAATGGAATTGTTTTACAGTTTATTTCCTCTGTGGAACTACAGGAGAGACCTTGCACCTTTATGTAGAAAGTTGTCAAATTCACTTTAATAATAGGGTTAAAAACAATTAAACAGTCTCGGTGTTGTTAGGTTTGGTTTAAGCATCTCTCAGGGAAGGAGGGTTTTGAGAAAAGGATATTCTTTGTATCTCGATGTTGTTTTCTTTATTCGATCTGGTTCTTATGCTTGCATTGCGGATTACTCTGTTGTAGTTCATCTCAGTGAGAGTGCTACCGTCCCTGTCATAGTGCATCTTGACTTTTTCCTTGTGTTTGGGAATGTGATAGTTGCTTAGTCTAAAGTGAAATGGGGCCTTAAGCCACAGTGGTTTTATATTCAGTGGGGACTGTGGCCACAGGCTGTGTTAGTGCTGTGGTAATATTAGCACAAGTTGAATTATTGCTGTGCTAATGTAACCTCAGGCTGTATTTGTGTTGTGCTTTTGTGATTGCAGGTTGTATTATCATTATGACATTTTCATTGCAGGCTTTATTGGCACGTGGATAATGTGAAATAGCGCTGTGCTTATGTATCTGCAGACTCGCTATGCTGTTGTGACCGTAGGCTACTAGTGCTGTGCTACTCCAACAGCAGGCTGTATTAGCTTTGTGCCTATGTGACCACTAGCCGTGTTAGCGCTTTGCTTATTTGACCGCTGGCAGTATTGGTGCTGTGCTATGCTAATGTGAGTGCTAGCTGTATTAGCGCTGTGTTGAGGGTGATGTGAATGGCTAAATTAGTGCCGTGAATTGGGCTGTTTTGGTGTTATGTTGGGGTGCCTGCGACTGAGGGGTCAGTTGGTGCTCTGCTGAGGTGAAAGCGACTGCGATTCCCGTTTGACTCCAGGCGCAGTTGTCGGAGATGGAGCAGCTGCACAGCGCGAGCGAGGGCTCGGCTCGTCAGAGGGAGGAGGCCCAGCGTGAGGCAGACAGACTGAGGGCCGCACAGAGAGACGCAGAGCGCACGCTCGCCGCCAGAGAGAGAGCACACCGACACCGCGTCAAAGGCCTGGAGGAGCAGGTAATGCTGTACGGGGATAATGCTGCATTCACATGGATCATGGTGGACAGATTGTAACCATTATAATGGATCAGAGCACGGTATGAAGTTAAAATTACTGAAGGGCCATCCTTGTATTCAGTGAAATTCAGAATTCCAAACTGGATGCGACTTAATATAACATTACTCAATATGAAATGAGAAATTCGTGCCCACCTATGTAGATGAATATATGCACTGAGTGCAGTTGTCTGTGTTGGATAGAGTATTGGGACAATCACAAAGTTTTATCACCATATAAAGTCATCCATGTGAATGCAGCAAGACCTGCAGTACACTGACCTGACACAGTATTGATATTGAGAACCCAGGCTGCACTGATCTTTGGCTTCCTGTCCGTCAGGTGTCCACTCTGAAAGAGCAGCTCCAACAGGAAATGAAACGTCGGCAACCCCCGCTGCCCCCATCCCTGCAGTCAAACGGGAACTGACCAGCGCTCTCTGTCGGTCAGACCAGTCAAGAAAACTGGAGAGCAGTGCAACCTGCCTTCAACTAGTGTGGGTTTACAAAGTCATGTGCAGCCAATCAGAGTTTAGCATGAGTTGGACAGTTAACAGGTGATTGGACTGTTCCAAATGTGCAAGTCGCCTGAATTGCGCAATAACAAAACTTTTTGGCCATTTTTGTCCCGCACATTAAATTTAAGTGTGAAATACTTCTGTAGTCAAATGTCAAGTAGGCGTGTCGCATGTAGAATTTAATTTGATCTGTTGTCATTGGAATTATTTTTATCTTGAATACAATGAAGCACACAGTAAGGGACCACTTGATATATGCCACCATTTTTAAATGTGTGTGCATGTGCTCATTTTAATTAAGTTGATGCTGTCACATTAACACTTTCTTATCTTAGCACTAAGAAACTAACAGATGTTGTTTTTGTAAATCATAGTCTGTTTTAATGGTAGAAATATTATTTTTGTACATGTCTTTATATGGGAGAGGACATCAGTGCTCAGCGGGCGAGTGATGGGGTGGGGAATGCAGTGTGTCACCCTGAATCCAGTCGATATAATTTTTGGACCTGCATTTGCATCAGTAGTAGGGCACGCCAGCCAGTTTTCTCATGAATGGTGCAGGTGCACTAATTGCACTGTTTCAGATCTGGGTCTAACGCTGGCTCAGATTTCAGGGGTCAAGAGCGTGATGTTATCCTTGGGTCTGTCAGCTCCCCTCACTAGAATGACTGATGGGAGTATAGACTATATGGTCTCCATTTCCAAACCTAAAAACTGGAGGAAAACTGGTAATGTTGAAGGGATTCTGTGAATGAAGGTATTTGTAGAGAGCTTGTATGGATTTGGAGCTCCGTAGCTTATTCCTGTCTCTGTTTATGGACCGCTTCTCCTGGCTCCTCTCTCAGGGTGTTTTGGCAGATTGTGCGTACCGGAGCACATCCTTATTGCTGATTACAGTGAACAGCCAGGGGAAGCTAGAAACAGCCTAATTATTCCTTCCAGGAATACTTCAAACAAAGATTGCTGATGAAGTCCAGGCAGTTGTCTGGAACAGGCTGAAGGCCAGTGTCTGGATAAAGAAACGAGGCCTGCGCTGTACCAGAAGGGCCTTGGACAGGTGGCTGTATTGTGGTGGATTCCACACTGCGTTCTTTTGAGTTTCTTGCTAACTGTCATTCTCATTTTATTCTAACCCCTCACCATGAGCTCAATCTTTTATTACATGGATTTACTCCGTGGAGTTGGCACTTTCAGTGAACTGAAATCTACAGGAACCATCGATATTGAAGTCTGGGCTTTGATGCTAGCATTGCTGTAGCTTCTCATTCCCCCTGTTAAATCATGACTGATTTAAACCTCAGGCGCCATATTACTGTTATTTTAACTGACTCTTACACAAAAAAGACTTGCTGTTGATTAAACTAAACAGGGGCTGATCCCTGAATTAATTGGGTTAAAGACCATGCACAATGGCCCAGTAGCTACGCTGTCACTACAGTGGCTACACGGGCCTTGAGCCACCCACCTCCTGAGTCCCAGTTAAGTGCCTGGGCTGCTTGGCCTTAAGCCACTGCACTCGCGTGAGATTAAATCTGTCCAATAAGTGGCATTAAAGGGTCAATCAGGTACCAGGGAGGAAGGGAGCCCAGCAGTACTGCTGGCGTCAGTGGTCGAGTATCCATGAAGTGAAACAAAGAAGTACATTGATAAAGTTAATAGAAGGCAGACATTTAAACAACTTGCACAATGTAAAACAGAATAACACATTTATTTTTGGCCATAAAAAGCAGTTGTACAGTAACGGAGTGTGAGCAGCCTTCACTGAGCACCTATTGCCACTGATGCTGACAGGTACCAATGCCACTCAATCACAGACTGCTCTCCACTGAATCACAAAGCATATACAAAACCAAACCAAGGAAAATACAGTACCACATTTGTTATTACTTTGGTCTGTTAGGTTAGTTCACTTGATTTACCCTGACTGGCGCCTGGGTGCTGGACTTTATTGCTTCTTCTTCAAGTACAGGGACATGCACAGCCCGGCTCGCTCAACATGCTAGCCACTTGCTTATAGCGATATTTACGATGACGTCACAAGTTGTCTTGCGGTTGGCAAAAAGGCTCATCTTAAGTTTACTAAAATAGCGATGCCAGTCAGTTGTTTTGTTATAGGTTGTACCAACAGGTTCGCTAAGGGTTCAGGAATCACGTTTTTGAGGATTCTAAGTGAAGAACCAAAGAGGCCACTTGCCATGTTTCTTTGTGTTACGATCACGCTTTCTGCCAACCGCCAAACTGTGCATCCAGAACTGTGACGTCATTGTTTATACACGGTGAGTATCGCTATTCCTCTCATGCAATTGACATTTTTATGCAGTAAATGCAAAGATATTACAGAAGTATATTATTTGTGACTACTGTGCAAGTACATCATTGGGCGATCAGTTTAGGGTTGAGTTTCAGCAGATTGATCGTGATTTTGGTTGGACAAGAGTAGTTTTGAATTGCGGTAATTATGGTGGGGCTCGAGGGGAGTTACAGGGATTTATTTTTGTGAATGGCTGAGGTTAATTTAACTCGTTTCACCGCAGAACCTGACTGACGGAGCATTACTTTACAATTACATGCAGTCGCACAGCAATCACACATATGTTACATTGTACTTACAAGACAATTACATCAGTTAAAATGCCAATTTATACAAAATGTCACCTGATTTTCTTGTCAATCTTAACACTGCTTGATCGTACATGTTAAAGAAAAAAAACTTGTGTAAAACAAATACAAAAAAGTTACAAAAAATAAACAAGACAGTAAAAAAACACTCAGTATGTTGAGTTCAACTTCAAAAATGCTTATGTGCATCTGAACAAAGTACCACTATTTTGAAGCACCAGTGTACAGGTCTTTTAATAGCACCAGGGACATCATTCAGTCAGTAAGGTATAATTGGGTACAAACATGTGTGCATCGTGTGGGTGGATTTTGGGGACTGTGAAAGACAGTCTTTGGAAAGAAGGATATGATAAAGAAGAATGTACTGAAGGTGCAGAGAGTACGGTCTTTGGACTCAGGAAAGACTGGAGGGGGTGGAGCGCTAACACTCGGGGTGTTGGAGCAGGAAGTTTGGGCAGTATATGGGCCTACCCCCTCCTTTCTCCCCCACCTCAGCATCCGCCACAGCTCTTCCCACAGCTGCTCCCTAGCGCCCCACACTGGCCACTCAGCGCTGCCACGCCACATCTCGAGAACTGGTCACGGCACATATCCGCTACAGAGAAAAGTGGAGGGGTTAGGGAGAGGCAGGCAGAGATGGGGGGAGATGGAGAAACAGGTGAGGATGGAAAACAGGGAGGGAGGGAGGGAAGGGTGGAGATTGGAGGTTCAGGGTGTAAAATTGGAATCAGTCTAGCATCAACCTCACAATTGTGTCCTGCGATAGCAACAATCCCATTCTGGCCACTGAATTACCTGCCTTGTAGTAGCAACTGTCTCATAGCCACCCCTGAATTAGCTGTGCTGTAGTACCAACCATCACATTCCCACCCCTGAATATCTGTAATGTAGGAGCAGCAGTCCCATACCCAAGTTTGTATAGGGACAATGCAAATTAAACATAATTTTAGTCCAAAAGAACCAAAAAAGATGTTTTGCACAATGAGATTATAGCCTAGGCTAATTCCCAACCCTCAATTACCTGTGTCGAAGTAACTAACCTCTCAGCAGCTCCTCGTGGGCACACACAGTCCTGACACACACCTCCTTGTTCACCACATACACCCTGCGCAAGCTGTGGAGATTAAGCCCGGGGGAGAGGTGGGGTCATTGAACAATAACGCAGTGAGAGCAAGCCATCAACATCAGAGTTTTTACACCTGGTAATAATAAGGTTAAAGAAATGGCAGCCAAACACACAGCCGTACCTGTAGAAGCAGAGACTGTTCAAACATTGCCTGCAGGGCTTGTGTACAGAGTACAACCTGGTGCAGGGGTACTGCTCCTCACGGCAATCTGTGCAACAAAATAACAAAAATTGGACCAATATTCCTGTCGTGTACCGACAAGCTATGTTACTGTAATGATACAAGTCAAGAAAATTTCATGTGAAGTCTGACCTTTGAATCACTGAAGACCAAGTTCAAGGTTACAAGAAGTTCACATACATGTATATGTCGGTAATACAATCCTAAGCTCTGAAGCAGTTTTGGCAATACGAGTCATTGAAAATGCATTATAAGTTTTGAATTTTAGAGGTCACTGAAGGTCAAGTTTAGGTCACCAAACAGACTTCATATACAACCTTCTCTATGTCTCTAATGCAAACCTCAGCTCAATCCGTGACTATTTTGGTGATACAAGTCATTGTATTTTTACTATGTCATGACCTTCAAAGGTCACTGACTGTCAAGTTGAATGCCACCAAATGAAGGTTAATATGTGACTTCCTTTATGTCTCTAATACAAACCTAGGCTCTATTGGTGACCATATTTGTGATGCAAGTCACTGAATTTCCACAATTTCAAGTTTGACCTCCCAAGGTCAATAAGAAGGTCACCAAATGAAGGTTCGCATATGGCTTCTTGAATGACTCAAATACACACATCTGTGACAGTTTAAGTGATGCAAGCCAATGTTATTTCACTCTGTCAAGTTTGACATTCAAAGGTCACCAAATGAAACTTTCTTTAAGTATTCAATCCACTCTGGGGAGCCCTCACTAGACCCTCTTCTGGTGATTCAATCAAAATGGCACTTGCAATGTACGTTGAGTGTATGATGGTGAGTTGATTGCCTGATGTGCATTAAAAACAAACTGACAGTTTTTGAGAAATAATTTTTTGAAATTTCAAGTCCTGTCTTTTAACTCTGGGGTAAAATTTCAAAGGCCTATAAAACGGACATCAACAATTCAATCACAAATCTGAAGAGAGGGAAAAAAACCTCTGGAGATACAGGCTAGTAAAATGTTGTGTAAAATTTACAGGAAAATTCATCGTGCCCAACAAAAATAAAATATGTTCCAGACGACGGATGACGAATGAAAAACCACACTAATAGCTTATCAGCCCTTTAGGCTGGTAAGCTAAAAATGAACTGCCTCAATTAGCAATATAGAGCATCAATGGCTGGTGAATGAGCGAGCAAATAGTGTAGATTCAATTGTGTGATTGTGAGCTTCAAAAATTATTCCACTGTATCATTTCACCCATTATGAACAGCACCAAAGTGGCCCACATTAGACCTGAATAGTGATTTTTTTATTTATTCATTAAAATTGATGGTGGTAAGGCTGTATATTTTCTGTTAATATTATACAAAATATCCTTCATCTTGCTTTCCGGTAGTGGAGATTTATGGGAAACATGGTGACTAATCAAATGTCCATGACAGCTATATTGGTTTGCCAGTCTTTCTCAGTGATGTGACTAAACTTAAAATGCAGGCATCAAAGAATAAACACAAGAATGGGAGCAAAAAAGTAGAGAGGAGGAGGAGGCGATGGTAAGACTGTCTAAATTAGATTCTATTTTTTGTCATCTCGTGCAGAGAAAAACAGTTGAACAGCTGGTGAACCACAGATGCCAAGTGGCTGTTGGTAAGCTGACGTTTACTCTAGCTAACTACAGTGCTATTTAGCTAGCCAGCACGGTAAGCGAATTAGCTAACTGGCAGCTGTGCGCAACTACCAGCATCAGACTTCGTGATTTACATGCCGCTGGTTTATTATTCCCAGCTTAATCAGTTTGCCTAGTGAAGACAGCAGCTCTATGTAAAGTTAGGTACCTAGCTTACACCTTGTTTTTGTACAAAGTTCAAGTGGACATTGAATTGGAGAGTTCAATTTGACAAAAATTCATTGAATTATGAAAAAATACCTGAATTACGTAAATTTGCATGGGTCTCAAAATGTGGAAAAAGTTCCTGGCTACCTTGCAAAGAAAATTACAATGATAGTAACGTTGGCTAATAATACAACATACTATCGTGGAATCAAATAATACACTGCAAAATGATTATCAATTGTTCAACATTGAAGCCGCACACAAAATCATGACAGGGAAGAGACTCCATTTGGAGAGTGATGCCGATTTAAAGGGCTGCGTTCCATCGTAGTTCAGTAAATATCTTAAATAACTTCTGACCATCTGCAGTAATTTGATGCAATTTACATCCATATGGAGTGAAACGCAGGAATAACAGCCCTTTAAAAGAGCTTTAAGGTTGAAACACTTCAAAACTTCACAGGAGGATCTACACGCACAGTGCTGCATGAAGGTCTGCACACACACACACACCAAAGTATGCTCATGCCCACACACGGGCACACGCTCACGCCTGCCTCTTACCCAGAGGTCCTGGCTCTGTGGGTTCAGTGAGAAACTCAGCCTCTGAAACGGAAAACATGAAAAACACAATTTGCAGTGTAATGACTTTTGACATTGCACATAAATGCATAAAGGTAATGCTACAGTCTTTCTCACATAATTACCCTGGAGTAAATTAATGCATTAATTATGACACAAACTACTGTGAACGTACGCAAACAAACCCATTGTAAACTGCCTTATGTGCATGCATATTTTACAATAACTGTCACATCTTTACAAGGGCATGTTCTCAAGTACCAACACTGTAACAGTGACACTCAGACATGCCAACATGACAAGGGCCACTTATGATCTCCTGAATGAAGCAGCTGCTCAGTGGACATTATGGAGACTGTACATAAACATTAACACTACTATATGCAAATATTACCCCAAAATCCACATTTGATACAGATTTTCAGGACTCTCAAATGTTTAGACTGACACAGACCGCTTACTTGCAGGTATGGTAGCTTTAAATAAGATTCACTCTCACGAAGACTGCATGATGATAGGAAAGTCTAGTACAACCCCAATTCCGAAATAGTTGGGACGAGGTGTAAATTGCGAATAAAATCAAAATGCAATGACTTTCAGATCACGTGAGCCAATATGTTATTTACAAAAGAACACAGATAACATTTCAAATGTTGAAATTGAGATATTTTACATTTTTATCCACAAAATGAGCTTATTTCAAATTTTCTGGCTGCAAAAGGTCTCAAAAAAGTTGGAACACAGGCAAAAAAGGGCTGAAAAAGCAATTAATATATAAGAGAATCAGCTGAAAGAACATTTAGCAAGTAATTAAGTTAACTGGCATCAGTTGTGTAACATGATTGGCTATAAAAGGGATGTCTTAAAGAGGCTGAGTCTCTCAGAAGCAAAGATGGCCAGAGGCTCTCCAACCTGTGAGGGCTTGCGAAAAAAAATTGTGGAACACGTTAAAAGCAAAGTTCCTCAACGTCAAATTGCAAAGGCTTTGAAGGTCTCATCATCAACAGTGTATAACATCATCAAAGGATTCGGAGAAACTGGAAAAATCTCTGTGCGTAAGCGACAAGGCTGAAGACCTTTACTGGATGTCCGTGATCTTCAGGCCCTCAGACGCCACTGCATCACTCGCCGGCATGATTCTGTCATGGACATTACTAAATGGGCCCAGGAATACTACCAGAAACCACTGTCTGTAAACACAGTCCACCATACCATCCACAGATGCCACCTAAAACTCTATCATGCAAAAAGGAAGCCATTGATGAGCATGATCCAGAAGTGCCGCCGTGTTCTGTGGGCCAAGACTCATTTAAAATGGACTGTAGCAAAGTGGCAAAGTGTCCTGTGGTCAGACGAGGCCAAATTGGAAATTCTTGATGGAAATCATGGGCATCGTGCCCTCTGGGCTAAAGAGGAGAAAGACTACCCCTCCTGTTATCAGCGTTCAGTTCAAAAGTCAGCATCTCTGATGGTATGGGGATGCATTAGTGCATATGGTGTGGGGCCCTTGCATGTTTTAAAAAGCACCATGAATGCTGAAAGGTATATAAAGGTTTTAGAGGAACATATGCTCCCCTCCAGATGACATCTACTCCAGGGAAGGCCTTTTGCATTTCAACAGGACAATGCAAAACCACATACTGCAGCTATTACAACAGCATGGCTTCGTAGTAGAAGAGTCCATGTGCTGAACTGGCCTGCCTGCAGTCCTGATCTTTCACCGATTGAGAACATTTGGCGCATAATTAAACGAAAAGTCTGTCAAAGGAGACCCAAAACTCTCCAGCAGCTGGAAGCCTGTATTAAACAAGAGTAGGATCAAATTCCAATGGCTAAACTCCAGAAACTTGTCTCCTCAATGCCCAGACCACTCTTTGTTAAAAAAAGAAGAGGGGATGCTACACTATGGTGAACAGGCCCCTGTCCCAACTTTTTTGAGACTTGTAGCAGCCATCAAATTTTAAATGAGCTCATTTTGTGGATAAAATTGTAAAATTTCTCAGTTTCAACATTTGCTATGTTATCTCTGTTCTATTTTGAATAAAATACTGGCTGGTATGATTTGAAAGTCATTTCGTTTTGATTTTATTCACAATTTACACTTTTTCCCAACTATTTCGGAATTGGGGTTGTACATGTGACTCCAAAACAAATACAAAAAAAGATGCTTTCTTGCCTGCAAACTGGTTCAATTTTGCAACAGTCTGTTTTTTTTTTTCTTTAATTTTACAAATTACGAAAATCTAGTTTTATTTTCTTGATTTTTTGACAGAGACCGTTTAAAAATGAGACTATAATGACAGATTATATGCAAAATATAATACCGGCCCTACCAGACTGGACAGGGACGAAGGAACGATCCAGAAGCACCTGCTTTTGTGGGAAGGGAACTGAATTCTCTAAAACAGCCTCTGTGTGAAGAGGAGACAAAGTCATATCAAGCAGTCTTTAACTTTGGTTAAAAGAATTGTAATAAATGTTCTGAACTAAATCAATTCACCTAACCTAAATTTTTACAACTGAAACAGCCCTAGATCAATTAAATATAAAATACTAACATTTAACTAAAATATTTGCTTAAACAATGGTAGGACTAAGGGATTGAGCCTCTCCAAGTTTTTTCCAGTGAGACTGTTGCTTATTAAACTGAAACCAGTTAAGTTATTTTCAAATAATACAAAATTGGGAAAACACGAGCATAAACACATCCTCTTACCTGGAAGCTCATAGTATTGGCTATAATCCTCTGTGAATCGAAAGAAAAATAAAGAAAATGTCTTTATTTCTTGTCAAAGAAATGCATTTCGACATAACATGAGAAGTTAGGGACTGATTAATGGACACCTTAATCAATAACAGCCAACAGTGCAGTTACACATGCTGCACATAATGCATAGGCATAGAAGTATATGAAAAAGAGAAGAAACTCCTTCAACACGAAGCCAGCAAACTTTGAGTTAAAAATATCCCCATGGCTCCAGAATAAACAAATCTTTAAGAAGAAAGGCATAACTAAAATCCCCATCTCAAATCGCATGAGCCATTCGGGGTGACCAGAAACCATGAAACATGATGGCAGGAGACTCATACCACTGAAACACTATTCAGCAGCAGACGCTGGGAACCTTGCCAAGATAGGGGAGGAAATGGATTGAGAAAAGTACAGGAAAATTTCAGTGGAAAACCTGCTTAAGGCTAAGAGAGACCAACTCGGACAAAGACAAACCTTCAGCA
Source organism: Gymnothorax javanicus (assembly GCA_029692085.1). Classification (NCBI taxonomy): domain Eukaryota; kingdom Metazoa; phylum Chordata; class Actinopteri; order Anguilliformes; family Muraenidae; genus Gymnothorax; species Gymnothorax javanicus. The sequence continues at coordinate 80,698,112 of CM056202.1, forward strand.
AGACTGAACGTAAGCTTCACTACAATGACTTCATATTACAAAAGTGGATGGTGTGTCCTCACTTGAAGCCAAGGGAGAATTTTTTTGGTAAGACTTGCATTTGGCCATCCATGATCTTCACCAAATTTGACAGAATTTCTTCAATTTTGATACAAATGTAGATTAATCGGAACCAGTGGAAATAAGCAAATATAAAATTCTCTAACACTTAAATGAAGTAGTACACTTTGGAATGTAAAGCCAGAAAACATTAATGTCAGACTTCTACACCTTTAATGTACCTCCAAAATGAAGTAACTGCACATACAAACAAAACTTTTCTCAGCTCATTTAAAAATGCAAACAGTGAAATGCAAGTAAACAACTCACCTGTGACAGTATCCTCATCTGTCACAGCAAAGCGCTGGGCAACGAGTATGACTGATGGGACAAAATTCAGGAAGATAAGCTGACAAAAAGACCAGACAGCCCCACTGACCAACTGTCATTAAAAAAGCAGCAAAAAGCATGCATTCAAAGCCTTTCATCTTAGAGAACAATACAATCCTGCCACAGACTCCTATCATGCTTAAATAGCACTATCACAGTGATTAAATGTCTCTTTTCTTCTTTGATGTGAATGCACATCCGCAATCATTCTAGACAATGAGACTTGCCCCTTGACAATGAATATACATTTATGTAATCACTAAAATGATCACAGGGGAGAACTAACAGATCAGATATGAAAAACATACAGTACTTGGATTAAATGTCAATAGCTGAAATGTATGCTATGTAAACAATTTGTAATTTTACAGTAATCGTAATTGTACTGACCAGGCATGGATAACAGTAGCAAATAGCAGGTCCTCATGGTCAATGGTCAAGTCTGGAGGTAGACAAGCACTTATACTAAAAGAGATTGAAAGAAAGAGGATGTATTACACATTAAATACAGAAATTGTGCACAGTATTACTAAACAGAATTTTGCATGATATTACAGTCATGGCAGCGTGTTGATTTTACGTTCGAATGACTAAACACTGTCTCTTGTATACAGCCTTTCTCTATCACTCCCTGAATTTCTGTTTAATTCTCTGTACTCTTCCCTCCTCCTTTCTCCGTCTCCTCTCCCCGCTGCCCTTACAGTCTCACAGGAAAACAGTGGGGACATTCTGGCGAGCAAGACTGCAGAGTGTCTATCCTCATTAACAATCTCTGTTTCTCTTTTCTTCTTAACTGCTAAAACACACACAAAAAAACAGATGCACCATGGGAAACATTCCAACACAGGAACCATTAAGTTCCTCCCTCTCCCTCTCCCACACTCCCTCTCTCTCTCCTAACCAGCCGTGCCCCATTCCACTCCACTATGGGTTTGCCAGTCCGCAGACCTCTATACCACCGCTTTACCAAAACCAAGGTGCTGACCAGTGAGAAAAAAAAACAGCTGAACAGCGACAAATAAAAACTAAATGAATGAAAGTAGTGTCCAGTGATGTGTGTCCTCTGAGTTTCTCAGAGACGCCGTACCGGTACTTTGATCATCGTAATGATTCATACCCTGCATGGTGGTCTCACAGCCACTACTCACCTCTATCAGGAAGCAATAAATTAGAATAGTCTTGAATAGAATTTTACAACATGATTCTACTAACATTCTACTTCCTGTCTCTCTGATGAACAAAGAACTGCATTACACAAGTAACATTCCTTACCAGCATGTGATTTTGTCTACAATGATAAATTAAGTTTATATAAAGAGATAACATTTACTAAAAAATGTTCTTGAACCATCTCAGTCCCAACATTTCTAAAGAAGAAGATATAGTCATTTCTGACTTGCATGTATAAGACATCTGGCAAATTAGATAATAGATATAATAAATATTTCTTCTAGAGTGTCCGTGAAATCACTCATCATATTTCATCAACCAATTCCGAAGAATCATGCATAAAGGCACAACTACCCAATCAAACCTACAACACTGGAGTTAAACACTCAGTTTCCTAAGCCTCGTGACATAGCCGAAAATGACACTGCAGCCCTTTGTTACACAGTGTATCTATTCGCATGGGACTCTCACCTACCCTCTTGCAACAAGCATTCTGCCCGGTCTGCTGGTGCGAGCTGCTTGTACTCCTTATTTCATATTCCTTTCTTTGCAGTGCTGACATCTGGGAAGTATTAAAACCGCAGACTCTCCCCACTCTAATCTCATTGCCGCCCCCCTCCAAATGCCCCAGGACATTAAAACAAAGGAGCAATGAAAACGGGCCCGTCCCCCACCCCTTTGTTTTATTTTATGATTCTCACAAGCAATTGGTTTCTTTGTACAAGTTCAATCAAATTTTCTTATTTACTTCCTTCAACCCCCATTCCCACCCGGCTATTCCACCAACTCTCAGTGAGTTTACTTACGTTGGCAAACTTCACTCCATTGTATTACCATTGCCCTCAGAAATAACCCTACCTCCCAGCGCGCAACGCATTCCCCGTCTAGCGCTGCATTACAGTAAGGCAGCCGGACATCTTATTATCTAGACCGAATTCATTAATCAGAGGAATTGTGGGAAAAGGTTATTAAGCAGAGCAATAAAAACACGCAATGAACGTAACAGTCGAGCAGAATAATTGAAAGCGACTTGCAGTTAGAACATTTACAACAGACATTTGGGTCAATTACAAACTATAGCCTACGCTACACAGCAGCCAGCAATTTGTTTTAAAATGGACTCACATATCCCTAAAAAGCAATGCATTAAAACAGAATACGAGCTAATATGAGTTGAACTCCATCTGAGGGGTGCACTTTGCCAGAAGTGTACCTGTCCATCACTTCCCAGCAAACACTGGCCGGACGGCGACGTCGTGCCCCTGGCCAAAAAAGGTCCCGGTCGGACAGCAAAAACTGCATTGTGGTTATGAGGCGAACGTCCAGGAAGGACGGCCAGATGACCGACAGGTAACGTCCGGACGTCGGCACAATTTTCATTTTGGAACTATTTTTGAACCATGACGCGACGTCGTGGTTTGACGTTGAAACGATGTTGATACAACGTTGAAATGTTTGCTGGGTTATAGCACTATTTTAAAGTGTTAAAGTCACCAAAATTCGAGTCAATAAATAGCCACCAAAAGGCAGGGATTGGAAGGTAAGTAATTATGCAAATTGATTTTTATAAGTTCAAACAAATTAACAGCCTGCAGCTCGACTATCGCCGGTGACCATCTCTAGTTCTTACCTCAAGTTCTCTTTCGTTCGTTCCGCTGATCCTCAAGGCACTGTCAAGTCTGCAACCCACATTGATCGAGCGCCACTCAGTATCGCCCCGCCGACTCTGCCCCCAAATCCCCTCTCTCGCCGAATACCACTGGGTCCCAGCGCCGACTTTACCGCCAGACACTCAACATTAGAATATTTGGGAAAATGGTGTCAATCCCAGAACTACGCCGAAAACCTTACACTTGACAGTAATGACGTTTGTGGTTGGCCTATATTTCATTTGTAGAGTGTTAACACGTTTGCGGATGGAACAGTTGCTAAATCTCATCCACCTCAGGACATTGTTAGTTTAAAAGACCGATGCGCGATGAGATATGTTGCCAGATTGCAGCGAGGCTTTATGGCTAGGCTCAAGTCAAATTATGGCCAAATAATTTTCCCACACGGCCAAATTATTCCGTTATGTCGCATGAGTAAATATTATAATACTGTCGTCTGCATACTCAATGAGTATGTCTTTTATGAATGGACTGGGGGGAGGGGCGATCATGTATTGAAATACTTGCGCATGTGCATTCGGGAGGGACTACCCACATATGTCGTCTATCCCTCTAAGCATGCTATTCATAGTTTAACAGAAAGAGTTTGCATGTGAATTATGTATATGTACTGCAGGGAAAATAAGTATTGAACGCGTCAACATTTTTCTCAGGAAAAATATTTCTAATGGGGCTATTGACATGAAAATTCTCCAGATGTCGGTAACAACCCAAGTAATCCACACAAAGAAATCAAAAATAAGTCCATAAATTAAGTAATGTGCAATAAAGTGGAATGACACAGGGAAAAAGTATTGAACATGCTTACTGAAATTCATTTCAAGGGCATCTAAAGTCGATTCCCATTGTTTTTGTTTATCAGCCAATCAGCTAGCCGCACCTGCGCAAAGAAACTGAAATAGAAGGATTATCTGCGCATGTACACAAAACATTGGTTTATATGAATGAAATTGGTCATGTGACAATGCAAGATGTCAATAAAAGCAAGTGATTTGTTTGTAAACATTAGACGTTCAACATCCCGTCTGAAAATCGACTTTAGATGCCCTTTAATACTTAGTAGAAAAGCCTTTGTTGGTAATGACAGCTTCAAGACGCCTCCTGTATGGAGAAACAAGTTGCATGCATTGTGCAGGTGCGACTTCTTCTACACAAACTGTCTACAAATCTTGAAGGTTCCAGGGGCCTCTTCCGTTAACTCTGATTTTCAGTTCTTTCCACAGATTTTCAATTGGATTCAAGTCAAGTGACTGACTGGGCCATTATAGGAGCTTTAGTTTCTTTCTCTGAATCCACTTGAGAGTTTCCTTGGCTGTGTGTTTGGGATCATTGTCTTGCTAAAATGTCCACCCTCGTTTCATCTTCAGCATCCTGGTAGATGGCAGCAGATTCTTATCAAGAATGTTTTGGTACATTTCTCCATTAATCTTTCTTTCAATTACATGAAGTCTGTCCGTACCATATGCTGAAAAACAGCCCCACACTATGATGTTCCCACCTCCAAACTTCAGTGTTGGTATGGTGTTTTGGGGGTGATGTGCAGTACCATTTGTCCACCAAACATGGTGTGTGCTCTGACATTCAAAGAGTTCAATTTTGGTCTCATCTGACCAGACTATATTCTCCCAGTATTTCATAGGCTTGTCCAAATGTTGTGCAGCAAACTTCAAACAGGCTTCAACATGCATTTTCTTCAACAATGGAGTCCTGCGCGGTGAGTGTGCATAGAGGCCATAGCGGTCGAGAGCATTACTTATTGTTTTCTTTGAAACAACTGTACCTGCTAATTCCAGGCCTTTCTGAAGCTCTCCATGAGTGATCCTTGGCTCTTGGACAACTCTTCTGATCATTCTTTTGACTCCTCTGCCAGAAATCTTGCAAGGAGCACCTGGTCGTGGCCGGTTTATGGTCAAATGTTCTTTCCACTTCCGGATTATGGCCCCAACGGTGCTAACTGGAACATTCAGAAGTTTAGAAATACATCTGTAACCAATGCCATCGGTATGTTTTGCAACAATAAGGTTGCAAAGGTCTTGAGAGAGCTCTTTGCTTTTACCCGTCATGAGATACTTCTTGTGTGACACCTTGGTAATGAGAAACCTTTTAATTGGCCATCAGTTAGGAATAAACCAGCTGATATTAATTTGCACTGATGGAGGGCAGGATTCCTTTCTAAATACTGACAGATTTCAGCTGGTTTCTTGACTTTCCATGCCTTTTCGCACCTCCTTTTTTCATGAGTTCAATACTTATTCCCTGTGTCATTCCACTTTATTACACATAACTTAATTTATGGACTTATTTGTTTTGATTTCTTTGTATGTGTGGATTACTTGGGTTGTTACCGACATCTAGCGAAAATTTTCATTTCAATAGGCTCATAAGAACTGTATTTACTGAGAAAAATGTTGACAGGTTCAATACTAATTTTCCCCGCTTTATTTATGGTCATTCATTTTCCTACAGTATAGAAACGTTTCAAAATTTTCAACACCAAAAAAGCACCCGCCTTGATCTTGGGATCATTATTAACACCATAGGTGTCCTAAGCAGCTCAGGGCTGTGCTATGGACCCTTTTGGTTCAAGGGCGTGAAAAAGTGAGATTTGGAGAGCACATGAGCACTGGACATTGTGTAGGACAGAAGAAAAACTAGAGAGAATTAACAAACCTGCTGTCGGCGAGAGGTGAGCAATCTCTCGACTCAAGGTTTGTGAATGGAGCGAGATGATTTGGATGTACCATGCTCAAAGCTCAGAAAGAGAGAATTAGTTGAAGCAATAATCAAAAACGCCTACTGTTAAAAGAAACATTTGCACAAGACAGGCTAACTATCCCCATTTGCTGCTTGCTCTTTCTCAACAACCACGATAATTGCAGTGGCGGCTGGTGAACTTGTGACAGGGGAAGCTCAAACCATCCCTTAAAAATGATGATTGGTCATGACCTGTTTTCAACTCATTACAGAAACTCCTAAAACTCTAAACTTTATCAGGTGTGGTCAGTTTTCATCAAAACGCATATCTGTCAACTTTCACGCATTCGGCATGAGTTTTAGTGGCATATTTACGTTCCCTTGCTGTAGTCAGCAATTATACAATCAACGCATATGTCAGAGATCTCACGTGGAATTGAAGTCCTAGTGCATGGAGGTTTATCAGTTTCACGTGCGTTATGGCAGATTTCACAACTAGTAATTGGAAACCGATTATGACTCCAGACTTCTCAGGCTTCTCTTAACCCAGTGGTTGGAAGCAATGTATGTTTCATAATTGTTTAAATGAAAAAAGACTATTTGAAACGTCTTAATGCAAATCCATTGCTTCCAATGATCTTATTTCATTTAAATAATCATGAAACACATGCATGTTCTTTGGGAATAAAAATTCTTCCTGTTTATAGCTCAAATTCATGCTAGTCCCGTCCTTTCACCATGGGGAAAGCAAAAGCACTTAATATTCTCTTCTTTTTCAATGCAATTTTTTGCATCTTCTGCTATATGTAGTCTGCAAAGAGCATGTGCGCAACCCAAATCTCACTTCAGCAGAACTGGTCTATTAAAACCAGCAACCCCTCCTTTAGATCCCCTTCCCTCATCCTTTTTTAAAACAGTTTATGGCTTTTTATATGAAGACATTCATAACATTGCAAACTATTTGCTTCAGATGGTTTACCCTACAGCTTTTAGGACTGCTATGGTTAAGCCTTTGACGCAAAATAATTTAGATGCCTCAGTACTTAACAGTTACAGATTAGCGTGCAATCTGCCATTTTTAGGTAAAAATTCAGAGAAACTTGTTTTAATTGGTAAAATGGTTTTATAATCTTCCACAATATCTTTGAAAAATTCCAGTCTGGCTTTTGAGCCAATCACTGCACAGAGACAGGTCAAGGTTCTTAATAACCTGAGGTCAAATATGGACATTAAAAAACTCTCTGTATTAGTACTACTCAATCTTAATTCAGCCTTTGATACAGTTGACTACTCAATCCTATTAGCAAGCTTTACACTCTGGTTAGTCTCTCTCCTACGGTTTTCAACTGGTTTAACACTAGAATGGCCATGAGGTCATTTTACCTCCCTCATCTATTCAAATGCATGTAACTCTGTTTGAATAAAAACCCTATGTATCCCAGTCAGTGATTTTTCCAAAAAGTCATGTTATGCATCATCTTATGAGTTATGGGGTTTTACTTGATATTTTGGGGAAAAAAACAACCAGCTTTTCCAGTAATTGACTTTTAATTTGCATTTATAAAGGCTGTAGTAGTGCAAGGTAAAAATGACCTCTTGGCCCTTCTAGGAGGTATTGCATTATTGGCCATTCTAGTATTAAATCTTATCTTTCTGGCAGAGAATTTTATGTAACAATGGATGAATATTCATCAAAAAGCTAGAAAATGGATTGTGGTGTCCCCAAGGTTCAATTTTAGGTCCAACACTTTTTAATCTCTACAAGCTACCACTAGAAAACGTCATTAGGAGGCACAGCATCAGTTTCAATTGTTATGCTGATGATACTCAGCTGTACATCTCAGCGTATCCTGATGACTTAGGGCCAATCGACATTCTTTTTAACTGTATTCTAGATATCAAGTCCTGGATGGCAGAAAACTTTCTTCAACTCAACCAGGACAATACCGAGGTCTTAATTATTGGTCCTGAGGCTTAGAGAAACTTACATGCAAAACTGTTACCTTTGATTCAAATCTTAGAATTGAAACACATATTAGAAATATTACCAAAACAGGATTTTATCATCTTAAAAACACTGCTTGAGTGCGACTGTTCCTGTAGTCAGATTGAGAGACCAGTCATTTCATGGATGACTAAAAATTTCAGTCATTTCATGAAATGGCTTGTGCTTAGCCTCAGTCATTTCACAAAATGACTGGTTTCACAATCTGACCACACACACACACACACACACATAACAGTATATAATACATATGATAGGATTTTGATTGGGTAGAAGTTATGCGATTAAGATGGTGACTACAACACGGATCATTTTCAAGTAACCTTTTCTGTGTGCATTTTCAAGCATCTTTGTGATCACGCCTGTAAAACCCATCTACTAATAAGTTTTAGCATCTTGGCACAGATTACTAACATCCAGTATTTCCCAGTTCTTGGTAGAATTCTTTTTGTTTTGGGGAGTGGGTGCACACATCCAAAAAGGTAATTCGCAGCTGCCAGACAAGCGTGTCAGATATGAAAAATAGATTGGTCTGCACACCGCTCTTGCTCCAAAAATATAAACTTTATTAAATAGAAAAAATGGCAACGTTTCGATCACTCTGGATCTTCATCAGGCATATGAGAAACAGGAAGAGAGCGGCCTATATCACATGACCAAGCACCCGCCTTAGCCAGCGGGATGCACCCAAGGGTGGCAATCAAAATGACAGACAGGCTGCTTAGCCTATATATCAGTGATACAAACATAGGGAAAATGCATATTTAAACATATGTATATGCAGAGAATTAAGATCTAAAACCACAAATATAATGATCATACAAAGATCTTCAATCACTCATGTAAAAAAAGAGAAAGTGTATATTTCACATTAAAACACATGTGCATGTAGAAACTTAAAATCCAAGAACACAAATATCATAATGGTAAAACACATTTTCATCTAATGTTAACCATACAAGAAAAAGAAATACATATTTTGGCCCTTTGGCGACATGGTGTTTAAAGTATATATGTAAAAAGCCTCTCTTCTAAGTAGTAAATTGTCTACATCTCCCCCCCGTCTCGGGATAGAGACCTGTTCAATCCCAATGTATTTAAGGGTAGCAAGGTTGTGCTTAAGTGTGTTGAAATGGACAGCAACGGGATTTTTTTGGTCATTCAACCTAATGCTACTCCTGTGCTCAGCAATACGTATTTTGAGGCATCGTTGTGTCTTCCCGATGTATGCAAGACCACAAGGACATTTAATCATATATATTACATTTTGGTATTACATGTTATGACTCCCTTTATTTTAAACATCTTCCCAGTGTGTGGGTGGGCGAAGGTGTTGCATTTGTATGTGAAATTACATTGCGCGCAATGCGCGCATCTGTAGTTACCATCGGGAATCGGTGGAAAGAATTGTGGTGTGTTGTCTAGTGGTTGGTCTGCTCTGACAACAATTTAAAGAGTATTGGATGAGCGTTTGTAGACAAAACGTGGAGGCTGTCTGAAGATGTCTTTGAGAGTGGGGTCTGAGCTAAGGATAGGCCAGTGCTTCCTCACGATATTTTCGAACTCACTGCTCAGTGGCAAATAATGTGTAATACATTAGAGTCTTTTCTCATCTTTTTTGTCTTTCCTTCTATTGAGACACTGTCCTTGGTCCATATCCCTGAATCTGTCAGATGCATTTCTAATCCATTTCTCTGTATAGTCCCGATCCCTAAAACGCTGGGACATAGAGGCGCACTGTATGGAATAGTCTTCATCGGAACTGCAAATGCGTCGTATTCTGTTAAATTGGCTGATGGGTAGACTGCGTTTTAAACTGGTAGGGTGGTAACTTTTCCCATGCAAGACAGTATTTCTATCTGTGCGTTTTTTGTAGAGATCTGTTTTTAATGCATCGCCATCTTTCGAAATTAACAGGTCCAAGACGCTGATTTTCGTCTCTTTGAAATCCACGGTAAATTTCAAATGTTCGCTCTTATTATTTAAAAAGGCCTGAAAACAAGAAAGTTCGGTGTCTGTACCTAACCAAATCAAGAAAATGTCATTTATGTATCTGCGCCAGATAACAATCTTATGGAAAAATGGATTAACAGCAGGATTAAGGACAACATTGTGCTCAAAATAACCCACAAACAGGTCGGCATAGTTTGGTGCCATGGTGCTCCCCATTGCGGACCCCTTAATTTGTAAGAAAAAGGCATTTTTGTACATGAAGAAATTCTTAGAACAATCTCAGTTAATTTCTTTATGCATGCAACACTAGGGGTCCTGTTTGAATGATACCCCCTCAGAAAGAAGTCTACGGCATGAATGCCGCCATCGTGTGGGATGTTAGTGTATAGTGACTCAATATCAAAAGAGGCCAATAATGTATTGTCAGCTGGTAATCGAACTTCTTTAAAAAGTTTAATCATGTCCATAGAATTTTTGTGAATGATGGAAGAGTGGCAACATGCGGTTTTAAGAAAAAATCTATAAACGTGGAGATCTTCTCCGTCAGTGAACCAATACCTGTAATAATGGGCCTATCTGGAGGCTTCTCTTGATTTTTATGGATTTTAGGCAATGTGTAAATAACCGGTATTACAGGATGGTCAACTTTCATGAAATCAAATTCTTTTTTATTTATCTCACCATCCTCAAGCAGACATGTAAGGACATTATGTATTTCTTTTTTGAACATTTCGGTAGGGTTCGATTTCTCTCATAAAAAACAGAGTTCCCCAATTGACGAATAATTTCAGCATCATAATCACTAGAACTGCTCCACCTTTGTCAGCTGGTTTTATAACAAGTGTTGTCTCTACTCAGTTCTTTAAGAGCCTCCCTTTGTTCCTTAGTCAAATTGTCACGCACCTTATATTCATGTTTTTTGTGGAACACTTGGGATATGTCTCTTTCCACCATACGGCAGAAAGTCTCTAACGAGGCGTTCCTATTTCTAGGGGGTAAAAAAGTAAATTTACCTCGGAAGCTGGTCGTGAGTCTTTGGTCAGCTGAGGGGGCATTGGATGATTGTGGACTGCTGGGGGATGGAGAACTCGCAACAGTCTCTGTGAGAGGATCGCTGTTGAAGAATTGCTTAATGCGCAGAGTTCTGAAAAATTTCTGAAAGTCCGCATAGGCATTGAACTCATTACAGTAGGTGGTGGGCACAAAGGACAGGCCCTTATTAAGAGCTGAGAGGCATGGTGGTGAGAAGGCCTTGCTGGAAAGATTGATCACGTTGAGTGGTTGTGATGTGGTTTTTTTCTATTTAATAAAGTTTATATTTTTGGAGCAAGAGCAGTGTGCAGACCAATCTATTTTTCATATCTGACACGCTTGTCTGGCACCTGCGGATTACCTTTTTGGATGTGCGCACCCACTCTCCAAAACGTTTATGCACTTTGGCGCAGCATTCCGGCGCAGCACTCCAGTATGAAGACTCCATCTACAAACTTTATGCACATACTGTTGTGGGAGGGAAGTGAAACACACAAGACGCCTGCCACGGAGGCTGACCAACACCAACACGCTGAAAACATTCATAAGGTGGAATTTTTCCGGGTTTCTTCAGTGCTGAAGTTTTCCCAAACGCAAGTTCATCAGCTGCAGAGCAGCGCACTTTGGTCGGCGCTTCAGCAGTTAGACATTTGACGTGGGGCCGGTCGCTATCATGGTCAAGTCACTTGATTTCTACATGTTCTCATCCAGTCGGCTTTTTATTCCTGAGAACTTTTCCAAGAAACGGTAGCATCCTGTACGGCACACAAATAGTTCATTTAAGGAATACACACAAGAATTTATGGAAAGAACATGATTTATAATCGAAGGAACAGCGAGTTGGCTTTTTTCATATACATGAATTTTCTTCCTTCGATCCAATTCTTTCTTTACATACAAAATAAATGTCATCAACAATGTTTTAGGAGTTTCTGCGCCCACAATTTTTGTTACTAAAATTTGATAGTCCTTTTGGGTTTCCCCTATCATACAACAAGCATTTTGATTGGCTTATTTCGCACAATGCCATTACATCACGGAACACAAAACCCGGCTCGAATGCGCAGAGGTTGTTGTGTGAGGGACGCGAACCACATACAACATCTACAACAGAGGGGATGTGGACCACTGGTAAAAAACAAGCCCACAACATGAGTGGCCCACTGCCATATTAGCTTAAATACATTCATTTTTTGCCACCAATCATGCCATGGTATGCATGACCATAAACATCTTCTTTGGCTCCATCTGACCCAAGTTCTTACTCACACTTAGTTTCATTAATTTCTGGCTAACTCAGGGTGCTCCATTTTCATTCTGGAGTTCAATGAGGTCCTCTTTCATGAAGTCTGTTGTTAACGTGGCAGCATTTGATAGTTGTTTATGGTGACCTCCAAAATACAGCCATGTAACTCTTCATCTTCCCAGTGAACATCATGCACTTGCATCCAGTTCCTGAGCATTTACAACTGCTCAGTATGTGTAAGATTTGAAATTATGAACCAAACAGCACAAAGTGGTATGTCTAATGATGAACAATTTACATTTTGTACCAGTTGCCTCACTTATGAAAGTCAATTACCTTCAGTCTCTTGAATTGACAGGAATTTCATTTTTTGAGATGGTGAGGGATGACCAAAGTATGCATACATCACCTCGTTTTCACGCTCAGGAGAAACAGGAAGTGATGGAGTGACAACGCAGTTATCATATACCAATATGAATAGAAGTTAAAATGCTGGAAATTTTGAGTTTTGATTCTTTTTTCAAGAATAATTTGGGTGCCAGTAATACTGAAATCACTTTGTGTAAAAATTAAAGGCAAAAGACCGAATGTGCCCAGGGGTCTATTGTACAAATAACTCCCAGATTAAACCCCCCCCGCCCAGCATTGTAATGACCAGCCAAGAACTCTTTGCACATTTCTTCATATTTCTTTGAACACCAAAATCTGTTCATAAATATTTTTGTAATTTTATTGAATATTTTTTCCAATAAAACAGAAAAAGCGCAATGTCTCCAGCATCTATCTATCTATCAGCATCTATATGATGACCGCGAGGACACACGTTGGCTAAGCTACGAAGAAGCACAAACAGATGTGTCATTTAATATTTACATTGCCTTTCACACACTTGGTGCACAAGACGACGCACAGCCGCACACACATAACGGATACCCATGATCCTGGCTTGACTGTACCCAGCTTCCCAATATGCAGCACCCTTGCAGGAGTGCCTGAATGAGATTACAGGGTGCTTGAGACCTCATAGATAATTATGATTATTCCCTTTCTAGGGGTAGAAGGAGGGCTGAGAAGTGCATGGGCTGGTGTCACCAATGGAGTAGGGTCAATTAGATGACCTCACTAAACAGGATGGAGGTCCTGCCCGATGCTGACCAATAACAGAGAAGTTGGGATTTGAGGGGGGGGAGGCAGTTGTAACACCTCCTTGTTCAAATTTCTCTTGATCAATCATACTTTCAAAGGTTACATTTCTCCACTGAATTTCCCAATCTAATAAAATGCAGAAATGCATCGTCCGCAGAATTTAACCAAACAGGCAAAACTTCCACCCTTCTAAAGAGGCCTTCTTGTAACGACCGTGTTGGAGAGGATGGGGTTAATGGCCATGAGATCAATGTTCAGGCTGTAGCAGTTCTCTTCTCTTTGTATGTTGCCATCATCTTCTTTATCTCCGCTATCGCCTTGCCGGGGTTCAGTCCCTGTAAAGAGGGTAAGAGAGAAAGATAAAGAGAGAGACTGGTGAGGAGAAGAGGACCCTGTTTGTTCCTGAGCAGACGCTGCACTGCTGAGTACACAGTTCAGAAGTGGTGCTGGAACACAGCAGCACTACCACCGTTGCCAGAGAAACACAGTTAAAAAAAAAAAAAAAAAAAAAAAAACCTACTTTGGGTTTCTTAATTCAATGGCCAATCATGAAATCACTGAAATAACTCTGAGACCACTGGGAATTAGTGAGTCCTATTTTCTCATATACTCGTATTACAAGAAAATAAAAACAAGTTAAGTCAAAATATCAGATGAAAGTGCTTTTTCAGATGTCCCCATCTTCAGTTTCTGCAGTATAGACAACACTAGCTGGATTGGGAGGGGTTGGGTACCTTGGGGCAAGTCTTGGTACAGTTCATGATGGTGTGGCAGCGGTACAGAGAGAAGGGGTCCTGCAGCTTGGCTAGTCGCTCCTCAGTGTACTCATCACGCGAGTCGATCATCCATCGATAGGCCTGGAAGGAGCAAACACATACCGGCATCATACCACTTTACTCCCCACAGCAAAAGCAATCATCTCAAAATACTGCCATTATGAGAGGTTAATGTTTACCATTAGTCAAGGCTTTCATAGGTTACTGACACCACACACACACACACACCTGCATGAGGACAGCAGGGCCCAAGTATTTGTCTCCGTTCCACCAGTAACTGGGACAGCTGGTGCTGCAGCAAGCACACAGGATACACTCATACAGCCCATCCTGAGAAGGAGTGAAAGAGAGACTGTTGACCTGAAGTGCCAATATACTGCAATCATTTATAATTACTTTACACAAATACCATCCCTCCCATCTCCATAACAGTCATACAATAAGGATAAATATACACTATATATAGCGGTCTCCTTGGACCAGTTCATTTGTGGTGCAATCTATGTTTGCTGTTATTTCTTTTAATTAGTTTGTTCTGGTTTACCTTTATTTTATATATATATATATATATATATATATATATATATATATATATACATACTTTTTTTTTTCCTCATTATTATTTTTTTTCTTTTCTCGTCTTTTATATGTTGTTTTTTTCTGCCGTCCTGTATTTTATCGTTCTCATCTATTTTCAATTAATTATCCTTTATTTTTCCCACAGGATGTACATTAATTATTTTCTTGACTAAGCATTAAAAAGGTCAGGGTGAAGCCGCTCTGTAAGCCCTTTCGGGCTTCAGACCTCACCTGCACATTTTTTTTTTTTTTTTTTTAACTCACTCTTCTAGAGTGATCTGTCTCTTGTAATGTCTTTCACATGTGCAAAAAAAAAAAAAAAACACCATTTCCTAATCTGCATGCCCTTCCCCCTTTCTCATAAATTATGTTCCCAGAGCAATCTGGCATGCCCAACCACAACAGGGCCAGCCATTCGACAGCAATGTAATTTGAAGAAGTTGACATAGTGGCCTTGAAAAAGGAGTGTACCCAGCTTTGCAGGCCAAGGCTCAACCATCGTTTCATAGGTTTGACACATACATAGATGCCTATTCTGTGGTAAATGTGATACTATACCAGTTTCTGCCGGTCTTCCACTGACTGCAGGTACTGTTCTTTGCCTTGCTGCGATTCGTCCTTCTTCTTAAGGTATGGCTCAATGGACTTGTATTGTGCGTAAAAGTTACTCATGTCCTGCGATACACACGGTGAGCATTGAGAAGTTAATAGACTGCTTCCATGTTTTTCATTAGCCGAGATTACACATAATAAAGTCATAATTCTTGTTATAACTCATAACTGGAAGTGAGTTGATACGCACTGGCACCAGGTCCTTGACGACATACATGTGTGGCAGGGGATAGATCTTGGTCACTTTGCTGGTGTTGGTGTCAATCCTGTTCAGACAGGCTAGCGTGTTTCCCCCATTGATGTTCATTGCACAAGACCCACAGATACCTGAAACACCACAATGCTCGATTACATGGCTTATTAGGCATCACAACAGCGCCATTCACCCACACACCTATAGGAAACATGGCTAGCATAGCACATGCTGCACAGTAAACAGATACTACCTGCACTCTACATGCACACAGATCACTTTTTCTACCACTGATCTTTGCATCACCTGCCGCCCATGATGGTTCTCTCAGTCCCTTACCCTCTCTGCAGGATCGTCTGAAGGTCAGCGTGGGGTCAATCTCATTCTTTATCTTGATCAGTGCATCCAGTACCATGGGTCCACAGCTGAGCACAGGAGAGACACAGTTGGATATGGACAGTACAGAAAGATAATGACTAATGGCACAAGTCAAGCACTGTTAAAGGAAAAGTTCACCCAAAAATGAAAATTCACTCATCATCTACTCACCCCAAGGCTAATCGAAAGGTCCATGAATTAATTTCTTCCTCAAAACACTTTTGGAGTTACAAAGAAAAACAGCATTGAAGACAAATCCAAATCAAGTGAAGTCAATGGAGGTCATTTTTTCAAGCCTAAAAGCAACATTTAAAAACCACAAAATGCCTCCATAATGCTCATGCAGCGTAATCCAAGTGTCTGTAAGCCCCAACATTCAAATTTGACTCGTAAAGATGTCTTTTCACAATATTTTTAGCCTTAATGTCCAATGTAGCCACTTAGCTAGGAGCCTTGTTCATTTTCATGGAAGAAGTTTAAAATTCAAGACCTCTAGCAACGGTGGCCAAGGAGGGCAAATAAATGCTGCAACGGCCCTAAAAATCTCCAGTTGGAGAGAGGCGCTGCAGTTTTGAATGTTAGTACTCACTGACTGAACAGTGCATTTTTATGGTCGGCCAACTTAGCGAGGTCAACTTCTTCCGCGAAAATAAACAGCCAAGTGGCTACATTGGACATTTAGGCAAAAAAAATAGTGAAAAGACATCTTAACGAGTCAAATTTGAATGTCAGGGCTTACAGACACTTGGATTACACCGCACTAGCAGTATGGAGGAATTTTGTGGGTTTTAAGTGTTGTTTTTTACGCTTGAAAAAGTGGTCTCCAATGACTTCAATTCATCTGGATTTGTCTTCAATGCTGTTTTTCTTTGTAACTCCACATGTGTTTTGAGGAAGAAAGAAATTCATGGACCCTTCAATTAGCCTTGAGGTGCGTAGATGATGAGAGAGTGAGGATGATGAGAGAGTGAGTGAGCGTAGTGATGAGTTGATCAAAGTAAACTTTTCCTTTAAGGCAAGTTTACTTTGTGATCAACTCTTGATTGGTACAGATTTCCGGTATTGGAAACATCTTATAACAAAGAGCCACTCCTGCAAAATTCATGTATCAATCACTGATAGTTCAAAAGTTATGACTAAATGAAGTCAACATATTGTAACACTCACTTTTGCACAAAATTAGGGGCCACACCTCCTTTCTGAAATCATATCTCAAAAACTAATATGAGTATATGAATATAATAAAAAAATATGAGTCAAAATTTTTTCACATAACTTACTGGGACACAAGAATATTGTGTTCTGTAAATGTGAAGCACATTTGAGGTTGTCAGTCAGAAGGCCTCCGGTGATTTCAAATGAAATCACCAGGGAGATTATTTTTGTAAAAATTCATACATCGTTTTCAAGGAAATCCTACCCCGTAAACCTAAAACTCATGTCACAGTACTGTAATGAATGTGAAGTGATTTATTTGCACAATAATATCAATGAGTGAAAGGTAGACAGGCACTACAAAGTGATAAAAGTCCATTTCGTTGCCTAGATACACCCACAAACCCACATGTACATCCACAATATTCATCTAACCATATTAAAGTTAATCAGGACCAGCAGTTACAGCACAACCCATCACAAGGAACATCAGCCAGCATTTGGAATTGCATTTTGTAACCTGATGTGTAGCCTTGAGTTTGTTTATAAACAGTAATGTAATGTCATCTTGCCTTAGGGGATCAGAGTCTAAAAAAAGAAAGGACTACCCACAGTCAAGCAATATACCAGTCATCACATCACAAAAAAATGTTTTTGTTCAAAAGCTTAATTTCATTGCTATAAAAATCCCATTATTGCCAACAAGAATAGCGATACAATGCAAACTCATGTTGTTATGGTTGATTTTAGCGCCGACTACAAGCGATCCACTTTTGCTGTGATTGGCCGTTTGTTCTACGTACATGCATGGATGCATTTCTTCACTTTCTACGTACATGCATTTCTTCACTTTAAAGGCACTCAGTGTTCCATTACAAGCCTTATTTTCTTGGTGGATTTCTTAAAAATAAATAAAAATAAAACAGTGACTTGCTACTCCAAACAATAACTGTCACTAGTAATAACATACACTAGCGAAAAGCTTTCCTTTTTATTCCACTTTATTATACACAACTTAACTTATGGACTTCTTTGTTTTGATTTCTATGTACGTGTGAGACTACTTTTTTCCCTGTGTATATATCCACTGAATGCGATAAAAGCTCACTCAGTCCAATTCTTTCGGGCCATCACATTTGGTGAATACTCACGCGTTTAGGTTGACCTCATACGTCTGCATGCGCGGCTTGTCTCCGATTCGGTCGGGGTCCCAGCGGTACACCTGGAACTTCTTAATTCTGGGCTCGGCGGCTGGGGCGGCCGCAGTTTGAGCACACCTCACAGCCTTGAGGAGGGAACCCGTTTGTTAATCAATCGAACACACTGCACATTCTCTCGAGTCTTCTTTAGCAGGCCCAGTAGAAACTCTTACCGAAACGAGGCTATCTGAGACACTGTCATGTTGCAGAAATGAGATACAGCTCGGGGTTTCATATTTAAAAACTTAAATAGCACTACATCACATAATAATAAATTGTATAATAACAGCACGCATCTAAACAAATTCTTCTCACGCTCATACATAGTTGTATGTAACAAAATCGCAAAGCATCATAACACAACGCTTTAGAGAACCAGCGAAAAACAGAAAATGAATAGGCAAAATTACATTGCTATATATAAAACTACACAGACAAAATAAACAAACAAACGAGAAACGGCCCCAAAACGATTTTACTCTAATGAACCAACTTGAACAGCAATGAAGTGTTCAAATACTGAAAGCAGCACATCAAGAGCCCTTCATACGGTATTACCTTACGGCCTCCGCATCGAGTGATACCACCACACCCTCTACTGACCAAACAGCTACCCTACAACAGCAGTGTTACATCACTGAAACAACGAAGGTTACTTAACTGTCCACTATTTAAGGTTAAGATTTTACACAATCGACACAAGTTTATCGCAATTGCATAGGAACTTCACAGTTTTGTGTAATTCAATAACGCCGAATGTAATAAACATTGAATCATCTTTTTTCAATCAAGGCACTACTTTGAACAATTTTGCCAAGACTAATGTTTGTGTAATCGTACGTTTCGGTGTGAGATCCAGCACACCCAAGTTATCTACCAGGAAGGCTGCATCTGAATTCACTGACTCAGAAACAGTACAAGTTCAATCAAAAAGTTACATAAATCTGAAGTGATTCTGCGTGAGAACAGCCACAACACTGGCAGCCATCCACCGATTAAGATATCCAAAGCTAGCCAACGTAGCCAGCAAGAAAGACTAATATAGCAGTTTAGCTAGCAGCCAGCAAACACTCAATGACGAAGACACAAAATCCAATGTCTCATTTCCTAATATTTCAATGTCACCCGCTCCAGTAATCTAACTTTATTCGCAGCCCGTAATATCATGCATTATTTTTCGCATCCCAGTCTTACCACAAGTCCATAAGGAGAGCGCACTGCCACCGAACCTCCTCGGCTCAAGGAGAAACATGCGACCGACATCTTGGGCTTCGTGAATCGAACTGACCCTTTCAGTTTTCCGTAACACTGCAAACCCCACCCGCGGTCCGGACCTTGACGCACGTAAGTGATGTAACTATCACGTGTCTACAGTCATGGTGGCGTTGTGTATCCAATGTAATGTGCTGTGACTGAAAGTGCACAGAGGTTTTAATGTACACAGACACAACCTCTGAGCACAAAAGACCAGGATTCTTCTAGAAATATGGTATTTTTGACTTTATCTCGTTGGATTCGGAGCCGAGGACCGGATCGATATTGGAGGGTTCAAGAAGTTTTGAAGAATGCACGGGTGAGATGAGAGGAGTACACAATGTCAAAATGCCGCTCGTGCGGTTTGGCGTTGTTCATTAGGCTTGAAAACACTGTTATGGAATAACTGAAGGGGTAACAAGGCAGGTAAGAGGACAAGGACGTTAAACTGGCGACGCCAGAGTGGGCCAGTGCTAGCCGGGTACGGACAGACGACCCTTTCTCTTATTTTGTCTGATGTTCTCTTTGCCATTGCATCTCAATCTCCTGTCACCGCGTGATTTCTGTCTTCTTGTTCAAAATTACCGCAGCACTTTCGGGGAAGGAAGAATCGATGTTTTTCCCTGGCCGTGAGGGCGGTTCGCAGGGCGTTTGTCTACTCCACCAAAGCACGCAAGGCGAAACGCTTCTACATGCGACAGGTAACGTCATCAAATTCTCAATGGTTCCAGTGAATAACTTAACGACATATATTTGATAAATTTGGAAATTCATTCGTTTGAATTATTCGAATTGAGTCATTGATAATCATATATTTGGAAGATGGGTCGGTCTGTCCCATAGACTCAGATTTTATTTAAATGGAAAATACTTTTTTTATTTTTTTACTCATTGGGGTAATTTGATCATCTGACCACAAGTGTAAAAATATCCAAGGTTTGCAGATCTAAGGGCTTGGTTGAAGTGAATAAACAGGGCCACACACTGCTGAACATTTTTACTGATACAACATTCTTGGGTACTAATACAACCTCAGTTCTGAAAAAAGTTGGCGCATGCATGGAAAATGCAAATAAAATCAATTTGAGAAATCCATCCACCCTTTACTGTATTGAAAATACTGCTACAGTACATTTTGTGATGTTTTGACTTATGAATGTCCTCAAAGCTGAGTTTTTTGGGCAAATTATGAATTTGACTCGGATGCAATCACCGCCTTACATGGATGGTGTGTCAAAGTATTCTAAGTTATTTTAAATGATCTTTGAATAGTATTTTTGGAAGCATTGAAAAACACTTCAAGTATCCCAAATTTGTTTCTTTTGAGTTGTATTTTAATAAATTACTCAAAATACTTGAAACTCAAACATTCTTTCCAAGAAAGTGTTGTAAGTGCTTCAAAAAAAAAAATCTTTTTGTTTTGGCTTATCAATTTGCTACTACTTCAAATAAAAAAAAAACTGCAATTTCCAATATAAGTATAAATTTGATAACTTTTGACAATGGTTTCAATGTGAGGTTTAATCTCTTCCTGTCTTGGCTCCAGTAAATCAGAACTTGCTGTTTTTCTTAGGGCATGGAGATGTATTTGCTATTCACTAGCATTAATAATTTATCTTTTGCAGCTGTGGATTTCCCGCATCGCTGCTGCCTCCAGAGAACATGGTACAAGGTATCCTGCCCTCATCCACAACCTAGTGAAGGCAAGTACTTCTTATTAAGGTGCTAAATACAAAAGTAACTGAAGGAGAATGTGTTAGATTCAACCCAGAATCAGGGAAGCATTTACAACAACATTGATGTACTTCCCAAAAAATAATTATTTTTTTCTGTGAAGTACCAAGACGCATACTAAAGCTACCCATTTTTATAGCTGACTGCCAATCACTGTTTGTTCTCAAAAAATGCTGATCTGATAAAATGTAAAAAAAAAAAATTAAAATAAAAATTTCACGTTGTCCTACTCTGTTATGCGTTCACTGTTTATATATACTGAGAGGCATTAAAAACGCAAAGTGGTTTTTATCGTCTAATTTGAAAACTGATCGTTTTTCCTTTTGCTGATTGACATGATGACCATCGGGTATGGTAAGCATTGCTAAATGTCAAGTGTCTGGGTTCGGATCCTTTCTTGGTTTAACACCTCATTATGATTATCTAAATGCAGCACAGTTCCCTGGATCATGGTCGTGAATCACATTGGGAGAAATCATTTTGCATATGAAAAGTTGAAGATCAGGGCCAATAAAAACACACACAAACAAAGTCACATCATTCCCACTTCAAATGCCACAACCAAATGAATCTCGGAAGAATCAAATGAATTTTGAATGTTGAATGATGGCCAGTCTCAAAGAAAAGATTCTGGACGCATTAATGTCCATTAAATGACTGTATCCAGACTGCAGGGATGACACAGAATGACCAGATGTGTCAGCTGTCGTCCCCGACAAAGTGCGTCATCTGTGACGCCACAAAAACGCATTCCATAAAACGTCTTCTGCCATTTCAGATAATGCATAAGAACTGCTGAATTGACTGCCAAAGTAAGGATAACAGTGAGGGCAAGTCTCACTACCAAATGCACAGTCTCCCGAGACCGTGTTTTGCAGCTACGAAAGAAACCATTTACCACTACTTAAAACAGTTTATGTTATTGTGCGTTTTTAATGCCTCTTAGTATATGAGTTTATGTTTGTGTGTGTGTGTGTGTGTGTGTGCTGCACACAAAGATAGGAAGACATAATCTTGGCAAGTGTAAAGGCAATGCTGAATCTGAATGCTTTGCATCCATTTTTTGACAACTTCAGCCAGCATTATAGGTCAAGTGACAATACTGTGAGGTCAGTCAGCATAATGAAATTACAGAAGTTCAAGGGCAATAATTTGAACACAATTTGCTTCATATATTTGACCTGCCTCAGAATTATTGCCCTTCAACAGTGTTTCAAAGTGCAAATAATTGTGGACGTCTCTGCATTTGCTGATCGTTGCCTTAAAAGGAAAGGAGGACTGCTGGATCTTGCATCTTTTTCTCATTTCGGTGAAACAATGATTTGAGTTGCTGATCTGCTGCTTGTTCTAACTGATTTGTCTCATGTTTGATTCTCTGTCTGCCCTTTTCTTATGCAGAGCGACGTGCAACTGAACAGACGAATTCTAAGCGACCTGGCTATAACTGAGCCACGCACTTTCCTCTCTCTGGCTGTGCTGGCCAGGGCACGACGGGATGAGGGACTTCGAGCAGCACTCGGTGATGCCAGTGAACCACCCGGTGTATTTTCTCGCATTGTCCACCATCACTAATCCCGTCAGCCTGGCCGCTGATTTGGTGCAGTTGCGTACCTATTGTCTTTTAGCTGACCACAGTGTGGGCCCACCTCATTGGCTAGCTGTACTGACCTCCCCCTGCCACTCTCATTGGCCTGTAACACATGGCTCTTGTGCAGATTTGTCACCACTGGGTAAAGTGAGGAGGTTTCAAAATTTGCCTGCTTTTGTGCACTGAGTTACTTCGGGCTTCCAGTCTGATGGTGTACCCAGAATGTTTTTAATCATCTGGTAACAAACGGTAATATTCCAGTTAATATGCTGCTGGTAAATGGGCAGATTGTTTGAGACATTTGACTTCATCTGTGATGTCAAATTTTTTTTGAAATTTTTGATACTCTGTTTTCTTTTAGTGGTAAACAAATGTGTACTTGGTTTCCGTGCAAATGTCAAGGATGTTCTTGCCATTAATAAATTTTGGTTTGTTATCACATTGTTTTTTGTTATTTGATCAATCACATCACATTCTTAGTAATAAAAATATTTTTTGAATTGTGGAAAAACTGAAACTGGCCTGTTTTAATTGAGATATTGTTTGAGATGAGTTCTGTTTGTGTGCATTTTTTGAGTATTTGCAAGCTCTTCAGTTGTAATAAATGCTCTAATTGTGCTCACAATTGTAAATAAGGTGTACCTTGGTTTCTTGGCAACCTGGGTTACCTAACCTGGGTTTCTAATTCTTTTCAGATAATTTGAATTTAATCTTGGAGTACCGAATGTATGTCTCAAAATTAATTTATGTGATAGTCTTCAAGTTTCCGGGTGGATTCTGCAGTTTGGTGGTGGTTGTAGAGAATCCTGCCAACCCCTTCCCCTCCCAATGCTGTGAAAGTACCTGACAATCAGGGACTTCACCTGAGATTTATGGAGTAGGGTGCTAAGCCTCTACCAGGGGAAGATCTGGTCTTGCAAGTTCTCCCCTAGCAATCATCATTAAACTAATGATGTACACTCATTTTGAAATTCAACCCAAACAAGGATAATATGTGTTTTAATTGTATAGTCATAATAATGGTGACAAACACAGAGTCGAAGTGCTTTAGAACCTACTGCAGTACTTAGTGATTTGTTGCAGCACTACACCTTTTTCACTGCATTCAACACTTATGGTGATAGGGTTCCAGGGAGCGAGATGCCAAGCGAATCAATGCCTTAGCTACTAATGCTATGCTTTAGTATTATTTATTTAGTATTATTATTATTATTTAGTATGCTTTAGTCCAGTGCTTGGTCGTTATAATCGTGATTGACGCTATGCGTCCATAAACAAATGAAAGCACATAATACACGTATATCAAAGTGACCATCTGGCAATGGAATCACACCAGCCACTCTTCATACCTCACTACGTTTGGTGCCCTTGCTCAGACTCCACTTACCTTTCAACTTGGCCTTCATTTTGATCTCAACTACAAACCAGTGAAGTTTTGTGACTGCATCTTGCACTTGTGTGATGCTATTGTGATGACAAAATCTGATCACGGACAGGCAGACGCATCAACCCCTGGCAAGGTTCCCAAAACCGGCTCTGTGGTAGTACCTGCTACAATAGGTGTCTACTGGACCACATTTTGCCGTCATGATCCACGCAAACGCACACTGACAACATAATACCAAACGATACTGTCGCGGCTGGTAAAAATAAATCATGGGGCATGTCATATTCTGCGCTTTTTCTGTAAACCCTCTTGACCTCATGGCCATCGCACATGATGTAACTCACGATTTAATCTGGCAAGACCAGCGTGAAACGAGTACAGTGGTCATGTAGAAAACTTCAACATTTTTTATTCCTGTCCGGCCACCATACTTCAGTAGTAGGCGCGGTTATATTTAATATTCAGACTTATAAACCAATAGGGAGCCATATACTTCTTGCAATAGCCAATCAAGTAGAATTTGAGTTTGAGGGTAAAGGTTGCCGAATCGCACAAGCGCAGATGGTGGAAACGTGACACGAGTGTAGCGGCAGCGGTGTGTGCAAGAAATCTTCCTAGTCAGATTGCAGCCAAGTGCCATCGCCAAACCCGACTGACATAGTCTAAACTGTCACAACATGTCCTGGCTGTTCGGCTTGAATAAGGGGCAATCCGAGGTCCCTCCTGGTGCTCCAGTCCCACCACCTCCCCCTCCGCCGGCTGGTAGTTCGGGAGGAAGCGGTGGGGATAAACCCAAGGACAAATGGAGTAACTTCGATCCGACCGGGCTTGAGCGAGCGGCCCAAGCGGCGAAGGAACTGGACAAATCTCGTAAGTGACGAATTAAAACCTGCCTGAACTATGCTGAGGAAACATACCGAGAGAGTGAAATGGGTGTCCTATCAGTGTGTGCTGCCGATGGAGATGTAGTGCTTTTCGGTTTTTCACATGCACAGACCCACCATCTTGGGCCAGGGTTAAGTAGGGTTGTGGTTGAGGTTAGCTACCCATTCGCGTTACCGTAGCATTTCCGTACAAAGTAGCATGAGTTGTCACAACACTGAGTCTGGGTATGGATGCTGCACTTCGTAGGTGACATTAGACAGTCTCACGTGAGAGAGTTTAATCGGAGAAGGTGATGGGAATGTAATAGAGCGTAGGAGCTGCTATAATAGCTAGATCAAGAACTCATTCATTCATTTTATGACGTTCCGATACATTTTCTACTTTGGCATTGCTGTTTCGCTGGTCAGCCTAAGCACATGAGTGATGTTGGGACAATATGACAGGTTATTCAAGGTGAAAGGTTCAAAGGTCATCCCAGAACACTCCGTTGTCACCAGCTAACCAGAGCAATTTGGTTTGATACAAGTTTTGGCGGCATAAAATTAATGTTAGAATTATGTGGCACCATCAGGTTGAATTTGTAAGCTTATCGGTTTGTGGGTTAAATCGTTTATTCGTGAGTATGGCATATAACTCCATCTCTTGTTTTAACGCCATTAAACATATGGGTCCGTCAAATGTAAGTGCTTTACTCAGGTCTGTGAAACTTCAGGCCTATATTAAATTCTCGTTGAGATCCAAGGGTTTCCGAAGATCCCAAATATGACTTGCTGAATTACAGGGAAATGTGTAAAATGATGTACAATACCTAGATATTTTTCATTTTGTGTGATGCTGTGTCCATAAAAACATAGCGTCCTTGGTTTAAATATTTCACTTGATATTGGTGTGAAGTTGCCTCAGTGATGCATTGCAACCAGCAGACACATAATATGACATTTTCCAACAAAATGAAAAAATGCCTTTCTGACTTTGAACCTACTTAAGTGGATACTTAAGTAAAAAGATGGTGTATAAGGGGATTTTTACCACCTTTCTTAGCTAACTAGTTGGCTGATGTTCTAATGCAGGCCATGCAAAGGAAGCATTGGAGCTGGCGCGAATGCAGGAGCAGTCTCTGCAGATGGAGCATCAGAGTAAAATCAAGGTTGGGGTGCTAAAACATCTTTGCAGTCAGAATCGGTCTCTCTTGTGCTTTGAAAACATGTTATATGCTTCTGTGTGTTTACCAGTTAATAGCCACGCTGTCCCTTGCCGTGAACATTCTTTCTGGGCCACAGTTGATCTTGTCACAGAATTCAGATTTAAGCAATGTTTCTGATTTGTATGGTACACTTGTTCAGGGCTGTCTTGTGACTCTTATTCAGGGTCTCAGGCTAACCTTGGTATGTTTTTTTTTAATCCAGTTTGCACATACTCCAACTTCTTATTCCCTGGCTGGATGTAATCATAAGCAGTTACGTTCTGCTGTTTATTTTTCTGATGACTCCACTTAATGTGGATTGTTGGCTTATGAAATGAATGTTCTGTCTCCAAAGTGTGGTTGGATTTGGATAAACAATGGGATAGCAAATTGTGTGCATGTTGATGTTGTGCAGTATCCAGCATCAAAGGGAATATATCAGTCCTGTGACCTGCAAGCCTGTCTTAATGCACTTTTTTTTTTTTTTTTTTTTTTTACCACCTTACTCTATAAACTCTTCCTGTAATCACCCCCAGGAATACGAGGCTGCTGTAGAGCAGCTGAAAGGTGACCAAATCCGCATCCAGGCTGAGGAACGGAGGAAAACTCTCACAGAGGAGACCAAGCAACATCAATCGGTGTGGTATCACTGGAGTTACACTTACTGTACTCTGCTTACTGCATGCCTTGTCCTTCGTGATGCTTCTTTGACCAGGTAGTGAGAACTAATGATTATTTCACTCTGTCATCCCTAGAGGGCAAAGTACCAAGACCAGCTCGCCAGACAGAGATACGAGGATCAACTAAGGCAGCAGGTTAGTTATGTACCGAGTGAGAACAATCAGAATGATAACAGTTTAGCGAGTGAAGCCTTTTAATCTGGGAATTGACAGTATGAATTCTGAGCTGGTCCAGTTTTCATTAAAATTATGATGCGATGCTTCCCCGTCCAGCTCTGCCTGATGGCTCTTTCCTGTATCTGTAGCAACTCCTGAACGAGGAAAACCTGCGCAAACAAGAGGAGTCCGTTTTGAAGCAGGAGGCTATGAGGAAAGGTACAGTCACACTGACATCATTTTTCTCTACTGGTGCATTTTATGAAATTGTACATCTTTTGCTAGGTATTCTGAACTGTATCGCTATTCAAAACTGAATTTTGATCATGGTTTATTGTAAGTTCTGACGGGTTGATTTTGGTCAGTTGAAGTATAGCAGCATGTTGAATATGATGTTTTTTGGCTCCTTGTGCTATGACTATGGCTTAATCAATTTTAAGCAAATGTTGCTCTTAATAGTTTCTGGCTGTACATTTTTTGCTCTAATTTTATCATGAAGCTGTTTAATGCTTCCTCAGCATTGTTATCCCCTCGGCATATAATGCAGGGGGATATAGTCATCTGTATGTCCGTCTGTCCATCTGTAATCATTTTGTTTCCGGAGCAGAACTTGAATACTGTTCAATATTTTTTAACAAAACTTGCTGTGCATTTTAATCAGGTCCTTGACTGGAGCATTTTGATAATTTGGGATATCTGAAATATTTTACTTTTTCCGTGATTAGTGAAATTAAGAGTTTGTGGGGGCTGGGATGATATGTCATCTTCTGATGACTCTTGTTGTTGTCCTCCAGAGAGCTCTGTCCCTGAGGTACATTCGCTTGGGGTCACACACCTCGGGTGGAGAAGCGTCCCTTTGTATATGCTGGTTTTAGTATTCGTCCGACCATTTTTGAACGTGATTGCAAAATTACCGGTTCAGTTTTGGAAAATATCTTGTGCAATGGCAGAACAGTCTGGCGCTTTCTGGATAGGATGTTAATTACCCAAACCGGCCACATGGTGGTACTATAACCAGAAAAATAGTGTCATTCGGAACTCCCAGCGAAAACATCAGCCAATTTTAAAACGGACATCCTAAATTGCTTTATGGCCTTGTGGTTTAATATGGAATTCAAGGAGACAAAATAAAACGGTACGCTATTGGGGGGCTATATGAGGCGCTATTACCTGAAAATTCCCATGTCTTCGAAACTATCAATTTTAGTAGGAAAAATTTTGGGTCAGCTTTGAATGAGTTTGGGAAGAGGCTAAAATGTTGGTACCTCTCAGATCTTGTATGGCACTAGTAAGCCTCTGTTTACCCGCTAACTCCGGCTTTCATCTGCCCCTTAGCAACCATCGAGCACGAGATGGAGCTGCGGCACAAGAACGAGCTGCTGCGCGTGGAGGCGGAGGCGAAGGCTCGCGCCCGCACTGAGCGGGAGAACGCTGACATCATCCGCGAGCAGATCCGCCTGAAGGCCGCTGAGCACCGGCAGACTGTGCTGGAGACGATCCGGTGAGTGGGGGGGCGAGTAGGAGGACAAGCACACAGTGTGAGGTATGAGGAAGTGGGCAGTGGGCTGGTGCTGTGATGGTGAGGCTGAATGTATTTCTGTGCATCTGTGAGAAAGATGCAGCCTAATGTATTCACTCATTCCCAATGGCTTCATTAATAAACCATCTGTGGAAAGTGCCATTTATAGGGTCACCCTTGTGTCCCTTTGTCTGTGCGTACATCCCTCCCACCTGATAGGGATGTTGTCCATCCACTTCTCAAAAACCAAAGAACAAAACCTTCTGTGCTTGCACGTATGTCTTGCAGGGACCCAAAAGGTGTGCTCCTCATAGTTTATACAACTTGGCACACCTAGAGTAAGAATTTTAGCCTACAGTAGTGGGGGCACTAGTACAACAAAATCTCCACCTCCATTGAGCAAGAAAAGCGGTACAAATGACAGCAAGGAAATCTGTTTTACATGGTGCTGCACTGGTATAAATGGATGGCTCTGATTCATGTGATGCACAGAAAGGATGAACTCTGATGTTTTGTTACCCTTCAGGTGAACCTTGTTAGACTTTGCTGCTCAGGCATTTGTGTGGATTAGTCTCAGACTGGGTAATGAGATGCGGTTGGTCTCTCTGTCCTCAGGACTGCAGGGGCTGTGTTTGGAGAGGGGTTTCGGGCCTTTGTGTCAGACTGGGACAAAGTCACTGCCACGGTAAGAGAGCCCTCACTCACACTTGCCCTATACCTTGTTGAGAGCATTTCAATTAAGGGGTCTTCAGGGTAAAAATGTCAATTTTTTTTCTCGAAAATTTCAGTATTTTTGATTTTCGCATGTAAAATAAATAAAGGAAAGCAGTGAGATGCCAGTAAACACCAAGAATCTATGTGTTTCCTCTGCCTCAATTGTTACTTGTGACTTTAGATGCAAATTACTGAAAATCACAATTTTGACTGATTTTCAACCTTGTGGTATTCATAAATTAATTAATATTCATCTGATTGACTTGAAATTTGGACTGAAGTTCTATCTGTTGGAAATCTATGAAATGACTGAGGATTTTCTAGATAGGTGCATCCCTAGGGGGTTAATTTTGAAAATGAAGCAAGTTGATGATGGCGATTTTCATTATGGTTACACAACAGAGCTCATTAAATATTCATAAATGTTCCAAACAAAAAAATCCTATGTCATTTCATAGAACTATCTTAAACCTTTCATATGAGACTAATTTGAGTAAAATCTGACCATGGGTTATTGAAATATTAGTGCCACAAAATATTTTCAGATTTTGTCATTAAAGTGCCGCTTCCATGACAACCATGTAAATATTTTATTAAAATACTACATTTTTTGAGGTTAAAATCATGTTGAGTATGTTTATTTTTTAGTTTTTACATTATTATGGTTATTTCTACACTTTATCCTGAAGACCCCTTAACCTCGTAAAACCAACGGACCCATATAGAGGTCCATCACATACAGCTGGTGTATTCAAACCTGTGGAACTCCAAGCCTATTTAAAATTCTAGTGGAGATCCCAATGTTACCAAAAATCCCAAATATATCCTGTTGAATTACAGTAAAATGTGTATAAAATGATGCACAAGATCTAGATATTTAATGTAATGCTGTGGCCATAAAAAACATGGCATCCTGGGTTTGAATGTTTCTCTCGATATAAGTGTGATGCAGCTTCAGTGAAGCACTGCCACCAGCAGATGCAGAACATGCACAGTTCAGGTCATAAGTTTACATATACTTTAGGCAAATGTGTACTCTTTTATACTCAGTTTTTTACAAATCCTGACATTTAATCTGAGTAAACATTCCCTGTATCAGGTCAAACAGGTTTGCTACTCAATTTTAAATATACACAATGTCAGAATAATAGATTAGAAAATTATTGTAGCCCCCGGACGATATTTGGCAGCTACCATGAATTCATGCTTGTCATCGCCGCCACCGCGTCCTCGTCTGTAGACACTTCCTTGTGGACGCTGTACAGGCTTTAATTTTTGCCCGATTACTTTCATTTTTGGTATGGACAGGTGTTTTACTTCAGTTATGATGCCTATCGATTTTTGGTTTTGAAAATACATCCATGGAAATGCATCCTGCAATGATGTTATTGAACTTAGCAGAAGCCTTTAAAGCCATGTAATTATTTTCTGGAATTATCCAAGCTGTTTAAAGGCACAGTCTACGTAGTGTGTGAACTTTTGACCCTCTGGAATTGTGATACCATGAATTACAAGTGAAATAATCTGTCTGTACTCGATTGTTCGAAAAATTACTTGTTATGCACCAAGTAGATGTCCTATCCGACTTGCTGAAACGTTATCTTGTTAACATGAAATAAGTGGAGTGATTTAAAAAAAAAAAAAAAAAAAAAAAAAAAAAGGTTTAATGACTTCAACCTAACTATATGTAAAACTTTTTAAAATGTTTTTTTTCTTTTAATCTGCTTAAGGGAAAATTTAAGTGGAAAACGTCTGCCTGAGTCGAAAGGGTTAAAGGAGAAGTTGTCCCAAAAATCTTATCAAGGCTGGTTTTCACTTATTCAGAGAAATATCGGTCCATCCATTATAGACCCACTGAATCAGGATGAGGTGCAGTGGATGTCTTGAAAACTTGTTTGATCTTAGTGGAACTTTGTGGATGGATAGATATTACCTGGGTAGATGGAAACTTGTTTCATTTTTGATTTAAAACTGCTCCTTTTAACTGATTATTTTCTTGGGTTACTTTTACCATAATCTTGATGCCCCATCGGGTTTGGAGGTTCCTATAACAACATGCGCTCTGCCCGCCTATTCGCAGGTCGCTGG
Organism: Gymnothorax javanicus; assembly: GCA_029692085.1. Classification (NCBI taxonomy): domain Eukaryota; kingdom Metazoa; phylum Chordata; class Actinopteri; order Anguilliformes; family Muraenidae; genus Gymnothorax; species Gymnothorax javanicus. Next base: position 80,729,537 of record CM056202.1, read on the forward strand.
GCTGACCCTGCTGGCCGTAGGCGTGTACTCTGCACGTAACGCCACAGCTGTGGCCGGGCGATATATCGAAGCCAGGCTGGGAAAGCCGTCGCTGGTCAGGGAGACGTCCAGGATCACCCTGGCCGAGGGAATCAAGCACCCAATCAAGGTGGGAGTGCGTTTGGTCCCCAGTCCAGCCGAGGACCTGTACTGATCCCACAAAATGCACTGTGCTGGTACTTTGGTGATGCTATGTAATAGGAGGGCTTTATTATGCAATAATTCCCATGTAGTTTGCACAGTGTGTTCAAACACCATTAAAGTCTCTGCATCACTCGCATTCATTGTTTTCAAATTTAAATTGCTGGAAATTTGAGCTTAAAAGCTAAAAATATTTACGGACTGCACGGCACTAATGATGTATGTGGCATGAGACCCTGAAACACGGGAAGGAATGCGTCCTCCAGTTTGAATGATTTTAGCACCCCTCAGCTAAGGATGTGTTGAATGCTGGCAATTACCTGCTTTTCCTTTGCCTTTCAGATGGCAAAGCGCCTGACCAGCAAACCGCAGGATGCCCTGGAGGGAGTGGTGCTCAGTGTGAGTTTCTCTTTCACAGAAAACTTTGCTTTTTTCGCAGTATCAGAACAGCCTCCTCTGTAGATGCATGGTTTGTGATCTAAATTGTATCTCTGTGCACCAGACACTACGCACCCACTTGGACTCAGAGCACCGTACAGACAACAACAGAACTATGCAATATCACAATACTACAATTCTTAGTTGCCTTTTACAAGTAGTAATCTAATATTATATGTAGTCCAGAGATTAGAGTTGCACACTGGGGAGTGGATCAATACCACAGGACTGCAGTTTATGGATTACAAATGTCTCCTTGCGAATATAATCTTTGTAAAATGCCATTATTGATATCTGTTACTTGTTTCTTTGTCTTATTCTCAATATGTAGCCATCTTTTGAGGAGCGTGTGCGTGACATCGCCATAGCAACCCGGAACACTCGGCAGAACCGTGGGCTTTACCGGAACATCCTGATGTATGGCCCGCCTGGGACTGGCAAGACCCTCTTTGCTAAGGTGGGCTTCGTGTATGGCATCCATTTTGTTCCGCCATTGAAATATGACATGACCAACATTTTTGGGCAAAAAAATATTAAAAATGGTGGTATGAGTTGCAGTGAGAATATGACAATATATATACTTTTTTAGTGAAGTCAATCAGTCTAGAGCAGCCTCCCATTTTGTAGAGATTTTGAAGGTTAGTGATTGCAAAACAATCATCTCTGGTGATAGAACAGGTAGGATTTTGCAAAGATTACTCCTGAAAGGGTTCACATGATGCTGACTGAATTTTTATGGGAAACTTGAATCAAGCATGAAACCATAGTTCGTAACTGAACCATGCTTCCTTTATTCTCTATGTTTTATGTGTGGCCTTGTTTTAATATGTTCCATGAACTGCTTTCCTTGCTTTGAAGTGTTTCATATGTGCTGTGTCTTAATATGCCTTGTGTGTTGATTGTATTGTCATTCTCCTGCCCAGGGACTGCAGTTAAAAATTAGCCAAGATGGCTGAAATGGCATATTTACAGAAATGTTATTAATATGCACTGTCCCTGTAACTTTAAACTAACTGGCTAAATAAATACATCAATAAATAAATTAATTAAAAACTAGAGGATCTTGAACTGCACATATCACTGAGCCAGTGTTTGCTTGGACATGTCTGATTTGTTTGAATGTACCACTAGGTGGGTAATTGTCCTTGAAAATTCACTAAAGTCCAGTTGGAGATTTTTTTTTTTTTTTTTTTTCAGACTTGAACTGATGAAGGTTGCTACTGATAGCTAGCTATAGCTGCATTTTGTTTGTTTTTACATTGTTTGGTTTGAGAAAATATCATATAATGGTACATGACCCTAGTGAATTTGTATGCGCATTTTGATGGTTTTTGAAAGTTACTCCTGGAATTTCTTGTGTTTGCGATGAATGTGATTTTTTGTGTTGAGCAGAAGCTTGCAGTGCACTCTGGGATGGATTACGCAATCATGACGGGAGGAGATGTCGCGCCCATGGGACGTGATGGTGTGACTGCTATGCACAAGGTCTTTGACTGGGCCAACACCAGTCGTCGCGGGTAACCCCCTTGCCCCTGGCACAGAAATATACCTCAATTTAGTGGTCATCAACCCTGTTGCTGAACATCTACCATCTTTTGTGGAGTCTGATGTCCCAGTTTAAAGCAATATTTGCCCAAATTTGATTAAGGGCAATTTTGATCACATGCAGTCGCCAACATGCACAAAACATTTTGCAACTGACTCACCAAGGTTCCGTACCTCCCTGATGAAGCCCTATATTAAGCCCTATATTCAGAGTTGTGAAAATATTGCTTTAAGATGATGAATGAAAACCTACAACATGGTAGATCTTCAGGAGTATTGTCAGTGTTGTTTTATCGCATTTCCACAAAGACAAAATTCGCCTTTGGACAAAAGGGGTTGCTGGATAAAGGAGTGATATTGATAAAAAATGATCTCCTGATATTTTCTGGGATTTTTCTGATAACGATAATGAGATTATATTTTGCGTTCTTCAAAAAACTTTGTGAAAGCCTGACCTTGTGCAAGTTTGCTTTCATTTATTTTATATTACTTATTGCCTACTAGTGTCAGTAATGGACACAACATATACTGGACAAAGAAAGTTAGGGATCACTCTGATTTTTAATATTGAAATATGATATGGAACATAATTTGAACTATCAAATAATTCAAATTCGAAAATTGGGGTGATCCCTAATTTTCTTTGTCCAGTATATTAACGGAAATCGGCCCATATTTACTTACTTAAAAGCAATTAATTTAAGAGAAAACAATAGTGTAGGTAGCGGTCATCGTCCCATTCCCCCCAAGATGCCAAAAACAAAATGATAAAGCTGAATAATATTTCACGTCAAAACCTTATTTTCTTGAGAGTATATCGACGAAGCTATACATGACAGCTAGACTTTATATTATACTGAAAATATTGGTAATCACTCCCATGAGTCTCATCTCAGAAATGGTTCATTTGGAATTTTCTGCCCGCTAATGTGTATTCTGTCTTTCAAACATTAGGTCGCTTATTCTGCGTTTATAGTGTAGTTTCGAGGGTAGCCGAGAAGCCAGAAGGTTTGATCATTGGCATTTGCTTGCTGTTCATTTAACACATTGTTTTCCTTCTGTATTAGACAAGTTTGCTAACTTGGCAAGTGGGACAAATGCATTCATATTTTACGCCGTGTGCTCTGTGAATATCTGTAAATTGTATTTACTGGCTTTATTGCGAAGAAATGTGTCCATGGCCTCTACTTTGATGAAGCGGGAGCTAGCTGATGTAAGTGTTAATATCCTCAGTCAAACGCGCAGAATGGACACACCCTCTGCCAAAGGTGTCTTAGGCTGTGTCCGAAATCACTCACTACTCACTATATAGTGCACTATATAGTGGGTTCGCCATTTTATACAGCTGTCCGAATCATTAATAAAAATTATCATCCTCTTTATAGTGAACTCATTACATCCCACAATCCGCCGCGAAATGTTGTGACCAACCGATGGTCACTAACCCAGCAATACGTCCCATCATTCCTTGCACACAAACTGAAGAGTAATTAATTGTGCGACCACAATGACGTCATTAACTGCCCATGAGCTCACTATATAGTCGCCTACATATGAGTCCCCTTGTAGTGAATAGGGAATAGTGAATGACTGTGATTTTGGACACAGCTCTAAACAAATTTTGCTGGCCACGGAAGTCCAGACTCTATTAGCACACAAGAGACTAGCCAATCATCTATAAGGTCTCCTTACCATAATTAGTTGCAAGTTGGCCTATCATGACTGTCATTGACAGAATAAAAAAAATACCCGCATAATGATTTGTCAGCCTGTATTTTTTTAAGATGAGGAAATGCATCATACAATATACTAAGGGGAAACGGATCCTAGAGAGTCGCGGATCACTTGGTCTTGGACAGACGGTATTTTCAGAAGTATGTCATTAAAACTGCCATTTTAGGTCTTAACCCATTAAGACCTGATGCGACGTCTGCGTCGCACTCGCTTTAAAAATGGAAGGGACATGAATATCATATATATATATATATATATATATAAATAAATAATTTTTAAGAAATGTGAATGAAGTGCATCATGAGGTGCCCTAGGTCTTAATAGGTTAAATAAAAGTTCTGTATTCTGTGAACGAGCTAATGCCAAACTATTTGACATGGATTTTCTGTCGCTGTTTTTTATGTTTCATAGAATGGGTGGTATGAAATTACGTGACCTGACAGGCGCAAAGGAAAATGGTTTTTTCTGGTTCATGAAAAAGTATGCATTTTTTAAAACTGCAATTAATCAGTCTATCAGAATGTTTTGAACCTCTGTTGTAACGCAAACAGCGAGATTTGTTTCATTCTGTTGTGTAGTAATTCAGCTTGTAGTGGATCACTTGTGTGAAATGTTGTCGCGTATGTAGGACAGTGTGCGTAAACATAATTGTACATGTGCGTTCACTGGAGGTGTGCTCAATGTCGACATTATGTTCAATGATTACTTGAGAACTTATTGTTGATTCCAATTCAATTGGCTCATTAAATATAATCAAGCAACCTTCAAACCATAGTACATGTACAGAAAATTGTTCCCCACCAGTAGTTATAAACAAAGCGCAATGCACTCATGTTGGGTGGAAATTAATGATAAATTTCTCTCTAGTCGACCCTTAATTTAGTCAGAAGGAGTTCCATGCATTGTTGTTTTTTTTTTTGGCTATTTTCATTCGCTTTTGCTGTTAAGTATTCTCATCGAATTTTGTTGGCATAAATGGTACCAAACACGATGTGGTCTGTTGTTTGTATCAATAATAATTTCTAAAATCGTAAATATGTAAGATATTTTCATGCGGCCCATTCTCGACGAGTTGTGTAGTGATGGAATTTGCGGCCAGATACAGTGACCCAATAACACTAAGTTCGATCCACTACGGCTTAAAGAAGCCGTGTCAGGATTACTGCACGTTCTCAAAACTTGCATCCCATGCAAGTGAATCTGCTTGACGGCAAGTCATAACCTGATTCCATCCTAGCCAATCCGCCTTCATTTCGCATTTTATTTATATATTTTTATTACTGCAGCATTATGTTTTTTTTATATTAAGGAGCTTTCTATAGAAATTCGAGGATTCAATGCATATTTTGGACTTAAGCCTAGGGATACGAAGAATGTAAGCTGGTTGCCATTGCCAATAATCATAGAGGAAGGAAAAATACCTTCTAGATTTTGACTTGTAGTTGAATGGATTTTCTCCTTTCAAAGTTATGAGTATGCGCAGAAATTGTGACATTGCTTCTTTAGACGGTAGCATGACCGAAAACTACTTACCATGTGGGTTCGAAAGACTGCTCACTATGTGTTTGGTATCACTGCAGAGAAGCAGAAAACTCTTTTTAGATGACACAAATTTTGTCATTGAGTTCTCAATAAATTTTGTGCTTTCGGCGTTGAATCAGAAATTGGTCCGCTACTCCTAAAGACACTGTACCATAATGGAAATCTAATAATGAAATGCAGTTTGGTGAACGACTGATTGAACTCTCTAATACCACATTCATATCTACACACCCGATCGCAATCCGGTGCTGCTGCGGATCGGCACTCCCGCTTAAACCCATTCATATCAACCTGAAAACACCGTATAAAAGTCATAAAATGTCCGCATCAAATCGGCGAGACCCATTCATATCGAAATCTCGCCACCCTATTAGTCGTCATGGTATCGTTTTCTTAAACCGAAGCCTTGGCGTGGGCCCGAAATTCCCTTCGCGTGCTCGCGCGCGATGCATTATGGGCATTGGTATAAAAAAAATATATAAATATATAAAACCGATACGTTCATTAATCAGACTGAGGGCCAATGACGCTGATCAGCAGTACACACACTTCCTGGACACCTGCGCCTTCGTTTGGGGCATGAGCGGAAAACTGTTCAACGAACGCTGACCATTTCCGCTCTGCTTGAGTAAATTTAATGGTTGCTGAGCAGGAGTGCAATTCATATCGCACTTAATCCGGTGCTTCTCCGGTGCTGCCCCGAGCTAAACCACCTCCAGAGGTGGTTTAAATTACGCCGGGGTAAACTACGCCGCAGTAAATTACTCCACCGTAAATCAATTCACATCAAACTTTAACCCGGTGCTGCTCTGGAGCTGCTGCTGTGCTGAAATGGAGTGAACTGTCAATCTGAAAGGGGCTTTAGTCACAAACATTCGGCTTTAATTTCTAATTTGAAAGATATCTTCCAAACCTTTGAATTCTGACTTGAATTGTTATAAAGCAACAAACAATCAAAATTGCTACAAGATGCCGCTAGTAGTGGTCCAAAATATGAATAAATTGCAAAGCTTCCACGCTTTGCATGCAAGATCCACCCCTGCCAAAATTATGTTCTGGCTGCGAGCCTGAATACTCGATAATGTAAATTGGCGTATGGTGAAAACAACAATTAAGACATTACCCTTGACGATTCATATTGCACACCCCTAGTTGCAGGTGAGTAGTTTTTTATTTCTATAATTTCTTCCATGAGTGCATCAGCATTTTGTCTGCAGTCTGCAAGTAGCAGTGATTGCATTTTTATGAATTCGGAGCTAAGTTCTTGCTAAGTTTTTTCATAGGAGGTAAAAAACACATAATAGCCGGTAATTTTGTTACCTGCCTCCCATGTGGGGGCTGTGGGGTGACGAAGCCCCTGGGAGCTCCGAGGTTTTCAGCAGTTTAAATGGCCTTTTGACATGTCTCATGGCACCCTTTTTCATGTTTAGAGAAGTATATTACCATTTTCATACCAAATAGCTGTTTGCATGATGTATGTAATGAATTTACTTCATCTGTGTAATACATATGAGCCAATGAAGTATTATGGTATAGTCCAAGTCATTATTTTTATTTATTGAATCAGTTTTGGTATTTCAGTGAAATGGCCAGTAACATGTACGCGAACAGCCGATAAAAATAACCGGTTACCGGCTCTTACCAAGAACCCTGATACTGTTACAGCGTTATTGGCGAAGGAGGAACCAAAGCACCATGTTTTGAAAAGATGTGAACTAATGCCGAGATCTTTTCTCTGACAGACTACTGCTCTTTGTTGATGAAGCTGATGCATTCCTTCGCAAGAGGGCTACTGTGAGTGTCCTGGACCATCTTAATGCACTCCATGTTAAATTGTGTGTGTGTGTGTGTGTGTGTGTGTGTGTGTGTGGTGTGTATGCCGATGCGTATGCATGTGTTTGTTTGTGTTCGTGGGGGGGACATGTCGTGTAGTGCACGGGATGTGCTTGAGTCTGTGTGTATTCTTTTTGTGTGTATGTGTGTGTTTGTGAAATAAACACTTGGCTGGTGTTGTTTCACAGGAGAAGATCAGTGAGGACCTCCGTGCCACTTTGAATGCATTCCTTTATCGTACAGGGGAGCAGAGCAACAAGTCAGTCCAAATTACCTTCACTCACTATTTCAATTTTAAATCTTGTTTTTTTGCGCTGGTCATGGCCAGTTTGGTGCACAAATCCATTCCCTCAAGCATAGCTCGAGACCTTAGAATTACAGGGTTCTAACTAACATTTACAAAGTTTTGAGGAATTTACTTGCAAAGTTTGGCTGCTCACTTAGGGAACTGGAACTTTGTAATTCTGATCTGAACCCAATTTAACAAATGAATTGAATACCCATACTTAATCATTAGACAGAACTATTTATTACCAATTATGTGTAATAATTCATTCAATTTTGACCAAAGTGTCAGTTAGAACCCTGTAATTCTAAGGATGTGAGCTGTTCTTTATGGAAAATGGCCAAATTCCTTATGCATTTTGTTTTTCTATGCAGTTTTGACTTTTGCAATGCCTTATAAATTGCTTTTAGAATATTTGTAAATAGTAAAGTGTTGTGAAGATGTATTTGTCCCATTCCCAATTTTTCCTCTTTTTTTTCATTTCTGTCACACTTACACTACGGGCCAAAAGTCTGGAAGCAAGATCAAATTAGTACAAAAAAAATCAGTTTCATTGGCATACTTTGCAACAAAATTAACATGATTATTATTTAAAGAGTCGCTTATCAGAATACATTTTTACTCAAATTGTCAGGCCCATATTACTAGGCCCATGGTCCTAGTGCCCGCCGGATTGCCGTTGGCATCCGGTGGGCTGTAAACCATGACATAAAGTGAATAATGCAAACTGTGATTTGTTTTTTACTTTTTCACTGAAGTTGTGACTCTTGCAAATCTTCTCAACCCAAAAACTAAGCCCCTCCTTTCTTTTGTTAACATTTATTCAGCAATAGTCTGGTAACATCAATGTATTCAGTTCCTAATGGTAAATGGAGGAAAATGGTGCATATCAATGAAAGAAAAGTCTAATCATGAGGTAATGCATCCCAAAATCCATAGATTTCATACTGGTTTTTAAGAAAGGCATTGTGAACAGAAACTTGAAGTTGCTTCCAAATTTTTGACCTGTATTGGCCTTGCTTCCAAACTTCTGGCCTGTAGTGTAAATGTTTCAGATCTTCAAACTAATTTTAATGTTGGACAAAGATAACCTGAGTATACACAAAATTCAGTTTTTAAATAATGTCATACATTCAAGAAAAAAGCTATCCAATCCTACCTGGTTGTATGTAAAAAAAAAAAAAAAAAAAAAAAAAAATGGGTTAAGCTTTTTGTTACAAAATCAAATAAATTAAGCTACTTTATTTGATGATTTGGTTCAATTTTAGTACACAAACCCAGGCATGATTACTGTCAGCCCTGTTGAATCTAAACATTGCTTAAATGGAACCTGTCTGGCAGTGTGAAGTAGGTAAAAAGCAGCACATGATGCCACAATTTAATGAAAATTATGAACAGATAAAAAACAAAATGATTCACAGTGGTCAGTTTGGAAAGGGTTACGAAATGGAGAAAACTTTGAATAGTGATGTACCTTCTCAGGAGTCGCTGGCCAACCAAAATTCCTCAAAAGTGCATTGATTACTCATTCATGAGGTCACGAAAGATCCCAGACTTGCATCAAAAGACCTATGGGCCTCACTAGCCTGTCTTAAGGTCAGTGCTGATGATTACACAATAAGAAAGACACTGGGCAAAAATGGCATCCTTGGGAGAGCAGCTTGACAAAAACTACTGCTGACCAAAAAGAACACAGGGGCTCATTTCTCATTAACCGAAAAACATCTTGATCACCCCCAAGAGTTCTGGGATAATATTCTGTGGACTGATGAAATAAAAGTGGAACTCTTTGGAAGACATGGGTGCCATTACATCTGGTGTCAAGCAAACACAGCCCTCCACAATAACAACGCTATACCAACATGGTCAAACACGGTGGTGTTATTGTCTGAGGCTGGTCTCTGGCTGCTTTGCTGCTTTGGGACCTGGACTACTTGCCATAATTGATGGAACCATGAATTCTGCTCTCTACCAGAAAATCCTGAGGGAAAATGTCCAGCCATTAGTTTGCAACCTTAAAATCAAGCACAGTTGGGTCATAGAGCAGGACAATGACCTGAACCACAAGAGCAAGTCCACCTCTGAATGGCTCAAAGGAAACAATTGAAGGTTTTGGAGTGGTCTAGGCCAAGTTCTGATGTGAATCTGATTGAGATGCTGTTGCAAGACCTCAAATGGGCAGTTTGTGCCCAGAAACCTTCTAATGTTGCTGAATTAAAACAATTCTGCAAAGCAGAGTGGGCCAAAATTTCTTGATGGCAAAGTAAAAAAAAAAAAAAAAAAAAAAAAAAAAAAAAAAAGTTATTTGGTTTGGGGAAGCAACTATTTTTGTCATGGGATACTGGTTTTGAATAACTCTTTGCATCAATTGATGAAACGATCATGTAAGAGCTGCATTTTGTGTTTCCTCACCCTATATTAACAATAGTTTCATGATCTGAAATATTTAGATGAGACAAATAAGCAAAAATAGAAGAAATTGGGGAGGGGCAATTACCTTTTTCTACATTTTATATTTTGTGTAGGATTTTGCACCACTGATTATGAAAATTAGACTGTTGGGCATTTTCTGTAAAGATGCATTGCAAACAGAAGCGTATTTTTCCACGATCATGTCAATGTCCAATTTAAGACTCTTCTCACAAAGAGCTTGAAAATCGGGAATGGGAACCCCAAATATGGATTATTGGGTTTTTTAAATGACTGTGACCAGAGAGCTTTGATGTGTTGCTTAAAAAATTAAGTTGGCACTCATAGCGTTCACATGCAATTACCTTGGCCCTTGACGACGGGAGCACAGTGCTGCTTGAAGTAAACTATAAGAGCACAGGAGCTATCACCTCATTGGGAATTCCTGTGCATACATTGCTCTGACTGGTTGCATATCCATTACTCGGGAAAATATTTCCAGAGTCCTTGCAGTGCAAAATTTTGACTTGCCGCTACATAGTGTACTAATCTTTCTTCATTAGCAGCAGCAATAGCTGTAAACAGTTATCCTATTGCAGGGCACAGGGCGAGCAATGGTCTGTATTAAGGAACTGATGGAGCAACAGTATGGCTGGACCATAGGTGCTTTGTTATAGAAGTGCATATGCTGGCAGCCTGTTCATCTCGCTATTGTTTGAGGTAATGGTGTTGCAAGTTACACTTCCCATATGGGTGTTGTAGCATTGGGTCTGCTTTATAATTGACTCCTCAACATTTACTGCTGTCGTTAGTTCCCCCGTAACGCTCCTCTATGTCTTATTGCAACACTCAGCACCTCATTAAAACAAGTCTCAGGTCTGCCCTGCTGTGAATCCGAATACACAATGCATTATTTATGTAACATAGCCATGAAATTGGGTCATTACCACGAGATACTGATAGTATATAGCATAGGACATGGGCACTGGGTTGCATCTTCTCGCCAGCCTGATTATGTGGGAGAATTTAATGCGTGTACCTGCTTGTAAAGTGCCAAAGCCAAGTGTAGAAAATGGCTGTGAGGGTATTGTGTCTGTGTTGAGATAGTAATTCCTGCCCTCCCAGGTTCATGTTGGTGCTCGCCAGTAATCAGCCGGAGCAGTTTGACTGGGCGATAAACGACCGTATCGACGAGATTGTAAACTTCGCGCTGCCCGGTCCGGAGGAGCGGGAGAGGCTGGTGCGGCTGTACTTTGACAGATACGTGCTAGAGCCGGCCACTGGGGGGCGACAGTGAGTTCTCTCCACTGCAGTACAAGCTGGCAAACTGGGCCACACTACATTTCACTCCCTGGGGGACACCCGAGTGGCATTGATGACTAGACGAGGAACTAGGCTGCATTCCCTGGGTCATCCCTGCTGGCGTAACCCACATATTATCCCCTGTCCTGAAATACTGTGAAATCCACTCAAATAATTGGCTCAGTTTTTTCTCTAAATATTCTCCACAGTCTTTTCACATTGAGTTACCTGCACACCTGTATTCATGTTTATTCCTTAGATAAAGCGGACATGTTTAATTTTGTTATCCCAATCACTCAGTGCGATTACAGTATATAAAACAGCCAATGCATAGTGATGTTGACATGCAATAAATTAAACTCTTTCTTTCTTATCAGGTAATACACTGTTTATGGGGTATGAGGTGATGTCGGGTGTTATAATAGGGATTAGGAAGCATTTCATTGGGCTGGATCAAATGCCAATAATGGTGTTTAGAGGAACCATGATGAGCTAGCGAGTGCAGAAAACATTTCCGTGATATGAGATCTATTAGAGTCAAACAAACTATTTTGGCTGCAGTTTTGAGGACAGGGGAGTCAATTTGACTGTGCCTCCACATTTAATGACAATCATAAGTGCAGTGAATTTGAACACGCTTAAAAGGACGTGGATTGGAGGGAAACATGAAATTGACTGGTGTGTTTAGTCAACATCACTCCCATTGGTGCCCGACGATCGCTGGAAGTAAAATGGCATTCTGGGAGGTGGAAGGAAACCTTGTTCGGCATGAAAATGCACGAGTCTTATATTTTCATTATTTTTATGGAAGATGTATTTTAAGACGTTTTCATATCGTTGTTCAAAATCAATGATGATTCTTTGTAGATTTTTGAAATGGGTTTAATGGATAGAAGTTGGCAGACAGTGATGGAAATGATCCTTCTTATACTCTGCTACCCCCTACAGGAGGATGAAGCTGGCGCAGTTTGACTACGGGCAGAAGTGCTCGGAGATCGCCCATCGCATTGAGGGCATGTCGGGGAGAGAGATCTCCAAGCTGGGAGTGGCCTGGCAGGTGGGTCACCAGTTTGATCTTTCATGTCTCTGTGTGTTTATAACTCCTCTTTTTACCTGTCTGCACATCACTCAGTGTGCCTCCCTGAGTCAAGCAGGATGCACTTAAACCGTTAATCCTCCATTGCTCTGCTGTTTGGGGAAAAACGCATTATCATGTATTATTCATATGAAAGGATTGCCTGTCATCTGTGTAAGTGACTGTGAGTGGGAGAAAGTAAAGAGGATGTTGTGTATTTTTTTTTTTTTAGTTTTTTTTTTTTTTTTAATTCGTCTCTTGGCACATTTAAAATTTTTCTTCTGAGATTTGGTCTCGATGAAACGAGTTTGCCGATGTTATGGAATCATAATTGCCGCTGCGTCCATGTCCGTTGCAGATCTTTCACGTCAAAGAGATGACTCAAAAACAATCTTACAGATCCTTTTCAAATTTTTATAACTTTTAGATCTTATCAAGACAGAGAACTGAATTGATTTTGGGCTTTGAATTATTATTAATAATAATACATTTACCAATTCATTTCCTGGAACACCTGAGTTGCAATATCACTTAGAAATTTTGCTCTTTGATTCTTTCAGTCATGCAAGTCGATACTATGGAATCATCATTGCCACCCCGTCGATGTCTGCATCTGCCGTGTCCGCATCCGCTGCAGATCATTTGTGTTAACATGATAACTCAGAACTATTGTATAGATCCTTTTCAAATTTTATTTTCCTTTTCAGGGATCTTGTTAAGACCCGGCATCCGGTTATTTTTACTGGCTGTTCACGTAAATGTTACTGGCTATTTCACTGAAATACCAAAATAATTATCCAAAAAATGTTGTTTTGTTCAAATGTGAAAGCCCATTGCATTCAATTTTCATCTTGCTTGTCTTCTTCCAACCAATGTTGTGAAGATACCTATCAGATGTTATCGCTGTGAACATGCATTGTGTTGAAGAAATCCTGCTTGTTCTCACCAATTCGTCCCTTGAAGTCACGCCTCGAAAACGATGTCTGCTCACTGATCTGCACAGAATTACTGGATAGCTGATGACGTCATAATTTTGAAGTGACCGTGCCGCCAAATCAGTATGCCCAACGATGGACCTTTCCGACTTGCTCTGACCAGCTCCGTCCCCCTTAGTTACTATTGCTATGGGCCCCATACAACGCAGCTAAGTTCCACATTGACAACAGCACAGCAGAAGTTTGAGCATCACTCTCTCGCACGTATTCCCGAAAATATTGCGGTTTGTTTCTTACCGAATGTGGCCAACTTGTCCAGCAAAGTTGTCCAGAGAGGCCTTAACTATTTTACACAAGGATATATCCATTAAATCAAAATTTTTAACTGAACGGGTGGAGATGCAAGAGTCACAGCTAAGCGCTGGCAGTCGATGCAGAAAAGCCAAACACCCCATAAACTCCACATTGAGACCAAACCAGACAAAATAGCGGAATCGTACTGCGTAAGTAAAGCAGGTTAAGTGGTTTTTTTAGCTTTAAACCGGCCCTGTGGGCCGATAAGCTATTGTCGTGGCGTGGCATCCGTCGTCTGGAACATTTTTTATCCTTTTTTTTTTTTTTTTTTTTTTTTTTTTTGGCCTGATGAATTTTTGTATAAATTTGCCATAACATACTACTAGACCATATCTCCAGATGGTTTTTTCGGATTTTGGATTGAATCATTTCTGTCCATTTTATTGGCCCTTGAAATTTTGGCCACAGTGTTAAAGATAGGACTGAGGAATAAAAAAAAAATTATTTCCCAAAAACTGCTTGATAAATTTTTTTCTAAATCAGGCAATCAACTTACCTTGGTACCATCAATGTACCGTGCGAGCACCATTTTGATTGAATCGGCAGAAGTGGGTCTAGTGGGGGCGCTGTACTTTATGAATATGCAAGATGGCCTGTGGAGGCCAAATGGTCTGATAAAATTTTTTCTAAATCTGGCAATCAACTCACCTTGATACACTTTATGTACAGTGCGAGTGCCATTTTGATTGAATCGACAGAAGTGGGTCTAGTGGGGGTGCTGTACTTTAACATTGGATCTTATGGAGAATGGGCAAAATCGCCTGTGGAAGGTAAATGGTTGCAGATAGAGATTAAGTTTGTAGTATCGACATATAGGAAGTTATATATGACCTATATTTTGGCTGTGTTTGACCGTGAAAGGTCAAACTTGAGGTCAAGCAAAATGCTTCAATTTTCAAAGGCTTCTAGACTGGAAAACATTGAAGATTGGGAACATATGTGTATTGAACACTTATAGGAAGTCATATATGAACTTTCATGTTGTGGCCTTGACTTGACCTTTGGTGACCTTCGAAGGTCAAACCTCTCATAGTGAAATTTCAATGACTTCTATCATCAAAACTATTACAGATAGAGCTTAGGTTTGTATTGTTGGCATATAGGAGGTCATGCATGAAGTTTCATTTGGTGACCTTGAACTTAACCTTCAGCAGCCAAACTTTACAGTGAAATTTCAATGACTTGTATCAGCAAAATTGTTACAGATAGAGCGTAGGTTTGTACTGGAGATGTATAGGAAGTCATATATGAACTTTCATTTGGTGACATTCAACTTGACTGTCAGTGACCTTTGAGGGTCAAACTCGACAGTGAAATTACAATGACTTGTATCATCAAAATGGACACAGATTAGCTGCCGGATAGCTCACTCGGTTAAGGCACTGCGTTGCAGTGCAGAAGTGACTATCACGTCGCGGGTTCGAGCCCCAGTCGCACCAACCGGCAGTGGTCGGCAGCTTTTCAGAGTAGCGCACAATTGGCCATCGCGCTACAGGGTTTCAAATTGGGAATGGACTGCCGGGAAAGGGAGATAGATAAATAGCTTTGTTTGTTGCTCAAGCGCCTCCTGTTGGCCAGACGGGCGCGCGTCAGGAAGATTCTAAGTCTGTTCATGTCCGGGTATCCTCCGCCCTCGTTCTGTACTTGCGAAGATTCAACCAATGAGTGTATAAGAAGCAGTGGCTGACAGGCACGTGCTTCAGAGGAGAGCCGTGAACTGTCTTCGCTCTCCTGAGTTGGCAACAAGGGGTCGCATACGAGCAAGCTTTGTACATAGTTCACTAATTGGGCATTCCAGATTCAGGTGGGATTGGAGATGCCAAATTTATTAAAAAAAAAAAAAAAAAAAAATGGACACAGATTGAGCCAAGTGAAAATTCAATGATTCTATCACTAAAAAAGTCACAGATGGAGCCCAAGTTTGTATCGCGGACTTAAAGGAACAAAGACATGAACTTTTATTTGGTGACATTCAACTTGACTGTTGGTGAACTTTGAAGGTCAAACTTGACATCATACAATTACAATGACTTGTATTGCCAAAACAGTCACAGATGGAGCCTAGCTTTGTATTAGAGACATTTAGTAAGTCGTATATGAACTTTCATTTGGTGACCTTCGCATTGACCTTTGAAGGTCAAATGTGACCTAGTGAAAATTTAGTGACTTGTATCACTAAAATGGTCACAAATGGAGCCTAGGTTTGTGTTACAGACATCTAGGAAGTCACATATGAACTTTCATTTGGTGACATTCAACTTGACTGTCAGTGACCTTTGAGGGTCAAACTCGACAGTGAAATTACAATGACTTGTATCATCAAAATGGACACAGATTGAGCCAAGGTTTGTATAGAGACATTTAGAAAGTCTCATGACGTCTGTTTGGTGACCTCTTGACCTTCTGTGACCTTTAAAGTTTACATTTGACATATTGAATTTTCAATGAAAATATTGAAATATATTTATAAATATATATAAATATTTTATGAAAACAGTGTTTTAAAATAACTGCTTCAATAATTAAAAATGATGACTTGGACTATACCATAATACTTCATTGGCTCAAATTTATTACACAGAGAAAGGAAATTCATCACACACATCATGCCAACAGCCATTTGGTGTAATAATGGTAGTATACTTCTTTAAACATGAAAAAGGGTGCCATGAGACATGTCAAAAGACCCTTTAAATTGCTGAAACCTACGAGCTCCCTGGGGCTTTGCCCCTCTGGATCCCTACCGGGGCTCTGCCCCTGGACCCTGGTGGGGGCCTCCCCCGCATGGGGCTCACCTAATAAAGTTACCTGCTGTTTCTTGTTTTTTACCTCCTGTGAAAAAACTTTCCCCCTGTTTTTGATCT
Source organism: Gymnothorax javanicus (assembly GCA_029692085.1). Lineage (NCBI taxonomy): Eukaryota > Metazoa > Chordata > Actinopteri > Anguilliformes > Muraenidae > Gymnothorax > Gymnothorax javanicus. The sequence continues at coordinate 80,746,034 of CM056202.1, forward strand.
ATCAAGATGGTGAACATGATCAATTTTGGGCTTTGTATTATTGTTAATAATAAATCAATTAACTCATTAATTTCCTGGAACACCTGAGTTCTGTCACATAGACTAATATGTAAGCAATATCACAGTGAAATTTTGCCATTTGATTCTTTCAGTCATGCAACTCAATATTATGGACTCATCATCGCTGTATCCGCTGCAGGTCCTTGGTGTTGGCATGATGACTCAACAACTACCTTTTAGATACTTTTCAAATTTTTTTATGCCTTTGGATCCTATCAAGAGGGAGAACTGGTTTGATTTTAGGCTTAGTATTATTGCTAATAATAAATTAACAAATTAATTTTCTGGAACACCTGAGTTCTGTCACACTGTCTGATATGTGAGCAATATCACCTTGAAATTTTGTTGTTCGCTTCTTTCAGTCATGATTAGTAATTGCTGGCTCCTACACCAAAAAATCAGTAGATGAAATAATAAGTTAAGTAATAACATTCATTACTGACCACATGAAAAATAGTTTAGTATATTTTTCATTATTAATGAGTAAATATAGACAGTCTGAGCATAAGATAAAATTGGGTTTGGTTTATAATAATTTAAAGGGGCACTGCAATATTTGGAAAAAACGCTCATTTTCTACTGGTACTACTCTGGTTGTCAGTGCTGTCCGGGGCAATACTGTAGCTAGGCTTTCTTTTTGGGGAGTTTTTGTCGGGGGCTATCACTGATAAACCCTTTACTGGTGCGACAGAGTAGGCCTTGTTTTCATCAGTTGTTGCTTGGTTTTTGTGTGCGGTTTGGGTAGAAACGCAGAAGAATCTGCACGAATATCAAAATCCTGAAAGCGATTACTGTGGAACTGGATGGTCAGGCTGCAGAAATAAGATTACTGATTGGCAATTTCACTTTCATTACCACTGGTCACGGTTTGATATACAGACCATGGACAGAATCAAGCCATTCGCCCGTGAAGGCATTGCAGTAAAACAGTCTTTTTCTCTTTCTGGGCCATAACTCAGAAACCGCTCAATATTTCTTCACCAAATTTTGTAGGTGCCTTGATTGGCTACTTAACTGGTGTCTTTTTGTATTTAGGTGTTTCTTTGGGGGGATATTTGTTTTTCTGAGGAAAAACACTAGTTTTGGTGAATGCTTTTGGTCAAACTCGCCTTTTTGTTCCCATTGACCAATCCCAGGCAGCAGCGTACTCCTCAGAGGACGGCGTTCTCACTGAGGCCATGATTGACGCACGGGTCGAAGATGCCATTCGCCAGCACCAACAGAAGATGGACTGGCTGCAGACAGAGTCTCCAGGCACAGAGCCGCAGGTGGGTGGTGCAGGAGGTTTGGGAAAAATGGGATTCACACTGCCAGTTGAGGATGTCCCAAAAGCCTTGGAGGCCGACCTACTGCCACTGAAGGAAGCAGAAATTGTGACGCCCTCTCCTCAGGAGCTGGCACCCCTGTCACAGGAGGTGATTGAACTGGCCTGTGAAGTAGCCCCATCCACTCAGGAGAGCGCCCGAGCTGCAGAAGAGGGTACTGCGCCAGTGACTCAGGACATGCCCCTGGACAGCACAGGTCTACCTGCTGAGCAAGGAGCAAAAACTGGGGCCAAGATGAAGGCTGAACAGAGCAAAGAGGCATGTGAGGACACTCTCAATCAGAGTGTAGGAGCAGAAACTGAGAGTGGAATAAAGACTGAGCTCAGGCCCAAAGATGGGACACCTGTTTGAGGTGGGATACGGCTCTCAGAGGGTGGGGGTTAAAGCGATGCGGTGGGGGCAGTTTTGGACAGTCTGCAAGACCTTAGATGTTAGGTTGGCGGGGGGTCGGCTGTTATGACCCATGGCGATTAAATTGCACACCTGTTACTCTCAGTGTCTGTCTTGGGTGCCAGTGTAGATAAGGAGAGTGAAGGATTATGGGAGACTTGGAGGACGTGTGGAGCATGTGAGTGGTGCTTCTGTGTGTGTGTGAGTTTACCTTCACATTTTGAGTAACATTACTGCTACTGGCACTGATCTAGGGAGGGGGAAAAATGGAGGAATTTGGTTTTATATACAATGTTTCACTCAATGCTGCAAATTGGTCATGGGATACCCCAAAATCTAGCAGTCAAAATACTCTGATTTACTGAGTCCATTTACTGTTCTTCAAAAGAACAGAAATGATATACAATAAGGTATACGTATATTGCCAGTCAATATTGAAATGCATTTCCTGTCCAGCACTTCTAGAGGATCAACCCTTTAACACTGTGGATTTCTGCTGCCAAATTAAGTTTAAAATGTAATGACTTCTCATTTAAATACTGTTTTCTGGGCTGTGGGGATTTGCACTTGTTGTAAATGAATAATCTTAGAGAATTTAAGCTATTGCTGTTCAAATATTATGATGGATTTTTTAAAAATGTTTTTAAATGATTTAAAATGAACATATATTTAACAAAATACCAATTTGAGAGCCTTAAACTGCCTGTTTACATTTGATACATGAACGTATAGCATATCTGTACATGCATTTATGTGTTTGTACAGTTGGGGCCACGAGCCTGAGGAAATGAGCAAGAATTGACCGTACTGATTATTTATAGAAGTTGACTATAATCATGATACTCTACTATGGTATATTCATACTTAAGCTGATTTCACACCGGACGCGAAACTAATTTTTCGCACGACAGATTACATTTCAAAGTCAATGCAAAGACGCGAATACACGTGTTTCGAGTGTATTCGTGTCTTTGAATTAACTTTCAATGTAATTTGTCGTGCGAAAAATTCTTATCGCATCCGGTGTGAAAGCAGCTATAAAGTCATACACAACATGAGTAAGCTAGAGTGGATTTACTGAGTGGACAGGTCTAGTTTGCCAGAATTTAGGTTTATGGGTGGCATGATGAAGTTGTGGCAATTAATTTGAAAGGCTGTAAAATTTGAGGGCTGAGGTTGTAATCCCTGCGCCTGTAATCAGGGGAATAGAGCAGTATGCAGCCAGGGAGCGGTTGGGCACCAAGGGTCATGACCAGCATATATCTTCTGGATGTGTGTGGACGAGCAGCAGCATTTTCTCACAATACGATCAAGAAGGTAGTGAAGTGTGACGTTTCTAATGGCAAACCTAGCCCCTCTTCGAAATATCAGTCTTCCATTTTTGGAAACTGTATTTTTGTGGCTTCAGGTATGATCACATACGTCCTGTTAGATTTACTTGCCGATATATCTCTCCCCTAATCTGGTAAAACCTAGGAACTCACTTTTTGGTGGAATTTGAGTTAGACCCAATTTTGCAGTTACTAGGTTACTAAGCACCAAATTAAGTACCTACAGTCGTCATTGAGAATACCCATTCTCTTTTTTTTTTTTTTTTTTTTTTTACGGCGAGTTCATCCTGAAGGACTTAAGTTGTTTTCAGTTTTCTCAGTTTCATGAAAGAGTGAGTTACTAGGTTTTACCAGATTAGGGGAGATGTGTTGCGTTCCCCTCAAATTGCTCCTGCCCTTTCCTAAAGGAGGAGAAATGATATTTAATGCACTGAGTGGCGCTTCCATGAATGACTATTGTAAGAACCATTCCACTGAAAAATGTAAATATTCTATATGACGATACTGAAGACTGAAGCTGCTTCGCAGTGTGAATCATTTGATTATATTTTCCTTTATTTAATCTACCTGCTCCTGCTGGTGTCCAAACTAAAATTTGGCTTTGCTGTGCATTTTCTTTACATTCCTAATGATTGAACGCTTTTGAATTTTGCGAACCATTCGGTTTTCTATTTTTTTTTTTTTTAAAAAAACAACGGCTAGCTATTCTGCACAACTGTAGTCATGGCTCAGTATGTCTAACCCCCCCCCAGAAAGGAATTCCAATAATATCCTGACTAAATTAGTGTCTGTAAGTTTCTTGTGAGTGTGTGTTTGTGTGTGTCTTGGTGTGAGAGCAGAGAAAGAAGAAGCACATTCATAGAGATGGGAGTCACTGTTGTACGCCAGTGGCACTTTTAATAAAACACAGACATTTCATCTTCACAACAGCAATGTCTGAAAAGGGGAGGGGGGGGACGTCTGCCCATGGTGGGGTTCAGGGCGGAGATAGAGGGTGGGGAATGGGGTTCGTCTGAACTGGCTGGGGTCCGATGTGATCCCCCACTTCACGTGGAGACACAAACAGTAACACATCTGCTGGGTCAGAGATGGGCCCGTTCCCAGGAAACACAGGCTAGTCATGCACAGACACTCACACCCATACGCTGGAACCAAGGATCTATTGCCTACCTCATAAGACCACAGAGGGTCATAATATGAGTATGATTTCAATATCTGTACATTATCAATAATTATTAACAGGCTGTTCCTTTCAAATATGTGTTCATATTTTTATGTTGGGCTATCCCCAGCAAAATTGCTTTAGTTTATTTCTAATTTGTGGTGCATCAATATGGGCACACACAGGCAGACAATAAGACAGGCAGGAAGAACAAAGCACCTCTATCTCTTTCTTCTATGTGTCACTCCAGCACTTCTCTCTTTCAGGACAACGATCACAGCCTCCCATGTCCCCCCCCCACCCTGCCCTGCAATGACCCCCTCCCCCCCTCCCCGCTGAGGCCAAAGTGGCTGTGTTTTTGAGGACTCGCCACCTCAAGGCCACTAGTGTTCCACAGGAAGTGATGCTATAGCGATCATGACGCCCGCACGTATTTAGTCCAATGCCAATAAACTCACACAAAATCACATGGCTTCCCTGTTTTATTTTCACGTTCAATTTTATTTTCAAGGTTGACATTTCTCGCTATTAACAATCAATGTATCAATACATCTAAATTTAATCGGAACTTTTTTCTTTTTTTCCCCAAGGTGCCGCAGTGATTTTTTTTTCCCCTGTAAATGCCAAAGATGTTCAGTCGGAGTAACGCCGATTGTAACCGGCAATAAACGGGCGGAACGACCGCAGAATCGTTGTAGAAACACATTCATCTGGTCTTTTCTAACTGCTGATGAAGAAGACTGTGAAGAGAAGGTGGCTAGACAGAATTAGCCGTGAAGCCCATTTTTTGGTCAGACTGCAGAAACACAGCCTTGTTCCCATTCATACCACTGATCTCAACTCTCGAGTGATTTATACCCCTGAAATACACTTGTACAGGTTCTACAGGTTTACTCCTCCTGTCACCGTGCTCTCAGCGTCTAGGCTTCATTTGCGTGAAAAGACGTGAAAGGAAAAAGGGCCCCCCCTGTTGGTTTGCTTACGTACAGCAGACAGCCTGCTGAGCTCTGCACACCAGGCACCTGAGCTGAACTGCAAAAACTGTCTCGAGCGGCCCAACCTTCCACCACAAAGGTCTATATATTCCCCAGGGCCCCAACTGGAGCACATTATAGTCTTAATCCACACCCCACTCCCACCATCTCCCCCCTGACTTTCACAGATAAAATTCAGTCATTTTCCAATTAAGGAACTGAACAGAAATGCCAACAAATCCAACCTGTGTAGCAGTCAAACCTCAGTCCCACTGTACTTTTTTCTCTCGTCATCCTCTCCGTCAATCATTTCCTCTTGCACGTGTGACCATCAGCCACAGGCTCCTCCCAACTCTCGCTCCCCCTCCTCCATCCCCATGTTAGACCCTTATCTCGACCTAGTGCTTCCCCTTTAAAACATATTTATACCAGTATTTACATAAGCAGCAATCTATAACTACCATCACAAAACCCCAACCCCAGCCAAGCTGAGAATAAGCCCCCTCCCATCCATTTCTAATCCCCCCCCACACCACCACGCTTCTCCTTCCTAAGATCTTTATGAGCATGCCAAATTTCAAAAACACACAAACAAAACATTTCCCTGTACACAACCCCCCCACCCACCCTGTCAAAAAACAAACAAAAAAAATACCCCAAGCAAGATGGACGACAGACAAAAGTTAAGGGTTTCGTTGAGGGGGGGGCGCACAAGAATTGCAGTCTGTTAAGTAACAGTTTCTTCTCCTCTTGGAGGGATTTCGGGCGGGTAATTCCTGTGTTGGGGGGGGTGCTTGTCTCTGAGACAATAAGGAGTGGAGGGACTGATGCTGAGTGTCTGTGGGGTAGCGGACAGGATAAGAAGGGAGTAGGGGGGAGATTTCGGAGTCTCTGCGGAGGGGGAGTGCTGGTGAGGGCTCTCAGAGATGCCGCGGGCTGGGGTGGCCATTGTGGTACAGCTTCTGCTTGATATGCACCATGTTCCCGCTGGAGTCTTCCAGCTGCCGCAGCTGCGCGCGCCTGCGCAGATCTCGCAGGTTACAGAATCGCGGGAGCCACGACCAGGATGGGGAGTCTGTGAGAGAGCAGGGTACGAGAGGACAGCAGATGAGAGGGGGATGGACACCAGGCGACAGCCAGTGAGAGTGCAGGAGTTGTCCAGGCATGGAAAGTACACTAGTTTTGTTTGTTTATTCGGATCTCTATCAGCCTTATTGGGCTACTCTTCCAAGAGTCCACTACATAAAAACTAAAAACATTTAAGATAGATATACTACAATCTACACGTAGAGCAAAAACATACAAAACATTCACTAACATTAGCAGCACAAAATACAGAACAGGGTCTATATGAATAGCTCTGCATACATGCAATGCCCAAATCATTCACAACATCCAAAACTATGTGTCATATATAGAATCCTCAAATCAGATCACCTTTTGCATTTGCTACTGAACGACTGAATGCAAGCAGACACAGCTTTGACCCCACACAACTTCCCATTATTCTTCGCACACACACACACAAAAAAAAACATCGATCAAACCCCCACATTAGAACATTTAACTATATCTATCATACATAAATGAAGCTGTTTGGATATTATTAACACAAAGATAATCATCAAAAGTACAAACCTCAATTCCAATGAAGTTGGGATGTTATGTAAAACGTAAATAAAAACAATACAATGATTTGCAAATCTCATAAACCCACATATTATTCATAATAGAGCATAGACAACATATCAGATGTTAAAAGTGAGACATTTTACCATTTCATGAAAAGTGTTAGCTCATTTTGAATTTGATGGCAGCAACACGTCTCAAAAAAGTTGGGACAAGGGCAACAAAAGGCTGGGAAAGTAAGTGGTACTAATAAAAAACAGTTGGAGAAGCATTTTACAGGTAATTAGGTTAATGGGCAACAGGTCAGCAACATGACTGGGTATAAAAAAAGCAGAGAGGCTGAGTCCCTCAGAAGTAAAGATGGGCAGATGTTCACCAATCTTTGAAAAACTGCTTCTAAAAGTTGTGGAACATTTTCAGAAAAATGTTCCTCAATGTAAAATTGCAAAGACTTTGAATGTCCCACCATCTACAGTACATAATATCATTAAAAGATTTAGAAAATCTGGCGAAATCTCCGTGCAAAAGGGACAAGGCCGAAGGTCAATATTGGATGCTCGTGATCTTCGGGCCCTCAGGCAGTGCTGCATTAAAAACAGGCATGATTCTGCACTGGAATTCACTGCATCGGCTCTGGAACACTTCCAGAAATCATTGTCTGTGAACACAGTTCGCCTTGCAATCTACAAATGCAAGTTGAAGCTGTATCAAGCAAAGAAGAAGCCATATGTGAACACGATCCAGAAACGCTGTCGTCTTCTCTGGGCCAAAGCTCATTTAAAATGGACTGAGGCAAAATAGAAAACTGTTCTGTGGTCAGATGAATCAAAAATTTTAAATTCTTTCTGGAAACCATGGACACCGTGTCGTGCAGACTAAAGAGGAGAGGGACCATCCAGCTTGTTATCAGTGCTCAGTTCAAAAGCTTGCATCTCTGATGGTTTGGGAGGGCATGAGTGCCTATGGTGTGGGCAGCTTACAGATCTGGCACTATCAATGCTGAAAAGTACATAGAGGTTTTACAACAACATATTGTCCCATCCAGACACCGTCTCTTTTGCAAATTTCAGCAAGACAATGCTAAACCACATACTGCATCCATCACAATAGCATGGCTTCACAGTAGAAGAGTCTGGGTGCTGAAATGGCCTGCCTGCAGTCCAGACGTCTCACCAATAGAAAACATTTGGCACATCATAAAATGGAAAATCCAACAAAAAAGAACCAGGACTGTTAAGCAGCTAGAATCCTACATCAGACAAGAGTGGGACAACATCCCTCTTCCAAAACTCCAGCCACTGGTCTCCTCATTTCCCAGACAGTTACAGACTGTTGTTAAAAGTAGAGGGGATGTTACACAATGGTAAACGCAGCCCTGTCCCTACTTTTTTGAGATGTATTGCTGCCATCAAATACAAAATGAGCTAATATTTTTCATTAAATGGTAAAATGTCTCACTTTCAACATCCGATATGTTGTCTATGTTCCATTGTGAATAAAATATGGGTTTATGAGATTTGCACATCATTGTATTCTGTTTTTATTCATGTTTTACACAACGTCCCAACTTCGTTGGAATTGGGGTTTGTATTTTAGCAATAAACATAGTCAATAGTCTCTAAAAATACTTGGTGGCTTGAGAGTTAAAATGCCATTTATTTTTTATTTAAATTGTTTATTTGGTTGGCTCCTAATGGAATCAGGTAAACTGTTCCATAGCTTAATAGAGCAGTAAGAAAACATTATTTTACCAGATAGCCTACAAGCCTAGTTCTGGGTAGTACATAATGATATGTATTGGCTACTCTTGTGTTAACTAAATGTCTGTTTTTCACATGCTGGAAATGGCTTTTCAATAGTTTTGGTCTCTTCTCAACCGCCTCAGTTACAAACGGAGAGGAGAACACTACTGGGCATTACATCCTTGATTGATGACCGCGCCAGTGTTTTATGCTGTTCTTCAACAGGTATGTAGAATAGCATGTATCCACTGCACAATATACTCCTCTTAAGATGGCGTTAGAAATCCTAATGACTACATAGCGTACCTTCTGTACAAAAGAATGGTGTGTATGCACATGGAATGTCTGTGAATGTGTATATTTGCAAGTGTGGTGTGTACGCCAGCATGTGTACTTGTGGGTATGAGTGGTGAGTGTGTGCATGTGAATACAGTATTTACTTATGCATGAATTAGTGCGTCTGTGTATCTGCGTGTGTGCGTGTGTGTGAGTGTTCATAACAAAGTTATGAAGCGCAGTGGCCGGCTCAGAACACCTGTGACACGCACTAAGCAATTTGCTCTCTCCTTCATTCCACAAGCAGCTAGGCGGCACAATGAGCGCTTTAAACGGACATTTGTAGAATTATTTTAGCTGGATGTCTGCGTGTCTAAATGTTAACTTATTATATTGTAGTGTTAATGTTATTTGTATGCTATCAGTGCCTGCAACTATAGGCGCAGATGCGTGTGTGTGTGTGTGTGTGTGTGTGTGTACCCTACGAAGGCTATTTTTTATTTTTATTTTATTATGTGGGCATGACGGTGGGCGTATGCAATGTAATTTCCATTGATACGGATGTAATAAACTTGACTTTGACTTTGAGTGCTGCATGTGTCACGACATGCTGTATGTTCCTGCCCTGCATTCCTGGCCCCCAGTCTCTTGCTCATTTGTCTGAGCCCTCTCTATTACCTCCAGACAGGAGCCAATTGCAGCACTTAATTCCATGTTTTCTCATATATATAACAAGCAATGGACCAGTTTCTTTTCACAACATTTTTTTTTTAAGTTTATTTGTCTCAAACATGAACAACAACAACAACAAAAATAAACTACAATACATAAAAAGATAAAAACTAAAGTAACACAAAATATAATATAATCCATCTCTTGGTATTCATCAGAAGAACTGAAAATTTGTAATGTGTTCGAAAGGTAGCAGGAAGAAGCAAGGATGCTTATCAAGTCCTACCCCATCATTACAGTATCAGTATAAATAAAGATAGTTCTTTTAGACCCGAAAGTAATGCTCACCAGGATATCTTCAACATTGCAATTGCATCGTTCCCCACATCATTAAATCATCATTATTTTTTGAGCTCTGCCTCATCTCTGTATTTGTCCATGATTGATTTCTTACATTTGCTTTTAAACTGTGTAATATTATTGCTTTGCTTAATGTCATCATCAAGGCTATTCCACAGGATCACCCCACAAACTGATATGCACATGATCACATCAATGTGATCCTCAGTGAAATGCTTCTCAGAGCTGTTCCTGTGATGAAGGGAAGGCCTGATGGCAGAGAAAGAGGGGGAAGGGACGTCTGCAGCTGGGAAATCACAAAGCAAGGAGGGATAGAAAGAGGAGGAGTAAGCGAGGGAGGGAGGGAGGAGACGGAGGAGGAGGTGGGAGCCCCGAACAGACACACTTCTGACTGGCTCTGTAGGAGGTGGGGAGTTATTTATAGCCATGAATGGATACGTGATTTGGAAGGACTGATTTGAAGGGTAAGGGCATTCAGAATGGAGAGCAAGAGATGGAGGGAGGAGGGGGAAGAGTACAGGAGAGGAGAAAGATGCGAAGAGGGAGAGACGACCCCGCCGCGACGATGAAATGCATTTCGTTTTTGAATTTGACAGATGTTGAAGGCTAGGCGAAAAAGAATTGGAAGATGGAATCTGATAAATTGTAATGAAATGCGTACAAGAAGGAGAGGGGAGAGGTTGTAGCAATTAAGACAGAGGAGGAAAAGAGATTGCATTTGTCAAATGGCGGACGCATTTGATCTGCCATTGATCTCTATTGATTCAACCATTTAATTCTCTATGCTTTGTCATAAAAACACTAAAAAATCAGATTATATGAATAAGAACCAGCCTTCTAGCATTCATGTAAATGCACAGAACGAATTTTCAGATATTCAAAATTCATTGCGCTTTTGTGTTATGTCAGGTAATTCCCACAAACTGTAAAAATATGGGTGCATACCATAAAAGTACCTGTCTGTGAGAGCACTTGTGAAATTGTCTGGGACACTAAACACAGCCAGTTTCTGCAGATTACACATGACACAAACATCAGCCATGACACTATGCAATGAGTACTCATTTATAGCAAAGTATGCTCGCCCATTTCTCTCGACTTTCAAATGTTTGTTTCCTCCAGGCAACTTCAAAGGCTAATGACTTGTACCGACACTGAAGTCAGGCAAACGGGATCAGAATTAGAGCAACACATCTATCAGTCACAGGGAAACCTGACACGGCAAAGGCAAACATGAGAAGTGACAACCTGCGAGCACAAAAAGCAGGCCACTGAGGAATTCTCTCCTTCAAGGGAAGCGTCTTTAGCATTTCACATTCAAAGTCCTCGCATTAAGGAGCATTAACACTCATACGTCAGCCAGAACCCACATCCCGTCATTATATTCTGCACTTCTCAGGTAATCATTATCTTCAATTCCCTCATTAATGACATAATTAGAGCATTAATGAAAGCAATAGGTCAAAAAGGCCAATTTACCCTAGTTCTGTCTAGCTTTTCTTATCTGAATGGTGCAACCTTATTTTAATCACTCAGAATTTAGATGCCATTCTCACATGCTTGTAAACAAACTTAAGTACCGTGAACTCAGATGCCTATGTGTGTAAGCGGATGTGTGTGCGTGTACATACAACCTCAGTTCCACAAAAATTAGGGTAGTAAGTTTCTCCTCATTAACTGTATTGATTTTGGTAAATATACTCAAAATTCCAAACTTGATGTCAACAATTGAGACAGGGGAATGGAAAGAGCGGAAAAGTTGCAGACTCTTAAGAAGAAGACTTGTTTGGAACATTCTGCTGGTATTCTGTTGAATAGGTAATAGGTGATTCAATTATGATTGGGTATTAAAGGCGCATTCATAAAAGGCACAGTCATCATTTACCACCAAGATGGTTCAAGGTTCACCACTTTGCAAACAGTTGTGTGAGCCAATATATCAAACAGTTTAAGACATGTTTTGCCATGGAATTTAGAGATTTCACCATTGACAGTCCATAATATGGTGAAAAGATTCAGTGAAACCGGAGTAATCTCTATATGTAAAAGAAGAAGCAGAATACCTCTGGATGTGTGTGACCTTCAAACCCTTAGGCAGCATTGCAATAAGAACTGACAAGCCTCTGTAATGGTCATAACTACATGGGCTCATAACGTTTTCACAGACCTCTGCCATTGAATGCAGTTTTTCGAGGCATCATCAAACGGAGATAAAGACTATACTGCCCAAAGAAGAAGCCATTGACCTTGCCTATAGAAAGTCATCATACCCTGTGAAAATCTTTACCTTTTGCCACATTACAACCTGGAAATAAAAATAAATTCAGTCCAGAGGTCGCGTTACACTTTCTGATTGTCCGTCATTGTGACGGACATGGGCATAAAAATTCCTTCATAATCAATTATTATCCGTCATTGTAATTTTATTTTTTAAAATGATAATAGTTTATTTATTTATTCTTTTAAATAAAATAAACAGAATAATTTATAGATAACGCATTAGCTGATGCCGACAGTGATTCATGAAGACACACATTGCGCACTGTGTTAAATACAGTACTGCGTGGATTTTTGGACTTACTGCTGTATGAACTTTATGAAACATCACAAATGATTTCTCCCCCACGCAGTAACAGTGCGCAAATGAACAATGCTTTCAGTTATTGTTGGGCTTCACTTAGCCGAACAACCGCAGTCTCGCTAAGCGGTCCTACGAAGCTGCTTATCAACTCGTTATGTCAACCAGGGCTTTTCCGACCTAGATATCTGCGTGTTCACATAACAGAGACGGCGTTTACAGTAGCATATGACCAATCGTCTACCGGCAGCAGAGCAGCATATTTTACAAATGAAGAGCAAATGATCATACTACAAAAATATGAGGAATACAGGATCATAGTCCAGAGATGCCAAGTCTCACGCATTTTCGGCATGAGTCTCTCGCCTCTTAGTGGCATTCACGTTCCTGTGCCATAGTCAGCAATTATTCAATCAACGCGAACTGAAGAAATTCACTCGCGGAATTCAAGTCATTGTGCATTAAGTTAGTCAGTTTCACGTGCATTACGGTGGATTTCCCCACTAGTGACACGGAAATTGATTATGACTCGGGAATTCTCACGCTTGTCTTTGCTGAGGGATTGAAAGCAATGGAATTGCATAAAGACATTTCAAATGGTCTTATTTAATTAAAACAATTTAAACGATCATGAAACACATGCATTGTTTCCAATCCCTGAGTAAAGAGAAGCACGAGAAGTCCGGAGTCATAATCGCTTTCCATGGTGAGGTCCACCTTTCACGCAAGTGAAACTGAAACTTCAATGCACAAGGATTTTAATTCCGCGTGAGAATCTCATTAATAAGCGTTCATTGAATGATAGCGGACTAAGGTGAATAAGCCTAAAAAATGCGTGAGACCTACGCCGAATGCGTGAGACTTGGCATCTCTGTCATACAGATCAAAGACAATGCTCGAGACAATATGACACCCACCACCAATTGGACGGGGGTGTGAATTACATTCTGTCAAAATGACGGACGCCCTTCAAAATTTTCCGTCAGTTAAAAAAAAATGCGTCAATGACGGAAAATATTCGGTTAACGCGACCTCTGATTCAGTCTCTTTTTTGATCTGTATGTACACATATAGCCATCATGATCAAAATGAAAATAACATTTGAAAACATTCTAGACAATGTATTAAAAATTAATTAGTGAAATGACTGGTTTGGTAAGTGATCAGCCCCTTAAAGTACACTACAGGCCAAACGTTTGGGGCCACCCTCAGATTTAAAAAAAAAATCAAATCAAAACACTGTGTTCTGCATTTCATTTCAGTTTATTGTGATTTAAGGGCCAAGACAGTTTCAATACGTCAGACAGTCACGTTTCCAGCAAGGACTCAGGCTGAACAAGACATTTTTGTGAGACTTTGCTCAGACTTTAGATTCATCGAAATAGCCACCCTTAGCCTTGATCACTGTCACAAATTCTCGGTATGCGATGTAACAGTTTCTTGAAGTATGCAGCTGGCAGTGATTCCCATGCAGATTTCAAGTGTTCAAACAACTGTTTTTCTTTGCTAGGGTTGGAGCACCGGACCTGCCTATCAAGTTAATCCCATGTCAGTTCAATAGGAGAAAGGTCTGGAGACTGTGGTGGCCAAATCATGTTTCTTAAGACATTCTGCTCCTCTTTTGAATGAATGTAGTCCTGGCAAAGCTTTGAAGAATGTTTAGGGTCATTGTCTTTTTTAAAAATCTGAGGGTGGCCCCAAACTTTTGGCCTGTAGAGTATGCTATTATAAACCTGTTCAATTGTAATCAAATAACTTCCAGAACAAACACTAGGCTAATTGTCCAACCTGACAACAATTGGTATTGATAACTTCAGAATAAAAAAATAGGACCAAGGGTCCTGTAGCTTACCGGCAAGCAGTCTTACAGCGATGATACAAGTTATGAAAATTTCATGTGAAGTTTGACATTTGAATCAATGAAAATCAATGTCAAGGTCACTAAATAAAAGTTCACATACATTTATAAGACCTCCTGTAATACAATCCTGAGCTCTGAAGCAGTTTTGGTGATACAAGTCATTATAATATGTCAATATGTATTCAATATGCCAATTGTGAACTTTAAAGGTCACAGAATGTCAAGTTGTGGTCAGCAAATGGACTTCATATATGACTTTCTAAATGTCTCTATACAAACCTTGGCTTAATCTGTGACCATTTTGGTGATACAAGTCATTGTAATTTCACTGTCGAGTTTGACCCTCAAAGGTCACTGACAGTCAAGTTGAATGTCACCAAATGAAAGTTCATATGTGACTTCCTCGATGTCAGTAACACAAACTTAGGCTCCATCTGTGACCGTTTTAGTGATACACGTCATTGAATTTTCACGAGGTCACATTTGACCTTTGAAGGTCAATACGAAGGTCACCAAATGAAAGTTCATATATGACTTCCAATATGTCTCTAATACAAACCTAGACTTCATCTGTGACTGTTTTGGCAATACAAGTCATTGCAATTGTATTATGTCAAGTTTGACCGTCAAATGTCATCAACAGTCAAGCTGAATGTCACCAAATGAAAGTTCATATGTGACTTCTTATGTCAGTAACACAAACCTAGGCTCCATCTGTGACCTTTTCAGTGACAGAAGTCATTGAATTTTCTCTTAGTCAAGTTTTACCTTCAAAGGTCAATATGAAGGTCACCGAATGAAAGTTCATACACGTCATATACGTCTCCAATACAAACCTGCACTCAATCTGTAATGATTTTGCTGATATAAGTCATTGAAATTTCACTGTATAGTTTGGCTGTTGAAGGTCACTGAAGATCAAGTTCAAAGTCACCCAATGAAACTTCATACATGATTTCCTATATGGCCACAATACAAACCTAAGCTCTATCTGTAATAGTTTTGGTGATAGAAGTCATTGAAATTTCACTGTGTGAAGTTTGACCTTCGAAGGTCACCGAAGGTCAAGTTCAAGGCCACCAAATGAAAGTTCATGTATGACTTCCTATACATCTCCAATACAAACCGAAACCATCTGTAACCATTTTGCTGATATAAGTCACTGAAATTTCACTGTGAAGTTTGGGCATTCAAGGTCACTGAGGGTCAAGTTCAATGTCACCAAATGAAACTTCATACATGACTTCCTATATACCCGCAATACAAACCTAAGCTCTATCTGTAATGGTTTTGGTGATAGAAGTAATTGAAATTTCACTATATGAAGTTTGGCCTTCAAAGGTCGCCAAAGGTCAAGTTCAAGGCCACCGAATGAAAGTTCATACATGACTTTCTATAAAATGTTCAATGCACATATGTTCCCAATCTTTAATATTTTCAAGCCTAGAAACCTTTGAAAATTGTAACATTTTGCTTGACCTCAAGTTTGACCTTTCAAGGTCATCTGAGGTCAACTTTAACACAGCTGAAATATAGGTCATATATTACTTCCTATTTGTCAGTAATACAAACTTAATCTCTATCTGCAACCATTTAGCTTCCACAGGCGATTTGGCCCATTTTCCATAAGACCCAATGTTAAAGTACAGCGCCCCCACTAGACCCACTTCCATCAATTCACTCAAAATGGCATTCGCACTGTACATAAAGTATATCAAGGTGAGTTGATTGCCAGATTTAGAAAAAAAGTTATCAAACATTTTTTGAGAAATCATATTTTGAAATTTCAAGTCATATCTTTTAACATTGTTCATATATTCCCTGACCTCGAGTTTGACCTTTCAAAGTCATCTGTGGTCAAATTTAATATTGCCAAAATATAGGTCATATATGACTTCCTATATGTCGATAATACAAACTTAATCTCTATCTGCAACCATTTGGCCTCCACAGGCCATCTTGCATATTCATAAAATACAGCGCCCCCAATAGACCCACTTCCGTTGATTCAATCAAAATGGCGCTCGCACTGTACATTGACGGTACCAAGGGAAGTTGATTGCCTGATTTAGAAAAAAAATTCATCGCGCAGTTTTTGAGAAATAATTTTTTAAATTTCTCGGTCCTATCTTTGAAATTGGAGGCAAAATTTCAAGGGCCCATAAAACGGACAAAAATAATTCAATCAAAAATCCGAGAAAAACGTCTGGAGATATAGTCTAGTAGTATGTTATTGCAAATTTACACAAAAATTCATCAGGCCAAAAAAGAGATAAAAAATGTTCCGGACGACGGACGACGGACGCCGGATGACGGACGCCACACCACTACAATAGCTGTTTCTTGAAGATTCCACTACTAGTAGTGTAGGGCACAAAGAATTCACTGTGGCTGGGAAAGTGCTTTAAGTAGACCTGGGGTGTCCAATCATATAGGCAAAGGGCTGGTGTGGGAGCTGTTTTTCCTTCCAGCTCAACACTAATACACCAGATTTTACTTATCAAAGTCATTATTCAACCCCATGATCAGTTAATTAGATGATTCTGGTGTTGTAGCGCTGGGTAAAAATAAAAACCTGCACCCACATTGGCCCTTTGGGGAGAAGGTTGCACACCCCCTGCAGTGGATGTTTGGTATCAAGTTGCAGAAAGCCATAAGTTAGCAGGCTACAAAAAGATTTTGAAAGCTTTGGCGGTCCCTGTATCATTCAGAGCATCATAAGAAGTGGAGGGCATATCACAGCACCAATACCTTGCCTAGATCAAGCTGTACATCCAAACTGAACGTCCGAGCCAGAAGGGCAGTGATCAAAGAGGCTACCAAGAGGCCAATGGTAACTTTAAAAGACTTACAAGTCTTTATAGCTGGGAATGGGTGGTCTGTGCATGTGACAACAATCTCACAGGCTTGGCAGAAAGCTGGCCTGTATGGCAGGGTGGCAATTTGCACTATGTAAAAACACACCTGAAAGATTCTAATGGCATGTGGCAAAAGGTGCTTTGGTCTGACGAAACCAATATCAACCTTTTTAGACTGAATTCTCAGCTCTCTGTTTGGCAACAGCAAAACAGCACACTACCCAAAAAACACCATACCCACTGTGAAGTATGGGGGTGGCAACATTCTGTTGTGGGGGTGTTTCTCCTCAATGGGTACTGAGCAATGGGTGAGGACTGAATGGAAAATGGATGCTGCCAAGTACACCCAAATTCTTGAAGAAAACCTGTGCCTGTTAGACAGCTGAAAATGGGCAGGTCGTTCATCTTCCAACATGACAATGATCCCGAAAATATCACCAAAGGAACAATGCAGTGGCTTAAGAATAAGAAGGTGATCGTGTTGGAGTGGCCAAGTCGGAGCCCTAACTCACATCCAATAGACCATCTGCAGATAGGCTTCAAGAGAGCAGTCCACTGCCTCTCACCACAGAATTTGACAGTACTTGAACAATTCCGCAAAGAAGAATCAGCCAAAATTCCACAATCTAGGTGTGCTAAGTTGGTAGAGAGAAATTCAAAGAGATTGATGGCTGCAATTAAAGCAAAAGGTGGCTCTACAAAGAACTAAATCAGGAGACGGATGATTTTTTTTTCAACCCTGATATTCTACTTTTTCATTTCTTCATATTCCCTTGTTCCCTTGTTTTCCTTAGTCTGATGCTGTATGGGCAAATTTGTAAATAAAACTGAAATGTGTTCTTTTAATAGATTTTGATTTCTGCTTGTACAAAAAATGCAGTAACTATTTCAAAGTGGTATGATAGCTTTCTACAGGCACTATTTTAAACACCATCTGAAAGCAATAATGACTTCTCTGGGCTCAAGCTCAACTACAATGGACTGACGCAAAGTGGAGAGGAGTGTTGTGGTCTGACAAGTCCATCTTTCAAATTTCTTTTGGAAATAATGGACATCATGTTCTCAGGAACAATGAAGATAAGGGGTATCCTGACTGCTATAAGTCATATGTTCAAAAGCCAGCATCTATCATTGCCTAGGGCTGCATTAGCTTTCTCAGCATATGGTACTTGCACTAAGTGAAGGCACAATTGATACAGAAGGGTACATACAAAAAAAAACTAAGATGATGAGTTTAACTTTTATGTACTTTTTCACTTTTTTCTATTGAATGCTGTTTAAAAGGGATTTTCACATTAATGCTAGCAGTTTTTGTTTAAATTTTACAAATTTTCCCAATTCTTCTGGAACTGAGGTTGTGCTCATGACCATGAATGCATGTCTGCATGATTACTAAAATGTGGACATATGGTTAAAATCAACATTAATAACTATGTGGTTAAATTTATGTAAAACTTAAGATTGCAAATATCTGTTCAAATAGGCTTAAATTTTGACAACAGGGAGTTTTTCCTCATTAATGGCATTACAACATAAGACACATGTAAGTAAACATCTATACTTGTTTTAACAAGAGCAGTTTATACTTGTGTTTGGTGATATACTTCCCCAAGAAATGTAAATTCCACAAAATATTAAATGATTAATATATGCATTCAAACCAAAATACTCGTAAAAAAATGACTGCGTCAGATTATTGCACTAGTCGACTCACACAGAAGCCCATGGCCTCTATCTTACATCCCATGCAGAGGGGCGCTAAACGTAACGCAAGTATCGTTGCTACTTTACGACCAATGCAGATACCAATTTCCTGTCCAGCATCCAGACTGCAGAAATAGCGAATGCATTTGCGCCAAATTGAGCGCCCATGGGCGAGTTGGTCTTAAGATGAGGTGTGGTCAAGCGCTTTGCTGGCGTGTTGCTATCTTTAGGAAGCATAAAGCTCTTGCGTGATTGACCAACAAAAACCGGTCTAAAGTCAATGAACAGTTTTTAAATGTTATTTTAAAGGGCGAATCATTAAGATAGTATCATGCGCCTTTGTAGGCACGTGCACAAGGCGCGTACCCTCTGCTTGTCACACATACAGCGATGAGCAGCAATGCACAGACAAGCAAACAATCAAAAATAAAAAGATTATAATGTAAAAGATCATTATCAAGTAAATCAAGATATTTAAACAATAGATGTTCTAATGGCCAGTGCGATCTTTTGCACACCTGTGCAACTGCGTACCCCATCATTGAATGCTCTGGTTTAATTTAATCTTGAGGGAACGTAGTCCATCAACATCCAAGTGATTTGCAATTCAAAGTGCAAGATAACAAATTTAGGTATTTGCAAATTTTTTGGGGTAAAGTCATGACTTCTTTATACCGGGGAACTCAGCCATCCCTACAGTCTCCTTGGTGATCCACCTGGAAGGATAGCGGTTAGAAGACCATGGCATATCATGCCTCAAACTGTGTGAATTTCCGTTCAATCAAAAATAGAAAACTAAAGTTAGTTAATGTGCTCGCATGGTCACCAAGTAAAGGTGACTGCAGAACAAAGAAATATTTGAAGAAATAAGAGTAAATGTGCACATCCAAACAATAAATAAGATGATTACACACATTCTTAGTTTCTGATCAGTCTTGTATTAATCTTAGTTTCCTTTGATGCTCAGTACAGAAAGAATGTTTGGAGTGCTTCAGATGTTTGGGTAAGTCCGGCACGGATCGAGCCATTACCTGCAATTATCTCAAAATCAATTTTCAACCAAACTGACCCAAAAACAATACCTGCAGTCCGTCTGCCCCACTTTTGCTATCAAATACACAACTGTGCATTTCGTCTGAAATGTGTTTAATATAATTTACAGTTCGGATGACAGACGAAGCAACCTTCAAATACGAAACTTTATGAGCATTAAAGCGACCAATGAAATTGTAGTCACCTTCTATAATTAATACAAGTTTCTTCCATACATCTGACTTGGCCTTAAAGGATGAAATGTCAACAATTGGTATTCACCAACAGTTATTCTTGTTCTTATGTCATCCAGGTTGATCCATTTCTTTCCCAGCCTCACTGTCTATGAAGCAGAAACAAGTTCATCTCACTCCTGCTGGATATTATTCAAGGGGTTACAGTAGCTTAGTCAAAATATTCACTGGAATATGATTAAAACAATTTTGAACAATATCTTAAAAAATACATTTCTTATTAGCTAACATTTTTGGACATTTCAGGGATCAGGTTTCAGCAGCGGTTCACTTGTGCGCCTTCACTTCGCGCACAAGGAGCCCCATCTCTGCAGAGAAATGTTTTTCCTTCTATTTGAAAAATCTGGCCTACAATAGCAATTCACCAAGGTGCAAGGGCATCTAGCTTTTAAAGGGCATGAGAGATGACACTCTGATTGGTTTATTTCATGTCATGCCCAAAGCACGCATGTGATAAATTTAGAAATTAAGTATGACCGCTTTGAACCTTGTGCCTCACTTTTTTCCCTGATAACCAGCCGTTAAACTAGCAAAAATGGATTTAGATACGCTCTCACTGCACTTGCGCCACGCACCACAGACCATGCCCTTTGATTGTTAAAATAGGGCCCCATGTGTTCCCCGACCTAAGCTGTACAAGGCCAATGCAGGGCAATATCAGAATACTTTTGTGAAGAAGCAGAGAGGGTTGTGGCAAAGTGTTGAAACCCAGAATATTAAAATATTGCTTTAAATGGTGAGAGTCATATTAGTATTCTCAAGCCTAAAAACATGACTAATGCCCTTGGCCAAGTCATTTGCTTTAAGAAAACTGTCTCCTACTCAACTGCTGTTCCTCTGACCTCCAAAATGCTTCATTGTCACTTTGGCCCTCTATGACAACACATCCTGCATATCATGGCACTTATACCACTCAGCTGCCT